>BSBK01005284.1:2500-1265000 GCA_027943335.1 Chamaecyparis obtusa | reverse complement strand
TTTTTTTTTGTTTTAGTAATAAAGTAGCATAGCATAATCTCATTGATATTATGTAAATAGAAGTCAAGACAACCAATAGATCATACCACTTATCATACTCATATAAAATGATTATCACTACATACCTAAATATCGCTACCTTTCGTTTGCATTATAACCACCATGTCCAACACCTATAACTACACACATGTCTAAACAACTAGGTTGAAAAATTAGATACATGATCATAAAAAAACACTTTATTGATATTTTAGCAATGCAAATCATTATTGAGAAGATGTAAAATAATTGCATTTAAAACTTTAAGACAAATCCGATGGGATTGGACCTAAGCCTCGGGGGCTCACCACTGATGGCCTTGCCTATGTTCATGCTCAGAGACTTCATAGTTTGACACTTTATTATTGAACTATATAGTGGTGGGTTAATCATATTAAAGGTATAACATACATAATGTGTTATTATTACAAAATACATAAGCGGGTACACAACCCTTTCTAGGGTAGAGTTCCTAGACAATTTCACCATCAGCTACCACCTACTTGGTAAAATAAAGATGGAATTGATTAATGATGAAATATACTGATACTAAAACTCAAGAGACAAGGATGTCCATAATTATAAACCACAAATAATAGAAAGTATTAAGCATGACAAGAAAACCCAAGAGACTTCTAGTCATAACACAATACAATAGGATATTAGAGTACAAGAGAGGTATTATATAAATTATAACAATGAAGATTTCAAAATTTCTTTGAGTATGAGTGATACTTAGATTATTGCAAATATATGACCCAAGCCCGATACAAATCTAGGTAACAAAATGAAGTCATAAAATTAGGAAGTTTTCTATTGGGTAAGTTTAATTAATAACTTACATGAAATTACGACAAGGTTTATCATTTAAAAACATCAGATTTCCACAATCCATTATGATGAAATAAGTTTCTGGATTTGATTGTGTAAGTTTTTTTACATCAACGTTTCGGATCACACTCCGTGATCCATCATTAGGATAAGAGAGTGAAGAATGAATAGTAAAAAAGTTTTTTCACTATTCATTCTTCACTCTCTTATCCTGATGATGGATCACGGAGTGTGATCTGAAACATTGATGTAAAAAAACTTACACAATCAAATCCAGAAACTTATTTCATCAAGGTTTATCATCTTGAACATAACATGTATCAACATAAGTAACTAATTTCTATATATACAAACAAATACACATAGGGACTATTACTCCTATATTTAACAAACAAAGATTTCCTATGACTTCATTCATACCCAAATAAATACATTCCTTTATTCCTAATTATCAACATAGTTATGAATAATTGTCCTAACATGAATATCAAGTTATACACCATTGCACTTGAATGATTAAGAAGAGATCATGTCTTCATGTACTCAAATATATTAATAAACATCTACAAAAAAATACCACATGGAAAGAATTATCAATTCTAACTCATAGCAAACTATTAATAATGTGTGGTTTCAAAATAGAGACATGAACATGCACCATCCCCAAGTCACACACAAGTAGTTAATGCGGTATTTACATTACCTTTAGATGTCATTAATTGATTTACCAAGCATCGTAACAAATTTAATACCCATCTATTAGGAATGTACAAAAAATTGTAAAATTAATCTATCATAATCTAAAATACCATGAAATAAACAATATATAAAATAAACCTTAAAGTATCCGTTGATTATTACTATTTATAAATTTAATATTCTATCTTTCAATCAAGGTACAATGTGATAATCAATCCCCCTCCTTAAAATAGACATTAGATCACTCTAACACACTAAAGCATAATATAAATTTATATTACTAACAATGTAATTTCCACCTTATGGGCATAATCTACTTTTGGACTTACTAGATCAATACTTTCTATCAAACTATGCTAATCTCATCTATCTAAATGATATAAGTAAACATTTAAATGAGATAAAATGTAATATTATCTATAGTAATATTTTTAATACAAGGCAAAATAATTTCACTCCAAAATATTAATACCATAGATTTAAATATTCATTGACTTTTAAGTCTTCTAAGAACTTTACAATAACATCTTTCTTCAATACAATTTGCAGCCATTTAAAATAACAACATCAACTATAGCAACAAACAAAACTTTACAATAACAATGTTTCTTCAATACAATTCGTAGCTACTTAAAATAACAACAACTATAGCATAAAACAAATTCATTAAACCAAATATAGATCTAATAATCTATGTGCTGAAGTAATGAGATAAAAATAAAATAAAAAACTAAAAAAGACTAGTTGTCATGTAAAGAAAATCAAAACTGGTATAGTTCTTCAATAATGAAGTAACATGGAGTTTTTATTATGCAAAGAGAATAAAAAACTAGAAATGGATATGGAGTTGAACAAAATGGAAACAAGTTTTACAAACCTAAACAACCAATTAAACTATCCTATGTGGGCAGATTTGAAAATACACATATGGAAAATTAAGAGAAAAGAGCATGAGATGAAAGGCTTATTCATTTTCTTACGATTCTTTTTCTAAAGAGAGATTGAAGACAAATGAACAATTAAGATCAAAATAGAAATAAAATAGAATAAGAATAGATGGTTGCAGCAATAATAAAACTATAGTGGATGCTTACAATGAAACCATGATACCAAATGTTTAGAGTCAGGTTCAATGCACAATGCTACTTCAAATTGGGAGGCTATTCCATTGCAGCATTCTATTTTTAAGTAATCTTTGAAAGGAGCATATTGTTCTCCTAAAAATCTGCACCACTCTCTCCTTTTTCCCCCTTGTTCTCTCTAACCACCCAACCATTTGTACCAACTACCCCTCATAACTCCTTCCTTCCACCAAATAGTCACAACGTTTCAAAAAGAATAAGGGGATGATTAATTTACTTAGATTGCATTGAGATTTAGTATATGAATTTTATAGTCCCACGTGGAAATATTCTTAGTTTCTAAGACTTCAAAATTCCTTTCCTTAAACTCCCACGTAAGCCTTACTTTCTAATTTAAGTCTTCTTAGATATTACTTTCTTTCATTATATAGTAGTTTTTGTTTATAATTAAAAGAATGTAAGAACATTTATAATAAAGATGGTTTCTTACTTTATAATTAAAAAATTCTTTCTTTATAATTAAAAGATATTAAAAACATATAATATCTGTAATATTTTGATAAAGTGATAATTTAGTAAAATAATTAAATAGATAGATATACTATTATTTTTATTAATATTAATATTATTATTTCTGACTAAGAATAATAGTATACAAACAATGCTTATTTCAGTACCACAAATTCTTAGTTCATCATATCTTGATATCAAATGCGAACATGATTATCGGGATTAATTTATTAAATGTGCATAGATATACATTGCTAACTTAAGATTCTATAAATATTATTTGATTCACCTAGAGCAATTAAGATAATCCCAGTCAAACTAATCTTTCTAATATTATTATATAAAAATATAACTATCCTTGTTAATTTAACAACCATATTAACATTACCTATTACATAGATTCAATTATGATATATATATATATATATATATATATATATATATATATATATATATATATATATATATATATATATATATATATATATATATATATATATATATATATATATATATTTATTGACACACACATACATATATGTATGTTGTACCATAAAGTTATTAGAACAATAAATATTTGATAAACTCCATATAACATATTCATCATAAAAACCAACTGATAAGTAACATTAATATGTCATAAAGAGTCTAACACACTTACCAAAGTACTGAAAAAGGTTATATCCATAAGAACTAAAGTGAAAGCATCCATAAGGGTACTACATCCCTCTCCCCTAGAACTTGACTTAGTCCCGGAAGTCGTAAGGCTATGATAAACAAGTCATAAATCATCTTATAAGCATAATACTACTTAAATTCGTTGACACCATATTAAAAAATAAAATAAAAATTTATCTTTACACAATAAGAGAAAAATAAGTTTGGTATAGTTATTTACATATCCATAGAATAGCATATTATTTCCACTAGCATAAGTTTAAACTACTCAAGGAAACTTTTCTTATAATAATTCCAAGACTAGGTAATTCACTAGCATAGAATAGTCTCTTATGCAAAAGCTAAACAATATTATGAGCATAATAACATACCTACAATTTTCCAACCACTTATTTTAAAAAATCTGTACATACATTAAGAAACAAAGCATTAACCAATGTATAACCACCACACATGATCACACTAGTATGCCATCAAATTCAAGCAAGATAAAAAATTGATTTTGAATGAGGAGTTATATATGGTATAATTTTTATACCCTTTTCCAAATTCCATAACACCATTATTGATATCCTTATTCTATGCAATAATGAAAATGTCTAGATATATACTCTATATAACAAGCAAGTCCACATCACTAGAATTACACATCACAAGGCTCAGGAGTGGCTTCCTCTTTGGACAAGCTCACACTCCAGGGTATAATACCAGTCTCATCCATATTTAGAACTCCATAATGCATAATTGTAAGCCATAATCCATGCCTCACTCAATGGCTTGATGGTGTTTTGGGCCATTTACACAATGAGCCCTCCATACAAGACCACGTGCCCTATTCCTTGTTTATGTAATGTGGTTAGCCTCCAAGGAATAGACACCATACATAGGTAGGTAGTGAATACTAGCTCCATAAAAGCCTCACATACCCCCATCCGCAAGGGTTCCATGCTTCTTCTTCCTCATATACACTCACCAAGTCCACCTCATGCATCTTTAGTGAGGAATCACAACACAACACAAGACTAGAATCTTAAAATCCAAAATAAATTAGTTTAGCCACAAAAGTTCATAAATAATAGAAAGTGAATTATCAATCTCAACAAAAGAAGAATCCAAGATGTTGCAACAATAAATTACATGCAAGATAACCATAAATTGCACATTACATCACTATGTGACTATATATAGCGACCTCACAAGGAAGGAGGGAACAATGTCTAGCTACCACAATAGCTCCTCATGTGGTTGGGCTCGGGAAACACTACCCACATGGCATAGGGGGTTCACCTCAGCAAAACCCCTGCATCAAATGGTGCCGAATAAGCATGCCAACACACCCATCATGACCATAAACCAAGTGGAGTAAGCACACTCGGGTCGTATGTCGCATGGTAGTGTTCCTCGTGGAGTAGGCACACACAAGACACACCCCGCATAATGATGTATGTCATAAATCATCATCGTAGCCAGAGGTATACATGGCTAGGGCCCACCCATATGCCTATCGTATCTTATACAACCAAGCATCCATGGGTGCCCCTCTACAAACATGCAAGTGTCTCCAATTTGCTTTGCATCAAGTAGGAAAACATACATACATATATTACGCCTTCATGTACTATGTACATGGCATCATGTCCTCAAGCTTGGCTCGCTACCATTAGCAACATGGCATCATTGCCTCACACTATGTCAGAACATTAGTGGGGTGTGGCATCGTACCCATTGCATCATGTCAGAACATGCATGAATACAATATTCCTCATAGCATGGGTAAAAATTTCCCTCCACATGCTAGATCACATAGGAAATATATATCCATAAGTCATATATCTATCCGTAGAATCTCACATTGAGTACTGGTATTATGCTCAAGAATTGTGGGAATTAGGCTAACACTTATGAACCACACATATGGGTTCATCATAAGGGGAAGTATTTTTTTTATCTCCTCACTTGGGTAGTAGAAGCTAAGGTCGCTTCGCGCTGCCATTACTCAAACGACGTCCATTCTACTCAAGGAAGTGGCAATGATTATAGCATACTACCCCTCCACATACTGAGTTATAGGGGAAGTCATTTATTACTTCATCCCTCAAGTAGTAGAAGCTAAGGTCACTTCTTGCCGCCATTATTTGTACACTGATCATTCTACTCGAGAAATTGGTAGCAATTACTACCCCTTTAAAATTATAAACAACTCGCAGGTTGGTACTCATTAGGGTTATACACAAGCAAGAAACACATAAGGGTATGGTTCTTCCATACCTATATACAAACATAATCCCCATGGATGGGTGCTTGGTTACACCTTCGCATGGGCACACAAATCAATTACTGGTTTTACACAACACCCAACAAAAGCCCTAGTACTGGTTTAATCACATTGACAAGGGAATACATAATAAAATCATAGATTATCCATAGTTCCCCACTCCATCTTTTCCATATTCTCAGTGTCCACATAGCACATCACACTCATGCAATTATTATTTCCAATTTTTACTTAATCTAGGACCTAAAGGATATACAAAACATCATCTTTTCAAAGTACACTAAATTCAACTAAATGCTTCCCTTAACAGATAAAAACAACATATTTAGCCATAAATGTTGTGTAAACAATGCATTTTCATTTAGGGATTAATTTATACTTCACATAAGATCTCTTTTCTTTTCTCAAGTTACTAATATTAATCGACATGATAATTTCAATAACTCATCAAGTATCTATCAACGTAAGTCAATGAGTATCACACCCCAAAAAAAACCTGATTGCAACTTAATAGATTTACCAAGGCACTCATACTTCATCCAAGAGTTCATATTTGTCTTTTACCATGTGAAGGACAAAGAATAAATAATGAAGGTAATAAAAATATTGTATGAAATTAATTTATTCTTTCAATATTTGCATCAACAACTCCTTATCAAAACATTTTATAAACATGCATACTATACATGCAAAAATAATGATTTAAATCATACACTTGTATTTTTTAACTAACACCCTTTTATAATCACTCATCACGCTGAGAAAAGGTTTTTTTTTTTTCAATTAACATTATCAAACACAATATACTACAATTTAGTTGTTTATACATGCAATAGAAATACATTCAATCATATATCTTATGTATAGCTATTTTAGAATTAAGAGATATCAAACATCAATTTCTAATAACAAACAATGTACACTACAAGAGAGAATACACTTTCAATCAAAAATTTGATTACTTAACACAAGATAATATAAAACAAAGAAACAAAGCATGTATAGAGTCAATAGGAAGTTATAAATCAAGGAAAATACACTCTAAACTATCTACAACATAACTCAAATATAAATCAAGAAGATAAACTATGTAATAGTAAGAGGCAATGAAGGAAATGATCCAAAAATACAACTATCACAATACATGATAGACGCATAAGTCCCAGAAATCCTAGTGTAGAAACATGGGCTTTGATACTAGATGTATCGCCCTGTTGAGGTTCCCTCAATAGAAAGACATAATTATCCAACAAAACATGCATAATTTCTTTTTTTTTCTTTTAGCAATAAAGTAGCATAGCACAATCTCATTGATATTATGTAAATAGAAGCCAAGACGTCCAATAGATCATACTACTTTCATACTCAAATAAAATGATTATCACTACATATCTGAATATTGCTACCTTTTGTTTGCATTATAACCACCATGTCCAACACCTATAACTACACACATGTCTAAACAACTAGGTGCAAAAATTAGATACATGATCATAAAAAAACACTTTATTGATGTCCTAGCAATGTGAATCATTATTGAGAAGATGTAAAATAATTGCATTTAAAACTTTAAGATAAACCCTATGGGACTGGATCTAAACCTCGGGGGCTCATCATTGATGGCCTTGCCTATGTTCATGCTCAGAGACTTCATACTTCGACACTTTATTATTGAACTATATAGTGGTGGGTTAATCATATTAAAGATGTGACATACATAATGTGTTATTATTATAAAATACATAAGCGGGTACACAACCCTTTCTAGGCTAGAGTTCCCAGACAGTTTCACCATCGGCTACCACCTACTTGGTAAAATAAAGAGGGAATTGATGAATGATTAAATATACTGATACTAAAACTCAAGAGACAAGGATGTCCATAATTATAAACCACAAATAATAGAAAGTATTAAGCATGCCAATAAAACCCAAGAGACTCCTAGTCACAACACAATACACTAGGATATTAGAGTATAAGAGAGGTATTATACAAATTATAACAATGAAGATTTCAAAATTTCTTTGAGTATGAGTGATACTTAGATTATTGCAAATATATGACCCAAGCCCGATACAAATCTAGGTAACAAAATGAAGTCATGGAATTAGGAAGTTTTCTATGGGGCAAGTTTAATTAATAATGAACATGAAATTAAGACAAGGTTTATCATCTTGAACATAACATGTATCAATATAAGTAACTAATTTCTACCTATACAAACAAATACACATAGGGACTATTACTCCTATATTTAACAAATGAAGATTTCTTATGACTTCATTCATACCCAAATAAATACACTCCTTTATTCCTAATTATCAACATAGTTATGAATAATTATCCTAAAATGAATATCAAGTTATACACCGTTGCACTTGAATGATTAAGAAGAGGTCATGTCTTCATGTACTCAAATATATTAATAAACATCTACAAGAAAATACCACATGGAAAGAATCACCAATTCTAACTCATAGCAAACTATTAATCATGTGTGGTTTCAAAATAGAGACATGAACATGCACCATCCCCAAGTCACATACAAGTAGTTAATGTGGTATTTACATTACCTTTAGATGCCATTAATTGATTTACCAAGCATCGTAACAAATTTAATACCCATCTATTAGGAATGTACAAAAAACTCTAAAATTAATCTATCATAATCTAAAATACCATGAAATAAACAATATATAAAATAAACCTTAAAGTATCCTTTGAATATTACTATTTATAAATTTAATATTCTATCTTAATCAAGGTACAATGTGATAATCAATCCCCCTCCTTAGAATAGAAATTAGATCACTCAAACAAACTAAAACATAATATAAATTTATATTACTAACAATGTAATTTCCACCTTATGGACATAATCTACTTTTGGACTTACTAGATCAATACTTTCTATCGAACTATGCTAATCTCATCTATCTAAATGATATAAGTAAACATTTAAATGAGATAAAATGTAATATTATCTATAGTAATATTTTTAATACAAGGCAAAATAATTTCACTCCAAAATCTTAATACCATAATTTTAAAGATTTGTTGACTTTTAAGTCTTCTAAGAACTTTACAATAACATCTTTCTTCAATACAATTTGCAGCCACTTAAAATAACAACAGCAACTATAGTAGCAAACTGAACTTTACAATAACAATGTTTCTTCAATACAATTTGCAGCTACTTAAAATAACAACAGCAACTATAGCAGCAAACAAATTCATTAAACCAAATATAGATCTAGTAATCTATGTACTGAAATAATGAGATAAAAATTTAAAAAACTACAAAAGACTAGTTGTCATGTAAAGAAAATCAAAACTGGTATAGTTCTTCAATAATGAAGAAACATGGAGTTTTTATTATGCAAAGAGACTAAAAACTAGAAATGTATATGGAGTTGAACAAAATGCAAACAAGTTTTACAAACCTAAACAACCAATTAAACTATCCTATGTGGGCAGATACAAAAATACACATATGAGAAAAGAGCATGAGATGAAAGGCTTATTCATTTTCTTATGATTCTTTTTCTAAAGAGAGATTGAAGACAAATGAACAATTAAGATCAAAATAGAAATAAAATAGAATAAGAATAGATGGTTGCAGCAATAATAAAACTATAGTGGATGCTTACAATGAAACAATGATACCAAATGTCTAGACTCAATCTCAATGCACAATCCTACTTCAAATCGAGAGGCTATTCCATTGCAACATCCTTTTTTTAAGCGTTCTTTGAAAGGAGCATATTGTTCTCCTAAAAATCTGCACCACTATCTCCTTTTTCCCCCTTGTTCTCTCTAATCACCCAACCATTTATACCAACTGCCCCTCATAACTCCTTCCTTCCACCAAATAGTCACAACGTTTCAAAAAGAATAAGGGGACAATTAATTTACTTAGATTGCATTGAGATTTAGTATATGAATTTATAATCCCATGTGGAAATATTCTTTAGTTTCTAAGGCTTCAAAATACCTTTCCTTAAACTCCCACGTAATCCTTACTTTCTAATTTAAGTCTTCTTAGATATTACTTTCTTTCATTATATAGTAATTTGTGTTTATAATTAAAAGAATGTAAGAACATTTATAATAAAGATAGTTTCTTGCTTTATAATTAAAACATTCTTTCTTTATAATTAAAAGATATTAAAAACATATAATATCTGTAATATTTTGATAAAGTGATAATTTAGTAAAATAATTAAATAGATAGATATACTATTATTTTTATTATTATTAAAATTAATATTCATATAAATATTATTATTTCTGACTAAGAATAATAGTATACAAACAATGCTTGTTTCAGTACAACAAATTCTTAGTTCATCATATCTTGATATCAAATGCGAACATGATTATCAGGACTAATTTATTAAATGTGCATAGATATACATTGCTAACATAAGATTTTGTAAATATTATTTGATTCACCTAGAGCAATTAAGACAATCCCAGTTAAACTAATCTTTCTAATATTATTATATAAAAATATAACTATCCTTGTTAATTTAACAACCATATTAAAACATTACCTATTACATACATTCAATTATGATATATAAAACAATATGTATGTTACCATAAAGTTATTAGAACAATAAATCTTTGCTACACTCCATATAACATATTCATCATAAATACCAACCGATAAGTAACATTAATATGTCATAAAGAGTCTAACACAATTACCAAAGTACTGAAAAAGGTTATATTCATAAGAACTAAAGTGAAAGCATCTAGAAGGGTATTACACATCCATTGATGGTAGATAGTTTGCATTTAATTCATTCTTACTTCTCATATTGACATTGAATATTTGAGACTAGTTCTTGAGTTCATTCAATATCATCCTCATCTATTTTTCATTTATTGTCTTGTATTTATCATTTTCTTTTAATCAAAGTGGGATTTAATATATTGTGTTGGGAGAGCACGCCCACAACCATTTCTAAGAGTTTAAATCAAGAAAGTCTTGGTTCCACTTGTTTCAAGCTCGTCAGAGGTTATGGTGGAATTGTTTTGTTCTGGTTTTGCAAGTTTATGAACATGTTAGATTAGTATTGAATTTTTTTTTAAATCTCTAACATTTTCATATTTGAGCTTGCTCCCAACATGTAGGTTTTCATCATACACATTTTGGCATGCTCGGTGGGACTCGCGTCTCTAAATTTAAACTCTTTTTAAAAAAAAATTCATCATTTTTGGAACTTGTCATGTAGAGTCATCTATGCCCTAGAATGGTCATCTGCGCAGATCGATGTCTCCATCAGAAGACTATCGTCTTCACCTATATTAAAATTGATTTAATTTTTTAATTTTTAAAAGTGTTTTGGGGATATTCTAGGTTTTTAACTCTTGGGTTTCTATCAGGACGTCAATTTTACAGAGTTAAATGCTGGAAAAATATTCCAAAATCCTCTTTTGATCACAATAAACTGACTCTGGTTTTTTACACTATTGTTTGCATAAGTTAACTGCCGTGTCTGTGGATCATCATCTACAACTATGTTCGGTCATCTTCATTCCTTAAAAATTGTGTTGTCGGATGTTAGGTATACTTTTTCTGGATTTCCATTAATCATCATTTGTGATCTTTGACAGTCATCAATGACTTTTGACTATCATCTGAGCCAGTTGATTGTCGTATGTGACCTAGAACTATCATTTGCACTCTATAATAAAATATCTTTAGTTTTTAGAAAGATTTCATGCTACTGATTCATCTGGGTTTTTACAGCACCTCGAATCTGAAGATTGAATATCTAAAACTACTAATATTGTGTGTTCTAGGATGTCTATAGAATACATTATCAAACATCAAACTACTCACTCTTTTGTCTTGTAGGTTGCCTAGGAGATACAAGAAAATATTGAGTTTTCTTAATTTATTTTTTAGGCACATTAACAAAGGTTCACTTGTAGTATTTTATTAAGTGATAGGGGAGTATGCTCTTGTATTTATGAGCCAATAAAAAACCTAGACTCATTTGATAATATACTTAGAAAGGGACTTTGGAAATGAACAATCTTTTTTTATGCGTTTGGGGGAAAACAATATTGGATAGGAGATTATGTTCTTTTCTCCTTGAGGGAAAATAAAAAATCTAGACTCCTTTCGTTACCAATCCATGCTTTTGAATTCATCCTATAGATGGGCATGTTAGTTGACGTAAAAATCTCCCACAAACGACCCACCTGAGAACGAGATGTAAACCCATAGTGCCGGAGCACCCTTCTAAGGGCTCCCACCATCATCAATTTTGTTGTGAAGAACTTCTTAATGAATTCTTGTAAGTAGAATAAGAGCCAAGAGCTCATTTGGTGTGTGTAGGGTCTAGTTAGGGTCCTAGGGTCATAGTCTTGTCTTTCTTCATGACTGTACAGTGACTCAGGGAATGATGTCATCCTGATGTGACATGATCTTAGAATAGATCAAAGTCTTAAAATAGGGGTTTTAGATGTTTTAGCGGATGTTTTCTTTTTCTTAGACCTAGGAATGGTCTTAGGATGAGAAGAGAGCAAAAATTGCTTAAGCAACAAATGTTTCTCAAAAAGTTGCATAGCAACTTTTCAAAGTTTCTTAGCAACTATTTCTAATTTGGGTCCTAACCTTACCCAAGTGGCTAAGAGCCCTATCTAAGCCCAAACCCTAAGGATAAAACTATTTATGTTTAGAAAAACCCTAATTCAAGGGTTGGAAATCATTGTGTACGGCTCTAAGTTAGTAAAACTAGATTGTGACTGTGTTTTGGAATGTCAGGCAAGACTAATGACATGAATCTGATGAGTTAATGGATAGAACATAAGATCTTGGGCATTTTACATTTGCATGTATATATTTTCTTTCATTTTTTAAATCTTAGATCAATTTCTTTGCAGGTTTGTGTGTGTTCTTGTTTTTGTTTTGTATTCACCAGTCCTATGTCTAGTTTGGAGAGGCATGTAATTAAGGGCCTGTAACTCCTATCCCCACTGTGGAAACACCATGGAACCTTGGTATATGGTAGTATAGACCCTATAATATACATATTTACAAGCAGGGCCCTAGAATGAGCATGCAAGCATTTATTGACCAAGCCCTAGGTGAGCCTGGACTGTGCCCAACTAGGTGAGGTCAGTGTTGAGGAAGCTCTCAAAGACAAGGGTGAAGACTTCAGTGAAAACCCTTTGGAGGAGTTTAAGAGAGATGAGTGAAGACTCATTTTTGTGAAGGAGAGGTTCCCACCAATCCATTTAAGGTGTTTATACAAGAAAACTAACTCTGTGACTCTGCCAAGCTTAAAAAGCCCTAGAAACCCTCATTTTCTGGTTTGGGCATTGTACGGACAATTGAAGACCTAAAACCCTAAAAATCCTTGAGGTATGGGAATATGAATAGAGGTATCTATGGAAGACTAGCCATGATTTGGTGAAAGAAGTAGGTCAAAAGTCCTAAAAACCTGGAGAGGAGGCCTAATTGGGGCTCTTTGCTAGTAGCCCTACTTTGGGAAGAAAGTATGAGTTTAGGTAACAAGCTAACTTACTCAACCACTTGGACTCACTTTTTTGAGTGAAAAAACACATTGGAAGTCATCTCCACCCTTTTCAAAGCCTGACATGGTGAGCAAGCCAAGAAACCCTTATTAGCCTATGTAAGGGTATGAAGCTAGAAAGTGTGAAAGCAAGCTAAGTGGAAGGAGAAATTCAATATTGGTGATTGGATTGGGCTAGATCAGGGGATCCTATTGAGAAGAGGAATCCTATAGACCATTGGGTGTGAGTAGAGAACACTAGTGATCCAAGATAAGGATTAGGGAGCATAGACTAAGGTAGTCTATCCCAATCTCCCCATCAGATTGGTATCAAAGCTTAACAAGGCTTGGGAAGTGGATAGTTGGAGAGTGGATGTTTCAACCTCTAGAGGAATTAGTAGGGTCATCTTAGAAGAAGAAGATGGTGACCAATGTAGATCTAGCTAAGAAAGTAGAAGATCAAGAGGAAGCAAATAGACTCCTGCAAGAAAGATTGTTTCAAATGGAATAACTCTTGGATGATGTCCAAGCAAAGGCCGATAAAGAGAATGATAGAATAGAGGAAAGGATGCTAAAGAGAAAGAGAAAACTATAGATGATGAGGTGCCTACACCTGATCCTCCTACTCAAGATGAGAATTTATTAAAGGAAATAAAGGCCATCACTGGTAAGGCACTTGAAGGTGTTCCACTTCTTACTAGCATAATGGACACAATTTGTCATCCAATGGATAGAGGGTATGGAGAATCACTTTGAATGTGAAGAGATCTCTAAAGAAAAAAAGGTCAAAGTGGCCAAATCAAGGTTAAGAGGCCAAGCTCTAACTTGGTGGAATTATCTCCAAGAAGAAAGGGAAAAAGAGGGAAAGAATCTAATTGCTAATTCGAAAGCTATGGTGAACAAAGTAAGGGAAGTATACCTGTCAGGAGATTATGAAATCCAACAGCATAGAAGGAGATTGAATCTAAGACAAAAAGAGATGGATGTTGCCACTTATACAGAAGAGTTTCATAAATTGAGCCTAAGGTCCAAAGTGAAGGAAGAGGAGAGCATCATGGTGGCAAGGTACTTGAGTGGGCTAAAATGGTAGAGGAGATGAATTTGTTGATTCCTACCATAGTACTTGGGTGTCAACACATGGCACAAAAGATAGAAGAAAAGTAGACAAGGAAGCAAGAGCCCAAATCTAAAAATAGAGGTAGAGGTAGAGACTCTAGAGGGGGTCAAAGAGAAGGTTCTAGTGGTAGAGGAGGTGACTCAAGAAGCCAAGGAGAGAGTAGACTCCTAGAACAAGTTGCAGAGACCAGTAC
This sequence comes from Chamaecyparis obtusa, assembly GCA_027943335.1. Taxonomy (NCBI): domain Eukaryota; kingdom Viridiplantae; phylum Streptophyta; class Pinopsida; order Cupressales; family Cupressaceae; genus Chamaecyparis; species Chamaecyparis obtusa. The sequence goes on along the minus strand of BSBK01005284.1, from coordinate 1,250,041 downwards.
AAGAGGTACTTTCAATAGAGGAATAGGGTCTCAGGGTAGTAGAGGAATAAGTAGTTCCTACTTTTTCACAATGAAGTGTTATCAATGTGGACAGTTTGGACACCCTGCTTATAGGTATCCTGAAAAACCTACAAGCTCTAGTAGTGAAAAGAGGGTAGCCTATGCCCAAGAAGATGGCAGTAGCTCATGCACCAATGAGGCAAGAAAACTAGAATCAGAGATGGGGGAGAACTTGATGTTTAGGAGAGTGCTCATAAGGCAACCTACCTAAGGAGAACCCAAGAAAAGGAGATCCCTTTTTAGATTCAGATGCAAGATCCAAAGAAAAGTTTGCAAGGTGCTAGTTGACTCAGGATCAACTAACAATATCATATCAAATGAAGCAGAAAAGAAGCTAAAACTTACAAAGATTCCCCATGCATACCCTTACAAGGTGACTTGGTTGAATCAGGAGCAGAGTGTGCTAGTGAATGAGAAGATATGGGTGGAGTTTTCCATTGGAGGATATAAGGACAAGGTTCTTTGTGATGTCCTACCCATGGATGTCTTCCATCTCCTATTGGGAAGACCCTAGCAATTTGATAGGAAAGTGATCTATGATGGAGAAGAGAACTCCATTTCTTTCAAGAAGGATGGAAGGAAATTCAAGATTTAGTCTCTGACAGAGAGTGATGAAGGAGGCTCAAGGACACCTAGTGTGTTACTTAGCAGTGGGAAGCAATTTCTAAACTCATTACATGATGAGGAAATAGTAGGATGTGCCATTGTGGTAAAACCAAAAGAGGAATAACACAAGTTGCAAATAGAGACACCTAAGGAGGTGAAATAGATGTTAGAGGAGTTCAAAGACATTGTAAGTGATGGAGCACTTGCAACACTTCCTCCAAGAAGCGCTATAAGTCATCAAATAGACTTTGTACTCGGTGCAACTCTTCCTAACAAGGTAGCATACAAGCTTACCCCTGATCAAAATAAATAAGTAGAAAGGCAAGTACAAGAGCTATTGGATCAAGGAAAGCATTATCCCATGTGCAGTTCTAGTGGTGTTGGCCTCAAAAAAAGGAGGAAAATGGAGACTTTGCACTGATTCAAGGGCCATCAACAGGATCACCATCAAGTATAGATTCCCCATTCCAAGAATAGAGGACTTGATGGACTGTTTAGGAGGTGCTATGTATTTTTCTAAGTTGGATCTTAAAAGTGGTTATCACCAAATAAGAATTAAGGAGGGAGATGAGTGGAAGACTTCCTTTAAGACCATAGATGGGTTGTATGAATGGCTTGTGATGCCATTTGGGCTTACCAATGTCCCAAGCACCTTCATGAGCTTGATGAATGAGGTCTTGAAGGACTTCACTAGTAGATTTGTGGTGGTGTACCTAGATGACATACTCATCTATAGAAAAACCAAAGCAGAACACCTTGAACACTTAAGGTTAGTCTTGAAGAGGCTACATGAGGAACAATTGGCTATCAACCTAGAGAAATGTGAGTTCATGTAGCAAGAACTAGTCTACTTGGGATTTGTGGTTTCCAAGGGTACTTTGAAAATGGACCCAAGCAAGGTGGAGGCAATCTTGAATTGGCCTACGCCTAAAACAGGGACTGGAGTCAGGAGTTTTCATGGTTTGGCACAATTTTATAGGAAATTTGTGATAAATTTCAATGACATATGTGCACCAGTGCTTGACATCATCAAGGGAGGACTTAAGACTAAGTTCAAATGGACTAAGGAAGATGACAAAGCATTCCAAACATTGAAGCAAGAGGTAGCTACCAAACCTATCTTACTCTTACCTACTTTTGACAAATTTTTTACCATTGAATGTGATGTAAGTGGTATTGCAGTAGGGGGTGTATTGAGTCAAGAGGGAAGGCCTATGGCATTTTTTAGTGAGAAACTCAATGAAGCAAAGAAGAGGTATTCAGCCTATGATCTAGAGTTATATGCATTAGTGCAATCCCTCAATAAGTGTAGGCATTATCTCCTTCCAAAATAATTTGTGTTGTTCACAGACAACCAAGCCTTGAGTTACATAAACACTCAAGAAAAGCTTAGCAATAGACACATGAAGTGGATGGAGTATCTCCAATCCTTTACCTTCACCATCAAGCACAAGAAGGGAAACTCAACAAGGTAGCAGATGCCTTAAGTAGGAAGCTATTGACTATCCAAGAAGTCCAATTATAGAGCATAGGCATATAAGGTTTCAAGGATCTTAATGAGGAGGATGAAGACTTCTCCAAAGCCTATAAGGTATGCCAAGAGTTTGAGAATCACTTTCATAGTGAGTATTCAGATTACACCCTTCAAAATGGACTCTTGTTTAAAGGAAATCAGCTATGTGTGCCTAGAGGATCTATGAGGGAAAATCTAATCCAAGAGAAGCATAATGGGAGCCTAAGTGGGCATTTTGGCATTAACAAAACCATGGAGCTCGTACAGAGGTACTATTTTTGGCCTAAGTTGCCAAGGGATATAATAAGGTATGTGGAATAGTGTGGTGTGTGCCAAAGGGCTAAAGGAGGTTCAAGCAATGCAGGGCTTTATCAACCCTTACCAGTTCCAAATAGGCCTTGGGAGTGTGTGAGCATGCACTTTTTGGTTGGACTCCCTAAAACAAAAACAAGTATGGATAGCATCTATGTTTTAGTATATAGGTTCTCTAAGATGAGTCATTTCATTCCATGTAGAACTACTCATGATGAAAACCATATAGCACATCTCTTCTTCAAGGAGATTGTGAGGATTCATGGACTCCCTTTGAGTATTGTATCAAATAGGGATAGCAAGTTCATGGGACATTTTTGGAAAACGTTGTTGAAAAGGTTAGGAACCAATCTCTCATTCAGCTCAACTTACCATCCACAAATTCATGGTCAAACTAAAGTTATAAATAGGGTGTTGGGTAACCTATTGAGGTGTTTGACTAAAGAGTATGAGCAGACTTGGGATCTAGTCATTCCACAAGTAGAGTATGCCTATAATGACAGTGTTAATAGGACCATGGGAAGGAGTCCTTTTGAGGTTGTGTATGGAAGACACCCTAGAGGAGTGTGTGAACTAAGAGACCTTGGTTCAATGGAGATGAAGAGTGGCCAAGCAGAGGATTTTACTCAAACTATCAAGGAGGTACAAGAGTAGGTCAAGAAGGCCATCCTAGAGTCCACTCAAAAGATAAAGGCTAAAGTAGATGAAAGAAGAAAAGAAGTTTAGTTCAAGGTAGGGGACTATGTGATGGTCCATCTAAGCCAAGCAAGAATGCAAAAAGGCATTCCTACTAAGTTGCAAATGAGAAGAGTAGGGCCTTGTAAAATTCTAGCCAAATATGGTGAAAATGCCTACAAGGTGGATCTTCCAAAAAATTTAGCTATCTCACCAGTGTTTAACATTTCTAACTTGGTCTTGTTAAAAGGAGACATAGAAAAGGGAAGTGAGGATCAGTCAAAGGTACTGTAGGATCTAGATAGTAATGCCATGCCAAAGAAGAAGTAGCCCACAACAGAACAAGTCTTGGAATCCAGAGTGAAAAATTCCACTAGGAATCAAGTGTATATGGAGCACTTAGTCAAATGGGCAGCTCAACCTAAGTCTGAAGCTACTTGGGTGGAGGAAGGCCAGTTCAAGAAACTAGGCATAGACCTAGCCCTTATCAACCCCAAAGTGCCTTAATCTATGCCGAGGGGGAGTATGGTGTAGGAGCACCCTTCTAAGGGATCCCACCATCATCAATTTTTTTGTGAAGAACTTCTTAATGAATTATTGTAAGTAGAATAAGAGCCAAGAGCTCATTTGGTGTGTGTAGGGTCTAGTTAGGGTCCTAGGGTCATAGTCTTGTCTTTCTTCATGACTGTACAATGACTCAAGGAATGATGTCATCCTGATGTCACATGATCTTAGAATAGATCAAAGTCTTAAAATAGGGGTTTTAGATTTTTTAGCACATGTGTTCTTTTTCTTAAACCTAGGAATGGTTTTAGGATGAGAAGAGAGCAAAAATTTCTGAAGCAAAAGTTGCTCAAAAAGTTGCATAGCAACTTTTCAAAGTTTCTTAGCAACTATTTCTAATTTGGGTCCTAACCTTACCCAAGTAGCTAAGAGCCCTATCTAAGCCCAAAACCTGAGGAGAAGACTATTTATGTTTAGAAAAACCCTAATTCAAGGGTTGGCAATCATTGTGTATAGCTCTAAGTTAGTAAAACTATATTGTGACTGTGTTTTGGAATGTTAGGCAAGACTAATGGCATGAATCTGATGAGTTAATGGATAGCACATAAGATCTTTGGCATTTTACCTTTGCATGTGTATATTTTCTTTCATTTTGTAAAGCTTAGATCAATTTCTTTGTAGGTTTGTGTGTGGTCTTGTATTTGTTTTGTATCCACCAGTCCTCTATCCAGTTTGGAGAGGCATGTAACTCCTATCCCCACTGTGGAAATACCATGGAACCTTGGGATATGGTATTATAGACCCTATACTATACATATTTACAAGCAGGGCCCTAGAATGATCATGCAATCATTTATTTGACCAAGCCCTAGGTGAGCCTAGACTGTGCCTGGCTAGGTGAGGTCAGCGTTGAGGAAGCTCTCAAAGACAAGGGTGAAGAATTCAGTGAAAACCCTTTGGAGGAGTTAAAGAGGAATGAGTGAAGACTAATTGGTGTGAAGGAGAGGTTCCCACCAATCCATTTAAGGTGTTTATACAAGAAAACTAATTCTGTGACTCTGCCAAGCTTAAAAAGCCCTAGAAACCCTCATTTCTAGTTTGGGTATTGTACAGACAGTTGAAGACCTAAAACCCTAAAAATCCTTGAGGTATGGGAATATGAATGGAGGTCTCCATGGAATAATATCCATGATTTGGTGAAAGAAGTAGGTCAAAAGTCCTAAAAACCTGGAGAGGAGGCTTAATTGGGGCTCTTTGCTAGTAGCCCTACTTTGGGAAGAAAGTATGAGATCAGGTAACAAGATAACTTACTCAACCACTTGGAGTCACTTTGTTGAGTCCAAAAACACCTTGGAAGTCATCTCCACCCTTTTCAGATCCTAACATGGTGAGCAAGCCAAGAAACCCTTGTTAGCCTATGTAAGGGTATGAAGCTAGAAAGTGTGAAAGCAAGCTAAGTGGAAGGAGAAATTCAATATTGGTGGTTGGATTGGGCTAGGTTAGGGGATCCTATTGAGAAGAGGAATCCTATAGACCATTGGGTGTGAGTAGAGCACACTAGTGATCCAAGATAAGGATCAAGGAGCATATACTAAGCTAGTCTATCCTAATCTCCCCATCAACCCACCACTCCAACTCACGTTAATCAAATTTTCTTCTTGGGATTAAAGCCTTAGAAGCTGGATACCATTTGAGATTATACACAACTCTCACCTAACACATCAGTAGGGCCTTGTAGTCTCAATCACATTTACGTGACTACCTATGCTAAGGTGCTTTGTGGGGTTATAGGCCTAAATTACACTTGCATGGATACAACTTGAATGTATTTGAACGGAGACCCTCACTAAGATCCTAAGAATAGGAGCTACTTAGTTCACCCCCAAAAGTGTGATAATCCAAAATCAAGAAGGATAGTAACCTCCCCAAGGCACTCGCCATATTGTTCCTTCTTGAGGGTTTGGGGTCGGCTAATATGACATTGTTAACCCATTGTGTGGTTGGCAATGGTCGTATTTTTATTAGCTCTTGAAGTGTGCCTAAGTCGGTGAGCAAGGATTTTCATGCTCTACCAATTCATTAGGCTAGGAATTGTGCTTGATTGTCTGCAATAAAAATTTCTCCAAGAACATACACACCTCAAAGACGTTACTTTGTACCAGCTTCATTGTCACTATTGCTTGTCTCCTGCAAGGTTGCTTTGTCCCTCATCAGAATGTTTTCAAACCCATGACTATTATTTTTCTAGTTTGAGTGCTTTAAAATTGGTTCTTGTCATTGAACGAATTGACTAAAAATAAGAATGAAAAACCTAATTGATTAGATTCATCAAAAATTCTCTAAAACCTAAATTGTCATCTCTGACCTGGAATGGTCATCTCCACATATTGTCATATTAATTTGAGAATTGTTGTCTTTGCTTAAAAATTGTGAGCTATCAAACCTAACAAGAACATCATAAATTTGGTTTCCTAGAGTCTCTTAAAATCATTTTTCATGAAACATTGATCTACCTGCTAAAATCAACATTCTTTCAGGATATGACTGATTCAGGAAAGCATAAGAAGGTAAAACTTCTAGTTTCCCAAGTCTATAGAGAAAATAAAATAACTGATAAAAAGGATAGATTCAACAAATCTTAATCTAAATCTATCCAAAAGACTCTAGAAGCTAGTGAGAAATTTGATAAAATCATCTATAATAGTAGAGTTTCCAATTTTGCTCAAGAACAAAATGAACATGGCCTTTGTTACTTGGGAATCCTATGATTAAACACCATTTAGCTTCATCATTTTCCAATCCCTCATCATTACCTCATGTTAATCAAATCTTTCTTCAATCATCATTTCAAAACATTAGGAGCATTAATCAAAACCTTGGACTTTAAATCAAAATAAAATCAATCCATCTTTCACACCTTAATCAAGCAATAGGGTGAAAGAATCAATCCAATAGGGTCACATAGACCTTAAATAAAAGAAAACACTAATCCATTTCTACTTTGAGAACTAAGTCTTTCCCTAGTAGTTTTAATCCAATATTTTTTTGTTTGGGGATTATTAGTCTACCACCCAAATAAGAGAAGATTTTAAATCAAATCCAATCCTTTGTTTGCACAATCACAAGGTCTTGTTTCACCTAGGTTTGTTCCAAAAATTTAAATCAAATCAATCTTTGAGGCTTAGTTACTCTTTAATCCAATTGATCAAACCCAATCAATCCTTGAGGCTTAGTCCTCTTAATCCAATCCAAATCCTAGTCCAATTTTCTCCTAATTCACCAACTCCTTTCTTCCTTCCATCAATCTTTCAACATTCTTTAATCCAACCCAAGGTCACTCATGCATGGTACTTACCAAATCTCAAGCCAAGATAAGATAAGAATCTATCACCATGGATAATGATCAAGAAATTTTTTACCAAGACGACTTCAATGAAGATGAGGAACCACATATGAAATTAACACGGTCATACCTGAAAGTGTCAATGCAAATCTACAAGTTAAACAATTCTTCGACAATCCTAACAATTTTAGCCTAGTGAAATATCTAATCCAAGCCAACAATTCTAATATCTTCCTAAACCTTATTCAAAGGGTTATCACGCTCCTTGAAAATTTTGATGAAACCTTTCTTGAGAAAAATCTCATTTGAACTAACAAAGGCATGACCATTCTCGCTATGCCTTCAACATCTGATAACATGAATCATCCTTCCCATGATACACTTGAACAAATTTGGTAGCTTCTAAGAAGGCTCAACTCAATTGATAACAACAATGTCAATGGAGTGAACAATAATGACCCAAACCTGGGTCATGGACCTAAACATCAATCAGGGTCATCAGGATGACATTCTGCTTCAATTTTCTCAAAGCCTAATGGAGTCTTGAAGAATTAAAGTTCTTCAAATATGAATAACACCAACCACATTTCTGGTATACACATCATGGATCCTCCACCCCATAGAGGAGATAATACATCATTGGGAGGAGGAGTGAATCAAGGCCATACAATCACCAACAATAATCCTCCTAAGTTGGTGTAATAAATCAATGAGCATAACAGCATGTTGACCATTATGCAAAAAGGTGGGAATAAGGAATTCTCTTTTGTAGAGATATGTCCTTATCCATTTGATAAATCAATCAATGTTCAACCATTCCCCCCCAATTTTGAGATTCCTAAATTTGATAAATACAAGGGAGAATCAAGCCCTGTACAACATGTCAAGGAATTCTATGTAGCAGATCAAGAAGTTTTCCACAATGATAATTTCCTTCAAAGACTCTTCACCAAGAGTCTTGGTGAACCTGTACTTGAGTGGCTATTGAGTTGTGCTCCTAGTTTTGTATCAACTTTTAATGATCTTGTTGAGAATTTTGTTGCATAATACTCTTACAACATTGAACACCAAGTGTCACTTAGTGACTTATCCAACACAAAGAAAAGAAACAAGGAAACCTTTGCTAACTTTCTTCAAAGATGGTGACATCTTGCAAATCGTATGCCTTGGAAAATTCTAGATTCACACCTCATTCATATTTTCACTAAGAATCTAGTTATAGAAATGTCATTCCAAATGAAGATTGTTCTCCCAGAATCATTTGAGGCACTCATTAAAAAGGGAAAATCTATTGAAGATGGACTTTTTATTAAAGGGGCCACTAAATATTATCCCTCTAATTCATCTAACAACACCAAAAATAAACCCAAGTTCTCATCTAAGAACAAGGGTTTTATTAATGATGGAGTGAAAAATGCTAAGAATCTCCAAAATATTCAAGAATCCAACAATAAAAATCAAGGCCATCATAATAAAAATGATCAAAATAACTGGAATCAGAATAATAACTAGAATAATCAATGTACTCAGACCAATTCAAACAATTAGAATTAGAATCAAGGATCTGGTTATTGTGGTTCCCCATTCTCGTGTTACAATTGCAAAAACAACAATAATAGACCACCGCAACGAAGACAATTCACACAGCTAGCAGACTCCCTTGATGTCATCTTTTGGTATTTAGTTGATTAGGGAATGATGATCTATCATAACACAAGGCCTTTTGATGATAATCAACCAAAACCAAACTGGTATAAAGATAACGAATATTGCAATTATCATCACATCAAAGGACATGAAATCAAGAAATGTATGAAACTTCATAATTTTGTTCAAGATTTGATTGACGATGGAAAAATTGAGGTAGAGGGTCAAAATGTCTCTACCTCCAATGCCTAATTAAAAATTTATTCTAAGCCTTTTCCAGAGCACAATCAAAATAATGCCTCATTGTCCAAAGGTTTTCCCTATGATTACACCACAAACAAGATCTTAGGAGATGAATGCACTTGCAGTAGCCTAGAGGAAAATGATGCCTATGGTTTTGACTCATTGTGTAGTCACATCGAACAATTTGAAGCTCATGTAAACATGTTGACTCTAAAGAGTGTTGATTGCAATGTCACCACCCATCATCCCTGAGTCACCTTACAAGCTAATGCAAATCCACCTAATGTACCATCAACATCGACATGACCTATGTTGCATTATGAACTACTTTCCCAATTGAAGAATACTCCCACACATATATCCATCATATATCAACTCCATACATACCCTATCCATGAAGAGGTCCTCGAAAATGCCTTGGCTGAGTCCCGTGTCCCCAAAAATATCAATGCATCCAGTTCCAATAAATGATTGGAAACTTAGCCACCTAACAACACTTGGTGTTTACTAAAAAATATTTCTAAGGTCCCAATCCTCACCACAATAAACCCCTACATATCCAAGTTATCATCCACAATACCCAAATCAAAAGACTCCTCATAGACAATGGATTCGATTTGAGTTTGTGCACTTTAAGTATGATCTACAACATTAGTATTTCTGAGGATATTATTGATGTAAATAAGAGAATCTCAATAAAAGCATATGAAAAAAGATAAAGGGTGAGTAAAGGTCTCATTTCACTCCCCTTACAAGTGGGCCCAACCCTCATTGAAACAGTCTTTCAGGTGCTCGATCTAGTTCTACCCTATAATATCATTTTGGGTAGACTGTGGATACATGCTATCTTAGGTGTCCCATCCATGTTTCATTAATGTTTAAATTTCCCACACCATGGGGCCGAAATAACAATCCCCAAAGAGTATAAACCTTTCTAGTATTGAAAAGACTAGATGGTAAGTAATCAAACTACTACCCATTGTATGAGTATGTTCATCCTGTTGAACAAGAAACTCCTGTCTGGTCCACTTCTTCTGAAAAAAAGAAAAAATTTCTAAAGAAACTAAAGGAAAGGAAAAATTTACTCAGGATAAGAACATTGAGTCTGAAAAGAAGGTCAGATTCACAAATCAAGGTATGGGGGAGTATAAATTTGAAAATGTCATGTGCATTGGTCATCTCCCCCTCTCCCCCAAGTCTTATGGTAAACCTTCACAACTCTTCCCTAAGGGAGATAAGGAAACCATGAAATTCAAGTAGACTACATTTGAACATTGGGGATCTCTTTCAGATGAGCACATGGAATATAATTGTCTATCTTGGCTATTTGATGATGAAGAAGATAAACTTGTAGACATCCCTAAGGGGAAGTATGTTAAAGCCACACCCATTATTGAAAGAATGGGATATCATGGTACTAGCCTTGGAAAAAAAGAAACTGGAAGGAAAAATATCATCAAGGCAACATGGTATCCCCATGGAAAAGGATTGGGTTCCATAGAGACTAAGAATTTTTTTTCCAAGAACAATTGTGTGATTGAATCTGATTTAGACACTGATGAAAATTTATTTGAAGTCCCTTTCCATTACATTGAAGATGATCTCAATACCTATGTCCTTCATATCAACAAATCTAACCTATCCACACCTAATATTCCCCTTACCAACCCTAAGCTAATCAATTGGGACCAATAAGATTTACCACTTGCCTTAGATATATGTGATTCAAATGAGTTAGCTCTATAAATTTTTGGACTAAGGAATCTCCTAGACAATGAGCATCAAATCCATTACAATGAGAAATCCTACTTCGGTAGCCAAGTGAACTCCCTTAGTCTCAAAAGTGAAGAAGAAATTAACGATCCAAAAAATGATAAAACATCATTGGGAGAAAACCTTTTTGAGGCACCCTTGGATGAAGAAAAAGATAAAATAAAGGACATGTCCTCTAGTGAAAACCTTTATGAGGTGCTAGATGAGGGGGAGGTTGAATTTCCCTTTATTTCATTGCCACAAGAAAAATCTTCTATCCTCATAGAAGATACACTAGCAGTCAATATTGGTACTGAAGAGGATCCAAAGATCACCTACACTATAGCTTCCCTTGATGAGAAAGAAAAAGAATCTGTGACTGCATTTTGTAAGAAGGCACAAATCAAATTTGCATTCACTTAGAAAGATATGTCTAGGATAGATATTGATCTAGTTGTACATCATCTTGTTGTAGATCCAAAAATCAAACCTGTTAAGCAAAAATTATGCAAGATGCATCCACAAGTGGCACTCTTAGTCAAAGATGAAATATAAAAGATGCTCAAAGTAGAATTTATCAGAACCATAGATTATCTTGAGTGGGTATCCAACATTGTACTAGTAGGTAAACCCTCTGGGGGCATCCGGAGCTGTACTAATTTTAGAGACCTTAATCTTGCCTTTCCTAAGGATGATCTTCCTCTTCCTAATATTGAAATCATAGTGGATTTGACTATTAGTCATGAGATGTTGTCTGTTATAAATGGATTTTTTGGATACAATCAGATTCATATAGCAGCAAAGGACTAGCACAAAACTACATTCACCACACCTTGGGGTATGTTCTATCACTAGGTCATGCCCTTTGATCTAAAAATGCAGGTGCCTTATATCAAAGAACCATGACAACTATCTTCCATGATCTCCTTCATGTAATTATGGAAGACTATGTCGATGATATCCTAGGAAAGTCCAAGACACAAGAATCACACATTTCTATCCTTGCCACAATCTTTGAGAGATTGGAAAAGTACAAGGTTGGGTTAAATCCTAAGAAATGTGTCTTTGTTGTACAATCAAGACATTTTTTAGGCTACATTATCTCCCATAGAGGAATATAAGTGGATCCTAAGAAGGTAAAAGCCATTTTGGAGATGCCACCTCCTAAGACCCTAAAACAACTATGGAGCTTACAAGGAAGAGTTCATTCCATCTAAAGGTTTGTGTCACAATTGGCAGACAAAGTGCATCCTTTCTCCCATCTACTACAAAAGGATATCAAATTCATTTGGGATTTTTTGTGTCAAAACGCCTTTGAACAACCCAAGGAATATCTAGCTAATCCACCAGTGTTAGTCCTATCTTTTCCAGGTTAGCCTTTGATCCTCTACATTTCAACAACTATAGTAGCATTGGGTGCTCTTCTAACATAGCTAGATGATGATGGAAAAGAGTGTGTCATCTACTACCTTAGTAGAACTTTAGTGGTTTATGAGCTCAACTATACAACTACTAAGAGAGCTTGCATGGTTGAAGTCTTTTGCACACAAAAGTTATGTCATTGCATGCTCAATCATAAGGTACAGTTGATAGAAAATATTAACCCACTCAATTATTTGTTATCTAAATCTGCTCTTACAAGTCACACAACAAAATGGATCATGATACTCAGTGAGTTTGATATTATTTATACAGAATGCAAGGAAATCAAAGGGAAAGAAATCACTGATCAACTTTCTAAGGCTCCCATTCTAGGAGATCATCCTATTTTCATTGATTTTCCTGATGAAAGCATCATAACTATCACCCCTAGCATTCAATGGAATCTCTACTTTGATGGATCTTTCACTTGAAAAGGATCAGGGGCAGGTATTCTATTTGTTACACCACAAGGGGATTTCATCCCTAAATCATACAAATTAACATTTTCATGTACAAACAACATAGCATAATATGAGGCCTTGGTCATAGGGCTTCACCAAGCTATCAGATGAAAGATCACAAGTTTTCTTTTTTTTTGGTGACTCTCAATTGGTTATCAAGAAAATAACTAATGAGTATCAGACAAAGGATGATCAGCTTCTACCTTACCGCTGCATGGTTGAAGATCTCAAGTGCCATTTTACATATATCCTTTCCTAGAAAATTCCTAGAGAAAAAAATAAATAATTTGACTCCATGGCTACCATTGGCTCCTTAATATCTATGTCAGAGATGAGTATATGATGCAAATTTCTTGTCAAGAATCTTATGGTCCCTTCCCATGAACAATCAAATTAAGAGATGGTGTGTGAGATTGTTGGTCCTGAATCACCATGGTATCATGAAATCCTTACCTACCTTCATGATAATATCATCCCCCTCCCTATTACACCTAACCAACAAAAAAATTTCATCCTTCATAGATCCTACTACATAATCCTTAGATACACCCTATTTTAGAAACATTTTCACAAAACTCTTCTTCAATTTTTGAATTCGGAGGAAGCACAAACAACCTTGGAAGAGGTACATCAAGGAATTTGTGGAGCCCATTCCAGTGGCCTTACCTTAGCACATAAGTTTCTACACATTTGGTACTACTGACCGACAATGGAGAAGGATGCATATCACTTTGTAAAGAAATGTGTTCCTTGTCAATAGCATGGCAATTTGATACACATTCCCACTCAATCCCTACAACCTACCATCATGCCTTGGCCTTTCTCCCATTGGGGTTTTGACCTTGTGGGCCAAATATTCCCCAACTCTGCTAGTGGTCACAAGTATATCCTTACTGCCACTGATTATTTTACAAAGTGGTTTGAATTAATCCCCCTCACCTACACTACTAGTAAAAAAAATTTCATGTTTATCCTAAACTATATCATTTGTCATTATGGCATCCCAAAAGATCTCCATACTGATAATGGAATGCCCTTCAAGAATAATGATTTTGTTGACCTTTGTAATAAATTTGACATTACCCAACATTGCTCATCTAAGTACTTTCTGCAGGGAAATGGTCAAGTCGAGGCTACAAATAAAACCATATTGAGAATCCTCAAGAAGACTATTGATGACGCTAGTTGTGATTAGCACTTGCAAATCAACCCTTCTCTCTCTATGTACCATACCTCCATCCATAATCCCACTGGTGCCACTTTGTTTGCCCTTGTCTATAGTCCTAAGGTTTTCCTTCCCATCAAAATTGAGCTCCCTTCCCTCAGGATTTCTCTCAAGAACTTGATGTCCAAAGAAGAATGCCAAGTTTTCCACTTATAAGAACTACAACTCCTTGATGAGAGACACCTCAATTCCCTCCACCACCTCTGCATGTATCAAAAAAAAAAATTTCCTCCACTTCAACAAGAAAATCAAACCTCATGAGTTTGAGGTGGGTGATTTGGTCTTACAACACAACATGAAGAACCACCAAAGCTGAGAAAAGAAAAGAAAGTTTGAACCTAATTAGTTGGGTCTATAAGAATTTGCTTAAGGAAAAGAATACAAGCCAAGATCTAGAAGGTCAAGAGATAGCACAAGAGAGACAAAATAAGATATGATCAAATGAACAAATAATGAATAATAGATTCAATGAATTGATTACAAAGTAGGAGTGCCTAAATATATGGGCAATGCAATAAGACTACATGATAAGGAGATGATAAGATATCACCCACACAAGGTGGAATCACATGTCCACCAAAGATGGATCATCATCCATTGTACATCAAAGTATGTGCAACATGTGCAACAATGAGAGGATGATAATGTGATAAGAGCACTAAAGGTGGATCTCACACACAAAGAGGTATGTGATGACAACTATCACACCTAAAGTGGAAATTCTCCTAAACATGTGCTAAAAAGAAATGCAAACTCCTAGGTGTCTCAAAGACAACTAATTATGCAAATGCATTATCCTAAGTAAACTTAAGTAAAGTGTAATTAGTAAATACTTAATTACACCAACACCCCCCCCTTAAATGCAACTTAGGGGAATGCACTTAAGCTCACAATGCAAGATGGGTCTCGGCTACTAAGCCATGTTAGGTACCCATGTACAATATGCAAGAACAATGCAATCTCTCATAAAGTGGAGAAAGAGGGAAAACCTCATGGGAAAAACCCTCCCCCAAAAAGAGAGATGAATACAATAATAGAATATGAGAGAGAAGACCTCATGTGAGGAAAATATCCCCCCCATAAGAGAGAAGTAGTGGAAGAGAGACCAAGTAGCCCCCCCTCAATGTAGAATGAACACCAATGGTAGATGCTCTAGGCTCGATGTAGAAACTGCTCCATGAGTGTAGAACAACATTCCTCCCCTTAGGAAGAAACAAGACCAAAGGTGAATATATGAAGCCTCCTCCCCAATCTATAGGAAGAAACCTCAAAAAATATGGAATCTCTGAAACCTGCTCAAGTGTCCCCATGTCAAAGCTGAAAGGTGCCTCCTCCAAATCATGTGTACTAAGCCACTCTGCTAGAAAAGATGAATCAGGATCAACTAAGGATGAATGTAGAACATGTACCAAAGATCCAAGTATATCCTCTGAAGATGAAGTGACCTCCTGCAACTACTGTATCAAAGTATCCACAATCATGTCACCATCGAAAGAATGATCAAGTAGAGAATGAATATGAAGGTCAACATACTCCCTCATAACAAATGAAGAAGGATCATCTTCAACAGAGAGAAGATGAATATCATCAATGAAGTCTCCCAAATCTGAAATGTAGGACTCCACAAACAAACCTGCAATGTCTGTCAAGTAGTCATCCCATGGAACCGAGTCTGGAAGACAATGAATATCTTGCTACACTAAAGCACTTGAACCCATGGCTGTGTGAATGCAAGCATCATCAGGAGCAAGAGTAGAAGTAGTCTCAATAGGAGGATATGAAATGGAAGGCTCAAGAACTTGATCATGAGTGAGAATTTCCAAGTTGAAGTAGCCAAAACTCTCCTCAAAATCTGAATCATCACTATAATCATCATATGTTGAAGACTCACTGTCTGAAGAATCACTGTCATCAAGAGGAACAAAATATGCAAAGGAGTACAACCAAGAGGAGTGATCCACAATCCCAGTAGCAATAACTACTCCACCCTCCAAGTCCTTGATGAAAACTGAATCAAGTGTAAATTCCACAGTCTTCTTTGTAGCACCATTTTTTATTTGATAGATAGAAAGAAGGTTATTGGTCAAGTGTGGAACACACAACACATCATTGAAGTGTCCATCCTTAACTTCAATACTTCCTTTCCCAAGCACATTCATGTAAGTGTGATTGCCCATCAAAATAGGTGGACCTTTACAAGGCTCAAATGATGAAAACATGGACCGTGAAGAAGCCATATGATGAGAAGCCACTGAATCTAGAAGCCATCTACCTGAATCGTGACTTGAAGAAGCATACAAAGCTTTTCCTTTTTGAGTGACAAATGCGTGACCCTTTCCTTTATCTTTTTCTGAATTTGGTGAAGAAGAGGTTGAGGTAGACATCCTAGAAGGAAATTTGATGTTGTTCTTGGCAAGAAGATTCTTCAATTCATCAATGTCCTTCTTATAACAAAAGTGTTCTTCATGTCCATCCTTTTTGCAATATGCACAAAACCGCTTCTCCTTCTTTGAAGATTCACCCTTTGGAGGTGATGTAGAAGTGTCATGTTGTGTGGAAGTTGATGTTGTGCCTTCTTGTTGAGACTTAGACTTCTAATTCTTCTTCTTCTTTTGACTTTGATTGCCTTGACTCTCATGATTAGCCACCAATGCCTTGGAAGTTGAAGACTTGAGAATCCCCATACTCATCAATTTTTCTTGTTCTAAGACCAACATTTCTGAAAATGACTCAAATGAAGGCTTAATGAAGGCACTACCCATGGTCAACTTGTGAGTATTATAACTTGAAACAAAAGCTAAATATTTAGGAGGAAGATGTTTCAACAAGTGACTAATCAACTTTGCATCCTTTATGGGATTACCACAATCATCAAGTTGTGCTCTATAGTCATTGAATTTGTTGAGATAATCTTGGATTGTGTCAAAGTTCCTGGGCTCTAATTTGAGGAGATCAGTCTCAATTGTGAATCCCATTTCATCATCCACTTTACCAAACAATTCTTCAAGTTTATCCCAAGCATCTTTAGCATCTTTTATGGTTTTGATGTGATACATGATAGCTTGAGAAATATTCTCTCTTAAGACTCCTAAAGATTTATAATTTTTTCTTGTCCATTTATTTATTGCAGCAGTATCATCATTAGTGAGTTTTTTAATTGTACCATCCACATAAGGATTTAACCCTTGAACCATTAACTTGCTCCATACATTATCTTTCCATGTAGCATAGTTATGTGGAGTTAATTTTGCAATTGAACCCATGATGAAAAATGAAAAGAGCACAAGAAAGAGAGAGACACCAGCACACAAGACACCCCCCCAATTCACTCAATCAAAGAACCCCCCCCAAAATGATGATTTTGGCACTTTATAGCTAGTGCGTGTACAATTGCCACTTGACAAAATAGATCAAAGTGGACTTTTGATTTGATGTTTACAAATGAAAATATGAAGCTACAATAGACTCAATAAGATAGGACAGAAGATCGCTCAAAGATCTAATCAACTACAAGTGCCACAATAGGCCAAAATAAACCATATTCTGAAAGTACTATGTCTACACAAAAAATTTTCAAACTAATACCAGATCTGGAAAGTAGATAAAAAATTACACACTTTCAAAAAAAATTGCACATGAAAATGTGTCCGTATGAGCCCGTATGAAGCCTCTGAAGTTGCAAAAATAGGGATCAAACAAGTACAGTCACCAAAAACTACAATTTCTATAAAATTCGTGATTCAAAACTAGAAAAGAACACCACCACTAAAAAATTCAAAAAATTTTAGCCAAAATAAAAAAAAATTGCACTCAATTTAGAGTTCAGATGACCAAGTTATGACCTCTCAAAGTTGGACTGTCAAATCAAAACTGCATTTCGTGAGGGCTGGAAATTTTTAAAATATGCTGACATCACCCAACTTACTATGTTAAATTTGATGGTTAAATGACCGTCACAACAGTGTTAAAAGCCCCATTTTGATGGTCAAATGGCTGTCAAAATTAATTTCACAAAATGATGACGTTATCCTGAGCCGAAAATTGACGTCTTGGTGACCGTCACTGCAAAACAAAAATTGACCCATTTGACGTCCAAACGGGCATCAAATTTAACTTTAGGAAACTTGTGAAAAATGCAAATTTTTTTTTTAAATACCCATTTTTGCTGGGCTGCCACGTGGCGTTTCTCTATTGGTGCGGGGGTTTCTTTTTGGCTGACGGTGGTCGGGGACGCTGCTGCACTGGCAACGATCGGAGCGGTGCAGATGGGGGTTTGACCTCCATTTGGTGAGTGGTGCGTTGCCGAAGGTGGGTGGCCCAGGTTACGACGCTGAGGGTTTCCCTTGCGGACGACGCGATGTCTGGTGACCGAGCAATGGAGGGCATAGAAGCTGAGCATAAGCGGAGGGCCGCTGCGGAGGTGAGGTCTGTAGAGGGCCCGTGGGAGGAGGTGAAGTGGTGCTCTGACCGCAGAGGGTTTTGTCGAGCAGCGCTATGGCACCAGTCGCTGTGGAGGACCGAGCAGCGCAGTGGCGCCAGTTGCAGCAAGGGATCCATGGGAATAATCCCACATACGCTACACCAAGGGATTTTCAGCTCTTTTTATATGCGAAGACCCCGAACAATAATAAAAAGCCAAACGGCTCTTTGTAGATTGGCTTGCGCTTGGTCGATGTTTGATAATGCAGACTTGAAATGCCACTTCCCAGTTGTCGATCTGACCGTAAATAGAGCTTGATATTTGTCTGTCTAACACAAAGGCTGTATAGGCCAAATAATTTCCAAAAATAGAAAATATTCCAATCCAAAAATAGCCACAAAAGGAAAAAAATTTCCAAATCTAAAAATAGAAATAATTGCACATCTGCGAAAATTGACAGAAATAGAATAAATTTCAGATCTGAAATACAAAATTATTAAAATAATTACCCAATTTGCAGACCTCAAATTTGACTTTTGCTCAAAGTAGGCAAATTTATAGTTAAAATTTATGGAAACAGCCACTCGAATGCAATGGTGAGGTCTGATCTTGCTCAAAACGCTCTCACAAAATGCTGATCCTGGATTTGATTCGTGACCATCCAAAAGTTGAAGCAATGAATTGCTCTCCAATGACTATCTAATAAAGACTTCTTTGGCTCTGATACCATGTAAGAATTTTGATATCGCTCTGATACCATGTAAGAATTTGCTTAAGGCAAAGAATACAAGCCAAGATCTAGAAGCTCAAGAGATAGCATAAGAGAGACAAAATAAGATATGATTAAATGATCAAATAATGAATAATAGATTCAATGAATTGATTACAAAGTAGGAGTGCTTAAATATATAGGCAATGCAATAAGACTACATGATAAGGAGATGATAAGATATCACCCACACAAGGTGGAATCACATGTCCACCAAAGGTGGATCATCATCCATTGTACATCAAAGTATGTGCAACATGTGCAACAATGAGAGGATGATAATGTGATAAGAGCACTAAAGGTGGATCTCACACACAAAGAGGTATGTGATGACAACTATCACACCTAAAGTGAAAATTCTCCTAACCATGTGCTAAAAAGAAATGCAAACTCCTAGGTGTCTCAAAGACAACTAATTATGCAAATGCATTATCCTAAGTAAACTTAAGTAAAGTGTAATTAGTAAATACTTAATTACACCAACAGGGTCCATTCGTTATTACTGCCAAGTTTGGTTCTGGGGCATATCAGATAGAAACATGTGAGGGAGATCCACTCCCTGACCCTATAAATATTCTAGATTTGAAACACATCTATGTGTAGTCATCATTCCATTCCTATAAAGTGTTTATTCAACAAAAAATCTTTTTAAAAAAGTATTACAAAAAGCCCAAAAATCAGAAAAGAAAAAATATCCTAAACAATAGAAAAAGTTCCTTGTCTTAGTGAAAACCTAGTTAATAGACACTTTGATAAAAAAAAAAAATTAAAAAAATCATCCAATAGTGAAAACTTTTCAAATAAGTACTCTGGGAAAGTACCATGGTGAAAATCGGCTTCTAGTACCATGTGTAATAGATTTGGATCCATTGCCTTTATCCATGACCTTTGCCACCTTTCCCTCACTAATGCAGCATGTCTTCATCCTAGTCTTCATGCCACACTCCTATTTTGTGCATCGTAATAAAAATACAAGTGAAACCCCATCACACTGAGCTTTTCCAAGACATAGTGACCACAAAAGTGCTTATCCAAGTCAACATTGAAATCTAATCTCTAAGATCTTGTTCCTTTCACATCTATTGCTAGTGAATGTTCACCTTATCAATCAATCAATCATTTCCCTACAGGATGTGTCCTTCGTCAATCAGCTCAAATCAAATTCATCAATCTAATCTCGTTTATGGAAAGAAATATGGACTAAATTACTACTTGGTCATGAGGACTTATTTGTTGATTTGATTTTTTTTGTCAATGGATCCTACTCATGATTTCCTCGATCTTTCATATCTTGGTATATGGTGACTGGTGAAATTTGATACATATTTCATTTGCGGTATGATCTTTTTGATACTTTAAGAACATTCTTGTTCATGTCTAAGTTGTGATTATGCATATCTTACTAGGGTAAACAAGTTAGCACATTTGCATCTTTTCACAGACTTTGGTGTGCCCAAACCTCTCTAATAAGTATATTTCATTGGTTACATCATAAATATGAAATCTACATCTATGTTAATAAAGCTATCTAGTGTGTCTGAGAGTCTAGTCCACACAAAGGAACCATGTCATGTGTACTTGTATAGCACATTATGCATACCTCCTTCTGCAAGATCAAACTAGGGTGTGCTCTCTAACATAAACATAATGTAATCTCATGAAAGTCATTTAGATAGGATGCATTTTAGTTAAGGTCATATTACATTTTACTCTTCGCAAGATTCTTGTTTATTCCCTTCCCCCTAAGGCTAGTTGAATGATCTTATTGGATATGATTGACACACCTATCCTAGTTCGCATCCTCATTAATTGCATTCACTTAAGTTACTTCATTTATTGCATTCTTATATGGATGATGAGTTTAAGTATTGCCATTAAATTTGTTGTAATATAATCACCTAATCATAATCATCTAGATGCATTTTAGGTTCATCCATAGCATTACTCATTATCTTACCTTTTGCATAGCATTAATTATTATTTCATATTACATTTATTATTCATTAATCATATTACATTTATTATCCATTGAATTAATCATTATCTTTGCATATTACATTAATCATTACAAATCCATTTCTATAAAACTCATTTATTATCCATAGCATTAATCATTTGCATCATATATCCCATCAATAAATCCATACAATCACATATAAACATTATCTATCCATAACCATAATAAACCACCACATGTACATATCCCTACATCACAAATATGTCAAACTCCTCACATAATCACATGCATCCTACATCACACACGTCAATCCATCAAATCATCATCTATCAACATATGCATATACGAATTTAAAAGCACACACATCACATAGGAGCAACAAAATCGTGTGTGTGTGTGTGTGTGTGTGTGTGTGTGTGTGTGTGTGTATATACTCATAAAATAAATAAAATATACATCAATTTCTATCACATATACATGTATAAATATGCAATGCCGCTATACATCTTTGCTACTCAAAAAGTATAGGAGTGTCAAAAATAGCCACAATGGATCATAAAGTTGGTCATGTGGATGGCCCAGCCCCTCCCATACCATCTCCCCCTCTATGCCGAGGAGGTCTCATCCCTATTGACGCCTATGAACCCCCTCCACTATAGTTTATGATATTGATCTCTCATTATACATAGTAGCTCTCTAGTCCTCATGAATGGCCTCATAATATAGATGGTGGTAATACTCTATCTCACAGACAGCTCTTGTCTCCTATCTATGGGAAGCAAAGGTCTCTTGAATGACCTTCATCACACCAGGTCCATTCACAACTTATAGAGAGATCTCTCATTGTTCCCTATACTCCTCAGCTCTGCATTGATAAGTGTCCCTCTCCTATGTGACCCCTTGCAACTCTCATCTCAAATCATCTATCTATTGTTGCCCTGCTGCCCCTCTGTAAACTCTCCACTATCAACTCAGGCCTACAATTGGTCCAGAGCACTCTAAGAGCTATCTTCTTGTGCTCACTCCCAAACTAATAACCCCTAAACCCTATCTACCTCTATTTGTAGACTGAGATTTGATGCTTGAGCTATAGTTAGGAGTCCCTAAATTTTCCTCACCTCTATCTATAGGTTTTCCCACTCTACGATGACTATGTCATGCACCTCACATTCTTCATATCTTGGAGGTGGTCCATGTACCTTTTCCTAGGTTGGTTGTGGTATGTGAACCTGTACCTATTCTTGTATGAGTATCACTAGAGGGGCTCTATCCATAGGTACATGTATTTTCCCTCAGCATCTTGGTGCTACCATCCTTGATTGACCCCTCCCAAATCCTCCTCCTCCTCCCTCTCCCCCATTATTCCCTCTGTCATCCTAATCTACCCTAGCACCGTCCACCCCTTGTTGGTTGCTCATCTGTAGGTACAACTTCAAGCACTAGCAATCTAATCATCTTGTGGCTAACCCACCATTGTGCATATGCAAGTGTAACTCATGCATCCTAGACTAAATCCTTCCCCTGCTACCATGGTAGTTCTACCATCCCTAACCATGATTCTTTTAAACCCCTTAGGTGTACCCCAATCCCCCATAGACTATCTACCTCCTGTGTGACCAATGGATGTGGAAAAGCATCTCAAATGACATCATGCATCTGACCAAATTGTCATAACACCCTAGATGGAATTTATCAAGAAATCACATATGATGTCTGCCCAATGAGCCAACAGTCTATCTATGAAAACCTAAGGTAATAAAAATCCTCCCATCCATCCTTTTCATAATCCTTCTTATGTGCTACCTAGTATCCCAAAGTCTCACACCCTACATATGGTGTCCAATCAAATCACTTCATCTCATCTTGTCATCGTCACCAGTGACCATTAGAATTTGTGAACTCATATTAGATTGGTGGTCGGTACCTATAGGTGTACAACTCATAGGCCACACATGTCTTATGGAGTCTAATGGGGTGTATCACTATAATATGCTCACATGCCCAAACAAGTAGTAGCATCATTTCTGCTACCAGTGTCCTACCTTTGTGATAGATGCACATGTGTAAGTCATAGTATAGCTAGCCCAAAATGGTGTACCCCTGGTAGCATCTCTCCCCCTCATCCTCTAGCATGGCACTTAGTACTCGTGACCACCCGAAGGGAAATTTGTGTCCTACATGATCTGGCATCAATCTGCCTCCAATCAACCCTACTAAGTATAGGGCCACCTGCCACAACCATGGTCGAGTTGCCATCGCTAGTCTCCATGGTAAGCATTGTATTGTGGTTGGAAGCTAATCATATGACTACCCAAATGTTTCCTCTACATAAAGCTCTACACCCTCATGTATGTACTCTGGTATTAGTCTCTAGATGGGGATGTGGTATATCCTTCAAACATTTAAGAGAGTGATGGTCACCTCCTCTGTCAAAAAATGGAAGCTTGAGGTAGGGTTGTGCCACCTCTTAATCAATGCAATCATGAGTGCATTATGCACTCTCAACTACGGCCATAGATGTACATGATCCAATTTTCATAGTGCAACTTGTCCCCACTCAGCTGGATTTCCAAGTTCATCATATCTAGACATCTCTCTCAAGATCAAAACATCGCCTCCACCTCCTACATTCATCAAATACATGCTTACCAGTCCTTGCTAGTCAATCTAGGGCATCCTTTACCCCTCCTCATCCTATTTTTGTCCTCCCCTATTTTTTTTCCTACATTTGTTGAGTCAATCAATGGAGATGTTGATTTTCCTGTATAGACGATGATTGGTGCTTACTCCGATTAGCAGAGACCTTGATTCAAGGTCAGTCCCCTCTGCTATCTAGCCTGGTCAACCCAATTGACCACCATCCTCGTAGATGAAAATTAAAATTATCATCTATGCCCCTCCCTTGTCATCCCCACAAACAATGATTTTTTGATTGCCTTCTCTATAGACAATGATTGGTCAATCATTGTCCACACAGAGGATGATGGATCGATCATTTTCTCTACCCCGAAAACCCTTTTTCCCTATTAATGGCCTCTAACTAAGTAATAAATGTGAAAATTGAAATTTCACCAAGCTTGGTTGGGGTACTCACCAATGGTCCTGCGTCTGTGGCCCGTTGGTATGCCCGAATGCTCTCTCCAAGTTGCATAGGATCTTGCGGCTCATCCATCTCACTCTCTCTTCACTTTGTCTTTTTTCTTGTTGAGGGTGGAAGTGACTCCTTCTAGGGCCCTTGTGGACTATGTATAGGCCTTTTGGGCCCCATTTTTCATCTTGACCCCCATTTTTCTTAATCCCCTCATCAATCATGCAATTATTCCTTTTCCCTTCTCTTCTACCTCTTTTCGAGAAAATTACCCAAAAAATTAATTTTTGCTTTATTTTCTCGAGGGGGCACTCCTTCACCCTTGTTGCCTTAAGACCTTTTGTTCTCTTTGGGGCATCTTGTTTTTCATTTTTTTGATGTGATGATATTCTCAACGTCACATCAAAGAGGGGCAAAGTGTAGACGCTTAAAATTGTCCCTTAACATTATAGTTATTTAATTATATTTATTATATTCTTCTACTTGTTTAATTAAATTCATTTAATTAAATGGGGTTCATTGTTCTATAGTATTTAAATTTAATTTAAATACCTTCTCTTTAAGTGTATTAAATTTTATCTAATCCCTTTCCTTCATTTAAACCCTCTTTAAATAAATTTTAATTTATATATTTCCTTTCAGATTCTATTATTCTCCTAAACCATGATTAGTCTAAATTTTAATTTAAGATTAATCCTAAATTTGGACCTAGATCCTACCCTACCCACATCACCCTCAACAAATAGAGCAATTTACTAATTAACCAAGCTTAATTAGGCTAATTTTTGGATTTCTACACCCATTAGTCCTAATTATTTGCCCACAAATGTGTGAGCAAATTTATAAAAAATTGTCTTTTCAAAGAATTCTAAACATGTCTAAACAAGGTTTCTTACAACCATGATGACACTTTCTTACACTTTCCAAATGTTTTTCATTGGACCAAACCTATGACAACCATGACAAGATCTCTTACATGTGTACTTAAAGTACACATTGACCCATCACATCTCAAGTTGCTCACACATGTGTGAGAAAACTTTGACTCTTACATGGCTTATGTGTCTCTTATGTGGCACCTATGTGGATGCCACATGTGATCCACCTCACCCAAACCCTCCAAAATTATATAAATAGGAGCCTTGCCAAGAGTAAATCATCCATCATTTGCATATTAGAGTTATCATGCTAGTTTATTTCTTAGAGTTGTTTCCTTACACTTAGTGTTTTTTACTAACTTGTTTGGTAGTTGCTTGCATCCATTAAGGATAGATAGTTTGCATTTAATTCATTCCTACTTCTCATATTGACATTGAATGCTTGAGACTAGTTCTTTTATAACTAGTTCTTGAGTTCATTCAATACCATCCTCATCTAGTGTGCATTTATTGTCTTGCATTTATCATTTTCTTTTAATCAAAGTGGGATTTAATATATTATGTTGGGAGAGAACACCCACAACCATCTCTAAGAGCTTAAATCAAGAAAGTATTGGGTGCACTTGCTTCATGCTCATCGGAGGTTATGGTGGAATAGTTTTATTTTGGTTTTGCAAGTTTATGAACATGTTAGATTAGTATTAAATATTATTTTTATCTCTAACATTTGTATGTTTGATCTTGCTCCCAATAGGTATGTTTTCATCATACACAGTTATATAAGTATCGAAATGACAAAAATAAAAATAGGACACAAATACAATGCGTCACATGTTAACTGAAAAGACAAATAAAAATATTATTGTTCATGTGAAGATATTGAATCTCCAACATGCCTTCGACTCTAAACAATTAATGATGTTTCCATAGTACTATACCTGAAATAAATCTTGCACACACACATACAAAATATAGTATTTTTAAATATCAATGCTCCCGGGATAGTACATATGTAAAATCATGTGTGGGGGTGCAACTAGGCCAAAAGATGTCATCATCTTGAAATAATAACCTACAAGATTTTGGGGGAAGTGTTGCCAAAAGGTTTTGTACTAAAGTGGGTCACCGAGAACTCAACATGATTACATGGACTACCAACTATAAATTGACATCATGCTAAGACAATTTGGCATTGGAACATATAGCCTCATGAGAAACAATTTCCATTAAAGGGGGGAAGTCGACTAAAATTTTAGATAAATCACTTGACTCAATCCTTAGATCATCACTACTCTTGTTGGCAAGACAATCTGCAAACATATTACCTTCTCTGAGCATATGTGAAAAGGAGGACTTAGAAAATGAATCTATCAAATCCAAATCTTGATGCAATATGTATGATAGTTTCCAGTTTGAAGAAGAACTAAAAATACAAGAATTAATAACCACCAGTGAATCTCCTTCAATATGAATGTATTGAAACCCACATTTCTTATCCAAAACCAAACTAGCTAATAACGGCTGAGCTTCAACCAAATTATTTTTCCCTAGAGGCAAAGGGGATGCATGAATTTCTTTGACCTATCCCATCCAATCCCCAATACAAACACCTAAACTTGATTTGCCTAGATTTTCTCTAGAAGATCCATCAAAGTTGAGCTTCAAAAACTTCTTCACAAGGGGTAACCATCTAATAAGTGATCTATTGACCTGGTGATTTGACTTCCAGTTAAGAGTAGAACCAATGGGGAATGTAATGTACTTCCATTTTTTCACAACATCCCTATCACAAGTGGAGATATAAAAGTTACATCTAACTGATTAGATATTTGAATTAATAATTTTTGAGATTGATCTCTCAAGACACTCAATTACACTAGCCAAAGAGGAAGATGCATGCCTAAAGATCCTCCTATTTCTCTCCCACCATATAGTCCATACTACTAAAGTGGGTATACACTTCCATAGAAAACAAAATAACGAGCTTGTATTCATAATAGGCCATGATTCAAAAAGATCTTGTAACTTATTTGGTAAAGGTATGGAAAGGTTCATATTTTTTAGAACACACATCCAACATTGATACACAAAAGAAAAATTCAAAAGAAGATGATCAATTGATTCTTTGTCATCATTACAAAGAACACACTTAAATAGCTGAGAAATCCCAAGACTAGTAAGCTTTTCACTTGTTAAAATTCTTTTTCGAAGAGAAATCCAAGCAAAGTAGCCATCTTTTGGAAGGACTACATTATTCAAACAAAAGGAATAAGCTATGGAAGTTGTTTTAGTATTTTCTATATGTTTTAATGCTCTATACCCTTCTTTGATGGAATACTTACCATCCTTTATTGGCACCCACATAGTTTGTCTTCCCTATTGGACAAATAAATAACTCTATCTAAAAAAATAGACTATAGGTAGGATACATCTTGATCATTTGAAGGAAGAGTAGAAGGATCTTTCTAATAACCTACAACTGATTGAATATATTTATGGAAAGAATGGACAAGTGAAAGATAGTGATTAATGGTTACCAAGCTACTAAAGTGATATGTAAGACAATTAAATCAGTCAATGTATTGTCATCGATGTCAATTAGTTTTGACAATACTTATCATGATGGTTACAAACATCTGAAGAAGGAAAATGATAAAAGAATGAAATGTCTACATGAAGATGAGATGGATATGAAAGATATGGATATGGTACACATTGGGTAACTTATTGATGATTCTATGGCATTATGTTGTTGACTTGATTGTATTACATAATTTTGTTATGTATTGAAGATCAGAACTAAGCAAGTTTATCTGGTTGGTAAATGAATATTTTTGTATACACTGAGCTTGTGTAGTGTATAGTGAGTATAGTATTAAATAAGCAGGTAATCATCGACACATTCAGGTATTGGTCGAGTGAAATAAATAATTAAAGTTTATAATAGCCAACTAAATTGATGAGCTAGACAATTGCTTATGATTCTGAGGTAGAATATAATGTTTGTTATAATGATCTAATGGCTAAAAAACTTCAAGATTGATCGGATGAAGGAGAATGAAATGTGTTATTGACACAACTATCGAGGAAGATTAAAGAAACAAAATGAATGATGAAGATTAAGAGGCAAAATCAATGGATAAAAATAAAATAGTTTATATTATCTATTTAAGGAGACAAAAGATTCATTATTGAGTCTGGGATTATTGATATTACAAGAGAATTCATGTGAAAAAGATTATTTTCATGCACCGCTAATCAAACTAGTTGAAGACAGAACTCAATTAAACTACAGACATTACCGAGCATCAGAGAAGCATACACCGAGTGAAATAAAGTTGGAGGATATGAAGGATTGAATTGATTATTGATTAGAGGTATTTTTGAGCTTAGCATAGATCTGAAAATCTACAAAATAAAGTTGTATTTGAATCAGATCATTAATGTATCAGTTTAACCATTATTATAGATAAATCTCTTAACTGAGTGGGACTTAACATTATTTTTTATATTTTAATATGACATTCAATAAACGTTGATTATTTTCTTGTTGACCCCATAGTGAATGTTGGTCAAAGGAGAACTGTTAGTGATAAATCCTCTAACCAATTCACACCTTATAGTGTGCTTTGTAACCTTTAACAGGGTTGGCTCCTAACCGAGCTCACTTCAGAAGAGTGAATTATTTTGGGTTACCAGTCCCATGTGGTTCTTCCCTTAACAGGGTTTCCAGGTTAAAAATCTATGTGTTATGAGCGTATGATGTGTTGAATTAAAATTTTTCTTTACACATTTCATAACTAGACAGATCGGTGAACACATTATTTAATTTACTGGTATTCTGTAGATAAAGAGAAAGACATAGTTGATAACTTATCGAGTTGATTATTTGATTGAAAATTTTTAATAAATACATCTAGGAGATTTGGGTCTGTAGGATAAATGGAATTAACTAATTCACCCCCTCTCAGTTATCTAACAATTAGAATTAGATCATAGAGTGCTTGGAAAGAAAAGTTTGAAGGACTTAAGCTAAAAATCACAAGATATATAAGAGAGAGGTACCAAAGATAAATAAAGATAACTTCTCGACATGGCAAAGTAGAATGAGATTGCATTTATCTAGAATTGGAGAATCTTCTATATACTACTTGGATAATGATTACATCCAACCGACTGGACCATTGACTATTGATCAGATGAGAGATGGACATGAACATAATGTCTCCATGATAGAGATTATTATTGCCTTATCAGATGCTGAATTTGAAGATATCAAGACATGTACTATTTCCAAATGAATGTGGGACAAACTTGCACTAGTTCATAGAGGATATGTAAATGTGCTAAGGGAAAAATTTGAGAGTCTCAGAGGAAAGTTTGATAACATTAAAATGAAAGAAGGAGAAAACATTTCACAATACAACAACTAAATTAAGGAGATTGTCAATGATATTTGAGGAGCAGGAGGTATTATTGATGAATACACTATTATGAGTAAAATTCTTAGAACCTTTATGCCTATTTATGCTATTAGAATCTCTGCAATCCATGAGATGAGATCAGCTCTGGGTAATCTTACACTTGATAGCCTAATCGGTAAACTAACTATTTTTTAGTTGAATAACTTTGATAACTGATGAAGGGCCACATCACCCTTACCAACTCATAACCAAAGAAATAACAACATGGAGACAAAGAGAATATAAAATGCTTTAGAAAGCATAAATTAATACTTGAAAATCATTACAACTTGAGAGATATTACAACATGAGAGCTTTCTCCAAATATGAGATCTATAACATGAGAGATCTTACATCCTCCAAGCTTACAATCCCCAAGCTTCTTCCCAAATACAAGATCCTCAATTTGAGAACTTACAATGTGAGAGCTTCTACAACTTGAGCTTGCTTATGAATGCTCCTATGCCTTCTTTATATAAGCATTTCTCACCTAAGATATTACAACACAACCAATGTGGGATAAAATATTTTTATAACTACCTTTCAATACAAATATTAAATAACCACCCAATTAATATTAAACACCACCATGTGGGCCAATTACAAAATTACATTGTCTTTGTGGGCCAATAAGAAAATAGAAAGGTGTAACTACCTAGCTACAAATATTAAATGCAAGAACTTTCTACAAATTTCTAAAATGCCACCTACACACCTCGATAAATGAAATGAATTTTTTTTTAAAAAAAAAATTTTCTTTTTTTTTTATTCCACCTATGCACCTTGGAAAATGAAATAACTTTTTTTTTTCTCTCTTTTCTTCTTCTTCTTCTTTTTTCTTCTCTTTTTTTTTTTTATCATGCCCTTTTTTATTTTGTGATGCAAGATGCTCCTGCATCAGACACCCAAGGTAGGAAAAATTTTGTGAATATGGATTCACAAAATGAAGTAGTCGATGCTGATATATTTTTTTTTCTCTTCCAACACCTTGCTGGAACAAGTATTTGCTGCTGATATATTTCCCTTTTCCTTCTTTTCCAACACCTAGTTGGCACAAGTATATGATGTTGACAATACTCATGTGCAATCAACTTCATCTATCTGTAACTCTCATTCTCCTCCAAACTTGTAGGATCTAATACATATATAATAAACTCAATAATACCATACAAATCTTCTTTTGCATACCAAACATCACTTGCAAAGTCCTCATATAAACCGACATCATTATATTTCAAATCCATCTTAAAGTTAGCATCCCATGATTCATAAAAATTTACCTCTTTCATATCTTCATCTTTGTTTTCTTCTTTTGCGTCTTCAACAAGGAATGTAATAGCTTCTTTCCTTTGACCTCCGACCAAGGTATTCCAGTCTTCCTCTACTGCTGCAATCTTCATTAATAAATCATCTTCATGAACTTTAAGTTCATAAATCTTTTCATCTTCATGCTCTTCCTCTTCTTTTGTACTGCTTTCATAATACTCCACTTTATCTTCTTTCTTTCCTTTATCCAAAGAATTGTCATCATCTCTTTTTTGATGAATCGCTCTTTTCTTTTTCAGCTCTGCTTCTAATTCAGCCACTCGCTTCTTCAAATCTAGTATTGCAACTCTTGTCTCTTCTTGATATCTCTCTCTAATTTTCTCAAGTCTAGAAATTCTAAGAATCCATCCAATCACAAAACTTATCTTCTTCTTTCTCTTCTCCATACTCACGTCTTCTCATAGAAAATTTCACCCAACCCAAGGTCCTGGTGCAAACTACCTCACATTCAGCGATCTGTCTATACACTCAAGAACTCCATGCTCTGATACCACTGATGAAGGGCCACATCACCCTTACCAACTCATAACCAAAGAAATAACAACATGGAGATAAAGAATATTAAATACTTTAGAAAGCATAAATTAATACTTGAAAATTATTACAACTTGAGAGATATTACAACATGAGAGCTTTTTCCAAATATGAGATCTACAACATGAGAGATCTTACATCCTCCAAGCTTACAATCCCCAAGATTCTTCCCATATACAAGATCCTACAATTTGAGAACTTACAATGTGAGAGCTTCTACAACTTGAGCTTGCTTATGAATGCTCCTATGCCTTCTTTATATAGGCATTTCCTTGCATCAATAACAACATTGTTCTGAATGTTGAGTCTATATTTATGTCATCCTTGAAAATTGGAAAATCAAGGACTAAACACATGATAAGAAATGAGAGTAATAGTGATAGCGATGAGGATGAACTTGAAGCATTAATGGCTAGAAGACTGCAGAAAGGTAAAGGAAGATAGAAAGGGAAATTACCTCTGATATGTTTTAACTATAAAGAAATTGGTCACATTGTAGATAGATGTCCTAATCGGAAAGAAGATGGAAAAGGCAATGAATGATCTGGTGAAAGAAAGTTTGATAAAAGAGATAACCAAGAACATAGAGGCAACCGACAGTATGACAAAAGAGGCAACTAAGACTACAAAGAAAAAGGAAAGAAAGCATGTTACCTTGTTGAAGATGATGATGATGACATAGACACCAATACTAATGAAGACATTGAAGTGGTATTCATAGCCTTGAAACAAGATTTAGAAGAAGAAGAAAGGTATGTTGAAACAACACCCATTTCTAAAGTTAGCAAGAATGATACTTGGATTATTAATAGTGGTTGTACACATCATATGACTGGTGATGAAGACAAATTTTAATACCTTGAACATTATAATGGTGGATCTATTAAAATGGGAAATGACACACCTTGTCTAGTAAAAGGAAAAGGATCTATCTTGTTGAACAATAACATCAAACGTGAGAATACATATTGGGTGAAGGGACTTAACTATAATCGGTTGAGTGTAGCACAGTTGAATAACTCAGGTCACTGAGTTTCATTTGAGAATAGAAAGGTAAAAATCTATGATGAGACTAGAAATTTTTTTGGTACTGGTGAACAATCTAAAGGTAATCTATTATATTTTGACAATGCTGAAACTTCTTGTTTATTAGCTAGAACTGAAAATGTGTGGTTATGGCACAAAAGGCTATGTCATGTGAATTTTGACATTATGGTTACAATTAGTAAGAAAAGGAGAGTTAGAGGCCTATTGAGCTTATCTAAACTTGACCATGTCATGTGTAAACAATGTCAAATGGGAAAAATGTCAAAATCTAGTTTCAAGAGAAATAACTATTCATATAATGCTATTTTGGAGTTAGTTCATACAGACTTGTGTGGTCCCATGAGAACTCAAAGTTATTATGGTGACATATATTTCATCTTATTTGTTGATGACTACTCTAGGATGATGATTGTTATATTTTTGAAAGAAAAATTTGAAGCTTTCAAGATGTTTAAATGGTATAAAGCTAAAGTGGAAAGAGAAAGTGGAAAAGAGTTAAAATGCTTGAGATCAAATAGAGGTGGTGATTTTATTTCTGATGAGTTCACTAACTTTTGAAATGAGCATGGAATTAAAAGATAGATTTATGCACCGAGAACACCACAACAAAGTATAATTGTTGAAAGGAGGAATCGATCTATTGTTGATTGTGCTAGAATGCTGATGATTGAAAAAGATGTTGCACAAATATATTGGAGAGAAGTTGTTAGTACTATTGTATACACATTGAACCGAGTACAACTGAAGAAAGATTCAAACAAGATACCCTATGAGTTATGGTATGGTTACACACTAAATGTAAGTTACTTCAGAATATTTGGAAGTAGATATTACATTCTGAAAGATGATAGAAATAGGAAATTTGATTCAAAAGGTGATGAAGGAAGCAAAGCTTACAAATGTTTGAATAAAGCTACTAACAAAATGATTGAAAGTGCAAATGTGAAGGTTGATGAGTTTTCTAAGAAAAATGATGAAGAAAGCAAAAAAGAACTGGAAGATTATGGTAGATTCACATACATTGAGAAACCTAACACTCTACCCAAGAAACAACCTGAAATTATTGAGCACCAGGATAATGATACTGAGCATTAGCCTATAGAGACCAAGAATCAGGAAATAGTTGTCGAGGAAGATCTTGATCCTACACCGAATGATGAGAAAAGAAGAGAACAAGTACTATAAAAATTTGTGAGGAGACACCATCCACAAAATCATATTATTGGTGATAAGAAAGTTGGCATGATGACACGAAGTAAGTTGAGAAATAACATATGTTTAGTTTGTGAATTTGAAACTAAAGATTGTAAGGATACTGTTGAAAATGATAAATAGATTCTAGATGCGTAAGATAGAGCTCTCATAATTGAAAAGGTCTCAGAATAATCTTTCCAACAATATATCATTTTCTCAAAATGGAGTTTGGATGCGCAAGATAGAGCTCTTGGAGTGAAAAACTGAACATATGGCTTTGACAGTAAAAAAAATCATCAAAAAAGAAAACTTAGAAATTAAAACCTCCATATTTGGATAGAGCTCTGAAATATCTTTCCGACGATATCTTTTTTTTCCAATTTCAACATCGTATGGTCAAGTTATGAGAAAAACACCACAGGTATGCTGATGGGCTCAAAAAAAGGTGTTTGCAAGTGTTGAAGTGTGTTGACGTCAGCACTTCACGACATTAAATTTGATGGCCAAATGGTTGTCACCATAAAAATCCAATAGGCCCTCGGGGCCAAAAATAATTGGGCCCCTGGTCATGCGAGTGACTAGGGGGCTAGCTGGCTACTGGGGCTTGCACTATAGAGAATGGTCTCCTATTGCATATGACCCTAGCTAAGGGAGCTTAGACAGTGATTATCGGGAGGTCCCCACTAGTAGTTTTACTACCAGTCCCTCTAGTGGGAGCCACTGGTGGTGACCGTTAGCAGCACCGTCAGCAAAAAAAATTATTGCCTCGAATTATGTGTCAAGGTCGTATGACCTGGCATGCAAAAATATTTTTGTCTTATAGGCCAACTTGTCCAAATTTGTTTTGTTTGCATTAGTTTTTGGATTCAATTGTGTAGTGAATTTTTTCATCAATGTTTTGGATCATACTACATGATCCATCATCAGGATGCTAGAGATAAAAGAACATAATAAGATAGGTTGCAGATCCAACAAACAATAAAAAGGAGTGAGAGAGGAAGAGGGGACGAGAGAGAAGACAAGTGCACGGAGATCCACAGTGACAAGACCTATATCTATCAAAGATAAAAAATGACAAATGAAAAATAATGAAGAATAAAAATAAAAAATAAAAAGAGGGAATATCCCTTCCAATAAAATAGAATTAAAAGGAAATGATATAAAGCAAATAAGAATTAAAGTGCGAAGAGTATATACATACATACATACATATATATATATATATATATATATATATATATATATATATATATATATATATATATATATATATATATATATATATATATATATATATATATATATATATATATATATATGTATATATATATATATATGTATATATATATATATATGTATATATATATATATATATATGTATATATATATGTATATATATATATATATGTATATATATATATATATATGTATATATATATATATATGTATATGTATATATATATGTATATGTATATATATATATATGTATATATATATATGTATATATATATATATGTATATATATATATATGTATATATATATATATATGTATATATATATATATATATGTATATATATATATATACATACATATATATATATACATACATATATATATACATATATATATACATATATATATACATATATATATATACATATATATATTTATATATATACACACACATATATATATACACACACAGATATATATATATATATATATATATATATATATAAACTTTTGTTATAAAAATATAAAAAATATTTAAGAAAATTAAAAAAAAAAAAAATACCCATAATGAAAAATACTACACAACTACATCTAGAAATACATTTAACCACTATCATAAAAGTACAAAAATCTCCCTTAAAAATCTTCCAACACAAATTTGACAAATTTTATATGGATATAGGGATTTTTGGACACTGAGAGGTCCATTTGAGCCAGAAATTCTCCAAAAAAATAGTGACCTCCTTGGGATCCATGTCGGGACCGGTTGTAAAACATTTTTTCCATAGATTCTAACTTTGTCCAAATTGGGCCAAATTTATATGGATCTAGGGTTCTTGGGTGGTCTAAACATAATGGTGGGGTTCGTTTGAGCCCAAGGTGACCAGAAAAAGAGGTCCCCCTAGATCTAATAGAAAAACCCTCTAAAAATATAGATCTGGTGAACACGATCAAATCTCTCAAGAAGAGGACGAGGGAAAAAAGGTCTGAAGCTTTGATACCATGTTGGAGTTGATGAGAAAACCCACAGCTCCCAAGAACACCTGCATGCAAAAACCTATCACAAAAAGAGAGATAAGAAAGAAGCTACAGAGGCATGAACACATTAATCCATGAGAGAGGAGACATCCTTGATGTGCAAAAACAAAAGTTGTAATTCAATAGTGAATGTTCTCAATTACAATCTATTGTGAAAATAGAGGAAATCAATCCTTATAAAGGAGATCTAAAACCCTAAAAGGGAAAACCCTAAAAAAAAAAGTGCATGTAATAATTAATTTAATTATTACATGACTAATGCATGCGTGTTTTAAAAATAAGACAACTAATACATGAGTGTTTTAAATATAAAATGACTAATGCATGACTATTTTAATTATAAAATGACTAATGCAAGTGCATAAAGTGAAATCTTAAGAAGGGAGAAAAGTTAATTTAATTAACATAATTAAATTAATACTTTACTCTAACAAAAATAAAACCTGCGGCCAGAGTTTATTAGATTTCATTGTAAAATCAGAGGTTTCTATCATTTATGCAATTTTTTGATTAGGTATACGATCATCTTCTAGCAAATTTCAATCAAAATTCAAGGTATTTATAAATTTTGATATTTTGTTGTTTGTTTAATTTTTTATAATGAAATCATTTTTTTTCTAAACATTTGTGTACATATTTGTCACTTATTTTTTATAATGAAATCATTTTTTTTTGCTAAATATTTGTGTCTACATATTTGTCACTTGTCAAGTCAGAAATTTGCATCTACATATTTGAGTTATCTTTGGTAGTTGTTTTGATGATTGTGGGTCTAGTATTGCTAAATGTGTAGCATGTCCTTGGTCTATCTTTTTCCTAGGATGGATCATGTTTTCAAAATTAGGTCTAGGTGTTATATTTATTAATTTTTGAAGTATCAAATTTAGGTTTGGGTCTTATACTTAATGCTTATCTCTTATTTGAATGGATTCATGCTATACATGACCTATGTATTTAATATTTATCACTTATCTATTTGGGTCCTCAGTTTAGATTCCTTTAGCATTGGTCTTATTTTCATTTTTCTATTGCCTTCGCTAATGTCCCCTCTTTAGTCTGACTAGCAGAGTTATGTGAGTTAGCCTATCATGGGGATCTCGTAGGCTAGTAGTTGTGGTTAGAGACTCATAAATGATATTTTGGCTTTACAAGCAGTTTGGGATCCAATTGGGTGTAGTTCCTTGATTTTAGGGGGTATCCCTACATTTTAGGAGGATGTGTCTATTTACATATGTGAGGTTCCATGAGACCATTCCATGGTTTTAGTTTTAGGATGACAGGGTGTGTTCCCTAGTTTCTAGGAGCATCCATAGATTATAGGGAAGGGACTGCTAGTTGACCCATCTTGTCTGGTATTAGTCACAGATAGGTGACATGGCTAGTTTCATGTTTATTTGGTTGATTTGGGCTATCCAAGGAAACATGGGGAATATTTTAATATATTTAAATATTTCCTAAGTTAGCAATTAAATAATTATAATAAGGCTATTTATATAGCCATTTCAGAGTAGTAAGGGGATTATAGCTTCTTTTGGTTAGGTGTGCCCTTGTGTTATAGCTCGTTGGAAAGGTCTCAAATTATTATAAACTATTTTCACTATCCGAAGACTTTGTGGCACCTTGAGTTATGTTTTTTTAATAAAGTAATGTTTTTTCTATAGCTTGGACTCCTTTATTTGGGAAAAATATTATTTTATTATAAAATGCAAAGTGTAATTCTCATTTAGGGTTTGATTTGCACATGGGAGGAATTACAAGGAGATGAAGACCTAATTTTCCATTATCTTTTGACATTTGATATTTGTGAAAATTTGAGATTGCTCTGGTGGAGCGATTCAGAGGCTTGGGACGAAACCCCTAAGTCTGGATTGTTGGGACGCAAACCTCAACAAGGATTTGGAGATTCAATATTGGAGTTGGGAAGTATTATACTCTATGGAAATGATTGAAATTATTCATAGCACTAATTAATAGAAGGACACATCGTATTCAGCTAGGCGACGACTCATTTCAGTTTGGGCATTTTTCCAAAGGTGGCTCGAGTTTGTATTTTGGGCACCATTCTTTCAAAGCAACCAATGTTTTGCAGTTTGGAGGTATTTATGAGGGTTTGTGAAAATAATATCTTTATCTTTGGTGATTGAGAGACATTTCTATAGCTAGCATTAAATATTATACCAATCCATTTGATACATTCATTCCTTGAATACAGAAATCTAAATATTATGCTTGGTACGATTTGAAAAATTATAAGATTGTTAAGTGATTTTAATTTATATGAATGTTTCTTATCATTTCTAGCTCGAAGTTGTTTGTTATTTATCATTTACTTGCATATATCTTCAAAAACACCAGGAAAAACAACAGTAAAAACTTGAAAACAAGAAAAAGCCAAAAAAATTAGAATTCAACAAAGATTAATTTAGAGGTACAAACGCTGGTCAAAGTTTCAGATTGTGCAACAAATAGTAATTCACAAGGTCACTAGGATTGGGGATCTTTCAATGGTATTAGAGACATGATCTTGCCAGCCTATGGATTTTATTGACACTTCTATGCATCCAAGTAGAATTGACATACACAGATTTTATACATGCAGGAGAGCTCAATTCAAGCGAGAGTTTGGAATTGAATAGGAAACTATTATGGAAGGTGAAAATGGAGGTATAGGACAAAACTAAACTAAGGAGGAAGAGAGAGTTGATGAAAACTCTCATCACTACACAACCCAGGATAGTCCAGACACTTGAAAGGATACATAATAACTTGGAACAAATGGAGTTGGATAGACAGAGAGGCAAACAGGGACGGAGTAGATCCATTTTAGTTGCGAAAAGTCAGCATAGTCATAGATCCCATGTTTCAGTTGAGAGCTCCCTTCATTCCCCTAGATAGGAATGACATTGTATACCTTCTATAGATCGACCTTTTCTTCAATAGTTTATACCAGGCGAGCAGCCAACACAGGTAGATCCACCCGAGATGGGACTCCAGGAGTCAGTTATAGCAGCCATAACTGAGTGGAGAGCCCTACCCCCAGAGGTTAGGGATTTTTTTCCTCTTCTCCAGTATTATGCATGATGCAAAGATATTGCTAGGTTTAGAGGAGACAGGGGCCATAGACCATAGTAGAACAATGATCTTAGTAGAGCTACCAGGAAGATCACACTGGCTACTTATGATGGCACTAGTGGTATGAGTGCACGAGATTAGGTGCACAAGCTAGATATTTATTTATCCTTGAGACCCATGCCTGAGAGAGAGGCTATAGGGTAAAAGCATAATAACTTGTCCCCTTTTACAAAGAAAAAGGCTAACAAAATCAAAGTTGTTCAACTTTAATAGTATAAAAATGACATTTATGTTTGGAATTTGGAGATGATGTAAACTAATTAAATATGATAAAATAGATGAATTTTATGATTAATATTTTTAATAATTTTTTGAATCAGAATTGATATGTTTTTTAATTTTTAAAGACGATTTTTCAATTGTTGAAAAATGCTGAAAATTAGGGGTCTACTTCCCACCAAAAAATTATATGTAAATAAATATTTTTCCCCTAATTTCAAAATATGTAATAGATGACATATATAGCTAGTGCATAAAGAAATAAAAATTGGTTTGTGACC
Organism: Chamaecyparis obtusa; assembly: GCA_027943335.1. Taxonomy (NCBI): domain Eukaryota; kingdom Viridiplantae; phylum Streptophyta; class Pinopsida; order Cupressales; family Cupressaceae; genus Chamaecyparis; species Chamaecyparis obtusa. Next base: position 1,210,697 of record BSBK01005284.1, on the reverse strand, counting down.
TATAGTTTCTCTTTTATAAAATCCAAATTTCAACTCACTGAAATTGACAATTTTCATCTTGCATCATATTTTTCATTACAAGTCTATCCCGATAAAATAAATAAATATATATTCTTGAAGAGGAATCTCTCCTGTAGTGCACCATATATTTTTCAAAATTATTTAATATGATTTACTAATTTTTTCTTTCTCTGAATCAACATCTCCTTGACTGTTAAAATACCTACTTGCAATATTTTTTTATTACAATAAAATATGTCTAATTAAAACACTATAAAATCTAGATGAGGATATTCTTGACTCTGATCTCTACAAAAGGGTTTTTTTTTATTTTTATAAAAATATCATTAAAAAGATTAGGAGTTACTGAAATGCCACTTTTCTGAAATAATTTTATTTTTATGGTAATTGGGCCCAAAGTGGTATAAAACATGCATTTAATAGATATTTCCAATTGGAAAAGTTAAAGAACTTATCTAACTTAGCTAGAATGAATCTAGCTAGACGATATATTTGACCAAAATTAATTTTTAGTTAGAAATACTAAAATTTAGATGTGTTGATAAGTTAGCCTAAAAGGTGACACCTGATTGTACTTTTACCCTATACAATTTTATGTCTTGCATTTAGATGGGGTTTCTTATGACTGGTGGCACCATGGGTTAGTCACCTAGGATAATGCCGCATGGTCCATTCCTATGCAAATTTTACCGTGCAACTCATTTCCAGATTTGATCACAAAGACAAAGAGCTTTACTATAGGGAGCTGGCACATCTTAGATAGTCAGGACATGTAGACACTTATATTAATGAGTTCTAGTGTATTGCAATCATAGTACCTAATATGCCTCAGAGGTGTAGTGTGATGCTTTTTATAGAGGGATTGCAGGAGAGGCTTAAGGGGTTGGTAAGATCATTTAGGCCAGTCACTCTCAAGGAGGTCAATTATGTAAGAATGGACACCACTCCTACTTCTTATTAGAAAAATAAGAATCCATTAAGGGATTCTTGGCCTCCAAAAAATTCCAAGACTTCCCAAGGTAGAGATGGACCATGAGACGAGAAATGATTTGAGAAGGAGAAAGTTATGCTTATCCTATAAGGAGCCATGGGAGCCCAGACCCCATTGCCTTGGTAAAGGAAAGGTTCATTTGATTGAGATGACATCTGAGATGGGAGATGAGGAGATTCCTGACATTGATACTAAGGACAACCCGAAGGAGACTAAGTAGGAGCATCCATAGTTGGAGTTAGACACTTCAAAGCCCTTGGCATCAGCTAAAGTGACTATGACTACTCTCTTTGGTTATCCCAGATTTCATGCCTTTCATTTGAAAAGAACACTTCAGGGCTAGTGGGTTATGAGCTTGGTAGGCATAGATGCCATGTACAATTTTATTAATCAAAAGTTAGTGGATAGGCATGGCTTGGAGTATGAGGTTTTTTCTACTTTTGGGTTCAAGGTTGCATATGGTGCAATATTGGGTTGTACTAGGAGGATTCCTTAGCTTAGCATTTAGATGGGGGATTATACTTTGATAGATGATTTCTATGTACTTCCACTAGAGGATTATGACATGGTTTTGGGCATGTAGTGGTTACAGGGTATTGGACGTTACATTATTCATGACCATCGTATGTAGTTAGAGTTCCTTTCTGGAGGGAAGAAGACTATCTTGAGGGAAGCTTCAGATTGTGGACCTAGGGAGGTGTCTTGTCATGGGATGGATACTATCATTAGACATGATGATGTGATCTAGGCTATACATTTTTTATGTGAGGTCCAAGAAACCTACAACTCAGGATGGTAGGGCATTTCATGTTGATATATAGGCAGTGATGGATAGGCATGGTCGAGTGTTTGGTGATATACCCCCTAGTGTACCTCCTGATAGAGGGTTTGAGCATGGGATAGAGATGTAGGATGGAGCTAAGCCAGTAATCACCACTCCATATCATCATCCTAGAGCATACAATGATGAGATTGAGAAGACCATTCATGAGTTGTTAGACATAAGATTCATTCATCCTAGCTCTATTCCTTTTGCTTCTTCTATGGTACTGGTTAAGAAGGATGGGACTCTATGGATGTGTATAGATTACAGGGCCTTTAATAAGAAGATGATTAAAAATAGATAACCCATTACATGCATTGACGAGTTGTTGGATGATATCAGAGCGCGAGTTCTACACTGTGAACTCTGGGAATAATATGTGCGCCCATTAGGTCTTATTAGGTAAACATGTTAAAACCAAACTTAGACATCAAAACAACTTGGTTGTGGTAATCTTTAACTTTCACGAAAATTTGAACCGAAATAAAACTAGAACAACAAAACTTGCCTTAAAACTATGTCCTTATGTGATTGCTTTTGGTTTCAAATATGACATACTTAATATATATCTATGCTTAAATGTTTTGTCCTAACCTTATGGTTGCAGGAAATATGCCTCCTGTGACTAGAGCCCGTGGTAGAGGTAGAGGAAGAGGTAGAGTGGTTACACCCTCTTTCTCAGTTGATCAGGATAGTGCTCAGAGCCATAGTAGAAATCAGGGTGATAGCCACCAGGATGGCTCAGAGGATTTAGACACCAGACAGATTTTACAGGCCATTCTTGAGAGGTTACCACCTGTGCAGAATAGAGGTAATCAGGGAGATCAGGCTAGGGAGAGGGAGAGGACTCCCCTTAGACAGGTTGTACCAGTAGGGTATGATGCCATTATGGCAAGTCAGATGAAGGACCTGTTTAGAATGCCTAAACTTCCATTTGATGGCATAGGTACCGGGTTTGAGGCGGACACATGGCTCATTGGTTTAGATAGGTACTTCTCCATGTACTCATTTTCTAGCAATGTAAAAGCTAGATATGCTATCATGCAGTTGACAGATTCAGCATCATCATGGTGGAGGACAGAAGAGAGTAAATTGGGAATCACCATAGATACAGTTACATGGGAGTTGTTCCTTGAGAGCTTTAGAGATCAGTTTTTATCAGATCAGTGGAAACAGGACCGTGCTGATGAGTATCATTACTTGAGACAGAGGAATATGACCGTACAGGAGTATGAGCGGAAGTTCTTTGAGCTGAAACAGTATGCTGGTTATAGTAGTGAATCACCCCTCATGATTCAGCATTTTGTTAGAGGGCTTAATGCCCATATTGGAGGGGAAGTGAAGGTCTTAGAACCCAAGACCCTTAGAGAAGCAGTAACAAAAGCTATACTCACAGAGAAGAAATTTCAAGGTAAGTAGGGTGGTGGCACATCAGATTTCAGGGGTAAACAGTCACAAGGTAACACTAATTTCAAGAAGCCATCACACTTCTCCAAAGGCAATCAAAATCAAAGTCAACAGAGTTCAAAACCCCCTGATCAGAGTGGTACAGCTTCCAATTCCAAAAAGTTTCGTAATAGTCAGCGCTTCAAGCGCAACCAGTCTTCTCATCCCACACAGTCAGTGCAGAGCTCACATCAGGGTAGTAGTAGAGGCAGTTTCCATCAGTCCAGTGCACCTTCAGCAGGAAGGGGTTATGGTAGAGGCACAGGTTGTTTCACATGTGGACAGTTTGGGCATATTGCAGTCAATTGCCCGCAGCGTGGTTCACAGTATTCAGGGCAGAGACCCGCACCATCTGAGCCTACGATTGGGGATTCAGGTAGATCTCACAGAGTGTTTGCAGCAGTAGACCACCGTCAGGCAGAGCACCAGGGCACAGTTATTGAGTCATCAGGTGCTATCTGAGGTATTGATGTTTCTATATTATTTGATTCTGGATCTACGGATTCTTTTATATCTCCATTTGTAGTAGAGAGATGTGGACTAGTGGCAGTAAAGCAAGACATAGGTTGGCAAGTGGAGCTAGCTTCAGGGGCAAAGGTGATCACAAACACCTTAATCCGGCATTGTTGGGTAGATTTGGGTAGCATTGGCACTTCAGTTGACCTTCATATTATTCCATTGGGGTCATATGATGTTGTTTTAGGCATGGATTGGTTGGAATCCCATGGAGCTACTATTGATTGTAGACAGAAGATCATTAAGTGCAAGGATGATCAGGGTAAAAGCATTGAGCTTAGAGGCATTCAGCATCCTGTTTCTCTTCGTATGATTTCTGCCATGCAGTTGAAGCGAAGTATGAGAAAGGGATGCCAAGTGTTTGCAGTGTCCTTGAGGGAGTTTGAGGTTGAGGATGGTGAGAAGAAGTCCCTTGATCACCCTGTGTTACAGGAATTCATTGATGTCTTTCCAGATGAGATCCCGGGTATGCCACCAAAGCGGGATATCGATTTTTGTATTGATCTTGTTCCAGGAGCAGAGCCTATATCTAGAGCTCCATACAGGATGACTACACAGGAGTTGAATGAGTTGAAGCTGCAGTTGGAAGAATTGTTGGCTAAGGGATGTATCAGGCCTAGTGTTTCACCTTGGGGAGCACCAGTCCTCTTTGTTAAAAAGAAGGACGGTTCATTACGACTGTGCATTGATTACAGACAGTTGAACAAAGTCACAGTCAAGAATAGGTATCCCTTGCCACGGATTGATGATCTCTTTGATCAGGTGAAAGGCGCTAGGGTGTTCTCTAAAATAGACCTCAAGTCAGGTTATCATCAGTTGCGCATTAGAGAGGAGGACATCCATAGGACAGCTTTCTGGACACGCTATGGTCACTATGAGTTCACAGTGGTACCATTTGGCTTGACGAATGCTCCATCTGTATTCATGATTTTGATGAATGGGGTATTTCGTAGGTATCTTGATCACTTCGTTGTTGTCTTCTTGGATGATATTTTGGTTTATTCTAAATCCATGGAGGAACACGAAGAGCACCTTCAGTTGGTATTGCAATGCCTTAGAGAGAATAAATTGTATGCTAATCCAGCTAAGTGTGAGTTCTTCAAGTCAGAGATTCAGTACTTGGGCCACGTGATCTCGGGTGATGGTATTTCAGTGGATCCCGCAAAGATCCAGGCTATAGTTGATTGGCCGGCACCTACAAATGTGCCAGAGGTTCGCAGTTTTATGGGTTTGGCAGGATATTATCGTAAGTTCATAGAGAACTTCTCTAGAGTTTCTTATCCCATCACCTCATTGCAGAGAAAGGGTAAGAAGTTCTTTTGGTCTGAGAAGTGTGAAGAGGCATTCAGAACCCTCAAGCATAAGTTGACTAGTACACCTATTCTTTCAGTACCTGATCCCACAGGTGATTTTGTGGTTTGTACAGATGCTTCGTTAGAGGGTATTGGAGCAGTCCTCATGCAGGGAGGACGGGTGATTGCTTATGAGTCTCACAAACTCAAGGATCATGAGTTGAACTATCCCACGCATGATCTTGAGCTAGCAGCGGTAGTCCATGCTTTGGTCCGATGGAGACACTTTTTATTGGGACACCGATTTGAGCTTCATACTGATCATCGCAGTCTACAGTACATTTTCACTCAGCCTAATCTGAATGCTAGACAGAGGAGATGGATGGAGTTCCTTTGTGAGTACGATTTTGAGGTTAAGTATATCCAGGGGAAGGAGAATGTGGTAGCTGATGCTCTTAGTAGGAAGAGATGAGTTGCAGCTGTGACTACACTTGGTGTTGATTTGAGGAGTAGGATCTTGCAGGCACTTCCTCGAGATACTTTTTATCAGGAGGTGAAGGCAGAGATTGAGTTTGGGAGACCTCTAGTAGGTAGATTTGAGGGGTATGTGTTGGAGTCTGATGGTTTGTTGCGTCATGCGAGCCGGATCTATGTACCATCATTGGATGATCTTCATTCATTGATCCTATCTGAGGCTCATTGTGCACCTTACTCGGCACATCCTGGTGTCAAGAAGTTGCATGCAGATCTTCGACAGTTATATCATTGGTCAGGAATGAAGAGGGATATTGCTGATTTTGTTGCTAGGTGCTTAGAGTGTCAAAGGGTTAAGGCAGAACATCAGCATCCAGCAGGACTTTTACAGTCACACAGTATTCCTTCGTGGAAATGGGATGTTATATCGATGGATTTTATCGTGGGTTTGCCTTTGACACCCCGTAGACATGATGCTATCATGGTCACTGTTGATCGATTGACTAAGGTAGCTCATTTTTCTCCCATGAGATCCTCTTATACAGCTTCATCAGTAGCTAGAGTCTTTATGCAGGACATAGTGAGATTGCACGGTATCCCTCGAAAGATTATTTCTGATAGGGATCCAGTATTTACTTCTGCATTTTGGACTTCTTTGCAGCATGATTTGGGTGCTCAGTTGAACTTTAGCATAGCCTATCACCCTCAGACAGATGGGCAGACAGAGCGTGTGAATCAGGTCCTAGAGGATATGTTGAGGATGTATGTCATGGATAGGCAGACACATTGGGAGGATTATCTATACTTGGTGGAGTTTGCATATAATAATGGATACCATAGTTCCATTGGCATGTCACCATTTCAGGCATTGTATGGACGTCCTTGTCGTACACCCCTTAGTTGGGATAGGTTAGATGACAGGATTCTTTTGGGACCAGAGATGCTTCGTGATATGGAGCAACAGGTGGAGCGCATTCGAGAGCATTTGGTCACTGCACAGGATAGACAGAAGAAATATGCAGATGCTCATAGGACAGATATTCAGTTTTCAGTTGGGGATAAGGTGTTCTTGAGAGTGCGTCCAAGGAAGAGTCCAATCCGTTATGGAAAGGGTTCTAAATTGGCACCTCGATTTGTTGGCCCATTTGAGATTTTGGAGAGGATAGGTCCAGTTGCTTACTGTCTTGCATTGCCACCTAGCCTATCTCGCATACATGATGTATTCCATTTTTCTGTTCTTAGGAAGTATATTCCAGATGTGACACATGTTCTTGATTGGAATGCATTACAGGTCGAGGACGAGCAGCTGGCTCTAGAGCCCGTGCGCATTTTGGAGCTTCGGGATATCACACTCAGGGGTCGTATTATTCCTCAGGCCAGGGTCCAATGGGACCCAAATGATGAGACCACAGCTACTTGGGAGGATGCATCTCGATTGCGGGATGCCTATCCTTATCTGTTTGCAAGCTTCCAGGAGTAAGCCTAGTCCTAGGGGGGGAGGACGTAGTACCCCTCGCATCTTTCTTTTGCTGATACTATGTTTAGTTTGACACTGTTTTATCTTGGTTGATTAGATCAGACATATATTACATGTTATATTTATATTTTGGTGTGTGATTAAACAGTTATAGTTTGGATGTTAATTGTTATGTTTGAACCTGAAACAGAACTTTACGTAATGGTTAAATCTAGTAATGATGGATTTTATATGATGTTTCAAATGCATGTATAAATTGAAGTAATTAGATGATGATTATATTTGGTACTTACCCCATACCCGCATGTGTATGGTATTATGTTTGTTATCGTTATGTTTTCTTTTCTGTTGACATGCATGTATGGTAGAGGAGGAGGCGTAGTTACCTGCATTTAGTCGGGTCCACACGTCCTAGCCATCCCTACCATTGTCTGATAGTATGTTATATATGCACATGTACATGCAATGGTTTTTTATGCAGGTTGTAGGTACCAGGCATCGACTTCCCTGGCTTGACAGGATGAGCGTGCCATTATTATGTCTCAATGGTGGAGAAGGGGAGTTAGCACCTAGGCCAATTCCCTAACCTAACCATCCTAAAATCACGGATGAGACCTTACTTGACTTACCTAAATCGAATTCGTTCTGGTAGAATGAATCCGATATATGTTTTCCCGGTTGAGCATGATATTGTCTTAGGTTTTGTTTCATGTCAGTGTTACATTTTTGACCTTGTGGATCTCATGTCTGATCTCTGATAGTTATTGAAATTATGTTGACCCATTGGTAAATATTATGTTATTAGTATGATATAACATAATTAGTTATATATGCTTTCTCTAAGTCTCTTATAATAATAATATTATAAATGGTATATATATTAAGTTTATATGTATGACTATATGTTTATATAGATAGAGCTTATTATATAATCTTGAATATTGAGTGTTATAACTTAATGCAAATGATAAATTAAAAATAAAAGAAAAAGAAATTCTACAATTTTAAATTGTCTCATTTTAGGTAGTTGACTTGAATAGTAGGGGGGAAATAATAAAATATTTCTTCTCTACTTTCCAAGCCAATTTAGAGGCAAAAAGAGAGAGACTTGTCTCTACTTTTTCATGCAAAATTTAGAGGAGAGAATGGAGAGAGAGATGAAGGGTTGAGGAAGAGAAGAGAGGAAGAATAGAAGACAATTTGGGGAGCTGATTTTGAAGCAGCTGAGAGTTCAAGTTTGTGGATTGGAGAGGTATTCTCGGCTGGACTTCATTAGCCTGCTTGTTGATCCAAGTAGGATTTGAGTTCCTTAATATGTTCTAAATTAGATTCTAATCTTTCCATCAAATGAGAGAAAAGATTTATCTCCTCAAATTGAAGAGTGAAGCATTAGTTCAGTGAGAAATTAGTTTGCAATGTGAAATTTTAACCAACATGCAATCCTTCTCAAACTCAGTCTTTAGTGAATCCAATTTTGGAATGGAAATGAACTTGTTACTCCATAACTCAATGGGACTTAGTGATATTTTAATCCAATGTTGTCATATTATTCATTAAATGAACAAATTGGTTATGTTGATATCTCTATTGTTTTGGAAATCAAACCATATCTAAACCTTGTTGATATACCATTAACTTAATGTCCATAGATTTCATAATATTTTAAGAAAACAAATGAAATTTGATGAATGAATACTCATAGTAGTGGAGGAAATAAAACAAAATTAACTTTCAAAAAGAGTTCTATTACAAAGAAATATGAGCTTTCAGCTCTCTGGAAATTGTATGGGAAAAGAATTCCCATACAATTTCTTACACAGTCATTATTTAATTATATCTCCTGCCACCTTGGACTATAAACAAAAATAAATAATACCTAGTCAACACTACTTTATACAACCCATCACTTCTCCACCTTGGAGCTCGCACCCCTCCTTGCACAATATTAATAGCTTGAAATGAAAGAATGATTTCTTTTATTTGTTTGAGTTATGTCAATTTGAATGGTACGTAGGGCTTAGTATGGGCTTGGAAAAGTTTTTAAAAACATGCATTAAACTTTGTTACTTTTTTTCCCAAGCTTTCTTTTCACCACCTCTTGTCTTGTCCTTTACTCCATGTCATGGACAAGTACTTGGGAGCAGGCCTTAATGGCTAGTAAGTGGCGTGAGTTCTAACATAAAGTTTTGCATTGATTAATTTTTACCTTTTTCAAACCTCTTGACCTTGCTTTGGCCGCCCAAGGGATGGGGCTCTTAAAACAAGGAAACTCACCCACCTATCCTCATTGAATAACATGTGTCAGGCCTTTTGAGCGCCTCCCAAGAGATAAGGCTTGTGATATGTGTTTGGTTTTAATGTTAAAGTTTCTTTTTCAAAGCCATGTGGGATTTTGGGGCGCCATCTTTGAGCCTCTACTTAGGATTTGGTGGGCCCCTATGTTTCCTCACCTATGACTTGTTTTTCTTTTTTCCCAAACAAATCTTTTGTTTGAATGAATATAGTGGCGTGGGTTTTGGGGATTAATTAGCTTAACATTATTATGTTTTTGGTAGCCCACTTGTTGATTCATGATGCTAGGTGATTAGGGATTAGTTAATAGAGTTTTGGTTTAGAATTAAATAAGATGGGTTTTGATTAAAACTAAACATGGATTTTGATTGTTTTAAATAGTGCAATACAATTTTGATTGTTAATTAAGTTTAACTTGGGATAACAGTCTTATAATATGAATATTTTATTAACCATTATTTTAATCTACTAGTTATTATTAATCCATTATTGTTTTGGTATTTAATTTAGCCTTGGTAATTGAAAGTTATCAATAGGTGTTATAGTATTATTACTAGTGAACTTATTGATTTATTCTATAATTGTATTTTTTTTCGAGTGCATATTTGAAGATTAGTATTATTTAATCTTTTCATTTGATAATTAAACATTCGCATTAATCAAGTTATAGTAGGCAATGTTAGCGTTCACAATGTGGTCATTTTGTTGTAGACGTGGTTATTCTGATTAGTGTAATTAACTAGTGTGAGCAAATAATTACTTGTTAAAATGATTCTTGTGAATTTGATTTCTTTACGAATTATCAATTTCTTGTTTACGATGTTCTCTTCTATGTATATCATATGTGCATGTTAAATACTCTGTTGATGTAGTTGATTTACATATGGGATTAGATAACCGAATAGGGGGTAAAATCCAGAGGTCGGGTATATGTTGCGGTTATCAGTTATCTGTTTGTTGATTGTATTTATGGTGCAATGTGGATTCTATCTTCATTTGCTTATTTTGGATTAGGGTCAATGTGAGACCTTGATGGGGTGGTCAAACCGATCCCTGTTAGTATTTTCCTCCTGGTGGGTTAAAACTTGATTTAGTGGCCAAGTGAATTTATGTTTTGAAATGAGATTTGCTTTAATTGTTTATTTGGTTATGGGAATTTAATGTGTCATAAGTGGCCACAAACCAGGATGGGTATTGTTGTGGAACTAGGGTAGGTTATCTAGATGTGGTGTAGAAGGTGGCTTGCAATGGATCGCCGAGGCCCGCAAGTGACTGACGGATCATCCATTGACAAGTTTCTTAATTCCAGTGATAACATTATAAAAATTGATTTAGTCAGGATAACATTAAAAAAAAAAAGATAATTTGAAATACCTCGCCCATGCCTTGAGTGCTAGTTAAGACTAAGGATGGATGCGGGAAGATGCTAGATGCATCATCGATATACTTGTCTTCATGAGAGATATCGATGCCACGTATGATCACTTGAGTGCCGTCGGTTCAGTGAGGAACCTTCAGGACTAAACTCGAGGGTGGATCTACGTGATGACACCTTCCTACTCACACCGTAGATATCCTACGTAGGTCAGTGCCTCTGGTAACCCGTATACCCTCTTGTATTAGATATATTCTCCTAGATGTGGTTTGGAGATTGGTCCTTAGTGTGTGTGTGGGCCTGGTGTTATCTCCCTCGCACGGTGGGGTGGACCTCTGGGTTCCACATGGTCGGGTGGTAGTGTACTTCTCCATTGAGACAGTTGCGGACTACCCTTCGTCACTTGGTTGTACACTTGGATCAGTCTATCGCTTTCTTGTAGATTTATGTACCCAGATGTTAAAAGTTATTATGTTGTACTTCTAGGAGGTTTTCACTTGATTTGTAATGATCCCTACGTGGATCCATGATGTATTTTGATACATGTAATTGTATTAAATATCACCGCATACCCTACGACATGTGTAGCGGATGTAGGTGATCATGAGTTGTAATGAAATATTGATTAAGAGATGTATTTAATTTTACTTTGTACTTAAGAGTTCTTAAGCATTTATCATGTTAGCGTAGTGTTAGTTAGATGACGTAATTCTACGTCAGGGACCCTTGAGAACGAAAATGAAATGATATGTTTTATTCTGAACTCATGTTTGTTTATCATTGTGTTATTATGTCCAATGTGGTTGTAAACTTTAGTAAACAAAAAAAAAAAATGTTGCATAACTTAGTTTAATTTTAGTGTTTTCTCTTGGGTTCCCTGGCGGGGGCGTTACAGATGAGCTTCATGGAGCTATCTACTTCTCTAAGATTGATCTTCATTCAGGCTATCATTAGACATGTGTGTGGGATGAGGACGTACATAAGACTACATTATATTGTCACTATGGGCATTATGAGTTCTTGGTGATGTCTTTTGGCCTCACAAATACATCGACCACATTCCAGTCTTGTATGAACCATATCTTCAACAAGTAGTTGAGGAAATCGGTTCTAGTGTTTTTCGATGATATCTTGATTTATAGTTGTACTTGGGAGGATCATCTCAAACACCTAGAGGAGGTAATTAGCATCATCGAGAATTAGTCTCTATTTGCTAAGTTGTCCAAATATGAGTTTGGACTTAGGGAGATTTTATATTTGGGCCATGTGATAGGTGTTGATGGAGTGAAGGTGTATGAGGAGAAAATTTAGGCAATTTGGGATTGGCCCTATCCCAGGAACATTATTGAGCTATGTGAAATCCTTGGTTTATGTGCATATTATCAAAGATTCATGAGGGGATTCTCTTAGTTAGTAGCACCCTTGATAGATCTCACATAGAAAGGAGCCTTTAGATGGATAGAGAAAGCACATGGAGTCTTTGACAAACTGAAGGAGGTTATGAGAACATGTTCGATTTTGGCACTCCCTGAATTCTCATAGTCTTTTGTCCTTGAGTGTGATGCTTCAAGTGAGGGTATAGGGGTTGTTTTGATGCATAATAGACATCCCATTGCCTATGATAGTAGGAAGCTACGTAAGAATGAGAGGTTGTATTTTACTTATGATAAGGAAATTTTGGCTATTATGCATGTATTAGTCAAATTCAAATAGTATCTTGTTGGCAACAAATTTGTGTTAAGAACTGACCACAATAGTGTGAAATATTTCCTTGATAAAAAGGAGCTCAATGATCATCAAAAAAGTGGGTAAGAAAGGTTCAAGCCTATGATTTTGACATAGAATATATGTGAGCTGATTGATGGACTAGTAAAGGATGATAAATATAGTGTGATTGATGATGCCATCTACTTCAAAAACAAAGTCTACCTTATTCCTAAATCATAGCTAAAGGGACCAATTTTGCATGCCATCCATGATACTCCTATAGTAGGACATCTTGTTTATGGTAAGACATATAGAGCGGTTCGAGAGAGATTCTCTTGGAAGGGTCTCAAGGATGATGTCTTATGCCATGTTCGTGAATGCATGACTTGTCAATAGAACAAGATAGAGCATACTTTTTTAGCTAGTTTTTTGCAGCCCTTGCCTATACCAGAACAAAAGTGGATGAGAATCTCTATGGATTTCATTATAGGTCTTCCTCGAGTACAAGGGAAGGATTGTATTTACATTGTAGTGGACACGTTGACTAAATATGCCCACTTCTTTTTTATTGTAGTTGATTTCACAACATCCTAGGTAGCTAAGCTATTTTTTAGGGAGGTGTTTAGACTCCATGGTCTCCCTAAAACCATAGTGAGTGATAGGGACAACAGATTCATGAGTTCCTTTTGGCAGGAACTTTTTAGGCTTGCAAGCACAGAGTTGACACCTAGTATTAGCTATCACCCTCAGTCGGATGGACAGACTGAGATAGTTAATAAGTGGATTGAGGGGTATCTATATAAATATATTTTGGGGCAGCAGAAGGCATGGGTGCAATGGTTGTATCTGGGCAAGTATTGTTTTAATAGTAAGCACCACATGTCCATTAATATGTCTCCTTTCAGAGCTCTTTATGGCTATGATGCATTATCTTTTGTTGATCTGGCTTTGAGTGACAACAAAGTTCCTTTGGAACAGGATTGGTTATAGGAGAACCAGGATATCATGAGATCTCTCAAGGAGAACTTATAGCATGCAAAAAATTAGCAAAAGATGTATGTTGATCGGCATAGGATTGAGAGGGTATTTGAGGTGGGTGACATGGTTTTCCTACACTTACAACCCTACTGATAGAGTGCCCTTAAGGGGGGGGAGCTAAAAAACTCTAGCCTCATTTTTACAGACCTTACAAAGTTCTTAGGTGAATTCAAGAGTTTGCTTGAGGTTGAGTTATCACGTGATAGTAGGATTCATAATGTGTTCCATGTATCATGCCTAAAGAAGGTACTAGGGAAACATGTTATAGCACCACTTAATTTACCTCCCTTGGATGAGGAATGTAAGTTGACTTTGGTTCTTGACGAGATTCTCAAGGTGAGGGAATGACGGCTGAGAAGCAGGGTGATTTGAGAGTATTTGGTATGCTGGAGCGGTCTACCCATAGAGGATGCCACTTCGGAGGGTGAATCCATTTTGCAGCACCCAACATTGTAGTTTCTTGTAGGAAAGCATCTCTGAGAGGGAAGGAATATCATGTCCCCTCTTTATTCTAACTAGAAAATTTATGTGAGTCAGCATATCATGGGGGTCTCGTAGGCTAGCAGTTGTGGTAGAGACTCATACATGATATTTAGTGACTGGGCTTGGCTTTACATGTAGGTTGGGAGCCAAATAGGTGTACTTCCTTGATTTTAGGGGGTATCCCTACATTTTAGGAGTATGTGGTGATTTCTAGATGTGAGGTTCCACAGGACCATTCCATGGTTTCAATTTCAAGATAATAGGGTGTGTTCCCTAGTTTCTAGCAACATCCATAGATTATAAGGAAGGGACTGCCAGTTGATCCATCTCGTCTGGTATCAGTCATAGGCAGGTGACATGGTCAGTTTCATGTTTATTTGGTTGATTTGGGCTATCAGAGGCAAAATGGGGAATATTTTAATATATTTAAATATTTCCTAAGTTATAAATTAAATAATTTATAATAAGCCTATTCATATAGCCATTTCGGAGTAATAAGCGGATTATGGCTTCATTTTTTTAGTTGTGCCCTTGTGTTATAGCTCGTTGGAAAGGTCTCAAATTATTATTAACTATTTTCACTATCTAGATACTTTTTGGTTCCTTGAGTTATGATATTTTAATAAAGTAATGTTTTTCCTATAGCTTGGACTCCTTTATTTGGGAAAATATTATTTTATTATAAAGTGCAAAGTGTAATTCTCATTTAGGGTTTGATTTGCACTTGGGAGGAGTTATAAGGAGATGAAGACCTAATTGTCCATTATCTTTTGACATTTGATATTTGTGAAAATTTGAGATTGTTCTAGTGGAGCGATTCAGAGGCTTGGGATGAAACCCCTAAGTCTGGATTGTTGGGACACAAACCTCAACAAGGATTCGGAGATTCAATATTAGAGTTGGGAAGTATTATACTCTGTGGTAATAATTGACATTATTCATAGCACCAATTAACAAAAGGAGACCTCATATTCAGCTGGGTAGCAGCACATTTCAATTTGGGCATTTTTCCAAAGATAGCTCGAGTTTGTATTCTGGGCACCATTCTTTCAAAGCAGCCAACATTTTGTAGTTTAGAGGTATTTATGAGGGTTTGTGACTGAATGATCTTCATTTTTTGTGATTGCAAGATATTTCTATAGCTAGCATCAAGTTCTGCGAACAACCACCAATCCATTTGATACATTCATTCCTTGAATACATAATTCTAAAAAATTATGCTTGGTACGATTTGAGTAATTATGAGACTGTTAAGTGATTTTAATTTATATGAATGATGCTTATCATTTCTAGTTCAAAGTTATTTGTTATTTATCATTTACTTTCATATATCTTCAAAAACACCAAGAAAAACAAAAAAAAACTTTAAAACAAGAAAAAGCCAAAAAAATCAAAATTCAACAAAGGTTAATTTAGAAGTACAAATGTTGGTCAAAGTCTCAGATTGTGAAACAAATAGTTATTCACAAGATCACTGGGATTGGAGATCTTTCAGACCAACATGAAACTTATTTCTAATATCTTTTGGCTTGGTTGACCTTCTTGTAATCTTCAATGATCTATCATGTATATAAATATTATTGGTGCTTTGGAAAAATGTAAGTGTAATAAGTGAAGAAAGTAAAGTATGCAAACCAATTCAATAATAAAAAATTCATAGTTTAGTAGCAGTGGAAGAGAAGGAAAGTTGATAATAGTTTGTTGCTAGTGTAAACAATGTTTTGCAAATTAGTGGCATTATCTGGAGAATCTGTCTTTATCTTATTTTGAAGAGCAGTAAGTGCTTTAAGATAGTGATTCTTGGGTACTTGATTTTGTTACAATATCTTTCTAATTTGGCAATGGGCCTTTGTATGAAACTCTAGAGTAGTGATTTCCTATTTTTATTGTAAGGAAGTGAGCCTTCTTATCTATATTCATTGTTGTAAGTCAATAATCCTTTGTATCTATATTCATTGTTGAATTGGAAATGAACCTATGTTTGATAATCCGGAGTAATGAGCTCCTAATCTTTTGTAATCAAAATATATATTCCATTGAATCATCATTGTAGGCAAGTGCTCACCATGGTTTTTCCTAGTTTGGTTTTTTCTGCATAAAATCTTAGTGTTCTTGTGTTGTTGGTTCTATTTTGTACTTTCATATTACTATTTTAGTTGATGAATAATGAAGTTAGTTGTTGGAGTTTTTTATTATGATAATTTTCTCCCCTCTCACCATACTAATGTTGGAAATTACAATTGAAACAATTTCTATATTATCATTGATGTCAAACCTTAACTAGTGAGACGGTTTCTATCTAGTAAAGTACCATATCTTTTGATTGATGAAGAGAATTTGAAAAGTGTAGATAACAAGAGGACCTAGTGAAAGGTTGAGTTATGAGAAACTATAATGGGTACTTGATTAGTTGGCACATTGGCAAGGTAATGTGTTTTTTATCTTTAACACTAAGTAAATAAATCAATTGATTTGAAGCATAGAAGAAATGAGGAAAGAAAGTATGGAAGCATAGGCTTAATTGAGAAAAAGAGAGGAAATTTAGTGTAAGTTTAGTGATGCTAGTGTCGACCAAGCGCCAATATAAGCTAAGAAAATTTTAGTGTCGATCTAGCATCAATAATTGTCGAGTATCAGCTAATTAACCGACAAAAGATAGTAATTTCTGAGAATAATAGTTTAGCAATGACCAAGCTATCTAGTGATGATCGAGCAGATAAACATAGTATTGACCAAGTGTCAGTAATATAGTTTGTGAAGGAATTGATATCCCAGCCCACGTAGTTGAATTCCTAGGTTATGTAAAATGTGTTGAAGATAAAGATGAATAACTTGGAGCATTTAATGCATGGTAATCCATTTTCTTATGGATTCAAGGAGAAGTTTTGAGAAGTATCTAGAAGGATAAGGAGGAAAACAAAATGTTGGAAGGATTTGATGAATCTGACCTAAGCCTAAGATCTACAGAGATGATTAAGAATAAAAAGATTAAGCTACCTAATGAAGGAGGTATAAGGATGACCTAGTTGTAGGTTATGAAGAGTAAGAAAGAGGTTGATGCTATTCACTCATGAACCTAAGAAGAAGGCTGAGAAGAGTTGTGAAGAGTTGAACAGAGTTGAGGTGATTGCTTGAAGGGATTTTTGAACAAATCAGAGATGGAGATGATAATGAAGGCCAGTCCGCAAATCAGCATATGAGATTATTGGATATGTATTTGTAAATTGAGTTGTATATTTCAGATCAGAACCTACTCTTATTTTCTAACCATTGTATTAGTCAAAATCCTTTAATCAAGGTTGACTTAATAGCCATTTGTAAACCCTTTAATCAAGGTGACATTCTAATGGGATGTTCTTAAGTCCTCTAACAAGGCCACTCCTAACAGGGTGATTAAATCCTTTAATAGGGTCACACCTAGTAGTGTGTATTGTAACCTTTAACAGAGTTGGCATCTCACAGAGCTCACTTTAGAAGAGTGAAAATTTGGTAGCATGTTACTGGTGGTTTTTCCCATATTGGGTTTCCATGTTAAATCCAAGTGTCATACTTATGTGAATGTTATTTGATGTGTTATGTTGTTAAAATTTTTATATTCTGCAAGTTGATTACTTTTGGACAATGGACTGCAAGTTTTATGTTATTGATATATTTTATAGAGACCGGGTGGATTGCTGAATAGATCTAAGTTGGTTGAAGTGTTGAAAAGTTAAAATTGGTACATATGGACCTGAGGATAATTGATTCAGCCCCCCCTCTCAGTTATTCTAAAATTATTCTAATAAATGGTATCAGATTTTGTGGTGCTTATAAGGAAAATTTTTAAAGGTACTTGAAGCTAATGATCAAGATGTACAAAAAGAAGGTACCAAAGCTGAACAAGGAGAACTTCCCTACATGACAAAGTTTGATGAAGTTACACCTAGCTAGAATTGGTGATTCAATGAAATATTATGTGGAACATGATTATGTACCAGTTGTACCTATGATAGCCAGGGAGATGAAGGAAAAGAAAGAACATAATCAAGCAATGTTGGAGATTGCATCAGCCCTAATTTATCATAAATTTGAAGACATCAAGGACTATACAAATGCAAAGAAAATTTGGGACACCCTAGAATTTGTCTATGGTGGGGACACAAATGTGATAAGATCCAAATTTTAAATATTGAGAGGTAAGTTTGATGAAATGAGAATGTTAGAAGGTGAAACTATTGTTCAATATTGTGCTAGAGTTAAAGAGGTAGTAAATGCTATTAGAAGAGCTAATGGAAATATTGATGATGAAATTGTTATTAGAGAATTTTTGAGCACCCTACTTCCTATTTATGCTATTAGAGTTTCTGTAATACAAGAAATAAGATATGCTCCTAGTAACAACCTAACCTTGGAAGGTCTTGTTGGTAGGCTTACTACTTTTGAGTTGTCAAATTTTGATAATTTCACTACTTCTAATATTGAATCTGCATTCAAGTCTCAAATGGTTCTTCGTAAGTCTAAGAAAGGAAAAGAAAGATGTGTGAGAAGTGACAGTGACACTTTTGATGATGATCTTGATGATCTTGAGGCACTTATGGCTAGAAGGCTATTGAGAGGAAAAGGAAAATTTAAGGGCAAACTTCCTATAATCTTTTTTTCATGTAACAAAGTTGGTCATATTGCAGCAAGATGCTTTGACAAGAATGACAAGGATGAAAGAAGGGAAAAAAATTATAAAGACAAAAGGAATGACAAAGATCATAAAAGATATAAGGAATACAAGGATAAAGGTAAGAATTCTTGTTATATTGTTGACGAAGAAACTGACGTCGATTCTAGTGAGTTTGATGATTGTGATGTAGAAGTTGTTTATGTTTCTATGAAAGATGATTTAGATAAAGATGACAAAAATTAACTTATTTCAGATGAGGATTAAAGGTGATAGATGGATAATTTATTTTGGTTTCTCACATCACATGATTGGCGATAAAAGTAAGTTTGAAACCCTAAATCATTACGAAGTGTATCATCTTAAAATGGAAGCACTTTCATGATAAGAGCATTTAGCCCTCTGAATAAGTGGTTTGGGGTCATCTCAAGAACCTTGATTGGGTCTTTGCATGGATTTGATTGTTTCCCCTCTATTCTGTTTCCAACCTCATTTCTGGCAACTTTCTCTAAGAATCTAAAGATCTTGAAATTCTAGGTCGACGCCCTAGTCCCTAACCTAGGTCAAAGATGACCTCATCTCTAACCTAGGGTAGAGTCTACTTCATCCCTTACCCCAAGTCCAATTTTAAAATTCTAGAAGTTTCAAGATGTCAGATATTTGAAAACTTTATTTTCCTACTTTCAGGTCATTTGTTTCAGGTTTCAGAACTGTAAATCCTTAAATTGCATTTAATCTAGGTCCACTTCTAGGGGTTAAGGTTAATTTGGATTTAATTCTCCAATGTCGGCTTTCTCTAGGGGTTTGTGCCCTAGATCACTATAAAAGGAAGCCTTCCTCTCTCATTTTCTCCATCAAGTTTTTGTGAGAACATTTGCAATCAAGTAAGAAAGAAGGAGAAGGAAAGAAAGAAAGAATTTAAGCATTTAAGTCCTTAAGCATTCAAGCATTCATCAAAGAGATCCATTGTTAGCTATTGAAGGATTCAATCTCTTTGGAGCCCCCTTGAAGATTTCTCCATCCACATTCATCCAAGCCTCTTCCTATGCAAAGATACATTCAAGATTAGTGTTGAAGATCTAATTTTATTGATTTGAGACATCCTACATACTTCTACATTCATTTGGAGCATCCCTACTTGTGGATTCAAGGATTTGAATCCCCTACAAGGACTTCAACGTAAGCAAGGTGAATAGTTCCATTAGTTTTTTATTGCATATTACTATTTCAATTCAATTTCAAGGTTAATTCCTAAATTGGGGTTTGACCAAGGTAAACCCCCCATCCATTTTTCTTGCAGGTACAAGTTCAGATCTGGATACCCTTTTTGCCAAACTTCCAAGATCCATGAACATAATTTCTGTCAAAGCTCTGAGGGGTAGGATCCTACCCTGGGGTAAGACATTTCCCCGCTATCTTGGTTAAGGATGACCTGACCTTAGAAAGATAAAAAAATTTTGGGTTTTCTCTGTCTCAGCATTTCTAGTCTGAAACAGGTTGTAGAATTTCTTAAAACTATGCACAGACATCAGAAATCAGCATTTTCTAGATTCTCCCTATTTTGAGGTTAGTATTTTCCTTCCATTCATTTGAAATTTCAAGTACATAATGTCTAAAGTGGATTATAGGGTTTTCTCCTTTCTTCATGTTCTCCATTGTTTGATTCAATTGTGCATTGGTCACTTCTTTGTGATTAATCCATTTGGATCTTTCCTTTTGTGAATTTGGATTAAGGATAGGTCCTATATTTCCCCCTTGCATATCATATTATCTTATCTACCACTATTCAACCCTATTCATATAATTATCCCAACTATAGTTCCAAGTGTTCCTCCAGTTGTGTATTCCATCCCTGCAACTTCTTACACTTTACCTAATGGTTCTAATGTTTTTATTCCTCCTATTTCCTCTAATGATTCAACAATCATCAGTTTGGCTCAAACTATATCATCCTTACATCAAAAACTTGCATACTTGACTCAAAACAGGTTTAGCATTCCTACATGTGACAAGGGAAGTCCATTGTCCCAAGATATCATTCGTACTCATGTTCCTCAGTAATTTTATATGTCTCATCTTGAGAACTATAACGTAAAAGGAGACCCTATTCATCATGTTAAAACATTTCAAATCCTTTGTAGTGATTATGCTCATGACCATAGGATTTTAGCCAAGTTGTTTGATAGAACCTTTCATGACAAGGCCTTATAATGGTATTTCTCCTTGCCTCCTTATTCTATTCATTCATTTCCACAACTTGCCAATGCTTTTATTCAACAATTTCAAAACAACATTTGCCTGCAAGTGTCTTTGACTGATTTGATGCATTGTAAACAAAGTGTTAAGGAAAAATTAACTGAATTTATTGGTAGATTTAAGAATTTGCATGCTCAGATTTCCTATCATGTTCCTGATATTGATATTCACCATATCTTTATTTCAAATTTGCAAAAGTATATTAGAGATAAGGTTTTGCTTACTGAATTTACCTCTTTTCAACAACTTTGTGCAGTGCTTCATCATTATCAATTACAAGTGAGTTAATTTGAGAGCACCACTCCAATGGCTCCTATTCTAGTTGATAAAAGTGATGCTTCTCTTAATCCAAACAAATTTCAAAAATTGAACAACTATGTCAAGATAAACAAACAAGTGAATGTAGTTGCTAATCAAATTGTTGTTGCATCTCACAATGCCACTTCTGCATCCACTGCTTTTTTATTAAATCGTATGTTTACTCCTATTTTTGAATCTTTACATTCTATTATGAATAGGTTTTTAAGTGCTAATATGATTACTTTACCTCATATTTGACCTCTTTTACCTGCTACAATTGCATCTAAATCTTTTGATCCTAAATCTTTTTGTCAATATCATCGTCAAAATGGTCATGATACTGAGAAATGTTATTCTTTAAAACATAAGGGTCAAGACTTAATTGATTCTAATGCCTTATCTATTAATAATCTTGATGGTAGTGGGAACAAATCTATCTCTCCTCTGAATCAAAATCTTCAAATCTATAAGAATCATTTACCTGTGCATGATACTAATACCATTGCTCAGCCATCTTCTATGGAAATTGTGTATGATTCAAAGATGGATGATCTTAATCACATTGTTAATCAAGTGGAGCATGTTGTTCAATCTATATCTCCACCTTAGCCTCAATGTCAACTTCAAACTATACCTCAACTTCCATCTCAACCTCAACCAAAACCTAAGCCTAAATTGAAAACTCAACCTAAACCTCGACAACAACCTAAGAATAAAAGACCTCAGGAACTTTTGATTACCTTTGATGATTCTAAGACTATTAAAGCTCCTAATGGTCCCCTTTACATTTATGCTAGGGTTTCCTAGATACCTACTTTGGTTGCCTTGTTGTTCCAACATCCTTAGTCAATCTTATTAATGAATAAAATATTTTTATGAAAAATTTACAACGCGATTCTTATGATACATCTGATGTGTGGATTCAAACTTGTAATGGTTTTCTTTATCCATCATTTGATTCTATTAACTTGTTATTTGAACTTTTTGGTCAAATTTTGAACACTACCTTTGTTGTTGTTCCTACTTCTAATCAATTTCAAGTTAAGCTAGGTTTGCCTTGGTAGAATGTCATGCATGTTGTTGATTCACCTATCCATAAATATCTTAAGTTTTTTCATGATGAAGAAGTGAAGATGGTTAATCATAGTTTATATCAACCTTCTAGGCCTAGGGATTGTGATGCTCTTGATTTCTTTTGGCCTTCATTACCTAATTCATGTCCTCCTCGACCTGATAATATTTTTCGCTCATATCAAGCCTATAAGAATTGTAAGATACTCAAATTAAGTGTACCTCTGATGGATCTTAATTGTGGTCTTTTGCCTACACCTTCTATACCTCCTTTATCCATGGCTTCTACATCTGTTAATCAAGTTCCTGATGTTGATTGTCTGACTATTGATAATCCTATTAATCTTCGTAAAGAACCTATGAAGGATCTTGTGATTGTTCCTCCTAGTTCTCAACATATTTCAAGTAAAGAAAAATGTAATCGATCTGCTAATGAACATCATAAGATGTGTCATGCTCAAGCTAAAGCTTGTAATTCTATTCTTCAAAATTCTTTACTTTCTTCTGATAAGCCTATGCATGATGATGTTACTAATAATGATGTTAAGATGCATGATTATGATGATTCTATTCGTATCTTAGATCCTATTTTGATTAATCTAGATGAAGAAGATACTCTTGATGATGTTGATGATGAATATGAGACTATTGACATTGACATTGATTTACCTAATATGCTTTCATCACAATTGACACTTACACCTAGTATCAAACATTTTGATTCTCAAGACGATCCTTGTTTGGAATTGGCTATCATTCCTACTATGTTGGATATAGTCCCTCTTGCAAGTTACCCACCTTCCCTAAATGATATAGAATGATATGGGGAGAGTAGGTAGTGTACTTGATTAGCTTGTCCTTTATGGTAGCTCTGTTGTGTGTTTTCCTATTGTACTGAGCTTCTCCCATGATGTGTTTGCTAAATGTTGTTAGATTCTTTTATATGACCCTTGTTACTCAGTTGGTGCAAGGTGATAAAGGAATCGAACCTATTGTACAATTCCTCTATATGTATCTCTATTCTTCTATATGTTGTTTCATGTTATGTTGTAATTTTTCTATTGTTCGTAAAAGTTTCCTTGTGTAATCTGCTTGGATCTGTGACTTAGTAGCACTGATTCTTTTTGGTCTCTAGGTCATGGTCCAAAAAGATTCTTCTTTGTATATCTTATGTGATCTTTCCTCATTTGTGATTGTAGTTCTACTTTCTTTGGGGAATGATGTCAATTCATTTGCAATAATATCATATATATATTATCTTATGATCATACTGACCCCACGGTAGGTAGATCCCTTATGTGCTCTTTGTATGTTTATGTGGTATTTCCCTTGATTTGTCTTCGTCTGGGGGCATCTTGTAGTAGAAACATAATCAGTGGAGTTTTTTATGTTTTCGTTAAAGCCATTGCTCCTGTTAAAGTGTTAGCAGTGACTTTAACGTGGGGGAATACACTCTACTCACCTATTGCACACACGCACTTTTTGATACACATATTTTATTTTTATTTTTTTTCAAGATACCTTTTCTCCCTTTTTGGATTAGTGGCTAATCCTTAAAGTATGGATCTATATTTTAGGATCTTGTGATCCCTCCAGTTTCAAATTTTTGATCTCTTAAAGTCAGAGGTGTCCTTAAGACTGGATCTCTTTTGCTTTTGGTTTTACTCTTATGGAATAGAATATTCCTAAGGGTGAATCCTTGATGGGTTGACTAGTGAGTAGCCACATTCACTAGGTGGCTCAATTCCATTTTTCCAATTGTGATGTTTCCTTATGCGGTTCACAATGAGACATAAGTTCTCATTGGGTGAGATAATCACACACTCTCTCTTTCTCTCTCTCTCTAGAGATGTCTCTCTTATTGTGATCTTAGAGTTGATGAAGACTTGAGTCCCTGGGGGCTTGAAGTTTCCTTTGTCCCTTTGATTATGACAAGATTATCTTTTCATTATGATCTCCTTTACCAAGAGTTTGCATCGAGTCCATACACTTGCTAAAGTGGGGGCTCAATGTATCATCTTAAAATGGAAGCACTTCCATGATAAGAGAATTTAGCCCTCTAAGTAAGTGGTATGGGGTCATGTCAAGCACCTTGATTGGGTCTTTGCATGGATCTAGTTGTTTCCCCCCTGTTCTACTTCTCTCTCCTTGTTTCCAACTTCATTTCTGGCAACTTTCTCTGAGAATCTAAAGATCTTGACTTTCTAGGTCAAGGATGACCTAGTCCTTGACCTAGGTCAAAGATGACCTCATCCACAACCTAGGGAAGAGACTACCTTGTCCCTAAACCTAAGTCTAATTTTCAAATTCTAAAAGTTTTGGGATGTCAAGTTTCAAAAAAATTTATTTTCCTGCTTCTGGGTCGGCTGTTTTGGGTTTCAGAATGGTAAATCCTTAAATTGCATTTAATCTAGGTCCACTTCTAGGGGTTAAGGTTAATTGGGATTTAATTCTCCAATGTTGGCCTTCTCTAGGAATTTGTGCCCTAGATCACTATAAAAGGAATCCTTCCTCTCTCATTTTCTCCATCAAGTTTTTGTGAGAACATTTGCAATCAAGTAAGAAAGAAGGAGAAGGAAAGAAAGTAAGCATTTAAACATTCAAGTCCTCAAGCATTCAAGCATTCATCAAGGAGATCCATTGTTAGCTATTGAAGGATTCAATCTCTTTGGAGCCCCCTTGAAGATTTCTCCATCCACATTCATCCAATCCTCTTCCTATGCAAAGATACATTCAAGATTGGTGTTGAAGATCTAATCCCATTGATTTGAGACATCCTACATACTTCTACATTCATTTGGAGCATCCCTACTTGTGGATTGAAGGATTTGAATCCCCTACAAGGACTTCAACATAAGAAAGATGAGTAATTCCATTTACTTTATTTATGCATATTACTATTTCAATTCAATTTCAAGGTTAATTCCTAAATTGGGGTTTTACCAAGGAAAACCCCCCATCCAAACAACAAAAAACTATTTTTCTTGTAGGTACAAGTTCAGATCTGGATACCCTTTTCAAAAAACTTCCAAGATCTGCAAACATAATTTCTATTAGAGCTCTGAGGGGTAGGGTCCTGCCCCGGGGTAAGACCTTTCCCCACTATCTGGGTCAAGGATGACCTGACCTTAGAAAGACAAAATTTTTTTGGGTTTTCTCTATCTCGGCATTTCCAGTCTGAAACAAGTTGCAGAATTTGCCGAAATTGTGCACATACATCAGTAATCGGCATTTTCCAAATTCACCCTATTTTGAGGTTAGTATTTTCCTTCCATTCATTTGAAATTTCAAGTACATATTGTCTATAGTGGATTATAAGGTTTTCTCCTTTCTTCATGTTCTCCAGTGTTTGATTCAATTGTGCATTGGTCAGTTCTTTGTGATTAATCCATTTGGATCTTTCCTTTTGGGAATTTGGATTAAGGACGGGCCCTATATTTTCCCCTTGCATATCATATTATCATATCTACCACTATTCAACCCTATTCATATAATTATCCCATTCATTTTCATGAGCAACTATTTCATATCATTCACAAAGGTAGTAGTGTTAAGTTTGGTAATGATGCACCATGTCTTGTGAAGGAAAAAGGATCAATAAGATTGATTGATAAGATCAAATGTGACAATGCTAAAATATTTGATACATTTTGTTGAGTGTTGCACAGTTGAACAGTATTGGTTACCGAGTTTATTTTTATCACAAAAAGGCTAAAATATTTGATGTCACTGGTGAATTAATTGGAAGTGGAGAACATACAAGAGGTAATTTGTTCTATCTAGACCTATTTGAAGAAACATGTTTGTTTGAACAATTTTATGATGTATGGTTATGGCATAAGAGGTTGTGTCATGTGAAATTTGACAATTTGGTAAACATTAGTAAGATGAAAAAAGTTATAGGATTACTAAGATTGAAGAAACCTGATAATGTGATGTGTAAACAATCTCAGTTGGGAAAAAAGATAAAGTCTAGTTTCAAGAGAAAGACATATACTTCTGATGATATTTTGGAATTGGTTCATATGACCTTTGTAGACCTATTGGTGTCCAAAGTTACTGTGGTAATAAATATTTCAGTATGTTTTTTGATGACTACTCTAGAATGATGACTATGATGTTTCTTAAAGAAAAATCTAATGCCTTTCAGTTGTTTAACTGGTATTTGGAAAAAGTTGAGAAAGAAATAGGTAAAAGATTGAAATGTTTGAGATCTAACAGAGGAGGAGAGTTCATATCATTCAACATATTCTTCAATGATAGAAGAATAAAGAGAGAAATGATTGCACCAAGGACTCCTCCATAAAATGGTATAGCAGAGGGAAGAAATAGATTGATCATGGATTGTGCTAGAACACTGATGATAGAGAAGAATCTTGTACAAAAGTACTGGAGAGAAGTTGTAAGTACAATTGTCTATACCTTGAACCAAGTACAAATCAAGAAATGTACAAATGCTACACCTTTTTAATTATGGCATGGTTATGCACCTAATGTGAAATACTTTAAAGTCTTTGGAAGAAAATTCTATATACTAAAGGACAATAGAAATGGAAAACTTGATGCTAAAAGTGACGAAGTCATATTCCTAGCTTATTCCACTAAGAGAAAAGCTTACAAGTTTTGATTTCTAAAACTAAAAATGTTGTGGAAAGTGCAAATGTTAGAGTTTATAAAAGAGTGAAATTGAATGCAAGTAGGAACTTGAAGATTACAGATATTTTGTATAAATGGAAAAAGGAGAGACTAGTAATGTACCTAAACTAGAAAACAAATATGTTGAGCAACAACAAGAACCTATTGAGTTACACCCAGAAAATGTCAAGAATTAGGATGATGTTGTCGAGTAATCAGGAGAGGAAGAAAAAATACAAGATGAACCTGAAGATCAAGAGAAAGAAGAAAGGAGACCTGAGCCTACATTAGCATAGTATGTGAGAAGACATCATAAGCTAGATCAAATCATTGGAGCTAAACAATCTGGAGTAATGACAAGAATTAATTTGAAAGAGAAAACATGCTTGTTATGTGATTTTGAGCCTAAGACAGTGAAAGATGCTTTGGAGAATGAAGATTGGATCCAAGCCATGAGTGAAGAGATTGATCAGATAGAAAAAAAAAAAAAACCTACACACTAGTACTGAGACCAAAGGACAAGAATGTTATTGAAACAAAGTGGGTGTTCATAAATAAGTTGAATGAACATGAAGAAGTCACAAGGAAAAAATCTAGATTGGTATGTAAGGGATATGCATAGGAAGAAGGCATTGACTATGGGGATACATTTTCCCGAGTTGCTATATTGGAAGGAGTGAGAAATCTAATTGCATATGAAGCTTACAAAGGATTCAAAGTGTATCAAATGGATGTCAAATCTTCATTTCTGAATGGAATACTAGAAGAAGAAGTATACATTGAACATCCAAAAGGATTTTTTATTCCAAGCAAGAAGAACATGGTTTGTAAACTACACAAGGCACTGTATGGATTGACACAAGCCCCCAGAGCATGGTATGAGAGATTGCATAACTACTTGGTCAAGATTGTATTTGAAAGAACTAACAACAACAATCTATACTTGAAGACTAAAAAAGGTAAAGGGATATTATTATCTGAAATATTTGTTGATGATATCATATTTGGAGGACAAGATGTAGTATGCCAAACATTTTCAAATGAGATGTAAACTGAATTTGAGATGTCTATGTTTGGAGAGATCAAATTCTTTGTTGGTTTGAAATTTTATCAGATGAAGAAAGGTATCTATATTACACAATCTAAGTATGTCAAGGACATACTGAAATTTTTCAGCATGGAGGACTCTAGACTAGTAAGTACACCCATGGCTACTAGACATAAACTATCAAAGAATGATGATACAACTAAAGTGAATCAAACCTTGTACAGATCAATGATTGGAAAGCCACAATATGTTGTTCACAATAGACCAAATATTACATTAGAAGTTGGGATTGTTGCAATATTTCCTATCAATCCTAAGGAGAATCACATAATGGCAGTGAAAAGGATACTAAGATATCTAAAAGGAACTGTAGACACCAAAAATTGGTAAAAGGCTTAAATCAATAAAAAGGTGCAATAAATCATTAAAATAGCATGAAAAATCAATAAATGGAATAAAGGCAATTCAAATAAAAGGAAAATTCAATTAAATGATTAAATGATTAAATAAAGATTGAAAAGGGGAAAAACACTACGAAATTGATTAAATTCAATTAATGACATAGTTGTTGAAAACAAAAATCAAAATGAACATCTTACCCTTCATGGCTAAATTTAATTACTTTAATTAATTAATAAATACTAATTTCCCTCAACAAAGCAAAAAGGAGACAAAATGGACACAAATCACTCACTTTTGTTGAAATGGTCCAGCCTTTTGAAACCATTTAAATACTTGTTCCCCCATTTATGGACAAAGCAAAGCCAATTGACCTTACCCAAGCATGACCATGGTTATCTCACTCTACCCCCTACCCTTGGGAAAATCCTATATATTGAAGGCATTTTGAGGCATAATTCATCCACTCCATATCTGAAAATTGTAAAGAAACTCTTGCAATTTGCATCCATACCACTCAGCTGTTTTCATTGCTAATTAGCTTAAATTGCTTTGATCATAGTAGATTGTTCATCAAATAGAGCTAGAATTTGATTGAATAGATCTTAATTGCATATCATATAGCTTAATTCTCATCTTTACAGTGTCACTAGTGAGGATCATAGCTGAGAGCCTCATTTACCACTTTATTTTAGAGATCCATGAGATGTTGATAGATTAATTATGCATTTGTTAGATTAATTTGCTCTAATTCTTGTTGTTCTTAGTTAATCTTGTTAATTTCATGAAGGTGTATTCATCACACACACAAATGGCACCCACTGTGGGGCCCTAGGCCTCAAATTCATCATGATTTTCATGTTATTTGCTAAATTTAGATTAAAATTGCATGAGTTTGCTCACTGTTTGCAGATCACAGAGAAGAAATCATGCCTACAGATAAAGAAATCTCCCGTTTAGCAAAGAAATGTCACCTAAGGGGAATAAAATGATGCTCTGAGTCTGGAATTTCACGCGGATTAACCTACAGATTCATGCTGCCGAGAAAAGAAATACCGCATCAGAGAAAGAACTCACGCTCCTGGTTATTAAATTGTCGCTTCTGTGACAAAGGTACCATGCCTCTAGTCATTTAAATGTCGCGTATAGAAGTTTAAAAGTCACTTTTAGGAAGTCATTTTACACCTAGTGTGAAGGGAGTACTCTGCCTTCTCAATTTAATTTCTCGCTTCTATTATTTTAAATGTCGCCTTTGATAAAATAGTTTTTGCTTTTATTGCATCAGTTTGTCATGGATTTGGAAAGAGTTTACGCGTAGATAAAATTTGTTATCACGCTTAGTTATTTTAATCTCGCTTGAGCCCTGTAAGGTGACGCTCGCGGTTAAAGTAATCATGCCTTTATCAAATTAAGTCTCGCGTACAGTCTAGACAATGTCGCGGGACTGTATTTACATATTTTATCAAAAACTGTTAAAATAATGACTGTATTTTGACTGTACATTTTTTTTCTTTGTCTCAGGAGTATAGTCTATCATAAGAAAGTTCAGAGAGAAGATACAACTTGGAGGAGAAATTGATCGCTAAGAGGATATGAAAGGAAAATCGAATACACACCGCCTTTGTTCTCAACAATGACCTTGAAAAATATATAAAGGTATATGCAAAATACCTTGCTGTCATAAATGCTTACAAACATAAATATGTATCATTGATTTGGGAGTTTAGTCCCTAAGTTTGTAAATTTTTGCAAGTATTGAAGTAAAAGAGAAAAATCAAGAGCATAATAGAAATTGTAGCATTTTAAGCTTTGATTTTGGTTTCCCCTCACTTTGTTTGTTTGTGCTGACTAACTTGCTGGTGGAGGGAACGTTTTTCTAAGGTAAGGGAAGGATTTGGAGAGAAAATGAGAAATCTACTACTTAAAAATGCGCCTAGCCTTTGCTAGCATCGTTTGAGGTATTTCTCTCATCAAGCTTGCAAACTTCCCTTAAATTGTGGCATTTTCAAAGTTCAAAACATAGTTTACTCATAAAAGGAAAAGAACAAACATTTCAATTCTAAGAACCCCTTTGTCACTGGGTTGAAAAAGAACCAAATTGATTGTGAGTGTTTGGGATAAGGGAAAAGCAATAGGGATATGCTCTTCACTCTTTGAGTGAATCAAATTCCCAAACTTGCTCTACCAAATCCACTTTTCATGCTTTCAAATGAACATGTTTAAAACTTAGTGGGCTCACCTCCTGAGATTGCCTTAAAGGGCCGGTGAGAGGGACAGCCCAAAGTGGGATACACTTTCTTTTGCCATGAGAATCCGACCCACTATAAAAAGAAACGTGTGTATCCTTAATGGGGTGCACAACAAAAGGATTTTAGCCCTTTCGAACTTCCTCTAGTAGTCTTAACAGATTGCGCAAAATCATGCTTCGGTGCGTGTGGGAAGCCCCTTAACATACTTGGGGGATGAATGGCTAAGATCCATTTTGAACGGAAAACTTACTACATAACGGTAAAATAGCAAAAATACCTATTAGAGCCATGTTTATGAACAATTATGTGCTAGGTAGATTGCGTGGAAGGTATTCTTATGTTTCAACCTGTGAAAATGTTTGAAAATACACACATTAGAGCATTCTAGGGATATGGTACCAAATCGATGTGTGTGTTGAGATTGTTTTTATATTTTCAAACAAGATATTCCAAAGTTATTGATCAAAACATCATTAAGATTTTAAACCATTTAAAATTCATCAAAAACTTTTACCTTATTCCAAAAAACCAGATTATCAAAAGAAGAAGTCAACATACTCTTGAAGTTTGTTCATGCCTGTTCTTACAAGATCACACTCTATAAAGAAAACATTACAAACAGATGGGACCTACAAATGAGAAGAGCTCCCATTTTCGGGGGACACTTTCATTACTTCACGAGTGATTGAAAAACCCGCTAAGGAAAAGGATACTAACAAGATGTTTAGCGGCACCCTAGGAAATATCGATCCTAACAACCAAGGAAACAACATGAATGGGGGTATGGGTCCTAACAACAATCAAGAAAATTATAATAATGGAGGAAGAGATCCTAATTCCCAAGAAGCAAATTCACAAGGCAACAACTTACCTCCTCTTCATAACACAAACCTACCCCCAACTGGGGAAGAAGCCACGGATGAAAAGGTGTTAGAGGCAAAACAATGTCCTTATTTCATAGAACTAATGAAAAAGACCATGCTTATGGATAAAGAAAAATACTTCATGGACTTGATACAAACGGGAGTAAAACTACCTAAAGATTTTGACATAGAACAACTAAAGCCCAAGGAAGTAGAAGACCCTATGGAAGCAATAAGGGAACAATTCAAGGTATTACAAATGGAAATCGACAGGTTGAAACAAAACGGGGCTTCTAAGCCTTTCTCTATTGAAACATTGTGTCCCTTCCCATTCGATAAGAGTTTGGTCATGGTGCCTTTTCCCATTAATGTAACATTTCCTAAATATGATAGGTATGAAGGAACATCTGACCCACATGATCATCTTCGAGGGTTTTGTGCATTGAGTCTTGAATTCATGCATGATACAACCTATTTAATGAGACTATTCCCAAGAAGCTTGGGAGGAATGGCCATGGATTGGTTTTCAAAACTACCATCCGGCATCAAAACCTTTGAAGAATTAGCTTCTAAATTTGTGACTCATTACTCCTATAACATCAAACATGAGGTCACAATGATAACGTTATGTAACACAAAGCAATGAGATGGAGAAGCTTTCCTCACATTCTTGCAAAGATGGAGGACCGCATTTGCTAGATATCCAAGAAGTGTACCAGAAAAAGAGAAAATGCATATCTTTATGAACGGTTTGAGCAGAAAATTAAATTATAGGTTAAGGATGCAATGTCCTAAAACCTTCCAAGATTTGATTGATAACGGAGTTACAACGGAAGAAGTGTTGATTAAGAGTGGAGAGCTGAAATTGTACAAGGAAAATAAGAACAACTCTAACTCCAACAACAACAATACCAACAATAACAACAATCAAAATAAAGGTTGGTACAATAACAATAGCCATTATGTTGCCAAAAATAACAACAAGGGCATTGTTAATGATGGTGTGGTAGAATCCAGCAACTTGAAGATGATTCCATTTTCCCTTACAAAGACACCTAATCAAGTGAACAATACTAATCAAGCATATAATGCACCTTCCAACAATAACAACAATGCCAACAAGAATAATCAAGGAAACAATGAGCGAAACAACAAGCATGATAAGTATTTGAAGCCCACTCCTTCAAGACACTTTACACCCTTGGGAGAATCTCTTGAAACTACATTAAAGGCTCTCATGGCTAACAATGTTATTACATTACCTACTATTAAGCCTTATGAACCAGACAACAAGCCGAGCTGGTGGGATGCTAAGAATCATTGTGAATATCATAGAATTCAAGGACACACTATAAATGAATGTTTACAATTAAAGAATGTGGTGCAAGACTTGATAGATAATAACATAATCACCGTTGATGGACCCCAAAATAATGAAGATCATACGGCCTTCAAACAACCTTTTTACAAACATGATAAAGGCGAGTCATCAAATGGCAAGAAACAAAG
Organism: Chamaecyparis obtusa; assembly: GCA_027943335.1. NCBI lineage: Eukaryota > Viridiplantae > Streptophyta > Pinopsida > Cupressales > Cupressaceae > Chamaecyparis > Chamaecyparis obtusa. The sequence continues at coordinate 1,177,784 of BSBK01005284.1, read as the reverse complement.
TGCTAATAATCTCAACTTTGCGCCATCATATGATCATATTGTTAATGCTATAATAATTAATGAACAATCTAAAAAGGAAGCAACAAATGTCATTACAAGAGGGTAAAATTATAGAATGACTTTACAAGGGATAGCCCCTCAAAACACCAATATCCCACAGTCCAACATTGTGGTCAAACAACCTCCTATAGTAGTAAAATCTTATAGTTTGGTTGATCAATTACAACGTACCCCAACACAAATCTCAATCTTAGAATTATTGAAGTTGTCACCAAATCATAAAGAGATTTTGGAAAAAGCTTTAGCAGAAACGCATGTTTCTACTAGCTTAGAGATAGAAAAGTTTCAAAATATGATGGGACATCTTGTAGCTCCTCATTGTCTTTCATTTTCTGATCAAGATGACATGTCCATAACTCATCCTCAAAATTTTCCATTACATATAGAGGTTTTAATTGAAAGGCATAGAGTCGAAAGAGCCCTTATTGATGGAGGGGCTGGTCTTAACATTTGCACATTAAGTCTTGTAAAATCTTTAGGTCTATTCGAGTCTTGCATTGACCCTACAAAGAAAATTACCATAAAAGCTTATGATGAAGCTGAAAGAGCTTCTAAAGGCATGATTGTATTGCCCATCCAAGTGGGACCAGTCAAGAAGGAAACTAAGTGCCAAGTGTTGGACATGAAATTAACTTATAACATCTTATTGGGAAGACCATGGATTCATGAGATGCAAGCCATCCCATCCACATACCATCAATGCATCAAGTTTCCGTACATGGGTGAAGAAATCACGGTTGGAGGAGACTCAAATCCATTCCAATATTGTAATGCACTCAAACCCTTGCATGAATTATACATTCCACATAATCGTGAAGGAATTATTCCAAGAATCACCAATGAAGATACACAAAACCCTCCTTAAGCTAGCTCAACAACATCAACTAAGGGTAAAGAAAAAGTGAGCTACGAGGGTCCAAATGTAATGGAAAGTCCATATTTAGCACCTAAATTGGAGACAATGATCTACAAACCTACTAAAGAGGAAAAGGAACAAGCTAAAGAAGATCATTACCAACACATGAGTAAGATGATGAACAAATTTGACAAACAATGCAAGATTAGTTCAAAAGGAGTAGGAGAATATTCAGTTTCTCTATTTGACATGCCCATATCTCCCAAATCACATGGTAAACCTGTTAGATTTGACAAACGCAAATCATCCCAAGAACACCTGCATGCAAGACTGTCACAAAGAAGAAGCAAAAAGACAGAAAGCTATGGCGGCCAATAGGCCAGAGACTGCAAAACCATGTTGCAAGAAAATAATCTTCTATTAACAATAATGAAAATAATACAATCTCCTTATTGAAATGAAAGAAGTGAATCCTTATAAAAGGAAACACGAAACCCTAAAGGCTAAAACCCTAAAGAATTATAAAGCGCCTAAGTGAAACTTAAGCCTAGAGTATGATAAACTAATAATTAAATGATTTAATTATTAGCTAACATAAGACTACTCTAACACCCCCCCTTAAGTGTAACTTAGGGAGAAGCAAAAAAAGCTAAACTACTGCAGAAAGCAGGAAAGATGGGTCCCGGCAACTAGGCCTGATCAGGTACCCAAACATAAAGCAAAAGATGTCCCAGAGAAAGGAACAAGAAGAGAGCAAGAAGCTCCTCCGAAGCATGTCTGAAAACTCTGTCAGAAGATACTGCTGGAACCCCCACTGAAGTGCATGACCAGGTAGAGAAGACAAGTGTCTGAAGAGCTGATCAATCGAACCAGGAAGCAATAGAACCAACAGGTGAACCCCCCCATAATGCTGAACTGGGAGAGGTGACAGGAACACTGAAATGCGATGCCAGAAACAGCTGCAGAAGAAGAACCAGGAACACCAACAGTGCAACAGAAGCACACACACAGGATAAACGGCGGTGTCATAGACACAGTCTACATGGGCTAATGTCATGGAAGGTACGCTCACTTGACAAGAGTGGATGCGCCTATAGTGGCAAATGCATCAGAATCCCCCCATGGCACTTTATAACTGAGTGCGAATACTAAAACTGAACCAGGTGAAAAAGATCTCAGAAATGCAGAAGAGGGCACTTTATCTCAGTGCGTTTACAGAACAAAGATACATCAGAAAGAGCATGCAAGCTCAGAAGTCAGAAAGAAGAGTGCACTAAGAAACCAGAAGAAGAGATCCCCGGACCTGTAGAACCAAGCACACCACCAGAGGGCATAAACTGCATAACTCGGAGGAGTGAAAACCTGGAGCAGAATCTGGAAGAAATACCTCTGCCACTGAATAGTACACAGAACCAGCTTTCCGACGATATCTCGTTTGCCGAAAAAGGAGTCCGGATGAGCCAGATATGACTCTCGGAAGGCAAAAAAAGACATCAGACTTCAACAGCAAAAAACACTATTGAAACGGTGGAACCAAAAACTCTAACCTCCACCATCGAAAAGAGCTCGAAAAGAGCTTTCCGACGATATAAAGAAGTCAGAAAAAGGCCCCCGTATGCTCCCTGTAGAGCGAAAAAAGCCCAGGTACCCCCAAAAAGGCAAGATAAGAGCCCCAGGGGCTAAAAAAAATAGGCCCCCGGGCGCATGGCGCGCTCTGGGGGCTGGGCCGCAGCCCCTAGTCGGTCATATGACCATGCTTCTGCGAATAGCAGCCCGCGGGGGCTGAAACCGGCCGAGCGGCGGCTGGGCGGGCCGGAGCGGGGCTGGGAGGCGGCGCTGCTGCCGGCGGTGGGCGGGCCGGCGGAGCGGAGGGCGCGGGCGGCGGGGCCGAGGGCGGCGGAGGCCGCAGAGAGGCGCTGCAGCGGAGCGGTGGGCGGCGGTGGCCGCGGCGGCGCGGCGGGGGCGCGCTGGCGGCGCGCTGGCCGGCAGCCGCTGCGGGTGGCGCGTTGGCGGTGCGCTGGCGGCGCGCCGTTTTTAAAAGAAAAAAACCCTTTTTTTGCATTTTTCGAGAATTTTTCTCGATTTCCGAGCCCGTACGGCCCATAGGAGGCTGAAAAAATTCCCCAGAGGCTCCGGTGTCCAAATCGGACGAGCTTTATATGGATTCTGAGGTTTTTGGGCCTTCTAGATGCAATGGAAGTGTCCGTTTGGGCCCAAAATGCCTCCAAAAATAGAGACCCCCCAGAACCACTAAAAAAAGCCAAGAAAGCTTCTGAAACCCTCTGTGCTTCAATAAAACTCGAACAGCCAGCAGCAAGATGGCTCTGATACCATGTTAGATTTGACAAACGCAAATCATCCCAAGAACACCTGCATGCAAGACTGTCACAAAGAAGAAGCAAAAAGACAGAAAGCTATGGCGGCCAATAGGCCAGAGACTGCAAAACCATGTTGCAAGAAAATAATCTTCTATTAACAATAATGAAAATAATACAATCTCCTTATTGAAATGAAAGAAGTGAATCCTTATAAAAGGAAACACGAAACCCTAAAGGCTAAAACCCTAAAGAATTATAAAGCGCCTAAGTGAAACTTAAGCCTAGAGTATGATAAACTAATAATTAAATGATTTAATTATTAGCTAACATAAGACTACTCTAACAAAACCATCAAAAGAGCATCTTCCACATAAGTATAATTATTATTTTGTGAGGGAAGATAGAAAAGCAACATGGGATAAGGAAGAAGATGAAGTCCTTCAATGGCTTTATCATGATGAAGATGATACCTCAGACACTCCCATGGAAATAATTCAGCATGTCAATATACAAACCAAACAATATGGAAAAGGATTTGATATTATACAAAAGATGGGATACAAAGGAAGAGGACCTTTAGGACAAAGAAATAGAGGGTTATTAGAACCTATTGAACCTATTTGGAGGGCAAGTCATGAAAAATCCAGAGTAGGTTTCCAATCCAAAGGAGAAAGTTCAAGTCCAATGCATGATTTTCATCCTCAAATAAATGCATTAGAATCCGAAGGAGATAGTGATTACTCTCGGGATTATGAATGGGATACTTTATTAGAAGAGTCATGTCAAGATAAAGAAGTCATTGCTATACATACTTATGCAAAAATCCAAAAACAAGAAGCTCCAATTAGTGAAGAATCTCCTATTCAAAGGCCTAATATAGAACAAGCATCTACTAGTGGAGCATGGATAGAAACATTTTGGACACCTTCAGAGGAGGGAAATTCAAACGTTAGTTTTAACCCGCTTGTGGCTTTTCCCATGTTGTTTCCCGTAGAGGTTAACGAGGATTCGAGTGAAGGGGACTTTGATCCTTCTTCCATGGATCATCTTGAGGAAGCGCACATCATAGATCTAAACGATACAATGTATGAACCCTCAAATGAAGTCATGTCCATAAATCCTATTGATGATACCTTACCCAATAATTCCTTAATTTTGATGCACCCAGACCTCATTGATTGGGACCAAACCGAACCAAAAGATTTACTTTACCTCCCAAATGACCAAGCAACACACCAATACCTCAATGCGGTTGAACCCTCTTTCACCAACGAACTCAATATGGACATAATGACAACAGTAAGGGTCCAATCTCTTAGTCAAAACAAAAAAATGAAAAAAAAATTAAAAAAATGAGAAGTTCTATTGGTGAAAACCCAATTGTGGCACCATTAGAACCAAAAACAATGAAAATAAAAGACGTTTCTTTTGGTGAAAACCCAACTGTGGCACCAAAGGAAGAGAGATTGGATACATTGCCCGAACATGAGGAAGAAAGGTCATCTATTCTTATAGAACCAACAAAAAAAGTTAACATTGGTACGGAAGTAGATCCAAAGTTCATACACTTGGCTACCTCACTTACATCTCTTGAAAGAGAGGACTTTATCAAATTCTTCCAAGAACAACAAGTGAACTTCGCATGGTCATATGCCAACATGCCCGGACTGGATCCTGATTTCATAATGCATCATTTGAATGTTAGACCTAGAGTTAAACCTGTGAAGCAAAAATTAAGGAAAATGCACCCACATGTGGCTCTCCTAGTCAAGGCAGAATTGGAAAAATTGTTAAAAGTGGGGTTCATAAGAACAATAGCATATGTTGATTGGCTCTCTAACATTGTGCCGGTTACTAAACATGATAAATCTATCTGTGTGTGTACGGATTTCAGAGATTTAAATCTTGCATGTCCCAAAGATGACTTCGCATTGCCAAGCATAGATACCATAGTGGATTTGACAGCAGGTCACGCAATGTACTCATTAATGGATGGATTTAGTGGCTACAATCAAATAAAGATTTCTCCTAAAGACCAAGAAAAGATAGCATTTACTTGCCCATGGGGTACTTTTTGTTGGAATGTCATGCCCTTCGGTCTTAAAAATGCTGGAGCTACATATCAAAGGGCCATGACAACTATTTTTCATGACATGATGCACACTTTCTTAGAAGATTATGTGGATGACATTCTAGCAAAGTCCCACAAAAGAGAAACACATTTACAAATCCTAAGAAAAATATTCATTCATTTGGAACAATTCAAAGTTAGATTAAACCCAAAGAAGTGTGCCTTTGGTGTCCAATCCGGCAAGCTATTGGGTTATATAGTGTCAGCGAAAGGAATTGAAGTTGATCCTGAAAAAGTACAAGCCATTCTAGAGATGGAGATTCCAAGAAACATTAGCCAAATGAGATCACTACAAGGCAAGATTCAATCAATAAGGAGATTTATATCTCAATTAGCAGAAAAGTGTCACTCCTTCACCAGATTGCTACACAAAGATACTACATTTATGTGGGATGAAGAATGTGATAAAGCCTTCACTATTTTGAAGACTTATTTGATAAATCCACCTATTCTTATGTCACCTATCAAGGGCAAAGAACTTTTATTATACATATCCACCACAAAAAGGTCTTTAGGCATATTGTTGGCACAAGAAGATGAGCACGGAAAAGAAAGGGCAATCTACTATCTTAGTAGAACCTTAATAAAATATGAACTAAATTATTCATTCATGGAAAGAGCATGTCTAGCAGTGGTTTTTGCATCTCAAAAACTAAGACATTATATGTTGATGCATAAGATCAAGTTAATTGCCAAGATTGATCCTCTCAAATACTTGCTAAGTAAAACTGCCTTAACAGGTAGAATAGAAAAATGGGTCATGATCCTAAGTGAATTCGACATTGAATATGTTGATAGAAGGGAAATTAAAGGACAAGTGATAGCAAATAACTTAGCAGATAACCCAATAGAGTCTACACAAACCATTCAAATTGAATTTCCAGATGCAGCAATTGTCAACATAGAAGCAAAGACATGGAAATTATATTTTGATGGATCTTACACACAAGGAGGTTCAGGAGCAGGTATATTATTGGTTACCCCTCAAGGGTACACAATTCCAAAGTCTTATAAACTCCTATTTCTGTGCACCAATAACATAGCGGAATATGAGGCATTAGTCATTGGCATCAAAATAGCTTTGGAATGGAATATTGCAGAATTACAAGTGTATGGGGATTCCCAACTCATAATCAATCAAGTTAATAATGAATACAATACCAAGGATATAAAATTGATGAAATATAAAACCTTGATTGATGGATGGAAGAAGTACTTTTCTTTGATCACATTTGAACAGATTCCAAGAGAAAAGAATAGAGCAGCAGATGCCATGGCTACCTTGGCTTCCTTATTACAAAAACCAGATCAAAATGAAAAGTATGAGTTCTTGGTGGAAGAGTTGGTAAAACTGGCATTCAACCTTCCTGACACCCAAATTGTTTCTCTTTTACATGGACATGACTCTCCTTGGTATGGACCCATTTATACTTACCTTAAAGACCAAGTACTCCCCTCAGACCAAACTTGTGCCCAAAAATGTAATTTCATACGCCAAGCCACCCGTTACCTAATCCTTTCAGACACATTGTATCGTAAGGGTCTTGATGGGATGTTATTTAGGTGTTTAGAGGAAGAAGAGTCTAAGTTAGCTCTACGCGAGGTCCACAAAGGCATTTGCAGGTCACACTCAAGCGGTCTTAATCTAGCTAAGAAAATCCTTCGTTTAGGGTACTTTTGGACAACATTAGAAAAAGATGCTTGTCAATTTGTGAAGATATGAAGCAAATGTCAATATCACGGTAACATGATACATGCACCGGCTCAAGAACTACACCCATTCATTACACCATGGCCTTTTTATCAATGGGGTTTTGACTTAATTGGAATCATACATCCTCCATCTTCAAACAGACACAAGTATATCATCACAGCAATAGAGTACTTCACCAAATGGGTGGAAGCAGTTCCATTAACAACAGCAACTGGCAAACAAATTTCAATGTTCATATTGAACCACATAATTTGCCGATATGGTATTCCACATGCCATTATCACGAATAATGGGAAACAATTCAAAAATAAAGATATTGATGAACTTTGCATGACATTCCACATTACACATCATTCATCATCCATCTATTATCCACAAGAAAATGGCCAAGCTGAAGCAACAAACAAAAATATCCTCATGATATTAAAAAGATCAGTTAACAAATCAGGAAGAGATTGGCACATGCAAATAAATCCCGCACTATGGGCCTACAGAACTAGTATCAGAACACCTACAGGAGCCACGCCATTCTCTTTAGTTTATGGAGGCAAAGCAGTTCTACCATTAGAAGTTGAAATTTCATCTCTATGGGTTTCATTGAGAGGATTGATCACTGATGAGGATTATAGAGTTGCCAGACTTCAACAATTGGAATTATTAGAGGAACACCAGACTCAAGCTTATGAGCATTTAAGAGTTTACCAAAACAGGATTTCATAGAATTACAACAAACACATCAAACCAAGAACTTTTCAAGTAGGAGACTTGGTATTAAGAGAAAATCCCAAAAATCAAGCTGAAAGGGAAAAGAAAGGAAAGTGGGAAGCTAATTGGATAGACCCGTTTGTGATAGTGTCATCTTTTGGAATAGGAACATATAAGTTATCAGATTGTAATGGTGAAGAGTTACAAGAACCCATAAACAACATTCATTTGAAGAGGTTCTATACATAGAGCAGATGAAAGAGTATAAAGAGTATCAGATGAGAGAGCATCATAATTATTGTACATAGTTGAAAAGGGATCTTAAAAATTTAAAAAACATTTGAAAATGGAAAATCCAAAAACATTAAAAAAATAGAAAGATCAAAAACAGGGGAAAATTGAGCATGAAGAAAGCAAAAACATTTGAAAAGCTATCTCTTGGTGAAAACCTAGTAAATAGGTGCCAAGGTGATAGGAAGAAAAAAAGAAAAAGAAAAAAAAAAAGAGGAAAAATACAAAAAAATGAAAAAAAAAAAAGTGCCTTGGTGAAAACCTAGCAATAGGTGCCTTGGTAGCAAAAAAAAACAAAAACAAAGAAGCACCCAAAGGTGAAAACTTGGCAACAAGCACTTTTGGTTTCCTTAAGTCATTTCCTTCTTAGTCACATGTGTACATAATGCATCTCATCATCCCATTTGTCCAAAATCTTCATTGTATCTGTCATTTGTACATAGTCATAATAACACTTTTAGCATCATCATTTGCATTGCCCAAAGTTGTCAAAAACTAATACATCAAACACTTGGGGGCAGCATAAAATAGATCGGAAAGTGGGTACCTCAAAAAGGATTCAAACAAGCACCATTCAGTCACAAGCAGAAAGGGATCAACATTTTCAGAAGAGAGATTAGATTTTCATAAATCTTTGATCAATATCATTGTTTACCAACCAAGAAGTTGATTACCACCACAAATCCTTAAGCCTAAATTGACTTATTATTCAGGATTAAAAATCAAACATCATTCAAATGATCAAAAACACTTGGAAATACTATTTGAAAATCAGAAAACAATGCAAAAAACCTAGATAGATTCTTTTGAAAAGTTGGTTAAAAATCTGTTTACTCACATTGATTCAATTTGTATCAAGTCTTTTTAGCTAATCAATGATGTTTCGACTAGATTGGCAATGATGGAGACATGATATTTTTCTTGACTATGAAGTGAATGTTTGGCGGAAGATTCAGTGCCTTATGAGAATTCATCTAAAGACATGGTCATCAAAGAACCATCGAGGATTATCTTATAAAACAATGAGTTAACCTTTGTTTGTTTACGCAACCGGATACCTTGGATATTTAGATTCTTCATATCTAAATGCCAAAATCCACTTGCAACATAGAATCTGACAAAATTGGTATTCGTACTCTCATGATTGTTTGTAATCAGTGATAGTTGTATCGACGAGACCGATGGGAAAGCAAAAACGGAGGTTACCAAATGAGCAATAAAAAGCGATATTCATATCATCATGGCAGTGGGCAGTGGTGATTGTATCGACTTTCCGGTCCCAAAGTGCTCAATGATGAAAATATATCCTCAAGACATTTATTTGCTAAAAGCTAGTGACACTTAGGTTAAAATGCATTCATAGAAAGTTAATTGCATTCATTGAAAGGTTAACATGCATTCTCATGCTAGACTAATTGCACATGCATTTTTTTCCCAAGGGCTTCATTTCGCATCAAAAAAGGGGGTACATAACATTATCAACAAGGCCAAAATAGCAAGGACAACATCAACTCAATATCATCTTTCTACAATAAAACCATGAGATTATACTTTTTGCATTCATTCCATAGCATTAATCATTACATAGATATACCATTGAAGAAAAGAAGGCAATAACCATTTACATGTGCATACATCTAGATAGAAATATAGATTGCATACATGAGAGAATAACAAAAACAAAGAACTATATCCATACATGACGAACGAAATGCGTCCATCTATCTATATCATACATAAGATACATTGCATCCATAGAACCATTCATCCAAAATAAATGCATGAGATAAACACATATAGTAGCATCTAAAGGTAATCTCATATATCATCAAGTAAAAAAGGAAGGATCATAAATGTCCTCATATCACATGTCTACTCAACACTCAACGCATCAAGTCTAACAATGATATCATGAATCAACTCTACAATCGCCCATCAACAGGGGCATTAATGTCAAACAAGACTCAAAGTACAACTAGAAGGGTAACACAAAGGTCACAAGACTATGGTACAACATCAAGTCTCTCAACATCAATATAAAACTGATCAACAAGAGTACTCATAGCTCAACTCTTGTCACCACTGGGAGGAGGTCCTGGAGGAGGCTGTGGAGGAGGCTATGATGGAGGCTGCTGAGGTAGCTGAAGAGGAGTCTGACCAACCATAGCAACAAGGAGAGGAACCAATGGAGCCAAACCTGACACTAACTGCTGAATCATCGAGGACATCTGTGGTACCTTTGTCCGTAACGCTCCCACATTTGCTTGCAGCTGGATAGTACTCAAACTCTCACCAACCTCGTAGGTACTCTCAGGATCACCTGTATCTATAGGAGCCTTCCCCCGATCATGGGAAGAAGCTATTGGCATTTGTTGTGCACTTGTATCCTGACCATCCACGGTAGCCTACGGTAATCCCGCTCTCGTATCCTGTCCTAATGCTAAATCCTGCCTAGCAGCCCTCACATGGTCCTGACGATCTACCCTCTGTCTCTGTACTACTGCAGGAGGAGGAGAAGGAGGAGGAGGTGGTGCCTATATATGTACATCTCTTGCTCATCCTCTAAGTCTAACCACCACCCTACCTCGTGGTCTACCTCTGCGTCTCCTCCCACCATCGGCACCATCATCATCATCTCTCCTAGGCACTGGCTCTATAGGGTCTGTAAATTGAGGCATAGGATGCTCCATCAACCAATCCAGATACTCCTAAGTAACCCTGGCATCTCTAATATGTAATCTCATATCCCAGTCTATGAAACCAAGCCATGATATCTGCTCAATAGCATCATCATATGAAGGCATGTGTCCCCAAGTAGCCCTCTCTGCACTAGAATGAGCATAAACTGCAGATCCCTGAGGCATAGGCTGAATCTGCCCAAACTATCATAGTACTCTACCTACCAAAAATCTCTCAAGGATAGAATCAATCCTGCCAATCATCCATTGAGGAGTGAACATATATGGTAACTCCAAGCCATCCTCTCTCCAATCCTCAACATCAACATATGGTCTCCAATAGACCTCACCCATATCATCAATCTGTCGTCGCCAATACTCTAGATGTCCCAAATGATGCTATGTCACCATCCCTGTGTAATGCCAAGCAAAAGGATACCCTATAGGTTGGTCTCACTCTGATAGCGGACGACTAACTGGTAAATGCTCCCATATCCAGAGCTGCAAAATGTGAATCCCAACAGATAAAGCAGCTGATCTCCTATAGACTACCTCATGCAGATCATGGTATAACTGTGCAAGCACACAAGATCCCCAGTCAAATCGTCGAGGCTAATGAAGCAAGTCCTCGATAATCCTACCCCAACCCACTGAAAACCCGCGACCCCGATGATCAGGCAGTAACATGCCACCAATAATAGCACCCAACATCACTGGTAGAACATAAAATGAAGAAAATTGAGGCCATATGATGCAATCATCTCCAATAGTAGGATCTCTGAATACTCGACGACAATAGGTCCCATCATACACTGCATCATAATATACTATCTCCCCATGTGTCAGGATCCGCAGCAACCTATACACATCCTCAGGAGTGATGGTCATCTCTCCTTGTGGAAGCCAGAAGGTGTTTGTCTCAGAGTGCCAATGCTCTGCAACAGCAGTAATCAAACCTCGGTTCATCTGGAACCGAGGAAGCTCTAATACACACAACAAACCGCAACGCCTAATCAATCGCCTCTCAGCATCCATCAACTGATCTCTAAGCTCCATCACCCAATGTGGCACGGTCCAGAGGTACAGAACAGGGACATCCTCCTATTTAATCAAAACAACAGAATCACATGAGTAACCTAATGTCAGGAAATCAAACAATCAATCAAAGTCATCAATTTAAAATATACCTATCAGACCTATCAATCCTAACTCTAAGCATTGAGGAAGGATGATCCTAGTTTTATGTCTCTAAGCATTTGAGAATAAAATGAATGGACGATTAGACCCATGACCCATCATTTGTGACAAAGATTGATTTACCCTATCCTTCGATATCATAGTTACTGATGTCCTAATTCATTGTTGAAATTGAACAAGGGGAACACCCTAACTATACATTCAATCAGATTCATTGAAGTGATCGATATCAATCAGGTTGACGCAATCGAGCAATCAGACGTCATCACAAAGTCTCCAGCAATGTAAAAACCAAACAAACATTTTTCACTTACGTGACTTTTCATTCAGGTGTAATTTCTTTTAACAGGGGTGACATCTAATTCATCATACGCGTGATTTTAATCATACGCATGACTTCATTTAATAGAAGCGATACTAAATTTTCCAGAGGTGACATTTTAATATCTAGGGATTTTCACGCGATAAACAACTAAAATTTTTGAGCCCTAAGTGATACCTAATTTTTCGCACGCGATAAAATATTTTCTATAGGCGTAAACAGATCAATGGCCGGCATCACTAAATTTTCCAGAGGTGACATTTCATTTTCTCAGGCGTAATTATATTACACGAAGGTGACATTTCTTTTCATGAACGCAAAATTAAAATTTTAAAATGCATTAAATAACATCATAAATGTGGTTCTAAAAATAGGAGGAAAATTTGAATGACATACCGGAGGACCATAGTTCGCTCTCCAACCGAACCGGCGCGCTCTCTCAAACTGATGCTCGCGATAGGGGACCACCATCATGTACAAAGGGCTAAAATCAGAGCTAAAATCTCAAAAGGGCATGGTGAAAATGAATAGTAAAATGAGGGGTTTTACCCTATTTAAGGTCAAAATGGCCATAATCAATCCTTAACAAATGCACTTTGGACCTATTATGTGACATCTTCATTAACCGGGGCATAACTCAAACTTGCTTATTTCTTTGCAACGGTTTCAGAAATGAAAACATATTGGACCAATCAATCAAAATCTTTCGAATCAAGGAATTAATATGTTTTATTTCTGAGGGGGCATTAGAGTATCAAATTAGCAGCACATCAAAAACATTTATCAGTGGGGCATATCATATCAGGTTATCATATCATATCAGTTTCATATCAGGAGGCAAATCATTATCAGAGACAGTATCATATCAAACCTATCAACAGATCAGCAATCAATAAACCCAGAACCTATCATCAAACCAGGACCCATATCATATCAGAGGCATCAAAATCATATTAGCACCATCATCAAAGGCACAACATCATCATCAGGAAGTACATCAATTAGAACGATCAGAGGCATATCAGAACCAGGACTAGAATTAGATCATTATCCTAAGGGAATCTTTGAATCGGTGTTCTTCGCACATCGACTCAAAGAGGGGCATTTGTAGACACAGAAAATTGGTAAAAGGCTTAAATCAATAAAATGGTGCAATAAATCATTAAAATAGCACGAAAAATCAATAAATGGAATAAAGGCAATTCAAATAAAAGGAAAATTCAATTAAATGATTAAATGATTAAATAAAGCTTGAAAAGGGGAAAAACACTACGAAATTGATTAAATTCAATTAATGACATAGTTGTTGAAAACAAAAATCAAAATGAACATCTTACCCTTCATGGCTAAATTTAATTACTTTAATTAATTAATAAATACTAATTTCCCTCAACAAAGAAAAAAGGAGACAAAATGGACACAAATCACTCACTTTTGTTGAAATGGTCCAGCCTTTTGAAACCATTTAAATACTTGTCCCCCCATTTATGGACAAAGCAAAGCCAATTGACCTTACCCAAGCATGACCATGGTTATCTCACTCTACCCCCCACCCTTGGGAAAATCCTATATATTGAAGACATTTTGAGGCATAATTCATCCACTCCATATCTGAAAATTGTAAAGAAACTCTTGCAATTTGCATCCACACCACTCACTTAGCTATTTTCATTGCTAATTAGCTTAAATTGCTTTGATCATAGTAGATTGTTCATCAAATAGAGCTAGAATTTGATTGAATAGATCTTAATTGCATATCATATAGCTTAATTTTCATCTTTAGAGTGTCACTAGTGAGGATCATAGCTGAGAGCCTCATTTACCACTTTATTTTAGAGATCCATGAGATGTTGATAGATTAATTGTGCATTTGTTAGATTAATTTGCTCTAATTCTTGTTGTTCTTAGTTAATCTTGTTAATTTAATGAAGGTGTATTCATCACACACACAAGAACATAAGATTATGGATTGTATTATAAGAAGAATGAAAAGTTTGAACTGAAAGTTTATACTGATGCAGATTGGGAAGGAAATATGGATGATAAAAAGAGTACAAGTGGTGGAGCATTCTTTCAAGGAAAGAGATTAGTCTCTTGGACAAGCAAGAAACAAAATTATATTTCCCAATCTACAACAGAAGTTGAATATGTAGTAGTAGTAGTTAATTGTTCAAACCTAGTGTGGATGAAGCAATTGTTGAAAGGTATGAAGGAAGAAATTACTGAGCTAGTTGTTATTTTATGTGATAACACAAGTGCTATCAATATATCAAAGAATCATGTGATGCACACTAAGACTAAGAATATTTCTATCAAGTATGATTACTTGAGAGAGCTAGTTCAAGAAAAGGAAGTGAGACTGGAATATGTGAATACAAAGGAACAATTAGGAGATATATTCACTAAAGCATTATCTAAAGATGCTTATGTGTATCTAAGAGGTAAATTAGGGTTATTCCCCTAACCAAGGCTACCTAGAATCATATAGGAGCATTGCATCAAATGTACTAATTAGAGTATATGACAAATTGATGCAAAGGTCACACTTTAGGAGTTTCCTAGAGTTGTGAAGAGTAAAGCACAAGATGTTGATGAATCATAAGAAAGATGACAGAGGGAGTATGAAGTTCAAAGAACTGACATGAAAATATCTACATGGTGAAGATGAATGTATTTAGAATTGTTGTAAAAGAGGGAGAGATTTAGTGAACTTGAGGGATAGATACAGAAAGAGATTCAGAAGGAGTTACCCTAAGCAAAGAGGAAGAGATTGAATAGGATGAGGGAGAGAGTAAACTGGTGAACATATGAAGAGAGGATAAATCTATCCAAGAGGGAGATGATATTTGGATGAGAATCAGGATGAAGCTAAAAGTATGTAATGAATCCGAATGAACTTTTTGGATTGTATGGTAACTTGCATATGGTGTTGCATGTGGTGTTGCCATCAATGCCAAAGAGGGAGATTGTTGGAAACTATAATTGAAATAATTTTTATATTGTCATTGATGTCAAACCTTAACTAGTGAGATAGTTCACTAGTACATTTGAGACCTTGTTTCGATGGTAGACTGTCAAAATTTAGATAGTATATCATCGATTAAGAGACACCACCTGTCGTCACAGTTTTACAGTAAAAAAAAATGACAGCTATGATTGGCATCGTAATTATGATGACTATAGTCATCACAACAATGGGGTTTCAACACAACAAATATACCATCGAGTCTATTTGTAGCTATCCCAATTTTGACGGATCACCGTCGGACGTAATTAGTTTACTGATAGAAATGTTGTACATGTGATGATTAATTGTCATAATGTACTAATGAATAACTATCCTTAGTAGATTGTTTACCAACAGAAATGCTATGCATGAGATGGTTATCTGTCAGATGTTTCTGACAGATTGTTGTCACTTTTCTAGTGACGTCGTAATTGCGACGATAATCACAATTTTTTTAAATATATATATATATATATATATATATATATATATATATATATATATATATATATATATATATATATATATATATATATATATATATATATATATAATATATTTCGATTGAGTTTGTATCGATTGGTGTTCTTGCAGATTTGGTTATGTCATTCGGAGATGACTTTGCAGTAGATTCGGTAGCGGCTCGTGGATTATTGAGTCGAGTTTAGAGACTTAGATTTTGTGAGGCCTCACCCCTAGCCTATCATAGCCATTCAGTTCTGCTTTCGAGATAGACATATTTTATGACTATATTTTGATATTCTATGGTTTTTTTTAGATACTTTATGTTGTGGTTTTATCACTTAGTAGATTGATGGACATTATTGAGACATTTATTTAAGACTTAAACATGTGTGAGTGTTAATTTTAATTTATGAATGATTATGATGATGAAGTTTAATTGCAAATTGAATTATGGATGTATGCTTCGTTTATGTTGCAAATATAATTGAATTAAGTATTTCATGATGAGTTGTATGTATGTTATGGTTAATCAATTATGTCAAGTAATTTATGAATTGTCAGATGAATTTACTTGATTATAAATGTTATGCATTTACATGCTTATTTTTATCTCCTTGGACTACTGATATTGGATTTGAGTGTGCAGGGAAGTAGGCCAAGGTAAATTTGAGGAAACATCACATGGACTTTATGTAAATTCAGTTAAGCCAAGGTTGCTTCAAGAAAGAAGCTAAAAACTTCGTTGTAACCGTGTTTTAATTGTAAATGTGTGATGCATGATTGTGTTTGATTTTTATGTTAATGTAATTGTTAATTATGTGTGAATGCCTAAGTGTACATGACACATGGTGTGTGATGTGTCTTTTTGGTTGTGTCACTTGACACATGTGTTGTGTACTTGTGGTCATAACATGTCCACTTGGGGACTAGCTAAACACCAACCTAGGAAGGTACCCTTTAGGATCTCCATAAGAATCACTTGGTAAGGGAGCTAGAGGTTTTGTCATATCATAGATTTTCAAATTTGAGCTTCACATGAGATTTTAGGAAGCTTAGAAGTGTCTAGGGAAGAGTTTGAATCTATCTTAGTGAGCCCACTTGATATACCTATGGGTAAGGGGTATTTTTAACCATAGAACAACCCCATGTTGACCATAGGACCCCTCCAAAAGTTAAATTTTCAAAATGGACGAAAATCCACTTTTGAAAACATGTGCATGGGAAGAGTCTTCAACCAATTAAAAAGAAAGCCTTTGAATCACCTTTTGGACAACCTTTTTGGCAACCTATTTTTAGAAACTTGTAAGAACTTGGGAAGTTCATCCAATTGGAAGAAAATATCATCCCTAGGAGAGAGTGTGGAGGCCTTTTTAGAGGGTCCTCTTCCTCTGGGAAAGGTTGACACCCATTCTCTAGATTTAGAGATTGACTAATTTAGGAGAAAGCCTTAGAAAAGTGGATAGCTCTACTACAACTATCTTCCATTAAGCATTAGACTCTAGGTTGGTGGACACTCATTCTTACTTATCTTATTTTGTTTCCATGTTGAAAGGAAAGAGCTTTTTTGTTGCTATTTTCTTGTATGCAAAGATCTTGCCATTCTTTTCCATTGTATGTGTGAGCTTAGTTTGTTGTATTAATGGAGGAATTTTTGATCTTATGTTTGTTGTAGTAATTTGTTCTTGTGTTGTGCAAATTTTATTTCTTTGTAGATGTAAGAGAATCATGAGCTTGTAGTAGGCATGATTCTTGTTTTTTGAAAATGTGTAGTTCTTTGTTGTTTCTTGTAGATTTGTTTTCTATTTTGTGTTGAGATTTTGAACGAGTTCTCAAAGCCAAACTCACCCTTGGGAGGGAAGAGTAGCCTTGAGGGTGAAGGGAATTTGTTGGGACAATCTAGAGTGTAGAGTCTCCCCTTAGATAGGAGAGGGATGCAACATGGATGTATGGGCTCCATGTAGCCATCTTTAGTTTTTTTTTGTTTGTAAAAATTGGGGGTCATAAGGAGTTGAGAAGAATGTGTTTTGTAGAGAAAGATTTTTGATGAGGAAGCCAAGTGATGGCTAGCCCTCATCAAAGAGATGTGCTTCTCCTCTTGTATTGGTTCCACCTTCACCCTTCTTGAGTCTTGTTATGACTCTTTGTAAAAAACTTGGGAGGGAAATTTTCTTGTGTTTCATGTTTATTGTTGTGTTGTGAGTTTGTATGTGTGTTTCCCTTGTCTTTGTGATGTTTCCCCAAGCTCGGGGGTGGCTTCTTAGAAGCCTAGGTTGGGAGGTGAGCACTCCTTGGCCTATGCATTATGTTTTATTGTAGGATTTTGGAGCCATGAAGTCTTTTTAGATGGAGATGTAACTTTGTGAAGATTTGAAGATGTTATCTTTTTTATGTTGGAGTACTTTGTATTGTGTATGAATCCTTGAAAGGATATCTTGTGATATCCATGAGCTTTGTAAATTTTGTAATGGAGCTTCACTCTCCAAGTCATGTATTGAATCAAGTGTTGTTGTAATGTATTGTGAGGAAGTGTTTTGTAAATCTTGTTGATAGTTTTATTTATGATATGGTATAATCATGTTCTTATGAAAACAAGGATTATAGAATAAAGTGTTTTCAAATGTAAAAAAAGAAGTCTCTCAAAACATTGAAGAGGAATATCAAATGTTGTTTTCTTGAAGTTTCTCTTTGAGATAGTAATGAAAAGATGTAGTTGTTATTAAGAAAAGAATAGATTTCCTTCTCTGCTAAATGTTATTTACAATGTATTTCAATAAAGGCTATTGAAATGAAAAGAGAGCTTTCATTATGTTATAAATCTTGTTCTAGGATCATTGTATGTAAATGTATTGATTAAAAAAACAATCAATCTCTATTTCACATCCTTTTTATCCATGCAAATAAATTGTGATCTTGTCTTGTTATTTTGGATGAGAAAATCATTAGTTTAGTTGCAACCATGAATAAATTGTAGAGCTTTAAGCACTCTATAGAGAAACTATAAAGTTAAAAGAGAAACCAATTTTATCTCCTAATAGGAAACAAATCATCAATATTAATTTAGGTGAATGGAAGAAAAATAAATAGCAACACAAACAAGTTAAAAAAAAAAGAGACTAAGAAATGGGCAAAAATGTGAAAAGGGAAACCTACAGGTCTCTGGAATTTGTATGGGAAAATTTCCCATACAAATTCCTTTACCACAGTCATTTTAATATTGTAAATCTGCCAACTCATTTTCAAGAAAAATAAAATAGTAATTAATATATGATAAACTTATACTTTATCTTAGTTATCCCCTATTGGTACATAGGAAGGTAAGTATTTTAATACATCTAAATTCTGCATTTCCCATCATAGGTACTGGGTTGCATATATTTTATATTATTTAGGGGACATTCCTATGACAATGTAATCTTCTTTTTTTCCTAGCCCCCCCTGCGTGAGTATTCCCTTGGGTATTGTAATTGGTTAGAGAGGGACACAAATTCCCATACTCTCTTGTCCCCTCAACCTCCCCACTCCTCTCCTCCTTCCTAGCCCTGCGTGAGTACCCTTTGTACTTAGTCTTTGGTTTGGGGTAGAGTCCCAATCCCCCACATCACCTACTTTTACCCCCCTTGGAAACTTGCACTAGGTATGGGGATTGTTTTAAAATGTTTGCATAAGATTTAAGAGGCTTTGGTGGGCCCTCCTAACTTTACCTTCATCATGAAAACTTCCCTCTCCAAGACACCTCACGCAAGCTTCTTGGGCTGAATTAATTCTTTGTTTTGAGAATTTTGGGTTTAGTGGTCCCCTCTAGCACTAGTCCTCCTCATGCATTCTTTCTCTCCCTTTAAATGCGCACCCCAATGCTTGCATGTTTAATGTTGGACTTTCCTCCCTAGGCACGTGGGTCAAGGGGGAAGTAGGTTAGGGGTTTTCGTAAGTGGTGTGCTAGGAAGTTAGGGGGAGTTTAGATTAGATTAGTTTAGATTAGATTAGTATTTAGTTTAGGTAAATTTTATTTTGTGGTTAATTTTCTTAGCATAGAATAATTCCTTTAGGAGTTTTTATTGTTATTTTATAAGTTGTTTTAGTAAAATTTTATTGTAGTATCTATTTAATGTTTATGTATTAAATAATTAATATATTATAATATTATAATTAATTAATATTTTATTAATTAGTTATTATATTATAATTATTTATTAATTAATATATATATAAATATATATTATTTAATTATCATTATTTATTAAATATATTATCCAATGATATTTATAATTTTAATAATTGGATAATATTCACATCAAGTAATTGATTTTTTATAATATGTCTCATATAATTATAATCATCAATTAATTGGTTATTATAACTTGACATATTTTGGATCAGTATACATTATCTTATAATTTTAACAAACAAGTTGATGTTAGTTTAGCATATCGAAATCGATAATCAATAGTTATAAGAACATTACATTAAAGAATATTCTAGGCAATGTTCCTTTAACTCTAAATAACCTATGTGATTACTAAAACAATGAATTGTTCGGTTAACGAGACCTCCTATCATTGAAAACCTCTTGGTAACATTGATAAAATAAATTATGAGAATTAGACTCTCCTAGGTTGTAATCTAGTAGTAGCTAGTAGGGTGACCTAATCGTGAATAGTTTAATTTTTAGTTAATTCTTTGAAAAAGGGTCACTCTAATAATACAAATAATGATTGGTTAACCTATTAGGAATCCTTGGATAGACCTTGTTGGCATCACCTAATGCTAATCGAGAATTTTGAGTTCTATCCCTATTGAACTTGATTGAAACTTCATCGCCTTAATTGAATCCCTGGTTATAACTTTATCTGCTAGTGTCCTTATGGAGACCGTCATTGGTTAACAATTTGATTATTCGAAGCCTTTGAGAACTTTTGCCAAAGATCACCCCGTTAACCTGTAACATTAATTTAGATCTAATTAATCCTTTAAAAAAAAAAAATTGGTGTGATTTAGACTGATTTTTTTTGGGCACGATAGATTTGTAGATCACTATGGTGTTCATGATGACTTGGTAGAAGTCTTCTTCTAGGTGAACCGAGCTGAGAGACTTGGATTATCGAAAGTGGGTTGTTTGATTTGACTTATGAGACACTGGATGCCTCTTCAAAGTGGGTTCATAGTGCGGTCTATGGTGTTTCTTTGCGACTGGGTTCTTGGCAGAGATCTGTTGATTTGGTAGCCATTGAGATGGATCGATATGACTTGATCTTGGGTCAAGACTTCTTGAGGTGAGCTGAAGTGATCATTTCTCCTTGAAGTGATTGATGTTTTTGACAGATAGTCATCACTTTTAGTTTTTTCATCGATTATTCTTTAGTTTCCATCGTAATTGTGATGGCTCACACTATTTTTTAAAAAGAAATATATATTTATCGTACGTTGATTAAGATCTTAAATTATTGAGCTTCTCTTTATTTTGATAATAGTTTAACATTCTCTACTTAACAAGGCCAACAATGTGAAGGTGGAAGCTCATCTGGCCCCTCCTAGGATCCTCTTATGACCCTTTACGACACTTTAAGACCTATAAGATGTATTCTTAGGGATCGTAAAGGGTCATAAATGGGTCATAAGGGGTCCTGAGACACAACAACTGAGAAACATAAATGTAGGCATCATGGTCATAATTGTTTGGAGACACAACATAATTGAATGCTATACCCAGATGATGCAACACAACCACTACTCTTGCAGTTCTAAGTGGACACTACGGGATCCAAAAACCAAGGATAAGGAATCTATATATGGTTTTTGGATCCTGTAGTGTCAACTTAGAACTGCACGAGTAGTGGTTGTGTTGCATCCTTTGGGTATAGCATTCAATTATGTTGTGTCTCCAAACAATTGAGACCATGATGCCTACATTTATGTTTCTCAGTTGTTGCGATACCTACATTTATGTTTTGTAGCTGTCGTGTTTATTTGCATGTTCTTTATGTGTTTGGCTTCTCTCCCTCGCATCAAAAATAAGATTTTTCCACTCTAACTTGAGAATGCACATGCAACACAAGAAGAATATGTACGAATAGAAGATGGAGCTGAGAAAACACAACACATTTACATTTTTTTAATAGGTCAAAATTACGATGTTCACAATGGTCTATAACTTAAAATACATAGTTAAAGACCTCTATCAAAAATGCAACCTTGTTGTGTTTTTCAGCTCCACCTAATATCCTATGTATATGATTTGAGATTGCATATTGAACTAGGTGTCTCCTTCTACATTGTTTGAAACCAAGAGACTGTCACAGTTAAGATCTAAAATCATTATTGAACTTTTGTTATTATTAAAAAGTACACTAGTCTTCTTTGTTTCTTTTACACCATCTTTGTTGACAAGTTTCTTCATGGATGGCCTCCACTTTCTTCCCCATTACAACTGTAACCACTATTCATTCTCCTATGGTCATTACTATCTTCTCTATTGATCAAACCTCCACTACAATTTCTTTGATGAAAATTTCAAAATTCACTGTTTGGTACTCCTTCATCTCCCCTCAACTCCATTACTTATGGTTAGAAATCAAATTCCAAGAATCAGAATGGTGCATCTCATTATCACAACTAATCCACCTTAAACAGTTGATTAACCATTCTAGACAAGATGATCAAGATTTAAGGTTTTTTGTGAAGCTTCTAACTTGGTAGTTGTAATCATCATTTATATTACAAGTTTTGTTGTTGTTCAAGTAGTGTGTTTTAGAAAAGAACCCATTGAACATTCTAATACTAATTTCTCCCAAAATATGAAATCCACTAAAATTTAGTGAAAACCCCTCCAACATTACAACAGTGTATAAAAGGAAACTCAGTGTATAAACATGGAACTAAGCTCAAACACATGTAAATAAACATCAGTCATTATCAAATAAACATCAGTCATTATCAAATAAGTTGCATAAACGAGAATCATTTTTTGGCTTTTTCTTTTTTTCTGCTTCCCTATATTGTTTCAAAGGTGTATCCATGTCCACATCATCATTTCTTCTCGGTCGTGCATGTGATCTCACTGTCCTTTGCAAAGGTGAGTCCTCTACAATAACAAATAAAATGCTTCAATTAAAAACATATTATCATAATTGGGGTTAATTTAAAAATATATTCATTATTGTTACAAGCATTTCAATACTTTAAAAAATATATATGTGACGCTCTTTACCTTGTCCAACCACATCATCTTGCCTGGCGACTTGAATCTCAACATGCTCATTGGGAACAATATCTACATCCCCTACAATTGTAATACAAAATGTTTTACTAATCCAAACACATTATAATTAAATTTTTATTACTACACCAAATTCAATTTAACATATTTTCTTGTATTAAATATTCATTAATCAAAATTCAAATAGAAAATGTATACCTTGAGTACTACAATTTACATTAGAATCGATGCCTTTGTCATGCTCGGCTGGTGCAGTATCAATATCGGTAGGCTGCATTCCAATGTAAATAATTAGTGCATTTATCGACAATATATACTTACAAATACAAGACAAATACTGAGAAATGTTAATCATTTAGTTTAATACATATAAATATATTCACTTTAAAGTTTTAAACAAATATATAATCAGTTCTTTTTTACTTAAAACAAATATATTCACTTTATGTTGGAACTTAACATCAAATACTGTAATTGGTAAAGTTTTCAACTTGAAATAAAAATCAATTTGCTTATTTACCTAATCAATAGATCTAGCAAAAGAACCTTGTGCACTCATTTCTCGGTATCGTTCAGCCACAACTTTATAGCCTTGTTTGTAGCCTAATTTTTTGTCCAAGTCTTTTGTAATCAGTTTTTAAAACTCCAAGGCCTGTATTTTTATTGGTATCATGAATTTATATTGTAGTGAATTTCATCAAAACTAAATTGATTGTAATTTAATTATAAATATTTGCATCCGATTTTTCATTTACTAATACTTACAACTCATGCAGTAAGTTTTGAATATCCACCCGAGCCAAGCCTGTGTTGCCCATGCTTTTATTTTCTTGATGTTGGTGCCTTTGTTGTGTCAGGCAACCTATGTGATGTTTGAAATATGTTAGATCACATAAGTAAAAAGAATAAATAGTACATAATTTCATTATTAACATTATCACATACCTTCTTTCCTTAGGTGATACTACTCGTCCACTATGTCTTGCACTTCTCTCAAGTGCATCCTTTTTAAGATCTTCCCACTCATTAATAGGAATATAGGGAGGTTTCTCATAATAAGGGTTGTGTTCTATTTGGCTCTTGTAGGTGTCCCTAATATACTTCAAAACAGTGCCCACTTTGTCAAGGAGTCTAAGTCTACGAAAGACTTCGGGTCCAAAAAGTGTTGTCATAGAGTCAATGAGTTTATTCTTTACCCTTTATCTTGGAATGACCACCTTTTAAGAAAAAAAACTGTTAGATTCATAAATGAAGTGAAGCTACCTTTTAATATAGTTGAAGAAAGGGGTGAAATGAAATCTAATATTGCAATGAAATCAAAATATGATACCATGTGCATATGGTCGGCCCTAAAATGCGCAAACATTCATCATTAAGTTTTTCATAAAATAGATTATTCCCTGCAAGATAATTACAAGATTATTATAATTAGTTATAGCAAGGGACTGCGCAGGGGGTTACTACATTACATTATGAGTATTATATTGTACAGTAAAAGAAAGGATCAATCTTTAAAGTACCTGGAAGCTGGGCTACTCTCAAGAGAAGTCCATCTTCATTGCTCATGAGAAATTGATCACAATTCTATATTGTTCACATACATTTAACATGAGTACATCCAGGAATTGCATCATCGCCTCCTACATAAAATGAATCCAATATTACAAAATTCCCCCTAAGAAAGAATATATAGTTCAAGTGAAATAAACATATGATAAATAAGAAAGAAAAAGAGGAGTCTAGTTACCAATAGTAGGTGTTGCCATCGCATCTGTGGTCATGCTACGCATTGCCGAAATTGTAGGCAGAACTACCTCTATGGATCTGATCCTTGTACCAAGTGTCATACTCAACATAGGTTCAATAGCAGGTGCTGAATAAAAATATTGTTAGAGCATAAAAAAATATGGATAACCATAGACAAGATGGAGGATAAAACATGTGATGTACCACCCAAACTATTTGCATCTGAGGTGTTTCCCTTTAATCTATTTAGCATCCCCTATAAAGAGAACACATATATATTTTAGTTAATGACATAAATAAAATAGTATACTATAAAAATCATTATTGAACTTTTTTTATAATTAAAAACTACATTAATACTTACTCTATAGTTTTGAACATGGCCAATCAACATATCCATTGTCCTTTGTATTTTAGGAGTGTGAGGTTGAATATTTGTCATTCGATCTAACTCTTTTGATATTGCATGAAGGACCCTTTCTAGTGCAACCACAGGATTAACCTCTGATAAAAAATTAGCATCGAATGGATCCTTCTCATTCTGTGGCTCCTCATGGACTACTTGTTCCTTTCCCTTTTTTTGATCAGCGCTCATTTGTGAGAACAATATTATTAGCCCTTCATTTAAAAGAAATCCAAAATAGTAGAAAAACAAAAAATACGCATTAACATTTTTCTTGTATGTGCATTTGTACAACAACAATGAGTTTTACTTGTCAAGAAGAAGTCCCATGAGAACTATCACCATTGTGTGTATCATGTGGATGTTGATCCATACTATAGCTTTGTATTTTTAAAAAAATCATTCAGACATGTTAAAACACATGTGTTCTTATTCTAAGTTACGATGAATAATAGATAATTATCAAAATGTGTACCACCTTGTCCATGATAGTGATGGGGTTTTTTGTATCTATGTGATTCAAATTGTAATCGATAAGGAACTCCTCACCTCCATGTATTGATTTGATCATACATACAAATACGTGATTTCCCTCGTGTGCCTCAAATATGCAATTGGATTGCTTCTTAGTTGACGCAGGCCATGTACTATTTATAAAACCTACAATATTCCCTGATGCTTTGGATCTTCCATCAACATATATAGCTATTGTTTTACTTTTTTCACTAACTTTTTGTTGTATATAATTTTCCACGAGTGCATACCTACACATACTTTTTTTATATTTAACAATATCCATCTAACTATTATAATCATAACAAGGTTTGACATACTCCATCAATTCGAAAACTTTTTTGTAAGAGACCTTTATGCCATCCATGGAAAATAGGCCTAAACCATGTAATGAAGATGGTGCTATGCGATATATCCTCTCTTTAACACAAAAAATCAGTGTTTATTGAAGGAAGTTCATCAGGGACTTATTGTTTTTGTAGATGTTTGTACCTAAATGGTAGCTCAGAGTCGCCTTTTCTCTCATCATCATAAGAACACGACCCCCTTTGAAAAAGGAAAAATTTCATGTGTTTATTGAATTTCTTTCTAATCTTTTGACCTCGAGTCAATCTCATTGAATTACACATACTAAATATCTCACTTTCTTCTTCCATTCTTAGCTCACTCCATTGTAAGGAACAAAGAGAATCCCCTATGATTTAACATAATTGAGATGCCTCCTTTCATTAGCTTCATGTCACCTTCTCATACCTTCTCATAACTTCCTATGTGTTTCATCCTTCATTTATACACTTACTTTGACCAAAATTTTAATTTTCTGACAGATTTTGCCAAAGGCTTTGTAGGAAACCAAGTAAGGGGTATTCTTGAGTTTAAACACATTGAGCTGCTACAACTAAATTATAAATCATAAACTCACTATAAAATTAATTCACTATAAATCAAGGGGCATTATAAATCATGAATTCACTATAAAATTAATGTATTGCTCTAGATTTCATATGGATATTTTGTCAAATGGTTGGCATGTATGTTTATTCAAATGGAGTTATATCATTTGGAATGGATATATGATCAGTTGATATCTAATTCTATGTCAAGATTTACAACATTAAATTGATCATAGTTAGAAGACTCAGACATAAGAAGAATATGAGTATAGCCAATTTTCATAAGAATATGAATGAATGCAAACATACATAAGTGGATGAACATAAATAATGAAGGTATCTAATATTGCCTAAAGTAATGAATTATTGACCTTGGGTTCAATCCAGTATGATCATGTATGATCCAAAAACTGCAAGGAAAGAAAGGATGGGGTTAGATCCAAAGGATCTAAGCAATGCCTGACACCCTATTATTGATCCTCATCTACAATTATGCATGTGCATATTTAATCCATACACTTCTAAAAGGAACTATGCTATAGGAAAATGCACTCAGGAACATGTGCAGTGTATAGGCGCTGGAATCCAAATGAAGCCCTACATTTATGTCTCTATGAACACCTGGTGAATCACTATTGTGGCTGCATTTATGTCTCTATGAACACCTGGTGAATCACTATTGTGGCTACATTTATGTCTTTATGAACACCTAGTGAATTACTATTATGACTGCATCATCCAAATAGTGCAACAACACTAGATGTTGTTGTTCCATCTAGTGTTGTTATGGCCTCATTTCCAAATGATGCATCCACAACAGTAACCCACCATGCCCATCAACACAAGGTAGACATGATCAAGCATAAGCGATGGAGGGGACATTATCAAGGCCAAATCAGAGGCCAAATTTCATTCCTTGAAATTTTATATTTGTACATGTTGTGGTCCCACAACTATGCTCCCCTAATGGCTCTTATGGCCTCAGGCCCCCCCCTTCTTCTTTCTACTTGCTTTGCTTCTATTGTCTGTAGGTCTTGTCCTTAGTCATTTTTCTTAGTTTTCAGCCCTTTTGGCCTTGTCGCCCTTTTGCACCTTTGGGCATCCAAAAGATGCGAAAAGGTTAGTGAACTCAGTGGTGTATACTTTCAGGTCTTTCAGACTAGACACTCTTTGGACTTTGTGGAGGTCTGATACCTTGAAAGTCTGGGGAGTCAGCCTTTCAGGTGTTTCGGCCTTTTGTAGGTCCAACACCCTGATAATGCCAAAACACCCAAAATCTAGGGTTTTTACATCATCATCTAGATAGCCTATAAAAGGTGTGAGGGTTTTCAAAACCTCACTTTTGCATTCACTCACTCCGCCTCCTGCCCGTTTGCTCACTGCCTGTCTTTTTTTGCTATTTTGGGTCTCACCTCCTCACTAGTCATCATCGAGTTCTTCATCTCCTAGGTAGGTGGTCTTTTCTCCTCTCTTTTTTGGGTTTTAGAATAAGGTCTTTTGATTTCGGCCTTCTCGCCTTGTCCTAGGTTTGTAGGTTTGTGCCTTTACGGCCTTTTCGGTCTTGTCCTTAGGTCTAGGTTTTTTAGAGTTGGCCTTTAGGCCTTGTGGACTTTCAAGGTGGTCACCTTGTGTCCCCATGATGGATTTGTGGTTAGATTCATTTTCGGGCTCATTTTCAAGCTCATTTTCAAGCCCGACCAAGAAAACTCTAGTTTCAGACCTTCTGGGTCTAAAACTTTCAGCATGTCGCCAATCAACAAATCTCTAAGTGTTGACACACTTTGGCATTTTAGTGCTATCACACACCAAAACAAGTCCAAACTTTGAAATGCTGAAGTAGGCCTTACCCTATGTTCATATTTCTTTCAACATTTTCAGCCATTTCGGCCTTGTCAGACACCAAAAATATATAAATTCCCTGGTTGCCAAACACCAAGATGTTGCTGAGAAACCTTCAGCCTTTTCGGCCTTTTCACACATTTCGGCCTTGTTGAATTTTAGGTATTACTCACCTCCAATTCATTGAAAGGTCTGAACATAGCAGAGTTTCACCCTTTTCGGCCTTTTGGAGGTCTAATGCCTCCGAAAGTTTGAAAAGGCCGAAATCACTTATGTGGCCTTATGAGCGTGATTTCAGTAATGAGTTTTTCTTTCTAAGTTATTTCATCCCACTATGTTACTTATTTCAGTCTTGTACTCTTTGCAGATATGGCTGAGAAAGTAGTGGCATCACTAGTAATGAAGTACCAATTCAAAGGTTATCACCCACTGTCCAAAGTAACCAACCTTCATGCAGAAATAACTGATATAGGCATTGGGAACATGAGTTGGAATGAGTACCTAAACAAATGTTCTCAGCTAGTGGGACACTCAGAGGATTGCACTTCATTAGTCTACTGCTCTCTAGTGAATGCGGTGACTCACTTGGTGTCCATCCAATCATCAGAACTAATCAATACACTGGCTAGTAGCTACGTGCCAGATGAGCGCATGGTTAGGAATAGTGTGGGAGAGGTGGTTCTGGACTTAAGGCCTGACAACATTGAAGATATCTTCCACTTGCCCAAAGGGGTAGATAAATTCTTCAATTTCAACTTCAACAAGGGAATGGAGTTTTACAATAAAGATATACAAAGGGCTCACAACATCATCAATAATGAGTACCTGATTCAGCCATTACCCAAGAAAAAATTGGATAGAATTGACATGAGAAGAGGGTACATGAAGGAAGATATCTAGGTAGCCATAACAATGATCAGCAGAGTGTACGGGCTGCCTAAGTCATCTCAACTAGAGCCTTGGATGATCTTCCTGATCCAAAAGATAAAATAAAGATAAGTGAGGTTTGATTGGGCCTCCATTCTAAGTGACAATTTGGATGAGTAGTTTGTTCAGGTTAAGACAGACCCACATTTTTCATGTATCTACTAGCCACCAGGACTGACCAAGGTTAGGGAAATGGGTGAACAAAATACATGGCCATTTACTTTGTATCCTCAACTGGTTAAGAAAGACTTCTACACACACAATAACCCAGAGTTTAGAATAGTCAATGATGCCTTCATTTTTGTGATCATACACTCTGTTGAGGGAGATTATGACAAAAGGTTGTCAATGGAGGTAGCAACTAAAGTAAAGGCCATTGGGGCATTATACATACAATTATGGACCTTCACTTACATTCGGGTGGTAGGAAGCACCCTGGCACCAAAGAAGCTTCCAAGATACCCTTCTGATAGAGTAGTTCTACTCAAGATAGCAAGGAAGTTATCTGATGCCCATGAGCATATCAAGCACAAGAAGAAGCATTGTTGGGATTTCCCCATTTCCATTGGCCCCCACTATGTGCTAGATATGGGGGTCTGCAAGTCTCTGACTTGGGAATGGGATGAATTACCATTGGTAACTTATAACCTAATGAGGCCTCACTTTGATCCCATTGGTACATATAGCCATATAATGGGAAGGCACTATGTTCATGAGTCACACGTAGAAGACCATTGTGCTAACTGTGATGATGATTATGAGGTAAGGGTCCGTGATTACTATTGAATGAGTCTAGAGTTGGCATAGGGTGCCCTTTCATTGAGAATTCCACAAAAGGTAGTAGATGCAGACTTGGAAAAGATTTTGGATTCCATATACAATATAGATAAGGTATACACAAGGGCTATCCTAAATGTAGAGGTAGATCAGGATGAAAATGACAACATGGATTTCAGAGCCTAACATGTGATTAAGTTGACAAAATCATAGATTGCTCATCCTTATCCTATTGTAGCCGGTCCCAATAAAACAACTCCTAGAGAAACCCTCTCAAGAAAAGAAGAAGGGAGAAAAGGTGTTGAAACCACACTTCAAAGAGGCCGCTCCTCTGAAACAAGAGACTATATATTGGCATGAGTGCCCCATGGCATATGGTGTAGCTACGTATTCCAAGAAAGTAAAGACCAGGATGACCGGAAGCATGGCACCACCAGAAGCACCTCCCTCTAGTGACCAAGATTCTCCAAGCTTGACAAAGAAACCAAAGTTCAAGATCATAAGACCCAAGCCGACCAGAGTAATCAAGGGCCATGTTTACAAGAGGAAGGTAGGCTCAAAACCCACATAGATGGATACCCTAGTAGAAGAAGATTAGGATGAGTTAGACAAAGTTCCCCTTAGCAAGAGGACATGGTCAGCAGGGTTTATGAAGAGAAGGAGAATAATGAAAAATGATCCTGAAGATATTAGAGGGGCTACCCAAGAAGAACTTGTAAATCTGGATGCCCTTGGTGATGACAAGTTTGACATCATGGATTTTGCAGGACTACACAGTTTCAAGGAGTCCGAGAAATACGCTCCAATATAATTTATAAGTCTTTTTGGTGGCATGAGAGAGGATCCACAGTAGGAGCCCCCAAAACAAGATAATATCGAGATGGATAAGGCTCAAAAAGAAACTGTAGAGCCAGAGAAGGATGCTTCTATTGGGATTGCCTCAGAAGAAGATATAGTTGCACAAGTACGATTGGTCTCATCCATTCTGCCTCTACCTCCACCTCAAAATTTCCTAACTCCACCTTCTTTTCCACTTCAAACGCCCCCTACCACTCCACTTTCCACTTCGATACAAACCACCCCATTACCTCAGCAACCCATCTTATCCCAGGTTCCCTTTCCAACTCCAACTCCATCAGCTCATTCAACCACTCCCCATGTATCTCCCACACCTCCCACTCTGAACATTCCTCTGCAAGTCCCCATCCCTTCACCTCAAGTTCATGATGAGCCATTACCATAGAGCTTGCAGGGGCCAAAAAGGGAAGTAGAGAACACTGGCAAGGAGAAAATAGAAGAAGCCCATACAGAACTATAGGAGCCAAAGGACATAGGGGAAGTGCATGGACAAGAAGAGCCGCATATTGAGGGAGAGAAATAGAAAATAGACACTAATGAGTAGTAGATGGCAGATGATGAGGAACCTACACAAGAGGAAGGTGAACAAAATATGGGGGATGAATAGGAAACAGAGAAAGAAGAATAGAGTCTAGAGGAAGTAAGGATAGAACACTTAGCAACCTCTTCTGCATTGACTTCTCCCTATGAGCCATTGAATGCATTCTCAAAGCCCACTTGGTTCACTAAAGAGGTACAACCAAGATTCAGAGTGTATATAGATGATGAGGTTGATGTGACCATGCTAGGGCATGATTTCCATCAAACAACACCAACTCCCCAAGAAAGAACGATGTCTTATGTCACTCAAGACTAGACGGGTAGGTGGAAAGCACAAGTGGTGTTCCTGACAATGGATGTCAGTGCAAATGAGATCACTCTAGATGACTACATGTTGGAGGAGGTAGACTTAGGGGAGCTCACTAGGGAAGGTAGAAAAACCTTGGCTACTTTGGGGTTGAAGTATGCTTTAGGCTTTATGGATAAAGATGAAGAAAGGATAAAAGCTCTGGAAGAGAAAAATGAAGCTATGAAGAAATTTATTTTGAAGACAGTGGGTCCAATTGACCCAAATAACCCTGAAGCCTCATTATAGGCAATTTTGGAGAAGAAGAGGGAAGTAAATAGAGACATTTCACATTCTTTTGTATAGGCTTGTGCTGACTGGAAGATAGATTTTGAGCAGTTTGCTAGTCTATCTCTCATAAGGATGTTGAGACCATTTTGAGGCATTTTCGTGGGAATAACTTTTTTAGTCGAGATCATGAGTGAAGAAAATGGTGTAGAAGAGACCATCCTCAACTAGAAAAAAGTGTTGGATGAGCTAACGATGATAAGAAAGCAACGCTTCTAGGTTTTGATGAAGATTTATGAAGGGGCAGAGTTGGCTAATTTTGAAGAATGGATCCAAGACATATTGACGGTGTTGGCCATTTTTTAAAAGGTTCTCAAAAGACTAAACAAGAGAAGGGATAGCAGAATGCTTTTTGCAAAAGGTTTGCAGGAGTTCTTTGAGGGATTAGACTTGGATCTATTTGATGAAGATGATGATAAAACCATGTATTTAGTAAATAACATCATTAATTAGTACCTAGGCATATTCTGAGGGGTAAAGTCAAAAGAAGACCTCCAGCAGATGTTCTACCAAAAGGAAGAGATCCAGAAAATGCTATCTCAAGAAGAGGAGATAAAGGCTTTTGCAAAGGAGTTGATTGACTTCAAAGATAGGCAGAAAGAAATCCTCCAAGGGATTAAGATGCTGGGATTTGATGAGGTGTTGGAGATATTGGATAGGTTTAAGAAAGCACATCCAGAGGTGCCTTCCAGCCAGTGAACCTCTAGTTCAAGATCTACCAATTTTTGTGTACAAAAAATTTAGTTTTGACACTTAGTCATTTTTGCAATACGAGATTTTTGGCCATTTTGGCCATGAGGAGTTTTTGGCCACCTACAAGTTTGAAAAGTCTGAAATTCTAAAAGGGAAGACTTGGCACTTAGTTAATTTTGGGTCTTGAGTTTTTCAGACCAAGTGTCAAAATTTGGGAAATTTTTGGCACGTCCAAAAGTTGACTCCAATTATCTCAAAGACCATTTTCCAGTCATCTAGGCTTCCTTCTTTGGATCATTTGTGCATGATTTTGGGATCTCTTTCAGTCAGGTCCATGTGGAGTAGCTAGAGCCAATAATCAAGGGCACAAACGTGAATATTATCAAGTGCATGCACAAGTTCCAGCTCCATTTCTGAGATGTCTCATGCTTAATTTATGCAAATCTTTGTAATGCATGTGGATTAAGTCCATGCTAGGATAGCTTAGCTAAGATTTAGAAGTAGTTTCTTTAATGCAAGCTTTAGTTTAGATTTACTTTCAAGCTTTAATGAAACCTTCAGCCTTTTCGGCCTTTTCACACATTTCAGCCTTGTCGAATTTTAGGTATTACTCACCTCCAATTCACTGAAAGGTCTGAACATAGCAGAATTTCACCCTTTTCGGCCTTTTGGAGGTCTAATGCCTCTGAAATTTTGAAAAGGCCAAAATCACTTATATGGCCTTATGAGCATGATTTCAGTAATGAGTTTTGCTTTCTAATTTATTTCATCCCACTATGTTACTTATTTTGGTCTTGTACTCTTTGCAGATATGGCCGAGAAAGTAGTGGCATCACCAGTAATGAAGTACCAATTCAAAGGTTATCTCAAGACAAATAGTTTGGGCAACAAAGGACAAATAGGATTTGGAATACACATCCAAACAATGGTAGTATCCCTATAGACGATGCCAATTTCTTCAGTTTATCAAAAGCTAGCTACACCCAAGGTCCTAGCATGCATCAACCAAATTATGAATATAGGGGGGAGTCTGATAGTCAAACTTAGGATCTTGAGAGTTCCTAGGCCCATTTTAGGGCCATGGTATTTGAGTCATATGATCCAAGTTCGAATGGAACTCTGGTCAATAACACTTCAAAGGAAGAGTTTGTCTTCCCATTCAATCAAGAAAACCAACTAGAGTATTTTGATGTCCACACTTTCCAGAACAATAATAGAAATACCCACAAGTTGAGAAGTAGAAGGGAGCCCCTGACAGATGGCATTCCTCCAAGTATGCAGCCCACTCCACCTGATCCAAGGGCCAGCAATAACCCTACACCCCCGAGAGGACCTAGTACCACCATTGTTTAGGCAACACCATACCCACCAGCCATGTTGAAAAACCCAATCTAGGCCAATGAAAGATACAATGCAGTAGAGGAACTACAGAGTTGTCTCACTCAAAGAGAAGCTCTCCTAAATTCCTTGGATCATTCCAAGTCAGCCTCACCCAGCAATAATGACAAGAATGTAGCTAACGTAAATGTTGCAGAGGCAATGCCAACCATGTTCAAAGATAGGGTAGAAGTGCCCCCATTCCTACTTAGCCTCAAAATATTTAGAAAGAACCTATATAATTCCTTAATCGACTTAGGTTCTTTGTGTAATGTAATGTCATTGTCTATATGTTGAAGGCTAGGAATGAATCCTCTACCAACTAATCATGCGGTGATCCAGCTTGATAAAATGGAAGTTGAAGTCATTGGGGTCTTGAAGGACACATGTATTCAATTGACAACCAATCCTAGGATCTAGGACTACATCGATGTTCATGTAGTAGACATCCCAGAGACTTATGGCATGCTGCTCATCCGAGAATGGACCTGATCTTTAAGAGGATGGTTCTCCACAGACTTTACCCAACTTTGGTTTCCATGGAAGGGGCTCAATAACTAGATTAAGATAGATGCAAATCCCAAGCTAAAACAAATGATAATTGAGTACAATTCCTTGAATGCAATTTTATTCTCACAAGATGACCTAGGAGTGTACCATTTTGACAAGGTGTTTACATTTCAGCTCAAGGAAGAAGAAGGCTCAGATAGTAGCCCCGTTAAGGGTTTGGTAGATGTCCAGATCCCCGAAGAGATTCTCACATAATTCATAAATGGAATGACAAATAATATGAAACATTTGGGCCTAGACGATGATCCCAACATATTGATGCTACTCGGATACTATCATCTCCATCAGATGAAACATTCAGAGTTTACATGCCAAGATTTCCAAGAGGTGCTGGTCCAAGTTATGAACTAGATACCAGATGTATACAAACCTCTACAAAATATGGTGACACATTTGAGTGAGGAGGATTCTCCCCTCAGTGAAGAACCTCAAGATCCTACGACTAAACACTTTATACAAGAGGAGTGGAGCTCTTTCGATGACGGTTGCCTGCCTCCATGCCACGAGATTTGGCATGATGTCAAGGAAAAGAAAAAGATGAAGTGGGTCCCACTTTCAAAAAGAAAAATTTTAGATGAGGGAAAGTTGAAAACCCCAAGTAAAGAAGACTTGTCACCACTCGTGACCCCTAAAGAATCCCAAACTGAGACCCCTCTACCAGAAGTAATCCTGAAACCCCAAGTCAAGATGTCTTCCAACAAAAATCATTGAGTATGGAAACTTCAGTTTGATGGCTCCAAATGCAAGCTGGGAGCAGGAGCTGGGATCAAATTAGTTAACTCTCATGGGGGTTCATACTATGTTGCCTACCAGTTGTAATTCTACTACACTAAAAATGTTGTCGAGTACGAGGCTCTAACCCATGGTCTCCTCCTCGCCCATGAAAAGAAAGTCAAAGAAATAATAGTGGAAGGTGACTCACAATTGATAGTCTGGTAGATCAAGAGCCAGTATTCTTGCACCGAAAAATGATTAGTCTTGTACCACAACTGCATCTGGGACCTAATCAAAGACTTTGAATCCTTTAACATTCAGAGCATCCCAAGGAGAAAGAATACTATATCCGATGCTTTAGTAGTGTTTGCAAGCTCCCTACAACCACTAGAGAAATCCAAATTGAAGAAATTCTCCATGGAACTTGTGGTTGTATCGGCTATCCTTGACAACATCAAAAACTTCCAGGTATTTCAAGATGATCAACAAATCTTGGAATTCATTATGAACACAGGGATCTTTAACAAGCAAAGCATTGATGAAAAATGAGACAAAATACAGGAGCCCAATGACTTAGGGATTTTGAACTTGAAAAAAAATTCCATTCCAAAAGGTATGGTAGTTCTAGAGACAATTTTTGATAAAGATAAACACGCTCGAGAAAGAGGAAAAACGGCGATTGTGGGTGGAGACGATTGCGAGCTCTACAACTTGGGTACACAACTCAAACCCAAGGAGGTTCGTATAGGAAAAGTTGGCACACCAAAGGAAAAGAAACAAATGGTCAAGCTTGTGTGTATGAATTTTGTACCTAGCTGTAGACACAACACTTCAGTAAAACATTAGAAGTTAGCAAAAACCAAAATCTGCAAGTAATTGAAACTATGTTAACCAGGCGATTTACTGCCTTCTAGTAGGTACGAGTATGATATTCTTATATTGAAATCAAGATCAGTGACAATGTAACACCTAAATGAAGGATTTGAATGCAAATTATGAAAAACTGTATGAATGCCGATTATTCTATATTTTTGTATTTTTTGTGCAATTAGATGAGAAATTGATATGAATCTAAGCTAGAATTGATTGAAAATGACATGCAGATTTAATCTAAGAATGATATGCTAACTGATATGAAAATCTATGCAAAGCTATGAAAAACTATGAATTGATCTCACAAATTTGCCTGTTGCAAAATCTTGATTCTTCGTATGTAATTTCACCAGAGTAATTGTGCAAATTCAAGAGATGATTTGTGAAGAGCTGAGCCTTGATTTTATAGAAATCCAGGGCTTTGGGGATGCAAGAGAAAATCCATAAATCACTCTTGATAAACTTAGGTTGATTTTTGAGTTATCGGGAAATTAAGAATAATTAACTCACAAAAATCATGCAAAAGCAGTTTTTCTCTCAAAATAGAGCTTTAGTTCTCTTTTTCAACTCATCATCAGATGTTGAGTTTCAATTTTAAAATTGATTGTTAATTTCTAGTTGCCTGCTTTTGTGATTAAGCATGATTTAATATGAATTAATTTAATAAATAAAGCGATTTATTTTCCACTTAACTGATTTTGAATTAAAACAATTGATTTATGGGTTAATCAATTATTAAATCAAACTTTATTCCAATTAAATCATTAAATTTGACAACTTTGATTTTAAATCAATTGAATAAATATCCAATTGATTGTTTGTAGGAATTTTGATTTATTGTCAAAATAAAAACAATATTAATTAGGAATAAATGCAATTAAATCTAATTAAATAATTAAGTGGAAAAATTAAATTAATTAATTAAATATTCATCATATTCAATTAATCAACTTTAGGATAAATAATAACATTTATCGCCAAATAATATTTAATTTAAGATAATTAGATAAATTAGGAATATTTAGGAAATATTCCCCGATGCAGAATTAAGATAAAATCAATTAGGATTTTCATAATGTGCAGATGTGCCTTAGGTTAGAACTTTTGTATCAATTTCATTTGATGTGTCAATATAGGAGGTTAATGAACCTATAGCCCATTTTTTGGGTATTCGATTTTGCCCCTCTTTGAATTACTGTGCGAAGCACAGTGGTTCAAAGATAGTCTATGTATGATAAATATGTATGAAACTAATTTGAAAGATGAATTGATTTTGAGAAAGATTGGAAAAAGATGTCGACCCAGGTCCAGGATGAACAGGAATCGAGATGATGCTAGCTATATCAGGAATGAACTAGTGATTATGAAAAAGTGCCAAAAATGCCTGATTCTAAACCTTATGATTGCGAAGAAGTGAGTGACCGATTCCAGATCTGAATATCCTTGTATGAATCATATTGGTATCACATCTTGAACCCATTAGTTATGAAGAACCAAGGAAATAACACTAATGAACTGATGGTTACGAAAAGCTGATACATTTTACAAGATAGATTAGGATACCAGATTGATATGGATCTCGATGAATCTGATATGCCCCAAGCAATGAGGACTTTTGATGAATTAGTAAGTAGACGTGGTTGTTGTCTTGATCACTGAGAGAAAGATATGATTAACAAAATTAGATTTATAGACTTTGAATGATGTGCAATACCATGCCCCCTTTGGGATTAAAATTAAAATCTGACAAGAAAAGTCAATGTTATAGTTTAGAATCATGTTAATTGATTTGAGAAGTGGTTATATACGTTTGAGAATGTGTTTTGCATCATTTAGAGGTCCTCAAGACCAAGTTTGACTAGCTTAAACCATGAGTTGACCATAGTTGACAAAGTTGAAATTTTGATAGTTTGATGTAAGATAATCAGTTAAGTTGAATTCTAGATTTCTATGATGATTGAAGGTTAATTGTGCAAGTAGTTAATAATATGAATGATCTCATATTTCAATTTTGATCCTGAAAAAGGATTCTACTTGTTGTTTCATTGCAGGAACCTTCATACAATGCTCAGCCCTTGTGTCATGTTTAGCATTTTTGGTTTTGAAGAATCATTTAAGTGTTCAAGCAATTTGTGAGATCATGCAAAGTGCAAAATGAAATGCAGAATGAAATGAAAACCTAGGACCTAGTCACTGATCATGTGTTGATTTGTTGTCATCATTGAATGTTTAGGTAACCAAATAAATCAATACAATGCCCACTAGTTATGAAACCATAGACATATGAATATCGATTTGTATGCACAGGAATCAATACAACATCCACTGTTGAGACAACCATGGACATATGAATATTGATTTTATTTTTGGAATATTGGATTAGATATAAGCACCAAGGCACAAACACTAGGATAACTTGAATATCATGTCCATTTTGATATAGCAATTTGTATAAGCATCAGAACATAAACATCATGATGACCTGAATACGCCTTGCATTTACAAACACATCAAAAAGTCAAGAGAACATTCTAAATCCAGTGTGAATTACCTATAGTGACCCTTTATCGTTCACATCCTTAGGCAAAATCACATTTCATAGTAGGAGAAAGAACTCACTCAAAAAGACAATAGTTAGAACAAAATTCCTTGAATTTTCAGGGTATCAATGGTCAAGGTACTCATGGCCATCCAATTCGAGATAGAGGCTCTTACATATGAACACCATTTCAATCTAGAATTTCCAAAGTTGTTAGATTGTCACATACAAGCAGAAGACAAAGAAAAGATTATGCCCCCAGTCATCACTCTCTAAATCCTATAAAGGACATCATCGAAGAGCTCAAAGGGACACAATATGCAAAAATCTCAATGCGAATCAGTAAACATACAAGGAGATAAAAGTATGAAGCATAAATTGTTTTCAGTTTGATGTTTGATTGCATTGTTGTAGATGCAAAATCCTTTCTGGAGATGAGACTGACTGACTGACTCAGATGAAGCTTCAAAGGACTCTAACTAGATATGACTCATCTGAGGTATACTGGAGACCATAGGATATGACATTGGTTTCCCCCAAGTGTTAAGCATTGATAGGATATAGACGCTTGAGCTTATTGGTGTACAGACCGACTTATTGAAAATAGGAATGTTGAAACAAACTGGGAAACATGTACAAACTAAAGCAAGACTGAAAGCTGGGAAAGACCAAGATTGCACTGATAGATGGAGCGTTTTGAAACAAGTGGTGCC
This sequence comes from Chamaecyparis obtusa, assembly GCA_027943335.1. Classification (NCBI taxonomy): domain Eukaryota; kingdom Viridiplantae; phylum Streptophyta; class Pinopsida; order Cupressales; family Cupressaceae; genus Chamaecyparis; species Chamaecyparis obtusa. The sequence goes on along the minus strand of BSBK01005284.1, from coordinate 1,138,218 downwards.
CATTTTTTGAGTTTTCACCATCTTGGCAGAGATTCTATTTATGCTACCAAGGTGCCTGTTTCCAAGTTTTCACCAAGGTACTTTTTCTTGTTTTCATTTTTTTGTATTTTTTATTTTTCCAATTTTTTTGTACTTTTGATATTTTTTACTTTTTTTTTGTGAATCATCAAGGTGCCTATTGCTAGATTTTCACCAAGATGTTCATTTTTTTTAGGACTTTTTAAGATTTTTAAGATTTTTTCAGGACATTTTACCATAGACTAAATGCCTTAGGCATAGAATTTCTTCAAATGAAGAACGTTGATCAGTTCTCAGAGCTGTTCTCCTTCAGTCATTGAGAGTTGATAGGCTCTAGAGCCAAAAGTAGCAGTGATAACAGAGGGACCCAACCAGTTGGGTTCAACTTCCCCTTGCATTCTCTATGTGATTGATTTTTAGGATTTTCTCTCAAGACTAGATCGCCAACTTGAAATTCTCTATGTCTGACTTTCTTGTTGTAGCCTCTAGACATTCTTTTCTGATACACTGAGATGATCATATGCTTCTTGTATGTGCTCATCTAGTAGTTCAAGTTCTTGCAACCTAAAAACTCGGTAGTCATCATCAGTTACTAGACCATGCATTCTGATTCTTAGTGATGGGATTTCAACCTCAATAGGCAGTACCACTTTAGACTCATAAACTAAAGCGAAAGGAGTAGTCTCAGTGGGAATTCTGATACTTGTTCTGTAGGCCCAGAGAGCTGGATTAATCATGAGATGCCAGTCTCTTCCTATTTTATTAACTGTTCGGTGCAAGATTTTCAATAGATTCTTGTTTGAAGCCTCTGCTTGTCCATTCCCTTGAGGATAGTAGATAGATGAAAAATGTTGTGTAATCTTGAATTTAGTGCATAGATCATCTAAGTATTTATTCTTGAATTGTCCACCATTATCTATGACTATGGAATGAGGGATCCCATATCTGCATATGATATAGTTCAAGATGAACATAGATATTTGTTTCCTAGTTGCTTGAGTCAAAGGGACTACTTCAACCCATTTTGTAAAATAGTCTGTAGCTATTATGATATGGGTATGTCCATTAGAAGAATGAGGATGTATGGATCCTATAAGTTCAAATGCCCATTGGTGAAAAGGTCATTGTGTAGTAAAGGGAATTAGATCTCTCCATGGAGCATGAATTAAGTTACCATGTACTTAGCACTTTTGACAGTTCTTAGCAAACTTGATTGCATCTTTCTCTATCTCAGGCCAATTGTACCCAGCCCTAATAAGCTTTCGAGCTAGTGTTAAACCATTTGAGTGTGACCCACATATACCTTTGTGGACTTCCTCTAGTGCATGTTGAGACTCTTCCCATTCTAAACATCTAAGTAGTGTACCATCTAGACATTATTTGTACAGATCATTACCAATGATGACATACCGGGATGTAGTGCGGATAAGGTATCGTTTCTCATGGAGATTGAATGTTTTGGGAATGATTTGGTCTTGGAGATAGGAGAAAAGGTTTTTGTATCTGGATGAATCATGACCAACAATAGTGCAGATCACATGCATTTCAGGAGAATCATATGTAGGATAAGATAGTGCATCCACTAGGAACTCATAGCATAGCTCATGTTCAGGTTGTTGTAATAGAGTCGATAGCATTGTCATTGCATCGACAACCCTGTTCTCTATTCTAGGTATTTGCTCAAATGTAATAGATATGAAATACTTCTTTAGATCATCTACCATTCTCTTATATTGAATTAGATTTTCATCTTTTGTTTGGTACACATCATTGACTTGGTGTATTACAAGTTGGGAGTCTCCATGAATGTATATCTTTGTCACTCTCTACTCAATTGCTATTTTCATACCATTAAGAAGGGCTTCATATTCAACAATATTGTTTGTGCAAGGAAACTTGATTCTAAATTCTTTTGGGATTGAGTATCCTTCAGGAGTTATGAACAATATGCCTGCTCTAGATCCATTCTATGTATAGGATCCATCAAAGAATAATTTCCATTTTCTAGAAGAAAGATTCATGATAAAGGAATCTATGAATTCCATTTGCATTGGTGTATCATCAAACATAGGTGCATCAGCCAATTGATCAGCAATTACCTGTCCTTTATATCTTTTCTCTCAACATATTCAATGTCAAATTCACTTAAGAGCATAACCCATTTAGCTAATCTACTTGTGAGGGTAGCTTTTCTTAGTAGGTACTTTAGTGGATCAATTTTAGCTACCAAATGTGTTGTATGAGCTAACATGTAATGTCTCAATTTCTATGATGCAAAGATCATAGCTAGACAAGCCTTTTCAATCATAGAATAGTTCTTTTTGTATGCCACCAATGTTCTACTGATATAGTATATAGGTCTTTCCTTCTTGATCTCATCATGTTGTGCAAGCAATGCCCCCAGTGATGTATCTTTTGTGGAGACATATAAGATCAATGGCTTCCCTTGTATAGGAGGCATCAAGATAGGAGGATTTGATAGATATTTCTTGATATGATTAAAGTTTTTCTCACATTCTTCATTCCATGCAAAATTCACACCTTTATGTAATGTCTTTGTAAAAGGTTGTGATATGTCAGCTAACTGTGATATGAAATGCTTGATAGATTGTACTCTCCCTTGTAATGTTCTCATTTAACTAATATTCTTGGGAGGTTGCTGTTAGAAATGGGAAATACTGAGAGGGGGGGGGAATCAGTATTTTAGAAACTTTTTTCCACTTATGGATATTACAAATTACTTTGTTTCATATAAAGATGATCAAACTAATAAACAAACATAGCACAATATTAAGACAACTCATAACACATTATTTGTTTTCGAGGAAACCCAATCAAGGGAAAAACCCCGGTGGGGATGGTACCCACAAATGAGATCACTAATCAAATGTATCCTATTAGGGATTTTGTGACCCTGTTAGGAGTCAATTACAATACATATAGCTGGTATGTCCCTGTTAAATGACTTTAGGCCCTATTAGAAGCCTTAACCCTATTAGAGGTTACAAGTACCAAATCTGATTACAAGATGAGCCCACTGCCCAACCATGTAATGCTGATTACCAGATGAGCCCACTGCCCAAACAGGTAATACAATTTTTCACTGATCACTGTAGTATTTAAATTCAACTTCGCATACATAGCCTTTACCTCTATCACAATTTACATCAACTTTTACAATTTTGCTTACAAGTTACAATTTCCACACTCATTACAAGGTACAAATCACTACCTTTATACATGAATAAATTACATAAACATTTTGGTCAGCTTCCATATCATAATTCCATCATATGTCATCCCAAAATATCATTAAATAACTTTTTAAACTCTTTGCCAAATGATGTCCTGAATACTGTTCTGTCGGCCTCAAACTGTCTTCAATAATCTTGAAATAACTTCATCTGTACATATAAAAACTTTATGCACTCTAAGATGGGGTATCCTCAAGGTGTCTAGATGCTTCATCTAACTCCACAAGTGAAAATATCATCCCAGTAAAAAGATATAGTCAATTTTCCAAAACTGCTCTTTAGGAACACTGTTCTGATATACTGTCTTCACCAAAAGGCTTGTAACTAATACATATGAACTCCAATATTTATGTGCTATTATCCATAGCTCAAATACATCCTAAAGATAATATATTCAATTCCAAAAAGTTTTATTCCTTCAGAATAATTACTTACAAAAATATCTTCCATCAGGTACTCTGACTGCTTGTCTGTCACTGAACTTCACTAAATCACCTTTATCTCTCAATCCAAAATAGATAAAGACTTGCGCTATTAACTAAAGATAAATATCATCATTTTCTAGCTTCCATTAAATCTTCATAAGCCAATCTTCAATATAAAATTATTTATGATCAAAACAGTCCTCTATTTCCCTGTCAATTCACTGAAATTCAACATGTAAGTACTGAAAACATATATAACACCTGCAATCATGTGATATCAGAAATATATGACATGTAAGACATCTGAAAAAAATATCTGACATCTGCAATCACATATAATCTAATCCCTGTAAACATATCATCTGAACAACATGTATAATAACTTAAAACTGAAAAACATATGTTGCCACAATGACAACATCCATGCATCCATAACAATCTCCTTACTTAAGCCAAAATGCCAATAAATCTCCCCATTGACCTGAGCCAAATTGCCAACAATCTCCCCCTTTGTCATTGATGGCAACATATGGGAAAATTGGCTAAGTGTCAAAAAGATTCAAAACTCAAAAGAATTGTATCACAAAAGATTGAGCTGAAAAGATATTTTTATTTATCATAAGTGTAATTACATTGTATTGCATAACTCCCCATTAGAATATCCTTCTCATATATAAAAACTTCTCACTTTACAAACTGACTCTTTACAAAGATATACATAGACAATTTTCTTTCTTTCTCTCCCCCTTTGACATCAATGACAAAAAGATGTCCAAAGTTCTGCTATCTACTGAAAGACTGGCAATCTATCCACACAATCTGCATATTCAATCTTCCATGCTGCAAAATCTGAATCCCATGCATTCCTCACTAAGTCTGATACACTAAGCAATGTGCTTAGTCCGTATGCTGCAATTTGACAAGCTTGAAGTGAATCAAAACCAAATTTCTCATAGGCCAACTTTGCCTTCATGCACTCCTTCAACTGTTCTTCAATTATGGATAGCTTTGTAGTTACATGTTCTCTTAGAATGCTTATTCTATTCAATTTGTGCTCTCTTCCTGCATACAAAATTCTGACTTCTGATTTCAGCTGTCTAACTGTCCTCTCAACTGACATGATCTTTACATTTAGACTCATCAAAATGTTAGTAGCTGCCAAAATCTCTTCTTCTTTCTTATTGATCTCTTCATCTTCAACCAATGTGACTAATTTCACACAATCTACATACAAAGTCTTTCCTATCTCATAAACTTTCGTTAAATTCTTAATGCTCACATCAAGATTTATTATGTCACTTTTTATGTTAGAACTTATTGTCTGCAAAACTTCAGCCTTATGCTCTACTTGTGCTTTCACTTTAGCTATATCCTTCAAATTTGTGAATTCAGAATAAAAAATGCTCATTACCTTATTTTCTTTCTCATTAATTTTTTATTCATCAACCTTAGTGCTGATTATGCTCTGTATTCTATTTGTCAATTTTGATAACTTAACCTCAAGGTCCTTGACCTTCTTGTTTTTACTAATAATCTTGTTCAAAGATGATAACAAATTAAGTTGATCATCATCATCAACATCCTTTGAAAATTCATCAAAAATAGAAGTAGCTTTTGTGGGTGTCTTTTCAGGTACAGGAAGAACTTCTTTACCTTTCTCTTTTTCTGCCTGCTTAGGGGTTTCTTGCTATGGTGCCTTCTCTTCTGTTGGTTGCTCTGATACCAATTGTTAGAAATGGGAAATACTGAGAGGGGGGGGGAATCAATATTTCAGAAACTTTTTCCCACTTATGGATATTACAAATTACTTTGTTGCATATAAAGATGATCAAACTAATAAACAAACATAGCACAATATTAAGACAACTCATAACACATGATTTGTTTTCAAGGAAACCCAATCAAGGGAAAAACCCCGGTGGGGATGGTACCCACAAATGAGATCACTAATCAAATGTATCCTGTTAGGGATGTTGTGACCCTGTTAGGAGTCAATTACAATACATATAGCTGATCTGTCCCTGTTAAAGGACTTTAGGCCCTATTAGAAGCCTTAACCCTGTTAGAGGTTACAAGTACCAAATCTTATTACAAGATGAGCCCACTGCCCAACCATGTAATGCTGATTACCAGATGAGCCCACTACCCAAATAGGTAATAAAATTGTTCACTGATCACTATAGTATTTAAATTCAACTTCGCATACATAACCTTTACTGCTATCACAATTTACATCAACTTTTACAATTTCGCTTACAAGTTACAATTTCCACACTCATTACAAGGTACAAATCACTACCTTTATACATGAATAAATTACATAAACATTTTGGTCAGCTTCCATATCATAATTCCATCATATGTCATCCCAAAATATCATTAAATAACTTTTTAAACTCTTTGCCAAATGATGTCCTGAATACTGTTCTGTCGGCCTCAAACTATCTTCAATAATCTTGAAATAACTTCATCCGTACATATCCAAACTTTATGCACTCTAAGATGGGGTATCCTCAAGGTTTCTAGATGCTTCATCTAACTCCACAAGTGAAAATATCATCCCAGTAAAAAGATATAGTCAATTTGCCAAAACTGCTCTTTAGGAACACTATTCTGATATACTGTCTTCACCAAAAGGCTTGTAACTAATACATATGAACTCCAATCTTTATGCGCTATTAGCCATAGCTCAAATACATCATAAAGATAATATATTCAATTCTGAAAAGTCTGATTCCATCATAATAATTACTTACAAAAATATCTTCCATCAGGTACTCTGACTACCTGTCTGTCACTGAACTTCACTAAATCACCTTTATCTCTCAATCCACAACAGATAAAGACTTGCGCTATAAAATAAAAATAAATATCATCATGTTCTAGCATCCATTAACTTCACATAAGCCAATCTTCAATATAAAATTATTTATGATCAAAATAGTCCTCTGTTTCCCTGTCAATTCACTGAAATTCAACATGTAAGTACTGAAAACATATATAACACCTGCAATCATGTGATATTAGAAATATATGACATGTAAGACATCTAAAAAACATATCTAATGTCTACAATCACATATAATCTGATCCTTGTAAACATATCATCTGAACAACATGTATAATAACTAAAAACTAAAAAACATATGTTGCCACAATGACAACATCCATGCATCCATAACAATCTCCTTACTTAAGCCAAAATGCATATCAATCTCCCCATTGACCTGAGCCAAATTGCCAATAGTTGCATCTCCATTATATCCTTTACTTTAGCTAGATCAACTTCAATGCCCTTCTTTGAGACTATGTATCCTAATAGCTTTCCAGAAGTGACACCAAAAGCACATTTCTTAGGATTTAGTCTAAGACTAAATTTTTCCATTCTATCTAGTATCTTGCTCAAGTCATTTAGATGTTCATCTCTAATCATAGATTTTTCTAAAGTATCATCAACATAATCCTCCATAGTTTGATGCATCATGTCATGGAAAATAGATGTCATAGCTCTCTGATATGTAGCACCAGCATTCTTAAGCCCAAATGGCATGATATTCTAGTAGAAGGTACCCCATGCACATGTGAAAGCAGTTTTCTCTTGATCATCTAGAGCAATTTTTATTTGATTATATCTAGAGAAACCATCCATTAAAGAATACATCTCAAAACCCGCAGTCATGTCCACTATCATATCAATGTTAGGTAGTGGAAAATCATCCTTAGGGCACACTTTGTTTACATCTCTAAAGTCTGTGCACACTCTAATCGATTTATCTAGTTTAGAAATAGGTACAATATTTCTGATCCATTCAGCATAGTCAATAACACAGATGAATCTAGCTTTTAGTAGTTTCTCTAACTCAGCTTTGACCAAGAGTGCAACATAAGGATGCATCTTTCTCAATTTTTGTTTAACAGGTTTTACTCTAGGAGCAATACAGAGATGGTGCATTATAAGATCAGGATCCAACCCTAGCATATCTGAATATTTCCATGCAAAGTTGATCTTCTTTTCTATTAGGAATATAGTAAATTTTTTCTTTTCTTCTTCTGATAAGGATTGTGCTACATGGATCAACTGTGGTTCTTTTTCTATTCCCAAGTTGATGGATTGAGTGGGCTTAATTAGAACTAGAGATCTATCCTATAAATGACTTGGAAGGACATCAAATATCTCATCCTTAGGCACCTCAGAGAGGTTTTCACCTTTGGATATGTCTTTTATTTTTACTTTTGTAGGTTCTGAGACTGCCACAAAGTGGTTTTCACCCTCAGAACTCCTTTTCTTTTTATTTTTACTTTTATTCTTTTGACTAAGATACTTGATGTCTGACTTTATCATGCTGACACTCAGTTCACTGATGGAAGTCTTCATAGGCTCAACTACATTTAGGTAGCAATCAAGGGCATAGTCATTTGGGAAGGTATAAATACCTTGGTTTGGATTCGTGTAAGTTTGGTCAAGAAGGTCAGGATGTTGGATAGTCAAAGTGGGAAAATATTGGGAGATAGTGTTTACAGATATGGATCTATCATCATTGGCACTGACCTGATGCTCGAGTTCAAAGGTGATATTACAACTTAAGACATTCAATTTGTGAATAGGCTCAATGTCATTGTTGGAGTCCATTTCAGCCATAGGTGGATCAGACTTGTTAAGTTCATTACTTCACTCTAGACTTAGACTGGGTTTAGGCACATATTGGTGAATAACATCAACATGTTTTTCTATGATAAGTTCATCTTCCTCTGGAATGACTCCCCATTCATAGTCATTTGATTCATGTTCTGATTTAGGACCTCTAGGAAATCTGAGAACATGATTAAAGTCAGGATGAATACCCCAAGAAGGGTTACCCTCAAATTCTGATTTGAATTCATACTCATGGGAATCTATCTCAAAATAACTACCACCTTCCTCTTTGTCTATTTGATTATCTTCGAGATTAGCTGGTTCTTGTGGTGCAACTATCTCTTTCTCTATAGTAGGTTCTTTTGTTTATACTACATTAATTCTTTTTATTGGATCATCTTTAGCTTCAAGGAGGTCTTTTATTTCTTTAGGAAAACACTCATAAGGAATGAGCTCCTCAGTTGTGGTGTCAAAATCATCACTGTCAAATTGTTCAATTATTTCTTGCTGTAGTTGATTTGTTCTGGATAGCTCAATTTGTTCTAAGACATGTGGGGAGCTCTTGCTAAGATAGAAAGGATTCTTCTTATATCCTAGACATGTTGTATTCTTGTTTTCTCGGCCTCGATGGTCAAGAGGTGACAGAAGACCTTTATCCTGTAATCCTAAAGGTCCTTTTCTAGTATATCCCATTTTTGTGATCAATTTGTCTCCTGGGCCATATGACATAGAAGAGATATTCAGTATTTTAGCATCACATTTTTGAACAACTTGAGATTCAGGTTCATCTTTGTATAGCCATGGAAGCACAACTTCATCTTCTTCAAACTCTTTTTTAGATACTTTTTCTGCAACAAAATTTCCTTTATATGCCTCAAGAGGTTCTTTTGACTCAATTTTAGACTGTTTTAGATTTTTTCCATAAGACTTAGGTGAGATAGGGAGAGATGTCAAAGATAGGACTAGTTGTATAGTATATTCTCCCATACCATTTTCTTTGATTTTCACCTCTTTTGCAATGTCTTCCATTTTAGATGTGGATGTTGCTTCTATTTGCTTAATGGAATATTCTTTGTTATTAGGAACAAGTTTATCAGCACTTTCCTACAATGCATTGCAAGTTGTATTTAGATCCACTGGAATCGTCACCTCTACTCCTTCATAAGGAAATTTCAAACACTGATGGTACGTAGAAGGAATAGCTTTCATTTCATGTATCCAGGGTCTCCCCAGAAGGATGTTGTAAGCCAAAAGTAGATCAAGAACTTGACATATAGTATCTCCGATAACTAGACCTGCTCTAATAGGTAAGACAATGGTGCCTTTGGAAGATCTCTCTTGCTCATCATATGATTTGATAGTTATCTTCTTTATAGGATCAATAACCATTTCTAAAAATCCCAATTGTGTAATGAAGTTGAAAGAACAAATGTTTAGACTAGCACCCCCATCTATCAACACACATTTGACATGATGGTTTTGGATCAAGACTTCAATATGCAAGGGCTGGTTATGAGGATGAATCAAGGAGTTATCATCTTCCTCTAAAAAGGAAATGTACTATGGAGATGTAAGATGACCCACCATAGACTGGAACCTATCTAAATCAAGGTTGTCAGGAACATTGGATCTGAGTAGAGCTTTGTCTAGAATGTCTCTATGAGATGGAGATGTTTGAAGCAACTCAAAAATTGAGATTTTTGCATTAGTGTGCTGGAGTTGTTGGACAATAATATAGTCCGTTGGTCTTGAGTCCTTAGAATTTGATGATTTAGAAATAGCCCTCTATTTAGAAGCAGATGAAAGATTGAAAGGCACCTTAGGGACATTGGATGAATCTAGTATTTTTCCTTGTAGGTGTGCCTGAGCTTGTGATCGAGTAACTGCATTGGCTGATTGATGATCTCTATCTCTTCGTACAATTGTGATGACATTGCAACGCTCAGAGAGACAGGGTTCAACCATATTGATAACAGCATTATTTCTAGGGTAAGCATAATTGACCTTAGCACCCATATTAGGTTGAGAAGATGAGTTTCCTTGATTGTGCTTAGGAAAGGGTTCCTTAAATGTTTTATGATCATTTTTTCTCTTATGATTATCAATTGTGATTTCTCCTTTATCAATTTTGTCTTGTATGATGTGCTTCAAGCGAATGTAGTTATTAGTCTTGTGACCTTTATTACAATGGAATTCACAGAAATCATTATGTCTCCACCAGCTTAGTTTAGGTTCTGGATCAAAGACTTCTTTCTCAGGCAAGTAAATGATGTTACTGGCCAATAGAGTTTTCATGGAAGATTCCAAGGACTCTCCAAGAGGAGTGAATTTTCAATTAGGATCTGTAGCCCAAGGTTGATAAGAAGATGGCTTCTTGTTAGATTAAGATGCTTTAGCTTTAGCAACTTTGACATCTTCGGTGCCAATAGTGAGATTGAAAGTAGGTGCCTTAGATGGGGCATGAATATTATCAACAACACCATCTATGATGATGCCTTTATTCTTATTCTAGTTTTTGTTTTTGTCTTTAGAACTAGATCCAGATTCATACTTATCCTTTTGAAGTGATATGTCTCCTTTTTGCACAAGTAATTTTCTCAATTTTGATTGCATTTTCTACCATCTTATCAAAGGATGTATGATTTTTCATTTGCAAGTGGTAGTTGAGTTCTGGAACAAGATTGTTGATGAAGATTTCTAGCTTCTCAGTTTCTGGAATGGGTCTAGCATATAGAGAAAACTTCTTCCTCCATCTTTTGAGAAAAGTCAAGAATGGTTCTCTTGGATATTGTTTTAGATTGCAGATGTCGATCATGGTGACCAGATGTTGAATATTGTAGGAGTATTTTTAATAGAATAGTTTGATTAACTCTTCAAAAGTTTTGATAGTAGGAGGCATTCTAGAGAACCAATGAATGGTTGCTCCTCCCAGAGATCGAGGGAAAAGATGCATTAAGTAAGTTGGTCCATGCATGAACTCCATAGATTGAGTATAGAATTCTTTGACATGATCTTGAGGATTAGAGTTTCCATCATACTTATCATACTTAGGCATTTCCACTTTTTTAGGGAATGGTGGCATGTACAAGTCTTTATTGAATGGAAAAGGGCATAGAGCTTCCATGGAGAACTCCTTAGGTTCCTTTTCTTTTTCAAGTTTGTTAAGTTTGACTTGCATGGCATGCATCTGTTTCATCATATCTATGAGTTGAGTGTCTTCCTCATGTGTAATGATATCTTCAATAAAGTTTGGAGGAATTTTAGCCCCTTGATGAGCTAATTCTAGAAAGTATGTTTCTCTGTCTTCCTTCAAGAAATGCTTCATCATTCTTTTGAAGTTATCATCATTTTGATATTGGGCAATTTCAGAAGGTGTGGGTTCTTGATCCACACCATGTTGAGAGTGATGTCCTTGAGATCTATGATGTGTCCCTCCATGAGACATATTAGGAGTTTTAGGACTCCCTGGGATAGATTGAGGAGGGGTTTTTTGATTACCTCCGTGAGTTTATGGAGGGGGTATATAACTAGTTTTCAATCAAAAATTACCAAGACTGTCATCTTTGTAAAGACTAGAATTGTAGAGTTGCTCAAGAGTTGGACCCTAGAGGGTAGTCAAAGGTACATTGTTAAGTGTTTCTCTAAATTTCTTGTGAGAAGAAACTCTAGTTTCCACCATTAACCTTGGGTGAAGCAAAAGAATAAGATGAAGACAACTAAAGAATGAATTGATTCAAGAAGATCAAATGATGCAACCTTGTCAAGATTTGAAGTGATTAAAGATTAGATCAGATGTAAATGAAGCATACTACACCACAATAGTGTGGGTAGATGCTCAACAGATGGCGTGCATGAGCTCACAACACTTAGCTATTTAGTAAAAAGATTGAATTTGAAGATAATTTTGACAAGGTTTTGACACAAGATGAAGAAGACTCAAATCGATAAATCAGAAGGCTAAATCAGACTCAAGAGACCACTTTAGGAAAATGAATAGATTTTTTATAGGCTTTGCTCTATTTCTAACATAATGATTTGTTTGACAGATTCCAAGATTTGTTTATCAACTCTAGACATGCAGTTTCAGACAGTGTGCAACAGGAAAATAGGCATATAGACCCAAAAAAAAAATCAAATATGATGAAAAATTGACCAACTGTTAGTAATAAGCTCTTTGTTTTGAAAATTTTAGGATAGGTTTGCGCAAGAGAATGTTGTTTCATGAGAGGAAGTACCAGGCTGCATGTGAGAATGTGTTGTCTCATGCGAAAGAATGCTCAGAAAGTGAAATCTCGTGTGACAAAAGGACACAGTTTGATAGTTTTGGCACAGATTTTGAGACACAGATTATGAGACATAGTGTTGGCTATTCTCTAATAGAATATTCAGTTCTCACACCAGAAAAGGATTTTTTCTCAGATTTTGCAATTTTTGAGTGTTTCAGTATCAGATTGTTATGCAAATTTTGAAGATCCATGTAATAGTTTGTTTCAAGTAACCAAGAAGATATCAAGTACGCAAAACAACAAGCAAGGGAAGCAAGCAATTGTCTGAAAACAATGAACAAGGGCAAAAGAAACCTTGTGCATGAACAAGCAATAGTGACTTATTGTGCTAATCCCTAGAAATACTACTTTTGTATGTTCCAAAAAGTTTTTCAATAATGCACATATTCCTAGAAAATGAAAAATTGGCTTCACTAGGGTTTGTAGTAATGGTCTGACTTTGCAACTTTTGTGATCTCAAGAGGGCGAACTTCAATCCAGGTGCATTAGGGTTTGACACAGTCTGAGAATTTAATCAATCAGGAGCTGCTAGGGAGATCTGACAGCCCAACAAGAGACCACACCTGTGAAGATTTCTTCTACAAGGACATTTATATAGTGGTTGTTGCTACCATGGCGAAAATGGCTATTACCACTTGAGGTTTCATCCATGTGGTTGAACCAATTAAGGGAATGTCCACTACGGTTAACCCTCTCTAAAGGTGACTCACAAAAGATACCACATGGAGATTGGTTCCAGATTCAAGGATTTGAGTTTTTGATACTACCCAAAAAGGGAGTAGAGCATAGTCCTCTAGCCTTTTCACTTTTAACCAAAACAAAGCAAATAGATTAATCTGACATGCTAAGACCAAGATTATCTCACAAAGATCTATGATGTCAACTACTTATGATCTATCAACCTCTCTAGAGAGAGAATGTATCAATCAAAAGTTGAAGATGCACAAATCTAGTAGAACGTGAGATGCTCTTAGTATCCTCCCTACCTACAAGGGTTCTCTCATTGAGAAGAGCTTCACTGGAAACCCACTCTCTCAAGAACCACAAATAGTGTTCATAGGGCCTATTTACTATGTGTAACAGATATGCGAAAAGCAAATCTATGTTCATTTTTATAGCCCAAAATGAAGTCTGTGATATGAAAGCAAGAAAAGTCACACAAGTTTGACACATGAGAGGTTCATTTTAATCCAAATTGAAAAATTATCAGCTTGAGAAGAATACCTTAGTTCCAATGCTCTGCAATCCAAAATTTAGCACACATCTGAAAGTACAAAATAGAGACAAATCAACAACAAAAAGTAAGAATTAGAAATCAATAATCTGAAAGTACAAATTTGCAAATTTTGTGTCTCTGGAGAAAAATCTCGTGCAAGTCAGTATGTGGTCCCGTGTGAGGAAGTACGATCTCTCACAACTAAAGATGAAGTCTTGCACGAGGAAGTGCTGAAACTAGCAAAACTTCACGCGACACGATGAAAAATCTTGCGTGAGAGTCCGTGCATAGATGTATGAAAGTATGGATAGAAAATTTAAAAATCGTAGCTTTGATAGAAAAAGTGCTAAAAAAAAATTCAAAAAATAACGTCATGCAGAGAATACTAGATCTGAAACCCTTAACCTCAAAAACTACTTCAAAAACACCAGAACAGGCAGCAACAGGGGAGTTTTGATAGAGAAATGATAGAAGATTGATAGAATAGAAGGGAAACCCATTTCAGGGCCCCATAGTGGGTGCTAGAAATGTGTGTGTGAATTTTGTACCTAACTGTAGTCACAACACTTCAGTAAAACATTAGAGGTTAGCAAAAACCAAAATTTGCAAGTAATTGAAACTATGCTAACTAGGCAATTTACTACCTTCTAGTAGGTGCGAGTATGATGTTCTCAGATTGAAATCAAGATCAGTGACAATGCAACACCTAAATGAAGGATTTGAATGCAAAATATGAAAAACTGTATGAATGCTGATTATTCTATATTTTTATATTTTCTGTGCAATTAGATGAGAAATTGATATGAATCTAAGCTAGAATTGATTAAAAATGATATGCAAATTTAATCTAAGAATAATATGCTAACTGATATGAAAATCTATGCAAAGCTATGAAAAAATATGAATTGATCTCACAAATTTGCCTATTGCAAAAACTTGATTCTTCGTATGTAATTTCACTAGAGTAATTGTGCAAATTCAAGAGATGATCTGTGAAGAGCTGAGCCTTGATTTTATAGAAATCTAGGGCTTTGGGGATGCAAGAGAAAAGCCATAAATCACTCCTAATAAACTCAGGTTGATTTTTGAGTTATCAGAAAATTAAGAATAATTAACTCACAAAAATCATGCAAAAGCAGTTTTTATCTCAAAATAGAGCTTTAGTTCTCTTTTTCAACTCATCATCAGATGTTGAGTTTCAATTTTAAAATTGATTGTTAATTTCTAGTTGCCTGCTTTTGTGATTGTGCATGATTTAATATGAATTAATTTAATAAATAAAGTGATTTATTTTCCACTTAACTGATTTTGAATTAAAACAATTGATTTATGGGTTAATCAATTATTAAATCAAACTTTATTCCAATTAAATCATTAAATTTGACAACTTTGATTTTAAATCAATTAAATAAATATCCAATTGATTGTTTGTAGGAATTTTGATTTATTGTCAAAATAAAAACAATATTAATTAGGAATAAATGCAATTAAATCTAATTAAATAATTAAGTGGTAGAATTAAATTAATTAATTAAATATTCATCATATTCAATTAATCAACTTTAGGATAAATAATAACATTTATCACCAAATAATATTTAATTTAAGATAATTAGATAAATTAGGAATATTTAGGAAATATTCCCCGATGCAAAATTAAGATAAAATCAATTAGGATTTCGATAATGTGTAGATGTGCCTTAGGTTAGGACTTTTGTATCAATTTCATTCAATGTGTCGATATAGGAGGTCAATGAACCTATAGCCCATTTTTTGGGTATTACAAAGCTGCTCACTGAATACAAAGACATCATAGCATGGTGCTATGAGGATCTGAAAACCTATGACCCTAGCGTTATTGTCCACAACATCCCGCTGAACCCAACTGTTAAACCTTTCCGCCAGAGGCAAAGACCAGTAAACCCCATGATTGAGCCAGTAATTCAAAAGGAAGTGCAGAAGTTGCTTGATGCCAAGATAATTTTTCCCATCCGGCATTCAACTTGGGTCACCAATCTTGTCCCTATAAGGAAGAAAAGTGGAGAGGTTCGGCTCTGCGTGGACTTCAAAAATTTGAACAGATCCTCTCAAAAGGACAACTATCCTTTTCCTTCTCTAGACCAAGTGTTACAAGTGGTCAACATTTCTCAAATGATGTCCTTTCTGGATGGCTACTCAGGGTACAACCAAGTCATGGTGAAGGAAGAAGACTGCTTAAAAATGGCCTTCACTACAAAATGGAGAACATTTACCTATCGTTGCATGTTGTTTGGTATGATCAACGTAGGAGCTACTTTCCAACGGGCTATGGATGAGGCATTCAAGGGTCTGGTCAACAAGTGCATTGTTATATACATGGATGACCTCCAAGAACTGGGTGGACCACATCAAAGATTTGCGAAAATTTTTGAAGAGGTGTTGACGTTATGGGATTTCTTTGAATCCTAAGAAGTGTGTTTTTGGGGTGACTCAAGGAAAACTTCTCAGGCACATTATATCTAAGAAAGGCATCTCAATTGACCCTGAAAGGGTTGAAGCTATCCTCAAATTGGTTCCACCAAACAACAAGAAGGAATTGAAGTCCTTTTTCTAGAAAATCAACTTTGTCAAGAAGTTCATCAATGGTTTTGTAGAGATAGTGCATCCTTTAAATGATATGTTGAAGAAGGATGCTAAAATTGAATGGAACGCTCTAGCTAAAGAGGCCTTCGAAGAGATCAAGACATCCATTTCCACTGCTCTATTCTTGGTGAGTCCTAATTATCTTCTACCATTTAAAGTCTACTCATTTTCTTCAAAACACTCATGTGCAGGAATTCTCACGTAGAAGAAAGAAGGTGAAGATGAAAGGCCAATTTATTTCATGAGCTACCCACTAAAGAATGCAGAACTCAAATATCCTAATTTGGATAAACAATCTTTCACCTTGGTTAAGGCTGTCAAGAAATTTAGACACTGCATACTTTGGAGTAAGGTCGTTGCTATTGTTCCAGATCCAGCAGTCAAATCCTTACTAATGCAAAATGAACTCAAAGAATGAAGAGGCAAATGGATGGCAATATTGTAGGAATTTGACATTGAGATCCAACTGATGAAATTGGTGAGAGGTCAAGGCCTCACCAAGATGATGGCTGAAATAGAACAAGGTTTGGTGTGCCAGGTGTACACCATACACCAATGAAGGAATAGTCACTGACATATGGTATCAAGACATAGTCTACTACTTGCTACAAAATTGTTGTCCAGATGGATTGAATGGTTCCCAGTGGAGAGCACTTAAGAATAAGAGCAGTTCATACATGTTGAAAAATGGGAAGCACTACAAACACAATTATGACAGATTGTATCTACAATGTTTAGATCGAACAGAAGCTGAGCTAGTTCTCACAGAATTTCATGATAAGTATGGTACTGGACATGGATCATCAGAAGCTACAGCTCATCATATACTAAGATTCGGCTATTACTAGACAACTCTGTTCAAATATACTCACAAGAATGTGTGCTCTTGCCATGTTTGCCAAACCAACAACATTCGAGAAATACATCTGGTGATGCCATTACAACTAGTATACAAAGTGTGTCTGTTCGCCCAATGGGGGCTGGATTTTGTGGGAATGGTCAATCCTCCATCCACAATAGGCCACCAATACATCTTGACTACAACTAATTACTATACACACTAGACAGAGGCACAAGTTATGAAAAATTGTACCACTGAGGTGATCACCAAATTCTTGCAAGAGTTCATCATCACGAGGTTTGGCATGCCTTTTTTCTTGGTAAGTGACAATGCCCCCTACTTTTCATTTTCAAGTCTCATTCAATGGGCCTTCGAGAATAAGGTAATTCTGAAATTCTCATCCAATTACTGCCTACAAGGGAATGAAGTCACTGAGTCAACCAACAAGAACCTAAAAATGGTAATCAAACGTCTATTGGATGACAATCCCAGAGATTGGCACACCCACTTGAAATATACTCTGTGGATAGATCATGTTAGAGTCAAGAATGCCTTAGGGACCTCTCCCTACTAGTTAGTGTATGGTTTTCAACCTGTCTTTTTGATGAACCTGAAAATACCAATCTTGATATTCATGGATCAATACATCAAGGGTGAGGATTGGGTGTAGATTCACCTCATGAATTTGTTGAACCTTGAAGAAAAATGAACTATGGCCTTGGAACATGTAGCCAAACACCAGGCTATTGTCAAGTGATGGTTTGACAAAAGAGCAACCATAAAAGCCTTCTGAATTTTTGATCTGGTCTTAATGTGGGACAAAGAAAAAGAAAAACTAGGCAACCACACCAAGTTCCAACATTTTTGGATAGGCCCATTTTAGATCATTGAGATCCTTGGAGAGAATACCTTTCGAATTAGTTCTCTTGATGGAGAATTGGTCTGGTTACTAGTCAATGGCCATTTTTTGAAGCATTATTTTGGGTCTTGATTGGCCCCTTGTACTTTATTGTATATGCTTGTACTATATTGTTTTTTTTTTTAGTTCTTAGTCAGTCTTGTTGTTTGTGTCTTTTCTTTAGGTCTTTGTTGCAGGAGGTTGATGCTTTCAGTTTTAGTGGTCCATTCAGATAGCCCAAGCAATTAGTAAAGCTTCTCATGGTCTAAACCTCAGAAGTAGTTTCGTCTTGCAGTGATCTGGGGATAGTGATCAGAGGTAAGGTTATTTCTTTTCAGACTCTTCGGGAAAGTGTACCAAAATCAATCATCCTCACCACTTAAATGCACTTAAAAGAAAATCCCGAGCCACAAGCTTCTCAAAATAGGATTCTAATTTGCGTCGGGAGATGCCCATAGTCACGAAGGAAGCCTAAAAGTCAGAACCCTTCCCTGAATGAAATGCAGACTAAAATAAAAGAGCAAGAACATAAAAAGGAGGAATGCATAAAGATGAGATAAACAAAGAAATGCTCAAAACCAGGACAGTACAGTCTAAGTGCTACCCCAGTTTTCCAAAAAAAGAAGAAAAAAGAAAGAGCAATGGATGGTGTTTTTACAAAGCTACAGGGAGCATCGAAGTAGTCCACACTGAATAAAATTTTTTCATAAGTAGATTCTTTCAAAAGGATTGGCTTAAAAATTGAAGCAAATCAAGTCTAAGAGCCCTCCTATGAAGTCTAAGGACTTTTATCAAAGCTCATCTATAGTTGGGAAAGGGTGACTTTGGCAATCTCTATTGGGGCTATTAATGCCTTCATGGCAATAAAGCAAGGTTAAATTGACTAATGGCTAACTTTGGATTGGTGGGCAGTGATCTGACAAGGATGGGATGATCATCATCGAGAGCTCATGGTGAAAGGTTTTCAGAAAAATTTAAATGCACACTCTCACACACTCAATGTGGAAGTTATGGTTTTATCAACCTTGGTGGTGATAAGAAACATACTCAATCTGAAGATCTTTGTACTTGGCTCATTGTGAATCAGGATTTCTCTAGGTGGACCAGCTCTAGGAAGCTTCAGTTGTTTTCCTTTCTTTTTTTCTTTTGGCTATTTGTTGTGGTCCCACAACCATGCTCCCCTAATGGCCTATATGGCCTCAAGGGGCCCCTTCTACTTTCTGCTTGCTTCACTTATGTTGTCTATAGGTCTTGTCCTTAGTCATTTTTCTTAGTTTTTGACCCTTTCAGCCTTGTCGCCCTTTTGCATCTTCAAGCATTTGAAAGATGTGAAAAGGCCAATGAAGTCAGTGGCACATACTTTCAGGTCTTTTAGACTTGACACTCTTCATACTTTGTGGAGGTCCGATACACTGAAAGTCTGACTCTTGCAAGGGATTTAGCCTTTCGTAGGTCTGACACCCTGATAACGCTAAAACACCTAAAATTTGGGGTGCTTACGTCCTCATCCAGATAGCCTATAAAAGGCATGAGGATTTTCAAAACCTCACTTTTGCGTTCACTCACTCCGCATCCTACCCGTTTGCCCATTGCCCATCTTTTTTCACCTTTTTTGATATTGCCTCCTCGCTGGTCATCATTGAGTTCTTAGTCTCCTAGGTAGGTGGTCTTTTCTCCCCTCATTTTTGGGTTTTAGAATAGGGTCTTTTTCTTTTGGCCTTCTCACCTTGTCCTAGGTCTGTAGGTTTGTGTCTTTTTGGCCTTCTTTGGCCTTGTCCTTAGGTCTAGGATGTTTAGAGTCAGCCTTTGGGCCATGGGGATTGTCAAGGTGGTCACCTTGCATCCCCATAATAGATTTGTGGTTAGATTCATCATCGGGCTCATTTTTGAGCCCGACCAAGAAAACCCTAGTTTTGGACCTTTGGGGTCTAAAACTTTTAGCATGTCACCAATCAAAAAATCTCTAAGTGCTGACACACTTCAGCATTTTAATGTTTTCACACACCAAAACAAGTCCAAACTCTCAAACACCGAAGTAGGCCTTACCCTATGTTCACATTCTTTTGGCATTTTCGGCCATTCTGGCCTTGTCGGACGCCGAAAATATATAAATTCTCTGGTCGCAAAACACAAGGACGTTGTCGAGAAACCTTTAACCTTTTCACACATTTCAACCTTGTCGGCTTTCAAGTATTACTCACCTCTAATTCACTGAAAGGTCTAAACATAGTGGAGTTTCACCCTTTTCACCCTTTTCAGTCGTATCAGCCTTTTGGAGGTTCGATGCCTTCGAAAGTCCCAAAAGGCCAAAATCACTTATATGGCCTTATGAGTGTGATTTCAGTAATGATTTTTTCTTTCTAAGTTTTTTCCTCCCACTATGTTATTGATTCAGGTCTTGTACTCTTTGCAAATATGGTTGAGAAAGTAGTGGCATCACCAGCAATGAAGTACGGATTCAAAGGTTATCACCCACCGTCCAAAGTAATCAACCTTCATGTAGAAATAACTGATACAAACATTGGGAATGTGAGTTGGAATGAGTACCTAAACAAATGTTCTTAGCTAGTGGGATGCTCAGAGGATTGCACTTCATTAGTCTATTTCTCTCTAGTGGATGCAGCGGCTAACCCGGTGTCCATCCAGTCATCAAAACTAATCAATACACTGGCTAGTAGCTACATGCCAGATGAGTGCATGGTCAGGAATAGTGTGGGAGAGGTGGTTCTGGACTTGAGGCCTGATAACATTAAAGATGTCTTCCACCTGTCCAAAGGGGTAGATAAATTCTTCAATTTCAACATCAACAAGGGAATGGAGTTCTACAATAAAGATATACAAAGGGCTCACAACATTATCAATAATGAGTACCTGATTCAGCCATTATCCAACAACAAATTGGATAGAATTGACAAGAGAAGAGGGTACATGAAGGAAGATATCTAGGCAGCCATAACAATGATCAGCAAAGTGTACAGGTTGCCTAAGTCCTCTTAATTGGAGCCTTGGATGATCTTCCTAATCCAAAAGATAAAAGAAAGACAAGTGAGGTTTGATTGGGCCTCCATTCTAAGTGACAATTTGGATGAGCAGTTGGTTCAGGTTAAGATAGACCCACATTTTTACATGACATCCTATGTCATGTATCTTCTAGCCACCAAGGTAGTGTATCCAGGACTGACCAAAGTTGGGGCAATGGGTGAACAAAATACATGGCCATTTACTTTGTATCCTCAATTGGTGAAGAAAGACTTCTATGCACACAATAGCCTAGAGTTTAGAATAGTCAATGATGCCTTCATTTTTGTGATCATACACTCTGTTGAGGGAGATTATGCCAAAAGGTTGTCAACGGAGGTAGCAGAAAAAGTAAAGGCCATTGGGGCATTTTACATACAATTTTGAACCTTCACTTACATTCGGGTGGTAGGAAGCACCCTGGCACCAAAGAAGCTTCCAAGATACCCTTTTGATAGGGTAGTTCTACTGGAGATAGCAAGATAGTTATCTGATGCCCATGAGCATATCAAGCACAAGAAGAAGCATTGTTGGGATTTTTCCATTTCTATTAGCCCCCACTGTGTATCAGATATGAAGGTCTACAAGTCTCTGACTTAGGAATGGGAGGAATTCCCACTGGTAACTTATAACCTGGTGAGGCCTCACTTTGATCCCATTGGTACATATAACCATATAATGGGAAGGCACTATGTTCATGAGCTGCACATAGAAGACCATTGGGCTAACTGTGTTGATGATTATGAGGTAAGGGTCCGTGATTACTACCGAATGAGTCTAGAGTTGGCACAAGGTTCCCTTTCATTGAGAATTCTATAGAAGGTAGTAGATGCAGACTCGGACAAGATTTTGGATTCCATAAACAATATAGATAAGGTATACACAAGGGCTATCCTGAATGCATAGGTAGATCAGGATGAAAATGACAACATGGATTTCAGAGCCTGGCATGTGATTAAGTTGACAAAATCATAGATTACTCATCCTTACCCTATGTAGTCGGTCCCAATGAAACAACTCCTAGAGGAACCATCTTGAGAAAAGAAGAAGCGAAAAAGGTGTTGAAACCACACTTCAAAGAGGTTGCTCCTTGGAAACCAGAGATTATATATTGGCATGATCGTCCCATGGCATATGGTCCATCTATGCATCCAAGAAAGTAAAGACTAGGATGATCGGAAGCATGGCACTGCCAGAAGCACCTCCCTCTACTGACCAAGATTCTCCAAGCTTGGAAAAGAAACCAAAGTTCAAGATCATAGGACCCAAGCCAGTCGGAGTAATCAAGGGCCATGTTTACAAGAGGAAGGCAGGCTCAATGCCCACACAGAGGGATACCCTAGTAGAAGAAGATTAGGCTGAGTTGGATGAAGTGCCCCTCAACAAGAGGACCTAGTCAAGAGGGTTTATGAATAGAAAGAGAATAATGGACAATGACCCCAAAGATACTTGAGGGGCTACCCAAGAAGAACTAGTAAATCTAGATCCCCTTGGTGATGACGAGTTCAACATCACAGATTTTGTAGGACTACACAGTTTCAAGAAGTCCGAGCAACATGCTCCAATACAATTTACAAGTCTTTTTGGTGGCATGAGAGAGGATCCATAGTAGGAGCCCCCAAAATAGGATAATGTCGAGATGGTCGAGGCTCAAAAAGAAACTACGGAGCCAGAGAAGGACACTTTTGTTGGGATCACCTCAGAAGATATAGGTGTAAAAATGCCATTGGTCTCATCCATTCCGCCTTTGCCTCCACCTCAAAATTTCTTGACTCCACCTTCTTTTCCACTTCAAACACCCCCTACCAATCCACTTTCCACTCTGGTACAAACCACCCTGTTGCCTCATCAACCCATCTCACCCCAGGTTCCCTTTCCAACTCCAACTCCATCAGCTCATTCAACCACTCCCAATGTATCTCCCACACCTCCCCATATAAACATTCCTCTGCAAGTCCCCATACCTTTGCCTCAAGTTCATGATGAGTCATTACCATAGAGCTCACGGGGGCTAGCAAGGGAAGCAGAGGACACTGGAAAGGAGAAAATGGAAGAAGCCCATACCGAACTAAAGGAGCCAAAGGACAGAGGGGAAGTGCATGGAGAAGAAGAGCTGCATACTAAGGGAGAGAAATAGAAAATAGACACTTATGAGCAGCAGATGGTAGATGATGAGGAACCTACACAAGAGAAATTTGAACAAAATATGGGGGATGAACAGGAAATAGAGAAAGAATAAGAGAGTCAAGAGGAAGTAAGGACATAACACTTAACAACCTCTTCTGCATTGGTTGCTCCCTATGAGCCATTGAATGCATTCTCAAAGCCCACTTGGTTCACTAAAGAGGTACAACTAAGAGTCAAAGTGTATATAGATGATGAGGTTGACATGACCATGCTAGGGCATGCTTTCCATCAAATAGAACCAGTTCCCCAAGAAAGAACGATGTCTTATGTCACTCAAGACCAGACAGGTAGGTGGAAAGCATAGGTGGCTGTCCCGACAATGGATGTCAGTGAAAATGAGATCACTCCAGATGACTACATGTTTGAGGAGGTAGAATTAGGGGAGCCCACCAGCGAAGGTAGAAAAACCTTGGCTACTTTGGGGTTGAAGCATGCTTTAGGCTTTATGGATAAAGATGAAGAAAGGATAAAAGCTATGGAAGAGCAAAATGAAGCTATGAAGAAATTTATTTTGAAGACAGCGGGTCCAATTGACCCAAATAACCCCGAAGCCTCACTACAGGCAATTTTGGAGAAGAAGGGGGAAGTAAATATAGACATTTAACATTCTTTTGTATAGGCTTGTGCTGACTAGAAGATAGATTTTGAGTAGTTCGCTAGTCTATCTCTCAGAAGGATTCTAAGACCCTTTCGAGGCATTTTTGCAGGAATAACTTCTTTAATGGAGATCATGAGTGAAGAAAATGGTGTAGAAGAGACCATCCTCAACTGGTAAAATTTTTTGGATGAGCTAACGACGATAAGAAAGCAATGCTTCTAGGTTTTGATGAAGATGTATGAAGGAGAGTTGGATAATTTTGAAGAATGGATCCAAGAGATATCTGTGGCATTGGCCATTTTTTAAAAGGTTCTTAAAAGACTAAATAAGAGAAGGGATAGCAGCATGCTTTTCACAAAAGGTTTGCAGGAGTTCTTTGAGGGATTAGACTTGGATGTATTTGATGAAGATGATGATAAAACCATGTATTCAGTAAATAACATCATCAATCAGTACCTGGGCATATTCCAAGGGGTAAAGTCAAAAGAAGACCTCCAGTAGATGTTCTACCAAAAGGAAGAGATCCAGAAAATGCTATCTCAAGAAGAGGAGATAAAGGCTTTTGCAAAGGAGTTGATTGACTTTAGAGATAGGCAGAAAGAAATCCTCCAAGGGATTAAGATGCTGGGATTTGATGAGGTGCTGGAGATAGTGGATAAGTTCAAGAAAGCACATCCAGAGGTGCCTTCCAGCCAGTGAACCTTCAGTTCAGGATCTACCAATTTTTGTGTACAGAAAATTTAATTTTGACACTTAGTCATTTTTGTAGTACAGGATTTTCGACCATGAGGAGTTTTAGGCCACCTACAAGTCTGCAAGTCCAAAATTTTGAAAGGGAAGACTTAGCACTTTGTCAATTTTGGGTCTTGAGTTTTTCGCCACCTACAAGTCTGACAAGTCCAAAATTTTGAAAGGGAAGACTTGGCACTTTGTCAATTTTGGGTCTTGAGTTTTTCGGACCAAGTGTTGGGATTTGGGCATTTTTTGGCACGTCCAAAAATTGACTCTAGTTATCTCAAAGACCATTTTCTAGTCATCTAGGCTTCCTTCTTTGGATCGTTTGTGCATGATTTTTGGATCTCTTTCAGTTAGGTCCACATGGAGTAGCCGGAGCCAATGATCAAGGGCACAAACATGAATATTATCAAGTGCATGCACAAGTTCCAACTCAGTTTCTGAGATGTCTCATGCTTAATTTACTCAAATCTTTGTAATGCACATAGATTAAATCCATGCTAACATAGCTTAGCTAAGCTTTAGTGTAGATTTACGTTCAAGTTTTAGTTGCAACAAAACCCTAGCTATGAAAATAAGAGCATGGCTCTATAAATTGTAATAAAATGATGTAATGAGGGTCGACTTGATGATTAATACAACAAATACAATTGGTGCTACATTCTTGGTGTGATTTATCTGCTATCTATGCAAAATTTGTGAATGTGTGATTTTCTCATCCTTCATTTCAAAGAGCCAATTGGTTGTTTAATAATTTTGAGTCTATGATCTTTTAGTTTGGTGTTTGCTAGTATTACATTGTTGTGTTGTTATGAATTTCTTGAGAAGATTATTCTTTGGTTCTTGAGGATGAACTTGTCTCATGTGTGCACACATCCAGGGTGGCTTCATGATTTGATGAGTTTTGATTTACCATACATCTGCATTTGTTTGATTTCATTCATGATTGCATCCATTTAGCTGAAGATTGTGATATGATCTGATCTCTATTTTTTGGGTTTCTTCATCTTCTTGGTTATTTAATTCGCATGGTGGTGTGATGTTAGCATATGTCTGTTGGATTTCTTTTCAGAATTTTCTTTCAAATCTCTTGTTATCCTACGTTTCTAACCCTCTTTGCAAGTTACTTTCAGCAGATTAATTAAATCAGCATTTCTTTTATTCTTAAATCTAAAAATCATACCAAAAAGAAGATAACTTTGAGTTTCTTAAAGTTTGTTTTGTAGTTTCCCTTGAGAGAAGAACCAGCAAAGGCCTCCTTGTTAACAAATTCACATTTGTCTTCCATTGAGCTATCCAAGCGGTTGAGACCCAACCAGAAGGAACCTTGAGATTCATTCCATCAATCTTCCAAGAGGAGAAATTGCTCACGCAAATTCCTAGCTATTGTCTCATGTAAAAATGACGCTCAACAGTGCAGTTATAAAATTTCATGCCTTGAAATTTTATAACATAATTCCTTAGCATTTGATCTTCATATTGCAGCCATGACTTGAGGTAGGCATTCAAGCTTTGTCTTCTCATTAACTCAATTTCATTTTGATGCCATTTGTTTATTTAATTGCAACAAGAGCTTGTTTATAAATAAAAAGAAAATGAAAATGAAAGTGTCATTTTTTATTTTTGTGAATTCGAAGAGCTGTTGTGAAGATGACACTACAATTTTGTGTGGCGTGAAGAGGGTATTCAAGTTTAGCGTGCATGAAGAGGCTAACATTATGTAGGAAGAGGGCACTAGCACTTGAGGTAGGCATTCGAGATTTGTCTTCTCATTAACTCAATTTCATTTTGATTTCATTTGTTGATTTAATAGCACAATATGAATGTTAATAGTGGCATTGTTTACATCTTAGCATTTGGAATGCTCGATGACCTGTGAGCTTTGAGAGCTAGGGCATCATTTCTATTACCTTAAAGGCATTGTGTGAAGTGTTTGATCTATCTTTATCTATTTTTTTGTTGATATTCACTATGTGGTACTCCCTGTTTATGATCATTTCATGGCAAAATGTCTTGATGGCTCACGGGCTGCAAGCTAGGGCATCATGCATTGTTTATGAGCTCACCGTTTAAGCACCTCATGTCCCTATTTGATTGGATGGTGCTTTCTTTGTTATATTAAGTTTACATCATATATTTAGTCTTAATAAATATCTTATAAAAAAACATAAAACTAACCCAAAATACTTTTTCTTAATAAAATCTTAATAAAATAATATATTTAGTCTTAATAAAATCTTATAAAACAACATATATTGTGTGAAGTGTTTGATCTCTCTTTATTTGTTTTGTTGTTGATATTCACTAGCTATGTGGTACTCCCCATTTATGATCATTTCATGAGGAAATGTCTTGATGGCTTGTGGGCTACAAGCTAGGGCATCATACATTATTCATGAGCTCACTATTTAATACTGGCATTGTTTACATCTTTTCATTTGGAATGCTTGATGACCTATGAGCTTTGAGAGCTAGGGCATCATTGCTATTACCTTCAAGCTATTGTGTGAAGTGTTTGATCTCTCTTTATTTATTTTGTTGTTGATATTCACTATGTGGTACTCCCCATTTATGATCATTTCATGAGGAAATGTCTTGATGGTTCGCGGGCTGCAAGCTAGGGCATCATGTATTGTTTATGAGCTCAATGTTTGAGCATCAGACAATCAAATAGGGACATGAAGTGCCCAAATAGTGAGCTCATAAACAATGCATGATGCCCTAGCTTGTAGCCCAGGAGCCATCAAGACATTCCCTCGTGAAATGATCATAAACAGGGAGTACCACATAGTGAATATCAATAGCAAAACAAATAAAGAGAGATCAAACACTTCACACAATACATGTTGTTCTATAAGATTTATTAAGACTAAATATATTTTTTTATTAAGATTTTATTAAAACAAAGTATTTTGGGTTAGTTTTATGTTGTTTTATAAGATTTTATTAAGACTAAATATATGATGTAAACTCATAATTATACTTGATATATATATACTTCAAAGGAGGAATTATGAAATATAGTTGTAGGTAGTTATCTCTTCTATAATGATGGAGGAGTGAAAGGTAATGATCAATGAGGTTACTGCTATTAGATCATACATTAATACACTTACTATTTTGAATTTGAGCTCAAGCATCAGGCAATGTTATTGTTGTCATTGCATGCTTCTTGTTGTTGTGCACCATATATTATTTTATACACTGTTTATTTCATTGAGACCATGAGCTTGGCATTTGTAATGTATTTTATGTTATTGGATCAATGCTACCATGTTGTTGAGGCTATAGATGCATTGAATCACCACTACCATTCTATTTTTATAGCAGCAATATAATAAACACAGCACTGACCAATCAAATAGGGACATCAGTAAGACATTTAATACATTATTACTTCATCATGATGATAAAAATTTCATTGGCTCAAATCACATAGAATGTGGGTAGATGCTTCGAATCACCACTTCCATTCTATTTTGATGAAGAGGAACTATGTTATAAATTTTCAAGGCATGAAATTTTATAATCGTACATATATTTTATGAGTATAACTATACAATACAAGAGAACCCACATGCCTTGGTTGTTATTGGTCTATGAAAGGTTTTAGTTTACCTTTCCCAATTGAGATTTCATCCTCAGATCCAAAAGGACCAAGGTAATAATAAGTCTTGAACATAAATGCATGATTGTGGATCCTCAAGTAGGAGTTGTGATGCAAAGGAAGAACACTTATATGGGTTTACCCACATAAGGACAATGGTTTCATTCATCTTTATTTCAAGTGCTCTTGGGTACTTTACTTGGCCTCTAGGCTTGGGCATCCTATAGGGGTTGAACCAAAATTACGAAGGCAATAAAGACACATAGAACAATAGGTTTGGGGACTTAGACTTATGTTCAATCCTTACTAATGGTTTGGGGAACTAATTACTAGATGAGTGACTACAGTACCCTAGTTTGCATTATTAGATGATCTTGTTTAATTTGTGTTCATTTCATGCAAAGATACATGTAAAAGAAAATAAAAAATTTCATCTAAAGATTACATGTATATATATGAAAAATAACTTCTATATAATATACAAGGAAAATAACTTTCAAAAGAAAATGCAAGACTACAAGCATACATAAGAGGATGAACATAAATAATAAGGGTGCTAGACATTGCCTAAAGTGATAGATTTTTTACCTAGGTATGAATCTAGTGTGCCCCTTGTGTGATCCAGAACCTGCAAAGAAAAGAGAGATGGGGGTTATATAAAAAATATCTAAGCAATGAATGACATCCTATGATTGATCCTCATCTACAATTATGCATGTGCATAGTCAAGCCATACACTTCTGAAAGAAAAACTATGCTACAAGACATGTGCACTCAGAATAATGTTGCAGAGAGTAAATGGCTACATTTATGTCTTCATGAACACCTAGTGAGTCACTATTGTGACTACATCATTGAAACAGTGCAACAACACCAGATGTTACTTTTTCATCTGGTGTTGATGTGACATCATTTCCAACTGATGCACCCACAATAGTCACACACCATACACATCAGCACAAGGTAGTCATGAGAAAGCATTAGTAAGCAATGGAAGGGGCATACATCTGTTAGGAATGGGAACATTAAGAGGGGGGGTGAATCAGTGTTCACTATATTTTTATCTTTTAACTTTAATCTTTATACTGAACTTAAATGCTTAAGTACTGAATTAAACATTCACATAAACATGAAACATGAAATCAACACATGACACCAATATGGTTACGAGGAAACCCAAATAGGTAAAAACCCCGGTGGGAATTGACACCCACTAATATTTTGTGCTAGTGTTTTCTATGTTAAGTCTACAACTGATTTATCATATGGAGAGATATTTGAATAAGTGATTAAAGATTACAGAGCTGAAGATGGATAGATAATACTATATGCTAAATCACTATGATTTTGTCATTGATGTCAACAAGTTATTCATTACCAAGACATCTGAAGAATGGAGGAAGAAGGTCATAGCAGATGAGGTTATGGAATGCTTTGGATAACTTATTGATGAGTCTTTGATCTCATTATGTTGATCCTAGTACACGGTATTCATCTAGTATGAAGAAATGAATTCAAAGATACAAAGTAGTGTTGGTTGGTAAAAGAAGACAATTTAGTGTTTACCGAGATTCTCAATACAAACACCAACGACAATATACACCGTTGCAGTATGTTGTATACCGAGCACAAGTTTAACCAATAAGGTTTACCGACACATTTCTTTGACTTGACCGAGAAGAACAAAAGATCATTTAATGATGTTGTAGGCTAGGAAGACTGATGAGCTAGCACCTCATAATCAGCATAAAGATATGAAAAGGAATAAAGTTTGTTATAAGATCGACGGTTGACAAAATTCAAGAAATATCTGATGAAGAAGACTGAAACATGTTAAAGACACATCTACCAAAGACGGTTAAAGCGGTAAAAGCAATGAACAGGATTAAGCGGCAAAATCTAATGGATGAAAATGAAACGGCTTACTTGTTTATTTAAGGAGAAAGAAAATACATTGTTTTTTTAAGATCAAATAAAAATCAAAGAAGAAGAAGAAGGAGATACTGTAGGAAGCTGAGTGTGAACTTGTATTCATGCAATTTTTGATCAATTGGTTACTAAACCAAGATTGCAGAAACTGAGCTACACAGAGAACAAACTGAGCTACATAAAGAACAAACTAAGCTACACAAAGAACAAACTGAACTACACAAAGAACAAACCGAGCTACATAGAGCATAGTATTGATTGATTATAAGTGAAGTTGATTTAAGATTTGAAGTGTTAAGTGGTCAGAAAACATTGTTTGAGCATAACATTGATTCGTAATCTGCAATTTATTGTAATAAGGAAAATCAAACTACTATTACTTTCTAACAATTGTAATCAGTGAAAATCTCTTAATCGAGTAGAATTTTAAGTTATGATTGGTGTTCATTCTAATCAGTGAAACATGGTTATCCTGTAAATCAGCATAGTGAGTGATAGAAGATTGAAAGATAACTCCTAGTGGAAAATCCTCTAACTAGGTCACACCTAACAGTGTGCATTGTAACCTTTAACAGGGTTTGGTCCTCACAGGCCTCACTTCAAAAGAGTGAAATTTTTGGGTTGCCGATTCCCAAGTGGTTTTTCCCTTAACAGGGTTTCCACGTTAAAATCTTTTGTGTTATGTGTTGAGCGTGTTATCTATTTGCTATCATACTTTACATGTTAACTATTAGATTCAATCAGTAAATTATTTTGAGCTTATCTGATAATCAGTAAATACAGTGACAGTGAAGAAGATATATGTTTATTGAGTGATAGTATTTGAAGATACAAGTTTTAAGTTACTTATATTATTTTAGGACCTGGATAGCTAATTCACCCCCCCCCCCCTCTCAGTCATTCTAACAATTGGTATCAGAGCGTTGGTTGTTTGAAATAGAGTTTTAAGGACTTTAGCATAAAGATCACAAAATGAATAAGAGGGAAGTGCCCAGAATGAACAAAGACAACTTCTCAATATGACAACAAAGAATGAAATTGCATATTGTTGGAATTGGTGGAAATGCACTACATTTTATGACAACTAGCTACAGTGAACCGACTGGTCCTCTGACTATGGAACAACTAAAAGATAAGCATGATCACAATATAGCAATGATGGAACTTGTTTCTGGCTGTACCGACGTTGAATTTGAAGAAATCAAAGGATTGAGTATTGCTAAGGCAATGTGGGATAGACTAGAACAAGTATACAGTGGTAACACATCTATCAAGAGAGCTAGAGCAGAGAGCTTAAGAGGTCAATTTGACGAAATGAGAATGAAAGAAGGAGAAAATATTGTGGAATATTCAAATAGAATCAAAGAAGTTGTTTATGCTATAAGAGCTTCTGATGGAGTCATTAATGAAGAAATAATTATCAGCGAAATCCTCAGAACTTTGTTACCTATAGATGCCATTAGAGAGTCTGCAATTCATGAAAACCAAGATTCTTCCAATCTCACTCTTGATACTTTGATCAGTAAGCTTACTACCTTTGAACTAAATAATTTTGATAATAGCGTTGTACCTTCTAGAAGTAATATTGAGTCTACTTTCATGTCAAAACTGAAGATTGGGAAATCTAGTAAATATGATAGTGATACTGATAATGACATTGATAAGCTTGAAGCGTTAATGGCTAGAAGATTACCGAAAGGTAGAGGAAAGTATAAAGGTAAATTACCCTTGCCTTGTTTCAACTGTAAGGAAGTAGGTCATATTGTTTCTAGATGTCCTCATAAAAGAGATGATGATGATGAACCTAGAGACAGATCTGAAGGGAGTTATGGAAGGAGAGTTCATAAGAATTACCGACATAAAGATAGAGATGATGATGCAGGAGCATCCTGGGTGTAAGAGCAATCTTGCATCACCCAAAAATATTTCTATTTTTGAATTCAATAAGGGCTATCTTGTGTAGAGCTGCTATTTATGGAAACTTGCTATTTTTAGTAAGTTGGTCATAAATCTTGGAATGTTCTGATTTCACATATGGAGGTTCATCTCAGTTGTATCAGCCTGCCAGTAAAGTTTCATTGACAGATCAAGTCTAGCTTTGAAGATATTGAAGATTTTCGGTATTGGCAGTAGGGTACAGAAACTTTGAACTCAGTTTTGAAGGCTTTAGAGGCCCCGAATGAGGTTGAGAATTTGGGTGATAGGCGCTTGCGCCAGTCAAGCCTGTAGAGCACTTCGTGGCCTTTCCGAATTGGGGTTGTAATAGTCAATCGTAGCAACTGGCGATGACTTATGGTCTTCGGAAGTTGAGTCACCTGAAATGGCAGAAAATAATTTTCCTTCAAAATTTCTGTTCGGGTTTCAAAAGTTATTTTGAGCCGACTTTGATGTAACAAATCGTAAAATAAAATCATTCTAAGTTTGGTCGGCCCTTTGGGCTAAATTTCTGGAACCTTCTCGGGCGGTGGAAATTGCCTATATAAAGAAGGCCCGTAGTGTTGTCTTAGGTAGTTCTAGGTAGTAGATCTAGGTAATAATTCGAGGCTTTGTCCTACATAATATTTTAAGGGAATGCCCATGTGGTTTTGCATATTGTAATTCTGAAAGTTTGTAATTCCATATTTGTGGAGATAATAAGAAGCCAATTTTTTGTTCTTGCATATTGTTGTTGTTTCTCTGTTTCTGTTATGTGTTTGTGGTATTAAGGGGAGCACCCTTCATCAGATGACCAGAAAGATAAAGGTAAGAAGGCTTATTTTGCTGCTGAAGAGACTAACTTTGAATCTGATTCTAGTGTAGAGATTGTATTTGTGGCGATAAAGGATGATCCAGAAGAAGACATCCACATTAAAATCTTTTGTGTTATGTGTTGAGCGTGTTATCTATTTTTTATCATACTTTACATGTTAACTATTAGATTCAATCAGTAAATTATTTTGAGCTTATTTGATAATCAATAAATACAGTGACAGTGAAGAAGATATATGTTTACCGAGTGACAATATTTGAAGATACAAGTTTTAAGTTACTTATATTATTTTAGGACCTGGATAACTAATTCACCCCCCCCCCCCTCTCAATCATTCTAACATTTTGATCCTTGTTAGAAGATCCTTAACCTTGTTAGGAGTTGTTTTACAATTCTTTAAGTAGAGTAGACCTTATCAAGGGTCAGACCCTATTAGGAGTCTTTTACAATAGTCCCTATTAGGGTAGTGGACACATTATCCTAGAGCTCACTACTCAAGTGGTGAAGGCTACAACCTTCTGATTTCAGATACACACTATATCTACTGGATGAACTATCACTGTGACACTGCTTGTCAAATCAATTCCTTTGATGCATTGATGCTTTGACCTCTTGTAAAGATCTAATACATCTTATACTATCTTTGCACACTTCTGCTCTACTTATCACAACTCTATCTTGACTTTCATACTAAATACAATGGGCGCATCTTATATTTATACGCACATACAAAATAAACAACTAGGTCGGCCCTTAGACCTATTACATACAATGCTTCCAAATGAATTATCTTAAGCATGTTTACAATCAAAAATATATACATGTTGGCTGTATACACCTAAAAATGGTCACCTAGACTATTAGCCCCTTTTGCTAAATCATAAATTGCTTATTCTTGATCAAGTCTTAGTTCTATCATTTATTCGATTATTTTCTATGGGCTAACCATTTTATCCTAAAGTCTTTATTTATTTAAAAGGAATACTTCCTCCCCTTTTAAATAAATAAAAAGCCCCCACTTTTCCTCTTATCCTAAGTTGCACAAATAAAGCATTATTCTTATTTTATAAAAAAAGAAAAAGTACTTTTTGTCTCATATGGACACAAAAGTCAACTCTTATTTTCTCATTGGAGGATACTTGTGCACATGGATTGCTCCTCTTTCAAGCTCCACCATTGATTAAATCTTTTGCCTCTTAATCTCCATGGTCCATTCCTTCTCATTTCCTATAAAAGAAGAGCTCTCTTCTTCATTCTAGATCCCCAACTTTTTATGCTAATGTTATGCTGCAGGTTTTCTAGGTGCATTTGGAGCTCTTTGAAGACATTCTTGCATCAAGCTTTTTGGAGATCATTGTTGCATCACATCTTGGATTTCTTCATTGCTTCATAGTTTAGCTTTCATTCTTGCATAGTAGTTTCATTATCATGGCATTCATAGCTTCATACTTAGCTTAGATTTCCTTTATGCTTTAGATTAATTCATCTAGCTTAACTAGGAGGCTTTGTAACACTTGCATATTTCCTTTCATAGCTTAGTTTGCATTTCCATTTCTAGCATAGCATAGCATTGCATTCTCATTCTTGATTCTTGAGGATATTGGCATTTTTGCCCTTGTCTTCATTGAATCTCTCATTGCATGGTTTACTAGCAAGGTTATAGGCTAAATAGCTCTAGCTGAGAGCATTCTTAAAAACCCTTGCACTCCATGCCTAGGGAGCTATGGATTGATTTGTGAGGGCTCATTCTTGAGTTTCCTTGCATGTAATGATTCATAGAAGTGTGGTCACATTTTTACCACACATTGGCAACCTAATTACAATAGGTGCATAGCCTTTACAACATTAGAATATAGATGCAACTCAAAATGATAACTATCAGCTACTTTCTTGGTTCTTCACTGGCACACACTAGCAATGCAACTTCAACTGACTGTATCTTTCTCATCCTTGCATATCTGATTATGCACCCATAGACTAAGCATGAATATGGTCTAACCAAATTAACTTCTAGGGCACATACCATAATTATTTTGTACGCATGTGCACTGATGCTCTGAGCTGTAGGAACTCTATGCACTGTCCAGTCTTCGATACTTAATCGATTTCTAATCTTCTCATCAGGTGTGCTGACTCCAAACTTCTATATGACTTTGTTGCTATAATGACAACACTATATTAAGTCATATACATTAGTGTAGCCAACTTTCCAACAATCTCCCCCTTTTTCATTGATGGCAACAAAGGAATATGGCTAAGTTGATAACTGTCCTCAATACAAAAAACTTTTATCTTCTATACATATACTTATATCTCCCTATACATATTATGATCCATATTCTATACACAACTCCCCCTTTGATATTAATGACAAAGGTGTTACAAAAATTGTATCTACATATACTCACTAAGGGAAAACATTCGGATATGCTATCTTAAGGTTCTGGATCTCCTTCTTCCAAAAAGTGATCAAAGAGTTTACTATCTGGAGATGGG
This sequence comes from Chamaecyparis obtusa, assembly GCA_027943335.1. Taxonomy (NCBI): domain Eukaryota; kingdom Viridiplantae; phylum Streptophyta; class Pinopsida; order Cupressales; family Cupressaceae; genus Chamaecyparis; species Chamaecyparis obtusa. Next base: position 1,102,706 of record BSBK01005284.1, on the reverse strand, counting down.
CGCATAAAGCATACTATAACTTCTCCATCTTCTTCAAATCTATGGTAGGAACTTGATCATATGTCACCATGGTGGCATCAATCTCCTTGATATTCTAATTGAGAATGTCTAATGAGGGTGCAAGAGCATTTCTCAACTGATTCTGTCTAGCCCTTATCTTTGTCATCTCTTTCTCTGCCTTCTCAATTTTGTCTAACTAACCTTGGTAGACATTTTTGCATATGTTCACATTAGTGGATGTGTCTTTCACTAAACTCCTCCCTTTCTCAATCATAGCTTCTATCTCTTTTATTTTCTTGAAATGAGCATCAGTAAGCTTGTCTTGATCCATGCATTCTGCAATGATTCTTCTTCCTTGATCGGAAAATTCTTTTAGAGATGCTTGACCTGTCTTGAGTGAATTCAAATCTAGTGCAAATTTTCTCATTAGTTCACTCAACCTCTTCTTTAGGTACTTCTCTTCTGCAACTAGGGATGCAGATTCTTCAAGGCTTGAGAAATTGCTTTTGAAATGTGAGATGACTATACTCACATCATCAATAGAGTGTATCTTTGATACTTTCTTGTCCTATGGCAATAGATTATTCAAAATTTTTATTGATTCTACCAGGAGGGGATTCCTCATCACTTTCTTTTCTTTGGCTTTCTCCATAGCTAAGACACTAAACTTAATCAGGTCTTCTTCTCTCCATGAGTCCAAATTGGATGCGTCAGGTGTCAAACTTGACCATAATGTTGCAGAGGGAGTGATGGGACTACTATCCATCACTTCTTGTTTTACCTTGACTAATTCAAGTGAAGTTTCATTATTCTTTTCTTTTTCTATTTCTTTATTTTCAAGATCTTCTTTTTCTTTTTTTTCTTTTTCTTGTTCTTTTTCTTCCATCTTATCTTCTTCTTTCTCATCTATTATATTTTCAATCAATACCTATTCTTGATGAATGGGAGGTGTGTTGCTGCATAAAATTTTAGCTTCTTGTGTGCTCACAAAAGCTTCCTCAAACTTGTCCAACTCAGTGTCAGTGGCTGCCATGGCTATTTCCACATTATCAATGATAATGGTGTTGTCCTTGAGTGACTCTATCATGGGTGCAGACTTATCTAACTCTGCATGTGCTTCTACTACAAGCGTTGAATCCTGAGGACCTATAGATTGTATCTTGATGGTCTTTGACCCTTTGGTAACCATTGTGGGTACATGTGTTGTGGGTGCATTGGGTGGATACATGTTCCTATTCATAAAGACCTTCTCAAAGGCTTTCTCTATTTCTTTGGCAACTAGCTCATAATTTTCATCCATTATGTTCAGAGTTCTTGTCTTTGTTCTAAGGTGAGGCTTCACCAAATCTAATAGAAACTTCTTCTCTTCTAGCTCACATATAGGAAGGGTATAATCTAAGATCTTTTCCCTTATCTGCAAATCTTCTTCAATAGCCTATCTCTTTTGGAATTTAAGGATATTCCATACATTGTTAGGGATCATGGTTTTAAGTTCCAAGACTATCTTCTTGAACTTTAGCATGTGTTTGACCAACATACCATGAATCTTAGATTTGTCTATTTCATTGTACTTTTCATATAATTTCCCTACTTGATCAATTCTTCCCTCATCAACTATTCTGGCACTTAGCACATTGAGATTGGGTTTGAAACTTACTTCAGGAGGTGCTTGAGTGTTCCTTCTATTTCTTGTTGCTCGTGAGGATGGATGACTAGTGCTGGTTTCTTTCTTCCTCTTTGGCATTGCCTTACACTTGGGAGGATCAGTAAGGTCAATGGTTTCCTTGGGCATAGGAGTATCATCAGTTATATCCTTCTGCTCATCAGATTTCTCTATCTTCACCTTCTTCAACTTTGGATCATGTGATTCTACCTTAGTTGTATCTATGCTCTTTAGTTCCAAAGCAATCTTTTGTTCTTTTGCTTTGTCAAGATCTGCTTGAGACACACCATGTATTCTCAAGATCTCTGATGTGACTTTAGCAACCTTTCTTTTTGTTGTTACGTGGTTTAGCTTGGCATCTACTTCCTTTGTCTTCTCCTCATAAGTTCCCCATCTAGGTTCATTAGGGTCAATAGGAGCTGAGAGAAATACTTGAGCATATGATTCCATAACTTGTTCCTCTACTTCATATCCAAGTGGATGAATCCGCTTTGTTCTAGGTACAACAGCCTACATGCATGTTGTGTCTATTTCCACCATAAGACATATTGTATCCTTGTACTTTTAAACAATGTTTTCTAGAATTTTGTACCTCATTTATATCTTGGCCTTGAAGGTCTTCAACTCCAATGTTACATAGTCTCTCAAAGTAATCTCAGTGGATGCTTTGTTAGATATCTGCGGCATGGTTGGAATGAACTTGTCCAAATATAAATCTGATACTCTCCCAACTATATGAAGGTACATGTAAATGATTAAAGAGCCAAACCTGAATATTTTGGTCGTATCATGCTTGATGACCTTGATGTTATCAATCAATTGTGTGCGCAAGATCTCACAGAGATTGAAATCCCCATCTTCCTTCACAAGTCTAATGGATACTAGAATTGTGCCCATAGACACACTATTCACCCTACTGGTGTGATGAAACATGTATCCAAGTATCATAGACATCAATTTGATGTCAGCTTGCTCAATAGGCTCAATTGTCATCTTGCGCCTATCACTCCTTGACTTACATGTTTTCTCAACAATTTTTCTAACATCCTTGCCCATAGGAAGGAGGGCGCTTGTCCTAGAAAGGCATGTTATCTCATGTATTAGGTCACTGGTGATTCTTACTGGCACATCACCTATCTAGAATAAATCATCATGAATTCTACTCAATAGTATCTCAATCCATTCAGTCTCATAAAATTCATATGTCGTAGCATACTCAACTATAGGGTGATCATTCCACTCAACATATTCATCCATGAATGTTTTATCTAGTTTCAAAATGGTATCCATGTTCCCCCTTAACCTATCCAACCCTACTGATTCTTTCTTGCAGTAGATGTATGCCCTAATGTCCTTGACATGCATAATGCCCATAGGTATGTGGGAGAATGCTCCCTCTAAATCATGTAGGGTTGACTTAAATGGATGCTTCTTAAATACATATCTCTTCTTCTCTGCAACATCAAAAACTATGGGAGTGGCCATGACTTACTTATTTAATCAATTTCCAACTAATCTCTAAGATAATCTGAATACTTCTAAATCAGTGCGATGAACTACGGTTTTTGCAATCAACCAAATACACTGCTAATTACTGAAAATCACTGATAGATCACTCTACAAGTCTTCACAACAACTTATAAGGCTCTTTATGCTCTTCAATTTCTCATAATTTGAATGCAATGAATAATCAAACAACTTTATGTGTACTTAAAGTGAAAATTCTACCATTAATGCTTGTCACGGTAAACCAAGCTATCACTTCAAAATTTCTAACTTGAGTTCTGCTAACAATCAGTATGTGCGCTCTTGCATGAAGGTTCCTTTATACTCCAAAAGCTTAAGTCCAAAGGTGCATACTCTGAGAATGATTATACCAGCCACACAGGGGTCTAGAGCTAAATTATTTCCCCCTATGACCCTAAGGGCCATTCATCCAGATGTAGAGGGTGCATCCACTGGGGATGCATCCAATACATACTCATCAGTCTTGTCCTTCTTCTCTAACCAAATCAAGCTTGCATCCTCTAAGGCTTTCACAAACTTGACTTCTCCTTCAAGATCCAATACTAGTTCCTCGGCCTTTTTAGGGCTTTCCTGACCTTGCATCCTTGATCGACAGAACTTTGACATATGTCCAGCCTTGTTACAAGAGTGACAAATGACTAGAGGTCTTATATTCCTCAGTGCACTCACATGAGTCACCATTTTACATTGTCTCGATGAGTGACCATTATAGTTACATATCTAACATGTAACATTCTGAGAACTTCTTACATTTGTTTGATTTTGATTTCTCTGATCATGCTAAATCTTGTTCTTCTTACTAGTCTTGCAATTCATAGCTCTATGACCAAATTTATTGCATGAATAATAGTAACTATTAAAAGGTCTTACCTCTATACAGTTCCTTGCAATGTTTCCATGCTTGTTACATGCAAAACAAATGTGGTCTACAGGCTTGCGCTCATTCTTAGGTGGTCCACCATTATCTTTGGTTTGATCTTCAGTCTTCTCAGTATCAGTAGAGTCTTTTTGTGTATCCTTTCTTGCTCACATGTTGTCAATCTAATTTTGTGCTTCATTGTATCCAATATAGCTAGTGTCTCCTTTGCCTCTTCTTGTATAAAACTGAGATTCTATCAAATCAGAACTAGTGTGAAATTTGTCAATATGATTCTTTTCTTCTTTCAAATCAATCTCCAAGCTTTCTTTGCTATTCCTTAGCTCCAAGATTCTAAGTTAGCTTGTCTTAATTCCTCATTGAGTTGAAGGTTCTCTTTGACTTGTTCATTATAGACTTCCTGATTGTTGATTAGCTTATCATCAAATTCTTTAAGTAGTTCTTTCAAAGATGCATTGTCTTCATTCATCTTCTTGACCTTTGCTCCTAGATCACTATTAGAGCATTCTTTCAAATCTGTTCTTAGCCTTTTGATAACTAATTGTGCATCACTGACCTTTTCCTTTAGTTCTTCAATCTCTCTTTCTGGTTTGTCCAGGTCTTCAAGAGAAACTTCAAGATTTCTTTTCAGATGTTTCATTTCTACTTTTTCCATGATCTCCTCAAGTGTTTAAACTTCTTTGTTGAGGACCAGAGCTTTGATACCAATTGTTAGGAATGGAAACACTGAGAGGGGGGGGTGAATCAATGTTCACTGTATTTTTATCTTTTCACTTTAATCTTTATACTGAACTTAAATGCTTAAGTATTAAATTAAACATTCACATAAACATGAAACATGAAACATGAAATTAACACATGACACCAATATGGTTATGGGGAAACCCAAATAGGTAAAAACCCCAGTGGGAATTGACACCCACTAATATTCTGTACTAGTGTTTTGTGATCCTTGTTAGAAGATCCTTAACCCTGTTAGGAGTTGCTTTACAATGCTTTAAGTATAGTAGACATTGTCAAGGGTTGGACCCTTTTAGGAGTCTTTTACAATAGTCTCTATTAGGGGAGTGGACACACTTTCCTAAATCTCACTACTCAAGTGGTGAAGGCTACAACCTTCTGATTTCAAATACACACTATATATGTTGGATGAAATATCACTATGACACTGCTTGTCAAATCAGTTCCTTTGATGCTCTAATGCTTTGACCTCTTTAAAAGCTCTAATACATCTTATACTATCTTCGCACACTTCTTCTCTTCTTATCACAATTCCATCTTGACTTCCATACTGAATACAATGGGTGCATCTTATATTTGTACACGCATACAAAATAAACAACTAGGTCAGCCCTTAGACCTATTAAATACAATGCTTCCAAATGAATCGGCTTAAGCGTGTTTATAATCAAACATATATACATGTTATAAACCTAATTAAAATAGGTGCATAGCCTTTACAACATTAGAATATAGACACAACTCAAAATGATAACTGTCAGCTGCATTCTCTATTCTTCACTGGCACACACTGGCTGTGCAACTTCAACTGACTATATCTTTCTCATCCTTGCATATCTTATTATTCTCTCATATACTAAGCATGAATATGGTCTAACCAACTTAACTTCTAGGGTGCATACCATAATTCTTTCGTACGCATGTGCACTGATGCTCTGAGCTGCAAGAACTCTGTACACTGTCCAATCTTCAATACTTAACCAATTTTTTATCTTCTCATTAGATTTTGATGCATAGGTATGACTCACATTTAGAACCTTCTTCCAACTATTCTAATAAATGCAAAAATTTTGCAATCTTAAAAATAATTTCTCAAACTAGGGCAGAATCAGAATCTGAAACCCTCAAACATTTATTAATAACTTTCAGAAATGAAAGAATAAACCAAATCCCATATTTAGGATTCAATAATAGTGAATTAAAAACATTTTCTCCAAGTTATAGCCAAATCCAAGCAATAAAACAAAATTTATTGCATTTTTCCCAAAACTACTCATATTTTGACAGCATCCGACTAGTCTGCACCAAAACGGCTATAACTTTCTTAAAATGTAATAAAAATAAACCAACCAAAACCAAATGAAAAATGACTCATATATATTTCCAAAAATATAATTTTTAGGTATGTATCATTTAAAATGATTTTGTACCACTCAAAACATCAGAGGAATTACAAGAAAAATAACCAGAAAACTAAGATATGTAACATCAAAAATAAGTTTTCTTCCATACCAAATCCTTCTTCAAACTCCTCCAACTTACAATTTCATGTTTTGGAGACAAAATATATATAATTTGGACGCATAATAAACCATCCAACCAACCTATAACTACCCATTAACAACTTTTAACAAACTTTTAAAATGTTGTCACCAAGTTGTAAAAGATGTCATTATAATTTTGACAACATTTGAACAACTTTTACAATTATTATTCAAATATCCTCAAACCTTTCCTAGACCTTTAAAATATTTTTAAAATATCTTAAAGACTCTAATTACATCAATTATACTCTTTTTTTATATATTTTAGTGGTTCTACCATACTTTACTTTTCTTCATGACCTTATAGATCACAATGATTTTAATGGCTTTAATAGCCTTGCAAAATGGTTTGAATGGATTCCAAAGATTATTTAGGACATTACATAATAATGAAATCATATCATAGAAAATGTAAAATATAAAATTTTCCATGAGATATCCAATGAATAGGTGCTCCTGCACCATATTCTCGACCTTGAAATTTTTTCCAAGTCCTTTGGGAATGGGTTTTCAAAGATCTCTTCTTCATCTTCACTTTTGGTCTCTCAATTCTTTTCCTCAAGAATGTAACCCTATTAAGAACAAACTTATGTCCTTTCAAATTTGATTTCTTCATCACCTGCATTGAAATGAATACAATAACAAATTCATGTAAAAATATCATTTGATTAGTATCAAAATCAATCACAAAATTTGAGTCTTTCTCCTCAAATCTTCTTGGAAAATCTTCCCTTTTACTATCTTTATCATCATAAATCTGATCCATCTCTATTATTTGTTCATTATCATCCTTTATTTTTTAGAACACTTCAACATCATTCTTTTCAACAATGTCCATCTTTATGGATTCTTCCATTGCTTCAACTTTCTCATTAAATTCAATCAAATCTTCCTCTTTTGTTTCTTCTGTCCTTGTTTCTCTTTGTTCTTCCTTAATTTCTTGAATCTCTTCATCATGAGGTTTTACATATTCCTCACTATTTGATACTATTTCAACATCCTGAAATTCATCATAATCAGGTCCTCTTTTCTCTATGATTTCAAGAAGTTTCTCAAACTTATTTGTATCTTCCGCACACTTCTTTTCATATGCCTCTAGTTTTCTTTCCAATCTTTCTAACATTTCCTCTTCTCTTTTATATTTTTCTTTCCTCTTTTTCTTTTGTGAATCCATACCCTGCAAATCACCGTGCATAAATTTCATAAAGAAATTCATTTTCTTTATCAAGAAAGTCTATCTTTAACTTTCTTCCTCTTGTCTTTGATACCTCTCCTTAGGCCTTTCTCCTTTTTTATTTCTTGGCCTACTCTCTTGGTATCCAGGTTCCTTCAACCTATAAAAGAAAAACACACAACCACAAAATAACTTTTTCCTAGACCTTTTAGGCTCTGATACCACTTTGATGTAGAGGTATGATTCACATTTAGAATCTTCTTCCAACTATTCTAATAAATGCAAACATTTTGCAATCTTAAAAACAATTTCTCAAACTAGGGCAGAATTTGAAACCCTCAAACATTTATTAATAACTTTTAGAAATGAAAGAATAAACTAAATCCCATATGTAGGATTCAATAAAAGTTAATTAAAAACATTTTCTCCAAGTTATAGCCAAATCCAAGAAATAAAACAAAAGTTATTACATTTTTTCCAAAACTACTCATATTTTAATAGCATCTGACCAGTCTGCACCAAAATGACTATAAATTTCTTAAAATGTAATAAAAATAAACAAAACCAAAACCAAATGAAATATGACTCATATAGATTTCCAAAAATATAAATTTTAGGTCTGTATCATTTAAAATGAGTTCGTACCACTCAAAACATCAGAGGAATTACATGAAACATAACCAAAAAACTGAGATATGTAACATCAAAAATAAGTTTTCTTCCATTCCAAATCCTTTGTCAAACTCCAACTTACAATTTCGTATTTTGGAGACAAAATATATATAATTTGGAAGCATAATAAACCATCCAACCAACCTATAACTACCCATTAACAAATTTTAACAAACTTTTAAAAAGTTGTCACCAAGTTGTAAAAGATGTCATTATAATTTTGACAGCGTTTGAACAACTTTTAAAATTATTATTCAAATATCCTCAAACCTTTCCTAGACCTTTAAAATATTTTTAAAATATCTTAAAGACTCTAATTACATCAATTCCACTCCTTTTTTATATATCTGAGTGGTTCTACCATACTTGGCTTTTCTTCATGACCTTATAGATCACTATGATTTTAATGGCTTTAATAGCCTTACAAAATGGTTTGAATGGATTCCAAATATTATTTAGGACATTAAATAATAATGAAATCATATCATAGAAAATGTAAAATATAAAATTTCCCATGAGATATCCAATAAATAGGTGCTCCTGCACCAGGTGCACTGACTCCAAACTGCTATATGACTTTGTCTCCATAATGACAACATTATATTAAGTCATATACATCAGTCTAGCCAACTTGCCAACAACATCATCATCAAATCAGAGGAGAAAAGCATCAAATCTACATATTAAGGGAGGAGTACATCATGGATTTCAAGTAAAGATCATAACATCACAACATGGTTGGCAGCCCCAAGGAGGCCCCATTGCATGCAGTGAGTAAGCTACATCAAAACAAAGAGGTACACAAATTTGCATCATCTATACATTAATGCTATGGCATGGAGTATATTTGAATCTGCATGTTAAAGGATAAGTAAGAAAGCTGCATGATGCTAGTGAAATTAAAAAAGGTATAGATCTAATGAAGTTATGAAGCTACCCACATTCTATGTGCTTTAAGCCAATGAAATTTTTATCATCATGATGAAGTAATAATGCATTAAATGTCTTACTGATGTCCCTATTTGATTGGATGATGTTCTATTTGTTATATTGTTGATATCAAAATAGAATGATAGTGGTGATTCAATTCATCTACAGCCTCAACAACATGGCGACATCGATCCAATAATAGAAAATACATTACAAATGCCAAGCTCACAATCTCAATGAAATAAACAGTGTATAAAACAATATATGGTGCATAACAGCAGCGAGCATGCAATGACAAAAATAACATTGCATGATGCCTAAGCTCAAATTCAAAATAGTAAGTGTATTAATGTATGATCTAATAGCAACAACCTCATTGATCATTACCTTTCACTCCTCCATAATTATAGAAGAGATAACTACCTACAACTATATTTCATAATTCCTCCTTTGAAGTATATATATATCAAGTATAATTATGAGTTTACTGTTGGATACAATTGTATGATTGTGTGTTGTCCTTGATGTCACACAAATATCATATCATTTATCACTCTATGTCTACTGAGTTCAGTTGGTCAGCAAAGCGATTTTCAGTGTTTACCAAGATCACTTAAGTGTCAAAGGAAAATATGGCAAAAAATAGTGTTAACCGAGCTTCCATGATTAACGAAGAAAAGTTAGTGTTTACCGAGTTCACTCGGTCTCCAAAGGTTGTTGCAGAATTCACAGTGGTAACCGAGCTTCATTCGGTCATCAAAGGAAATCTTTTTAGGAATAGTGTTTACCGAGCAATGTCGGCCAATGAAGGATTTTGTTCATTTGAGAAATAAAGTTTATTTGTTTTCCAGCTGACTGTGGTAATGATTATTAGTGTCGCCTTAACAATTTGAATGGACAATCTAAATGGTATATATAGAAGGTCAAGTTGGGAATTCAAAATATGTATGTGAGTGAGAGTGTGTGTGTGAGTGGAAGTGTGATGGATGAGCGAACATGCAAATATATTAAGGAAGGTGTGTGCGGATTTTGAAGGAAGGATAGATATCCTTGAGGAGTAGCGAAGATATATTTGATCAGGAAGGATCTAGTGAAGTAGAACAGAGATCTGTAATCAGCAATTCAGTTGCATCTTATTCAGGTCATTTCATTGTTACTTTCTTACCATTGTAGCAGTCATTTCAAAATCTCTTAACCGAGTTGGTTTAACAGCCATTTTGTAAATCCTCTAACAAGGTGACAGTTCTATTGAATTGTTTCAAAGACCTCTTACAAGGCCACTCCTAACAGGGTGATTAAATCCTCTAACAAGGTCACACCTAACAGTGTGTTTTGTAACCTTTAACTAGGTTGGCTCCTAACAGGGCTCACTTCAGAAGAGTGAAAAATAGTAACTAGTTACATTGGTGGTTTTTCCCAAATTGGGTTTCCACGTTAAATCTGGTGTCTCATGTGTTCATGTTATTTTCTTGATGCATGCATGTTAATCACTAATGAATGCTTAAGATCAGTTATAATTAACACTCACTACAATAACTGAGTTATAGCATTTCTCTTTATGTTTACCGAGTAACAGTAGCAAATGATTTAATAAGACATCTAAGGGATCTGTGATAATATTTTTGTGGTTAATTGATTCACCCCCCCTCTTAGTTACTCCATCTATATTTCCAACAATTGGTATCAGAGCATTTGTTGCTTGCAGGAAGGGTTTCAAGGACCTAAGCTAAAGATCAGGATGTCTTACAAGAGAGAAATTACAAGGCTTAACAGAGATAACTTGTTAGCATGGAAAGGACTCATGAGACTTCATCTAGCTTCCATTGGTGATTCAGGATGCAAATATCTTGATCAAGAATATACAGTTCCTACTGGCACATTATCTGTTGAAGACATTGCAGAGAAAAAGAACCATAACACCATGATGATAGACATTGCATCAGCTCTTAGCTATGAAGAATTTGATGAGATCAAAGACTGCACAACTGCTTATGCAATGTGGAACAAGCTGAAGAAAATTTATGGTGGTGATGAAAATGTGAAGAGAGCCAAAGCAGAAAGCCTAAGAGGACAGTTTGATCAGATGAAAATGAGAGAAGATGAAAACATTGCAAAATATGTTGAAAGGATCAAGGCAAGTGTTAGTGCAATCAGAGCTTCTGGAGGAACAATTGATGATGAAACTATTATAAGTAAGGTTCTCAGAACATTACTTCCTATCTATGCAATAAGAGTATTTGCTATTCAAGAAAGAAGATGTGAAGAAAATCACAATATAACTTTGGATGCCTTAGTGGGAATATTGACAGCGTTTGAGTTGGATAACTATGACAACTATGTTCCAACTTCCAAAAATATTGAATCAATATTTGAGGCCAAACTTTCACTTAAGAAGGGCAAGAAAATAAAGGAAAACCAGTCAGAGAGTGAAGAAGAATCAGAAGAAAGTTATGATAGTGATCTTGAAGTTATTGAAGCATTACTTGCAAAGAAATATTCTAGAGGTAGAGGTAAATACAAAGGTAAAACTCCCTTAATCTGTTTTTCATGTGAAGAAATTGGTCATATTGTAGCTAGGTGCCCAAACAAGAAAAGTAAGGATGAGAAGAATGGTCACAAGTACAATGGCAAGAAGAACTTCAAATCATTCAAGGATAAAGGTAAGAAAACATGTTTTATGGCTAAGGATTCTGATGATAGTGAAGAAGAAATTATCTACATTGCTATAAAAGATGAATCTGATGATGATGAAGATAAGATGGCACTTATCTCTCATGTAAGAAAAAATGATATATGGATCATAGACAGTGGATGTTCACATCATATGACTAGTGAAAAAACAAAGTTTGAACACTTTGAAGACTATGATGGTGGTAGTGTAAGGTTTGGAAACAATGAACCTTGTTGTATAAAAGGAAGAGGATGAATCTCATTAACCAAAGAACTTATATGTGATAATGCATATTGGGTTGAAGGACTAAAGCATAATCTTCTAAGTGTAGCACAGCTAGTCAACATTGGATTCAAGGTTGAATTCATGCATGGCAAAGCAAGACTGTTGGATGACAAGGGAAAATTGATTGGATCAGGCAAACAAACCAAAGGTAACTTGTTTTATCTTGATCTTGGTGAATGCTCATGTTTTATTGTTCAAATTCAAGAAAGTTGGTTATGGCACAAAAGGTTGTGTCATGTAAATTTTGATAACATGGTGAAAATAAGAAAATTCAAGAAAGTAAGAGGCATTCCTACTTTGAAGAAACCTGATGTTGGTCTATGCAAGAATTGTCAAATTGGTAAAATGGGAAAGACTAGTTTTAAAAGTAAAAACTGTCAGTCTGAAGATATTTTGGAAATTTTGCATATTGATTTGTGTTGACCTATTGGAATTGAGAGCTATATTAGAGAAAAATTCTTTATTCACTTTGTTGATGACTACTCTAGAATGATGATTGTTATGTATCTAAGAGAAAAGTCATAAGCATTTGAGAAGTTCAAATGGTATTTGGCAAGAGTAGAAAAGGAAATAGGGAAAAGAATGAAGTGCTTGAGATCAGACAGAGGTGGTGAATTCATCTCCCATGAATTCAATAATTTTTGCATTGAAAGAGGAATCAAAAGATAGGTATCAACCCCAGGAACTCTTGAGCAGAATGGAATAGCTGAAAGGAGGAACAGATTTATCATGGATTGTGCAAGGACTCTAATGATTGAAAAGAACATTGCTATGAAATACTGGAAGGAAGCTATCAGCACTGCAGTTCATACCTTAAACTGAGTACAGTTGAAGAAAGACACATTCAAAACTCCTTATGAGTTATGGTATGGCTATAAACCCAATGTAAGTTACTTGAAAGTATTTGGTAGTAAGTGTTACATCTTAAAAGAATCTAGAAAAGGCAAATTTGATGTGAAAAGTGATGAAGGAATATTTTTGTGATATTCTTGCAAGAGTAAGGCATATAGATGTTTGAATTTGTCTACTCACAAAATCATAGAAAGTGCACATGTGAAAGTTGATGAGTTTGCAGAAAAGACTGAAGAAGAAAGAAAAAAGGAACCAGAGGATTACAAGAGATTTGTTTACATTGAGCCTGATACATTACCAGACACATCTGTCAATAAGGAGACTACATCTACCAAGCCTAGTATAGTAATCGAGTCACAAGAAGAAGTTCAAACCAAGTCACAAGGACCCGAGTCTCAGTCTGAAGCTACCGAGCCAATATCTACCGAGCCTGAGCAATCAAAACCTAAAGATGAAATTCAAAAAGATGACAATGTAACTCATTCAAGAGGCAATGAACCTATATTGGCCAAGTATGTTAGGAGGCATCATACTCCAGATCAGATTATTGGAAACAAATCAGAAGGTACTATGACAAGAAGTAAACTAAAAAGGTACATGTTTACTTGCTGATTTTGAACCTAGAAATGTGAAAGATGCATTTGAAAATGAAAGTTGGATTGAGGCTATGAATGAAGAAATAGAAAAAATAGAGAAGAACAAAACATGGACTCTTGTACCTAGGCCTAAAGATAAAAATGTAATTGGAACAAAATGGGTATTCAGGAATAAGTTGAATGAAGATGGTCAAGTATCAAGAAACAAAGCTAGATTGGTGTGTAAAGGATATTCTCAAGAAGAAGGCGTAGATTATGGTGAGACTTTTGCTCCTGTTGCAAGATTAGAAGGTGTAAGGACTCTACTTGCATATGCAGCACATAAAGGATTTAAGGTATATCAAATGGATGTAAAATATGCATTTCTCAATGGTATTCTTGATGAAGAAGTCTACATTGAGCAACCTAAAGGTTTTATTGATCCAGACAAAAGGAATATGGTCTGCAAGTTACACAAAGCATTGTATGGTCTGAAACAAGCCCCTAGAGCATGGTATGAAAGATTACATAATTATCTTATTCGGATTGGTTTCAAAAGAGCTAATGATAATAGTAGTTTGTATATCAAGGAAGGACCAGATAACAAAAATTTTTTGGCAGAAATATTTGTGGATGATACTGTGTTTACAGCGAATGATGATCAGTGTAAAGAATTTTCAGAGCAAATGAACAAAGAATTTGAAATGTCTATGTTTGGTCAGATAAAGTTCTTTGTTGGTCTTCAGATTTAGCAGAGCAAGAACAATATCTACATTACTCAGTCTAAATACATCAAGGAAATACTTAAGAAGTTTGGTATGGAAGATTCAAAACCAGTTGGTACCCCCATGTGTACTGGACTGAAGCTTACCAAAGATTATGATTCAAAAGAAGTAGATCAGACCTTATACATATCAATGATGGGAAAATTACAGTATGTAGTTCATACAAGGCCTGATATTGCCTTAGCAGTTGGTATAGTAGCAAGATTCTCAGCAAAACCCAGAGAAAATCATATGATGGCAATCAAAAGAATCTTGAGATACTTGCAAGGAACTAAAGATTATGGCTTGTGGTATAAATTTGGAGGCAATTTGGACTTAAAAGTGTTTACTGATGTTGATTGGGAGGAAACATTGATGACAGAAAGAGTAAAAGTGGTGGAGCATTCTTTCTTGGCAAGAGGTTGGTATCTTGGACCACTAAAAAGAAAAATTGCACATCCCAATCCATAGCAGAAGCAGAATATGTTGCTATAGTAGTAAACTGATCTAATATTGTTTGGTTTAAATAGTTGTTGGAAGGCATGAAGGTTGAGATCAAAGAACAAGTTGTTATGTTTTGTGATAATACAAGTGCAATAAATATTTCAAAGAATCCAGTAATGCATTCCAAAACCAAGCACATTGCTATAAAATATCACTTTGTCAGAGAATTGGTGTAGGACAAGGAAATCAAATTGGAATGTGTTCATACAAAAGAACAGATTGCAGATATATTCACCAAGCCACTATCTAAGGATGCATTCTTGTATCTAAGAGGTAAGTTAGGGGTCATTCCCCTATCCGAAGCTCACTAAATAAAGTTTTAGTGATGCATCAACTAGAGCATGTTGAAGATTATTCAGTTGATGCAACATAATCAAAGAATCATTGCATATGAATTAGTACTCAAGGTACATTGCTATTCACCTGATATGTGTTGTCTATGGCATGTGTTGTCAAAGAGGGAGATTTTGTTGTCATATCTCAAGAAATTTCTCTTAGAGGGAGAAGTTAAGAGGAAGAGTTTACAATCAGAGAGAGAAGTTTGCAGATAGGAAGAGCTTACACTGACAGAGGGAGTTCTCATAGATGAGAATCAGAATGAAGCTAAGGATATGTTCCTTACTCTATGTTTTCTTTGAAATTTCATTGTGCTATGACATGTGTTGCCATCAATGCCAAAGAGGGAGATTGTTGGATATAATTATCTGATTGTGTGTTGTCCTTGATGTCACACAAATGTCATATCATTTATCACTCTATGTCTACCAAGCTCAGTTGGTCAGAAAAGAAATTTTTAGTGTTTATCGAGATCACTCAGGCGTCAAAGGAAAATATGGCAAAAAATAGTGTTAACCGAGCTTCCATGATTAACGAAGAAAAGTTGGTGTTTACCGAGTTCAATCGGTCTCCAAAGGATGTTGCAGAATTTGCAGTGGTAACCGAGCTTCATTTAGTCATCAAAGGAAATCTTTTCAGGAACAGTGTTTACCAAGCAATGTCGGCCAATGAAGGATTTTGTTCATTTGAGAGATAAAGTTTATTTGTTTTCCAGCTGACTGTGGTAATGATTATTAGTGCCAACTTAACAATCTGAATGGATAATCTAAATGGTATATATAGAAGGTCAAGTTGGGAATTCAAAATATGTATGTGAGTGAGTGTGTGTGTGTGAGTGGAAGTGTGATGGATGAGCGAACATGCAAATATATTAAGGAAGGTGTGTGCAAATTTTGAAGGAATGATAGATATCCTTGAGGAGCAATGAAGATATATTTGATCAGGAAGGATCTAGTGAAGTAGAACAGAGATTTGTAATCAGGAATTTAGTTGCATCTTATTCAAGTCATTTCATTGTTACTTTCTTACCATTGTAGCAGTCATTTCAAAATCTCTTAACCGAGTTGGTTTAACAGCCATTTTGTAAATCCTCTAACAAGGTGACAGTTCTATTGAATTATTTCAAAGACCTCTTACAAGGCCACTCCTAATAGGGTGATTAAATCCTCTAACAAGGTCACACCTAACAGTGTGTTTTGTAACCTTTAACTGGGTTGGCTCCTAACAGGGCTCACTTTAGAAGAGTGAAAAATAGTAACTAGTTACATTGGTGGTTTTTCCCAAATTGGGTTTCCACATTAAATCTGGTGTCTCATGTGTTCATGTTATTTTCTTGATGCATGCATGTTAATCACTAATGATTGCTTAAGATCAATTATAATTAACACTTACTACAATAACTGAGTTACAGCATTTCTCTGTATGTTTACCGAGTAATAGCAGAAAATGATTTAATAAGACATCTAAGGGATCTATTGTAATATTTTTGTGGTTAACTGATTCACCCACCCCCCCCCCCCCCCCCTCTCAGTTACTCCATCTATATTTCCAACATTTACATCATATATTTAGTCTTAATAAAATCTTATAAAATAACATAAAACTAACCCAAAATACTTTGTCTTAATAAAATCTTAATAAAATAATATATTTAGTCTTAATAAAATCTTATAAAACAACATACATTGTGTGAAGTGTTTGATCTCTCTTTATTTGTTTTGTTGTTGATATTAACTATGTGGTACTCCTTATTTATGATCATTTCATGATGAAATGTCTGGATGGCTCGCGGGCTACAAGCTAGGGCATCATGCATTGTTTATGAGCTCACTGTTTGAGCACTAGCCAATCAAATAGGAACATGAGGTGCTCAAACAATGAGCTCATAAACAATGCATGATTTCCTAGCTTGTAGCCTGCGAGCCATCAAGACATTTCCTCATGAAATGATCATAAACGGGGAGTACCACAAAGTGGATATCAACAACAAAACAAATAAATAGAGATCAAACACTTTACACAATGCCTTGAAGGTAATAGAAATGATGCCCTAGCTCTCAAAGATCATGGGTCATCAAGCATTCCAAATGAAAAGATGTAAACAATGCCAGTATTAAACAGTGAGCTCATGAACAATGTATGATGCCCTAGCTTGCAGCCTATGAGCCATCAAGACATTTCCTCATGAAATGATCATAAACGAGGAGTACCACATAGCTAGTGAATATCAATAGCAAAACAAATAAAGAGAGATCAAACACTTCACACAATATATGATGTTTTATAAGGTTTTATTAAGACTAAATATATTGTTTTATGAGCTCACTGTTTGAGCACATCATGTCCCTATTTGATTGGTCGGTGCTCTTTTTATTATATTGATGCTATTAGATCAAATAGGGACATTAATAATAAAATAGGGACATCAGTAATAAAATAATACACTTACTATTTTGAATTTGAGCTCATAAAGATTAAGATATCCCTATTTTATTACTGATGTCCCTATTTACATATTCTCATCAAATGACCCAAAAACATCAAGAATGGTCCTATATGGTCACTAATAGCCAACTTTCAGAAGAATATAAATGAATGCAAACATACATAAGTGGATGAACATAAATAATGAAGGTCCTATATGGATGGTTCTAATGCTTTGCCATTACAACAATTGAGCATCCATCATTTGGTATATGAACAGGTGAAAAACATGCATACATCCAGACATGTGTACTATGAGCTTTCTTGCAACAAATGGACTTGTGATGATTTTCACAATAGTACATGTGTTGCAAGAAGGCTCAAAGTAGTTCTTAGGAAAATATGAATGTTCATCACCTGTGCATATCATAGTTGATCAGAGAAGGTATATGCACAAAAAAACAAATAAAGAGAGATCAAAAACTTCACACAATGCCTTGAAGGTAATAGAAATGATCAAACACTTCAAAATAGGGACATCAGTAATAAAATAATACACTTACTATTTTGAATTTGATCTCATAAAGATTAAAATATCCCTATTTTATTACTGATGTCCCTATTTACATCTTTTCATCAAATGACCCAAAAACATCAAGAATGGTCCTACATGGTCACTAATAGCCAACTTTCAGAAGAATATGAATGAATGAAAACATACATAAGTGGATGAACATAAATAATTTGAAGGTACCAAACATTGCCTGAAGTAATGAAGTGTTGACCCAGGGTTCAATCTAATATGCTCTTGTATGATCCAAAACCTGCAAGGAAGGAAAAGATGGGGTTAGATCCAAAGGATCTAAGCAATGCCTGGCACCCTATTACTGATCCTCATCTACAATTATGCATGTGCATATTCAATCCATACACTTCTAAAATGAACTATGCTATAGAACATGTGCACTCAAGAAACATATGCATGCAGTGAGTAAATCAAGACCAAAATGGAGCAAAAAGTATGATGTCAAATGTGTTATCAAGAAACACCTCATGGGCTGTGAGTCAACATGGTATATATGTTGTTTCTACAAGATCAGTAAAAGGACATCTACAACCTCAACAACATGGCAATATTAATCCAATAACAGGAAATACATTACAAATGCCAAGCTTACGGTCTCAATGGAATAAACAGTGTATAAAACAATATATGATGCCCGAGCTCAAATTCAAAATAGTAAGTATATTAATGTATGATCTAATAGTAGCAACCTCATTGATCATTACCTTTGACTCCTCCATCATTATAGAAGAGATAACTACCTACAACTATATTTCATAATTCCTCCTTTGAAGTCATAGGTTAGTTTAACTATTGGACAATGAGCTGATAGGAGTTTCGAATAGATTTGAATAAAAACTAAGAGTATTGAATTTTATTTGTTCCTATTGTGATTTTAGGGGAGAAGAAGGCTAAGATCTTTTCAGCAGATCAGGGTGATGTATATAGCTTGTAAGTTTAATGTTTGCACTTTTTTTGTTTGAGGCTTAATTATGCTAGTTTTTAAATAGAAAGATTTTTCTTTCTTATTTCAAATTCATTCCTTCATATGTCATACCTGATGCACAGTGAATTCATAGGAGTTTCAAATAGATTTGAAGAAAAACTAAGAGAATTGAATTTTAACTGTTCTTATTGCACAAATTCAGGGGAGAAGAAGGCTAAGATCTTTACAGTTGATCTTGTGTGGGCAAGGTACGAAATTTATTCTTGTCACAATCTAAAACTGTTTGGAGTTGATTTCAGCTCTTCATCATAGAAAGAGATATATAATTTACAGATCATTGTGACAAGTATTTTTAATTCAAATTTATGACTAAGTGTTACAACTAAGAAATGTAAATTAGGTTGACCTCCAAACACCATAGGAAACTTTAGCAGATCATGTTTGATGAAAATGATAATGAAATTTGGCATGTGCGGGTAAAGGAATCATGCGGTCATCATTTTGTTTGGGCTATGGTTTTCATGTATAGTGTTTGTAAAAAAATTCATCCTTAAACAAAAACTTGTCCTTCCTAGTATCCAGATTATTGATGCTTCTATTGGTATTCATTTGGATGCTAGTTCTTGTGCTCTTCGGTGCCTTTCCATGCTTTATTTGGTGTTGAGTTTTTAACTTGCTAACCTCCTTGTTTTGTTAGCATCCTCTATGATTTTGGATGCTATATTTTCCTGAGTCTAGTTGGTGCCTTACTTCCCCTCTTTGGTTCCATGCTTGCTTACATTAATAGTTCATTTTGTCTCTGATTAGGGCACTATTTCTCCTTGACTGTATTCTTTTGGGGTCTGATCTATTGTAGTTTTTTCTTTTTTCTTTGAATCATTGTTCACAATTACTTTTGATGCAATATTTGTGTGAAGAACAAGAACAAATTGGTGAACAAGTGTATTTCACAAAGATAAACATGACACATTTTGTTGGGTTGATTGGGTTGGCTTGGTACCATTTACATGGCCTGGCAAATATTAAAAAGTGAGCTCATGAACAATGTCAGTATTAAACAGTGAGCTCATGAACAATGTATGATGCCCTAGCTTGCAGCCCGCGAGCCATCAAGACATTTCCTCATGAAATGATCATAAATAGGGAGTACCACATAGTGAATATTAACAGCAAAACAAATAAAGAGAGATCAAACACTTCACACAATGCCTTGAAAGTAATAGAAACGATGCCCTAGCTCTCAAAGCTTGCAGGTCATCAAGCATTCCAAATGAAAAGATGTCAAAAATGCCAGTATTAAATAGTGAGATCATGAACAATGTATGATGCCCTAGCTTGCAACCCACGAGCCATCAAGACATTTCCTCATGAAATGATCATAAACAAGGAGTACCGCATAGTGAATATCAATAGAAAATAAAGAGAGATCAAACACTTCACACAATGCCTTGAAGGTAATAGAAATGATGCCCTAGCTCTCAAACCAAACGGGTCATCAAGCATTCCAAATAAAAAGATGTAAACAATGACAGTATTCAATAGTGAGCTCATAAACAATGTATGATGCCCTAGCTTGCAGCCCGCGAGCCATCAAGACATTTCCTCATGAAATCATCATAAACAGGGAGTACCACATAGTGAATATCAACAGCAAAACAAATAAAGAGAGATCAAACACTTCACACAATGTCTTGAAGGTAATAGCAACGATTCCCTAGCTCTCAAAGCTCACGGGTCATCGAGCATTCCAAATGCTAAGATGTATACAATACCACTATTAACATTCATATTGTGTCATTAATTGAGTTAATGAGAAGACAAAGCTTGAATGCCTACCTCAAGTGCCAGTGCCCTCTTCCCACATGGTGTCAACCTCTTCACACATGCCAAACTTAAATGCCCTCTTCATGCCACGCAAAAGTGCAGAGTCATCTTTGTGGCAGCTCTTCGAATTCACAAAAATTACAAATGACACTTTCATTTTCTTTTTTTTGTTTATAACTAAAGGGGTGTTGCAATTATGACATCATCATCGCTATTATGACACTGTCAGGAGCACTTGCAAAAAAAATACAAAAAACAAACACAAATTGTAGTGGCATTGCAAATTGGCATCGAAATTTGACCCCAAATGTTGTAGTGGTTGCTATCTAGTAAAGTACCATATCTTTTAATTGATGAAGAGGATTTGAAAAGAGGAGATAACAAGAGAACCTAGAGATGTAAGGAAACTCAGGTGCGGAAATAGCTTCCTACACTAATCCCTTAAGGAAAGTATTGTGCAAATTCTTTGTAAATCCTTACAATTTCAGATTCGTTAAGCTAATATTGTAGCATAAACCATACATATAGAAAATAGATAGAGAAGATTGAAACACATAAACACAAAGATATGTCGGTGGGGAAAAACCTTTCGGTAAAACAACCCCACCCCTCCAAAACCTGCACAATGTATTATCTTCAACACAAAGATTACAACACACTTGCAATGCAAGTTCTTTCAGGAAATAAGAGACAAAGCCAACAAGACTTATCAAAACTTATTGTCTCTCCCATAGAAGCAGCATCATATATATAGGCTCCTTAGGACCCAACAAATACCCAAAATAGGTGTTTGGCATCCAACCACCAAGACCCATGCACAAAGCCACATGTACATAGTTGTTACATGCAATCCCAAGAATAGGCGTCCATCCCTAGAATAGACTATGACAGCTTGTCATAGAATCCGCCAAAAATAACGGTCATAAGAGAAGTGTAAGAGAATCTGTCATACCAACCTATTTTTTGCATATTCTCTTACACACACCAACCACTCCTTCTTGGGTGCACAAATAGGCCCAAGTCATAAGATGCCCTTACACTTGTCATAGCACATTCCTTAAATAGCTCTTATGCACCATAGGAATCTGTCATAACCGTTTCAGCCATGATTTCCTTACACATAATACAAGATGCCGACACATCAAGTGGAGTGACACATCAACATGCCAACTAGACATGTACACTCACACTTAATTACATTATTTGCAAAAATACATTTAACAAAACAAATAATAAGAATAGGAATTATCCAAGGTTGAGACACCTTATTCCTAACATTCTCCCACTTGTCAAACACCTTGTAAGAGCAACAAGAACATAATAGGAACTAACCGCTATAGGCCAAAAGGCCCATAGACTCCGAACACCATCTAAACTTCTTAGTGCCCACTGGTTTCGTTAATGCATCTGCAACATTCTTCACAGTATCTACCTTCTCCAAATTTACCTTTCCATCTTCCACCATATCTCTCACAAAGTGAAACTGCACATCAATGTGCTTCGTTCTGGCATGGAAAGTTGGATTCTTTGCAAGGCAAATAGCACTCTGACTGTCACACCAAATAGTAATCTATTCTGCATCAACACCAACATCAGAACACAATCTCCTAAGCCAAATGGCTTCCTTACAAGCATGAGTAGCAGCCATGTACTCAGCTTCTGTAGTGGACAAAGCAACCACAGGTTGTCGCTTACTCATCCAACTGATGGCACCACCAAACATAGTGAACACATAAGCACTAGTGGATCTCCTGCTGTCAATATCACCTACCCAATCTGAATCCACAAACCCATGAATACAAACTGAATGCGGAGATTTAGAAGAGTTACCATGATAACATATGGAGTAATCTGATGTACCCCTCAAATATCTAAAAACTCACTTAACTGCATCCCAATGTACCCGTCCAGGGTTAGCCATAAATTGACTCAGGACTCCCACTGCTTGGGCAATGTCTGGTCTAGTACAAACTATAGCATACATAAGACTACCAACTGCACTAGCATAAGGTACTCTACTCATGTCCTCCACCTCACTAGGAGATTTTGGACAATCATCTACAGATAACTTTGTTCCCACAGAAACAAGAACACATAGTGGTCTACAATCTGCCATGCTGAACCTGTCCAACACAGACTTCACATACTTACTCTGGCTCAACCAAAGTTTTTTGTTGGACCTATCTCTACTGATTTCCATACCCAAGATGTACCTTTCTGCCCCAAGATCTTTCATCTCAAATTGTGCTGACAACTGAGATTTAAAATCAAAAATCATACCCGTACCCTTCCCAAACAACAACATATCATCAACATATAATGCAACAATAAGAAGGCGATCATTTTCAACTCTAAAATAAACACAATGATCTGATTTCGATCTTACAAATCCAATTGACAATACAAAGGCATCAAACTTAAGGTACCACATCCTAGGAGATTGCTTCAAACCATATAGAGATTTCTTTAATCTGCAAACTAATGATTCTTTACCTTTAACAATGTAGTGCTCAGGCTGTGACATATAAATCTCTTCCTCCAAATCACCATGAAGGAAAGCTGTCTTCACATCCATCTGTTCTATCTCTAAATCATATGATGCAGCAAGAGATAACAGAAATCTAATGGATGTCAACTTTGCAACAGGAGAGAATATTTCACCATAATCTATTCCCTCTACCTATGAATACCCCTTTGCAACCAATCTAGCTTTGTATCTTTCAACACTGCCATCTGCACAGAATTTCTTTTTGAACACCCATTTACAGCCAACAGATTTTCTCCCTTTAGGCAAAGGTACAAGGTCCCATGTTTTGTTTTTCTCTAATGAAGCCATCTCATCATCCATAGCCTCAATCTAGGAACCTGCATCTTCCATGCCCAAAGCCTCTTTCACAGATCTAGGCTCATCAGTGTTAGTAATCAAAGCAAAAGCACAACTCAAATCTAACATAGAATAACCAAACCTTTCTGGTTGCTTTCTTTCTCTCGTGGATCTCCTCAAGGGCTGAGGTTGAGGTTGTTCTTCCTCTTCTTCCGAACTATCAGAGCTGCTAGAGCTCTCCTCATCATTAGACCCAACATGGTCTCTTTGTTCAGTCTTCTCAGGGGTAGGAGGCAACTGAACAACATCTTTTTCCTTTTCTTTTTCATCTGGTTGTAGCACAATAGGAGAAGATGTTAGCTCTCTGAAAATAACATTTCTACTATACAACACCTTACTAGTCACAGGATCCCAAAGCTTGTATCCTTTCACACCAACACTATATCCGATGAAGATACATTTGACAGCTTTGTTTTCCAACTTAGATCTTTTCTCCTTTGGAACATGTGCATAAGCTTCACAACCAAAAACATGAAGATGTCTAATTGAAGGCTTCTTACCAGACCACACCTCCATGGGTGTCTTACCAACAAGAGCTGATGTAGGAGATCTGTTAACCAGATAGCAAGCAGTGGCCACAGCTTCAGCCTAGAACCTTTGTTCTAAACTAGCTCCACTAAGCATACTCCTAGCCTTCTCCATCAGTGTCCTGTTCATTCTCTCTACAACTCCATTTTTTTGTGGGGTATATGGAGTTGTCTTATGCCTCTTGATACCTTGTTCTTTACAGAACTATTCAAACTCTGCTAAGCAAAACTCACCACCATTGTCAGTTCTCACACACTTGATCTTCTTACTAGTCTGATTCTCTACAAGAGCTTTAAATTCCTTGAATCGACTAAAGACTTGTATCTTACTTTTAAGGAAATAAATCCATGTCCTTCTACTATAATCATCTATGAAAGATACAAAAAATACAGACTTGGAGATTGAAGGAACTTTTACAGGACCAAATACATCAGAATGAATAAGATCCAAAACATCGGAAGATTTGTGAGGACTAGAGTAAAACTGAACATGATTTTGTTTACCATAGACATAGTGTTCACAGAAGTCAAACTCAAGATTGCAATCATTTAACCTCTCAATGAGATTTTTATTTTTCAGGGTTCTGAGACCCTTTTCACCAATGTGGCCAAATCTCATATGCCACAACATTGTCTTTTCTGCAGGAAGCTTACCTTCCAAAGTGTTTGCACTACCATCGGAACCAATAGCCACAGATTTCTTCACTGCTTGTTCAGATGGTGAGGATGAAGAACTATTACATAGAGGAATACATGCATCTAGCTGAAATAAGGTACCTCTCCTAGTACCCTTCGCAAGCACCATTGATCCTCTCATCATCTTGCATCCTTCTTTAGTAAAAACAACCTGCACACCTACATCGTTCAGCATACTCACAGATAATAGGTTTCGTGCCAAACCCAGAATGTGCATAACTCCGTTGATTCCCTTTACTCATCCATCAGGAAATCTGATAGTGACCCTTCCGCGTCCAACTATCTTTAGGTGAGAATCATCACCCAGATACACCTTTCCACCATCAAACTTCTCATACTTTGAGAACCAGTTTCGATGAGAGGTCATGTGAAAAGAAGCACATGAGTCTATCAACCACACATCATCAGATGCATGGGCGGCCAAGGCTGCGATGAATGCATCGCCATCTTCTTGAGATCTTTCTGAAGCTGAATCTAAACCCTTCTTCTTCTTCGGCTCTTTGCAGTCTTTACGGAAGTGCCCAGATTTATCACAGTTCCAACATTTTACCTTGGACTTATTGGAAGTCTTTGACTTCCCACGGGATTTGGATCTACCCTTATTGTCAGACTTATTGTCATTTTTCTTCCCTCTTTCAGTGGATCTCCCACGAACAGCAAGGGCTTCTTTTTCTGAAACGGAAGCCTTTCTCCGCATCTCCTCTGATAGCAGCGAAGACACCACATCATCCATTTTGAAGGTGACTAATGTGCTTCCGAGAGCCATCACAAGATGGTCCCATGAATCCGGTAAAGAACACAAAAGTGTGTAGCAACGATCCTCCTCCTCTAACTTGACACCAACTGATGTCAACTGTGCAGTCAACAGATTAAATGCATTTAAATGATCCGTTAAGGATCCACCTTCCTCCATTTGTAGAGAGTACAACTTCTTCCTTAGGAAAAACTTGTTCACTAGAGATTTGGCCTGATACATGGCCGCAAGTCTTTACCACAAACTATTTGCAGTTTTCTCATCTAGAACATTTAGAAGAACTGCATCGGTTAAACAAAGTCTTATGAGACCCTTAGCTTTACGATCTTTGATATCCCAATCTGCTTGAGTTATAGTTGCTGGTCTTGTAGCACTTGAAGTCGCTTCCCATAGGTCACGATCTTCCAACATGTCTTCCATCTTGAGTTTCCACAACTCAAAATTAGTGCCATTAAATTTCTCCACCTCCATTCTTCCATATGATGAACTCGCCATCTCAATCTGCAAATAAGATTCAGAATGCTCTGCACAAAACTCCCACTCAACTTGAGATTAGCTCAAAAAACCCTACCCAACAACTAGGATCAAAAGTTGATCAAGCTCTGATACCACTTGTAAGGAAACTCAGGTGCGGAAATAGCTTCCTACACTAATCCCTTAAGGAAAGTATTGTGCAAATTCTTTGTAAATCCTTACAATTTCAGATTCGTTAAGCTAATATTGTAGCATAAACCATACATATAGAAAATAGATAGAGAAGATTGAAACACATAAACACAAAGATATGTCGGTGGGGAAAAACCTTTCGGTAAAACAACCCCACCCCTCCAAAACCTGCACAATGTATTATCTTCAACACAAAGATTACAACACACTTGCAATGCAAGTTCTTTCAGGAAATGAGAGACAAAGCCAACAAGACTTATCAAAACTTATTGTCTCTCCCATAGAAGCAGCATCATATATATAGGCTCCTTAGGACCCAACAAATACCCAAAATAGGTGTTTGGTGTCCAACCACCAAGACCCATGCACAAAGCCACATGTACACAGTTGTTACATGCAATCCCAAGAATAGGCGTCCATCCCTAGAATAGACTATGACAGCTTGTCATAGAATCCGCCAAAAATAACGGTCATAAGAGAAGTGTAAGAGAATCTATCATACCAACCTATTTTTGGCATATTCTCTTACACACACCAACCACTCCTTCTTGGGCGCCCAAATAGGCCCAAGTCATAAGATGCCCTTACACTTGTCATAGCACATTCCTTAAATAGCTCTTACGTGTCATAGGAATCTGTCATAACCATTTTAGCCATGATTTCCTTACACATAATACAAGATGCTAACACATCAAGTGGAGTGACACATCAACATGCCAACTAGACATGTACACTCACACTTAATTACATTATTTGCAAAAATACATTTAACAAAATAAATAATAAGAATAGGAATTATCCAAGGTTGAGACACCTTATTCCTAACAAGTGAAAGGTTGAGTTATGAGAAACTACAATGGGTACTTGATTAGTTGGCACATTGGTAAGGTAATGTGTTGTTTATCTTTAAGACTAAGTGAAGAAATCAATTAATTTGAAGCATAGAATAAATCAGGAAAGAAAGCTTGGAAGCATAGGCTTAATCAAGCAAAAGAGAGGAAATTCAGTGTAAGCCGAGTGATGCTAGTGTTGACCGAGTGCCAGTATAAGCCGAAAATTTTTTAGTGTCGACTGAGCATCAGTAATTTTGGAATATCAGAGAATTAACAAAGCGAAGAGAACAATTGTCGAGAAGAACAGTTTAGCAATGACCAAGCTATCTAGTGATGACTGAGCAGATGAACACAGTATTGACCAAGTGTCAGTAATTTATAGTTTGTGAAGGAATTGAGATTCCCAGCCAACATAGTTGAATTCTTGGATTATGTAAAACATGTTGAAGATAAAGATGAATGACCTAGAGCATTTAATGCATAGTAAACCATTTTCTTATGGATTCAAGAAGAATTTTTTAGAAGTATCTAGAAGGATAAGGAGGAGAAAGAAATGTTGGAAGGATTCGATGAATCTAACCTAAACCTAAGATCTACAAAGATGATTAAGTGAAAAAAGATTAAGCTACCTAATGAAGGAGGTATAAGGATGACCTAGTTGTAGGTTTTGAAGAGTAAGAAAGATGTTGATGTTATTGACTCATGAACCTAAGAAGAAGGCTGAGAAGAGCTTAACAAAGTTGAGGTGATTGCTTGAAGGGATTTTTGAGTAGATCAAAGATGGATATGATAATGAAGGTCAGTCAGTAAATCATCATATGAGATTATTGGATCTATATTTGCAAAGTGAGTTGTATATTTCTGATCAGAACCTATTGTTAATCTAACCATTGTATCAGTCAAAATCCTTTAATCAAGGTTGACCTAAAAGTCATTTGTAAACCCTTTAATCAAGGTGACATTCTAATGGGATGTTCAAACAAGGTCACTCCTAACAGGGTGATTAAATCCTTTAATAGGGTCACACCTAGAAGTGTGTATTGTAACCTTTAACAGGGTTGACTTCTCATAGAGCTCACTTTAGAAGAGTGAAAATTTGGTAGCATGTTACTAGTGGTTTTTCCCATATTGGGTTTCCATGTTAAATCATGGTGTCATAATTGTGTGAATGTTATTTGATGTGTTATGTTGTTAAAAAATTTATATTCTGCAATTTGATTACTTTTGGACGTGGACTGCAAGTTTTATGTTACTGATATATTCTATAGAGACTGAGTGGATTGTTGAATAGATCTAACATGGTTGAAGTGTTGAAAAGTTGAAATTGGTACATCTGGACATGAGGATAATTGATTCACCCCACCCCCCCCTCTCAGTTATTCTAAAATCATTCTAACACCTAAGTGGTTTTTTCAATTGGTATCAAATCCACATTCCTCTAGAAGAATATTAACCAATTGAGGCAAATTTGGGATGGCACAGAATTTACACTTTTAGGACTTGGTATTTGAAGGCACAAACTTTCCCTGTTGGATGAAAATTTTTGAAGCCTATCTAGAAACATTACAAAATAGTATTCAAGAGGTAATTTAGATTAGATTTTATCCTCCTTTTGGCAGAGCTTTGACTAATAAAGAAGAAAGACAAAAAGAAGAATATGTAAAAGTAAGAGCAATTCTTTTTAATAGTCTATGTGATACATCTTTTGGAAAATTAAAAGGTTTGAAATGTGCAAAAGAGATTCAAGATATGTTGGTTTTGGTGTATGAAGGAGACTTGAATACAAAACAAGAAAGACTGATGAATCTCAAATAGAAGTATAAATTTTTGAAAAAAGAAGAAAATGAGACTATTGAAAGCTACATTTACAGAGGTATTGATGTTGTTGAATGAGTTAAAGCTATCAATGGACATTTAGAAGACACAAATGTTATACTCAATCCATAAGAGTTCATACCAATAGAATATTCACTAAGGGAAATAAATGATCTAATTCAATATTCCATTGATCAACTCATTGGGTCACTTTATATATTTGAGCTTGCAGAAGTTGAAAGAGAAAAGAGAGAGACTATATTTAGAGTTGTTGAAGATGCTAAACCATAGATAACCATTATGCCAGAGGATGTTGAAGCATATATTTCAAGAAGATTTAAGAAAGGTATTTGTAGATACAAAGGTAAGTTACCTCTTAAGTGTTTCAGTTGTGGAATGATAGGACATTTTGCTAATGATTACAAGCATAAGGATTATCATAGTGATTCAAAAGATAATCAAAAGAAAGGAGTACATTTTACAGAGTTATTGATGTTGTTGAATGAATTAAAGCTATCGATGGACATCTAGAAGACACAGATGTTATACTCAATCCATAGGAGTTCATACCAATAGAATATTCACTAAGGGAAATAAATGATCTAATTCAATATTCCATTGATCAACTCATTGGGTCACTTTCTATATTTAAGAGCTTGCATAAGTTGAAAGAGAAAAGAGAGTGACTATATTTAGAGTTGTTGAAGATGCTAATGTAAGGAAACTCAGGTGTGAAAATAGCTTCCTACGCTAATCTCTATAGGAAAGTATTGTGCAAATTCTTTTAAACCCTTACAATTTCAGATTCATTAACTTCTTTAACAAAGATATTGCAACCATATACCATGCATACAGAAAAATAGAGAATGACACAATGATATACCCTGGGGAAACCTTTCAGTAAAAACCCCAGCACTCCAAAACCTGCACAATGTATTGATCAAAACTATTACAGCTTACAATACACTTGCAATGCAAGTTCTTTCAAAAGATTTCCAAACCCTTGAAGACAAACCACGGCAGCATAAAACATTCCAACAATACACTCGCATACCTACTCTTCACAACCCTAAAAAAAATGCTTATATCATGCGCTTCACATTTTATGGCTACTCCCGAACCCCATGATTGGGGAAGAGTGTACAGTACTAAAATTTATTAGTTGCCACATGTCTTCACCTGTCATTGAATCTTCCTAACATAGCTCTTACGTGTCATAGGAATCTGTCATAACTGTTTTAGCCATGATCTCCTTACACACAATTCAAGATGCTAACACATCAACATTATTTGCAAGAAATACATTTTACAAAACAAATAATAAGAATAGGAATTATCCAAGGTTGAGACACCTTATTCCTAACAGCTAAACCAGAGATAACCATTATGTTAGAGGATGTTGAAGCATATATTTCAAGAATATTTAAGAAAGGTATTTGTAGATATAAAGGTAAGTTACCTCTTAAATGTTTCAGTTGTGGAATGATAGGACATTTTGCTAACGATTGAAATCATAAGGATTATCATAGTGATTCAAAAGATAAAGATAGAAAAGACAATCAAAAGAAAGGAGCTTTCAGAAAGAAAATTAATTTTAAAGGTAGAGGTAAAAATAGCTTATGTTCCATGGAAGAATAATTTCCTGAAGATGAAGATATTTATAAAATAATTGAGGAATTTTTGTTTTTATCCATTTCTCAAAAAAGAGAACAAATTTATTTGCATGCTAAAGTTATTGTAGATGCATGGATCATAAATTCCATATGTTCAAAACATATGAGAAGAGATAAAATAAGATTTATCAAGTTTGAAGATTATGATGGTGGAGAAATCAGATTTGTGAGAGAAGGAAGTACTCAAATCAAAGGCATAGGAAACAAATTGATGATGTTTACTATGTTGAAGGTTTGGAACATAATTTGTTAAGTGTTAGTCAAATGTGCAAAAATAACTATGAAGTTATATTCAAAAGTGATAGTTGTACTATTAGAAAGAAACATGCTAGTAAAAGGGTTGCAAAAGGTTTCAAGACTGCAAATAAAATCTATTATATTGAAGATAGATGTGAGAATCTATATTTCCTAACTCAATACAATGGTATATGGAGAGATGTAGAAATGTAATCAAATCAAGACAAAGTGGAATTTTCTATGTAAAAGGATAGTGAGGATAGAAAGGTCGAATCATAAGATTCGATGGAGGTTGAATGTATTATGGTAGATCAGAAGCAAGATGGAAACATAAGGACATGGTAAACAAGAAGAAAATAGTAGATCGGATGCATGAAGAAGACAAAAAGGAAGCTAACGGGTTTATAGTAGATCAAAAATAAGAGGAAGACAGTAAGAATATGGTTGACCAAAAGTAAGAGGAAGAAAAAAATGACATGGTTAATCAAAGGTGGATGGTAGAAGATAAAAGGAATATAGAAGATCAAATGTTGGTTGAAGACAAAAAGAACATGGTTAATTAGAAGTAGTTAGAAGTTAAGAAACTAGTAGAGTGAAAGAAAAAAAAGAACATAAAGAATTTAGTGCAAACAATTAACAGAAAGAGTGGAATTAAAGATCTTCTTATATTGTTTCCAGGTACTCTTCTTTTGACGGTATCTATTTTTAGTGTAAAAGTGTAGGACATAGAGTTAATGACTATAGAGGATTGAGAAGGAATTATATTTTTAATGGAAGATGCTTTCACTGTAATAAGTTAGGGCATAAGGCAGTTCAGTGTAGAAGTAAAGTGAGTTATAGTAGAATGAATGTGAACAAAGATATCTAGAACTTCAATGGATGTTGCTATGGTTGTAATGGATATGGATACAGAAAATTTGAATGTAATATAAATATAAATATCAAGAATAATGAAACTACTAAGATGAAAAAGGATGGTTTTATTTGCTATAAATGTAACAAGACAAGACATATTGCAAGGTTCTACAAGAATGGTCTGGTTCGATATAGATGTAACATGACAAGACATATTGCTAAGTTTTGCAAGAATGTTGAAGAGCGTGGTGATTGTCTAACAATTGCACAAGAATAAAAAGGAAGGAACAAGATGTATTTGTTGTAGAATATAAAGAGTGTTTTTTATGGTGGTCTGACATCCATTTTGAATGTTGTTTCCTCCTTTGTTAAATGACTCACACTATAGGGTTTGAGGGGGAGTCTTCATCTATTTTCCCTCTCAAGACTAGGTGTTGGGTATCTTCTTAGCATGGAAATAAGGTATGAATACTTCTCCAAAGATAAGAATGGTGTTTTGTGGTCTAAAAAGGTGTTTTTTTAGTTGATGGTGTCAAAAAAAATTCTTTCTAAGATATATTCAAGTATGGATTGGAGATATGATGTGTCCATTGGATCAAAAATTAAGAAACATTTGAAACAATATCGGTTACCACCTAATATTTGAAATTGTAAGGAAATGGAATATGAGACAAAGAGTGCCTAATATAAAATAAAAAATTCAAAATAAATTAATGGGCCAAATAGCATAAAAATTAGATCTTCTCTAAAACATTCAACCACCTCTTTACCCTAAATGTAGTGGTTGCAACTAAATCTAGTTCAAAAGACCATGCATAGATAGCCAACATAAACAAAACAAAATAGAAGATACTCTCCAAGGTGAAATATTATTGCCCCTCATATTGTGTATTCCTAAATGTAATAGGAATAAGCTCTTATGACATGTTCAATTTTAATATTTTATTTATTAGTTTTAAATATTTCTTTGGAAGGCTTAAGTAAGATGAAGGAGCATGCCTCAACATAGTTGTGCCTATAAATAAGGGAGAGAAAGACTCTCTCAAATCATCATAAGTTACAATATCGATTCATATCATCATTTTCTAGTTTTTTGAAGGTCGTCTCATTGAAATAGTCTCTCATTTCATTGGTTTTTACATAGATTCCCAAACAATATCTTAACAATAAGTCATTAGGTAACATAAATAAAAAGAGAATATTGACTACTAAACCTAGAGATTCCTTTACATAGAAAGAAAACTCTGCATTTATACATTGTCAAAATGGAAAAAGAAAACTTAATCATTAATCTAATAAGACATTGTGTCAAATGAAATAGATAACATGCTAATCAAAAATAAATTTTATTATATTACTTTCTCATACTCTTTATATGAAAAATAAATATAATAAATTAAAAAATCACCATAAAATAAATATATTCAGCATTGTATATATTTAAAATATTTTAACAAAATATTTTTTTATCAAAGTCTATATAATGAAAATTCAGTATGTATATGTTAAACACATCAATTCATAAAAATGTAACTCAAACCAGGATTTTAACTAATTAGCAAAAATCTAGGCAAACCAATATTGCACAAGAATTCCAAAAGTTTCTCCAACTAGTTGTTCAAAAAATCACATGAGTTTTCAAAGAACTTTTATGAGATGTTGCCTTGTTGCCTTATTTTTCGTTACTTCTTTTTTTATGTGGATTCACAGAGAAATGTGATCTCATGATCTCATGCTCTCCGATTAAAATAATTGAGGAATTTTGTTTTTATCCATTTCTCAAAAAAAGAGAACAAATTTCTTTGCATGCTAAATTTGTTATAGATGCATGGACCATAGATTCCATATGTTCAAAACATATGACACGAGATAAAATAAGATTTATCAAGTTTGAAGATTATGATGGTGGAGCAATCAGATTTGCAAGAGAATGAAGTGCTCAAATCAAAGGCATAGGAAACGAATTGATGATGTTTACTATGTTTCAAAGGTTTGGAACATAATTTGTTAAGTGTTAGTCAAATGTGCAAAAACAACTATGAAGTTATATTCAAAAGTGATGGTTGTACTATTAGAAAGAAACAGACTAGTAAAAGGGTTGCAGAAGGTTTCAAGACTGCTAATAAAATCTATTATATTAAAGATAAATGTGAGAATCTATATTTCCTAACTCAATACAATGATATATGGGGAGATGTAGAAATGTAACCTAATCAAGACAAATTGGAATCTTCTATGTAAAAGGATAGTGAGGATAGAAAGGTTGAATCATAAGATCCGATGGAGGTTGAATGTATTATGGTAGATCAGAAGAAAGATGAAAACATAAGGACATGGTAAACTAGAAGCAAATAGTAGATCGGATGCATGAAGAAGACAAAAAGGAAGCTAACTGGTTTATAGTAGATAAAAAACAAGAGGAAGACAGTAAGAATATGGTTGACCAAAAGTAAGAGGAAGAAAAAAAGGACATGGTTAATCAAAAGTGGATGGTAGAAGATAAGAGGAATGTGGAAGATCAAACATTGGTTGAAGACAAAAAGAACATGGTTAATCAGAACTAGTTGGAAGTTAAGAAACTAGTAGACTGGAAGTAGAAGAAGAACATAAAGAATTTAGTGCAAACAAATAACAGAAAGAGGATGAAGAATTAGAGATATTCTTATATTGTTTCCAGGTACTCTTCTTTTGACAGTATCTATTTTTAGAGTAAAAGTGTAAGGCATAGAGTTAATGACTGTAGAGGATTGAGAAGGAATTGTATTTTTAATAGAAGATGCTTTCATTGTAATAAGTTGGGGAATAATGCATTTTGATGTAGAAGTAGAGTGATTTATAGTAGAATGAATGTGAACAAAGATATCTAGAACTTCAATGGATGTTGATATGGTTGCAATGGATATGGATACAAAAAATTTGAATGTAATATAAATATAAATATCAGGAATAATGAAACTACTAAGATGAAAAAGGATGGTTTTATTTGCTATAAATGTAACAAGACAAGACATATTGCAAGGTTCTACAAGAATGGTCTGGTTTGATATAGATGTAATATGACAAGACATATTGCTAAGTTTTGCAAGAATGTTGAAGAGCGTGGTGATTACCTGACGATTGCACAAGAATTTTTTTTTAAAAAGGAACAAGATATATTTGTTGTAGAATATAAAGAGCATTTTTTATGGTGGTCTGACATCCATTCTGAATGTTGTTTCCTCCTTTGTTAAATTACTCACACTATAGGGTTTGAGGGGGAGTCTTCATCTATTTTCCCTCTCAAGACTGGGTGATGGGTATCTTCTTAGCATGGAAATAAGGTATGAATACTTCTCCAAAGATAAGAATGGTGTTTTGTGGTCTAGAAAGGTGTTTGTTTAGTTGACGGTGTCAAAATTTGTTCTTGCCAAGATATATTCAAGTATGGATTGGAGATATGATGTGTCTATTGGATCAAAAATTAAGAAACATTTGAAAGAATATCAGTTGCCACCTAATATTTGAAATTGTAAGGAAATGGGATATGAGACAAAGAGTGCATAATATAAAATAAAATAAAATAAAAAATTAATGGGCCAAATAGCATATAAATTAGATCTCTAAAACATTCAACCAACTCTTTACCCTAAATGTAGTGGTTGCAACTAAATCTAGTTCAAAAGACCATGAGTAGATAGCCAACACAAACAAAACAAAATAGAGGATACTCTCCAAGGTGAAATATTATTGCCCCTCATATTGTGTATTCCTAAATGTAATAGGAATAAGCACTAATGACATATTTAATTTTAATATTGTATTTATTCGTTTTAAATATTTATTTGGCAAGCTTAAGTAAGATGAAGGGACATGCCTCAACATAGTTATGCCTATAAATAAGGGAGAGAAAGGTTCTCTCAAATCATCATAAGTTACAATATCGATTCATATCATCATATTCTAGTTTTTTGAAGGTCATCTCATTGAAATAGTCTCTCATTTCATTGGTTTTTACATAAATTCCCAAACAATATCTTAACAATGAGTCATTAGGAAACATAAATAAAAAGAGAATATTGACTACTAAACATAGAGATTCCTTTACATAGAAAGACAACTCTGCATTTATAGATTGTCAAAATGGAAAAAGAAAACTTAATCATTAATCTAATAAGACATTGTGTCAAATGAAATAGATAACATGCTAATCAAAAATAAATTTTATTATATTACTTTCTCATACTCTTTATATGAAAAATAAATATAATAAATTAAAAAATCACCATAAAATAAATATATTCAGCATTGTATATATTTAAAATATTTTAACAAAATATTTTTTTATCAAAGTCTATATAATGAAAATTCAGTATGTATATGTTAAACACATCAATTCATAAAAATGTAACTCAAACCAGGATTTTAACTAATTAACAAAAATCTAGGCAAACCAATATTGCACAAGAATTCCAAAAGTTTCTCCAACCAGTTGTTCAAAAAATCACGAGTTTTCAAAGAACTTTTATGAGATGTTGCCTTGTTGCCTTGTTTTTCGTTACGTCTTTTTTTGTGTGGATTCACAGAGAAATGTGATCTCATGCTCTCCGATTATCACAGGATACAATAGCTTTGTTGAAAAGGCTTTAGAACCAATGTAGGGAGCAGGACAGGAGCATCCAACATGGAATACACTACTACGAGACCTGCACAAAATGATTACAAGGAGCAATTTGTAAAACTTTTCAAGCAAATGTTAATTACAATGGTAATAACAACCTCGAAATAGCTTACCAAAATCCATAAAGGCACAATGAACAAATCATGTTTGTCAGATTGTAAAGTTAGAAATGCTCGATGGTGTACGGCTCAATACAAATATTGCTGGTAGACATACATGCCGAATGTGAAACCATAGACAGCACACGCCAACTGTTTGACAGAATGCCTAAAGAGATGCCTTGTCATCGAATGCAATGATTGCATTATATGCACACAATGTTGAAAAGCCCGTGGCCATACAAGACATCCGGTAGAATAATGGAAATGGGGAACCTTCGTAGCAGTTATCAATTGCAATGATGCTCCCATAGACATGCAATGAAGTGAGAAAATCGGTCATACGCAGCCCAAAAAGTGTTTGTTAAAAATGCCTTGATGATTTGTTAATTCGTGGGTTTGTGGGAGAGAATTTGTCTCGTGGATTGTAGGGATGAATGGATGTGACAGAAAGCACTTGAATTATTCAACAAAAATGCCACCATGCGAATCGTCTGACAAAATACCCTCAGGCATATGGAACAGAGGCGATGAACTGTTTGACAAAAAGACCTCAAAGAAATGTGATCTCACCATGGGCTTCAAAATAAGATTTATTTAAGGCATTAGATAATTTCAGGCAAACTATAAGATCGATGGCAGATATGCTCCAAAAAGTGGAATCATAATAAATATGCACAAAATGGATTGAGCAAGGAAGCTTTTAAAAATCTTTGATTGAATGAAGTACTCCTAACCCAGTGGCTAGCTTGAGGACACTCTAAACATTATTACTAGCACTTGCACTACCCGGTGCAAGGGTTTAGCCGATTTGAATTATTAGGTGTTTCCTTAGTCCATCTCTCTACCTCCAGCATGTGAAAACATAGCCGAAACTTCACCAACTACTTGACAAACTCCACTGAAAAAAATTAAGCCACAGCCTGTAACAGAGCATAAACAAGGCAAGACAATTGTTTGACGAAATGTCTCTAAAATATGTTGTCTCGTGTAATGGAATGATGGTAGATGTTGTCTCACGGGTCAAATACGATTGCAGGATATTCACGATGCAAGAAAATCGTGGAATCATAGACAATGCTCGTGAACTGTTTGTTTAAGTGCCTCAAAGAAATGTGAATTACATGCAAACTGTAGAGGCATAGAAAGATTGGAGATTTAAAATAAGTTAAATTGCATATAATCGAATCCAGAAGCAATTCCATCACATTTACATAAATTGTGGAAACTGAATGTCTGTAACTAAATATGATAGTTCAAGTACCAATGAATCATAGTTAAGAAATAGAATGGAGATTGCTGGAGGCTTTTTATTACATTAAATTGCTTGCATGTAAATCTTTCTTATTAAAAAGATTTTCGAACATTTCAAATAAACTCATTGAATATGTCTCAATTAGCTGATCCAATTTCGTATTAATTGATTAGTGTCATAACACCTTTAGAACTCCAAGAATTATTAAATCATATATTTTGGATATATATATTCTGGAAAAACAGATAAATTTTAGATATTTTTAATAATATTTATTTCAAACTTTGAAAAGACATGAATCATTAATTTCAAACATACAGAGATATAAATTTAAAATGATATTTTTAATAATATTTATTTCAAAAGACATGAATCATTAATTTCAAACATACAGAGATATAAATTTAAAATGAGGTATTGTGCAAAGAACAAATTGAAGTGCAATTTATCCAATGTCACTGTTAAATCGGGGTTTATTCCATAGAAAATAGGGGACATTATGCTTTTTAAAGATGTAAGGGTATAGCACTATCATCTTAAGTAAATGGACCTTTTAAAAAAATAAAAATTGCTTAGAACGAAGGTCCCAAGACAGTTTCCACCATGCAACAACAGTCACAACAAGTTTCTATATGTTCCAGTTACATTGAATTACGATTGTAGCTTTTCTTTTCTTCAAATTTTTCAAATTGTATTCTTATTTCTGAAATTCAAAGTAGAACACGTCATTTACTGATATTGACTTCCATCCTTCTTATACTTCAGTTTCATTTACCGCTGCTATATTGTCCATGCGAAACCCAATTAGATAGCAGCAGAGAGAAATCTGAAACAAAAACTCACTTATTCTTAGTACAGTGAACAGTAAATTTCAAGATAAACAAGTATCATTTCCATTAAGACATTTCAATTAACACTCTGATCTTATATCCAAAAATATTTAAACTATTGCATTTTGTATGAAAAGGCAGAGTAAAAGTTTCTCATAAATTAATCAATAAATCAAATTTTGAGGAATGAATATATAATATAATGTTGTGAAGTAATATCTAGATTAACTATGTACTTTATGTGTTTGAAGGATCTTGAAAAGACTTGAAATAAACAAGTCTATGCAATATTCTACTAATTCGCTTACAAAGACAAAATCTTTTTTAGCTTTAAAAATTGAGGCGAACATTCTAATAAAAGGCATCATTATGAGACATAAACTAATAATCTTGATAGTTAGCAATCACTTATTTGCAGGAAGCAGTCTTTTTTTTCAAAAAATGGAATCTCATATGTGTGTATCTGTTGATGCGTATACATGTATGTATGTATGTATGTAGATTGAAGTGGAAAGTTGTTGCAGAAATACAGTCTGAATGATATTTGAGCCCACTATTTCAAATCTACAGTCTACAGTATTACTATTTCCACACATAATGGACAAGTTTTCAACAATAGGAGAAAAACCCTAGGGCCCGTTTGGTGCATGGAATTAATTTATCCAGAATAAGCCTATTTTAGAATAAGGACCTATTTTCAGATTAATTAATCCTAAAAACGAAAGCTCGAATTATCTATTCTGCGTTTGGATCTCATAATGTGAATTAGAAAAATGATTATTTTTCATTTTTTTAATTAATTTGAACAATATGTATTTTTAACTTATTAAAATATTATAATTATAAAAAAAAATCTTACAAATTTTAATTTTTGAACTTATCATTTTTGTTGCTAGTTTTTTAATTTAAAAATATATGTATTTTTAACTTATATATTTTTAAATTAAAATATGTATTATTAACTTTTAAAAAAATAAGATTATAAAAAAATTTATTAAAAAAAAATATTTATAAAAAATTATTATAAAAAATAATTTATAAAACAAAAAAAATTATAAAAAAAAAATAAAACAAAAAAATTATTAAAAAAAAAAATTATAATCCCTTAACCGTTCACTCACAGACCCAAAAAACTTATACATTTTGTTGTAATTTCGAATCCATGAAAAGCTTATTCTTGAATAAGAAACGAATTCCAAGTTTTTTTTGGAACTAATTAATGCAAGCATCAAGAATTCAAAAAACAGCCACAAATAGCGAATTATTTTATTCTCGCATTAAATAATTCATATTCCAAGTTAATTCTAGGCACCAAACGGGCCCATAGTATTTACACCTAACATCTGACAATTATAAAGATTTCAATCTTTGTGATATATTTGAATGTCCAACCAATCATGGATCCCCTCATAATTAATCATCTCAATTTCAACTTAAATAACATTATCAACATATAATGCTAAACTGTCACAAGTTGAATACACTCAATATAGATATTTGAATTAACCTACAAATGAATATATGTTTTATCCTCCAGAGAAAGCAACAATACCAGTGGTAATAACAGAAATGGATAAAGGGAGAATATTGAGATAATTAATCATAGGTTTGGATGTTTGATGTGTAGTTTAGTGTGTCATCAGATATGGTGGAAATAAGAAGGTTAGTGTAGGTTGAGAAATTAAAAGATATGCAATTATGGGCATCTTATATACTTGTGTGTATGCTACTTATTTATAGTTTCTAGCATTGAAACGTTAATCTCACTGTTTGTTATCTTTGTACAATTATTTTTCTTCAAGTTTGTTAAATTATAAATTTTGGAAGCGTATATTTTGAATATGTGATGTTTGTTGGCCGACAGATTTGGAGCAATTACATATATAACCATGCCATGAACAGAGTCAAGTATGGAGGGTCAACTCAACTAATTGCACTCACAACACTATAACCACAAGACATAAACAACAAAACACAAACTCTAAAGTAGAGTTAGCACATTCTTGCAAATTGTTAAAGCTTTTGCACCCAAAAAATGTGTATTCGGTATATAGTTGCACGAAACCTTTAAAATGAGATACCTAGCAACAAATGCAATCTGAGAGAAAACCTGAGCATCATAGTTTCTAAAATCTAATTTCCTAGATTTTTCAAAGCACAACATAATTCAACATATGGGAAACATAGCCAATTGGGTTGGTTGGTTATACAAGCCATGTTAATACAAATATATTATATTGT
Organism: Chamaecyparis obtusa; assembly: GCA_027943335.1. Lineage (NCBI taxonomy): Eukaryota > Viridiplantae > Streptophyta > Pinopsida > Cupressales > Cupressaceae > Chamaecyparis > Chamaecyparis obtusa. The sequence goes on along the minus strand of BSBK01005284.1, from coordinate 1,061,811 downwards.
CTACTTAATGCAAATATTGTATGCCCGGCTATATTTATATACGAATCAGAATCGTTCAGACTATAAAGAATATAGAAGGAAACTATATTCTGGAAACACTCAGGAAGATGCTCTGTTCAGTAATGAACAAAATACAAAATCCCCAAAACAGGGCAAACACAAGAGCTGGAGAAATATGCAAGAATCTACTTGCTTCTATTTAATCAAATCACTTCTACAGCAAGAAATAAACTTACAGCTATATGAGGTTGCATACAAACTCCTACGAACTTCACAAAGCTCTTACAAAATTATCTGAAGCAATCACTGCTTAACAAAACAATTCTTTACAACTGTTGTTGCAAAACTTCTCTGATAAAAATAGAGTATTACAAAAAAACTTAAATCTCTTAGCTGTTGGATACAAAAGAGAACTTACATTCTTGATGTGTCGAATAAAGACATTCTTTCCTTTTATAAAAATGTGTTGTCCAAAGGAAGAATTTGGAAGTCCATAGAAGAAATCAGATTTGAACTTATCTTTCAAAGTCCTTTCAAAATATCAGAAATAACTTTATCAAAAGTCAAATAAAGAGGCCTAAGACAATCGGATTTGATTCTGAAAATCCAACACTCCCCCATTATCTTGAGCTGACAAACAAGATCATGCTTGATCCAAACTAAGTACGCCAAGATTTCTCCTTAGGCGCTCAAAACTTGCAATGCCCAATGGCTTGGTGAAAATGTATGCTAGTTGCTGCTCTAACCTGCAAAACTTCATTTTTATTTCACCATTATCAACTAACTCTCTAATAAAATGATATCTGATTTCAATGTGTTTGCTTCTTCCATGAAACACTAGATTCTTTGACAAAGCTATTGAGGAAATATTATCACAAAATATTGTGGTTTCATCCTCTTGTTCTTCCTTCAAATCTATCAAGATTCGTCTTAGTCAAATAGCTTGACATGATGTTGCATTTGCTGCTATATATTCAGCCTCTGCTGTAGATTGAGCAACTATGGGTTGCTTCTTAGAAGCCCATGAAATTACACCTGAACCCATGTGAAAGACATATCCAGAAGTGCTCTTCCTATCATCCAAACTCCCTGCCCAATCACTATCTGTGTAGCCAATAAGATCAAAAATATTTGCTGTGGTATACAAAATACCATATCCCTTGGTGCCATTCACATACCTTATGATTCTCTTTCCCGCTTGCCAATGGGAGTCCTTTGAAATTTCCATAAATCTAGAAATCAAACTTACTACATGCATAACATCCGGCCTAGTAGTTGTTAAATACATCAAACTTCCAACTAAACTTTTATATAAATTTGGATTCACATTGCTGCTGCAATCTTGCTTGCTTAACTTTAAACCTACAAAAGTTGGTGTTGGAGTAGGCTTGCTACTTTGCATTTTAAATCTCTCCAAGATCTAATTTGCATATATTTTTTGAGAGATAAAAATACCATCCTACATTTGTTTTACTTATATGCCTAGAAAAAATCTCAAGAGACCTAAGTCTGACATTTCAAACTCACTTTTCATGGCCCCTTTAAAATTAGCAATGAGAAAATCATTATCCCCAGTAAAGATTAAATCATCAACATACAAGACAACAATTAAAATATTACCATTTGTTGCGTTGATGTAAAGAGTGGGCTCACCATCACTTTTTTAAAAGTCATTGCTCATCAAATATAAATCAATTCTGTTGTACCATGCCCATGGAGCTTGCTTAAGCCCATAAAGAGTCTTCTTCAGCCTATACACTTTACTTTCATGACCCAAAACTTCATAACCAGGTGGTTGCTCCACATAAACCTCTTCTTTCAATACTCCATTCAAGAAGGTGGACTTCACATCCATTTGACATACCTTTCATTTGTGTTGGGCTCTAATTGCTATGACAGCACTCACGGTTTCAATTCTAGCAACAGGGGCATAGGTCTCATCATAATCTTTACCAAACTGTTGTTTGTACCCCTTGACCACCAATCGAGCCTTATGCCTATCTATTTTTCCTTCAGCATTGCTCTTGGTCTTGTAAACCCATTTAACTCCAATAATTTTCTTGTTTGGAGGTAAATTAGTGAGCTCCCAAGTTTCATTTCTTTTTATTACATCCATTTCCTCATCCATGGCCTTACACCATTTTTCTTCTTTTTCAGCATCCTCAAAATAAATTGGATCACTATGAAAAAATAATGCAAAATTGATATTTTCATCAAATTCATTTTCATACCTTTCATCTTGGTATATTTCTCTTAGACTCTTGGTCTTTCTTGGTACTAAGGAGGCGAGAGTGGGATCATAGCTCTCAGTATTGTTGTTGTTGCTCTTTGTGGGACCAATTTGCAGCCTTTTGGAGCCTTCTATACCTATTGTTATTTCATTTTGCTGATCAGCAAACTCATCATCTTCAACAATAATAGGCACTTTTCTTGAAGTGCTTGAAGATGTGTCCACCGAGCCATCCCATGACTCATTTTCAATGAACTCCATGTCTCTTGAAGTGATCATCTTTTTACCAATTGGATCATACAATCTGTATGCCTTGGATTCTGGACTATAACTAGTAAAAACACACTTCACACCCTTGTCATCTAACTTTTGTCTTTGCTCCTTTGGCACGTGTGCATATGATTCACACCCAAACACTCTCAAGTGTTCAATCGTCCATCTATGCTTTGCCCATGCTTCCAATGGAATCTTGTCACGAACTGATTTTGTAGGACTTCTATTTATTAAATAGACTATTGTTGCTACAGCTTCTCCGTAATATTCAGTTGGGAGTCTTTTTTCTTTTCATCATGCTTATCAATTATCAATTTGTTAGGCACCAACATTCTCATCTGAACCTGAACCTGGCACTTCATAGCTATTAATTTCAACAATTTTCAACATTCAATCATCAAAAATATGTTTAGAATAATGAGGCAGGCTGGACCCCAGGCGGGTCTGGCCTAAAAATTTTTCGAACTCAAACAACTGGTCCTGAACAACATCCAGAATGACCAGCGTCTGCAATTGGATCGAATCCGGCTAACCGGATATTAAAAAAGACTTCAATTTTACTATCTCGCCTGTCGGCACTTTTAAATAAAATGCCCCCAATCATCTTTAAAAAATACTGCTCAAAACAAATCATTGGAAGCTGAAAGCTGGCGAGCATGAACTTTGTGCCGCAGACAACAACCCTGTCAGACGGCTTCGCCTAAAAATGAACGAGGCGAGAGATTTTAAAATTTGGAAAATGCCGTTCAAAATTGCTAGCAGACTGCAAACTAAAAACACTGCCGACGGCCTCAGAAAGAGCTGAATGAAAAATATCAAACGACGAACTGGAGAGGAGCCACTAAAACTGGAAGAAATTTCATATGCAAGGATCGAAATGAACCAACCGCCAACTGGAGATGATCATCCGATCAAAAGCCACGAATTTAAGAAAAAGATTACTTTAGAGAAATATGCTATCCACACTTTTTATCATTGTTGAACCCAATTTGTCTGACTTTGCAAACCGATCAAATAAAATTTTCACGGTTTGATACCTTGGATATAAATACTCTCTCATACACAGAAAACAAGGCCACAACTAGCTTTAACATACGATCAATTGGCTATCCGAAAATAATCGTCGAAATTGTGCCCTCAGAACACCCTGAACTGAAAATAGTCAAATTCATATAAATTGTGTTTGGAATCGATTGAGAAGAGTCATCAATCGGATTCGTCATAATCTGAAACTCATGATGAAGCAACACTTTCATGTCTTGATTATGAATCAACCTTCAATTATGCTTGATCTCAATCCGGGCGCAAATGGAAAGATCTCAAAGTGAGCTACTGACAAAACTGAATAGTGCACTGATGAAGAAACTCAACAATCTGCAATCTGAATGGCTCTGGAAAACATATCAAACGAGCACATAGGAGGCTGAAAATTGGAATGAACCTTCTTTCTTATGCTGACAACAAGATGCAACAACCAACACCTCTTGATCAATCACAGGGTACTTAATGCACTCATCCAAATAGGACCTCCGATTGAAAAGTACAACTAATCCTCATTAAAATATTAGAAATTGGAAATGGAATCAGATTGGCAAACTAGGCTAATGGATTCGTCATGGCCTGAAAATTGAAACCCGGGGAGTATTTGACCATTGGAATTCATGGCAAAAGAAAAATTCTCAATAGAGTCACAGGGTCAAAAGTTATAACTAGCTAAACAGGGCCACTTAGAAAACCAGGCAAAACACAAAAATAGGACATTTCTGGAAGACCAACTTTGAGAGGTTCGAAACCTAATCAAACCGATTCGAAATGACTTACAAATTGGAACATAGGATCTTTGATATGAATATTAAACATCCTCAAAGTGGCAGGTCATGAAACATTTCTGGGCACAAGATATTCAAGGGAAAACAGGGCCTGTTATAGTGATTTGACACTTAGGAAGAAATGCAGATTTGAGTGAACACCTCAGAACGGTTACTCCCTAAACACTTCAGATTCTTCAATTAGGAGCTGGAACCCACTACATATGTCAAACAAAAGGTATTGAACCCGTTCCCCAAGCTGTGCCACATGAAATTCATCAGGTCCATTTCTATATGCTCTTGAACTAGGTCACCTTAAACTGCTCTTTGAAAGCTACAAACTTTTCCATTGGAGACTTCTCTGAACATGGACTCAAAATTATATGAATTTTTCATAGTGCTAACAATTACCACGACCTCTACCTCTTGAACCTCTTCTAGAGTTGTTTCTCCCTCTTCCCCTGCCTCTTGCATTGGCTTGAGCTTTGAAAGCTTGCGCTTGGGAAGAATTTGCTGACCTATTAATGCGGTGCTCATGGGTTTGGAAAGAACTCATCAACTCATCAACGGTCATTAATGAAAGATCCTTTGCCTCTTCAATGACAATTACTAAATTATCAAATTTTGAGGGCAGACTTCTCAAAACTTTCTCTACTATTCTTTGCTCATCTATGGTTTCTCTATTGGATCTCAATTGGTTTATCAAGTCAGAGAATCTTGAGTTGAAATCTGAAATGGACTCATTGTCCTTCATGAGAAGAGTCTCAACCTCTCTTCGAAGCATTTGGAGCTTCACTAACCGAACTTTTTCGGTCCTTTTGAAACTTGTGTGAAGAATATCCCAAGCTTCTTTGGAATAATTAGCTGCTACTATTCTGGAAAAGATTGTCTCTGTCAAGACAGTTTCCATCAAGCTCAAAGATTTTGCATCTTTCCTCCTTGACTCCTTCAACTGAATCTTTTGATTATTTGTGAGGGTAGCAAACTGAATTGGGTCAGTCACATTCGTAAATCCATTTACCACAAGCTCCCATAAGTCATTTTCAATCATGACAGTCCTCATCTTCTTTGCCCAAAGATCATAATTTTGACCATTGAAGGATGATGGCTGCTGCCAACTCCTTCCTACATCTCCAACCATGTCTCATGTGCAAGAGAAACAAATACCCAGAAAAAACAAATGCCCAAGCTCACAAGGATTGAGGGTCAATCAGCTCTGATATCATGTAAAGAATATAGAAAGAAACTATATTCTGGAAACACACAGGAAGATGCTTTGTTCAGTAATGAACAAAATACAAAATCCCCAATACAGGGTAGACACAAGAGCTAGAGAAATATGCAAGAATCTACTTGCTTCTATTTAATCAAATCACTTCTACAACAAGAAATAAACTTACAGCTATATTGGGCTGCATACAAACTCCTACAAATTATCTGAAGCAATCACTACTTAACAGAATAATTCTTTACAACTGCTGTTGCAAAACTTCTCTGATAAAAATAGAGTATTACAAAAAAACTTAAATCTCTTTGCTGCTGCATACAAAAGAGAACTTACATTCTTGATGTGTAAGAATAATGACATTCTTTCCTTTTATAAAAATTTGTTGTCCAAAGGAAGAATTTGGAAGTCCATAGAAGAAATTAGATTTCCCCAAATCTGATTTGAACTTATCTTTCAAAGTCCTTTCAAAATATCAGAAATAAACTTTATCAAAAGTCAAATAAAAAGGCTTAAGACAATCGGATTTGATTCTGAAAATCCAACACAGACAAGTTCTAGCTTGATTTGGAATATAAGGAAATGTCAAACTGTTTTCTGATTTATTCAGATAATAAACAAAATCACAAAAGATAAATAATTTATTTTGATTTATACAAATACTGTATCCCAACTATATTTCAGTCAGATATATGGATCAGCATTTTCAGACAAGTTCCAAGTTCCAGCTTAATTTGAAATATAAGGAAATGTCAAACTGTTTTCCTTATTTTTAAATCTCTACCTATATTACATAGGCATACACATACAATTTAAGAGTCATGTTCAAGTGTTCCATTTCACAACAAATTCTTGCACATCTCTTAAACAAAGAAAATTCAACTTCACTGCCCAAAAGTGGCCTACAAGCATATGATATTCCCGATTCCTGTATTAATTTCTTTAGCCTATTTTGGTAATGAAACAGTTATTATATGAGGTTGCTCGAACCATATTTAAGAAGGATTTGTAATATACCAAGATATATGCACATAAAAAAAAAATAATAATATTTGAGAATCGAAGAAATGTTTCAAGCCTTTTCATCAAATCAATTGTGTGCATATCCTGCGAACATTGCAACCTGTGTGAACACTTTTCTTCAAGGCATGGTGTCAAACAATTCACATACCTTGTATATGCTTCTACATTTTGAATGCAACTACAACGTCTGACATCATTCCTCTCTCCTTTATGCTTTGATGAATACGCATACCCTGTTCCAAAGCTCCCATTTTGGCCCATACAGGATGTTGCCATAGGTTGTATAATCTAGTTGTACGCCTTCAATTGTATTTGCTTGAAAGTTTCTGAATTCTTTTCAAAAATTCCATTTGGACATATCGTCCAATCATTGCATTGCCTCTATGAAATCATCGGAAAACAATATCCGATGCCCTTTCGATGTGAAAACGTCCAAAACGGACCATTTCGCAGTGACGACGTGACGATTTTTGGGGTAGCGTTCGTCCAAGTAATAGCCTTATCGGCTAAATTATGATGTCAATAAAACTAGTAGTGTATGTGTGAGCACGTGTTCTTGGTGTATGTAAATCACATATGAATATAGGCCGAGAATTTCCAACACTAATTTTTTATGCTGCAACTTATGTCCTCACAAATATCCATGCAGAGGTAGGATGATGTGATGAGATCACAAGTAGTAAAAAGATCGATAAAGGATAGAGATGCTATGAGTGTGATGTGGAAGTAAAGACGAACTGTTATTTCTTATTAGACTACCTCAAAGATATGTCATCATTTTGAAAGGAAAGTGATAGGTGAGAGTATCAACTGTCATTTTTCATTTTAAAACATTTTGTCTACAATGAGTGATCCAAATTGGTGACACAATGAAGTACAAATATCAAGGGAATGATTATACTCCAACTTTGAAATGCACACTTCTCATGATAACAGATACGATATTAGGGAATCTCAATATACATAATTTTTGGAAGTCAATGGAAACCCAAGAAAGGACTCCCTTAGAATCTAAAATTTTAGACAGTGGATTGGCACATGCAGGAGGTCACCTGATGTCAATTCAGTGCCTGGAGCTTGTGTTGGAATGCATGAAGTCATACAACCTAGATATATGGGAGGTAGTGGCAGCCGATGAAAAAGTGGTAGCAAAGGCTTGATCCAGTGTCTATTGAAATGATTTTCAGATTGTCAATTAGAGACTAGGTCGGAGATGTGAGTAAAAAATATGCACAAGAATATTTTGTTAATAATAGAGATCAGTGTCTCAATAAAATAGCTAAAAATTGGCTCACAGTACCCAATAAATGGAAGTCACAATTGGCAAAAGTAATTCACAGGTCTCTGTGGACGGAGGATATTTTGCTAAAATGATTATCTTTTTCAACAGGATAATGTGTAATAAAGCTTCCCATGAATTTGTATGTTGGATGTTCTTTTTCATCAACATCATTTGTGAAGACGTTCAGTTCATTGAGTGGGCAAAAATTATTAGTGGCAACCTACACAGTCAACTAATGTAACTTGAAATGAATCAATATTTTTACTTGACTTCCTGTCTCTTCTATGCCATTGCAAGAATGAAGAGTTGGTTGGGGACTAAATAAGAAAGGTTTATATGATGATGCAACATTAATTTATTATTATCACCCAGAGTTACACTTAGAGAATAGCTTTCATCATTTCAGACCGGTGAATGATGACTTTACCATGCTTAAGGTTAGAGAACTTCAAGGGAATATTGGACTCAGAATTTCACTGGAGGCGGCAACTGCAATTCAACAATATAAGATTTATTTCATCCAATTCCCAAATTTTACTTATTTTAGATTGGCGGGCTATGATGGGTACCCTTTTCATGCTATTGAGGTTCATGGATGACAAGCTAGTGCCGATTGAGATTTGCATGCAAGTAAATCAAATCAATAGGATTTGCAAGAATCAACAATTCAATGGAATCCAATTTCTAATCGGCATTAACCATTACAACTGTGAATCTAGTATTGATTCTAAAAATATTGAGAGGTCAATTGTGAAAATTAGCCTATATCTGTACACTATGTAGTTCCCCTTTGATAGTAAAGGTTATGTTGTGAAAGAATTAGGACTTGGCTCTAGTTTCAACCATTTTCCTAACATTGAGGACTTATGGCAAGATTGTGAACATGACTTTGAAGTTCGAAGGAGAGATTAGATGAGGCTCATTATGAAACAAATAGTTTACTTCAAACTTGGATTGGATGTGACCGGTATAGAAGATGATGAGATGAATTTGATTGATCCTTTTATTATAAAAATATACGATTGCTTCCATTACCACCCATAGAGTAGACAATTTCAGAATTAAAAAGTTTAGATGAAAGAACTGATTTTTTTGTCAAAAGAACCAAGGAGTGGGTGAAGAGTAAGATTCTTGAAGCTACAGTCACTCGGCCTTTAGGAAAGGGGAATATCTCCACAAAGATCAACAATGGCATCCATGGAGCTTCTTCCTCTTCCAATCCATAAAATTTTATTTTTGATAAAGATCTGCAACAAGTGGAATCGGGAACTAGTGATGATGACAACCTCGATAGGACGAAGGATCTCATCAAGGCATATGAAGGAGATTTTATAGTAAAGAAAAGGTTGAGAACAAAGAGTAGGGTGACAAATGTAATTTGGGAAGATGGAGGAGAATACGAGAATGTAGCAATACAGGAACGTCTTGTTGATAAAGGGCAACAAGTTCACTATGTTTCACCTTCTATTATCATGAGATTTCCTTCTCATGATCACTTTGTGCATTCTAAAGCATCATTAGTAGACATATCTCAAGATGAAGATCACATACCAACTATTCCCAACCTCGAAATCTCCTTGAACCCATCATTCATTGACATTCGAGAAACCCTAAAAACTTCTTCATTATCATGGTTAAAGGAGAACTTATAAAGGAACAAAAGGGTAATTCAAGTGGTAACTCCTAGTTTAGACATAGTTGCAAATATTCTTCAGAAAGCACCTAAGGAAAAGAAAACCAAGGTAATGTCAAGGTTCATAGTGGATTCGTCTTCAAGGAATCTCTATATTGAGGTGGCTAGGACTATTATAGAAAAGAATATTGAGGAAGCTATTGAAGGTGACTTTAGCATTAGCAAAGTAGATCTCGTTCCGCCATCAACTAAGGGAGATGTTTGCAGTTTTGAGGTATCTGCATCCCAACGAGTACAAAGAGCTCGAAAGGAGAAACAATCCAAAGATCATCTAGAAATTCAAGTCCAAGACTTGGTGCCTTATATTAATTCCATTGTTAATCCTTTTGATATACCTTCAACAACAACTTCTACATCAACTCTCATAGGTTTTCAAGCCATAATTGAAGAAAAAGTTGTTGAAGATAGACACAAGTGTCGATCTTATAGTAAAATGATCGAAAGATGGATTGGTCAAATAAAGAATGAAGCTTTGTAATTTTAGGTCAAAGCAAAGGATATCTATGAGAAAGTTGACTTACATGAATAGGAAATTGCAAAGGATTTGAAAATGATCAAAGAGAAAGAGTTAGCTTGGCAAAGCATACTAGGAGATCTTTAGGAGATGTTGAAAGTTGATCCAATTACTTTGATTGCTGAAAATAAATCTCTAGTCCAAAAGATATTCAATCAAATGTATAGTGCAAAAATATAAACTAGAAATTGAAAAATATTAGTCAAAGTTTGGTTGAATATGAAAGGTTGTTGATAGCTTGTGAACAAATAAAAATGAAAACATTGGAAGAGGTCATCACAATCATTATGGGTACACCAATGGTAAAGGATTTTCAGTAGGTTGATTGCCAAGTTCTCTTAAACATGTTCACTAACAGAATCAACTTAGAGATAGAAAATAGAGTGTCTAATATAGACATAATAAAGAGATTAAGTGTCATTTCAATTGCTTTAGATGCCTACGACATACCAGCTAATTACCACCGAGATTTGATGGAGATACACAACAAACAAATCACTTGAAAATTGAAAATGGACAATGTGTTCATTCCTAGCTATGAACCTATGGTAGAGATTCTTAATTCATATAGGGATTTCAAAACTAAATCCTTAGGTTTGAAAGGATAAGTTGTGACTCAAGTCACTTTACAAGTGCACCATTGTAGTGGAATGTCTATCTTTCTCATTGTACATTCTATTTAGTTTAGTTTCAGATGTCATCTCCTTGTTCTAGCTTGTAATCTTCAATTTTGGATATTTTTGTCAAAGTTAAATAATTGACTCATTTCGCTCATAAATTGTTGAGTTCTTAACCATGTTCAAAAGATGCAAAAATAAGTTAGTTATTAACTTGACAATGTAGGTAGTTACAAGATGTTCCTATATAAAGAATTTTAAGAGAATGTAAAAGGACTTTTGAAACTTTATGATTTTGTAGCAGCATTGTTATGAGGTTGTGTAACCTCATTAAATGAATACAAAAAAAAAATTGCAGGTGCTTCCAATTTTTTAATGTGTTCATATATTTTCTCTTATTGTAATCATATGAGAACATGAAAAATTTTATGCAATTTCACTCTAGATCATAAAGGTAACTATCACATATATTGATTTTTCTTACCATATGCTCTTCTTTGGTATCTGTGAAGTGTGTATGATTTCTTATAAATCAGATTTTTATCATTGATCATACTTATGCATAGTCTTTGGGTTTCGATGATGAAACTAATAGAGTGTTTTTAATAAAATCTTGGTAACTTGATATATTTGTTGTCAAGAATCTCGGATAATGGGATTTCTTTCTTTTCCTTGTAAATGTAATTCAAAAATAAATATAATTAGATCATACGAAGGAGTTTCCCCTCTCAAATGTAGAGGAAGATCATGTTGTTGAATTGATCTATCCAACTATTATAGGTAATCTATCACTCTTCCATTGAGCACTTTGTCAAGAATTTTGGATTGACAAATCTATTTACCAATAGATTTTTGGCAACTTTGCTAGGGACTCAAAACAACCATTAGACTAATCGCTTATCATGGTTGAAGATGGTTCTACCACATGAGAACATTTTTCTAGTGCTTCAACCAAATCTTGGTTGGAAAGACGAACATGAAGACGTGATTTCTCAATTGAACACATTAGCCTGGAAGTGTAGATGAAGTGCACAACAATATCATGAAGTAAGCCTAGTGCTAGAAGAGGGATAAGAAATTGGTGAGATTCTTAAAAGACTTCATCTAGGATAACGTTTGATCATCATTGAAAGAATTATTGTTCCAAAACACAATAGGCAAAACATGCAACATATTCAAGATTGAAGAAATCAAAATAACTAATTTACAAGATAGCTGAGAAAAGATACACAAGAGGACACAAAAGAAAAAGGGATTATTGATCCAAAATTTGAAGAGCTTCAAAAGATTAATTTTCCATCTTGGTTTCCCTCTACAAGAAAAAAGGTTAAATCAACAATTAGGCCTTCTTCACCTCCTAACACCACTCATCTATCATCATTTGTGTAGGCATTGGTCTTGCACGGGACAACAATACCTATGAACATAAATCTTCAGGCATTTATCACACACACAATATCTCAACCTCCAGCAATTCCTTGGAGTGATAACATGGGATGATTAGCTTTAGGAAATCAATTGAATGATCCACCTTATGGTTTGAGAAAGATTCTTCCAAAGTTTTCTTTTGATGGAAAGGTGACAGCAAATGAGCATATCAGTGTTTTCTTTACCACATGTGGAGTTCTTGGAGTAATTTTTTCTTTGTGGTGACTGATCAAGCAAGTATTATACACTCGTCGTTTAGCATGGGGTTCAGGGCACCAGGCTAAAATTTTTGGGGGGGGCGGTTAACTCGTCAAGCATTTTTTATTTGACTTGTCCAACATTTCCCTAGGTTGACTCATCAAGTATTTTTTAGGGCTAACTTGTTAACTGACATAAGCCTTATTTTTTATTAAGGTCACAATAGGTTTTGAAGGGGCACCAAAACCATTTACATAACTGGATCAAAAGATAAAGCTAATGAAGTATCATAAATAGAAAAGTCCAACCTAAACATAGGACTGAACACCTCAAGAACACACAAAAGATAATACAATACTAGCACCCAAGATGGTTCAGTCCAACCAGCAAGAGGGAGGACACACAAACCACAACATGCTGAGTAGCCAAAGAACAAAGACTAATCAAAGATCCTCATTCTATGAGATCGGAGGGTCATGTCGAATGATGAGGATGATTTCTTTGAATTTTTCCTTTTGACAGTTATGCAACTATCTTTGACTTTTTCTACCTTCTTCTGTCAACAAACCAAATCTAGAGAAATAGCCTCCAGCAAAGGATTCAAAAAGCACCCAGCAGGAGGAACTAAGACACCAATACCAACAGCAGTAATCTTACCAGCAAAACTGGTAGGAAAAACTAACACAGGAATAGGGCATGTTGGGCTTCCAACAAGAGAAACATCTACACTAGAATCCACACCAGCAAGGCTGGTAGGAATAGCTTCCATGCCAGCAGGGCTGGCAGGAATAGCTTCCACTGAACCATCAGCAGAGCTGGCAGGAACAACATCCACTGAACCATCAGCAGAAGAAGATAAAGGGCCAGCAGCAACCTACTCAACCACTTGCGAGAAGCTCCAAAGAGAAGACACCTTATCCACTTTATAGTGTTTGGAGGAAGCACCCTTCCACCACGAAGCATTCTTTTTAAATTTCTGAAGATCATATTGAGAAGCAACATGACCTGTCTTAAAGCATCTTCTGCATCTGAAGGGGAGGCCTTCATAGTCCAATTGCTAAATCCAACTTCTACCCTGAGGAGAAAAAATTTTAATCTCAGAAGGAAGGCCTTTTGAAGTGTCAATATCCACCAATATATGAGCATAAGTAGAATAGAAAAGATCTGAAGATTTCTCATCCACCATTAACATTTCCCCAATCGCATCCCCCACAGTCTCCAGAACAGAGTCAATCCAAAGATGGAGGGGAAGGTTAGGTAAATGTATACACCCTAAAATGGTCACCTAGACTTTTGGGCCCCATTTATTTGATTTATCAATCCTGAATCATTTTTATCAAAAGTCAATATTTTCAACATTATCAAATTCTTGATCAAGTCCTAATTTTGATCATATATTGGATTTTTATCCTTGGGCTAACCATTTATCCTAAGTCTTTATTTATTCAAAAGGAATATTTCCTCCCCTTTTAATAAATAAAAAGCCCCCACCTTTTCCTCTTATCCTAAGTTGCACAAATAAAGCATTATTCTTATTTTATAAAAAGGGAAAAAGCACTTTTTGTCTCATATGGACACAAAAGTCAACTCCTATTTTCTTATTGGAGGATACTTGTGCACATGGATTGCTCTTCTTTCAACCTCCACCGTTAATAAGATCTTTTGCCTCTTAATCTCCATGGTCCATTTCACCTCATTTCTTATAAAAGGAGAGCTCTTTCCTTCATTTGCATACAATTGTTTCATGCTAATGTTATGCTGCAGGTTTTATAGGTGCATTTGGAGCTTTTGAAGACATTGAAGACTTGCTTCATTTCATCATTTATTTGCATATTTTCTTTCTTAGTTGCATAATCATGGCATTCATAGTATAGATTTTCTTTTATGCAATAGAATAATCTCACATAGCCTAATAGGAAGGATTTGTACTACTTGTTCTTTCCTTTCATAGCATAGCTTGCATTTCCATTTCATAGATTAGCTTGCATTACATTGCATTCATTTGATTCTTGGAGATATTGGCATTCTTGCCCTTGTCTTCACTTGAATCTCTCATTGTGTGGTTGACTAGCAAGGTCATGAGTTCATAGCTCTAGCTGAGAGCAATTTTTAATCTTGCAACTCCATACATAAAGAGCTATGGATCGATTTGTGAGGGCTCATTCTTGAGTTTCCTTACATGTAAGGATTCATAGAAGTGCACTACTTTTGTGTGTACATTTTTTGCGCCCACCGTGGGGCAGAGTAGATAGCTTTGTCCTTTAATTTCTTGTATTTTCATCATTTTTCGGATTATTTTTCAGAAATTTTGTAGGTTCCAGTTTTCTGTCTCAGAGTATCGCGTGATACTTCTCAGGTATATCACGCGATATACCTTACTATATGCGCGTGACACTTCACTTCAGAGAAGAATCGCACGGCAGTATTGAGGTATATCACCTGGCATCATGTGAAGTATCGCCCGCCCATAGTGCAGTATATCGCCCGGACTGAGGTATATCGCCTGACTACAGGAAACTGTATCGCGCAATACTGGTGAAGTCTGAGGTATATCGCCTGATCTGACAGAGACTTGCATTTCGAGTTTTATCATCCGAATTTGATCATATTTAACTTGCTGGTTTACTTTACTACATTTAGGTAGATCTAATCTGCATCTATTAGCCTAGATAAATCAGTTTCTTGTGTTATTTCATTTAGATTTTGGTTTAGCTAACCTTGTTGGTCTAACAAGTTGTTGTTGTAGGTGCTTCTTGCTTGAAATTTTCCAAAAGAACACATGTCAAAGAGGGCTACTAATGGTTTTTGCAGGGCTGCCCTAAGCATAAAAACCAAATCAAGTGCTTGTTTAATTGCTTTTTTTTAATTAAGTGTGGCATATACTAGTTGTTTCATTTCATAGGTACTTAATACTTTGTGAAAGGGATCTTGAGGTGGTAGGAGAAGTATGCTCTTCACCTTTAGGTGAATCAGAAAATCTTGACCCATCTTGAGGTTTTGGAAGCAAATGGGTAATTGAATATTTGCTTGGTGTGTTTGGGAGAAGTCTTTGAGATAGGGGAGTATGCTCTTCACCCTTGTGGTGAATCAAAAACCTTGAACCTAAAAAATTATCCATTTTTGTTTAGTTTAGAAATCCTTTTAGCGGGCCTGCTCTTGAGCAATCAAGAGGAACGACTCAAGTGGGGACAACCTTATCATCATTTTCCTTGGTGGCAAGTGATTCCAACTCACTATAATCTCAAGGCTATCAAGGACACCAAAAACCTTGGTAGACATAACACTTGTCTTTGCTTGGTGTGAGTAGCTCATGGGATTGCGACCATGGGGAAAACATTGAGAAAGAATTTTTAAGGTACTCTTGAGGCCACGAGGTCCTAGTCCTTTATGAGGAGCAAGAGGGGTGTTGTGAACGAAAATCCTTATTAAGAACCATAGTTAGAAGCTACCCTATTTTAGCCGCTTATCTTCTTAGTGCAAGGATTGTTCCAAGTGGAACAACCCGGATCACTTTAAGATACTCACCATATGTGTCCCTTTGGTTGTGTTGTTTGACACTTCCACGACAAAGCCAATATCTCTTGTGGGCAACCACTTGGTGTGAGGCAAGGGGGCATCAAGTAGTGGGCTAAGTTGGTAAGTATAGAGCCTTGACATTTTAGGATAGGTTGCTTGAAGTATTCTCGATTGTGTAATACCGGTGTGAACGTTCTCAACATACAAACAATCAGTAGCATTCGTAAGGTGCTTTTTCATTTTGATATCACAATTGATTGTCTTGGAAAGGTTATTTTTGCCCTTGTTTCAAGTGCTTGAAGACACGTTTGATCCTGTACTGTTTGCAAACCTGTCATTTTACTATTGTCACTGTGATTACATTTGAGAAATCAACCTTCAGACCAAAAATATTGATCAAACAGACCCAAAAATGCAAACTTTACACAATTCTGGTAAAGGGTTTAACAATTCTGCAACAGTATCGCGCCCTGTCAAGCGAAATATCGTGCGATACTTCGCACCTGCTAAAAATATTACCTTCTTTGAGGAGAAATATCGCGTGATAGTTCACCCCTGCTGGAATATCGCCTGACCCGCTTGGGTTATATCGCCTAGCTATTGTAAATTCTATCGCCTGGTGTAGGGCGAAGTATCGCCTGGTTATAGGTATATCACCCTGGTAGCCTAGAGTATATCGCCTGGTTAATTTATGTCGTGCTTTCAGTTTGGTCAGTCTCAGCTGTTGTTAGTTAGATTAGGTCTTTGAGTAGGCTTCTCGCTCTGTCATTAGGGACTTGTCTTGGCTCTAAATCTCTGGTTTTTCCTTCCTAGGGACAGCATTAATTGATTTACAAGGTCACTTTAGAAATAATTGTCAAGATTAGAAAGATATTCTTGGTGAGAAAGTTTGCTTCTAAGATTGTTAGCTACATTCTTGGAAAAATTTCAGTTCTCTTATTGTCCAAATCATTTTCATTTAAATCTCTATTTTATTTTGGCCTAGTCCAACCTCCTGGTTCAAAAATGCAAGGGTAGTCACCCTTTGATTTAAAGCACCTCTTTGACAGTGTTGGTAAAGCCCCTTTTTCTATCTTTTCATTTCATTTTGGACAATAGAGAACTTTGATTATCCTAGTTTGGTGTTGACATTTCGAAAGGACATCTTGTCATTAAGAATCTCTTTCTTTCATGTCAGTTACAACAAGGTACCAAGTCAATCAAGGTAAGCGACCCCCTGTTGTGTTTAACCAGTTACCACCAGTTAAGACTCGTCAACAGCATAAGGGAAAGGGACCCCTCTTTGATCAATCTCCTAAGAGTGAATCTGAGGTTTGTTTTAAACCAAAGGGTAATCCTAGTGAAGTTAGTACCTCTTTTATACCACTCTCATCAAGCATGGATATGAGTTACACTTTCACTCGACAACAAAGAGAAGCCATGAATCAAACTCTTGAGGATATGTTCCAACGACATAGGAATACCAAAGAATATAGCGGTTCTTCTCATGTTAGTCCACCCGGATCACCCCCCAACAACACAAGATATTTTGATGCTCACCAACAAGCTGCAAAACATTACCAACAAACTCACTCAGACTCAGAATCACAACATGAGGACCAGAACAACGAGTCTAGTGATCACCACGTCAACGCAGCCAACACCACAAGGCATTCAAAAAAACCTTCTCCCCTTAATGATACCTCTTGATATGCAAGTACGAGGTTGAAAAGCATTGAAAGGGAGAAGCAAGCCTATTTAGATGAACAAGCTGCCAAAAGGGAAAAATTCAAACAATTGGAAGAAGAGGAACATGCATTATTGGATATAAGAAAAAGAGCCACCCAAGAAGAAGAAGATAGTCTCTATGCACAACAAATCCACAACCGATTCAATGGGAGGGGTACCAATAGTGGGACCAACTCACCCCCGTCTACTCCCTCACCCAGTCCTAGAAGAAGATCAAGGATGCCCTCACAATCCCCAAGTCCTAGGGGAAGAAGGATTTCAAGATATGATCGTCATAGGAGACAATCACCTCATGGACATTCAAAGCAACCCTCCCAACAAGCACATAATGGCTCACAACATGGAGGAAGATATGCCAAATTGGATCATATAGATTTTATGACTATGCAAAAAGAACCATCCTTTCAAGCATATGTAGAAAGGTATTAAGGTCCCATATAATTTTGATGTAGACCGAAAGGTAAAGAAACAAGATCCATCAACTAATGAGGTGATCAAACAACTTCAAAAGGATATAGAAAGGATGAGGGCTCCTAAGAGCACATTTAACTTGGACTCCATATGTCCCAATCCAATTAACAAGAGTGTGGTGTTAGTTGAGTTTCCTAAGAAAGTTGAGTTTCCAACCTATGACAAATATGATGGCGTTGGTGACCCTCATGACCATGTTAGACAGTTCTACATAATGAGCTTTTTTTTTCACCATGAAGACTCCTACTTAATGAGGTTATTCCCAAGGAGTCTCAAGGGACAAGCCATGGAGTGGTTTACTAACCTTACTCCTCCAGTTAAGACATTCAGAGAGCTTGTGGAAAGATTTGTTCAACATTTTGCTTACAACTTATCAAGGTCGGTCACCATGCTTGATTTGTGCAAACTCAAGCAGAATCAAGGGGAATCCTTCGTTACCTTCCTACAAAGATGGAGACGTTTATGCTCAAAATATTCAAGGACAATTCCTGAGGAGGAAAGAATAGACATTATTGTGAGCAACTTGGTACCAGAATTAAGGTATGAAGTAAGGAAGATCCCATTTAATTCTTTTGATACCATGGTAGAAGTGGCATGCCGCCTAGAGGATGTCCTAAAAGAACAAGGAATTTTGGCTAAATCAACTAATAACAACAATGGCCAAAATAACAACAATAATGGTCATAAGGACAAAAAGAACTCTTATTGGAACAAGAATAAATAGGTGGTCAATGACGGAGTTGTTGACTCATCCCAACCTAAGAATGAAGGAGTTCTCAATCTCTCCAATGCGGTTCAAGCCATGAAACTTCAAATGTCTTCAGGACCACAAGAAAATAAACCCAAGTACCAAGGGAGACCTAAGAAGGAAAAAAGGCAATTTACCAAACTTGGGGATTCATATGTAGACATTTTCAAGACATTGATTGCCCACAATTTGGCACAACCTCAGGACCCTGCCAAGCACCACATACCAGATCCTAAACCTCATTGGTGGGATGAGAAGGCTTTTTGTGTCTTTCATAATGGAATTAGGCATGATATCGAGAATTGTTTTAGACTTAAACATCTTGTCCAAGACCTCATTGAAAGTGGATGATTACAAGTTGATGGGTTAACCACTAATGCGGATCACAAAGCTTTTAAAGAACCCTTTCCCAAGTATGAGAAAGGAGAGAATTCCAATAACAAGAATGGCAAGGCTGCTATTAATTACACTTACACAAATGCTGAAAATGTTATTAACATGCTTGAAATTGCTGACGATAATATCAACATGGTGAAAGGGAAGGACCCTTATGGATATGATGTGGAGTCAACTCCTATGCCTGATGAAGGACCCGTTGTGGTACTAAGAGGCCCTCACTCACAAAGGACATCCCAAACCCTCAATGCTGTCACTAGGAGTCAGCCTCAAGCTCCCATTGTTATTAGAGGTCCTAGTTCTAGTAAGTCTAAGCAGCCAGTGTCAAAGGGAGTTCTTCCTAAACCTGCTATTGGTCCTAATTCAAACTACAACCTTATTGACTAGTTACAACGTACACCAGCGCAGATTTCAATTTTTGAGCTATTGGAATTGTCCCCTAAGCATAAGCGTGTCCTTGAGGACGCTTTGCGAGCAGCTAATGTCCCTAATGACTTAGATATTGATCAATTCCAGAATATGGTCAACCATTTGGCTAGCCCTCATTACCTCACTTTCTCAGAAGAAGACGATAAATCCATCAGTCACCCACATAACTTGGCCCTACACATAGAAGTCATGATCCACAAAACCCATGTCAGGCACGTATTGATAGATGGGGGTGCAAGGTTAAATATTTGTACTATGAGTTTGTTGTTGGCCTTGGGTTATTCAGAGAATGTCATTGATACAAGGAAAAAAATCACAATCAAGGCATATGATGAAGCAGAAAGAAGTTCTAAGGGATTGGTTGTTTTACCTATTCGCATTGGTCCAGTAGAAAAGGATATCTTATTCCAAATTGTTGATGTTGGACCTTTAGCCTACAACATTTTGCTAGGTAGGCCTTGGATTCATGAGATGCAAGCGGTCCCATCAACATATCACCAGTGTGTTAAGTTTCCTCATAATGGTGTAGAAATTTGCATACCTGGGGATAGTGCTTTGTCAGTTAATAACATTTCTACTAGAACCCATTTACCTTTGAATAGGGAAGCTGACAGTTCTAGTATTCCACTTGAACAATGCAAGGAGAAGTTTAAAACCATACATCTTGGGATGGGAGATTATAAGATTGATTCTTTTACAAAAATACCAATCTCTCCTAGGTCTTATGGGAAACCATCACTAGATATGAAAACTTCATCATCGGTAATGACATTATTTGAGAAATTTGTTGAGTCTTCGGTTCCTATTCAGGAAGAGAAAGAGGAAATTGCCGTAAGAGATTGGATCTATCATGAGGAAAAGTATCAACATAATGAGAATTTCGCACCTTCCCCTAAAGCCTATAGGAGGGGTTACACATTAGTCAAAAACATGGGGTATCCGGGACATGGTCCCCTTAATCACAGATTGGATGCTAGGGCCGAACCTTTGAATCATGCACTTTTTGCACGACAGGATAAATCAACAAAGGGTTTAGGCTTTGAAAGTAATAAACCAAAAGATACCACTGTCCTAGTCAGGACAGACAGTGAGTCAGATTCTGAATACACACCAGACCTCTCTAATCAGCAAGACATGACAGATGATTGGGTCCCTTCAACAAATCTCCTTTGGGGAGATTCCATAGATTTGGCAATTGATAGTCCTCTTATCCTAGCTGCGACGGATAGTGACTATATGGATGTTAGACTGAGAATGGAAAGTGTTGCTATCCTAGCTATGACAGGTAGTAACAATGCTAGTGTTAGAGAGGGGGAAACCTTTCCCAACCTTGAGGCTTCTACATCACGAGGCCAAAATGATGATTCAGAAACAGACTCGCATGAGTTTGAATGGGATTCACTTTCAGAGGCAACAATTAATTTGGACATGGATGTTGTCCATACTTATAGTACTCAACCCAACATGACCAATGAGCCTAGTGTAGGACTAGAGGATTGGACTCCTCGAATTGCCTTAGTAGACGACGCTTCGCTTGCTAGGATAAATCCTGATTCGGGTATCTTAGGGGAAGACCTGATGAATCCCAATTGTATGGTCACCAGAGATAACACCCTTTACATAAATCACATTGAACTAGTCATTGACCTACCCCTTGTTCACTATGACCTAATTGACTAGTCTCAGCGCCATCAAGAGCCTAGATTCCTCACTTTTTAGAATGATTACAAAATTGCCTGCTATCTGAATGCTCTTGAACCCGTGGCTTCTTCCACCAGTGAACCGACAACGAGTATGATGGAGCCTAATATTAAGTACCTGAGTCTAAAAATAAAAGAAAAAGAGAAAAATAAAAATAGGTCTGATGGCGAAAACCACTTTGTGGCGGTATCAGAACCAAAAATAGTAAAAAGAAATGATGTATCTGAGGGTGAAAACCTCTTTGAGGCACCCAAGGATGGGGTACTTAATAACTTGTCGAGTTATTTTCAGGACAGATCATCAGTATTGATTGAGCCAACAAAATCAGTTAATTTGAACACAGAAGAAGCTCCTCAAATAGTTCATCTTGCTCAGTCTTTATCAGAAGAAGAAACCAAGGCATATGTACAATTCTTACAAAAAAAGAAAATCAATTTTGCATGGACATATTCAGACATGCCAGGGCTTGACACAAATCTTATAATCCATCACTTATCCATAGCTCCAGGAGTCAAACCAGTGAAACAGAGACTCAGAAAAATGCATCCACATATAGCTCTCCTCATCAAAGCAGAATTAGAAAAAAATTTGAGAGCTGGATTTATCAGAGCCATCGATTATGCAAAATGGATCTCAAACATAGTACCAGTTTCCAAACATGATGGGTCCATTCGTGTATGCACAGATTTTAGAGACTTAAACAAAGCATGCCCAAAGGATGATTTTCCACTTCCAAATATTGACATGATAGTGGACATGACCGCGGGTTATGAGATATACTCTCTAATAGATGGCTTCTCAAGATATAATAAAATTAAAATAGCTCCTGAAGACCAAGAGAAAACAGCATTCACATGTGCATGGGGAACTTATTGTTGGAACGTCATGCCATTTGGGTTAAAGAATGCAGGGGCTACATACCAAAGAGCTATGACCACTATTTTTCATGATATGATGCATAAAAACATGGAAGATTATGTGGATGATACCTTGGCAAAATCAAGAAAAAGGGATACACACCTTACCGATTTGGAAGTAATTCTAGATCGCATGGAATAGTTTCAACTCAGATTGAATCCAAAGAAGTGCGCATTTGGTGTCACCTCAGGCAAACTTTTAGGATTCATAATTTCAGCAAAAGGTATAGAGGTTGATCCTAAGAAGGTCCAAGCAATTTTAGATATGCCACCTCCAAGAAACATTAGTCAGATGAGAAGTCTTCAGGGACGACTCCAATCCATAAGGAGGTTTATTTCATAGCTTGCAGATAGAGCACAACCATTCAATAAGACATTGCATGAGGGAGCCACGTGTGTTTGGAACGAAGACTGTCAAAAGAGCCTTGATTAAATTAAACAGTACTTGGCTAATCCTCCAGTTTTGATGCCTCCTATTTCAGGGAAGCCTTTGATTCTATACATTTCAGCTACAGATACTTCCTTGGGGGCGTTGTTGGCTCAGTTAGATGAAAATGGGAAGGAAAGGGCCATCTACTACATTAGTCATACTCTGGTATCATATGAGGTCAATTATAATAACATTGAAAAGTCTTGTCTTGCAGTAGTGTTTGCCTCCCAAAAGTTGCGACACTATATGCTTTCTCATACTATACATTTGGTTGCAAAAATTGATCCTCTTAAGTACTTGCTTAGTAAGGCCACTCTCACGGGTCGACTTGCTAAGTGGATGATGCTTTTAACTGAATTTGACATAGAGTACATTGAAAGAAAGGCCATAAAGGGGCAGGCTATTGCTGACCAATTAGCTAATTTTCTAGTTCAGGATAGTATGCCTATTCAGGTAGAGTTGCCAGATGAACACATACTGTATATGACCACTCGCACTTGGAAAATGTTCTTTGATGGTTCTCACATGCAAAATGGATCAGGTGTTGGAGTATTATTTATTTCTCCACATGGGTACAATATTCCAAAGTCTTACAAACTGCTATTCCCATGCACAAATAATATTGCAAAATATAAAGCTTTGACCAATGGATTGAAAATGGCTATAGAATGGAACATAACAGAGCTACCTATCTTTGGGGATTCCCAATTAATTATCAACCAAGTCAATGAGGAGTACCAAACCAAGGATGATAAATTGATCCCTTACAAAAGGATGGTTGAATCATTGAGATGTTACTTTACATTTGTGACATTTCAACAGATCCCTAGGACAGAGAACAAAGCTACAGATGCTATGGCCACATTAGCTTCACTTCTTCAGTTGGAACAACATGAATCAAGGTTCAAATTTCTGGTGGAAGAGCTGCACCATCCCATATTTGACTCGTCTGAAAGCCATATCATTTATACCCTTGTCACACATGAGTCTTCCCAATATGGTGTCATCTATTCATATCTTCATGATGGTATCATACCTAACACATTCAACCATTCTGAACGTCAAAACCTTGTCCACAATGCCTCTCTCCACACCCTTATCTCTGGTGATTTATATAGGAGGGGTTTAGATGGGACGCTTCTTTGGACCTTGGAAAAGGAGGAATCCAACCAAGTGTTAGCTGACATCCACGAGGGCATTTGTGGTGGACATTCCAACAGTCTCACCATAGCCCGAAGGTTGCTTAGGGTGGGGTATTATTGGCCCATGATGCAGATAGATGCAGTAGCCTTCGCTAAGTCTTGCGAAAAATGTCAGAAACATGGAAACCTGATTCATGCTCCAGGTAGGGAACTGATTCCTTCTGTTTCTCATTGGCCATTTCAGCGCTGGGCCTTTGATCTAGTTGGGTAGATTCATCCCAACTCATCAGGTGGACATAAGTTCATTATTACTGCTACTGACTACTTCACAAAATGGGTAGAAGCTGTGCCACTTTCTATTGCCTCAGGGAAGACTATCTCCTTGTTCATCTTGAATCATATTATTTGCTGATTTGGAGTACCCTCTAAGATTATCACTGATAATGGAGGACAGTTCAAGAATAAGGACCTAAAATATTTATGCAAGAAATTTAGAATCAAACAACATTGGTCCTCCATCTATTTTCCACAAGGAAATGGACAAGCAGAAGCCTCAAATAAAACCATTCTTAAGATTCTTCATAGGACAGTGCACAAGAATGGTCGAGACTGGCATTTACAGATCAATCCAGCACTATGGGCTTATAGAACTAGCATTCATACACCTACAGGAGCTACCCCTTTTTCTCTTACCTATGGCGCTGAAGCGGTATTGCCTTTAGAAGTAGAGATCCCTTCACTTAGAGTCTCACTCAAAGGTTTGATTACAGATGAAGATTACCATGCCATGAGGTTACAAGAATTAGAACTTCTCGATGAGAAGCGTAAGGCTTCATTTGATCATATGAGGGTATATCAGAAGCGTATGTCCAAAGCATTCAACAAGAAGGTTCACCCTAGGGAATTTCAAAAGGGCAAGTTCGAACCCAATTGGCTTGGACCATATGTTATTACAGCAGCTTTTGGTATAGGTGCCTATTTACTATCAGATCTAGATGGAGAATAGCTCCCTGATCCTAGCAACATTTTGCACCTAAAGAAGTTCTATACTTGATGCCCATTTCAGTCTCGGGGCATCCTTTGTACATATTTTATGATCCTAGAAAAAATACCAAAAAAATTGATATATGATGCTAAAAAAATTCTAAAAAGCATAAAAAGTCCTGAAAAAAAAGCATCCTAGTGAAAACCTAGCAATAGGCGCTTTGATGTCTCATCAAAAAAATTAAAAAATTAAAAAAAAACACAAAAAAATAGAAAAAGTGCCTTGGTGAAAACTTGGAAACAGGCGCTACTTGAGGCCTTTGCACCCCTATTTGTTAGCATGCGTCCTCGACACTGAACCTTTCTCCATCATGTCTTGACCTTATTTGGCTTAGTCTGGAATTGGTCTTTGTCTTTGTCTAGGGGGCATAACTGTTAGCATTGGTCCTTTAGGTGCATTTGTCTCTTGGAGGCATTTCACAACAGGTGTTTTCCAACACCACCCCAAATAGTGTTTTTCAACACTACCCTTGCGCCGAGTGTTTCTTAACACTTATCAAATGTCTTCCCCTACGGTCTAGTATGATGCGATATTTCTTATTTACAGATGTGATAACCAGAGTCTGACTCTATGACCAACACACACGCACTTAAACAATCAACTTGTTGAGATATGTTGACTTTATTTTTCTTTGTGTGTTGTCTATGATGATTTCGTTGATGAGTGGTCTCTCCCTGAGAAGTTTTCGATGATGCATAGCTAGAAGACTGAGGGTATGAGAACATGTTTTATTTCTTTATCTGCTTGTGGGTATATTTTGTTGATCCTAACTGTCATGAACATTTATGCTGGTCTTACTTGACACTATGGATTGACAATGTATTATCCTTGACTATTTTTGTGAGTGCATGCTTCTAGTTATCTTGACTCTCATGTGTTTTGATACAAGCATAATCTCGCCATATCAAAACTTAGGTGATCTCACTACATTAGTCATCTTGACCTACATGTCTTTGATGCCTAGGTGAGGTTCCCACATTCCTATCTGATATAAGATCATATTCAGATCCACATAGTTATACTAGTGTGCATTGTATGATCTTACGATGCTACCTAATGCTCGATGATGATAATTAGATGTCTATAAGTGTTGTGACCTTGCAAGTCAACCACTTGTCATAGTAGCTTGCATCTTTAGAAGAGCTCTCCTTTTTCATCTTACGTGGACCTGTCAGTCGACTGCGCTCACCTTTCCTTCTTCTCGATCATGTCTTTCACTCCTTATCTTTTTCATCTCGAACCTGTTCCTGTTCATCACAAGGGGTTAATCATATCATCATATCTGTATCCTAAGAAATGTCATTTTCAGAAACATGAGTCTATATCATCCACATGAGAATCAAACATACATCTATGAGAGAAAACATACATGAGCATCTACATAAACATTTTGAGCAAAATGACAAGACAATATACAAACTGATACATCCATCACAAGTGAGACATAAACACACGATATATCAAAAATCCAGTAATCTCATATATAAATCAATGTCATGATACAATACAATATGGGATCCCAAAATCTGGATCAATGTCTCAAGATATGTCTATACACCTAAACCCTAAACCTAAGACTCCCTACCACCCTCGTGAGGAGCTCGTGGTGGTGGAGGGGGCATAGCCCTCCTGTCCAATACCATGTCTGATGCCCCTGCCCTCTGAGAGTACGAGGGTGCTCTCTACTCCTCTGGCACTGCCTAGGGATAGAGTCTGTGATAATAAGCTGCTCTGGCTGTCTCTCGTCGAATCTCTAGTGCGTCTACCTGTGCCAACGTCTCACGACATGCTATCTCTGCTCTAAGATCAGCTATCTGCTAGTCTCTCTCAGCTCTCAGATCTGCTAGCTGTTGATCTCTCACAGCTATCATCATCCTCAGCTGCTGCATCTCTATCTCCAGAGTCTGTATGCATGCTCTCAGATCCTCCCCTCTCGCAGGCTGATCCTGCTGTACCTCCACCTACTGGCAAGCTAGTCTCGCCTCATCATCAGAGGTCACCGATCTATGTCCCCGTGACCGTTTCTAGCCACCTGATCTGGATCCCTCCCCTCTCTCCACCCCCCTCCCTTCTCCACCTCCTCTGTCTCCTCCTCCATCTCCCCCATCCCCTCCATCTCCACCCTCATCTCCACCCGGTGCTGGTACCTGTGCATCAGGGACAGTAAATCTTAGAAATGGTGCCCTGCGCCTCTCTGCTTTGTAAGCTGCATCAGCCCCTGCATCTGCTACATCTGGGAAATACTCCCAAGGCTCGCTCCTGATACTTGTTGTCTCTGCGACAGCCTGCTGATAGTCTAACATGGGTAACCACCCATGTCCCTCCTCATCCCTAGCCCTGGCATATGTAGTAGTCTCTGTCGAGACCCGCTGCTGCCTCCCAAATTGCCTCCAAACTCGAGTGATACAAAATCTCTTAACAATATCTAGATATCAGCCTAATAGTGGCCGAGTGCACAACATGTAGCTCAGCTCATTTGCTGCATCTCCCCATCCCTCCACATCCCTGTATGGCCTCCATGTGAAAGAGGCTATCTCATCTAGGATCCTCCTATAATATGTCACATCCCCAATATGGGCATGTGATATGAATCCCTGGTACTTGTATATGAAGGGGTACCTCCTCTCCCTTGGCTGAACTCTGGGGCGCACCACAGCGATGTGCTCCCAAGCCCACACCTGTGCCAGGATGGCACTGCAGGCCCATGTCTGACCGTCCCTGTAGACGATCTCATGTAACTCATGATACATCTCCACAAGAATGGCTGGTCCCCATGCCATCCGATGAGGTCTGCCTACTAAATCAACCAGTAACTGAGCCCATCCAAGCGGGAATCCCTTCTGAGTACGATCAGTCATCAAGATCTGTGAGATAATAGAGGCCACAATACATGGCACTGGGTAGTCTCTACCAACATCCTCTATCAGCCTCTCCCAGCTGATATGCCTCTCTAGAATAGTGACATCCTAGAACATCTCCTGGATCAGTCTGCGCCCCTCAGTGGCATCCTGATCATAGTACACCTGTGCCAACAAACAAATCATGTCAATTTTCATCATATAGAAACATTACATTTATGATTCTATCTCAAAACATGATTATACTCACAGGCTCGCCATGGCATGGCACTCGTAGGATCCTATAGACATCCTCCAGAGTAATGGATGTCTCTCCAGTAGGCAGGTGGAAGGTGTTGTGCTCACTATGCCATCTCTCGACAAGAGCAATCAACAACCCGTGGTCAGCTCTAATATATGGGAATCTTAATAAATACCTGAACCCCATAGCCCTGATGTCAGCATTGTCCGGATCATCTAGATCTTGAACACACCGCAACCCAGTCACCTTCGGCACTCTGATGATCAACGCCGGAAAGACCTCCTGCAAAGCTAATAAACCAAGCCCATTGTTAGCACATATCATGATGGATGTCTAAAAATCAGTATAAAACATCTCTCAAAATGTAACATTGTCTGGACCCATGTCATTTTTGCTCAAGAATACTTAAAAAATCAAATTTCTAACTTGGGCGATACTATTTTTTGGAGAAGTATCACGCGATACTTCTCCTTATAGCGGGGTGATATACCTTAGGCCGCGTGATACTTCACCCAGTATCGCGTGATGTTTCACCTAGTATCGTGCGATACTGGTGCCTATAGCTGCGCGATACTTTGGGGACCTGTAAAGTATCGCACGACACTTCTCCCCAAAGGGCGCGATACTTCTAAAGTATCGCACGATATATCACCTAAAACTAAAAATTTAAAATTTTAAAAACTTTGAAAAATGTGCTAAAAAGGTATTAAATGTGTACAATAACTCAAAAAGCTCAAGTTTTTCAGAAACATACCGGGGCAGGATAGTGTGGTGACCGGTTGTGCAACCGGGCGCACTCGAATCGATGCATGTGGATGGGAACTCCTGCTTGTTGGGCCATTTTCTCTCTCTAAAGCTCTTAAGATTCTCAAATCGCTAAAAGTCAAATAATTTTGAAAATGACATTTTTTACCCCTTTTATAGCCTTTTGACTTTTTGACCAAAATTTCAAAACACCTCAAAATCGCATGAAAATGGCACCCCTAGCTAATTTCGACGTCCTGGATCCATTTTTGAACTCGAAATTAAAATTTGAGATCCTCTTGATAGTCAAAATCGCGTTTCAAATTTTCTCTTTCTTCTGCGCAGTTGATTGACTTTTTGGGGCATAATTTGATTTTCGGTGGAATTTCTTCCTTCCATGTCTCTCACATTTTCTAGTCTTTCATTCGCTCTATTCCTAGTCTTATATTTTCTATTCTTCTATTTCCTCACTAGGGCATGTTTCATTGCCTAAATGGTTAACCTATTTGACCTTTACCTTCGATTGTGGTTTCATTTTGGTTTGATCAAATCCTTATCAATTTGTTTCTCTCCTCTATTTTGATTTTGATTTCAACTTCGAGGGGGCAGTATTTACAAGATTCTCATCCCTGATTCCTTGATTTTCTTGATTCAGACATCTTTTGTGAGCTTTCGCTCAAATTTGAGATTGTTATCTCCCACTTTTAGACTTGATTATCACTTAACAACAACGGTGATCGTTTTGTCTTGAGATTCTTATCTCTTACTTTAAATGTGATCCTGAATTGACCTCATGTTCAAAGGCCTTTGTCTATGTTTGTCCAGGTGTGATCCCGAATCGACCTCACATTTGAGTTGTTTTGTGATCCCAGATCGATCTCACATTTCAATTCTTCTTTGACTACATGTGTTTCCAAATCGATCACACATTAGTCAAAAAGGTTAAAATGTATACACCCTAAAATGGTCGCCTAGACTTTGAGCCCCATTTATTTGATTTATCAACCCTGAATCATTTTTATCAAAAGTCAATATTTTCAACATTATCAAATTCTTGATCAAGTCCTAATTTAGATCATATATTGGATTTTTATCCTTGGGCTAACCATTTATCCTAAGTCTTTATTTATTCAAAAGGAATATTTCCTCTTTTTTTAATAAATAAAAAGCCCCCACCTTTTCCTCTTATCCTAAGTTGCACAAATAAAGTATTATTCTTATTTTATAAAAAGGGAAAAAGCACTTTTTGTCTCATATGGACACAAAAGTCAACTCCTATTTTCTTATTGGAGGATACTTGTGCACATGGATTGCTCTTCTTTCAACCTCCACCATTGATAAGATCTTTTGCCTCTTAATCTCCATGGTCCATTTCACCTCATTTCTTATAAAAGGAGAGCTCTTTCCTTTATTTGCATACAATTGTTTCATGCTAATGTTATGCTGCAGGTTTTCTAGGTGCATTTGGAGCTTTTGAAGACATTGAAGACTTGCTTCATTTCATCATTTAGTTGTATATTTGCTTTCTTAGTTGCATAATCATGGCATTCATAGTATAGATTTCCTTTTATGCAATAGAATAATCTCACATAGCCTAATAGGAAGGATTTGTAATACTTGTTCTTTCCTTTCATAGCATAGCTTGCATTTCCATTTCATAGATTAGCTTGCATTGCATTGCATTCATTTGATTCTTGGAGATATTGACATTCTTGCCCTTGTCTTCACTTGAATCTCTGATTGTGTGGTTGACTAGCAAGGTCATGAGTTCATAGCTCTAGCTGAGAGCAATTTTCAATCTTGCAATTCCATACATAAAGAGCTATGGACCGATTTGTGAGGGCTCATTCTTGAGTTTCCTTGCATGTAAGGATTCATAGAAGTGCACTACTTTTGTGTGTACAGGTAGCCTAACCCAGATAGGTTGCAAATCAAATGATTCAGAAGAAGGAGAAAAATTAGAATGCCATGGCTTCAACAATAGCATAAAATGATCCTTCCAACTAAAGAAATTTTCACACAAAATAGTTTTTCTATCCTCCACATTATCAAATTTAGCCATGAAAAGCCTTTGGCCATAGGGAAGATATGGATTGAACCAGAAATTAAAGGTTCCCAATATTTTGAAATCCATGAATGGAGAGCAAGTAGAGAGGGCTAGAAACCCTTGAATCTACAAATCAACCCATGCTCAAAAAAAATAGAGGTTGCCGCATCAATCTCAGAGAGAATGTCCTCATTCAACTTAACAGAGATATGGTTGCTAATAGGAAAGGTACTACGAGGAATTCCTTTCAGAGAAGAATGAGATGGAGCTTTAGCGTCCTTCCGAGTAATAGTGGGCAACTATGTCGAGACTGCCACAGAAGCCCCAACAGGCGTCACATTGGCAAACAAGGGAACAGTAGTTTTAGTAGCCAAACGGTCGACATCAGACAACCACACAGTGACCACCATAGGAACCCTAACAGGAGCCACCAAGGTCTCAACCGTAGGTGCCAAAGCAGGCTCAAGGGGAGTGGGGAGAGCAACATGATCTTGCGATGCCTCAGTAGGAAACGCCGCCAAAACCCTAGAAGATACAGCAGGTGTCGAAAGAGAGGCACGAGTGGGAACATAAGCCTTGTTAAATTGGCTTAGGGTTAGGTTTTTTATAATGATAATTTTGTACCTTCTTGCAAAGGTATTGAGTCGCAAGGGACTTCAAATTGTAACAAGCTGAAAATTATTAGATAATAATATTGTACTCTCAGTTTGGTGGATGTAGCCAAGGATTGGGTGAACCATGTTAAATATTTGTGTCTTCTTGTTCAAATTATGTGTGCTTTATTTCTTTGTATTATTGGTTACATTTTAATTTAACTCTTAGATTTCTATCTACTAATCCTAATAGTAATAAGCCAAGATGTGGCAATTTGACTTTTTGTTGAAACTTTAACTAATGTAGCAGCTGAATGGTTTGGTAAATTACCGACAAGTTCAATTGATTCATGGGAAACTCTCTAACAAGGGTTTGAAAATAGGTTCAAGACTGTGGAACATGAACATATGATTCTCACAAAACTAACCTAAATGAAGAAGGGAATTCATGAACCCATGTGTGAATTTGTGGCTCGCTTCAACAAAATGTTAATCATATTTTGGCAAATAAAAGGCCCACAAAGGAAAATCAAAAGACCTTCTTCATCAGTACTCATACGTCTAATGTAAGTTTCCAAATGCTCGAGTTGCTACATTAGCAAATGCACAAACCATCTCTATTGAAGTTGAGGATGACTTGTTGAGTTCTAGGAAATGGAGCAAAGAATTAGAAAAAGGTAAAGGATAATAGGCAAGTGTTGGTATTACAGACTTGATAATACAAAATCTTGCTAATGACATGCTCTAGTTGTTGAAGAAATTACCCCATAATCCTCTACCATTATAGCAAGATATTTTGAGGAACTTGAAATGCTTTTTTGAAAACTCGTATGAGTTTTGACTTCCCAGGACGAGTTTCTGACACCAAAAAGGAAATTTTGCATCAGATTTTGAGGTTTTTAGTTTTAGATCATTTGTAAATTTATTTGCCTAGGTTTGTAGATCTATTTTCATTGACCAAATGTATAACAAGCATGCAGAATAGCAATCAAGGGAACACGCAATCATCTTAAAGCAATGAACAAGGGAAAAAGCAACCTTTCTCATGAACAAGAATAGTGACTTATTGTTCTAAATCCCTAATAATGCTAATTGTGTATGTTCTCAAAAAATTTTGCAATCACGCACATATAACCCTAAAAAAAATGAAAATTTGACCTCACTAGGGTTTGTAGTAATGGTCTGACTCTGCAAATTTTGTAATCTCAAGAGGGCGAACTCCAATGCAGACACACCAAGGTTTGAGATAGTCCAAGAATTTAATCAATTAGGAGCTGCTAGGGAGATCTGACAACCCAACAAGAGACTACACCTATGAAGATTTCCTCCACAAAGTCATTTATATAGCGGTTGTTGCTACCACGGTGAAAATGGCTATTACCGCTTGAGGTTCCGTCCACGTGGTTGACCTAATTAAGGGAATATCCACTATGGTTAACCCTCTCTAAAGGTGACTCACAAGATATACCACATGGAGACTGGGTCCAGATTCAAGGATCTGAGTTTCTGATACTACCCAAAAAGGGAGTAGAGCATAGTCCTCTAGCCTTTTCACTTTTACCCAAAATAAGGCAAACAGTTAAATCTGACATGCTAAGACTGAAATTATCTCACCAAGATTTGTCATGTCAACAAATATGTCTATCGATCTCTCTGAAGAAAGAACGCATCAATCAAAAGTTGAGGACCAAACTTAGTAGATCCATGAAATAATCTCAGTAACCTCCCTACCTACAAGGGGATCCTTCATCAAGAAGAGCTTCGTGTGCATGAACAAGTGAATGACACCCACTCTCTCAAGATCATCCGCAAATAGTGTTCATAGGGCCTATTTACTATGTGTAACACATATGCCAAAAAGAAAATCTATTTTCTTTTTATAGCCCAAAACTGAAGTCTGTGATATGAAAGATGGAAAGGCACTCAAGCTAGACATGTGAGATGTTCATTTTATGTCCAAACTGAAGTGTTATCAGATTTAGCAAGTTACCTCAGTTCCTCACAATGCACGTAGTATATTTTTACCTATTTTAGCAATTTTGTTGAGCTTTCCCATGATCACAGACAGCAAATGACAATCAGAAACAACAAATGTCAATTGTCAGGGTTGGCTGTTAGTGAAATCTGAAATCAAACTTTTGCAATCTACCTAGAAAACCCAAACAAGTTTTGAAATCTAAGATGAAAACTCATACGAGTTGCAGTACTATCCCGTGCGAATTTCTAGGCACGAAACAATACTAGGTTAGTAAGAAGATGAGTTTTCAATCTCAAATGAGTTGTCACACACAGTTGGCACGACTTTCCAGAAACTCATTTCTTGTATGAGAACCAGAGTATACTGATACAAGTTTGTAAAAACTCATACGAAAACTGTACGGATAGAGAAATAAAAATCGTATTTTTGAAGAAATTTTTTAGAAAATTGTAAGAAATGATAATAGAAACCCATTTCAGGGCCCCACAGTGGGTGCCAGAAATGTGTGTGAAAATTGTACCTAGCTGTGGACACAACACTTCAGTAAAATATTAGAGGTTAGCAAATCAGAAATCTGCAAATAAATAAACTAAGCTAACCAAGCGATTTACTGCCTTCTAGTAGGTGCAAGTATGGTATTCTCAAAAAAGGACAGAGATCAATGACAATGCAACACCTAAACAAAGGATTTAGAATCTAAAGTGGATGAAAGCTAAATGCAAATTAATCTAGATTTTTGGTATTTTCTGTGCAATATGATATGAATCTATTCTAGAATTGAAATATGGATGCAAGATTGATCTAACAATGATATGCTATGATTGCAAAAATGAATGCTATGAACCCTCAAAAACAATAACAAAAATGTCACAATCCCAAAAGCTTGATTCTTTACTTGCAAATTCGCTAGAGTTCTTGTGCAAATTTGAGGAAGGATTCATTATGAGGAATTGAGCCTTGATTTTATAGAAATCCAGGGCTTTGAGGATGCATAAGAAAAACCATAAATCACTCTTGATAAACTCAAGTTGATTTTTGAGTTATCAAAGAATTAGAATCAGTTAACTCACAAAATCATGCAAAGTCATGTAAAAATAGCTTTTTGACTCAAATCGGAAGTTTAGATCAACTTTTAAGTCAAAAATAGATGTTGAGTTTCAAAAAGATAACAACTTGAATTGATTTTCTGATTTAAAGTTTAACTGCTCTTTGAATGTGCATAGATAATTATGAATTAAGTTAATAATTAAAGTGATTTATCTTCAACTTAACTGATTTTTGAATAAAACAACTGATTTGTGGGTTGATCAATTATTAAATCAAACTTTATCCTAAATTATATCATTAAATGTTGACAACTAGCTTTAATCAATTAAATAAGAATTTAATCAATTTTGTAATAGGATTTTGATTTATTGTCAAAATAGAATAATATGAATTAGGAATAAATAGAATTAAATCTAATTAATTAATTAATTATTCATCATATTCAATTAATCAAATTTAGGATAAATAATTGAAATGTCATTTATCGCCAAATAATCATTAAATTAGGAATAATTAGGATAAATAGGAATATTTAGAAAATATTCCCTGATGCAGAATTAAGACAATCAATTAGATTTTTTATAAACTAATGTGAAGATGTGCCTTAGGTTAGGACTTTGATGTCAATTTTGATCGATTTGACGATGTAAGAGGTTAATGAACCTATAGCCCATTTTTGGGGTATTATAGAACTATGTTCCCTACCAATAAAATAGGCATCCCAACCCTCCCTTCCTATGCAAAGATTATCTATTGAACATCCATCCTCCTCTAACCGCCAAGATACCATGTGTGACTTTCACCTAGAAACTAATTAGGATGGAGCCTCGTGTCTTGAGATGGCTAGATTTATGCAAATGAATCAAACTAGTGAATGAATAGAGGATTATGTGGCCCCAAAAGATGAAATTAATTAGCAATTCAGATAGACCCATATAAAATTTATGAAGTATGAATCTGATAGTGAAGGAATGGGTGACATAAATAATCATTCCTGTAATGTATTTACCAAGAATTAGTGACAAAAGAAAGAAGATAAAGCCAAATAAAATGTCACAGATAAAGATTTAGATGATGTTCCTAAGTGCATTCTTTCTAGGAAGCATGCACAATAATATTCTCCTTTGAAAAAAGAAGTATCTAGAAAGAAAAGGTTTCCCTTGTTATGTCAACTTCTAAATATTCTTTTAATTTCATTGATCATTGTAAGAAAATCCTCACCATCTTTAGAAGTTAGTCCAATGCGTTAAAACTATGTCCATTGTCCCTAATTCCATGATCCACCATGAATCACATCAAACATTAGAAAGTTATGATTTGGAAAGACCCATGACTGATGATGATTCTACATTACAAGCTCTTTATCTGGTAAGTCAAATCCTTTCTATGTGTCCTTCTACATAGCAGGTTGCAAGTTGAGTAATTGCATTATCAACTCTAGATCTTCAAATAATGTCGTGTCATCTAAAGTAGCTCACACATTGGGAATTTTGTTTTTGATTAAGGTAAAAGTAGGTTTTGAAGGGGCCACAAAACCCTGTACAATATGGTCACAAAAGATATTCAAATAAGCCCATTAAACAGAATGGATCAAGACCAAAGTGAGGGTTTTATAGCAGGCACCTGTATGCACCCTAAAATGGTCGCCCAGACTTTGAGCCCCCATTCGTCAATTTATCAATTTTCTAAATCAATACTTTGCAATATTTTCAATTTAAATCAATTTCCTTGATCAAATCCTTATTCTATCATTTATTTGATTATATTATATGGATTAACCATTTTATCCTGAGTCTTTATTTAATTAAAAGGAATTCCCTCCCCTTTTATTAAATAAAAAGCCCCCACTTACCTCTTATCCTAAGTTGCACAAATAAAGCATTATTCCTATTTTATAAATAAGAGAAAAAGGCTTTTTGTCTCACATGGGACACAAAAGTCAACACTTCTCTCTCATTGGAGGAGACTTGTGCACATGGATTGCTCCCACTTTCAAGCTCCACCCTTGATTAAATCTTTTGCCTCTTAATTTCCATGGTCCATCTTTCTTCAAAAGGAGAGCTCTCTTCTCATTCAAGCATCTTGATTCTTCATACTAATGTTATGCTACAGGTTTTCTTGGTGATATTGGAGCTTTGGAGACTTTGTTGCATTCTAGCTTTCATTCTCGCATTACATTCTAGTTTCCATTGCATCTTAACTTAGTTTCTTTCATTGTTCTAGCTTAATCCACATAGCTTAATTAGGAAGGCTTGTAATACTTTCATTTCTATAGCTTAGTTACATACTAGCATCTTCATTTAGGATAGTTTGCATTGCATCTCTCATATTGATTCATGAGGATATTGGCATTCTTTCCCTTGTCTCTTTGAATCTCCCATTGTGTGGTTTACTAGCAAGATTGTATGCTTAAATAGCTCTAGCTGAGAGCTCCATAAACATCCTTGTGACTCCATGCCTAGGGAGCTATGAGTTTCCTTTTGAGACCTCATTCTTGAGCGTTCTTGAAACTAATGACTCATAGAAGTGTGACACATTTTTAGCACACATTTTTTGCGCCCACCGTGGGGCAGAACACTTCTGTTTTGCCTTTATTTTCTTGCATTTCCATCAATTTTTTGTCACTATTTTCTTGTTGTTTTGGCTATTTTTTTGTACTTTCTGACAGAGTATCGTACAACAATTTTCCAGTATCATACGATAGTTTATTACATAGCCATGTGATACTTTTCCAGTAAAAGTATCGAACCGCTATACAGAGTTCTATCGCACTGGTATATTAAGTTATGTTGTCTACAGGTAGTGTGAAGTATCGTACAGAATAAAAGTATCGTATCTGTATACTGCAAAGTATCGTACAAAACTTTTTCTGATAGAACTATCGCCCTAGCCTGGCAGTGACTGATTTTGGTTCTCTCTTTGCAAAATTTGGAATTTTTGTTCTCTGGTTTTAATTTGTTGTGCTAGAAGTTAGAACAAAGATTGATCTTGTAGATTATACCTGATTTTTATTGTGCTAACTCTTGTGGGCCTAACAAGTTGTGTTTGTAGGTATGCCCTAGTTGTTTGCTTGATTTTCTAAAAGAACGCATGTCAAAGCTCCAAATGCACAAGGGCTACTAATCTTTTTGCAAGGCTGCCCAAAGCATAAAAACAATCAAGTGCTTGTTCATTGCTTTCATTTTTAAGTGCGGCATTTACTAGTTCTCTCATTTTTCTAGGCACTTAATATCTTGTTACTAGGAGTCTTTTGGTGGTAGGAGATTATGCTCTTCACCCTTGTGGTGAATCAGAAATCTGGACCCATCTCTAGATTTCAAAAGCAAGAGGGCTAATTGAACTTTTCTTGGTGTGTTTAGGAAAGACTTTTGGGATAGGAGGGTATGCTCTTCACCCTTGAGGTGAATCAAAAATCTAGACCCTCAAAAGTTGATCCACTTATTGTTTAGTTTAGAATCCTTTAGCAAGCCTGCTCTTGAGCAATCAAGAGGAATGACCCAAGTGGGGACAAGTTTATAGCTAGCTATTCTGACCCACTATAAACTCAAGGCTATCAAGGACACAAAACCTTGGTAGACATAGTACTTGTCTTCACTTGGTCTGAGTATTTGTGGGATTGTGACCATGAGGAAAATGCTAAGCAAGAATGCTTAAGGTACTCTTGTGGCCACGAGGTCTGTTACTTTCCACAAGGTAAGGAGTCCCTTTAGGGAGCAAGAGGGGTGTTACAAATGGAAGCCCTTACTACGAACTATTAGATAGAAGCTACTTGATTTTTTCGCTCAACATCTTGGTGCAAGGATCGATTCTAGTGGACTAACCCAGATCACCCCAAGATTTTTACTCACCATCTGTGTTCCTTTGGTTGTGTCATTTGCACTTCCACGACAAAGCCAACATCTATTGTGGGCAACCACTTTGTGTAAGGTGATGAGACATCAAATGTGGGAAAAGTTGTTAAGTATTGAGCCTTTGTCTTTTTAGGATAGTAAGTGCTTCAATTTTCTTCGATGTGACTTATCCATGTAAACATTCTTGAACATCAAACATCACGGTAGTTTTCATAGGATTTTTTGGTTTTGATATCCCAAGTACATGTCTTGGCAAGGTTGCTTTTTCCCTTGTTCAAGTGTTTTATGACACATTTGATCACCTACTATTTGCAAAATTGTCTGTCTTCTATTATTTCTATGTTTGAAATTGAGAAAGTAACCTTATCAATCTTCAACTTTGACCAAATTGCTTCAAAACTGCATTTTATACACTCACTGGTCGAACAATCGTGCGAGACTGAACAATTATCACACCACTTGCCTGGATACTATCGTGTGATACTTCATTACTGATTTTGTATTGCATGCCTATTATATACTCTATCAGACCAACTACCTAGAAATTATTGCACTACTCTATGCGAAATATCGTACTGAAAAATTCTATCGTCCTACTATCTTGCGAACTATTACACAGGATCATTTTGTTGTCTTACTGATGTCTACTATTCCCAGCCATTTTCAATCTTCCTTGGTTGGTCAAGGTCAGATCTTAGGTGCTATGACATGTTTCTCAACATCTAAATGAATGTAAATGGTATCAAGTTTCACAAAATGACTCTTGGTCTTCTTTCTTCCACATTTCCAATGTTTTTCTAGTCTTCCATTCCCATGGGAAACTCTTCACGTCTTCTTAATTCTTTTCCTCTTATTATCTAGTCTGCCTTCTTCTATTCATCTCTTCTGTCACTTCCATGCTTGATTCCTCTTCTTCCAGAACCATGAATTTTGACTAGATCTTGTTGTGGAACCTCTCTTGAAAGTAGATGATCTCGAACTCATTTCTCAATTCGAAGAGTGGTATTCCTCCAAAAATCTCATGGGTGATAAATTTATTAAAAAAAATAAAAGAAAAATTGATTAAATCAAATGCCTTTGCTAGGATCATAGACATGATCCTATCACGACCTCCTTCCTCCAAACATCTTCCATCTTCTAAGTCTTCTCATTCTTCCTCATCTTCCAAGTCTTACCATGACTCTTCTAGACATTATTCGCATTCCTCATTATCCAAGTCTCCTTCCTCCACTGGGTCTTCACTTTCCTCTTCTTCATGATTTCGTTCCTCTTCTACTTCTCCCAAGCGTCTTACTTCTCTTCTCAAGACATACCATAATGAGCAACATGAAAATCTTTATGATGCCTCTTCCACAAAGAGTGACATGCCCATATTTGATGACTATGATGACTATGATGATGGACTATGTAGTGATACCTATGACACCTCTATTCCTAAGAGTCCTCCTAGTCGTGTGCCCATGCTTACTAGAAATGGGTCGTCACATTGGATAGATCATGATGGTGATCCATATGACTCTATTTTTGAAAGAGACTATGATGCTTGTTGTGAACAATATGATACATCTACTTCTATTGAGGAAGAGAAAGCTTTTTGTGCTGATTATAAATGTAGATACTATGAGAATTTCTCCTCTAAGAACTCTCATGTTGAAAATAAAGATTACACTCTTGAGAAAGATCATATTAATGCTGGACCTTTGTCTTGTGATGGTTTCCTTCCATCCCCTACTTCCTCCAATACCCATACATCTCCTAAAGCTTCCAATTCTTTCAAATCTTTCACAAATCCTTCATCCAACAAAAATCCTAATACTTTTCATGTGGTTCCCTATAATTATCCTCAAGAGCTACCTCTTAAAGATACTCAAGCTAACCTTCAATTGGCTGCAAATACTTTTGATGATACTAAACCTGAAGAGCCTAAGCCTTTATATGCTATAATGTCTACTTCAACTAATCCTTTCCCATCTCTTCCAAAGTCTTCCATACAATTCCAACATGCTTCCTTGTCCTTAGAAGTGGATCCATGTCAAGAGGACTCTAAAAATGATAAAGAAAAGAACATAAAGAAAGGTCAAGATCAAGAACCCTCCATGTCGTCTAATCCTTTTCATGATGTCTCTTCTCTATGTCATGGTTCTTTTGATCCTACACGCCCTTTCTCATTCATTCCACCATGTCTTAAGTATTCTCCTAAGAAAGATCAAGCTACTACTTACACCATTGAGCTTATTGACAATCAAAATAACCTTACCACACCTGCGATTTCCAAAGATGATACTTTTGTTAAGGTTATTAAAAATAGTGTTGTTACCTCCAATATTAAGCCTATTGAAAATCAAGAGAAAAATTATGCGCTTATGCTATCCAAAGATCCTTTTCAAGATCAAATTCTTCCATCTCCTTGTTCTACCACTCCATGTTCACTTCCATTTTCTACTCTTCCTAAGTCTTTGCAAACTTTGAACAATCCTATCAAAGAAGGTGCTCATATTCAAGATGTCCAGGATCCTATTGAAAATCCCAATGCTCACTCTAAAGATGTTGATGTCCTTGGTTGTTAAATAGATGCTGATGAATTTATTGATTATCCTTTTGTATCTTCCACATCCATCCTTGGACCTCCTCCACCAATACTAAGGGCTTCACATCTCCCTTCCACTTTGGGTCCTTATATCTCGTTAATCCTAACTGTCATGAGCATTTATGATTGTCCTACTTGACACTAAGGATCTACAATATATTATCCTTGACTATTTTTCGCAAGTGCATGCTTATAGCTATCTTGACTTTCTTGTGTCTCGATGCGAGCATAATCTTGCTATACTAAACTGAGGGAACCTCACTGCACTAGTCATCTTGACCTACATGTCTTTGAAGCCTAGGTGAGATTCTCACATACCTATCTGATATAGATCATATTCATATACCCATAGTTCTACTAGTGTGTATTGTATGATCTTGTGACGCTACCAATAACGCTTGATAATGATTATTAGAGTCTAACAGCTTTATAACCTTGCAAGTAAACCACTTTTTTATGTAGCTTGCATTGTTAGATGTCATGTTAATTTACATTTTTAGGCTACATTATGAGTTTGAGAGGGTTTTCCTTCATCTTTCTTTTGTACTTTTAATCAACTGTGGTCATGTTTTGATCTTCATTTCCTTATCTTCTTTCATGATCTTAATCAAAATTTCCTATCTTAAACAGTTGATTGATTTTGAGGCATCCTCTTTCTTGAGGAAAATTCTCTTTCTTCTCTTCATTTATTTTCACCTCTTCCAAACTTCTATCTTCCATTTGCTTTCACCCCACGTATTTTCTTCTAATTCAACATTGGGGCATAATCTTTCTTTCTTGATCTACCTTGGTTCTGTGATCCTTATATCTTTCATCTTACATCAAGAACCTTATCTTTAGTTCGATTTGATCAAATTTATCAATTTGTTGTTTCTCCTCTATCTCATTTCAATTTCGATCACGAGGGGGCAGTACCTATCAAACTTTAATCTTT
The DNA here is from genome assembly GCA_027943335.1 of Chamaecyparis obtusa. Lineage (NCBI taxonomy): Eukaryota > Viridiplantae > Streptophyta > Pinopsida > Cupressales > Cupressaceae > Chamaecyparis > Chamaecyparis obtusa. Next base: position 1,020,117 of record BSBK01005284.1, on the reverse strand, counting down.
GATTCAACTTTATCAAACCTATCAATTGCTTCTCTTGGGGAAACCTTGCTTGAGATTCTTATCTCTTATCTGAGACTTGACAATTACGTATTTATAGGGGTGTTGGCCTTGTCTTTTTCAATCTACTTATCTTTTTCTTGATGTGTTCCCATCTGTCGATCACACGTCTGGGTTGTTTTGTGATCCCAAATCGATCTCACATTTCAATTCCATTCTTTGGCTACATGTGTTTCTAGAATGATCACACATTAACCAAAAAAGGGAAAATGTATGCACCCTAAAATGGTCGCCCAGACTTTGGGCCCCCATTCGTCAATTTATCAATTTTTTGAATCAATACTTTGTAATATTTGCAATTTAAATCAATTTCCTTGATCAAATCCTAATTCTATCATTTATTCAATTATATTCTATGGATTAACCATTTTATCCTAAGTCTTTATTTAATTAAAAGGAATTCCCTCCCCTTTTATTAAATAAAAATCCCTCACTTACCTCTTATCCTAAGTTGCACAAATAAAGCATTATTCATATTTTATAAATAAGAGAAAAAGGATTTTTGTCTCACATGGGACACAAAATTCAACACTTCTCTCTCATTGGAGGAGACTTGTGCACATGGATTGCTCCCACTTTCAAGCTCCACCCTTGATTAAATATTTTGCCTCTTAATCTCCATGGTCCATCTTTCTTCAAAAGGAGAGCTCTCTTCTCATTCAAGCATCTTAATTCTTCATACTAATGTTATGTTGTAGGTTTTCTTGGTGATATTGGAGCTTTGGAGACTTTGTTGCATTCTAGCTTTCATTCTTGCATTACATTCTAGTTTCCATTGCATCTTAACTTAGTTTCTTTCATTGTTCTAGCTTAATCCACATAGCTTAATTAGGAAGGCTTGTAATACTTTCATTTATATAGCTTAGTTACATAATTGCATCTTCATTTTAGCATAGTTTGCATTGCATCTCTCATATTGATTCATGAGGATATTGGCATTCTTGCCCTTGTCTCTTTGAATCTCTCATTGTGTGGTTTACTAGCAAGGTTGTATGCTTAAATAGCTCTAGCTGAGAGCCCCATAAACATCCTTGTGACTCCATTCCTAAGGAGAAATGAGTTTCCTTTTGAGACCTCATTCTTGAGTGTTCTTGAATCTAATGACTCATAGAAGTGTGACACATTTTTAGCACACAGCACCCACAACCTAGATGAGACAATGCATGAAACAACCTTCATACAAACTCAAACAAACTAAAAATCCAAATCAAGAATTAGACCACACTAAATAGTCAAATCAAAAACTAGGATTTTCCTTTGCCTCCCTTCTTCTGGGAGCGGAGAGTCATATCAAAATGTAGAGAGGACTTTTTATTATGTTTACCTATAACTAGAGTCCAGCCCTCCTCTACCAAAGAAGCTTTCTCCTACCAGACAAAAGCAGAAGAAGAACTAACCACAATAGAACCAACAAGAGAAGTCTGGAAAGAACCAACTATAGCCTCTTTACAACCAGTGCCAGACTTCTTAGCACCAAATGGTCTTTTTGAAATAGAACTGGCTAGAAGGAAGCCAACAGACCCAGCAGGAACAGAACCAATAGAAAGGACCCCTACAGACTTTCTAACACCAGTACTACCACCAGAAGTATCAGTACACCCAACAAAACTAGAAACAACAAGAGGAACACCAACAACAAAAGAATTACTTCCAGAAAGAACAGTACTATCAGACTGTTCAGAGACCCCAGCAAGAACAGAACTAGCTGGACTAGTAACCCCAACAATAGTAGAATTGCTGGCAGACATACCAACAGCTCCAGCAAAAGAAACACTAGCAAAAACCTCAAAACTACCAGGAATAGTAAAAGAAGGCTCTAAAGGAATAGTTCCTTTAGGAGGAACATCCTCAGGAACATCAGTCTTAGCATGATCAATATTTTTCTTAGCTACTGTATAATGATCTAGAGAAGCACCCTTCCACCAAGAGGCAAACCTTTTGGTCTTAGCCCTCTGTAATCCACACTGGGCAGCCAAGTGACCTATTTGAAAACACTTCCTACATCTGAAGAGAATCCCTTCATAGTCCAATGTTTGGATCCAGGAAGTCTTTGAGTACTCTAACTTAATCTTTTCTAGTAACCCCTTAGAGATATCCATCTCTACTAGTAATTGCACGTAAGTCGAGTGCATAATATTAGAAGACTCATCATCCACCATCAAAAGATCACCAAGAACCCTTCCCACCTTTTCAAATAGGGAGTCAACCCAAAAATGAAGGGGAAGGTAAGGGATCATCACCCAAATCAAAATCTTGTTAAAGGTTTTAGAAGAGGGGGAAAAATTGGGATGCCAAGGTTTTATAACCAACATATAATGATTATCCCAACAGAAAAAGTAATCGCACATAATCAACTTTCTATCTTCAAAATTATCAAACTTAGCAACAAAAAAACCCTTTGCCATAGGGAAAATTTGAATAGTGCCAAAAATTTTAGGTTCACAATGATTAGAGATCTACCGGTGCAAATCAACAAGGCTCGGACACAAACCCAAAAAGTGACAAATTGCACCACGAGAAGAAAACTCAGAAGAAGTAGACTTAATATCTTCCACCACTTCCTCATCCAAGGGAATCCAAATAGGGTTTGAAATAGGGAGAGGACCCTTAGCATGGAAACTTGAACCACCACCAATCCCCACCCTACCAGAGCGATTGGTAGTAGCCCCGGAAGAAACCATACCAGCATATGATTTCCCCTTAGGTAAAGAAGCACCAATAAGAGGCACAGTACCAAAACCCAAACCCCCAACAATCTGAGAATCACCAGCCATCGGCACAACACCAATAGGCCACATGAGATTAGTTGAGGGGAAAACATGAAGGGAAACCCTAGCAGAATATCTAGAAGCTGACAAAACCCTTCCAGCTACCAAATTAGCATAAGGAACAACTCCATTTGAAGTTTCACCATCTAGAAAAATGTAGGTAGACAAAGAAGCCCTAACTACTAGTGATGCACCAGGAGATCCACTAGTTGTCGGCAAGACCCTAGAAACACCAGCACCCAGCAACACACCAACAGATGATGAAGACTGCAGCTTCCTTGTCAATTGTGATACTCCAGTGGAGGAAAAAACCCCAGTCGAACCACCAGCAACCGAAGTAACCCTAGAAGCCCCAACATCCAGCGAGGACTAGAATTTCCCAGCTGACTGCAAGGCTCCAACAAAAGGAAATCCTAGTTGAAACACCCGGTGACACTCCAACAACCAGTGAAGTTCCAATCACATCAACATCCAGCAGAGTTCCCGACGAAGTTCCAGCCACACCAACCTCCAGCGAGGACTGGAACTTCCTAGCAGACTGCAAAGCTCCAACAAAAGGAAAAGCCCTAGCTAAACCTCCAGCCTCCAGCAATGCTCCAAGCACCATTTTTATTAAAAAAAATTTGACCCTTGGTTGTTTTTTAAAATCTTTGAACCTTGGTTGTAAGCACTATAGGCAAGAAGCCCCATTATTTCACCAAGAGTCAAAGTCAAACAACTTTCAATTAAGAACCACAGTAGAGAGAGACCCTGTGGGGACTTGAACCTTGGTTGTAGGCCCTACAAGCAAGAAGCCCCACCATTTCACCAAAGGGCCAAGCCCTAAAAATTAAAAATTCTTTGACCCTTGGTTGTAAGCACTACAGGCAAGAAGCCCCACTATTTCACCAAGGGTCAAAGTCAAACACTCTCAATTAAGAACCACAGTAGAGGGAGACCCTGTGGGGGCTTGAACCTTGGTTGTAGGCCTAAAATATTTGACACTTGGTTGTAAGCACTATAGGCAAGAATCCCCACTATTTCACCAAGAGTCAAAGTCAAACAACACTCAATTCAGAACCACAGTAGAGAGGGATCCTATGGGGACTTGAACCTTGGTTGTAGGCCCTACAAGCAAGAAGCCCCACAATTTCATTAAAGGGACAAGCTCATTTAAAAAATCTTTGACTTGGTTGTAAGCACTATAGGCAAGAAGCCCCACTATTTCACCAAGAGTCAATGTCAAACAACACTCAATTCATAACCACAGTAGAGAGCAATTCTGTGGGGACTTGAACCTTGGTTGTAGGCCCTACAAGAAAGAAGCCCCACCATTTCACCAATGGGACAAGCCCCTCATAAAAACTCTTTGACTTGGCTGTAAGCACTATAGGCAAGAAGCCCCACTATTTCACCAAGAGTCAAAGTCAAACAACACTCAATTTAGAACCACAATAGAGAGCGATCATGTGGGGACTTGAACATTGGTTGTAGGCCCTACAGAAAAGAAGCCCCACCATTTCACCAAAGGGATAAGCCCACATTGGGACTTTTGTTAAATAAACCATCTAGAAAAAATTTCTCCATGGAAGCAAAATAAGTTCCTCTTGTTGGACAACTAAAGGATTCTCAAGTTTCTCTAGCTGCCTATCCTCAAAAGAAAATGAAACTTAACATTTGGTGGTAGATATTCTAGCTAGCTATGAAACGCTTTTAAGTAGGATCTTTTGCAAAGATTTGGGTGGTGGAATGAATCTTGACTTGTCTCATGCCTTGATACCAATCGAAGAAAAGAAGGTTAGACTTGATCCTAAACCTAAGGTCAAGTATATAGTTTTTAAATTAGATGATCCTAGTGTTGGCATTAAGTACATTTTCCATTAGTGACAACACTTATTCAGGTAGTATTTACCGAGCAGACAAGGCAATGTTTACCGAGAAGACAAGGCAATGTTTCCTGAGCAGACAAGGCAGTGTTTACTGAGCAGTCCGAGTAGTCTTTACCGAGTGACACTATATCTACTGAATCTCCAGTATACACCGAGTTCGAAACTACGATCGAGTGATTAGTATGGACCGAGTCTCCACTTCTATCAAGTGCATGACGATGCCAAGTAACGCAGTGGACACCGAGTTAGTTTGCAGTAACCGAGTCACTATATTTGGGCCGAATCAGTAATATTTATGTTTATTTGTTTAAGAGCCAACTTTGTAATTATTTTGTAATTGTTTTGGATTGATAAATAGAAGAGCAAAATGTGTAGTAATGTAAAGACATAGAGAAAGGTAGAGATAAGCGAATTACAAAGGGCTACAGCAATATAAGGAGCAGCAGAGACATATCTATCACAGAAGGTGATCAATACATTAAGAATCTCATTCAGCAAGTACAGTTGCAAGTAAGAGATCTATTGTTTCATCCTAACAGGTGAATCAGTCCCAAATCCTTTAATAGGGTAGACCTAACAGTCTTTTGTAAAATCTCTTTACCGAGTGCATACTTCATTGTATGTTTGTAAATCCTCTAACAAGGTGGACCTAGCAGTCCTTATTGCTCCTAACAGGGCAGATCATCAAAAGTGATCATTGTAAGCCTTAACCGGCAAGCTTTATACTGCAGCATTAAAGTTTTGTGGGTATCATCCCCACCCCAGTTTTACTTTCTATTTGGAAGGTTTCTGGGTTACCAAATCTGTGTGTTCAAAATATTGTGAATGCTTTATTATTTCAGTTATTCATACATACAGTTAGCTTGTTGATATAAATGTTATTTGGAATATGGTTAAAGATCTGAATTGGTTTAAAAGGTTTCAAGGTTACTGATTCACCCCTCTCCTCTTAGTAACTTGGATAGTCTTGATTATTTCCAACAATTGGTATCAGAGCTTTTTGGTTCTTAGGATAAAGTTTGACAGCTTGAGTAAAGATCCAGGATAATGGAGATATTCAGACTTAACAAAGTGATTGAGAATGAAAAGCTAGATCTAGAAATGGCCATAGCTCAACTCAAGGAAGCAAAAGAACATCTTTCCCATTCCCTAAATAGAAGGAAGGAACTTGCAAATCAGATGGATGACCACCAGTATGTTGAAGAAAAGATTGAAGATTTTTTCCCTTCAAGCAGCTCTGATGAAGCAAACAATGCAATCAAAGAACTCCTAGCAAAGAATGGATCTCTGCAAGAAGAAGTAAGAAAATTGAAAAGAGAACAGGAAATTCAGTCAACAAGATTTTGTGAAATCTTGGAACAAAGAAACAAGATGAAAGATGAAATAGATGAAAAGAACAATGAAATCCAGAATCAAACTCTTCAGCTAGAAAACCTTATTGATCAGATCTCCAATACAAATGAAGAAATCTTGACTCTCATATCAGAAAATGAAAATATAAGAGAGGAGCTGAGATTTGAAAAAGAAATCAGTTTAAGATTGATGGATGACCTAAACACTGAAAGGCAAATCAATGAGAGAATGTTGAAATCTCAAGAAGATATGAATCAACTATATGAACAAAACCTTCATATACAAAAAGGAAAAGCAGGACTTGGACATAACAAAGAAGGCGAATCCTCCAATCAAGGTACTCAAAGGAATCAGAAACCTACTTGTAATCACTGTGGCAGAATTGGTCATACTTCAAACAGATGTTGGAACAATGGAAAAGCAAAATTCAATGGAAAATGCTACAATTGAAATCAGCATGGTCATAAAGCAAATGAATGCAAGGAGAAACCAAGATTCAAAGGCAAATGTCACACATGTAACAAACAAGGTCACAAGGCATTAGAATGCAGGTCTAAAACACCCAATCCAGCAAAACAAATTGTGAAAGCAATATTTGGTTGGGATTACAACACTTGGTGTAGATGTTATTACTGTGGTGAATATGGACACATTGGCAAAAATTGTGTAAGGCATCACTTGAGAAAAAGAGATACTACCATAAGATGTTATAAATGCACTAAGCTTGGTCATATAGCTAAAAACTGCATGAATCTAGGCGAAGTTGAAGATGAAAAGAAAGAAAAAGCAAATAGCATCAGGAAGCAGATGAGACAACAAATGGATTCCTAAATCTACTGAGCAAATCAATCCTAGTAATGTAGTCACTCATGAAGAGAGTGGCTCTATCAATTCCAATTGAGTCTTCAAGGAAGCACTAGAACTGCACCTTCATACAAATTTCAAACAGTTCCTGAATTAAAAAAAAGTAAGATCCAATCAGTATACAAGATACAAAAGGATCACAGGAAGGTCGGTATCAGTTTCAACCGAGCAAGGTCGGGAGTAACATAACTGCATATGGTTACCAAGTAAGGTCGGAACAGTATGTTCACCAAGTTGAAGAATCTTCACCAAGCAATTAATGCATAGTGGATGACAGTTTGTCAAGTTCAATACCCTAATTCCTACGGAGCATTAATGACAAAGTTTTAACAAAAAGCATAAAAATGAGTTCATTCTTCACTGTGAATATCAGCATATCGAGCAGAGAAATTTCTCAGTGCGATCAAGAAATTTAGAGCAAATTTTTTTTGGAGAATTTCTTTGTCAACCGAGCTACCATGGCATCATCCAGCACAAAATAAAAGAAAAATTCAGAAATGTTAGTACAAGGAGAATGGAAAGTGCCAGATTTCAAACTTGTGCCCACAATTGCAAAAACCCTAGACCCGAGTGGAGCTCAATATCAAATTCCTCCTAAGGTACTTCTTGTAAATGACATTCGCAGTCATTTTAAGTGTACAATTGAAGAGCTTGGAACACAAGAGATAGATGTTGTTCGTAATGAACTATGTGTTGATGGTGTTCTAAAATCAGAACATAAACATTTGGAAGATAAGGGTTTAGTTCACATCACTCACTTACCTTGGAGTTTTCAGTTAAAATGGATAAGATACATTCTAAGCCGAGTTCATGAAGGAAAAATTTGGCTAGAGAAACTAGTAGAGATAACCAAGGAAATGATCCATCGAATCACTGGTCTTCCCATGCTTGACAAGATAAAATCTACTAAAACCCTAGGTCGGGTAGAGCTAGAAAAGAAAACCCTAGCCGAGTGGGATGGTAGAGGTATGAAAATCAACAGCATTACCGATGCAGAACTAAAATTCAGCACATATGTCATAGCTCACAAGATATACAGTTCAAGTCGGCAAAATAGTGTTCCATGTGAAGCAATTGACCTAACCTACAAAATTGTGAAGAACAATCTGTCTTTTGATCTAGCAAATTTGTTGTTAAACCAGTTCAACAAAAATATGGAGAGCATTCAAACCTCAAAGAACAATCCATGTAAGTTTGGCTCGCTGTTGGTTTGTTTATTTTTCTATGTTCAAAAGTTTTTCCCATCGAAAGGCACAGTAGTATGGAGAAAGGATGTGCCTTCTCTTTATCAGATAAACGAGTACATTGCAGAAATGGGTGAGAATTTTGAAAGTATAATGGATAACTATTTTGAATCCTTTAAAGAAAAGATGAATAACAGATTTCGGATTCCATAGAAATTGGTGGAAGATTATAAAGATGATGTTTGTTTCATGGTCGATTGTGATAGAGTATATATTCAGGCAGTAAGGCCTAGGATTGTATGGGTGAAACCTCTTCCTTATGAGGTAAATATTGATGAGACTAAGGATATAATTGAAGCCCTAGTTAATCAACCCGTTAATCCAAAGGTTCCATACTTTGGAACATATGATGAAGCTAAGGTAAGAATTGAGCTAAGCATAAAACTCCCACAGGCAGTTAACAAAGGCAGAAAGAGGATGGCCCAGATGCAAACTAGCACACCTCTAATGTTAACCGAAGGCAAAGGAGAAGATATTGTAGAAGGAGAAGAAAAGAATGAAATTAAAGAAGAACAAGTGCCTATAAAGAAGAAAGGGAAGGTAACTTTTACCAAGGTACCCAAGGAACCCACTCCAGTATTCACAAGGAAAAGAACAAGGGGCAAGGCAGGTAAAGTCAATGATGACATTGTATTCAAAAAGCCTCCTCCCTCTTTTGAAGAAAAGATTAAGAATTTGAGAGAAGGATCTGGAATTGAAAATTTCAAATCTCTCAAATATGAATTAAGGTCTGAAGCAGAGCAGCAGGAAATTGAAGATGTTGTTATTGAGAAAATGGGAAAATGGAAGTACTCACCTGAAGACATGGCTTCTCAAATCCCAGGAGTTTTACTAGAAAAAATTAAGTTAAGATGGTCAAATGCCAGGCAAATTGTCAAAGACATATATGCTCAAAACTTAAGACAGTTGATGCCGAGCTTAAAAAATGCTGAAATTAACAAGGCATTGATAGAAAATGAGAATAAGATGACTCTAAAATTAAACAGTTGTCTAATCTTAATCAAAGATATAGAGTCAGTTGTGAAAAGTGCAAAATCTACTTGGAAAAACATCTATCATCTTCACAAACCGAGTATTGAAACTGTTACAATTAAAGACATTGAAGATGACAGTGATGAAGAAGAAGAAGAAGCAGTTCAGATAGATAATGTTGAGGTAGAAGAAGTAGAGGAAGAAGCTACCAAGGAAGGCAAACAAGTTGATGAGGAAGATGAACAGTTCGGATAGCTGCAGAGGTAATTGCCTCACTTCCTCACTCTCCAACAAAAATTGCTACATCCAGCTCGGAGATAGCTTCAAGTGTGATTGTGACAACTCCTATAGATACATCAAATGTCCAATCATCACTAGCATAGCTCAATACATCAGAAGTGGCTACCATTTCATCCACTGAGCTTCAGCTTCCTTCTTCCACCAAGTTGCAAACTCTAGCACCATCTTCTATACCTACTTCAGTTTTGAATTTTTCAGCTGTAAGTACTCCAGATTCTACAGTTGTACATACTTCAGTTTTTCCAGTTAAAACAGTTGAAATTTTACCATTTTTCACTGCAAATCCTACTATGTCTACAATAATTTCTACCACAAAGGCATTTAGTACAAGATTTTTGAGTAAGAATGTAGAAGAGGACATAGACTTAGATGAAAAGATAGAGATTCCCCAACTGGACTTTGCAAACCTCACAGCAGATCAAATGCAAATGGTTGGTGAACTTCTCCAGAAGAAGGCAAAACAGGAAAAGTTAAAAGAAGAAAGAAATAAGGAATATAGAATCATTGAGGATGCCAAGAATATTTTCTCAGAAGCTGTAGGTGTTAAGGTTGATTCCTCTCAACATATTTTGTTACAGTTGGCAGAGGCAGTTAACAAATTCAATGAGGATTCCTCTGGATCAGATAAGTTTCTTGAGAAGGCTAAGAAGAAGTTTGAAAATAAAGTGCTTGAGCACGTTGCTAAGCAAATATCTATCAATCAGGTAGCGTTATATTCAGTTTTGACTAACATTGAGTCCTCGTATTCCAAGGTAACATCACTTTTTGTTAAGGTATGTAATGTTTCCGAGTTCTCAAAGGAGATAAAGGACAAATTGAATAAGATTGATGAGGATCTGAAGGTCAGTGCACAAAAGTTGCAACTTGAACCTAGTTCAAGCTCTGCACATCATATGACATTGAGACTCCTATCTGATAAGTAGTCAGAATTATTAAGAGAAGATGCAAGGATCGGGACAACTCTATTAGATATTTAGAATATGATCCTTCCCATCATGGATGCAATGCAGAAGAATATTACACACTCAAAAACATTGATCCATGACAATCAGTTTTCTATTGCAGACCATATGATTGAACTCTCTGCAGACGTCCAAGTTGCACTCTATACATGCAAGATTCTGCAAGAGAATTGGGACAAAACTCTAGCATTAATCAAGAAGGTACATTCTAATTTTCTTTCACAGTTTGGCATCTCCATGTAAAATATTTGTATATACATCTTTGGCATTATTGTCAAAAATGGGGAGAAATTATATAAGATTTGTGTGATATGAAAAAAAAAGAGAGAAAGTATAAAAATAATAATAATAATAATAGGAAATATGACTATGAAGTGAAATTAGATATTTGTATATATATGTATGGGGGAGTCATGAAATATATACACAGCAGTAGGACAAAGATAATTTTTGAAAAATCAAAAACAGATTCAGCATGATCTTTGTATATAAGCTTTGGACAATAAGTGTTTTTGTCACTAATGTCAAAGGGGGAGATTGTTGGCATTAAGTACGTTTTCCATTAGTGACAACACTTATTCAGGCAGTATTTACCGAGTAGACAAGGCATTGTTTACCGAGCAGACAAGGTAGTGTTTACCGAGTGACACTATATCTATCGAGTCTCCAGTATACACCGATTTTGAAACTATGACCGAGTGATTAGTATGGACCGAGTCTCCACTTCTACCGAGTGCATGATGATGTCGAGTAACGCAGTGGACGCCGAGTATCAGAAAGTCACCGAGTTAGTTTGCAGTAACCGAATCACTATATTTGGGCTGACTCAGTAATATTTATGTTTGTTTGTTTAAGAGCTGACTTTGTAATTATTTTGTAATTGTTTTGGATTGATATATAGAAGAGAAGAATGTGTAGTAATGTAAAGACATAGAGAAAGGCAGAGATAAGCGAATTACAAAGGGCTACAGCAATATAAGGAGCAGCAGAGACATATCTATCACAGAAGGTGATCAGTACATTAAGAATCTCATTTAGTAAGTACAGTTGCAAGTAAGAGATCTACTATTTCATCCTAACAGGTGAATCAGTCCCAAATCCTTTAACAAGGTAGACCTAACAGTCTTTTGTAAAATCTCTTTACCGAGTGCATACTTCATTGTATGTTTGTAAATCCTCTAACAAGGTAGACCTAGCAGTCCTTATTGCTCCTAACAAGGCAGATCATCAGAAGTGATCATTGTAAGCCTTAACCGGCAAGCTTTATACTACAGCATTAAAGTTTTGTGAGTATCATCCCCACCCCAGTTTTACTTTCTATTTGGAAGGTTTCTGGGTTACCAAATCTGTGTGTTCAAAATATTGTGAATGCTTTATTCTTTCAGTTATTTATACATGCAGTTAGCTTGTTGATATAAATGTTATCTGGAATATGGTTAAAGATCTGAATTGGTTTAAAAAATTTTAAGGTTATTGATTCACCCCTCCCCTCTCAGTAACTTGGATAGTCTTGATTATTTCCAACACCTAGGGCTGAAATATTGTATGTTGAAACCGGTCTAGGAACTTATACATTATCCTCTCAAGAAGATGTCCCTAAAATTATTATACCATACATATCTTATGAGCTATGGACCATGCAATTTGATGGTCATTCTTCGTTAGATGGCTCTGGAGTTGGTGTTGTTTTGATATCTCCCCAAGGAGAAAAATTCCCTAAGGCATATAAGTTGTCATTTGACACTACTAATAATAATGTTGATGAAGACCTTCTCCTTAGATTGGAATTTTCAAAGGAGAAAAATATTAGGAAGCTCAAAGTGATGGGGGATGTGGAATTAGTAGTCAATCAGGGGAAGAACTAGTATCAAATCAAAAGCAAAAGGTTGAAAGTGTCCCAAAACAAAGTGTGGGATGAGATAGAATATATTTATGCCTTTTCTATACAGGAAATCCCACAAGAGAAAAACACTAAAGATGATTTGCTTTCAATTTCGGCTTCTTTGTTGATATTGTATCCAGAGTTTGAAAAGGATGTTTATGATGTGGAAATGGTCTATAGACCCACTGTCCCTAATAATGATAAAAATGACAAGTCTTTGATGACGACAATCAGATTATTGCATTCTTAGAAGGGAAAGGTTCTTTTCCACTTTCTCATTTGAAAGCAATTCATCTTTTTCTAACCAAAATATTGATAACAAGGGAAAAGCAACCTTTTGGCAACCTTTTGGTGTAAGCGATATCTCCCGCGGCTCCTGCGTCTAGGGCCATCGTCGCATCTCCATCTGCAACGACTAGGGTTTTTGTTGCCGCCACTATTATTGGTCATTGGTAACCTTCATATGCTACTCTGGGTCTTGTTGGGTGTGCAAAGGATGCTTATTTGCCTCCCACACACACTCCTCTTGCTACGCCCCCGCTCCTCCCTCCTTTTGGTCGAGTTAGGGTGTCAGGCTCCTCGCCGGTGGCTGGGGATGTTGGTTCCTGTGGTGATCCTTAGGTTAATGCTGGGGAGAAATATGTTGTTCCTACGGGTCCCTCTCTGCACAAATCTCCTGCCCCTAAGCAGTCTTTGGCTCCCAGACAGAGGGATGATGCCCCTTTCTATGTCTCTAACCCTCTGATCCTCTCTCTGGATGATGAGGTTGTGAAAGACATTGAAGGAGTGTCCTCTATTTTCTTGGATCATGGTCTTATCTGTAGGTCTAAGGGATTATGGCCAAGTCTTTCTAATTTGCATGCCTGGATTACTCGCCAGTGGGAACCCATCATTTCTGAAACTGTTCACATTTTCCCTTTGGCAAGGGGTTTTTTCATTGCTAAGTTTGAGAATCTTGTTGATAGGAATCTGATTCTATGTGATAATTTTTTTAGTTGGGATGTCTTGTTCATGCTCATGATGAAGCCTTGGCATCCTGACTTTGATGCCTATTCTAATAATTTCTCCAAGGTTCCTACTTGGGTGTGGCTTCCTAACCTCCCTCTTCATTTTTGGGTAGACTCTCTGCTTGAGGCTGTGGGTGAGGCTCTTGGGCACTTTCTAATGGTTGATGAGGAATCTGATGATATTCTTCATTCTACTTATGCTAGGATTTTGGTTGATTTGGATTCTTCCAAGGGTCTTCCGGAAAAGATTATGTTGAAGCATCCTAAAGGATCTTGGATTCAATCCTTAGATTATGAAGGACTCCCCTTTAGATGTAGGAGATGTTTTAAAACCGGTCACTTAGTGGATCAGTGTAGATTGGAAAGGGTTAAAAAACCTGCTTCTTGGTGGAAGGGGGCCTCCTCCCAATATTACTATGTTGTGAAGGACTCATCCATCAGGAGCTTTTCTCAAGTTGTTTCCTCTTCTCAGGAGATTGTTGAGGCCAATGTGCCTCTTGGGACCGTTGTTGGCTCTTCCCTAGGTGTTGATTCCATCCTTGGAATGTGATGAAGGGTGCTCCCCTTAATACCACAAACACATAACAGAAACAAAGAAACAACAACAATATGCAAGAACAGAAAATTGGCTTCTTATTATCTCCACAAATGTGGGATTACAAACTTTCAGAATTACAATATGCAAAGCCACATGGGCATTCCCTTACAATATTCTATAGGACAAAGCCTCGAATTATTACCCAGATCTACTACCCAGAACTGCCTAAGACAACACTACGGACCTTCTTTATGTAGGCAATTTCCACCACCCGAGAAGGTTCCAGAAATTTAGCCCAAAGGGCCGACCAAACTTAGAATTGTTTTATTTTACAATTTATTACATCAAAGTCGGCTCAAAATAACTTTTGAAACCCAAACAAAAATTTTGAAGGAGAATTATTTTTTGCCATTTCAGGTGACTCAACTTCCGAAGACCATAAGTCATCGCCAATTACTCCAATTGACTATTACAACCCCAATTTGGAAAGGCCACGAAGCGCTCTACAGGCTTAATTATCGCAAGCGCTCGTCACCCAAATTTTCAACCTCATCTGGGGCCTCTAAAGCCTTCAAAACTGAGTTCAAAGTTTCTGTACCCTGCTGCCAATATCGAAAATCTTCAATATCTACAAAGCTAGACTTGATCTGTCAATGAAACTTTACTGGCAGGCTGATACGACTGAGATGAACCTCCATATGTGAAATCAGAACATTCTAAGATTTATGACCAACTTACTAAAAATAGAAATTTTCCATAAATAGCAGCTCTACACAAGATAGCCCTTATTGAATACAAAAATAGAAATATTTTTGGGTGATGCAAGATTGCTCTTACACCCAGGATGCTCCTGCATCAGACACCCGAGGTAATTTGAGAAGTGACCCTGTCACGACTCAGGCGTGCAGAGGAAAACCAAGACGGTTAACCTCCTTCTTTGTCAGCCATGATGAATCTTCAACATGTCATCCTTTCCACTTGACCAAATATTCTTCATATGTCCTGTTCCTTGTGCTTCTACCAACACGACTATCCAATATATCTTCAATCTCCTTAGTGTCTGAACTAGTTGCTAGAATACTCCACTGTGTTGCTGTGATCTCATCTTCAACCTAAAATTTCTTATGCCTCCTTTTTTGATCTGTCTTAGCCTTATACCGTGCATTCATTTTCGTAATGTGCTTCCTCACTTCCTGATGGATGTTCTTCAAGTGTTCTACAAAATCCTCAACTTCAGCACTACTTATTTCTCCTTTATCTATCTTTCTCAACTCAAATGCATTTCTGGGACTATTTCCATATACAATCTGTGGATGATGTGATGAACTAAACTTCAAATCTATCTTCAACTCTTCACTTTCTGCTAGTGTCATTCTATGTGCTGCCTTATTTGGCAAACTGGCTCTTGGAATCAAGTCCATATGATGACTGATCTTTCTTACTGGTAGTAATCCATCAGGTACATTATCGGATACAATATCCTGAAACTCATTCAATAAGTCTGCAACTTCTACAGGTACATCTTCTACTTCCTCTTTCCCAGCCTTTGGAATTAAGGTAAAACACTTATGCTCATGCCGCACACCATCTACAAAATTTCCTCTATCAACAAAAGTTATTCTTGCATTACCACATACCTTTTCTTCAATCTCCTTCAATGGTTTTAGCTTATGTCGCACTCCATCCTTTGTCAGGGAATAGGTATTTGCACGACCATCATGTATAGCACATCTATCAAACTGCCATGGCCTACCCAACAACATATGACATGCATCCATAGATATGATATCACATAGTACCTCATCTTGGTACCCACCGATCTTGAACTTCACTAGGCACTGTTCACTGACCATGACCTTGTGGTCATCTTGCACCCAGGCAACCCGATATGGATGTGGGTGTTTCTATCTCTTGAGCTTCAACTTTGTCACCAACTCTTCTGACACCAAATTATCAGTACTTCCGCTATCAATAATCACATCACAACATTTACCTTCACACTTGCACTTGGTGTGAAACAAGTTCCTCCTTTGCTCAGGTTCATTCTCACCACTCAGCAAGACTCTTCTGTTAATCAATGTTTCTCCTCTTTCAGCATCTTCAGAATGTGACGATTTGGCATCTTCGTCTACATATGCAATTCTGGCCTGGCCTTCATTTCGCCTGTCTTTTCTTCCTTGGCGCTGAGGACATTCAAATGCCCTATGACCTTCTTCTCCACAGTGAAAACATGTTCCACGGAAGCCTCCTCTTCCAGATCCTTGTCCTCTTCCTCTCCCTCTTTGATCTCTATTATTCTGATCATGGAAATGATTGAAATTATCTCCTCTCTGATTCTGACTGTTACTGGCCTCATCTTTCTTTTTCAGATCTTCATTTCGATCTCCATATGACCGTCCACCAGATCTGCTATCACGACCTCTTCCGCTTTGTCTGCTTTTGAATTTCTTGTTCAGCTTTTCCTCTACTTTTAGGGAAAACTGGTATGCATCTTCAATACTATTCATTTGAACCAGATTCAACTCCTCCTGAATGCTTGGCCTTAACCCATTAAGGTATCGGGCAACTTTCTCCTTATTAGCTTCTGCATGGCCTATTTTGATGAGGAGTCAATAGAACTCCTTTGTATACTCCTGAACAGATCTTCCTGCTTGCTTCAAACTTTGCATTTTCTTTAGTAGGTCAAGCTCATAATCAACAGGAATGAACTGTCAATTCAATTTATCCACCATCTGATCCCATCTTGTGATTTTATCTTTCCCTCTTCTATTTCGCTCCAATTGAACCTCTTGCCACCAGATCTTCGCATGACCTTTCAGTCTGGCCTTCGCAAATTTGACCCTATCAGGATCCTCAACATCTTCATACTCAAAATATTCCTCACATTCATTGATCCAGTCGATCAATTCTTCTGGGTTAAGATTTCTAGAAAATGCAGGATCCTCAATCTTAGGTCTTTTTCCAATCTTGGAAATGGCCCAAAAAAGTCTTTCTTCCTCCTAGTTCACAAATTTGAATTCTCCTTCTTGATCTTCTTCTTCGGCTTCATCCTCGCTTTCATCTTTGACATTTAGATTCATTCCTCTACGAATCTCTTCTTGCAATGCTCACACTTATCTCTAGAGCGCTCTAACCTCAGGTGTTACAACACCAGCTCTTCCACCATGTTCCCTTCGTGGAGGCATTTTCGCAATGCGTGCTAAAACCCTAACCACGGTCCTGGTGCAAACTGTCTCACAGTCGATGATCTATTTACACACTCAGGAACTCCTTCTCTGATACCACTTGATGAAGGGTGCTCCCCTTAATACCACAAACACATAACAGAAACAAAGAAACAACAACAATATGCAAGAACAGAAAATTGGCTTCTTATTATCTCCACAAATGTGGAATTACAAACTTTCAGAATTACAATATGCAAAGCCACATGGGAATTCCCTTACAATATTCTGTAGGACAAAGCCTCAAATTATTACCCAGATCTACTACCCAGAACTGCCTAAGACAACATTGTGGGCCTTCTTTATGTAGGCAATTTCCACCACCCGAGAAGGTTCCAGAAATTTAGCCCAAAGGGCCAACCAAACTTAGAATTATTTTATTTTAAAATTTATTACATCAAAGTCAGCTCAAAATAACTTTTGAAACCCGAACAAAAATTTTGAAGGAAAATTATTTTCCGCCATTTCAGGTGACTCAACTTCCGAAGACCATAAGTCATCGCCAGTTGCTCCGATTGACTATTACAACCCCAATTTAGAAAGGCCACGAAGTGCTCTATAGGCTTAACTATCACAAGCACCCGTCACCCAAATTCTCGACCTCATCCGGGGCCTCTAAAGCCTTCAAAACTGAGTTCAAAGTTTCTGTACCCTGCTGCCAATACCGAAAATCTTCAATATCTACAAAGTTAGACTTGATCTATCAATGAAACTTTACTGGTAGGCTGATACGACTGAGATGAACCTCCATATGTGAAATTAGAACATTCTGAGATTTATGACCAACTTACTAAAAATAGCAAGTTTTCATAAATAGCAGCTCTACACAAGATAGCCCTTATTGAATACAAAAATAGAAATATTTTTGGGTGATGCAAGATTGCTCTTACACCCAAGATGCTCCTGCATCAGAATGCCTCTTTTAGTTGTTCAAGGCTCTAATGGTTGTGAGGCTTCTGTCCCTCTTACTATCAATACTTCATTGGCTCACTCTGGAATGGATTCTACTGATTCATCTCTTAAATCGGCTTCTTTGGATACTTATAGTCCTATCTTGGGACTATCTCTTGATTCTCAGAACTTGGGTGTCTCGGTTCTTGATTCATTTTCTTGGAAGGATTTGGCTAAGAAAGCAGAAGACGGGTGGACTTTTGTGAAAGGAAAAAATAAATCTAAACATTTGCTCTCTTTTGATATGTCCCTTCGTTCTCAGACAGGGAAGAAATAACTTTTCTTGGGCTTTTCTTTGCGGGAAGCTGGACCTTAGCTGGAAGTATTTATCTTTGATGTATGTTGGAAGTCTCAGGGCTGTTGGACTTAATTGTTCTATTCTTTTATGCAGTGGTTTTTCTTGTTGGGTTTCCAAATTTCTTCTTCTGGTACTTTTTTTTATTCCAAGTTGTGGGAGCCTATTGTAAAACCCTCGATGTGGTCTTGATCTATCTCATGTAAGAATGTTTTTTTTAATATCCTTTCTAACCAATTTGTACAGGGTTTTGGGGCCCCTTCAAAACCTGTTTTTGCCTTAATCAAAATAAAGGAAAACAAGAGCCTAAATTTATACAATTGGAAGTTAATACCATACCTAGAGGTTTGGTCTCTTTAGAAAATATTTTTGGTAAGCATGACCGATATGTGAAAAAGGAAGTTGAACAATGGTCCTCAAGCTCGTCCGACTATGAGAGTGTAAACATAGGAGCTGAAAGTGATCCCAAGATTGTGCTGATTGGAAAAATTGTCTATTGTCACCAGTCCGAGATAAGAAGAAAGTCTTTGTAGCCCCTTCAAGTTGATACACATTCCTTCCTATGATTCTACCAATTGTAATAATTGTTTCAGACTTCTTACAGATCTCACAACCTTCATTCTTAAATACAACATCATATCCATTTTCACAAATATGTCCAACACTCAAAAGATTATGACATAAACCCTTTGCATAGTAAACCTTGTCAGTGTTATGCTTTCCATCAAAAGTAATAGAACTAATTCCAACAATGTGGGATACTTTATCATCACCAAATCTAACAGGACCTCCATCATATTTTTCAAGTTTCACAAATTTGATTTTATCACTAGTCATATGATTTGAACATGTACTATCAATCAGCCATTCATTCTTATTTATTCTAATAAACAATGTAGTCTCAGTATTATCATCAAATTTTAAGCAAATGTTAGAAATATCAAACCTAGGTTTTTTTTTGTTTTGCTAAAAATAAACAATCTTCTTGATCTGATTGATCATTTGATATTTTAGCATCTTCGTTTACATAATAGTCATTCTTATTAAACTTCTAAAACTCCTATTGGTTTTCTTTTTCTAAACACCTAGTTGCTAAATGACCAATCTTACCATATCTAAAGCATTTAAGGGGTAACATACCTTTGTGTTTGCTAATATGTTTCTTCAGCTTCTTTGCAAAGTTCACTTCCTACTCATATGAACTTTCATCTTCTGGATCTTCCTCTATCTTTGTAGCTTTAAAGGTTGTCTCATATTTGTTCTTTTATTTTCCAGATTTCCTCAACTCAAGCGCAGTTAGGGTGCCAAACAACTTTTCTCTAGTAAACTTCTTCAAATTATAAAATTCCTCAATAGTCAAGACCTTGTCATTGTAGCTCTCTGGTAAGGTCATAAAAATCATCTCCATAACATCTTCATCAATGATAATACCTCCTTGATTCTTGACTTCATTCGCAACATTTTCAACCCTTTGAAAATAAATTTCAATATATTCTCCTTCTTCCATCCTCAAGTTCTCATATTGACGATTAGATGTTAGCTTCTTAGATAACTTGACTATATCATTTCCTTCATAGATATCTTTCGATTTTTCCTGAACTTCAAAAGCAGTATTCAATGAAATAACCTTAGTCAACTTAGTTTATGATAAAGCACTAAAAATTGCATACCTTTCTTTCTCATTCTCCTCATAGGTTGAAATTTCATCTTGAGTAGTAAGGTCATTCTGAGGAGAAACATACTTTGTCTCCATAGCTTTCCAAGTAGTGTAACTGATAGAAATCATGTATCCTCTCATCTGCACTTTCTAGTGACTGTAATCAGATCCATCAAACATGGGGATAGTCAATTTTTGTGCCATCATATATACCTCAAGTGGTTAAGCTCTATCCAAGGAAATAAAGCTTTGATACCAATTGTTGAATAGGCTAAATAACTGAGAGGGGGTGAATCAATTATAGTCAAACAATTTCCTTAACCTTAATTAATCTATTAAATATTTAATCCAATCATAAACTTTATAACATATATGAATGTATGAAAACATCAAACATCAAACACCATGAGCACTAGAATTTATGTCAAAATACAAGATGGGAAAAACCATGGAGAAACTAGTTCTCATGAATAAAGCATCACTTAAGGCAATTCTTACGAAGGCTCACTGTAAGTAAGACTCACTACCAATTGGGCTAACTACCCAGAAATAGAAAGGCCCACTGCCAATACAAATAGGCTCATTTATAGAATATAAGAAATGAAAAATGAATCAACCACTGAAGTCACTATCACAAGAAATCAGCAACACAGAAATGATATAACAGTATACTACAGATTGCACCATCTCGCATACATATCAATACACAGATCTTTCCTTGTCGAATTTGCATTTACTTTGCATATTTCTCACATACAAGCATACCAAAACAAATAGAATCATCGCTCTCTTATACCATATCATGCCAACAACTAGGTTGGCCTAATGCAATTTTAAATAGGTCACACCAAATCATTCCTACGATGGTAAGAAATGAAACATGGACCACCTCACTCAATTCAACACACCTCGCACACAACAACACACAACACAATCACTGAGATCTTTGGAATCAAGAGATATAAGGATCTATATGTTATAGTGCAAATACTAGAACCGAAGCACAATGACCACTTTCTAGATAGGACTATACCCAAAGAAATTAACTACACTATGTTGCAAGATGAATGGTACAGACACGAACATGATTAAAAATAGATCTTCATAGCACATCATCCGTAGAACTCTATATCAAATGACCAAAGCATCAAAGCATAGAATATGTTGACATCAATGACAACAACAATGATAGCATCAACATCACATTCCAATAGTTCAATTCATTAATTAGGAAAAAATTATTAGTGGCAACCTACGTAATCAACTAATGGAGCTTGAAATTAATCAATACTTTTACATGAATTCATATATCTTCTATGCTATTGCAAGAATGAAGATTTGGTCAACATTGAATAAGAAAGGTGTACGTGATGATGCAACATCAATTTATAATTATCACCCACAATTACAATTAGAGAATATCTTTCATCATTTCATAATGGTGAACAATGCCTTTACCATGCTTACTGTTAGAGAACTCCAAGGGAATATTGGACTCAAAATTTTACCAAAGGCAGCAACTGTGATTCAACAGTATGGGATTTATTTCATCAAATTCCCAAAGTTTACTTATTTCAAATTACCAGGCTATGATGGGTTCTCTTTCTTGCTACCGAGGTTTGTGGATGAAAAGCTAGTGTTGATAAAGATTTGCAAGCAAGTTAATCAAATCAACATGATTTGCAGGAATTGACAAGTCAATGGCATCCAATTTCCAATAGACATTGGCCATTATAGTTCTGAATCTAGTGTTGATTCTAAAAATATTGAGAGGTCAATTGTGAAAATTAGTCTATATCCTTACACTATGTGGTTCCCCTTTGACAGTAAAGGTTATGTTGTGAAATAATTGGGACTTGGCCCTAGTTTCAATCATTTTCCTAACATTCAGGACTTCTGGTAGGATTGTGAACATGACTTTGAATTTCAAAGGAGAGATTGGATGAGGCTCACTATGAAACAAATAGTTTACTTCAAACTGGGATTGTATTTGATTGGTATAGAAGATGATGAGTTGAATTTGATTGATCTTTTTTATTATGAAAAGATACAATTGCTTATAATACCACCCATAGATTGGACAATTTCAAAATTGAAAAGTTTAGATGAAAGAACCACTTTTGTTATCAAAAGAATCAAGGAGTGGGTGGAGAGTAAGATTCTTGAAGCTACAGCCACTCAGCCAATACGAAAGGGGAATATTTACACAAAGAAAATCATAGCCATGGAGCTTCTTCCTCTTCCAATCCATAAAATCTTATTTCTTGTAAAGATTCACAACAAGTGGCATTGGGAAATAGTGGTGATGGTGAAAACCCCAATAGGACAAAGGATCTCACTAAGGCATGTGAAGGATATTTTAAAGTAAAGAAAAGAATGTAGAGAACAAAGAGTAGGGTGACAAACACAATTTAGTAAGAGGAAGGAGAAGATGACATTGCAACAATGTAGGAACCTTTGTTGATAAAGGGTGGAAATTTCAATATGTGTCACCTTTTGTTATCATAGCATCTCCTTCTCATGATCACTTTATGAATTCTGAAGTGTCATTATTAGACATCTCTCAAGATGAAGATTAGATATCGACTGTTCCCAGCCTATAAATTTCCTTGAACCCATCATTCGTTGGCATTCGAGAACCCCTACAAACTTCTTCATCATCATGGTTACATGAGAGCTTACAAAGGAAGAAAAGGGTAATTCAAGTGGTATCTACTAGTTTAGACACAGTTGCAAATATTCTTCAAAAAAAATCTAAGGAAAGGAAAACTAAGGTAATGTCAAGGTTCGCAATGGATTCGTCTTCGTGGAATCTCAGTATTGAGGTGGCTAGGCCTATTACAGAAAAGAATATTGAGGAAGTCAGTGAAGGTGACTTCAGCATTAGAAAATTAGATCTCAGGTCCCCATGATCAATTGAGGGAGATGTTGCCCAACTAGTACAAAGAGCCCAAAAGGAGAAACAATCCAAATATTAGCTCAAAAATCAAATCCAAGCCTTGGTGTCTTATATGAAGTCCATTGTTGATCCTTTTGATATACCTTCTACAACAACTTCTACATCATCTCTCACAACTTTTGAAGGCATAATTAAAGAGAAGGTTCTTGAAGATATACACAAGTGTTGTTCGTATAGTAAACTAATCAAAGGATGGATTAGTCAAATGAAGAATGAAGTTTTGGATTTTGTGGTCGAAGCAAAGGATATCTATGAGAAAGTTGACTTACAAGAACAGGAAATTGCAAAGGAGCTAAAAATGACCGAAGAGAAAGAGTTAGCTTGGCATAGCATACCTAGAGAACTTCAGGAGATGTCAAAATTTGATCCAAATACTTTGATCGCTAAAATAGTATTCTCTAGTCCAAAAGATAATCAATTAAATGTATGGTGCAAAAGTATACAGTGGAAGTTGAAAAATATTAGTCAAAGTTTGGTTGAATATGAAAGGCTATTGACACCTTGTGAATAGATAATAATGTAAATACTAAAAGAGGTCATCGCAATCATCACAGGTACACCAACGGTAAAGAATTTTTAACAAGTTGATTGCCAAGTTCTCTTAAACATGTTCACTGACAGAATCAACTCAAAGATAGAAAGTAGATCAACTCAAAGATTAAGTGTCATTTCAGTTGTTTTAGATGCTTACGACATACCACCTCACCGTCAAGAGTTGATGTAGATACGTGAAAATCATATCACTTCAAAGTTAAAAATGGATAATGTGTTCATTCCTAGCTATGAGCCTACATGGTAGAGATTCTTAATTCATATAGGGTTTTCAAAATTAAATCCTTAGGCTTGTAGGGATAAGTTGTGACTCAAATAATTTTCCACGTGCAATGTTGCAGTGGAACTTCTATCTTTATCATTGTGCATTCTCTTTAGTTTAGTTTCAAATGTTATCTCATTGTTCTTGCTTATTTTGGTTATTTTGGTCAAAGTTAAAAAATTGACTCCTTCGATGCGTAAATTGTTGAGTTCTTAACTATGTTCAAAATGCGCAAAAATAAGTTAGTTATTAACTTGACAATTTAGGTAGTTACAAGGTGATATGCCTATATAAGGAATTTTAGGAGAATGTAATAAGACTTCTAAAACTTTATGATTTTGGAGTAGCATTGTTATGAGGTTGTGTAACTTCATTAAATGAATACAAAATTTTTGGAGGTGCTTCCAAGTTTGTAATGTGTTCATATGTTTTCTCTTATGTTCATCGTATGAGAACATGATAAATTTTATGTAGTTTCACTCCAGTTCATAAAGGCATTTGTCACATCTGTTGAGTTTGCTTACCCTATGCTCTTCTTTGGTATCTGTGAAAAGTGTATGATTGTTTATAAATTAGATTTTCATTGATGGGTTTCAATGATGAAGCTAATAGAGTCTTTTTAATAAAATTTTGTTAACTCTTTGTATATTTGTTATCAACATCTCAAATAATGGGATTTCTTTCTTTTCCTTGTAAATTTTATTCCAAGAATCAATATAATTAGATCATACAAGGAAGCTGCCCCTCTCAAACACAGAGGAAGATCGTGTTGTTGAAGTGATCTATCCAACTATTTTAGGCATTTTGTCACTCCGCCATTGGGCACTTTGTCAAGAATTTCAAAGTGACAAATTTGTTTACCAACGTGATTAGAATTTGATTTTCCTTTTTCAAATAACCAATTCCTTCAAGGATGAGATTCCTTGTCGTAGTAAACTTAAATTCAAACGAATAAACTATCAAGTGCTTATTCTTTCTCTAGCAAATCTTATCTATAAGCCAACATGCATATGCGGAAGGCACTAGAGACAAAATCTCCCCAACAAATGACATTGCCATGAGGGCTATAACATTAAAACTATTATCTTTATAAGAAATGCTTTTTCTATTCATTTTATAACCTTAGGATATAAAATAAATTTGAAATGTATTCAATTATTAATTGAAAAATATTATTTTTAATAAGGAAATGGTTTACTTAATAATTTTTTCTTTAGCTAGTGTTTTGAAAGTGAAGTAACATTGTACGGTGTAGTCTCATATTACTTTAAGCCATCTGTAGACCCAAAAACAAATCCCCATACGATAGACTATAAAAACACCTTTCCTTTCCATTTATTGGACATACAATACTACTACTTGATATGGTGATTCACATATATTTAAAGATAAATGATATGTTGAATTGAATGACCATTCACATTATATTTCAGTACAACGATTTCTTATTTTATTAATACATAAAATAATAAAATAGATATACAACACTACATATACCAAAAAAAAAAAATTAAGTGCTTTTTAAAAGAACTTGTTTTCAGCAATTTTTAAACAATTGTTTGGACCATTCATTAATGAGAATGGTACCTGTGACATGAAATGGCAGTCCTTGACTAACATTGAATATGTACCAAAATGATTGTACTACAAATTTATGACAAAGGAATTGAGCCTGTGACTCATGTTTTACTGCCCCCCCCTTAGATACCCACCACACAATCTAAGGAAAATGTACCAAGAAAGATTACACGTTCTCATAGACCCACACCCAAGGAACGGGGGCCTTGCTGATCATCTCTACATCACCAACTTTTTATTGATGGTGGCATTCTTTGGACTTTTGTTGGAAACATCCTATGTAAGAATTCAAACTTTGTTTGGACATCTACAATCTCGAAACATTGTTTTCCACCAGTCATCCATCATAGGATAGGGGCTTCTGACTTATCTGAATAACAATTTCAACTCAAAGATTACCATCTCTAAGATCACATATCAAAGCAAGCTCTCAAAATATCAGTAAATGCAATCAGCCTTCAAACCATTTCAGTAAATACTCAATCCCCAAAATATTTCAGTAAATGTGGTTAGCCCCTATGGCAGATAAGCTTCTGAACTCACTTACCTAACCATCAAGTTCTTATGCAACCACTTTTACCTTTCAAGAGGAAATTTGCACAAAATTTTGGTAATCTTTCTTTTCAGATAACATCATCTATTTATGAACAAGCGCCAATAAGCAGATTTGCATCCAAAACATCTTTCTACAATTTGAATTGCACGTTTCATTGGATATTTTCAAAATTATATTGATGTTCACCAGTAGACTATATGTGATGCAAATCTGATTGCGTCTGTGTCCAGAATTATTGTTGATGTTAACCAGCAGACTATTTGTATCATAGATCTCCCAGTGGCACAAATCTAACCAAAAATATTGTTGATGTTAACCAGTAGACTATATGTCTCATAGGCCTCCTAGTGGCACAAATCTGACCATGAGAGTCATGCATATGGGGTCAGGCAATCTTTTGTTTCCTTTTAATTTGGTTTTTTTTTTTTTAATTAGTTTCATGGCGGGCAATAGGTAACAGTCCATAGTTCTCTTGCCTATTTTCTATGGCAGAATATGGTGAAGCCTTTATGCACAGTCCTCCACATTGCAGATGAAAAAAAACTCAATCCACTTATCTTTTCAGAAAAAATCATCTATTTATGAACCAGCGCCAATTGCCAGATTTGCATCTAAACCATCTTTTTCACAACTTAGATCAGCATGTTCCATTGGATATGTCCAAAGTTACTATTGATGTTAGCCAGTAGACTGTGATGCAAATCTGATCGCGTCTGTGTCCAGAATTATTGTTAATGTTAACCAGTGGAATATTTGTATCATAGAGCTAGTGGCACAAATCTGACCAAAATTATTGTTAATGTCAACCGGTAGACTATTTGTATCATAGACCTAGTGGAAAAAATCCGACCAAGAGTCATACATATCGGCTCTGGGAATCTTTTGTTTCCTGATAATTTCATTTATAATTTTGAAATAGTTTCATAGGGGCCAGTAGTCAGAAGCATCGTCTAATTCCTTTTGATTTGGTTTGTTACTATGCATTAGTTCATGGAGAGCAATAGGTAAATAGTCCATACTTTCCTTGCCTATTTTCTATGGTAGAATATGGCAAAGCCTTTATACACAGTCCTCCAAATTGCAGATGAAAATATAACAAAATCCACTCATTTTATATATGTGGATTGAAACCGAATTCAAAATGGAGGCAACCAATAGATTACTTACTGTGAAACAAAAACCAAAGTATAGCATATTTTTTTACTACAATCTTACAACGTTCACTCGTGATCAGATTAACTCACTGAAATGGCATAAACAAAAAAACCTTTCCAGTGCAGGAAAGCTCCAGCATGTAGCATACTAGTTTGCTACAATCTTATAACCTCCACTTATGATCAGATTAAGTTGTCACTGAAATGACATATACAAGAAGACTTTCCAGTGCAAGAAACCTCCAGCATGTAGCATACTAGTTTGCTACAATCTTATAATCTCCACTTACGATCATATCAGGTGACTCAAATAAGGTAGACTAGAAAACTTTCCAAGGCAAGAAAGCTCCAGCATGTTTGGAATAATTGTTGGAATATAGTATCATTTAACTAAAGACATTTTGTTGGCTAACAAGTTTCATGGAAAAAATGTAGTTGAGATGGTAAATAAAAATGGTGACCAGTATTAAATGCTAATTTTATTCTCAGCTTAAACCAGGAAAACTAAAAATTGAATTGTCGTTGCCCAAAAATAAAACCAACACTAAATCTCCATTCTTGTCAACTGCAACTGCCATTTATGATCAATCCCAAAAATAGCAACACTGAGTCTTCAGTCTAGTTGACTGCCCCTGCCTTCCATGATCAATCAGAAAGATAAATGGCACTAGATCTCCTTTCTAGTTGACTGCATGCATTTTGATAAGATTGAAAATCAGTAATTGTTTTACGGGAGGAATAGGAGAAGAATAATCTTCAGTCTAGTCAACTGCCACTGCCTTCCCCAACTAATCACAAAGATGAATGGCACTAGATCTCCAATCTTAATGACTATGTGTAATTTTGACAAAATTGAAAATTTGCAAATTGTTTTACAGGAGGAGTAGGACAAGCATAAAAGCTGCATATTACCCATGTGCTAAGGGTTATAATTTTGAAACTGTAATAGAATAAATTATCAAAGCATACAAATAGAGCTTTGTTTTGACCTTAGAAATTTAGTACAACAAAAGTTGTTATGGATCATATAATGGAAATTACAGTTAACTACTTCCCTCAACTACTCTTTTGTGGAAGCAATATGCTATTGATTCCATGGGCCTACTTAAAATATACTCATCAAAACAGATACAGACCACTTCCATCTTAGCTATAGATATACTAGATAAGTGGGCAACAAAGCAAATGTCATCACAAAACAGCAGCAACAGAACTGTTATGATGTAAAATAGGCTTATATTATAAATGAAAACTTTGAATGGAAACATGGGCTCTACAATGCAAATATTCTCAGAATATTATTTGAATCTCAAGAGATTATTTTCTAGTTAAGCCAGAACAATGGAGTCCTATAGCATTATTGATTGCATGCCACAAGTCATGAAATCAACGCTTATTGTCATCTTGAACATTAGAGGAACTATGTGGTCATTGTCATCACACCAAAGTGTGCTTGCTTAATTGATTTAGAAAGAAAACTGATACAGTTGCTTCTAGCCCTGACCACCTTCATATAATTATGTGAGTACCAACTCAAACTGCTGCTTCTTTCTCCACTGTCTATGCCCTTCCATTAGTGCTTATTTAATAGCAAGTTACTTATTTTTCTCAATATCAAGGTTCTATCACTCCTTCCCATCCGCAGCACGAAGGGAACCAAGTTGAACAGGGGCTTGAGTACCAACCACCTTAGAAGATCCATAGATGGAAAGATCAATGCCCCGAGCCTTTTCCTTTTCAATTTGTTCCTTGATCCAGAAGTATGTGATCCTAAGGCCATCCTGTCAATGCAAATAGAAAACATCACTGCATTTTCTAATAGTTTACACCTGCAAGTTGCTTTATTGCATATGAAAAAAATCTAAAAATTTATTTGCTTAATTGATCTACAACTTTACCTTCAGTCTCATAGTTGGAGCCCAGCCCAGCTTTTCCTTTATCAAAGTATTGTCAGAATTCCGACCACGCACTCCCTCTGGCCCAGGAATGTGATGAATTGGTAACGCTTTATCCTCAAAACTAAGAACCATATCAGCCATCTCATTCATGCTAACCATTTCATCGCTACCAATATTCACTGGCTCTCTGAAGTCTGATTTTGTCAACCTGGAAATATGTCAACATGAAAGATTCCACAATCATTCAGAACATAGGGAAGTATCTGATATCACAAAATTAGACAAAATTAATGTGTCCAATGCCCATGGTGAAAGAAGTATGACTTGGGTACCTCAATACACCCTCAACACATTCATCAATGAATGTAAATGACCGTGTTTGCTTGCCGTCACCCCACATCTCAAACATATGAGTGGATGTGAGTGCCTTCCTGCAAAAAGCAGCAGGTGCTTTCTCCCGTCCACCTGTTGGCAAGGTAACCACAATAATGAGCATTATTCCACAAACCATCAGAGTTATCACAACCAACAAAGTTATACACTTCCATAACTTACCCTTCCATGTGCCGAAGGGGCCATAAATGTTGTGGAAACGCCCAATCCTACATTCAATGCCAAAGTCCTTGGTGTAGTGTTTGCATAATTCTTCAGTGGCAAGCTTTTCCAAGCCATATGCATCTTGAGGCTAGAAATGGACAGATCCAGCAGTTAGTAAACAGTTTCATGAGAACTCAGCTATAAATTCCAAACTCTATTTTGACTAGTGGATCATGGGTTCTCCCTTTGGAAATCATGATACATCTAGCGAGTACAGGGTGCTATTTGCAAACTACAAATTAGACAATCAGTTCTCCTAAGGGATTACAACAATGTTCCCGACTACAAAGTCCTTGTTGTCTGTCAGTTCAAATTTCAGTATAATGTAGCCTTGTGGAAAATCGAGTTGTTGAACTTTCTTGATTGGGCTATCCAATGGAGGTGTGATGAGTCAAGGATAAGGATTTATACTGCAAGGGAAGGGGGAGCACTCCCCAATATTTCATCTAACAATAAGCTAACTACAGATGCATTGATTTACTGTTTGAAGTATAGGGGTAAAAAATTAGAACTGGGCACTGCCCTGTCCTGTTGGGATGGCTCACTAATATTCAAAAATCACTGAAAATGGAGTTATTGACCTTCATAGATTGGGCAGCCTAATGTGTTGTCAAGAGTTCTGTTATCTTCTAGGGCAAGAATAACTATTGTGAGGGAGGGAGGTGCCAAATATTTTCACCCAATGATAAAACTAAAAAAGAGGTACAGAGGCTCACTACTATTTGCTATTTAGATTGACAAATGAGTAAGGAGTAAGGACACAGTTATATACAACTAAGCATTTATGCCTGTCATCAAATTTACCTTGTTCTCTACATATATTCCATTTCTAAAACCTTGCACTGCATTCTCTATACAGATTCCAGTCCTAAAAGCCTTGGACTTCTGGTCCAATATTTTGCATGGTACAACTTTAATCAATATCACTCGTATATAATAAATTGCAATAGACTCCATACCTCAGCTGGCCAAGCATCAGACTCCTTCAAGCTCACGTTTGTCTCCAATTGCTTAAACTCTGGGTAGATGCATGCACTTGAAGCATAGAAAAACCTGCAAAGCAGTCCGATTTTATTAAAGGGTCAGTTTAAAAATTAAAATAATTTTGGAAGATTTCAACTTCAGAGATCAGCATAAATCTAAGATGATATTGTACCCACAACTTCACACAGCTCAGAGATCAACATTAGTTGACATGTACCCTCAAATTCACACAGAATCACTAATTAGATTCCCACTCAAATCCTAATGCTTTTGTTTTTACCCAGTCTAAAGCTATTTACTAGTTTCATGCACAATGGTTACATTTCACTAACTTCGTGAAAGAGTAACACCAATAGCAAAGAAAATAGAAAACAGAAAATGTATATTGACAATAGAAAGACAAAAGAACAAACAAAGCCAATTGACTCAGCTAATTTGGCTATTATAAAGCCTACTAGGGTTCCGCTCCAGTGTAATGCTAGGGCTTGATGTATAAAAGGGGTGAAGTAGGTGTAAGAATTAGGCAGATTTAGCCATAAGTAAGTATGGTTATCCATGCAGCCCCTCAGGAGATTGTTTTAATATAAGCGTCCCATCAAATTCAGACAGACAGAACAGCCCAAATTGAAGTAGAACGATTTCCAAAGAAAAGCAAGGCCTTACCTCTTCACACCATTGATTCGAGCAGCTTCAAGCATGTTGAAGCTGATCATGGTGTTGTTGTACATGATAACAGAGTGATTGGACTGAATAAATCCCATGCCGCCCATATCAGCAGCTAAGTTGAAAACATGATCAACACCCTTCGTAACAGCCAAACAATTATCCATCACTCTGAGATCCACCAGATGGAATTCATCGCAGAACATATCCTCGCTCATGTGCTCATTCCTCTTCCAGTCAGAGGCAATAATGTAGTGCCCTTCAGTCTTCAGCCTCCTGGCAATATGGGAAGCAATGAACCCACCTGCTCCGGTAATAGAAATCCTCAACTTTTCATCAGGCCAGTACAGTTCTCTCTCCAGATCTTCGTAGGTGTATGCCCCATAGGCCGCTCCATCAGTTCCAGTGCTGCCCATGATAATGGTTGACAAGATAAAGCAGATACAGAAGAACTCTGCAATATCAGATTTGGGGTGCTAGAGTAAGACATCACTCCATTAAAGTAGGCATGAAATAGTCCTAAGACAGATCAAGTAAAAATGTGACAGAAACATATATATCCAGCTAAAAGAGAAGGAAATGATACAGAACTCTATCTCAGAGATGAATAAATCATGTGTAATTGAATACCACAGCAACCAAACTTGATCAATAAGATGCAGAAAACCCAAGTGTCCGAGACAAAAGCACTCAACCTCAACTCTAAACAGATACTAGGGTAGTTCTACCCTAACAGTAAGTCTCCAGGATCTAGAAATGCATAAAGCCAGGTGGCCAAGAAAGAGCCCACTATAAAGTAGCTTACCCACAGCGAAACGAGCTGGAATACACCCCCGTGATTATAAAAGAACAATTGTTACTAATCAGCTCAATGACAAATAAAAAGATGCTAAAATTAACAAGCATATGTTAAATCTGCCAATGTCAGAGAAACCCAATCCTAAAGCCGCAAGACTACCCATTTACCAGAATTCACATACACTCACCTCTGAAACCTGGACTACAACCATTTTTGCTTATGACCCAATTATCAAAGGTTACTTAAAGCTGCTGCGATTGAGAGAAATTTACCTCTACAACCAAAATTGTGATTAAAATTCTCTTTTTTTCTTTTTTTCAGAAAAAGACGCTTGTGCTTATTGCAGTGGCCATTATTTACTTTACAGTACTAAAATTCCAAGCATAAAAGGAAAGAAAAACTCAGAAACAGCAAGAGCAGAAGAGAAATGCTTTAAAAGAGGAAGTAAAGCCTAAAGCAGCTTTAGTTTAAACTAAACCCTCTACCAAGCAGCTTAATTCAACGAAAATCGCTACTTTGACGGGAAGGCAAAGAGATCATGATACAAAACAGAAAGAGAAAAGAAAGATGAATTTAGCTAAACTGGCAATGAGCTACCAAAAATAACTTAAAACCCCACCTCTGAATACAGGTAAAAACGCATTTGGGTTTATGAGAAATATGGTATGAACTGAAGAATTATAAGTTAAACCTTAAACCCACCTCCGAATCCAACTAAAAAACGTACCGGATTACGAATCAGTAACTTATATCTACAATAACATGCTATCATTCAAGGGAACCCATTCTCGCCATGCAATTGGGGAAAAAAAGCACAGACACATGCATTAACTCCCTTTGAACAGTTCTAAAAAAACCCAAACCATAATACCCAGAACCATGCAATGGTAGCTAATTGGCATGCGGTCTTAACCAATGGTTGAATTTAAGCATTAACACTGTGCTGAACGAAAAACTAGAGAAGTCCACAAACCATAATTCAAAAAACAAACCTCGAATGAAGAAGAAAATCTTCAATGCCGGTCGAAGAATTCACATATTCTTTGCTCATTGCACATCTCCTAATATAGGCCTCTCGATTTTGATCTCATTGGTGGCCATCATTGGTGGCCACCATAGATTTAATCGGCAATAGTATTAAAATAAATATTAAAAACAAGTAAACTTAGATTCGGCATTACTCTTGCTTTAGGAACTTGGATTAGGGGCGTAATTTTGATTAGAAAAACTGGAGGGATATGGTTTAAAAACCTGGCCTACCTAGCACGGTGTTGTTTGATTTGCAATTCAAAAACATGCATTGGAGTTCAATTTAATTTTTTATTGTTTTTTTTCTCCGAATCAGCAGCTATTTTGTGTGGATTTGAAGCAGCCAGGCCCACGACAAACACTTGGATGTCCAATTACTATGACAAGACAATCAGAGGCTTTTACTAGTGCAACAAAACTATAATTAATAACATAGATTTCCTTGTAATTATGTTAAAAAAAAATGGAAACCACGTGTCAACTCTATGTTCTCTTGTGTTCTGAGTGGAATTCTTGTTACATTCTAAAACCTGGAATTTTATAAGGAATTTGGTGTAAGAATATTCTCGGATCGTTGTTTAATCAATTGGAGTCCTCCCAATCCCCATGAATTGAATTTCTAAATTTGGGAGGAGTAGGTGAAATGATTAAAAAATAATTTTTAGAAAATGGGTCCTATTTTAGGTATATAAAATACTGAGGGAAAATTTGATGTTTTTTTCCTCTTATATGTCAATTATCTTATGGAAAAATGGGTTCTTTTAGAGGTATGGGAATTATCTTTTAAAATTTGAGTTGTGTTGAATGTATGGGGATTATTAAAAAAATATAGAGGATATTAAAAATATTAATATATTTAAGGTTTAACTTAAGTCTTATTTTTTGTCGTTACATATGAGATTAAATCGAAAATGGAATTGTGAATTTCAAGAAAAACTTGGAAAAAGTTGAGAGTTCAGATTTGGCTTTACTAAAGTAGAGGTCAATGCCCTAATTTTGGCTTGGAATTTTTTTCATTTCAAAGTGTCATTGGGTGACTCAACTAGATAAATGCCCCCTTCGCCACCAAGATGAAACTCTGAAACATATTTTTTGGGATTACATATAGACAAAGAAAAAATGAAATGTTATTTTTAACTATATTCCAGATATTTTTTGTCATGCCTTATGTTGGAAAGAAGATGTTTTGGGCCTAAATCTTTTTAAAAATATAATGGCCGATTCTATGAGACAAATCATTTTACTTAACATATGAAAAAGTAGATGTGTGACCATTTTACCTAACCATGAGGTTCACCAAGAATGAGAAATTATCAAGTTTTACTCTAACATCATCTTTCATACTATTTTTTTGTCCTCGCAATTGTAGGGAGGTCCTAAAGAACACATGAAGTCTAGTAATTAGTTAGATAGAATCAAGTTCCAACTTCTACAATGTCACAAAAATGATGCATTTTGTTTTGAACAACTCTAGCAAATGTTAAAGTTCAGACTTGACATTCATGTTTCCTAGTTTTCATGATGTCCTAGGACAATTACAACAAGCTATGGTGCAAGTTTTAATATTTCAACATGATAACCTTCCTAGTCATTATGTTATATTCTACCTTATGAAAGATGTTATAGGTTTCAACATTGTACACAACAGGTTAGGCTTTTTATCCATTTCTCTTGTAATGTTGTCATATTACTCTTTGGTGAGATATTCATTATGAATAGTACAATACTCTTCTACTAAAAGTCTGTGGTGGTTGCCCATTGAGGTTGAGTTTTATGACTGCTAAAGGCAGTTCATTTTTATTTTTTAGCAATCTTTGGGGTGCCCGAATTTATATAATTCATTTCTTTATTTCAATTTTAAAAATGTATACATTGCATTTATCAAAACAATATTTGTATTTATTTTTAAGGATTAGTCTTTATTTTTAAGATTTATTTATTTTTATGTTTAAGTTATATTTTTAGTTGTATAAATGACTTAAGTAAAATGTGTAATTAAATTGAAAATAGGTTTTCCCTATGGCAAGCTTGATTAATGGTATTGTTCGTAATTTATGAGACATGTTATTCTTTTGCATATCTCAAATTAAAATGTGCAACTAATTTTGTCAATAACTAATTTATTCGACCAATGGATTGCAAATCAAAGAAAGATTGAGGAATTGTGTGTAAGTTGGAGCTAATTATCAACCAATCCAACAATTGGCATAGTAATTTTGTGATATGAATAGAAATACAACAATAAATTATCTTCAACAACAAGGAAAGCATGTAAAGATCTATAGGGGAGTGTGCTTTGGCTTCAATATGGAGTGGCTTATGTTTAGACAAATATTATGGGTAGTTCTTGGCTCATCATCCACCCTTATTGTTGCAATTAAGTTACTCTTTTACATTTCTTTTAGATTAACATATCATTGGATTCCCAACTATTTAAAAGAAGGTAGATAATTGGTAGCTCTTTCATGACACCATTGCAATGCTTTCTTTATTATGAATTCAAGAATTTTTCAATGTGAGTTTTTGCTCACTACTATTCCATATATGGCAAGGGCGAGGGTCTAGACAATAGAGAATTATGTTTGTAAAATCAAAAACTACCTTTCAATTATTTGCTAAAGGAAATTTCATTCTCTTTATTTGTGTCGTCAATGCCTATGTGTGATAGTGCAACTCAAGTGTTATAGGATACAAAATAAAAATGTGATGATGAAACTTGCACTACTAGAAAGTATACAAACCATATTTTGTGTGATATCATGTTTGTTTGATTTTTACAATGTATACCTTAGTTATCAAAAAACTCCTTTACCTGGCATATGAACTAGGATTAGGATCCAAGGGGTTGTAAGAGTATATAAGTGATTCATCAACACCACACAAGACAAAAAGACTTCCACAAGAGAGAATGGCAAGAGTAGCTTGCATAATAAGGATGCATGAAATAATTGACTGAATATGAAATATACAATAAGATGTCTTGTTTATAAAGGAAATGTGTGATATAGTATGAATAACCAACATGACACAAATATTAAATACCTAATACAAATATTAAATGCCTAGGAAACTAAAAGTAAATGATGTAAACATGACCCCATTATAACTATTCTAGAATGTCACCTAAGACCTAAATAAATTTAACATGTGAATACATATCTCACTAAATAATTGCAAGGTACAAATATAATGAGCTTGTCTGAATATGAAGCTATGAGAGGTATGGGATATATGGGATATGTTACAAATATGTAATAACCTTACTTAGAAAGGCAAGGTGAGATGTAGTATGAACAACTAACATGGCACAAACATCAAATTCCTGATACAAATATTAAATGCCTAGGAAACAAATAAATGAGGTGATAATGACCCTTACTATAATTGAAAGTAAATGAGATGAATGACATGTCATAACTAACTTATAGTATGCCAGCTTTGACTTAAGTAAACTTAACATGTGAATGTATTCCTCATTAGGTGATTACAAGGTACAAAGCCTTGACTAGGTACTAGACATTATTCTCTCTAATAGAGGTGAGTATATAATGTTGATGTCAGTGTGACATCATGTTAGGATCAATATTTTTTTTATGGCTAATATGCTTGTAAGGATCAAATATTCTCTTCATTAGCTACAAAAAACTTTGGTGATTGAAAAAAACTTGGCTAGCTAAAATATTCTATCTATGGGTTAGAATATTCATTCACCAAAATAAAGTTATCAAAGGAATTTTTAAATCATTAAAATAGGTAAAAAAATTTCCATTGGGATGATTGTGAAGTGCCACTAATGTGGATATTGGTTTGAAGGTTTGATGTTGAATTTTTTGTTGGTCAATCAGTCAAAGCACCATCAAAAGTGGATGTACTAATTGAAAGAATAGGATATAACATGGTATAATATTTACCCTATGGTAAGGAAAAGTCACCTACCCTATTTATATTTATTTATCAATTTGAAAACAAAAAATATTGAATTTTTTTATAGAACCCTATCTTGGACATACAAAGGAGGAGTAATGGTGGCAAGTGTGTGACCATATGAATCTTTACAACTCTATGGATTCTCATGTGAGATTCTTTGCTACTATTTTTTTGTCTTTTTCAACTTCTTTGGTTTTGGAAAATTAACAGGTGATCTTAAGGGTTTTTATTGTTCTAGATCCAACGGTGATGCCTATTTCACTCTAAGATAAGCCAAATTTTCCTTCAAAGTTAGATCTCTCAAATCTTAGATAAGGAGTCATGGAACTTGTTCTTGTATACCATGTTAGAGTTAATATTGGACCTCACAACTCCTAGGAATCACATGCAATCAAATATCCTATCACACAAAGAGAGAAAGAGACATTGATGTACTCGTGAAATCTTGAGAAGATAATTGATCTGATATGGCTCTATGAATGAGCTTTGGTATTGATTATTGAATACTTGGATGATTGCAATGTACAAATGAATGATTATAAAAGAAAAAAGTAAACTCTAGTTGAAACCCTAAGTGAAGATTAAGTTAGATCATGATAAGTGTCTTCATCTTATGACTTGAGGGAACATGACCTCAATATAGATGTCATATGTATAAGAAATGCACTCATAAATTTAATTTAAACTGTGTTATAAAGTTAAAAAAAAGTACATAATTAATTAATTAGGTGATTAACCTATTTACTCTATCACCCTTTGATAGTCTCATAAGATGAGTTGCATAAAATAAAACTCACCCCTATCAAGCCTAGATTACCACAAGAAAGCTTGTCACGATTCTTTTTTTTAAAAATCTATATATTGAAATTAAGAATCATATAATTATAAAATATTTATTTAAACATTGAAAATAATAATCAAAATATAAATTATTTAGTGTAGATTTAAATTCATTTCTAACTATATTTTTATAAATGATTATTTTAACTTTTTTAAATATTACTATAAATAATTTACTTTTCTAAATATCTACTTTAACTCAATTTTACTACACTTAAATATAGAATATGCTCAAAAGTTTTGGTGTTTGTAATGAAGTAGCTCTCTCTCTCTCTCTCTCAAATTAGTCTAAATAGTATTATATTAAAATCAAATATATTATAAATATTGATTATCTGTTATCTTTCTGTATATTTAATGATGTATATTATTCTATATTTTATATAATTAATTTTTTCTTTATATGTTAATGTGATTCTATTAGGGTCACACTTGTCAATTCAATCATAGAGGAAAAAATCAGCCCAACCCACACTAAGTGAGGCCAAGACATGGGATCTCATCCCCATCATAGATTCACATATATCCCAAACATGAGATCTCCAAAAAAAAATTTAAAAACTACAAGAAGGATATCTGTCAACTCCATCCTTAAGCTTTACTCCACTCTAGTCAATGATCAAAGATGTATGTTGGAAATTTCTTTATTTTTCTTCATCTCCCTTTACACCATTGTCCAATTCTCTCCTGAATCTGTTGTCCACATAGCCTCTATTGAATTCCATGTGACTTTCCCTTCCCATTGAGGTGTGATTTATGAGTTTTCTAGTTGACCTATCAATTCCTTGTCGACAATGAAACTGGACATTGCTTAAATTACACAATCTTTCCCCATTTCAGAGTTCTTAGTCTAATCTACCAACAACACAATTGGAATAGGGTTCAGAAAATCCTTCACATTGTTTCTCAAAACCATTTGTAACTATGGACATGCTCTCAATTTACTTGGAGGTCCTTACAACAACCATTTCTATAGGAATTTTCGAGGCCTACAATAATGGATTGTCATTCTAGAAAGAGTTTCCTTTCTCCATCAAATAATGATGAGGGGGGACCTCTCTCCACCAAGTGTTATAGCTAACATTTTTATGTTTTGAACGTTAAACATCTAAGTGGTGAGTGTTAAAGCATCTATGACAGCAAATGGGTAGACCCTCATAGTCTAGCACTTGTTTCTAACACTCATCAACAGTTTTCAAATTAATGTCTAATGGAATGTCTTTAGGAATATCCATCTCCACCATGATGCACTACAACTCATTCATATTGATTTATGTGAATTGGGTTATCCATCACTTTCAAGTGCCAAGCAACTTCTCACTTGTATTGATGATTATAGTAGACAATTATGGGTTTATTTTCTTGAAAAGAAAATTGAATTTTTTGAAGTTTTTCAATAGTTGAAGGCATTAGTTGAAAACCAAAGTGGAAAAATAATTAAATGCTTAAGGAAAGGTAATTAGGGTGAATGTTGCAATTATGCATTTGAATCATTTTGTGAAAATTATGGTGTTAAGATGCAAAGGACGACTCCTTATATCCCTCAATAAAATGGGGTCGTCGAAAGAATGAATAAAACTCTTTTAGAAATGGCTCATTGTATGTTGCATTCCAAAAGTTTGCATAATAAATTTTGGAGTTTAGTTGTTTCATGTATTGCACATATTGTTAAAAGGATCTCAACTAAATCCCTCACAAATATAACCCCTGAAGAAGAATGGAGTGGTAAAAAAACTCACATTGGATATTTTAAAGTATTTGGGTATATTGCTTAGGTGCACATTCCCGATGAAAAGAGGCTAAAGTTAGAACCAAAGAGTCATAAGTATTTGTTTATGGGTTATAGTGGAGAATCAAAGGCTTATAGATTTTATGATTTGACAACAAAGCATATTGAGCTTGTTGTTCTCTACATTTAAGATCTAGCTCAAGCAAGTATTATCAATCTACAATTTTTTCCAAGTGAAGATCAAATAGCTAATATATTTATAAGAGTATGATTGAGGCCAGATTTTTGAAATCCAAAGGAATACTTGATATGTTAGAGGTGAATATTAAGGGGGGATAGTGTTATAATGTTCCCCTCTCCTTTGTGTCGTCTTTGTAACATTCTAGTCAATTTAGTCAATCTTGGGGGGGGGGGGGTTGTTAAGAAATAAGATTGTCTAGAAATTGTGAAATGTTCTAGAGAGATAGAATTTTCCAGAAAAGAGAAACAACTATAAGTTGTCTAAGAACAAGAACATTGTAGTTTTAGAATTCTCTATAATTCTAGAACTATCTAAGCTCAACTACAAATATGAAATTTTTGATTTTGAGTATTAATGTAGTGTAATGTGATTGTATGCTCTTGGATTGAATATAAGAAAAGATAGATTTTTCTATCATTTCTTTCTGATTTAGTACTTTGTTTTTTCCAATACATTATTGTTATTTTAGTTTGTAATTATATTTTGGGCCTAATTTTACATTCTTAAGGAATATATGATTAATGAAAAATGATGAAAATCTATGGTGGGATTTTATTCATTGTCTTGCATCTTGTTCCCAACTGTCTACCCTGTCAATGATCAAAATCAACAGTTCACTTCATATTGGAATGCCTTTGACATAATAAAATTATATATGACATATTTAATACTTGTGAAATAAATATTATACTTTTTTTATATTAAAAAGCAACAAAACAATGGTGTTGATTGGTGTAGGGCACCTCCCACCTTGATGGCTTAATGAGTGTTTTAGGGGTCTTAGGAGTTTGTTGTAGTTTGTTATGAGTTTGGAATAAGATCCATTGGATTGGATCCATTCATATGATTGTAAGAGCCAAATGAGCTCAAGAAAGGTTAGTGATCCATTTGGTCTAAATAGCCTCAAGAGTCTCTAGGTGATGGATTTGGTTAGTAATGGCCTAAATAAGGTCTTAGAACCTTAAATGTTTTTATTTAGGACTTAGGAGTCCTTACTAAGTCATTGAGTAGGTTTAATAGGCCAAATGGGACTTTGGCAAAAAGTTGCTAAGCAACTTTGCAAAGTTGCTCAAGCAACTTTTGCAACTTTTTGAAAAGTTGCTCATATGGTGGTTAAGTTGGTTGTAACCACTCATGCTTGGTATATGAGCATGAGAATGATGGATTTCAAAGGTTAATAAAGTTTTGGATTGGATTCTATGATTTAGAACCTTCTGTATGGACGCCATGTGTTAAGTCCTCACTATTTGTAGGTTTTCTCTGTGTATTGTATGACCTATATGGATTGATTGGAGTGATCCAGATCCATGGTAGTTTAGAATAGTGTTTTACCTTTACTTTTCATTGATTATTTTTTTTTTAGGATAGAAGAGTGAGATTTGGCAAGCATTTCAAGCTACTGGTCTGTAAAAGCCATTTACAGAGCCACCATGCTTGAAATGGCTCTAACCTAAACATCCACTAGTGGAAATGGTTGAAACCATAGGGGATGATAGGTTAGAGTCTATAAATATAGTTTATGCTTTCATTTTTGTTGTGGCACCAAGGCTTCAAGTTCAAAATGGAAGCCCTATGGCTGACTATTGAAGACAGGTGAC
The DNA here is from genome assembly GCA_027943335.1 of Chamaecyparis obtusa. Classification (NCBI taxonomy): domain Eukaryota; kingdom Viridiplantae; phylum Streptophyta; class Pinopsida; order Cupressales; family Cupressaceae; genus Chamaecyparis; species Chamaecyparis obtusa. Next base: position 978,809 of record BSBK01005284.1, on the reverse strand, counting down.
CCTGGACAGGGTATCGAAAGCATTGGCATGTGCACCCATGATCTGGTGTGAAACACTTAGTGGAATTTGTGGGAAGCCCTAAGAGTCCCCTTGAAGATTCAAAAGGTTGGAGGAAGTGATAAGGAGTTTGGTGACAAATTTGATGGTCTTTTGTGCAGACTGATCTAGAGGCCTAATTAATAGGCTTAAAACTAGGGCCTGCTAGTAAGTAGGGTTGTGGGTGCATCCAGAAGCTTAAACTTTGGATTTGGAAGAGGTTGATAGATACCTCGAATAATTTCAAGGTCTTCTATGTGGTTGTTTGGGGTTTTTTGGAGCTTGAAGCCAAAAATAGTGAAAATAGGCCTAATAGGAATTGAGCCAATTAGGCCTCCTATGAATTTGATACTTTTTGACTAAGTAGAGTGACCAAAAGTGCATGGAAGGGTTCCTAATAATTTTGAAGAGTCAAGGAACTAGTTGGAAGTTAGAATGAAGTGTGGTAAGATCCTAAGAAATGGTTTTGGGGTTCTAGAGGGGAAGTCCTAGTGTAGAAGCCTAGGAAATTGAAGGCCTAATTGGTCTTGGAAGTAGTGTATCTCCTAGATACCAACTATACCTTGGAGGAGAAGTTGGTGAAGATGATCTTGGAGATCCAAAGTGGTGAAGATAACACTGAGATTAACCATTGGATGGTTAGAGAAGGTTAGGAACCTTGGAGGAAACATTAGAACCCAATCCCTCTACATCATTGACCATATAGAAAAACTGGTCTAAAGGTAGCTTTAACAAGCTATTAATAATGAATTAACAATGTATTAATAATATAGCAGTCCATAATATCAAAATAAGTCCAGTGATATAAAACCAAACAAAATAAAGTATTAGACTTTTAAAAACTTAAACTAAAAAGCCAAGAAATAGCCAACAAGTGGCTAAGAAAAAAAAACCACTCTAGTCCTTAGGAATTTAAACTGTTTGTAATTTTCTTCATCATCAACATCTTTACCCAACACCTTTGTTTGCATCAAATAAAATGTGGTAGCCAACCTGTACATGACCTTCAAATGTGTTTTTGATTAATAAGCAACACGTCAAGGGTGTTGTCCCTTACATTCTAGGCTTGGAGGTTGAATAGTTGCCAAAGGCAATAAAAGAGTAATAGACTTACACCAAAAAGATGTAAAATAGTAGTTAAACAAAAGAGAGAAAGGCTAAGGAAGAAAGATAGAAGACCAAAGGAGTAGCAACATTGAACCCACAAGGCAACAAACAAAATAGAAACCCTAGTGGGGACCCTGAGGGGCACGACGAATAAACCTATCTCAATCCTCTTAAAGGAAGTGAAATAGCTCCAAATCTGTTGTGGCTCCAAATCTTTGTTGCGGAAGAGTTAGTGTAGTAGAATTGTGCCTCATGTAGTAGTGGGTAACGGAGGCCATACTCCTTAGTGAATCCTCTCCCTAAGCCTTTACCCACTAATTAACATCTTCGTGCAATTCTCTTACCTTGTCCTCCAAACCTTTGATCTCATAGATCATATTAGTACAACCATAGAAAAAAAATTTGGAACTATTGGACTCCCCCTCTTCTCCCTTATCCATTTAGTTATTTAGGAGGTTGTTGAATACATGGGTATTCGACTCCAAATCCTAACCCTCGACAAACTATTGCAAGAGTGCATACAAAGCCAACTCTAACAGCTTGACCAGTATAGGGTCCCAACAAACCCCTTTACTCTTTGGCTTCCTGCTATCAATCTATTTCTCACTCTTTTCCCTGTCAGCTCCACCATGATGGCCATGATCTTTTATGGTCTCATCTACGACCTCCATTTTCCTCCTACTATAGGTTAATGCAAAATGTGTCCCCAACATCATCTCCAAAACAATTTTTACCATGCTTTTCTTGTTGTGATTAGCATAATGCCAGTGTACTAAGAGGTAAATTAACCCTTCAAAAAGAAAGGAATGCATGCCTTCCCAAAGGTCAAGGGAATTTGAAAACTAGGCACAAAGGAAGTACATGTCCTCGAAGTTTGAATTGAATTGCATAACAATATTGAAGAAACTTGTTCCTTCATAATTTATCGTATTGGAACTTTCCAAAGTGTCATTCCAACAAGGAATAAGAGCTAGGATAAATCATAATGTATTGACAAGCATCCCTCAAACTAGTCGTAGAGGAGTTAGAATCCCAAGATAAAAAGTGTGTATAATCCATACCGATAGTTATACTAGGTGAGAAATTTCCTTCATAAGAGAGATAACCAATGGAGGATATTTCCAGTTCCCCACCAACATCTAATGCCTTCCATCTCCAATCCAAGTGCAACTAGAGCATTGATGACCTTATTCCCCTCCCTAAAAGTATGTTTAATTTTGAACAATTCCAAACCAAGGAGAAGTTTACTGATATCATCCATAATGTCAAATATAGTCTAGCTGGGACTAGGTCCGCCTTTAACAATATTGATCAATAGAAGTGAGTCCCCCTCTATTGTGAGGGCCTTGAAGCCAATAGAGAGAGTAAAATTCATGCCCCACGACAAAGCCATACCTTCTACTTTGTTGTTAGTGGATCCATTAACATCCCCAACATAGTTAAGGACTAATTGTCGTAGTTAGCTCTAATTATATGACTCTAGTAGCAACCTTATCCCCCCAAGCTATGCCATCAAATTTCAATTTGAACCAACCTTGACCTAGAGACTTCCAAAATGATTCCTCCTCATTGCAAGTTTTGAGTTATCATATTTAGCACAGATGTTTGAAATTTGTCGATTCCTAGCAATCCTAACCTCATACATAGAGGATGGGGAATGTGGGCATTTGGTAATAGTAACTACAATTTTCTCTTTAAGCCTCATATAAAAGGAACCAAAGACATCCTCATTCGTGCTCATCTTCTCCCAAAAGATTTTGTTGTTTCTTTCCTTCCGTAAACTCCAAGCGAGGTATGGGGGAATCTGCCTTGACAGTTGAGAAATCAACAGATTATGAATAGGAACTTTCCATTCCAACAAGAGTTGTTGAATGTCATTATTGAAAACCCAAGATAAATTCATATTTCTAATGATTATCCACTATAAATCTTTAGTAAAATCACAGTGAATTAGGAGATGTACAACATATTCTTAAGCCCTTTTGCATAACACAACCCTATTCAAGAAGTGGAATCATCTCTTGACTAGACTATCTTGAGTTAAGATCCTATTGTGCATCATTGTCCACCAAAAGAAATTGATCTTAGAGATCAATTAGGGATTTCACATTTCGTTGAACTATCCCTGAGACCGATGGTTTCCTATAAGAGACACATATGTTGATTTAACTAAGAAATTCCTTGGGGTACTCCACTTCCAAATAAGTCTTTCTTTGCAGGGAAAGAGTAGGATTCTTATATGTTGGACAACATCCTATGACTTTGTTTCTAAGAGACTAAAATCTGGATGAGACTGGTAGTATTGGGTGAAATCCAAGTCCAAGATCTTCTAGTGGACAAATAGTTTGCTACATTAGTCCCATAATGGTTGAAGGCTAACCTATATAAGCATCTAAAATGATAGTTAGCATTAAGAGGAGATTCCAAGATCTAAGGATACTCACAAAATTTAATGGTATTACAGTGTCCCATCAGCTAGAAACTTCTCATTATCTAAATATTTGGCACTCGTTATCTTGCACAAGTCAATGCCATGGGTAGCCAACCTCCAACTTGTCTTAGCTATGCAAGCCCTATTCATATGAATAAGTCTCATCGATCCCATACCTCCCATTTTTTTAGGCCTGCATACCATCTCCCAATTAATTAAAGAAATTATCTTCTCCTCCATCTTGCTCCATAGGAATGGTTTATGAATGGCCTCAATTTTTTAGGCCAGATTCCCAATTATTTTGAATGTGGAGAGGAAGTAAATCAGAATACCTTAAAGGCAAGACACAAGAAGCTTAAGTTTGCCAACATTTCTTAGAAGTTTGCCCTTCCACCCCACCATCTTCCTCTATAGCCACTCCACAATGGAACTCCAGAAGGAAGCAGTAACCTCCTTAATAGTCAAAGGTAAACCAAGATAAACACTTGGGAGAGCTACACACCTGCATCTCATTATCGTGCAAACCTTACTTTGAAGATTCTCGTTAGTATTAAAGAAATACAAACCCAAAGAAGCTTCCAGGGAACCCATTAACCATAGCAGAAAACATGATAGATTCAACACAAGTTTTGATGATGTTAACAGTTCTAGAATCAAATCCAAATTTGAGCAGGACCATGTATAAAAAATCTCATCTAACTCTATCGTAAGCCTTGGAATTATCTAACTTTAGGGTAATACCAGGGGTTTTGTTTTCCTGCATCAAGTGAATAACCACATGGGCAATTATCACTGCATCAGGTATCTGACAATCTAATACAAAACCTTTCTAGTGGTATTGATAAAGGAGACTGAAAGAGGTTTCAATCTATTGAGTAGGATTTTTTTTTAAATCTTATATAACTTATTACACAAACTGATAGACCTGTAATCAGTTATGTGTTTAGGTGAGATTTTGGAGACATAGACTAAGTATCCAAACTATATCAAGCCTATAAAACTAATAATTAGACCTATATACTTGTTTAGTATCCCAAATATATTCTATTATGATGTTACTTATTAGTGATACTTTGAACTTTTATAACTTTTAAATATCCATTTATAACAACACCACCACCCTATACACATATAATTTTAAAACTACCCAAAATAATTATAACATCCACACAAACATTTTCCTATGTGGACTTCCACATGTGCAAAGTTCCCGCTTTCATTGTAAATCTTGGCTTCTCATTAATTTTAGGTTATATCATCCACATTTAGGCATGGCCAACATTGAATTTATTTTTAGGTTATAATCATCAACATTAATGCATGACCAACATTGAATTTTTTTTTTAGGGCATATACATGCACATTTAAGGCATGGCAAACATTGAATTTATTTTTAGGTTATAATCATGCACATTAAGGGAGACAAACATTGAATTTATTTTTAGGTTATAGTCGTGCATATTTAGGCATGACAAACATTGAACATTATAAAAATATTATTTATCCGTAGATTCTAGTACATGTCGGACTCGTAATGTTGACTAAACATGCATTCATGTGAACTCATCTTGTCCTTAAGTGGATTCCATTTCCTATCAAAGGAAATTGAAGTGTGAGAATGACGTCAAGAAAAACAAATTGAAACTTATTAAGCCTTTAACGTGTTGTCATCTTGTTATGTAATTGGTCATATAAAAGTAAAAGTATATTTGATTTTCGAAGTCCAACATGATCCTTTTTAGTCTACTTGACATATTTGTTTGCTTTGGATTCCTCGTGTCCACATGCATAACCTGGACCAAAATTCTACTCCAATTTTCATGCTTACAATATTTTATTTTAAAAGTTTATTTTTTTTATATTGAGGAATGATGAAATTTTGTTTTTATTTTTTATTTTTGGAAAAATGCATTTATTTTTTCAATTAAGTAATGATAAAATTTTGTTTTTATTTTTATTTTAGTTGAAGAGGTATTTATTGAACTAGAGATTTGACTTGTTGAACATAAAATCTTTTATAAAAAATAATTTATGAATATGAAGGTGGTAAAAGATTAAAATATTAATTTATCATAAAATAAAACAAGTGCTACTAGTGGCGAAGTACTTGCCTTAATAATAATAATAATAATAATAATAATAATATTCTTCCAAATTATATTATGGCTATTTCATACAAATATAATTAGATTGATTAATTGATTAGGAGTTTGATATTAAGTTAATAATGATAAGTTAAATAGTTACTAAGTACAACTATAATTGGTATTAATCACAATGTAATTAATATTATAGCTATTTGATATAATAGGTGAAGTCTTATATTAATTTAGAATTATAAATATATAATAATTTTAAATATTTTACTCTTTTGTTTTACAATTTTAAGATATTTAATTGTCATAGTTTAAATCAAATTAATAAAAACAAAAGAAAATTAATCCTTATAAATATAAGTGAATATATCTATGTTAATGAAATACATAAATTATCTTTAATTTTTAAAAAGATTTCAAATAATATCTTTTATATTATTTTTTAATTTTTTAATTTTATATATTATCAATATTTAAAAAATATATAATTAAAAATACCAATAAAATTATTTTTCTTAAATATAATTATTAATTTTTGAAATAAAATAATTTATACATAAATAATCAATATAATATATTATAAGATATTGAAAAAATATAACTATAAATCAAAATTTAAATACTTCACATAAATCATTAATTTACTATAATATAATTTCCTATTTTAAAAAAATAATTGTTAAAATCAAAATAAATTACATCATTTAATTAACAAGGAACAATTTTAATAATATTTTATATAGTTCATATAACTTATGTCAAATCATATTATTTAGTATTTTAAAATATAACTTATAATTATTTATTATAAATAATAGGATCTAATTCATAAGTTAATTAATATTAAATATATAATGAAAAAGTTAAGTTTATTAATATTTAGATTATAATTATAATTTATGTTATATAATCTAAATATATAACATCTAATTATAATACATATAACAAATTTTATTATTCAATTTAATATACATTAGTTAATAAATAATCTATATCCAAAACCATGCATTTATATTATAACATATTTTTAAAAATAAATATGAATTATTTTAATGGCATGGTAAAGTATTTGCCCCTATAATTGTAATAGAGGTAGTGCTTCCACAAAATCCGTGTATAAGACGCTAAATTTTTAAGCATTTTGTTGAATTATAAACATAAAAAATGTGCATGTATACTATACAAATTATTAATTTTGTAACAAATTTGATAAAAATAATAATTTTAATTGGTAGAAATGTAATTTTTTAATCACTAGTTAATGGAAGAAATCCAAAAACAAATGCAATAGTACATGCCTAGCCTATTGGCAAGTACTAATAATAATAATTTTTTTTGATAAAATGAAAAATAATAATATTTATTGTTATGTATTTAAAATAGATATTAACTTTACAAAATTTTATTTAGACCATTTTAAAATTTAACTTACTATAATCACGTATAAAAAATTTAAAATATTATTTTTTCTTTTACAATTTTAATTTAAATTTAATTTTAATCTATTTTTTCATATATCCAAATCAAGTGCTATAATTTAATTATTTTATTTAAATAATATTTTACAAATAAAAGCATCTTAAAATTAATTTTCAAATGTTTTAAAAATATTTAATATATGAAATTCTAAATGAAGAAGTCAAGTTTTTGTGTGCTAAAATAGAGATAAAATGAATATATATTTTCAAATTCCTTTGCATGCTTACTTTTTGCACTTTTAATTTTTGTTTTGTCACTAAATTTAAAATGTTCCAAAGAAACAGCAAAGCTTGAAACATGCCTTTATCCATTTTGAATTAATATTTTTTAATGTAAGAGAAAAAAAACCTTGTTTATTTAAGGTTGTCTACTTTTGTCATGATAGGTACAAATTAGTTATTATAATTATTATATCAAATTAATATGTCTTAAATAAATATGGTTTTTTTTTCTCTCACATTAAAATTGTTATCTTAAAATGGACCAAGGCATGTTTCAAGCTTTAATGTTTCTTTGGAACATTTTAAATGTGACAACAAAATAAATTATACTTGCATAAATGTCATCATGTAAGGGTCCGTTTGGACCACGGCATATCGACCGATATTCCAGAATACCGTATTTTGAATACGCTATCCATTGTTTGTGGTCGACAGCGAAGGATGGAATTGGAATTTCGATATTCCAATTTGGGCAAAAAAATGGGCATATCGTCTTCCACTTGAAAAGGTGGAATTGGAATATCGGGCTCGCATGCCGGTTTCATATGCCAATTTTTTGTGTCGTCGGGTCCACTATTTGCCATTAACAATGTTTTGGCGTCCGCTATTTCCGCGGTGTCGGCAGGTTGAAGGTTAATAGATCTGCAAAATTACCTGGGTCAGAGGAGAGGAGGATAGTGATGGATGCAGCCATTGCTAGAAATTGAAATCCTGCCAATTGGGTGCCATTCCTTATTTCGAATGACCTCGTACAACTCCTCTGCGCAGCATAAACAACCGTCTGTCTTCCATGTATTTTAGCACCCTTCATATAAATTTGTGTTTTAGAAATCCCTGGTGTAAATGCTCCATGCCTACTATGAACTCTAATCGTGGAGAAGCGAGATGTCTGCGATGAGTGAAGAAGATTACAACAGGGAAAAGGTGGTACAGCAATTGACAACATTTTTCTTCTAAATTTGACGAGGAATTGTCCTGCGCAACTTGTTTTTCACCTCCCTCGTGGAGATAATGCTATGTTGTTAAGGTTCAGTTGAATCACTTAGCAAAGTGTAGGCCAAGCAAGTTTTATGGGCATATGGGAGCGTGGTGTTATTGCAGAGAGATATCGCTGAAGAAGATGACATTCATGAACGCCCAAATTTCTTCAATGCCGCTATTTGCCATTATTTTGGAGCTAGGGTTTTGTTGAAAAATAAAGCCCAGAAAAGCAGCCAAACGGCTCAGGCCATATTCGGGAAATCATTTTCAGAATATGTATCTTCTAGAATTGCAGCATATTCTAGAATTGACTATATCTGACATTTGGTATGCCGTGGTCCAAACGGGCCCTAAGGGAATCTTATATCAAGAAAATATATATTCACTATATATTTATTTTTGCATAAAAAATTTAACTTCTTCATATATCATCTCATATGTTTACAAGAGAAAATTAGGGATTCATAATGATAATTAGTAAAATGGTGTATTATTAATTTGATATAGGCTCAAAAATATTAGGGGGAACTTTTTTCTCATAAAAAATATTGTTAATGTTTATCTATCTTGATTTAGTCACGCAATATAATAATCTTATTCATTAAAAAAATTGATATCCTTTATTATCTTAAGAGTACATGCTCAGCCTAAATTCCCCTTTGTTGTTTTAAGTTGGAGAAGGCTTCCTCTTGTTTCCATTGTAATCCATTCCTTACATTTTTTTGATTCATGAGAGGGAGTTATGGATTTTTTTGCCATTGGATGACTTGAAGAGTCATAATATAACCAAGACAACAAGCTAGTTGGAAGAGAACATTTGCAAGAAGTGATAACTAAGCTACGATATGATGTAGAATGTAGATCACTTACAAATCCAACTGACAAATGATCAAATATCAAAATAATGAAATAGAGAAAGAATCTTGAAATAGTGAAAATAGAGACAACCTTAAGAAAATTTTGAGAATACTCAGTTGCTCTCACGAGCTGCAAAAGTGAGAGTAGTCTTGTATATAGAGGAAAATATGAGCAAATAGAAGTGCATTAACTCCAACTGCTCATTGTAGACACTTAAAATCACCCCTTAACATTATAATAATTTAATTATATTTGTTATATTCTTCTACTTATTTAATTAAATTTGGTTCATTATTTCTATAGTATTTATATTTAATTTAAATACCCTCTCTTTAAGTGTATTAAATTTTATTTAATACCTTTCCTCCATATAATCCCCCTTTAAATAAATTTTAATTTATTTAATTTATGTCACATTGTATTATTCTCCTAAACCATGATTAGTTTAATTTTTAATTAGATTAATCCTAAATCTAGACCTAGATCCTACCCTACTCACATCACTCTCAACAAATAGACCTACTTGCTAATTAACTAAGGTTAATTAAGCTAATTTTTAGATTCCTACACCCATTAGTCCTAATTATTTGCTCACACATGTGTGAGCAAATTTATAAAAGTTGACTTTTCAAAAGAATTCCAAAAATGTGTAAAACAAGGTTTCTTAGAACCTTGATGAAATTTTCTTTCTCTTGCTAAAAATGTTTCATTGGACAAAACCTATGACACATCTCTTACACGTGTACTTGAAGTACAAATTGACCCATCACATCTCAAGTTGCTCACACATGTGTGAGCAAACTTAGACTCTTGCATAACTTATGTGTCCCTCATGTGGCACCTATGTGGATGCCACATAAGATCCACCTCACCCCAACCCTCCAAAATCCTATAAATAGGAGCCTTGCCAAGAGTAAATCATCCATCATTTTGCATTTAGAGTTATCATGCTAGTTTCTTGATTGTAGTTATTTTCATTGCATTTAGCGATTTTTATCTAACTTGTTTAGTACTTCCTTGCATTCATTAATGGTAGATGGTTTCATTTAGTTCATTTCTACTCTTCTTATTCACATTGAATGCTTGAGGCTAGTTCTTTATAACTAGTTCTTGAGTTCATTCAATATCATCTTCATTTAATTTGCATTTGGTTCTTCGCATTCATCATTTCTTTAATCAAAGTGGGATTCAGTTTATTGTGTTGGGAGAGCACACCCACAACCATCTCTAAGAGCTTAAATCAAGAAAGTCTTGGGTGCACTTGCTTCATGCTCATAAGAGGTTATGGTGGAACCCTTTTGTTTTGGTTTTGTAAGATTTTAAACATGTTAGATTAATATTGAATATGTTGTTTTCCCCTAATGTTTGCATGTTTGAGCTTGCTCCCAACAAGTAGGTTTTCGTCACATACATTTTGGCACACCTGGTGGAACCCACGTCCTTGAATTTATACTCATTTTCTTCAAATCTCTATTGTTCCTAGAAGCTATCACGCAGTGTCATCTTCACCTTGGAATGTGATCATCTGCACAGATTGGCATCTCCGCTTGGGTTTAAAAAGGACTTAAAATTTTAATACTTTAAAGTGTTTTTTGGGATATTTTAGGTTTTTAACTCTCGAGTTTCTATCAGGACATTGATTTTATAGAGTTAAATAATGTTAAAATATTTCAAAAATTTATTTTATGAATAATAGACTAACTCTGATTCCTAAACTGTCGTATGCACAGGTTGAATATCAACTCAGTGGATCAGCGTTTGTGACTATGTGCGGTCGTATGTGCTCCTAAAAAATCGCACTGTTAGATGTCAGGTATACTTTTATAATTTTTCATTAAACTGTCATTTGTGCTTTCTGACTATCATCTGTAACTTTTGATTATTATTTGTGACAGTTGGCTGGCATCTGCACAGAATATCCTTTGTGACCTATAACTGTCATCTACACCCTATTGTAAAATATTTTAATTTTCTAGAAAGCTTTTGGGATTACTGATTCATCTGGTTTTTGTAGCACCTCGAATCTGAAGATTGAAAACTTAAAACTACTAATGTTGTGTGTACAAGACATTGATAGAAGACATTCCCAAATATCAAACTACTCACTCTTTTGTCTTGTAGGTTGCCTAGGAGATACAAGAAAATGTTGTGTTTTCTTTAATTTATTTCTTAGGCACATTAAAAAAAGTTCACTTGTAGTATTTATTAAGTGATAGGGGAGTATTCTCTTGTCTTTATAAGATAATCAAAAACCTAGACTCATTTGATAATATACTTAGAAAGGGACTTTGGGAATGAACAATCTTGTTTGATGTGTTTGGGAGAAAACAACATTCGATAGGAGATTATGTTCTTTTCCCCTCGAGGGAAAATCAGAAATCTAGACTCCTTTCATTGCCAATCCATTCTTTTTGAATTCATCCTATAAATGGGCCTGTCAGTTAAGGTAAAAAGCTCTCAGGAATGACCCACGTGAGAACGAGGTGTAAGCCCACCACTCCAACTCAAGGTTAATCAAATTTTCTTCTTGGGGTTAAGGCCTTAGAAGTTGGATACCATTTGAGATCATACACAACTCTCACCTAACATATCAGTAGGGCCTTGTGGCCTCGATCACATTTACATGACTACCTATGCTAAGGTGCTTTGTGGGGCTATAGGCCTAAATCGCGCTTGCGCAAGCATAAGGAATATATCTAAACAAAGACCCTCACTAAGATCCTTAGTGTAGAAGCTACTTGGTTCGCCCCTGAAAGTGTGATAATCCAAGTGCAAGGAGGATAGTAACCTCCCCAAGACACTTGCCATATTGTGCCTTCCTAAGCATTTGGAGTTAGATAATACGCCATCATGACTGGAGCCATTGTGTGCTTGGTGATGACTGTATTCTGATTAGCTCTTGAAGTGTGCCTAAGTCAACAAGCAAGGATTTTCATGCTCTACCAATTCCTTAGGGTAGTAACTGTGTTTGTGTTAATATTATTTAGAACAACAAAGAGGGGGGGTGAATTAGTTGTTCTCAAGTCCAGATGTACCAATTGAACTTTTAAACACTTCAATAATCTTAGATCTAATCACAACACAACTTGGTCTCTACAGAATATATATACCAGAAACATATAACATGCAGTCCACTATCCAACAGTAATTAACTTGCAGAATATAGAAACATTCACAACAATCATTCACACAAATATAACACCAAATTTATAGTGGAAACCCAGCTTGGGAAAAACCACTTTGTAACATGTTACTGATATTTTCACTCTTTTGAAGTGAGCTATGTGAAAAGCCAACCTTGTTAAAGGTTTACAAACACACTAGTAGGTGTGACCCTATTAAAGGATTTAAACACTCTGTCAAAAGTGACCTGGTTAAAGGATTTAAGTACATTCCATTAGAATGCCATGTTGGTAAAGGATTTAAACAATGACTGTTAGGTCAACCTTGATTAAAGGATTTAGACTGATACAATGGTTAGAAAGTAGCAGTAATTTCTGATATGAAAAAATACAACTCACTTTGCAAATATCAGATCCAATTCACACATATATGTTGATTTACTGACTGAGTTCCATTTCCATCTCCATCTCTGATCTGCTTGAAATTTGCTTCAAGCAATCAGAACTCTAATCAACTCCTTCACCTTTAGCCTTCTGCTTAGACTTATTAGTCAATAACACCAACAACACCAACATCCCCATTAACCTTACAATTAGGTTTTCCTTTATACCTCTCCAATAGGTAGATCCATCTTTTACTGCTTAATCTCCTCCATAGATCTTAGGTTAGGTCAAATTCATCGAATCCTTCCATCATTTAAGTTCTTCATCCAACCTTCTAGAAACATCTTCAATCTTCTCATTGAATCCATAATAAAATGATTTACCATGCATTAAGTTCTCAATACAATCAATTAATAAAGTCAACATGATTTACATAACCCAAGAATTCAACTATGTTGGCTGGAAATCTGAATTCTTACTCCAAATGTAAATTACTAACGCTCAGTCAATACTGTGCTCATCTTCTCGGTCATCACTATGTAACTTAGTCATCTCTACAAATTGTTTTCCTCGGCTAACACTATTTTTCTCGGTAATTTCCTGTCGCTCGGCATAAATTGATGTTCGGTCAACACTAAAGTTACTTAGAATATACTGGTGCTCGATCGACAATAACATCACTCGGCTTAAACTAGATTTCTTCACTTTTTCTCAATTAAGCCTACTTCTTCAGTCTTTCTTCTTACTTAGATAAATAATACATTATCTTATCATAGTGCCAAATAGTAAGTACTCATTGAAGTATCAGATAACTCAACCTTTCCCTAGGTTCTATTGCTATCTCCCTTTCTCTAATCCTTTTCACCAATCAATAGATATAGTACTTTCATAGATAGTAATTGTCTTACCAATTAAGGTTTGACATCAATGACAATACAACAATTGCTTCAATTGCAGTTTCCAACAATTTGACTATTTACAATAAACATTTTCTCAAGAACATACACCTCAAAAATGTTATTTTGTATCAGCTTCATTGTCACTATTGCTTGTCTCCCGCAAGGTTGATTTGTCCCTTACTGGATTATTTTCAGACATACGACTATTTTTTTTTTGTTTGAATGCTTGAAAATTGGTTCTTTCCATTGAACAAATGACTAAAAATCAGACTGGAAATCCTAATCGATTAGATTCATCAAAAACACTCTGAAACCTAAACTGTCATCTCTAACTTGGAATGGTTATCTCCATAGATTGTCGTTTGCATTTGAGAATCACCATCTCTGCTTGAAAACAATGAGCTATCCAACTTGACAAACACATCAGAAATTTGGTTTTTCCAGAGGCCCTCAAAATCATTTTTCCCAAAACATAGATCTACCTAGTCAAAATCAACTTTCTTTTGGGATATGACCAATTCAACAAAACATAAGAAAGTGAAACTTCCAATTTCCTGAGTCTATAGAGAAAATAAAATCGCCAATAGAAAGGCTAAAGTCAATGCATCCTATTCTAAATCTATTCAAAAGACTCTTGAAGCCAGAGAGAAATTTGATAAAATCAACTATAACAATTAGGTTGCCCATTTTGTATCCAAGAACAAAGTGAACATGGCCTTTATCACTTGGGAATCCTACGATTAAGCACCATTGACCTTCATCATTTTCCAATTACTCATAGTTTCCTCATCCTTAATCACATCTTCCTTCATCCACACTTCAAAACATTAGGATCATTAATCAAAATGTTCGACTTTAAATCAAAATCAAATCAATCCATCTTTCACACCTTAATCAAGCAATAAGGTGAAAGAACCAATCCAATAGTACCACATAGACCTTTAATCAAAGAAAACATTAATCCCTTGCTACTTTGAGAACTGATTCTTTCTGTAGTAGTTTTAATTCAATCCTATTTTGTTTTGGGATCATCAGTCTATCACCCAAATAAGAAAAGATTTTAAATCAAATCCAATCCTTTTTTTGCACAATCACAAGGTCTTATTTCACCTATGTTTGTTCCAAACCTTTAAATCAAATAAATCTATGAGGCTTAGTTCCTCTTTAATCCAATCAATCAAATCAATCCCAAATGAAATCCAATCAATTCGTGAGGCTTAGTCCTCTTAATCCAATCCAAATCATAGTCCAAGTTGCTCCTAATTCATCAATTCATTTCCTCCTCTCACCATCTTCCATCAATGCTTCAATATTCTTCAATCCCAACCCAAGGTCACTTGTGCATGGTACTTACCCAATCTCAAGCCAAGATAAGACAAGAATATCTCAGCATGGACAACGATCAAGAAAATATTTACCAAGAAGACTTTAATGACGATGAAGAACCACAAATGGAATCTTACACACTCATACCTATAAGTGTCAATGCAAATCCATGAACCAAAAAGTTCTTCGATGATCCTAATAATTTGAGCCTAGTGGAAGATTTAATCCAAGCCAATAGTTCTAATATCTTCTTGAACCTAATTCAAAGGGGTGTCACACTCCCTGAAAATTTTGATGAAACCTTTCTTGAGAACAATTTGATTCGAACTAACAAAGGCAAGGTCATTCCCATCATGCATTCAACATCTGATAACATGAATCAACCTTCCCATGATATGCTTGAAAACATTCGCCAGCTTCTAAGAAGATGCAACTCAAATGACTATGATAATGTCAATGGAGTGAACAATAATGACTTAAATAGAGGTCATGGACCTGAACATCAACCAAGGTCATCAGGATGACGTTCTACTCCAATCTTCTCAAATCCTAATGGAGTCTTGAAAAATCAAAATTCTTCACATACGAATAACACCAACCACAATAGACACAACAAAAATATTCCACCTCTACGAGGACATAACACATCATTGGGAGGAGGAATGAATCAATGCCATATATTCATCAACAATAATCATCTTGAGTTGGTGCAACAAATCAATGAGCTTAAGAGCGTGATGAGGACTATGCAAAAAGGTGGGAAGAAGGAATTCTCTTTTGTAGAGATATGTTTTTATCCGTTTGATAAATCAATTAGTGTTCAACCATTCCCCACCAATTTTGAGATTCCTACATTTGATAAATACAAGGGAGAATCATACCCTGTACAAGATGTTAAGGAATATTATGTAGCATCTCAAGAAGTTACCCACAATGATAATTCCCTTCAAAGACTCTTCACCAGGAGTCTTGGTGGACTTGCACTTGAATGGATACTGAATATTTCTCCTGGTTCTGTATCAAATTTTAATGATCTTGCTGAGAATTTTGTTTCACATTACTCTTAAAACATCGAACACCAAGCATCATTTAGTGACTTATGCAACACAAAGAAAATAAATGGAGAAACCTTTTCTAGCTTTCTTCAACGATGGTGATATCTTGCAAACCGAATGCCTTCAAAAATTCTAGATTCACACCTTGTTGATATCTTCACTAAGAATTTGGTTATAAAAATGTCATTCCAAATGAAAATGGTTTCCCTAAACTCATTGGAGGCACTCATTTAAAATGGAAAATCTACTGAATATGGAATTTTGATTAAAGGATCCATTAAACATTATCCCTCTAATTCATCTAAAAATACTAATGATAAACCTAAGTTCTGGTCCAAGAACAAGGATGTTAATGATGGAGTGACATATGCTAAACATGTCCAAAATATTCAAGCATCCAACAAAAACAATCAAGGCAATCATAATATCAATGATCAAAATAACCACAAATAGAACAATCAAAGTAATCAATCAAAATAATCAAAATCAAGGATTTGGTTATCTTGGCTCCCTATTCTCACATTACAATGGCAACAACAACAACAACAACAACAATAGATCATAACAACACAGACAATTCACATAGCTAGCAAACTCCCTTGATGTCATTTTTCGGGGTTTAATCGATCAGGGAATGATGGTCTATCCTAACACAAGACCTTTTGATGATAATCAACCAAAACCAAAATGGAATAAGGATAGTGAATACTATGATTATCATCGCATTAAAGGGCATGAAATCAAGAAATGCATAAATTTTTTCTATTTTGTTCAAGATTTGATTGATGATGGCAAAATTGAGGTAGAAGGTCAAAAGGCCTCTACCTCTAATGCACAATTAAAAATGTATTCTAAGCCTTTTTCATAACACAATCAAAATAATACCTCATCATCCAAAGGCTTTTCCCATGATTAAATTACAAAGAAGATCTCAGGAGATGAACACACTTGTGGAAGCTTAGAGAAAAATGATGTCTGTGGTTTTGAATCGCTGTGTGGCCTCATAGAAAAATTTGAAGCTCATGTAAATACGCTAACTCTAAATTTTTTTGATTGCAATGTCACCACCTATCATCCTCGAGTCACTATACAAGTCGTTGCAAATCCACCTGTTATATATTCACCTGTTGCACCATCAACATCAACATGACCTGCATTGCCTTATGACCTGCTTTCTCAGTTAAAGAAGACTCTTGCAAAAATATCCATCCTAGAGCTTCTACATACATCCTCTATCCACAAAGACGTCCTTGAAAATGCCCTAACCGAGTCTCATGTTCCTGAAAATATCAATGCATCCCAGTTCCAAGCAATCATCAAAAATTTAGTCACCCAACAACACCTAGTGTTTACTAATAAGGATTTCCAAGGTCCTGATCCTCGCTACAATGAACCCCTACTTATCCAAGTCACCATTCATAATACCTGAATCAATAGAGTCTTCCTAGACAATGAATTTGGTTAGAATTTGTGCACTTTAAGTATGATCCACAATATCGGTCTTTCTGAAGACCTCATTGATGTAAATAAGAGAATCATAATAAAAGCATATGACAAAAAAGAAAGGGTGAGTAAAGGTCTCATTGCTCCCCTTACAAGTGGGCCCAACCCTCATTAAAACAATATTTCAGGTGCTTGACTTAGATCTACCCTATAATATCCTTTTGGGTAGATCATGGATACACACTATCTTAGGTGTCCCATCCATGTTTCATTAATGTTTAAAGTTCCCACACCATGGGGCCAAAATAACAATCCTTGGAGATCATGAACCGTTCTAGTATTAAAAAAGGCTAGAAGGTAAGCAATCAAACTACTATCCACTAAATGAGTATGTCCATCCTATTACACAAGAAACTATTGTCCAACCCACTTCTTCTGAAAATAAAGAAAAGATATCTAACCATGCTAAAGGAAAGGAAAAGATTACTGAGTCTGAAATGAAGGTTAGATTCACAGATTGAGGTATGGGGGAATATAAATTTTAAAATTCCATGTGTATTGGTCAACTCTCCCTCTCCCCTAAGTCTTATGGTAAACCTTCAAAAATCTTCCCTAAGGGAGATAAGGAAGCCATGAAATGCAAGCATACTACATTTGAACATTGGGGATCTCTTTCAGACGAACACATGGAACATAATGTGCTATCCTAGCTATTTTATGATGAAGAAGATAAACCTATAGACATCCCTAAGGGGAAATATTTTAAGGCCACCCCCATTGTTGAAATCATGGGATATCATGGCATTGGCCTTGGAGCAAAAGAAATTGGAAGGAAAATTATCATCAAAGCAACTGGGTATCCTTGTGGAAAAGGATTGGGTTCCATGAGACTAAGAAAACTTTTTCCTGAGGACTATTGTGTGATTGAATCTGATTCAGACACTGAGGAAGAGTTCTTTGAAATCCCTTTCAAGTATATTGAAGATGATCTCAATATCCGTATCCTTCATATCACCGAATTTGACCTTTCCTCACATGACCTTCCTCTTACCAACCTTTAGCTAATCGATTGGGACCAACAAGATTCACCACCTACCTTAGATATATGTGATTCAGATGAGGTAGTTCTAGCGCTTCTTGGACTAATGAATCTCCAAGAAAATGAGCATCAAATCCACTACAACAAGAAAGCCTACTTCGATAGCCAAGTCAACTCCCTTAGTCGCAAAAATGAAGAATTTAAAAATTCTAAAAATGATAAAATATCCTTGGGTGAAATCCTTAGTGAAAACCTTTCTGAGGTACTAGAGGAGGGGGAAGTTGACTTTCCTTTTATGTCATTGCCTCCAGGAAAATATCCTATTCTCATAGAAGACACTATAGCAGCCAATCTTGGTATTGAAGAAGATCCAAAGATCACGTACATTGCAGCTTCCCTCAATGAGAAAGAAAAAGAAGACATGATTGCATTTTTTAATAAGGCACAAATTAACTTTGCATGGAATTACAAGGATATGTCTGGGCTAGATACTGATCTAGTTGTACATCATCTTACTATAGATCCAAAAATCAAACCTATTAAGCAGAAACTACGCAAGATGCATCCACAAGTGTCACTCTTGGTCAAAGATGAACTAAAAAAGATGCTCAAGGTAGAATTTATTAGACCCATAGATTATCCTAAGTGGGTCTCCAACACTATACCAGTAGGTAAACCCTCTGGGGGCATTTGGATCTATATTGATTTCAGAGACCTTAATCTCACCTATCCTAAGGATGATTTTTCACTTCCTAATATTGACATTATAGTGGATTTGACTATTGGGCATGAGAATTTGTCCTTGATGGATGGTTTTTTTTGGATATAATCAGATTCACATAGCAGTGGATGAACAACACAAAATTGCATTCACCACACCTTGGTGTACGTTCTATTATCAGGTCATGCCCTTTGGTCTCAAAAATGCAAGTGCCACTTATCAGAGAGCCATGAAAACTATCTTCCATGACCTCCTTCATGTGATTATGGAAGATTATGTGGATGATATCTTAGGAAAGTCCAAGACACAAGAATCACATATTATTATCCTTACCACAATCTCTGAGAGATTGGAGAAATACAAGGTTCGACTAAATCCCAAAAAATGTGTCTTTGGTGTGTAATCAGGAAAGTTGTTAGGCTACATTATCCCTTGCAGAGGAATAGAGGTGGATCCTAAGAAGGTGAAATCCATTTTAAGATGCCACCTTCTAAGACCCTGAAACAACTATGAAGCTTACAAGGAAGAATTCAGTCCATCCAAATATTTGTGTCATAGTTGGCAGAAAAAGTGCATCATTTCTCCCACCTGCTAAGAAAGGATATCAAATTCATTTAGGATTTCTTGTGTCAAAGGGCCTTTGAACAAATAAAAGCATATCTAGTTAATCCAACAGTGGTTTTCCTGCCTATTCGAGGTTGGCCTTTGATCCTATACATCTCAACAACTACTATAGCACTGGGTGCTCTCCTAGCACAACTAAATGACAATGGAAAAGAGTCTGCCATCTACTATCTTAGCAGAACTTTAATAGGTTATGAGCTCAACTATACAACTATTGAAAGATCTTTCTTGGCTGTAGTCTTTTGTATGCAGAAGCTATGACATTACATGCTCAATCATAAGGTGTAGTTGATAGCAAAGATTGACCCACTTGTTAGGAATTAATGTTGAATGTTTGGCAGTCATTCTATAGCAGTTGTTGTTGTATTCATGACTATGATTGTCATTGATGTCAACACAGTGATCTTCTGGAGGCTTACAAAGAAGCAGACAATGTTTGGATTAGCACACATGGGATATTGTAGTTTGAGCTATGCGATGTTGAGGATATACTCTTTGATATGTTATATGTTGATGGTTAAGAGCACAAACAACAATTCATTTATTCATGGAAGTTATGAGCTTTTTGGTGGAAGCAGTATTCAGGTAGTGTTCCTGAATAGCGGTTTATGGAAACTAGATGATATCTCCTAATCAGGATGGAATCTGGTTTTGTGCGGTTAAAGGGAAGCTAGAGACACATTGATAGTGATGTGGATGGTAGCACAAACTTCTAGGTCACACGAGTGGAGAATTATTATATTTGGAAGCCGACAGTTTTGTGTAATTTTGATGTAGCGTGTGGAAACTTTTATTTTATAATTGTGTGTGGACTCATTTGTAATTATTTGAGTGTGGTATAAAGGAAGGAATGTTTTTCCTTGTTGTAATATGGTGGAATGTGAATGTATGCATGAAGTGAAGAAAAGAGCTAATGTAGTTGTGAAAGTGAAATTGTGAAGGAAGACATGCGAAGTACAAATATCTGAAATTGAGATTTGGTGTAGTAGTGAGTGCGGTTTGGCACAGTGAAGGAGGTAACATATTTACTATTATTCTATTGAATAATATTGAGATCAGTTGGACAATGTGTTTAGTGATCTTTCCATTGAAGCTGTTTGGGCAGTGGGTCCTTCTGTCTTCCATAACTCTTAACAAGGTTAGAATCTTTTAACAGGGATTCAAAATATCCTAACAGGGATTCATATGTACTGAATGTATTTCATCAGACTCCTAATAGAGTCCATCCTTTCACAAGGAATATTCATATTAGTGCATCTTTTGTGGGCATCATTCCCACCGAGGTTTACTCTTTGATCAAGAGGTTCCCTAGAAAACATATCTTGTGTTATTGTGTTATTGTGTATGAATATCTTTCTATGGTTGGTAATTATATTGCTTACATGGTTAAATGCTGTTGAAGTTGATAAAAGTTATAATTATTAGATAACTGATTCACCCCCCCCCGCTCTCAGTTATCTTGGTGGACTTTACTTTCTAACACCACTTAAGTATTTTTTAAAAGCAATGCAATAAAAGGGAAAGCAATTGTTGATCAACTTGCAGAGGCTCATATTCCAAGAGATCATCCTATTGTCACATATTTTCCTAATGAAACAATCATGACTGTCACCCCTAGCATTTAATGGAAACTCTACTTTGATAGATCTTTCACTTAGAAAGGATTGGGGGTAGGTATTCTGTTTGTTACAACACAAGGGGATTTCATCCCTAAATAATACAAATTGACTTTTTCTTGTATACACAACATAGAAGAATATGAGGCCTTGGTCATAGGAATTCACCAAGATGTCAGATGGAAGATCACTAGTTTACTTGTTTTGGTGACTCTCAATTGGTTATTAAGCAAGTCACATACGAGTATCAAACAAAGAATGATAATTGTTTCCTTACTGTCTCCTGGTTGAAGATCTCAAGCAACATTTCATGGACATCCTTTTTCCAGCAATTCATAGAGAAAACAATAAAGCAGTTGATGTTATGGCTACCATTTCTTCCTTGATATCTATGCCAAAGATAAGTACATGATGCAAATTTATTGTTGAGAATCTCATGGTCCTTTCCTATGACCAACATGATTTTTAGATGGCATGTGAGATTGTTGGTCTTGAATCACCATGGTATCAAGAAATCCTTTCACATCTTCATGATAAGACCATTCCTCTCACCCTTATGCCTAACCAATAGAAAACCTTCATCCATCGTACATCACATTACACAATCCTTGGAGACACCCTATTTTGAAAACATTTTGATAGAACTCTTCTTCGATATCTAAATTGTTAGGAATGGGAACACTAAGGGGAGGGGGGGGGTGAAGCAGTGTTCACTATATCTAATCTTTTTCCTTTACTCTTTAAACTTAACTTGAATGCTTAAGTACTTGAAATGAAGATTAACATAAATAAGATAGATGAACACAACACATAGTACCAATATGGTTACAAGGAAACCCAAATAGGTTAAAACCACAATAGGAATTGACACCCACTAATAATATGTACTAGTGTCTTATGATCCTTGTTAGAAGATCCTTAACCTTGTTAGGAGTTTCTTTACAATGTATTTAGTATAGTGACCTTGTTAAGGGTTGAACCCTATTAGGAGTCTTTTACAATAACCCTGTTAGGGGTGTGGAAACACTATCCTGGAGCTCACTGCTCAATTGGTGAAGGCTACAACCTTCTAATCTCAGAGACACACTATATTTTCTGGATGAACTGGCATTGTGACACTATTTGTCTAATCAGTTCCTTTGATGCGCTGATGATTTGACCTCTTAAAAATCTCTAATACATCTTATTGACTCTTTTCATACTTTTTCTCTACTTATCTTCACTATATATCCACTCTTCTGCTTAATTACAATGGCGCATCTTATATTTATATGCACATACAAAACAATTAACTAGGTCGGCCCTTTAATCGATTACATACAATGCTTCTAATTGAATTGGCTCAGGCGTGTTTACAAACAAACATAATTATATGTCTACAACCTAATTACAATAGGCGCATAGCCCTTACATAACAATATTATAGTCGCTAATCAATTTACCATCAGTCGGCTGCATACACTGTTCTATTCTGGCATTCTCTAGCAGTGTAACTTCAACTGTTTGTAACTTTGTCATACTTCCATATCTGATCATGCGCTCATAGAATAAGAATGAATACACTCTTACCATCTTATCTTCTAGGGCACATACCATAACTCGATCATACGCACGTGCGCTGATGCTCTGAACTACTGGTGCTCTGCTAACTGTCCAATCTTCTATACTTAGCCAATTCCTGATCTTCTTATCATGTGCGCTGACTCCAAAACACTATATGAATTTGTTGCCATAATGACAACACTATATTAAGTCATATACAATAGTATAGTCAACTTGCCAACAATCTCCCACTTTGTCATTGATGGCAACAAAGGAATATGGTGCAGTTACTAACTGTTCTCTTATACAAAAACTTTTGTCATACTCTATCTTGTATCTCCCTTATATTATTTACTATACATCTTCTTTACATATCTATATCTCCATATTCTATACATGGACCTTTGACATTAATGACAAAGGTGCTAAAAATTGAATCTCTACAAGTACTTACAGGGAAAGTACATCTAGATATGCTATCTTCAATTTTTGGATCTCTTGCTTCCAGAATGCAATCAGTGCATTGACTGTTTGGAGATGGGTGCATAATGCATAGTTCAGCTTCTCCATCTTCTCCAAATCTAGGCTCACTACTACATTTGGGGCCAAATTTTGACAGACACTTCTAACGGGTAAATTTTTTTTAATGAATTTGGTATTTTTTTAAAAAATAGGTCCCGATGATGTCGGTATTCCGATGGGTTTTAAATTGACCATCAGAATTCTGACATTTTCGGGTATACATAAAAAAAAGGTGAAGCACCAAATCATTTTTATTTCGATTGGCACAGAAAAGGAGCGGGAGAAAATGAGTGAAAGCTAGGCACGAGAGAAGGTATGTGATTTCTTCATCTTTCGAGCCTCTGACATCATATTTGACCACAAATTTCAAATGCATTGCATTTTATTTCATCATGAATGCTCTCTGAAATGACTGCAATATTCTACTAGTGTTGTGCCCTAGCCAGTACTTTATCTCTATTATTTGATGTTCCTGGTGTCATGCCCTAGCCTGTGCTTTAACTCCATTATTTGATGTTATTGGTGCTTGTGCTCAAGGATATCCATTTTTTTGAACTGTTGACTGTGGTTATCAAATGGACAACCCATGAGCTTCTAGCTAGGCTGCATTTGTATTGATAGCTTAGGGTATCAAATGTATTGTATCATTGATAGTTGAGACTTTGTTAAAAGGAAATATGATGCAGGGGCATCCAAGGTTGGAGTAGGGGCATTCTAAATGCTTAGTGAAATTGCATGAGTGTTTGTGTTTTGGCCAGTTTTACTCAGTTACAACCTTGACCGATGACCTTGGTCATTGAAGGAAGCTCGATCACTGAAGGAACTCGGTAGTCTCTGATGCTCGGTGAATAGGTTACTCAGTCATGCCTACGATGCTCGACAATGCTTGGCTGGCTCGGTTATTTCTTTGATGCTCGGTAGATCTGACTTACTGACTGGAGTTCTGTGTGATTTGTTGGGCTGACTTGGTGTATTTATTGTTGGTAGCCATTAACTTGGGCTGACATGCTGTATTAAATATTTGTATACATTGTTGTAAGTTGACATGTAT
The DNA here is from genome assembly GCA_027943335.1 of Chamaecyparis obtusa. Classification (NCBI taxonomy): domain Eukaryota; kingdom Viridiplantae; phylum Streptophyta; class Pinopsida; order Cupressales; family Cupressaceae; genus Chamaecyparis; species Chamaecyparis obtusa. The sequence goes on along the minus strand of BSBK01005284.1, from coordinate 954,256 downwards.
GGCATTTAATATTTGTTAGGAAGGGTTTGGGTTTCATCTTGCCGACTTGTGGCTAATGATTAGTATTTAAAGGGAGCTTGGGGTAGATGTTTGAGGGGGTCTGGGGAAAATGAGATAAGAGGGCATAAGCTGAAAGATGTGCTACCAAAGCTAGAGTTGATGAAGTTGTGGAAAAGTTGTTTCCATAAACTTGTAGATCTGATTCCTATCAGATAGTTTGTAATAGTAGAGCTAGTGGTTGCATACTTGGGAACAAGGAGATTGCTTGGAGGCTTGTGAGCTCAAGTTTAGATCTACCTTAGGGTTTTCATCATCTTCTGATTGTCTTTAGAGCTAGAGTAGGTAGAGTTTGTACTAGATCTGTTGTAGATCTTGCAGAATTGTTTACTGATTATAATTGGCCCTAACCCAGAAGGCCTTACAGCCAGGCATGTTAATGAAAATTAGAGTTAAACAATTATATTGTGTTGCTTTGTGAGTATTCCACTGTGTTGTTCTGACTAGTTGCAAGGTTTGGACTGTCCTTAATTGGATCCACTATCTCTTGACTGCATAAGGTGGTATCAAAGTAAGTTTTGTTCCTGTCGGGGTGAATATTGATCTTGTGAAGTAGAAGTTTGACCTAGCAAGGCCGATCTTGCGAAGTTAATCTTACTGAAGGAAAGATCTTGTGATCTTGATTACAGATCTATGGAACTGGACTTGTGAAATTGTGCCCTAGTTGCTTTGCAAGATTGTAGGTTGCGATCTGACTTGCATACAACTTGGAGATTGTCACAAGGTGATCAGTGAGGGTTTATTGCCGAGGGTTTCTATTATCTTTTTGGATGCTGCCCAGAAGATTAGACCCTAGAGTTATTCAAGACCTCTGTGATACTATGGAATCTAGGATTACAGAGAAGGTGAAATCAGATTTTAGATCTGAGATGGAACTGATGAAGAATGACATGGTCGCCAAGATCATGAGAGTTGTTACTGGTATTCCTTGGAATGTTGGCACTGAGGATGGCTATGAAGAAGTTGCTGAAGAATTTGAACATGCTGGATCTAGTGGTGATGACCGGAGGGATAGATCTGGTGAAGACAGAACTACTCGGTTGCCTAGACCTGCTGCTCAGTTTGGTGGTTATCGGATGGAAGTTTCTACCTTCGCTGGTACTTTGAAGCTCGACAATCTGATTGATTGGATTGGTGAACTTGAAGATTTCTTTGAGCTAGAAGAAATTGAAGATCCTCTTCAGGTGAGATTAGCATAAACAAAGTTGAAAGGACATGCTGCTCTTTGGTGGAAAGAACTATAGAGAGACCGGGAGGATGAAGGTGAAATGAAGATCAATCGGTGGAGGTTGATGGTGACTAAATTGAGAGCTAAGTTCATACCTGCTGACTATGAGCTTGAATTGTTTAAGAAGTTGCAAAATCTAAAACAGAAGGATTTGTCTATTGAGGATTATACCGAGGAGTTCCACAAATTTACCATTCGGTCTAGACACAGAGAACTTGGTAAGGAAAAGGTGGCTTGGTATGTGAATGGTCTGAGATTCAATATTTAGAATGAGCTTGGTATGCTGAAGACTGATTCTGTAGAAGATGCTTATCAGTATGCTCTGAGGGCAGAAGAGAAGTTGAAAAGGAAGCAACCTAATAACTCCCGAGGGAAGGAGAAAGTTAATCACTCGACAAAGGAGAAACTGACTGATGTAGAAGATGAACAGACACTTGTAGAACCTAAGAAGAAGATAGGTAGAGTTATCTTTAAAGGTACTTACTATAACTGTGGACAGGAAGGACACCATTCTTTTGAGTGTACATAGAAGAAGGTTGACCAACGAACTGCTATGGTAAATGAGAACATTCAGAATGAACCTGAATCAGAGAACTTGTTGCTTCGGCGGACATTGCTCGGTAAAAAGGATGAACCTTGTCATAGGAGTAATTTGTTTAGGACCTGATGCAAATTTGAAGGTAAACTCTGTGATGTTATTGTTGATAGTGGTAGTACTGATAACCTTGTTGCTGAGGACATGGTTAGGAAACCTGGTTTAAGCATAATAGGATTGGTTGGTTACAAGATGATCATGCTCTAAAAGTTAGAGAACAATGCTTCATTAATGTTCAGATTGGCTAGTATAAGGATCTTGTGTTATGTGACATTGTGAAAATCAATAGTTGTGATATATTGCTGGGTAGGCCTTGGTAGTATGATTGTAGAGCTATTTATGACTGTGTGAAGAATGTCTTTACTGTTGAGAAGAATGACAGGAAGTTTTCACTGATGCCTTTGATGGATACAACTCTCGATAGGAGAAGCCTGAGTATTGGTAGCTGAGTTGAGGTTGTGGATCCAAAGAAAATGAATTATCAGTATGAAGAATTGACATGTGCATTGTCTAGAAAAGACTTGAAGAGACAGAGGAAACATAAGTGGAAGAAGTTGCAAGCAGAAAGGGTGGAGGACTTGTATCTGAAGAACTAGTTTGGGGTTCATGTGTTGAATCCTGGAAGATGTTCTTCCCACATGTGAACATCTTTTGGAACCTGGGGTGTCTGATGCAAGGGCATCCAAGGTTGGATCAGGGGCATTCTGGATGCTCAGTGAAACTGCATGAGTGTTTGTGTTTTGGCTGGTTTTACCCAGTTGTAGCCTTGACTGATGGCCTCGGTCATTGAAGGAAGCTCAGTCGCTGAAGGAACTCGGTAGTCTCTAGCACTCGGTGAATAGGTTACTCGGTCATGCCTATAGTGCTTGGTTGACATTGGTGCTCGGTGATGCTTGGTACATTTGACTTACCGACTGGAGTTCTATGTGATTTGTTGGGCTAACTTGGTGCATTTATTGTTGGTAGCCATTAACTTGGGACGACATGTATTAAATGTTTGTATACATTGTTGTAAGCCGACTTGTATGGCATTTAATATTTGTTAGGAAGGGTTTGGGTTTCATCTTGCCAACTTGTGGCTGATGATTAGTATTTAAAGGGAGCTTGGGGTAGATGTTTGAGGGGGTCTGGGGAAAAGGAGATAAGAGGGCATAAGCTGAAAGATGCGCTACCAAAGCTGGAGTTGATGAAGTTGTGGAAAAGTTATTTCCATAAACTTGTAGATCTGATTCCTATCAGATAGTTTGTAATAGTAGAGCTAGTGGTTGCATACTTGGGAACAAGGAGATTTCTTGGAGGCTTGTGAGCTCAAGTTTAGATCTACCTTAGGGTTTTCATCAACTTCTTATTGTCTTCAGAGCTGGAGTAGCTAGAGTTTGTACTGGATCTATTGTAGATCTTGCACAATTGTTTACTGATTGTAATTGGCCCTAACCCGGAAGGCCTTATAGCCGGGCATGTTAATGAAAATCAAAGTTAAACAATTATATTGTGTTGCTTTGTGATTATTTTGCTCTATTATTATGACTAGCTGCAAGGTTTGGACTGTCCTTAATTGGATCCACCATCCCTTGATTGCATCAAAATAGGACAAAGAACAATTTTTATTTAGTGCTTTAACTCCATTATTTGATGTTATTGGTGCTTGTGCTCAAGGATATCCATTTTTTTGAAATGTTGACTATGGTTATCAAATGGACAGCTCATGAGCTTCTAGCTAGGTGCCATTTGTATTGATAGCTTAGGGAATCAAATGTATTGTTATATCATTGATAGTTCAGACTTTGTTAAAAGGAAATAGGACAAAGAACAATTTTGATTTAGTTTCTCTATTTTGATCCCTAAGTGGCTTACAACCCTAGAGAAGTATATGCAGATTTACGGATGCAGTTGCAGGATACATAGCAACCGATAATTCACAAGAAATCCATGCATCCAATTTGAATAGAAATTAATACAATGAAATAGGGTCCTCGAATGGCCTAGTCATCTGGACCTTGACTGTCCCCTCAACCAGTGACCCTTCAAAACTAGGTTATCATGTAATTAGTGAGTGATCCTTCATTCTCCTGGTCTGCCATGCATCCAAACATATTGGAAATACATAATAAAATGATAACAAGCCTTTCAAAACCCCCCTTCCCTCAAGGAACACTATCAACATCTAGACCTTGACTGTCCCCTCAACCAGTGACCCTTCAAAACTGGGTTATCATGCAATCAGTGAGTGATCCTTCATTCTCCTGGTCTGCCCTACATCCAAACATATTAGAAATACACAATACATCCTTATTTTTGACCTATTTCTTCTTCTAGTAATTGATTTCATTTCTGATCAGAAAAAGACAACTTGGTTCTATTTCATCTCTTTAACAAGTTTAGTGCTAAGCATAGCCTTTTTGTTATTTCAATGGAGAGAAGAACCTATGATCAGTTTTTTTGGTAATTTCCAAACAAACAATTTTATAACAAGTCTTTCACAATCCCCCTTCCCTCAAGGAACACTATCAACAAGTGATCCTTCTTCTTATCAGCCATATCCAATGTTTCATTGAAGTCACAGCCAAGATTGAAGGTCACCTTACCCATACCATTCATGGATTCTGAAATGTTGTTCCAAACTCCTGAAAACTTTTATGTTGCTTCTTGTTGCCCCTCCCTAATTAAGACCCCCCTCATCCTCAACATGGTCTTCATCACCTATAGTCTCAATTTCATGGATAGGGGACATGTAAATATCTTTAAATACTTCTTCTACCATAATGTCCTCTTGCCCCATCTTCTTGATCTTCCTGGCTAAAGCGGATGAATCCACACACAATAACCCAAAATAAAGGGTATTGTATCCTTTAATGAATCTCAGTCACTATTAAAGCATGGACAGTCAAACCAGTAGTCTCCAAAGCATTCAATAAGTGAATATGAATGTTTGAAAACTTTCCTCTCAACTTCCCCAACCACTCCTAATCGGTTAGAGGGATATTTCTAGAATCTCCACTATTCCTATCCTTACCAACAATTCTTAAACATACTTTATTTGATATGATAATAACATGCTAAAATGAACCAATGGCATGTTCTTCATGTGGTACAAGGAAGATTTGGCTATCAAATCTTCCTTCGTGCAAGCTGAGCGCGAGAGAAGGTATGTGATTTCTTCATCTTTGATTGGTATCTTTGACGGGAAACGTCTTTTGAGCCTTTGGCATCATATTCGACCATAAATTTCAAATGCATTGCATTTTATTTGATCATGAATGCTCACTGAAATGACTACATTCTACTGGTGTCATGCCCTAGCCCATGCTTTATCTCCATTGTTTGATGTGATTGGTGCTTGTGCTCAAGCATATTGATTCAGTGTTTTGAAATTTTTGGATTCATGTTTGTTGATATTACAATTCATCATATCAGATAAAATATGTTTAAGAAGTTTTAGTGTCTAAACACTCAACTAATTCCTCTAACTGATTAGGAGTGGTTGGAGAAGTTGAGAGGAAAGTTTTTGAAACATTCATATTCACTTATTGAATGCTTTGGAGACTACTAGTTTGACTATCCATGTGTTAATGTTTAGAAGAGATCAATAAAGTATTTAAAGACATTCTTACATGTTTGGAGAGGTTTGAGAGGCACTTATCATGACTGTACCCTCACAAACAATGACATAGACTGGTTTTACTAAGTTTCCTTTCTCTATTTTGAGGTTTTCTTTCTCTACCACAGGGGTACAGTCAGAGGGTTCATTGAAAAAATGATCCTTTGAATGGTTACTATAAATATGAATGATTTGATATAGCATATTTCTCATTTACTTAAAGTTTGCAATAGCTTGTACTTGAAGTTTGGAATAGCTTGTGCTTGTGCTAGAATTCTTGGTAGAAGTGAATGGAAAGAATAGTGTTGGTGTTAGGTTTCATTTATTATTCAATTCAATGGTTTCCAAGATGTGTTGAGGAGTTTGCTCCTTGTTTAATGTTAACTATTCCTGCACAATCCACTAATACAATAGTGAAATGCTATGTGATTGACAATTTCATACAATTGGTCCTTTGGCGTGTATTAAAGAGAATAGAATTTTCAGTATATTATTATCATTCTATTTCTTTGTTGTAAACATGTCATTGGTTCAGTTTTGTAAATTTTTTTTCGTGTTAATTTTTTTTTTCTATTTTTTCCATTTGATAACCACAGTCAACATTTCAAAATAGTGAATAACATCAAATAATGGAGATAAAGCATGGGCTAGGGCACAACACCACTAGATTAAAAGAAATAGAATGATAATAATATGCTGAAAATTTTATTCTTTTTAATACACACCAAAGGACCAGTCCCAACAATTCTTAAACATACTTTATTTTTTTTAAGAATTGTTGGGAGTAGTTTTCAAACATTCATATTCACTTATTGAATGCTTTGGAGACTAGTGATTTGACTTATTCACTTATTCACTTATTCACTTATTAAAATGTAGTTTGGATTTGGTTAATGTTTAGAAGAGATCAATAAAGTATTTAAAGACAATCTTACATGTTTGGAGAGGTTTGAGAGGTACTTATCATGACTATTTAGACCATTAGTATACCAATATCATAAAAATGCCTCACCCTTAGGGCTAAATTCTCACTGTTTCTCCCTAGCTATCAATTCCGTTAAGGAACACACTATTCCAGCCAGTGTTCTCTTTACTTTCTCAAATCTCTGCAAGTCAAGAACATTAGAGTTATATAATACATTGTTAGTGTCCTCTTTCCATGGGTCCTAGGCCTTTGGGTCCATGGAAAGGAAATAGATTACAAAATACTCTTCAAAACAAAGGAAAAACTTAGCAAATTCAGTCTAAATCGCTGTAGATGAAGGAACAATCATGCTAGTAGTTCCTCTAAGTCTTCCAAAACATTGATTGAACTCCCCTAAAGTCCTATTGGATCCTCAAATTTCTTAATCCAATCAACTTACATCAGGACCATGAGAAACTTCAAAGGATTAAAAACATTACTTGGAACAGTCACTGGTTTTACCAGTCAAAATGTAAGGAACAAAATTTTAAAGTTCTCATAATACATTCAACGATGAAATGAATGCTTGGAGATTTCTTACTATTCCATCCTTGAATTTACAAACCAAAATAATAAGTAAGAAAGCCTTTTAATAATGCATAACACAGGGGACTTGCAGATTTAAACTTCCATTTTTATTGAATCTCTATTCCTCTCGTACACTCCAGGCTTAAGTCTGTCATACAATGACTTCCAAAGGTTACATATAACTCCACCACAAATTCCCCAACCATGAAGAAAATAGGTGAAGAACTTGATGGTTTCATGTTTTAATCTTTAAGAACTTGATCAAGAACATAGGTTTTAATGAAATATCAATTTGATTTGAAAAGTTTTTGTTCTTTACAAATTTGAAAGGCTCTAATACTTACTAGGGAGGATGTGGATGTGCAACCTTATACTTTTACTACTAAGTCTCTGTTTGTTGGGCATATTGATTATAAGTACTTGACATATATCAAAAATGTTACTAATTAAGGTTGGTGGGATGTGTAAGGAAACTTAGGTGCGGAAACAACTTCCTACACTAATCTCATAAGGAAAGTATTGTGCAAATTCTTTCAAATCCTTACAATTTCAGATTCGTTAACTACTTTAACAAAGATATTGCAGCATATACCATACATACAGAAAATAGATAGAGAAGATTGAAACACATAAACACAAAGATATGTCAGTGGGGAAAAACCTTTCGGTAAAACAACCCCACCCCTCCAAAACCTGCACAATGTATTATCTTCAACACAAAGATTACAACACACTTGCAATGCAAGTTCTTTCAGGAAATGAGAGACAAAGCCAACAACACTTATCAAACTTGTGTCTCTCCCATAGAAGCAGCATCATATATATAGGCTCCTCAGGACCCAACAAATACCCAAAATAGGTGTTTGGTGTCCAACCACCAAGACCCATGCACAAAGCCACATGTACATAGTTGTTACATGCAATCCCAAGAATAGGCATCCATCTCTAGAATAGACTATGACAGCTTGTCATAGAATCCACCAAAAATAATGGTCACAAGAGAAGTGTAAGAGAATCTGTCATACCAGCCTATTTTTGGCATATTCTCTTACACACACCAACCACTCCTTCTTGGGCACCCAGATAGGCCCAAGTCATAAGATTCTCTTACACCTGTCATAGCACATTCCTTAAATAGATCTTACACGTCATAGGAATCTATCATAACTATTTCAGCCATGATTTCCTTACACATAATACAAGATGCCGACACATCAAGTGGAGTGACACATCAACATGCCAACTAGACATGTACACTCACACTTAATTACATTATTTTCAAAAATACATTTAACAAAACAAATAATAAGAATAGGAATTATCCAAGGTTGAGACACCTTATTCCTAACATTCTCCCACTTGTCGAACACCTTGTAAGAGCAACAGGAACATAACAGGAACTAACCACTATAGGCCAAGAGGCCCATAGACTCTGAAAACCATCTGAACTTCTTAGTGCCCACTGGTTTCATTAATGCATTTGCAACATTCTTCACAGTATCTACCTTCTCCAAATTTACCTTTCCATCTTCTACCATATCTCTCACAAAGTGAAACTGCACATCAATGTGCTTCGTTCTGGCATGGAAAGTTGGATTCTTCGCAAGGAAAATAGCGCTCTGACTATCACACCAAATAGTAATATGTTTTGCATCAACACCAACATCAGAACACAATCTCCTAAGCCAAATGGCTTCCTTACAAGCATGAGTAGCAGCCATGTACTCAAATTCTGTAGTGGACAAAGCAACCACAGGTTGACGCTTACTCATCCAACTGATGGCACCACCAAACATAGTGAACACATAAGCACTGGTGGATCTCCTGCTGTAAATATCACCTGCCCAATCTGAATCCACAAACCCATGAATACAAACTGAATGCGGAGATCCATAAGAGTTACCATGATAACATATGGAGTAATCTGATGTACCCCTCAAATATCTAAATACTCACTTAACTGCATCCCAATGTACCCATTCAGGGTTAGCCATAAACTGACTCAGGACTCCCACTGCTTGGGCAATGTCTGGTCTAGTACAGACCATAGCATACATAAGACTACCAACTGCACTAGCATAAGGTACTCTACTCATGTCCTCCACCTCACTAGGAGATTTTGGACAATCATCTATAGATAACTTTGTTCCCACATAAATAGGAACACATAGTGGTCTACAATCTACCATGCTGAACCTGTCCAACACAGACTTCACATACTTACTTTGACTCAACCAAAGTTTTCTATTAGACCTCTCTCTACTGATTTCCATACCCAAGATGTACCTTGCTACCCCAAGATCTTTCATCTCAAACTGTGCTGACAAATGAGATTTAAAATTAGAAATCATACCCTTACCCTTCCCAAACAGTAACATATCATCAACATATAATGCAACAATAAGAAGGCGATCATTTTCAACTCTAAAATAAACACAATGATCTGATTACGATCTTACAAATCCAATTGACAACACAAAGGCATCAAACTTAAGGTACCACATCCTAGGAGATTGCTTCAAACCATATAGAGATTTCTTTAATCTGCAAACTAAGGATTCTTTACCTTTAACAATGTAGTGCTCAGGCTATGACATATAAATCTCTTCTTCCAAATCACCGTGAAGGAAAGTTGTCTTCACATCCATCTATTCTACCTCTAAATCATATGATGTAGCAAGAGATAACAGAAATCTAATGGATGTCAACTTTGCAACAGGAGAGAATATTTCACCATAATCTATTCCCTCTACCTGTGAATACCCCTTTGCAACCAATCTAGCTTTGTACCTTTCAACATTGCCATCTGCACAGAATTTCTTCTTGAACACCCATTTATAGCCAATAGATTTTCTCCCTTTAGGAAAAGGTACAAGGTCCCATGTTTTGTTTTTCTCCAATGAAGCCATCTCATCATCCATAGCCTCAATCCAGGAACTTGCATCTTCCATGCCAAAAGCGTCTTTCATAGATCTAGGCTCATCAGTGTTAGTAATCAAAGATAAAGCACAACTGGAATCTAACATAGAATAACCAAACCTTTCTGGTTGCTTTCTTTCTCTCGTGGATCTCCTCAAGGGCTGAGGTTGAGGTTGTTCTTCCTCTTCTTCTGAACTATCAGAGCTGCTAGAGCTCTCCTCATCATTAGACCCAACATGGTCTCTTTGTTCAGTCTTCTTAGGGGTAGGAGGCAACTGAACAACATCTTTTTCCTTTTCTTTTTCATCTGGTTGTAGCACAATAGGAGAAGATGTTAGCTCTCTGAAAATAACATTTCTACTATACAACACCTTACTAGTCACAGGATCCCAAAGCTTGTATCCTTTCACACCAACACTGTATCTGATGAAAATACATTTGACAGCTTTGTTTTCCAACTTAGATCTTTTCTCCTTTGGAACATGTGCATACGCTTCACAACCAAAAACATGAAGATGTCTTATTGAAGGATTCTTACCAGACCACACCTCCATGGGTGTCTTACCAACAAGAGCTGATGTAGGAGATCTGTTAACCAGATAGCAAGTAGTGGCCACAGCTTCGGCCCAGAACCTTTGTTCTAAACCAGCTCCACTAAGCATACTCCTAGCCTTCTCCATCAGTGTCCTGTTCATTCTCTCTGCAACTCCATTTTGCTGTGGGGTATAAGGAGTTGTCTTATGCCTCTCGATACCTTGTTCTTTACAGAACTGTTCAAACTCCGCTGAGAAAAACTCACCACCATTGTCAGTTCTCACACACTTAATCTTCTTACTAGTCTTATTCTCTACAAGAGCTTTAAATTCTTTGAATCGACTAAAGACTTGTGTCTTACTTTTAAGGAAATAAATCCATGTCCTTCTACTGTAATCATCTATGAAAGATACAAAAAATACAGACTTGGAGATTGAAGGAACTTTTACAGGACCAAATACATCAGAATGAATAAGATCCAAAACATCAGAACATTTGTGAGAACTAGAGTAAAAATGAACATGATTTTGTTTACCATAGACATAGTGTTCACAAAATTCAAACTTGAGATTGCAATCATTTAACCCCTCAATGAGATTTTTATTTTTCAGGGTTCTGAGACCCTTTTCACCAATGTGGCCAAATCTCATATGCCACACCATTGTCTTTTCTGCAGGAAGCTTTCCTTCCAAAGTTTTTGGACTACCATCAGAACCAATAGCCATAGACTTCTTCATTGCTTGTTCAGATGGTGAGGATGAAGAACTATTACATAGAGGAATACATGCATCTAGCTGAAATAAGGTACCTCTCCTAGTACCCTTCACAAGCACCATCGATCCTCTCATCATCTTGCATCCTTCTTTCGAAAAAACAACCTGCACACCTACATCGTTCAGCATACTTACAGATAATAGGTTTCATGCGAAACCTAAAATGTGCATAACTCTGTTGATTCCCTTTACTGATCCATCAGGTAATCTGATAGTGACCCTTCCGCGTCCAACTATCTTTAGGTGAGAATTATCACCTAGATACACCTTTCCACCATCGAACTTCTCATACTTTGAGAACCAGTTTCGATGAGAGGTCATGTGAAAAGAAGCACCTAAGTCTATCAACCACACATCATCATATGCATGGGTGGCCAATGCTGTGATGAATGCGTCGCCATCTTCTTGAGATCTTTCTGAAGCTGAATCTGAACCCTTCTTCTTCTTCTTTAGCTCTTTGCAGTCTTTACGGAAGTGCCCATATTTATCACAGTTCCAACATTTTGCCTTGGAATTATTGGAAGTCTTTGACTTCCCACAGGTTTGGATCTACCCTTATTGTCAGACTTATTGTCATTTTTCTTCCCTCTTTCAGTGGATCTCCCATGAACATCAAGGGCTTCTTTTTCTGAAACAGAAGACTTTCTTCGCATCTCCTCTGATAGAAGTGAAGACACCACATCATCCATTTTGAAGGTGACTAACGTGCTTTTGAGAGCCATCACAAGATGGTCCCATGAATCTGGTAAAGAACACAAAAGTGTGTAGCAACGATCCTCCTCCTCTAACTTGACACCAGCTGATGTCAATTGTGTAGCCAACAGATTAAATGCATTTAAATGATCCGTTAAGGATCCACCTTCCTCCATTCGCAGAGAGTACAACTTCTTCCTCAGGAACAACTTGTTCACCAAAGATTTGGCCTGATACACGGCCGCAAGTCTTTCCCACAAACTATTTGCAGTTTTCTCATCTAGAACATTCAGAAGAACTGCATCGGTTAAACAGAGTCTTATGAGACCCTTAGCTTTACGATCTTTGATATCCCAATCTACTTGAGTTATAGTTGCTGGTCTTGTAGCACTTGAAGTCACTTCCCATAGGTCACGATCTTCCAACATGTCTTCCATCTTGAGTTTCCACAACTCAAAATTAGTGCCATTAAATTTCTCCACCTCCATTCTTCCATATGATGAACTCACCATCTCAATCTACAAATAAGATTCAGAATGCTCTGCACAAAACTCCCACTCAACTTGAGATTAGCTCAAAAAACCCTACCCAACAACTAGGATGAAAAGTTGACCAAGCTCTGATACCGCTTGTAAGGAAACTTAGGTGCGAAAATAGCTTCCTACACTAATCTCATGAGGAAAGTATTGTGCAAATTCTTTCAAATCCTTACAATTTCATATTCGTTAACTATTTTAATAAAGATATTGTAGCATATACCATACATACAGAAAATAGATAGAGAAGATTGAAACACATAAACACAAAGATATGCCAGTGGGGAAAAACCTTTCAGTAAAAAAACCCACCCCTCCAAAACCTGCACGTTGTATTATCTTCAACACAAAGATTACAACACACTTGCAATGCAAGTTCTTTCAAGAAATTAGAGACAAAGCCAACAAGACTTATCAAACTTGTGTCTCTCCCATAGAAGCAACATCATATATATAGGCTCCTCATGACCCAACAAATACCCAAAATAGGTTTTTGGTGTCCAACCACCAAGACCCATGCACAAAGCCACATGTACACAATTGTTACATGCAATCCCAAGAATAGGCATCCATCCCTAGAATAGACTATGACAGCTTGTCATAGAATCTGCCAAAAATAACGGTCACAAGAGAAGTGTAAGAGAATCTGTCATACCAGCCTATTTTTGGCATATTCTCTTACACACACCAACCACTCCTTCTTGGGTGCCCAGATAGGCCCAAGTCATAAGATGCTCTTACACCTGTCATAGCACATTCCTTAAATAGCTCTTACGCATCATAGGAATCTGTCATAATCATTTCAGACATGATTTCCTTACACATAATACAAGATGCCAACACATCAAGTGGAGTGACACATCAACATGCCAACTAGACATGTACACTCACACTTAATTACATTATTTTCAAAAATACATTTAACAAAACAAATAATAAGAATAGGAATTATCCAAGGTTGAGACACCTTATTCCTAATAGGATGATTATGCCTATCCTGAAAAAAGACTGTCAAATCATTATGCTTTCAAATCAATTACCTATCGACATATCTCTTGCAAGGGAGAGAGGCCAAACACATAAAGAACATGCACATAAACACGACAGCTGAAAAACTTAAATGGAATACACCAAGAAGTACCAAATGATGAATGCTCAATTGTTGTAATGGAAACGCATCAGAACCGTCCATTTCTAGAACTTGATTTTCTAGTCTAAATGATTTTTCTATAGTCGTAATGATTTTTCTAGAACTTGATTTTCTAGTCTTAATGATTTTTCTATAGTCCTAATGATTTTTCTATAGTCTTAATGATTTTTCTTTTGTCCTAATGTTTGTTGCTCTTAATAAATTAGGCCTTGAATTTGAATTTTTGTTCACTGTTTTATTTCAGCTTGATATTTCATTCATTTTTCATATACACAAAGACTACACATGCTGATAAAAAAATGAGCTATTTGATTAAGGTTAACTATTCATGATTGTAAATAGTCAATATTTCTAATGGTAATCCTTGTTGTATTCCATTTTAAAATAATAATGTTTCTATGGCTATGATAAATGTCCCTTTGTGTTGAGAAAATTAGAGTTGAAAAAATGGTTGCAAACAAATCATCCTTCTTCCACCAACATTCTAGTCAATGTACAAGTAATGAGTCATTCCATTCAAGAAAGACCATGTCTTAAAATATCAACCCAGAATAAAATAAGGAGTATGTAGAATTTAGTGATTGTATCTTCCATTAGAGCCACTTCATATGCATAGGTGATGAACATGCTTCTTTGCCTGAGCACTATTGGGAGCTTACCCAGCAACACATGTACTATTGTGAAAATCACCACAAATCTATTTGTTGCTGGGTCTAGCTCCCAGTATTGCTTGGTCAAATATGCATGTTTTTCACCTATGCATATACCTTCTATGATCAACTCTTATATGCACAGGTGATGAACATTCAGATTTTCCTAAGCAGTACTTTGAGTAGTCCTCCAACACATGTACTATTGTGAAAATAATCACAAGTCCATTTGTTGGAGGAAATCTCATAGTACACATGTTTGGAGGCTAGGTCTGAAGGAAACAAGATAATTTGAAGAGTCATGAGTCTTAAGATTGTACTTAATATAGCCAAGCTTCATTCAATGGTACATTCAAACATGAAACAAACCATTCTTAAACCATATTAAACTAGTAAACTAAAGGACATACTGATTATAAGTAAACTAGTAAACCAAAGGACATGCTTTTACTACTAAGTCTATGTTTGTTGGGCATACTGATTATAAGTACTTGACATGTATCACAAATGTTGCTAATTAAGGTTGGCGGGATGATTACGCCTATCCTAAAAAAAGACTGTCAAATCATTATCCTTTGAATGGTTACTATGAATATGAATGATTTGATATAGCATATTTCTCATTTTACTTGAAGTTTGGAATAGCTTGTGCAAGGGTGAAAGTACTTTTGATCATTTTGGTCGTGACTGTTCCTCTACACAGTTAGCAAATGTAACTGTCTAATGATTATACGTAATGTTGAATGGATTAAATGCTTTATTCTTGGTAGAAGTGAATGGAATGAATAGTGATGGTGTTAGGTTTAATTTATTATTGAATTCAATGGTTTCCAAGATGTGTTGAGGAGTTTGCTTCTTTTTTAATGTTAACTGTTCCTGCACAATCCACTCATACAACAATAAAATGCTATGTGATGGACAATTTCATACAACTAGTCCTTTGGCATGTATTAAACAGAATAGAATTTTCAGCATATTATTATCATTCTATTTCTTTGTTGTAAACATGCCATTGGTTCGGTTTTGTAAAATTTTTTTCATGTTAATTTTTTTTTTCTATTTTTTCCATTTGATAACTACTGTCAACATTTCAAAATAGTGAATAACATCAAATCATGGAGATAAAGCATGGGCTAGGGCACGACACCAACAAATTAAAATTGAACCAATTACATGTTTACAACAAAGAATAATAATAATATACTAAAAATTCTATTCTGTTTAATACACGCCAAAGGACCAGTCCCAACAGTTCTTAAACAATCAAGTATGTTTAAGAATTGTTGGGAGTAGCTTTCAAACATTCATATTCACTTATTGAATGCTTTGGAGACTAGTGGTTTGACTGTCCATGCATTACCAGTGATTGAGATTCATTAAAGGATACAAAACCCTTCATTTTGGGTTATTGTGTGTGGATTCAAATGTAGGTTTGATTTGGTTAATGTTTAGAAGAGATCAATAAAGTATTTAAAGACAATCTTACATGTTTGGAGAGGTTTGAGAGGCACTTATCATGACTGTACCCTCACAAACATTGGCATAGACTAGTTTTACTAAGTTTCTTTTCTCTATTTTGAGGTTCTCATTGCCAAAGTGGCCAAAGACTATGTTAGGATGATAAAATATGGGGATTCTCTTTACTGCTACAAATCTTTGAAGGTTGTTGCACTTGGATGGATGTGGATGTGCAACCTTATGCTTTTACTACTAAGTCTCTATTTGTTGGGCATACTGATTATAAGTACTTGACATATATCACAAATGTTGCTAATTAAGGTTGGCGGGATGATTACGCCTATCCTAAAAAAATACTATCAAATCATTATGCTTTCAAATCAATTACCTATCGGCATATCCCTTGTGAGGGAGATAAGCCAAACACATAAACAACATGCACATACACACGACAGCTGAAAAACTTAAATGGAATATGCCAAGAAGTACCAAATGATGAATGCTCAATTGTTGTAATGACAAAGCACTAGAACCGTCCATTTCTAAAACTTGTTTTTCTAGTCTAAATGATTTTTCTATAGTTGTAATGATTTTTCTAGAACTTGATTTTCTAGTCTTAATGATTTTTCTATAGTCTTAATGATTTTTCTTTCGTGCTAATGTTTGTTGCTCTTGATAAATTAGGCCTTGAATTTGAATTTTTGTTCACTATTTTATTTCAACTTGATATATATTTCATTCATTTTTCATATACACAGAGACTACACATGCTGATAAAAAAATGAGCTATTTGGTTTAGGTTAACTATTCATGATTGTAAGTGGTCAATATTTCTGATGGTACTCCTTGTTGTATTCCATTTTAAAACAATCATGTTTTTATGGCTATGATAAATGTCCCTTTGTGTTGAGAAAATTAGAGTTGAAAAAATGGTTATTCAGTGTCTGTGTATTTGCAGGTTGCAAACAAATCATCCTTCTTCCGCCAACATTCTAGTCAATGTACAAGTAACGAGTCATTCAATTAAAAAATGACCATGTCTGAAAATATCAACCCATAACAAAATAAGGAGTATGCATAATTTTGTGATTGTATCTGCCATTAGAGCCACTTCATATGTACAGGTGATGAACATGCATATTTGCTTGAGCGCTACTAGGAGCTTACCCAGTAACACATGTACTATTGTGAAAATCACCACAAATCTATTTGCTGTTGGGTCTAGCTCTCATTATTGCTTGGTCATGTGTGTGTGAATTTTGTACCTAGTTGTAGACACAACACTTCAGTAAAACATTAGAGGTTAGCAAAAACTGAAATCTACAAGTAATTGAAACTATGCTAACCATGCGATTTACTGCCTTCTAGTAGGTGCGAGTATGATGTTCTCAGACTAAAATCGAGATCAGTGACAATGCAACACCTAAATGAAGGATTTGAATGCAAAGAATGAAAAACTGTATGAATGCATATTAATCTATATTTTTGGATTTTAGATGCAATTAGAATAAGAAACTTATATGAAACTAATCTAGAAATGAATGATATGACAATTAATCTAAGAATGATATGAAACTATGAATGCTAAGCTATGACCAACAATGAAAGATCTCACAAATTTCCTGTCACGAGTACTTGATCCTTCAATCGCCAATTCGCCAGAATGATTATGCAAATTCGAGTGTTGATTGCCAGACCTTTGTGAAGAGCTGAGCCTTAAATTTATAGAAATTTGGGGCTTTGGGGATGCAAGAGAAAAACCATAAATCACTCTTCATAAACTCAAGTTGATTTTTGAGTTATCAAGAAATTAAGAATAATTAATTCATAAAATCATGCAAAAGTAGTTTTTATCTCAAAATAGAGTTTAGATCAAATTTCAACTCATCATCAAATGTTGAGTTTCAATTTTAAAATTGATTGTTAATTTCTAGTGCCTGTTTTTCTGATTGTGGATGATCTAATTATAAATTAATTAAAAATAAAGTGATTTATTCTCAACTTAACTGATTTTAAAATTAAAGCAATTGATTTATGGGTTAATCAATTATTAAATCAAACTTTTATTCAAAAACTATATTTTTAAATATTGACAACTGACATTAATTAATTAAATAAGAATTTAATTAATTAGTCATAAGATTTTTAGATTTATTGTCAAAATAAAATAATACGATTTACTAATAATTTAATTAAATTTAATTAAATAATTAAGTGGTAGTATTAAATCTAATTAATTAAATATTCAGAATATTCAATTAATCAAATTTTAGGATAAATATGATTTATCGCCAAATAATCATTAAATTAAGAATAATTATGATAAATAAGGAATATTGCTAGGAATATTCCCCGATGCAGAATTTAGAATATAATCAATTAAATTTGATAATGTGCAGATGTGCCTTAGGTTAGGACTTTTGTATCAATTTCATTCGATGTGTCGATGTAGGAGGTTAATGAACCTATAGCCCATTTTTGGGGTATTACATTTTGCCCGTCTTTGAATCACTGTGCAAAGCGCAGTGGTTCAAAGATAGTCTGTATATGATAAAGATGTATGAAACTGATTTGTTTTGAAAGATGAACCGATTCTGAGACAGAAATCAATTGAAAGATTGGAAAAAGATGCCGACCTAGGTCTAGGACGACCAAGAATCGAGATGATGCTAGCTATATCATCAATGAATTGGTGATTACGAAAAAGTGCCAAAAATGCCTGATTCTAAACCTTATGATTGCGAAGAAGTTGGTGACCGATTCCAGACCTAAATATCCTTGTATGAATCATATTAGTATCACATCCTGAACCCATCAGTTATGAAGAACCAAGGAAATAACACTAATGAACTGATGGTTATGAAAAGCTGATACAGTTTACAAGATAGATTTAGGATACCAGATTGATATGGATCTCAATGAATCTGATATGCCCCAAGAAATGAAAGATTTTCCCCAAGTGACGAGGACTTTTGATGAATCAGTAACTAGACGTGGTTGTTGTCTTGATTACTGAGGAAAGATTGATTACAAATTTAGATTTACAGACTTGAATGATGTGCAATACCATGCCCCCTTTGGGATTAAAATTGAAATCTAACAAGAAAAGTTAGCGTTATAGTTTAGAAGCATGTTAATTGATTTGAGAATTGGTTATACACGTTTGAGAACATGTTCTTCATCGTTTAGAGGTCCTGGAGACAAAGTTTGACTAGTTTAAACCATGAGTTGACCATGGTTGACCAAGTTGAAATTTTGATAGTTTGATGTAAGATAATCAATTAAGTTGAATTCTAGATTTCTATGATGATTAAAGGTCGATTATGCAAGTAGTTAATAATATAAACGATCTCAGATTTTGATTTTGATCCCAAAAAAAGATTCTACTTGCTATTTCGTTGGAGGAACCTTCATACAATGCTCAGTCCTTGTGTCATGTTTAACATTTTTGGTTTTGAAGAATCGTTTAAGTGTTCAAGCAATTTGTGAGATCATGAAAAGTGCAAAATGAAATGCAAACCTAGGACCTAGGACCTAGTCACTGATCATGTGTCAATTTGTTATCATCATTGAACTTTTTAGGTAACCGGATAAATCAATACAATGCCCACTAGTTATGAAACCATAGACATATGAATATCAATTTGTATGCACAGGAATCAATACAACACCCACTGGTTAGGCAACCATAGACATATGAATATTGATTTTATTTTTGGAATGTCAGATTAGATATAAGCACCAAGGCACAAACGCTAGGATGACTTGAATATCATGTCCATTTTGATATAGAAATTTGTATAAGCATCAGAACATAGATGTTGTGATGACCAGAACACACCTTGCTTAACAAACACATCAAACAGTCAAGAGATCATTCTAAATCCAGTTTGAATTACCCGTAGTGACCCTTTATCGTTCACATCCTTAGGCAAGATCGTGTTCCACAGTAGGAGAAAGAACTCACTCAAAAATACAATAGTTAGATCAAACTTCCTTGAATTTTTTGGGTATCAATGGTCGAGGTACTCATGGCCATCCAATTCGAGATAGAGACTCTTACAGACAGACACCATTTCAATCCAGAATTTCCAAAGTTGTTAGATTTTCACATACAAGCAGAAGACAAAGAAAAGATTATGCCCCCAGTCATCACTCTCTAAATCCCGTGAAGGACATCATCGAAGATCTCAAAGGACACAATATGTAAAAATCTCAATGCGAATCAGCAAGCATACAAGAAGATAAAAGCATGTAAAAAGCATAGATTGTTTTCAATTTGTGTTGATGTTTGATTGTGTTGTTGTAGATGCAAAATCCTTTTTGGAGAGGAGACTAACTGACTGACTCAGATGAAGCTTCAAAGGACTCTGACTGGATATGAGTCATCTAAGATGTACTGGAGGCCATAGGATATGACATTGATTGCCACCAAGTGTTAAGCATTGATAGGATACAGACGCTTGAGCTAATTGGTGTACAAACCGACTTTATTAAAATTAGGAAAGTAGAAACAAACTAGGAGATATGTACAAACTAAAGCAAGACTGAAAGCTAGGAAAGACCAAGATTGCGTTGATGGAGCATTTTGAAACAAGTGGTGCCTATTTGTCGGGTTTTCACCATCTTGGCAGAGATTCTATTTTTTCTACCAAGGCGCCTGTTTCCAAGTTTTCACCAAGGCACTTTTTCTTTTTCTCATTTTTTTGTATTTTTCATTTTTCCAAATTCTTTTGATATTTTTGGTATTTTTTTATTTTTTTGTGAATCATCAAGGCGCCTATTGCTAGGTTTTCACCAAGATGTTCATTTTTTCAAGACTTTTTCAGATTTTTAAGATTTTTTTCAAGACATTTTACCATAGACTGAATGCTTTAGGCATAGAATTTCTTCAGATGCAGAATGTTGATTGGTTCTTGGAGCTGTTCTCCTTCAGTCATTGAGAGTTGATAGGCACCAAAGCCAAAAGTAGCAGTGATAACAAAGGGACCCAACCAATTGGGTTCAAACTTCCCCTTGTGTTCTCTATGTGATTGATTTTAGGATTCTCTCTCAAGACTAGATCGCCAACCTGAAATTATCTATCTTACTTTCTTGTTGTAGCCTCTAGACATTCTTTTTTGATATACTCTGAGATGATCATACGCTACTTGTCTGCGCTCATCTAGTAGTTCAAGTTCTTGCAACCTAGACACTCTATAATCATCATCAGTTACTAGACCATGCATTCTGATTCTTAGTGATGGGATTTCAACTTCAATAGGCAATACCGCTTCAGACCCATAAACTAAAGTGAAAGGTGTAGGCCCAGTGGGCATTTTGATACTTGTTCTATAGGCCCAGAGAGCTAGATTGATCATGAGATGTCAATCTCTTCCTATTTTATTAACTGTTTGGTGCAATATTTTCAAGAGATTTTTGTTTGAAGCCTCAGCTTGTTTGTTCCCTTGAGGATAGTAGATAGATAACCAATGTTGTGTAATCTTGAATTTAGCACATAAATCATCTAGGTCTTTGTTTTTGAATTGTCCTCCATTATCTGTGATTATAGAATGTGGCATACCATACCAACATATGATGTAGTTCAAGATGAACATAGATATTTGTTTTCTAGTTGCTTGTGTCAAAGGGACTTCTTCTACTCATTTTGTGAAATAATCTATAACTGTAATAATATGGGTATGTCCATTAGAAGAATGAGGATGTATGGCTCATATAAGATCAAATGCCCATTGGTGAAAAGACCATTGTGTAGTAAAGGGAATTAGATCTCTTCCTGGAGCATGAATTAAGTTACCATGTACTTGGCACTTTTGACAGTTCTTAGCAAACTTGATAGACTCTTTCTCCATTTTAGGCCAATAGTACCCAGCCCTAATAAGCTTTCGAGCTAGCGTTAAACCATTCGAGTGTGACCCACATATACCTTTATGGACTTCCTCTAGTGCACATTGAGACTCTTCCTATTCTAAACATCTAAGTAGTGTACCATCTAGACCTCATTTGTATAGATCGTTACCAATGATGACATAGCAAGATGCATTGCAGATAAGGTATCATTTCTCATGGCAGTTGAAAGTATCAGGAATGATTTGGTCTTTGAGATAGGAGAATAGGTTTTTATAGCAGGATGAATCATAACCAACAACATTGCAGATCATGCAGGTTTCAGGGGAATCATATGCAGGATAAGATAGTGCTTCCACCAGAAACTTGTAGCGTAACTCATGTTCAGGCTGCTGTAATAGAGTAGATAGCATTGCCATTGCATCGGCAACCTTGTTCTCAGTTCTAGGAATTTTCTCAAATGTGATAGATATGAAATATTTCTTTAGATCATCTACCATTCTCTTGTATGGGATTAGTTTTTCATCCTACATTTGATACACATCATTGACTTGGTGTATTACAAGTTGTGAGTCTCCATGAATGTGTAATTCTATTACTCTCCGCTCAATTGCTATTTTCATACCATTAAGAAGGGCTTCATATTTAGCAATATTGTTTGTGCAAGGAAACTTTAATCTAAATGCTTTAGGTATGGAGTATCCTTGAGGCGTGACAAACAAGATGCCTGCTCTGGATCCATTCTGTGTATAGGAGCCATCAAAGAACAATTGTCATTATCTAGAAGAAAGATTCATGATAGAGGAATCTGTAAATTCCATTTGCATTGGTGTATCATCAAACATGGGTGCATCTGCTAACTGATCAGAAATAAATTGGCCTTTAATAGCTTTTCTTTCAATATATTCAATGTCAAATTCACTTAAGAGCATGACCCATTTAGCTAATCTACCTGTGAGGGCAACCTTGCTTAGTAGGTAATTTAGTGGATCAATTTTAACTACCAAATGTGTAGTATGAGCTAACATATAATGTTTCAGTTTCTATGATGCAAATATCACAACTAGACAAGCTTTCTCAATCATTGAATAGTTCTTCTCATATGCAACCAAAGTTCTACTGATATAATAGATAGCTCATTCCTTTTTATTCTCATCATGCTGTGCTAACAATGCCCCCAATGATGTATCTGTTGTGGAGACATATAAGATCAATGGCTTCCCTTGTATAGGAGGCATCAAGATAGGAGGATTTGATAGATATTTCTTGATATGGTTAAATTTGTTCTCACATTCTTCATTCCATGCAAAAGTCACACCTTTATGTAATGTTTTTGTAAAAGGTTGTGATATGTCAGCTAACTGTGATATGAAACGCTTGATAGATTGCACTCTCCCTTGTAATGTTCTCATTTGACTGATATTCCTAGGGGGTTGCATCTCCATTATTGCCTTTACTTTAGCTGGATTAACTTCAATGCCCTTCTTTGAAACTATGTATCCTAAGAGTTTTCCAGAAGTGACACCAAAAGTACACTTCTTAGGATTTAGTCTAAGACTAAATTTTTCCATTCTGTCTAGTATCTTAGTTAAGTCATTTAGATGTTCAGCTTTGATCATAGATTTTGCTAAAGTATCATCAACATAATCCTCCATAGTTTGATGCATCATGTCATGAAAAATAGATGTCATAGCTCTCTGATATGTAGCACGAGCATTTTTAAGCCCAAATGGCATGACATTCCAGCATAAGGTACCCCATGCACATGTGAAAGCAGTTTTCTCTTGATCCTCCAGAGTAATTTTTATTTGATTATATCCAGAGAAACCATCCATTAAAGAATACATCTCGAAACCCGTAGTCATGTCCACTATCATATCAATGTTAGGTAGTGGGAAATCATCCTTAGGGCATGCTTTGTTCACATCTCTAAAGTCTGTGCACACTCTAATTGATTTATCTAGTTTAGAAATAGGTACAATATTTGAGATCCATTCAGCATAGTCAATAACATGGATGAATCCGGCCTTTAGTAGTTTCTCTAATTTAGCTTTGACCAAGAGTGCAACATGAGGATGCATCTTTCTTAATTTTTGTTTAACAGGTTTTACTCTAGGAGCAATAGATAGATGGTGCATTATAAGATCAGGATCCAACCCTGACATATCTAAATATTTCCATGCAAAGTTGATCTTTTTCTCTGTTAGGAATGTAGTAAATTTTTGCTTTTCTTCTTTTGATATTGATTGTGCTACATGGATCAATCAAGTGGTTCCTCTGCTATTCCCAAGTTGATGGATTGAGTGGGCTCAATTAGAACTGGAGATCTATCCTGTAAATGACTCAGAAGGACATCAAATATCTCATCCTTAGGTGCGTCAGAGAGGTTTTCACCTTCGGATATGTCTTTTATTTTTACTTTTATAGGTTCAAAGACTGCCACAAAGTGGTTTTCACCCTTAGAACTCCTTTTCTTTTTCTTTTTATTCTTATTCTTTTGACTAAGATACGTAATGTCCGACTCAGTCATGCTGACGCTCGGTTCACTGATGGAAGTCCTCATAGGCTCAACCGCATTGAGGTAGCAAGTAAGGGCATAGTCATTGGGAAAGGTATAAATACCTTGGCTCTGTATGCACCCAAAAATGGTCACCTAGACTATTAGCCCCTTGCTAGCATTTTTTCTAAAATCATAAATTGCTTATTCTTGATCAAATCCTAGTTCTATCATTCATTTGATTATTTTCTATGGGCTAACCATTTTATCCTAAGTCTTTATTTAATTAAAAGGAATTTCCTCCCCTTTTAATAAATAAAAAGCCCCCACTTTTCCTCTTATCCTAAGTTGCACAAATAAAGCATTATTCTTATTTTATAAAAAGGGAAAAAGCATTTTTGTCTTATATGGACACAAAAGTCAACTCCTATTTTCTGTTTGGAAGATATTTGTGCACAAGGATCAAGCTTCCTTTTTTCTCCACCCTTGATTAAGACTTTTGCCTCTTAATCTCCATGGTCCATTTCCTCTCACTTCTTATAACAGGAGAGCTCTCTTCCTCATTTTTCATCTTAGGTTTTCATGTTAATGTTATGTTGCAGGCTTTCTAGGTCATCTTGGAGCTTTTTGAAGATTTGGAGCATTCTTGGCTTTTGCATCTACATGTTATCATAGTTTCATTTCTTGCATAGTAGCTTCATTTTCATGGCATTCCTACCTTAGATTTCCTTTATGCTTTAGATTAATTCATCTAGCTTAACTAGGAGGCTTTGTAATAGCTTGTATCTGTCATTCTCATAGATTAGCTTGCATTGCATTGCATTCATTTGATTCTTGGGAATATTGGCATTCTTGACCTTGTCTTCATTGAATCTCCCATTGCATGGTTTATTAGCAAGGTTATAGGCTAAATAGCTCTAGCTGAGAGCATTCTTAAAACCCTTGCACTCCATGCCTAGGGAGCTATGGATCAATTTTTGAGACCTCATTCTTGAGTGTTCTTGAATGTAAGGATTCATAGAAGTGTGACACAATTATAACACACATTTTTTATCACCCACCATGGAGCAACCCACTTTTACATGTTGGTTTTTGATTATTTTTGGAGCTAACCCTTGTGCAGATTTGTTTGGAGATGAAAAACCTTAGATTTTGAAAGATTTGATCATATCTCCCAAACAGGTTGGTGTTTTTGTCTAAATGTTTTTTTATAAGTTGGCGACATATGAGAGAAGCTCCAATAAAAAATTTAAAATTTTCTGAGGTATTTTTTATTTTTAATAATTTTTTCTTGATTTTTCATAAAAAATTAATTTTTGGCACAAATTAGCATATTTTTCAGAAATTTTTACATTTTTGGAAATCTCTTCAAATTATATAGGGGGTCCATTCTTTATGTTTTGAATTTGGATGCAATATAGTGGCTCAAATAATTGATTTACAAAAACTAGTTTGTTTTGGTAAAATAGGTCTCTAGGGCACAAATGAAGATATTTTTTTGAAATTTTTACATTTTTGGAAAGCTCTCTATTTTTTAGTAGGGATCTTTATTTTGCATTTCCATTTTTTTTTAGCTAAAATCATATCAAAAAAATCAGATCTTGTTGACTAGGTCAAATGCAAAAAAAATAAAATTTTGTGATGGGTATGCACTTATTTTTCATTGTTCAATGCATTATATGAGTTATCATTTGGATTATTTTCTGGCTATTATTACTCTTAAAAATTGATTTTCAGATCTAACCCTAGGGTTTTCATAAGTTGGATATACATTGCATATCTTATTTATTTGTTTTCTTGTCTTGTTCATTTGAAGGTGCTCTTGCTTTCATAGAAAATGCTTAAAACAAAGCGTTGGACTTGAGGTACTTTGTTCCATCTCTACAACATTTGGATTTTGGGATTAAAAATAAACCTCTCATGTGTTTGGCTTGAGTGTTTACATGCTTTCATAGAACACATTTCAATTGATGCTCTTAATGAAAAATGAAAGAACATAGATTTGTTTTTACAAGTTTATGTAAGTGAATGCTTGTGTTTAAACCTTAAGTAATTCCTGGTTCCAATATCAAATATCTCATTGAGTGATTGATGGCATGGATTCATTCCTTGTTTCCAAAGGGAGTTAAATGCACCACTTTGTGGACTCACTCTATGTTTGCTTGGAAAGTTAAATATTCCATTGGTTCAACCCTTTTTCATTTGTGAGTAGTATTGATAAGCAACTGTGGAGTACTTTTGATTGATCTTGTTGGCTAAATTGGGTTCTTGGACTTATTTCTAATCACCCCTTGTTTATGCCCTTTGGATGCAATCTCAACATTTATATACAGGGGAGGGGTCTACTTGAAAAGAGCGTTAAGTGTTCCACAAAGTTTCCCCCCTTTTTTATGCTTTCTTAATCTCATTAGTTTTCTAAGGTGTGGACTCACTTTGAGTTTATGTGAGGAGTTAAATGTTCCACTTTTAGACTCACTTCACATTTACTTGAAGAGTTAAGTGTTCCACCTTTAGTGCTTTGAATACTTTTGGTAGTGAATTACTTACTTTTTATTTCTAGAAGGCCTACTTGGGGACACACCACCTCAAGGGACGACCTTAACTCCTATGTTTCGGTGAAGTATAAATAGCGGGTGGTGAATCCAAAGACACCTCTCTTGGGAATTGAGTTTGATATCACTCTTGGCTAAACCTCAAAGAACTTTATACCTTTGAGAAGTGAAGGAGGAGATTTGGGTTACCGTCTCCCCCCGGCTATGTGATTTTAGATTCTTCTCATCTATGGATTTGGGCCTCATGTACCTTGCGTATATCGAGGACTCCTCTTAGAAAGCCATGTATATCCATGTAGATAGCTTGATAGGATGTTCTTGTGTTCTAAGTACCTGCTAAAACATTTTCAAGAACATACACAAGTAGAATCTTTAAGGGGTAGAAATACTAAGTCACTATTCTTGTTCATGTGCAAGGTTGCTTTGCCCCTTGCTCATTGTTTGAAGACAATTGCTTGCTTGAACTCCTTGATTGTTGTCTTATGTGCTTGATCAATGATAAAAATCTGTTGATATACTTACTTGATCTTTTAAAATGCTTCAAAACTGAGATTTTTATGTTCACTGGTCATAGAGTCGTATGACCCTGGAATAGTGTCACGTCATGTTCTGAGAATTGTCGTGTGATAGTTCGCCCCGCTTGGCTGGAAAGTGTCACCCAGAACCTTTTTGCTATCTTGTTTATTTTGCAATCCGGAGCTGCTAAACTTGCATTTTAACCTTTCGTAGAGTGTCTTTTTCTATTCTTACCTAAAGCTGGTCTGTTATCTGCATGCTCGGACTTGTTCTAGACTGAAACAAATGAGCTAAAACTATTGGATTTGAGCTTAACGAATCCTACTCTTGATCACTTGTTGCATCACGGTTACCTCTCTAGCTACTTGCTCACTGCTTGACTTTAGTCAATTGATTGCTGTAAGTGCTTGAGCACTTTTGACGAGCCATCTCTCTATTGTTCTACTTTAAAAAGTGATCTTTATTAGCTTTGCTTATCTCAAATCTGAGAAACTTTGTCTCATTCTATTAGTGAACCAACATCTCTTTTCATGCCGGTTACAACTCGGTCTCAATTTGAGTAGGAGAGTCATCCTCCATTCAATTATACACAGTTACCTTCTCCAACTAGATGCTCAAGAGCACCCATTAGCAACAATAGTTCTAGTACTAACCAATTTGAGGATTCTAAGGCTACCCCGTGGTACAAAGGAGGTTTCCTCTTTTCTGCATTTAAGACCCCCAAAAACACAGATAGTGTCTCACTCACTTTGACTGAACAAGAAAAATTTCAACTCTTGCAAGAACATTTTGACCATAAAGATAACCAAGCGCGCTTAGAAAAAGAACACAATCAACAAAGGATGGATGCTGCTAGGTGCATGGCTTATAGAGGGACATTTCATGAGCAACCTAAGACTAGTAATCATGAGCATAGACCTCTTTTTATCAATGGCAACAATGGCAACAACACGCCACCAAGATCTCCTCTAAGACCCACTTTCGATATGCCTTCTTCACCTCCTAGACCTCCTCCCTCTCAACATGAGGTAAAGGTTGATGATGAGATTTCTAGTGAGGATCTTATGAGATTTGAACAAGATGTGGTCTCCCAATGAATGATGCATAAGCTTTTAGAGCATAATGGCGACCAATATTTTCAATATATGACTTCTAGAGGATACAAGCTTCCTCCCGGCTATGATGTCAGACAAATTGTCCAACAAAGAGTACCAACTGAATTGGAAGTCCTTCAGGAAGAATTACACCGGACAAATCAACGCCTTACCCAAATGGAAATAGAAAGAGAGCCTCCAAAGGTCTCTTTTGTAGAATCAATTTGTGCTCTTCCCTTTGATAGGAGTCTATACATGGTCCCATTTCCTAGGGATATTGAGGTTCCCAAATATGACAAGTATGATGGAAATGGTGATCCTCATGACCATGTGTGTCACTTTTATGCTCTTAGCATGGACTTCCTTCATGAAGACAAATTTATTCTACGACTGTTCCCTAGAAGTTTAAGAGGCCAAGCTTTGGAGTGGTTTGCAAAATTGACACCACCTCTTAAGACTTTTGATGAGTTGGCTTAGCGATTTACCCAGCATTATTCTTACAACATCCAACAACCTATCACCATGATAGATCTCGGTAATCTAAGACAATATCAAGGTGAGCCATTTACAACTTACTTACAACATTGGAGGTCATTGTATTCTCGATATCCTTGTCAGCTACCTGAGAGAGAAAAGATTGACATTTTTGTCAACACTCTTGTGCCTGAGTTGTATTATGATCTAAGGAAACAACTATTCTCCTCTTTCAATGACATGGTTGAAAGTGCATATCAAATTGAGGATGTAGCTATACGAAAAGGGGATATTGTTATTAATAAAGATGCTAAAGGCAATGGCAAAGACAAGAACAAACCTTGGAATAAGAATAAGAATGTTGTTAATGATGGGGTTGTTGACACTCCTAAAGCTAAAGAGCCTACTTTCAATCTCTCCAATGCTATCTATGCAGCAAAACAACAAGAAGCTACCAACGCTCACAGTGCTCCTAAACCTCAATATGCAGATAAGCCGAAGAAGTCATTTAAAAAATGAGTCTATACAAAGTTGGTAGAACGTTACGATATGATCCTTAAGACTTTGGTTGACAATGGATATCTGACACTTCCTGATAAACCTGGTAACTGGGATCCACTAAATAAGCCTGATTCGTGGCGAGAGGATTCTTATTGTCATTATCACAGAAACAAGGGACATCCGACAGATAATTGTTTTAAGCTTAAGGATGATATTTAGAATCTTATTGAGAATGGAACAATCTCCACTGATGGCTTAACTAAAAATTCTGATCACATAGCTTTCAAAGATCCTCTACCTAAGCATGATAAGGGGGAAACCTCTCAAACACATAAGAAGAATCATGATTCTAAGATCAATTATACATATACTTCTGATACACCTGTGATCAACATGGTAGAGCCTATTGAAAGTGTTCTTATGGTGAGATCTCAAGATGATAATAAAGCCAATCATGGTAAGCCAAAGTTGGTCTTACAAACACGTGGTAGTTAATCTTCCCGAAGTGAGACACAAAATGCTGTTACTAGGGGGAAAACCAAGATTTTCCTTAAAACTACGCAAGATCCCAAGCAAGCTTTGCCTTCCAAACAAGTGGCTCCTTTAGCCACCCCTAGCTATGATCTTGTCCAACATTTGCAAAAGACACCAGCCTAGATATCTATCCTTGAGTTGCTTCGGTTATCCCCTTCGCATAGAGAGATTCTTGATGAGGCTCTATGTATAACACATGTTCCCAACGACATTGATCTGGATTGATTTTAGGCTATGGTCAACCACATTTCATCTCCACTATCTCTCTCCTTTTCTGCAGAAGATGACATATCTATTGCTCACCCTCATAATCTAGCTTTACACATTGAAGTTCTAGTCTACCACACCCGAGTCTGTCGAGTCCTGATAGACAATGGTGTAGGGTTAAATATTGTTTCTTTCAATGTCATACAACAGTTGGGTTTGTCAGAATTTGATGTGGATTCCAAGAAGAAGATTACTATAAAAGCTTACGATGAAGTGGAAAAATCTTCCAAAGGTCTTGTCACGCTGCCTGTCAGAGTGGGCCCTGTCACAAAAGATATTAGCTTCCAAGTATTGGACATCCCACTCGCATATAACATTCTTTTGGGTCATCCTTGGATCCATGACATGTAGGCTGTTCCTTCCACTTATCATCAGTGCATCAAATTTCCATACAATGGCACTAAATTTGTGATTCCTGGAGACCATACTATTGCTATTAATGCTCTTGCTACTACTAAAAAATTTATTCCTCACAATGAACCTTCTATTGATCCTAGTATGTCTTTAGTTGCTACTGAGAAAACACTTAAGATGATGAGCTTTGGTATGGGTGAATATACACTAGATTCCTTTGCTTCTATACCTATTTCTCCTAGGTCATATGGGGAACCTTCTGATCAGATGAAGCCTTCCACTTCTGCTATGATGATCTTTGATACTTTTGTTCCTTCATCCATTCCTTTAGAAGTAGAAAGAGAAGAACAAGCTATCCAAGAGTGGATCTATAGAGAAGATGAGGGTAGTATGGAAAATGTCCTCCTTGATCATTCCAGCAATACTCCCATGCTCAGCAATTTAGACACAGATACAGATGAGTCACCACTACACACTATGGCTCAAATGGGAGATGATCTTCCTTCTACTTCACTTCTTTGGGGAGAAGAATGTATATCTACTGATGATATGGCTGAGGCATCTATGTCTCGAACCTATGTGCCTAAAGAAACATTGCACTATGATAGACAACATCACAACTTGCACGGCTACTAAAAAGAGGTGATCTATCACATATCGACATGAGTATTTCTACTTCTCGGCATCTTAAGCCTCTTCTAGAAGATTCTTCCATGACAGATATGGATGTTGATGTAGTTCATACCTCTCATAACCAACCTGATGTAGTTGATGAGTCTTGCGTAGGGTCCGATGAGTTTAATCCACGTATTGCTTTAGTAGATCACGTTGGTCCTTCTATGACAAATCTAGATCTAGCTACTTTTGGAGCTTACCCTATAGGCTCAACCTCTCTTGTCACCAGAGATGACACCCCTCACATAAATGCTATTGAACTAGTCACTTCATTTCATCTCTCATTAACACTTGTTACTTCTTCCACCAACAAACTAGCAACAAAAAAGATTGAATCAACAATCAAGTATCACAAGCATCAAATCAAAAGAAAAGAGAAATGGTCGGATGGAGAAAACCACATTGTGGCGGTATCCGCACCTAAGAAAAGTAAAAATAAAAATCTGCTAAAAAATAATGATTCTCAAATAAAAGATGACAAGCTGATTCTCCACAAAAAAATGGTGCACTACTTCAAGCATGATCTTATATCTGGTATACTTCAGCTCATTCCTAAAGCTAAGAACAAAGTTGTTAATTCCTTGGTTACTTTGACATCCATCTTATGAATGAAAAGGCATAAATCTCACTTCAAGTTCCTGGTGGATGAATTACTCTATCCTGCTTACAAATCCTACAATCCTACCATCTTTTCATGTCTTCCACCTCATATTCTTCTTGACAATCCACCACGCCATTCTTTCCACCATCCCTTACACTTTACCTTTGTCTCTGGTGACTTGTATAGGAAGGGTCTAGACAGACCTCTCCTTAAGTGTCTAGAAATAGAGGAGTCAGAGAAAGTGCTAGCTGAAATCCACGATGGCATATGTGGACCATATTCTAACAATCCTCCACTAGCTTAGACATTGCTTAGGGCCGGTTATTATTGGTCGAACTGGTTGAGACCTCCTATCATCACAGTTGCAGCATTTGGGCCTAGGGCCTATCAGTTCTCTACATCAGAGGATGTAGATTCTTGATGCCCATTTCTGTCTGGGGCATCCTTTGTACATATTTTATGATCCTGAAAAAATACCAAAAAAATTCATATATGATGCTGAAAAAATCCTAAAAAACATAAAAAGTACTAAAAAAAGAGCATCCTAGTGAAAACCTAGCAATAGACACTTTGATGTCTCATAAAAAAAATCAAAAAGATAAAAATAAAATAAAATAAAATAAAAAAATAGAAAAAGTTCCTTGGTGAAAACCTGGAAACAGGCGCCTTGGTAGCAAAAATACAAAAAAATTGAAAAATCAAAAAATCTATCAAGTGGTGAAAACCTAGCAACAAGCGCTGCTTGAGACCCTCTATACCTATGTCTATTAGTCTTGCATGGCACTCCTTCACTACACCTCTCGCTTTGTCTCTCCTAGCCTAGAATTGACTCTTGTCTTAGTCTAGGGGGCATACGTTGTTCTAGCTTATCTTGGGTCTCTTTGTGCGTCTGGGTTTCTTAGGCACCTTGCAAATGGTGTTTTTCAACACCACCCCAACTATGTTTTTCAGCACTACCCTAGCGTCGAGTGTTTCTTAACACTTATTAGATATCCTTCCCGCCATCTTGGATGATGCAATATCTCTCACTGGCAGATGCGATACTCAAAGCTTGACTCTATGACCTACACACATGCACTTGACTTACTGAGATTTGTTTGACTTTATTTCTTTGTGTGCTATCTATGATAATTTCTTTGCTGAGTGTTCTCCCCCTATGATCATTTTTGATGATGCATAGCTAGAAGACTGAGGGAATGAGAACATGTTTTATTGCTTTTTCTGCTTATGGGTATATTTTGTTGGTCCTAACTATAATTAAGCATTTATGCTTGTTCCACTTGACATTGGGATCTACAAGGTATTATCCTTGACTATTTTCTGTGAGTGCATGCTTATGGCCATCCTGACTTTCTTGTGTCTCGATGCGAGCATAATCTTGCTATATCAAACTTAGGTAATCTCACTGCACTAGTCATCTTGACCTACATGTCTCTGATGCCTAGGTGAGATTTCCACATTTTTATCTGATATAGATCATATTCAGATTCACATAGTTATGCTAGTGTCTATTGTATGATCTTGCGACGCTACCAATAATGCTCGATGATGAATATTAGATGTCTATTAGCATTGTGGCCTTGCAAGTAAACCACTTTTCATGTAGCTTGCATTCTTAGGTTCATGTTAGTTTAGTTTTGCATCTTGCATATGGAGAGAGCTCTCCTTTTCATCTTACGTGGACTTGTTAATCAAACTTCTCTCACCTTTCACTTCTTCCCGATCATGTCTTTCACTTCTTGTCTTTCATCTCACATCATTTTTTTTTCATTTCGGGATCAAAACCAAAATCCGAATTCATCTTGATCACCCAAATTGCCTTTCTCCTTCTTCTGCGTAGTTGGGTGACCTTTTGAGGCCTGATCCTTCAATTTTCATTGGGGCATTCTTCACCTCTTCAACCCCATCTCTCTCAACTTCCAATCTTTCATTCACTTTCAAATCCCAAGTTCAAATCCCCCCCTCCATGGTGTTTACGAGTTGCAGGACTGATAGGTTTGTGCCCCGTGTCCCATGTGTGGGGCATATCTTCACTGCTTGATGGTTATTCTATTCTCTTCATCTTCGATTATGATTTCTAATGATTTGATCATGTCTCTCTTGCTTCTGCTTTCCCTCTACTTGGATTTCACTTTCGATCCCGAGTGGGTGGACACATCATATCTTATTGGCTATCTCTTTCCTAAGTGTTCAGTACTATCGCTACTAGGCTAATCATGTAGGATTTTCTATCTCTCTGCACTTCATTCTTTGGAGTCAGATCGCTATTTGCTTGCCTTCTTGGCTATTTGCTTGCCTTCTTGGCTATTTGCTTGCCTTCTTGGCTGATCTAAGTTGTTTTGTGATCCCAAATCGATCTCACATTTCAACTTCATTCTTTGACGTAATGTGTTCCTAGATCGATCACACATTAGTCAAAGAGGGGCAAATGTATACACCCAAAAATGGTCACCTAGACTATTAGCCCCTTGCTAGCATTTTTGCTAAAATCATAAATTGCTTATTCTTGATCAAATCCTAGTTCTATCATTCATTTGATTATTTTCTATGGGCTAACCATTTTATCCTAATTCTTTATTTAATTAAAAGGAATTTCCTCCCCTTTTAATAAATAAAAAGCCCCCACTTTTCCTCTTATCCTAAGTTGCACAAATAAAGCATTATTCTTATTTTATAAAAAGGGGAAAAAACACTTTTTGTCTTATATGGACACAAAAGTCAACTCCTATTTTCTGATTGGAGGATATTTGTGCACAAGGATCAAGCTTCCTTTTTTTCCACCCTTGATTAAGACTTTTGCCTCTTAATCTCCATGGTCCATTTCCTCTCACTTCTTATAACAGGAGAGCTCTCTTCCTCATTTTTCATCTTAGGTTTTCATGTTAATGTTATGTTGCAGGCTTTCTAGGTCATCTTGGAGCTTTTTAAAGATTTGGAGCATTCTTGGCTTTTGCATCCACATGTTATCATAGTTTCATTTCTTGCATAGTAGCTTCATTTTCATGGCATTCCTACCTTAGATTTCCTTTATGCTTTAGATTAATTCATCTAGCTTAACTAGGAGGCTTTGTAATAGCTTGCATCTTTCATTCTCATTGATTAGCTTGCATTGCATTGCATTCATTTGATTCTTGGGGATATTGTCATTCTTGCCCTTTTCTTCATTGAATCTCCCATTGCATGGTTTACTAGCAAGGTTATAGGCTAAATAGCTCTAGCTGAGAGCATTCTTAAAACCCTTGCACTCCATGCCTAGGGATCTATGGATCGATTTTTGAGACCTCATTTTTGAGTGTTCTTGAATGTAAGGATTCATAGAAGAATGACACAATTATAGCACATAGGCTCATATTTGTGGAAGTTTGGTCAAGAAGGTCAGGATGTTAGATAGTCAAAATGGGGAAAGATTGGGAGATGGTGTTTACGAATATGGATCTGTCATCATTGGTACTAACCCAACGCTCAAGTTCAAAGGTGATATTACAACTTAAGACATTCGATTCATGGATAGGCTCAATGTCATTGTGGGATTCCACTTCAGCCATCGGTGGATTAGACTCGTTAAGTTCACTACTTTTCTCTAGACTCACATTGGGTTTAGATACATATTGGTGAATAATATCAACATGTTTCTCTGTAATAAGCTCATCTTCCTCGGGGATGAGTCCCCATTCATAGTCATTAGATTCATCTTCTGATTCAGGACTTCTGAAAATCTTAGAACATGAGTAAAGTCAGGATGAACACCCCGAAAAGGGTTACCCTTAGTTTCTAATTTGAATTCATACTCATGGGAATCTATTTCAGAATAACTACCACCTTCCTCTTGGTCTACTTGATTAGCTTCGAGATTAGCTGGTTCTTGTGTTGCAACTATCTCTTGTTCCATAGCAGGTTCTCGTATGTTGACTACATTAATCCTTTTGATTGGATCATCTTTTGCATCAAGAAGGTCTTTGATTTCTTTAGGCAAACGTTCATAGGGAATAAGTTCTGAGTTGTCTAAATCACTATCTGATGATTCAATTTCTTCCTTCTTAAGAGGGGCTTCTCCTGGTGCAATTTTCTCTATGATATGAGAATAGTTATCAGTGAGGTAAAAGGGTTTCTTTTTAAAGCCTAAGCCAACAATATCCTTGCTTGACCTACCAGTATGTGAGATAGCCACCACGAGACCTTTTCCTTTGACTCCTAGAGGTCCTTTAACTAGATATCCCATCTTAGCTATCAATTTATCCCCTGGGCCATACGATTTAGAAGGGATCTGAGGTGTTTTAGCATCACATTTTTTGACAACTTGAGATCTAGGTTCATCTTTGTATAGCCATGCAAGCACAACTTCATCCTCTTCAAACTCTTGTTTAGATACTTTTTATGCAATGAAATTTCCTTTATATGCCTCAAGAGGTTCTTTAGACTTAATTTTAGACTATTTTAGAGTTTTTCCATAAGACTTAGGAGAGATAGGGAGAGATGTCAAAGATAGTACTAGCTCTATAGTATATTCTCCCATACCATTTTCTTTGATTTTAAACTCTTTTGCAATGTCTTCCATTTTATATGTGGATGCTGCTTCTGTTTGATTAATAGAAGATTCTCTATTATTAGGAACAAGTTTATCAGCACTTTCCTTCAATGCATTGCAAGTCGTATTCAGATCCACTGGAATCGTCACCTCTACTCCTTAATAAGGAAATTTCAAACACTAATGGTACGTAGAATGAATAGCTTTCATTTCATGTATCCAGGGTCTCCCTAGAAGGATGTTGTAAGCCAAAGGTAGATCAAGAACTTGACATATAGTATCTCTAATAACTAGACCTATTCTGATAGGTAAGACAATGGTGCCTTTGGAAGATCTCTCTTGCTCATCATATGCTTTGATAGTTATCTTCTTTCTAGGATCAATAGCCAGCTCTGAAAATCCCAATTGTGTGATCAAGCTGTAAGAACAAATGTTTAAGCCAGCGCCTCCATCTATCAACACACGTTTGATGCGATGGTTTTGGATCAAGACTTCAATATGCAAGGGCTGATTATGCGGATGACTCAAAGAGTTATCATCTTCCTCTAAAAAGGAAATGTACTATGGAGACGTAAGATAACCCACCATAGATTGGAACCTATCTAAATTAAGGTCGTCAGAAACATTGGATCCGAGTAGAGCTTTGTTTAGAATGGCTCTATGAGCTGGAGATATTCAAAGCAACTCAAACATTGAGATTTTGCATTAGTGTGATGGAGTTGTTGGACAATACTATAGTCCATTGGTCTCAAGTCTTTAGAATTTGATGATTTAGAGACAACGCTCTATTTGGAAGTGGATGATAGATTAAAAGGCATCTTAGGGACATTTGATGAATCAAATTTTGGCCCTTGTAGATGCGCCTGAGCTTGTGATCAAGTAACTACATTGGTTGATTGATGATCTCTATCTCTTCATACAATTGTGATGACATTGCAACATTTAGATAGATATGGTTCTACTATATTGATGACTATATTATTGCTAGTGTAGGCGTAATTGACCTTAGCACCCATATTAGGTTGAGAAGATGAGTCTCCTTGATTGTGCTTAGGAAAGGGTTCCTTAAATGTTGTATGATCATTATTTCTCTTATGATTATCAATTATGATTTCTCCCTTATCAATTTTGTCTTGTATGATGTGCTTCAATAGAACGCAGTTATTATTCTTATGACCTTTATTACGATGGAATTCACATAAATCATTCTCCCTCCACCATTTCGGTCTAGGTTCAGGATCAAAGACTTTCATCTTAGGCAAGTAGATGATTTTTTTTGCCAATAGAGTTTTCATGGCAGATTCCAAGGACTCTCTAAGAGGAGTGAATTTGTGATTAGGATCTATAGCCCAAGGTCTATGATCAGATGACTTTTTGTTAGATTCAGATGTTTTAGCTTCAACAACTTTGATGGCTTGGGTGCCAATAGTGAGATTGAAAGTGGGTGCCTTAGATGGGGTACAAATATCATCAACAATGCCATCTGTGATGATGACTTTATTCTTATTCTAGTGTTTGTTCTTAGCTTTAGAACTAGATCCATATTCATAATTGTCCTTTTGCAATGATATGTCTCCTTTTTGCACAAGTACTTTCTCAATTTTCATTGCATTTTCTACCATCTTATCAAAGGATGTATGATTTTTCATTTGCAAGTGGTAGTTGAGTTCTGGAACAAGATTGTTGATGAATATTTCCAGCTTCTTAGTTTCTGGAATGGGTCTAGCATATAGAGAAAACTTCTTCCTCTATCTTTTGAGAAAAGTCAAGAATGGTTCTCTTGAGTATTATTTTAGATTGCAGATGTCGATCATGGTGACCGAATGTTGAATATTGTAGGAGTATTATTGATAGAATAGTTTCATTAACTCCTCAAAAGTTTTGATGGTAGGAGGCATTCTAGAGAACCAATGAATGGCTGATCCTCCTAGAGATCTAGGAAAGAGACGCATCAGATAGGTTGGTTCATCCATGAACTCCATAGATTGAGTAAAAAATTCTCTGACATGATCTTGAGGATCAGAGTTTCCATCATACTTATCATACTTAGGCATTTCCACCTTTTTAGGGAATGATGGCATGTACAAGTCTTTATCAAATGGAAAAGGGCATAGAGCCTTCATGGATAACTCTTTAGGTTCCTTTTCTTTTTCAAGTTTGTTAAGTTTGAATTGCATGGCATGCATCTATTTCATCATAGCCATGATAGGAGTTTCTTCCTCATGTGTAATGATATCTTCAACATTAAAGTTGGGAGGAAGTTTAGCCCCTTGATGAGCTAGTTCTAGAAAGTATGTTTATCTATCTTCCTTCAAGAAATGCCTCATCATTTTCTTGAAGTCATCATCATTTTGATATCAAGCAATTTTAGAAGGTGTGGGTTCTTGATTGACACTATGTTGAGAGTGATGTCCTTGAGACCCGTGATGTGTCCCTTTGTGAGACATGTTAGGAGTTTTAGGACTCCTTGGGATAGATCGAGGAGGAGTTTGTTGATTACCTCCGTGAGTTGATGGAGGGGGTATGTAACTAGTTTTCAATCAAAAATTACCAAGACCGTCATCTTCGTAAAGACCAGAATTGTAGATTTGCTCAAGAGTTGGACCCTTGTAAGTAGTCAAAGGGATACTATAGAGTGCTTCTCCAGATTTCTTGTGTGAGGAAGCTCTAGTTTCCACCATTAACCTTGGGTGAAGCAAAAGAATAAGATGAAGACAACTGAAGAATGAATTGATTCAAGAAGATTGAATGACACAACCTTGGCAAGATTGAAGTGATTAAACATTAGATCAGACATAAATGAAGGATACTATGCCATAGTAGTGTGGGTGGACACCCAACAAATGGTGAGCATGAGCTCACAACACTTAGCCATTTAGTAAAAAGATTGAATTTTGAAGATAATTTTGACAAGGTTTTGACAAAAGATGAAAAAGACTCAAATCGATAAATCAAAAGGCTCGATCAGACTCAAGAGAACACTTTAGGAAAATGAATGGATTTTTTATAGGCTCTGCTCTATTTTTGACACAATGATTTGTTTGACAGATTCTAGGATGTGTTTCTCAACTCTAGACATGCAGTTTCAGACAGTGTGCAACAGGAAAATAGGCATACAAACCCCAAACAAAAATTAGATCTAACGGAAAGTTGACCAACTGACAGTAATAAGCTCTCTATTTTCAAAATTTTAGGATAGGTTCGCATGAGAGAAAGCTATTTCGCGTGAGGAAGTACCAGGCTTCATGTGAGAATGTGCAATTTCACACGAGAGAATGCTTAGAAAGATGAAATTTCGCACGATAAAAGGACACAGTTTGATAGTTTTGGCATAGATTTTGAGACACAACGCTGGCTGTTCTCTGATAGAATATTCAGTTCTCACATCAAAAAAGGATTTTTGCTCAAATTTTGCAATTTTTGAGTGTTTCAGTATCAAATTGTTATGCAAATTTTGAAGATCCGTGTAACAGTTCATTTCAAGTAACTAAGAAGATATCAAGCACACAAAACAAAAAGCAAGGGAAGCAAGCAATCATCTAAAAAAAATGAACAAGGGAAAAAGAAACCTTGCACATGAACAAGCAATAGTGACTTATTGTGCTAATCCCTAGAAATACTACTTGTGTATGTTCCAAAAAAAATTTCAATAACGCACATATTCCTAGAAAATAAAAATTTGGCCTCACTAGGGTTTGTAGTAATGGTCTGACTCTGCAACTTTTGTGATCTCAAGAGGGCGAACTCCAATCCAGGCGCACCAAGGTTTTGACACAGTCTGAGAATTTAATCAATCAGGAGCTGCTAGGGAGATCTGACAGCCCAACAAGAGACCACACCTGTGAAGATTTCTTCCAAAAGGACATTTATATAGCAGATATTGCTACCATGGCAAAAATGGCTATTACCACTTGAGGTTCCATCCATGTGGTTGAACCAATTAAGGGAATGTCCACTATGATTAACCTTCTCTAAAGGTGACTCATAAAAGATACCACATGGAGACTGGTTCTAGAGTCAAGGATCTGAGTTTCTTATACTACCCAAAAAGAGAGTAGAGCATAGTCCTCTAGCCTTTTCACTTTTAACCAAAACAAAGCAGACAAATTAATCTGACACGCTAAGACCAAGATTATCTCACAAAGATCTATGATGTCAACTGCTTATGATCTATCAACCTCTCCAGAGAGAGAATATATCAATCAAAAGTTGAAGATGCATAAATCTAGTAGAACGTGAGATGCTCTCAGTAACTTCCCTACCTACAAGGGGATCCTTCGTCAAGAAGAGCTTCACATGAATAAACAAGCGAAAGAAGCTCAGTCTCTCAAGATCATTCACAAATAGTGTTCATAGGGCCTATTTACTATGTGTAACAGATATGTAGAAAGCAAATCTATGTTCATTTTATAGCCCTAAATGAACTCTATGATATGAAAGCAAGAAAAGTCACACAAGCTTGACACACGAGAGGTTCATTTTAATCCAAATCAAAATATTATTAGCTTGAGAAGAATACCTTAGGTCCAAAGCTCTACATTCCAGAATTTAGTACACATCCGAAAGTACAAAATCAAGACAAATCGACAACAAACCGTAAGTGTTAGAAATCAATAATCTGAAAGTAAAAATCTGCAAATTTTGTGTCTCTGAAGCAAAATCTTGCGTGATTTAGAATGTGGTCCCACGTGAGGAAGTACGGTCTTGCATGATAAAAAATGAAGTCTTGTGCGAGGAAGTGCTAAAACCAGCAAAACTTCATGCGGCATGATGAAAAATCTTGCACGAGAATTCATGCAGAGATGTACAAAAGTACAGATAGAAAATTAAAAATCATAGTTTTGATAGAAAAAGTACAAAAAATAACGTCGTGCAGAGAATACCAGATTTGAAAAAAAAACTTGAAACCCTTAACCTCAAAAACTTCTTCAAAAACACCAGAATAGGCAGCAACAGGGGAGTTTTGATAGAGAAATGATAGAAGATTAATAGAATAGAAGGGAAACCCATTTTAGGGCCCCACGGTGGATGCCAAAAATGTGTGTCTGAATTTTGTACCTAGCTGTAGACACAACACTTTAGTAAAACATTAGAGGTTAGCAAAAACCAAAATCTGCAAGTAATTGAAACTATGCTAACCAGGTGATCTACTGCCTTCTAGTAGGTGCGAGTATGATGTTCTCAGACTGAAATTGAGATCAGTGACAATGCAACACCTAAACGAAGGATTTGAATGCAAAGAATGAAAAATTGTATGAATGCATATTAATCTATATTTTTGGATTTTAGATGCAATTAGAATGAGAAACTTATATGAAACTAATCTAGAAATGAATGATATGACGATTAATCTAAGAATGATATGAAACTATGAATGCTAAGCTATGACCAACAATGAAAGATCTCACAAATTTCCTGTCACGAGTGCTTGATCCTTCAATCGCCAATTCGCCAGAATGATTATGCAAATTCGAGTGTTGATTGCCAGACCTTTGTGAAGAGCTGAGCCTTGATTTTATAGAAATCTGGGGCTTTGGGGATGCAAGAGAAAAACCATAAATCACTCTTGATAAACTCAGGTTGATTTTTGAGTTATCAAGAAATCAAGAATAATTAATTCATAAAATCATGCAAAAGCAGTTTTTATCTCAAAATAGAGTTTAGATCAAATTTCAACTCATCATCAGATGTTGAGTTTCAATTTTAAAATTGATTGTTAATTTTTAGTTGCCTGCTTTTATGATTGTGCATGATTTAATTATAAATTAATTAAAAATAAAGTGATTTATTCTCAACTTAACTGATTTTAAAATTAAAACAATTGATTTATGGGTTAATCAATTATTAAATCAAACTTTTATTTAAAAACTATATTATTAAATA
Source organism: Chamaecyparis obtusa (assembly GCA_027943335.1). NCBI lineage: Eukaryota > Viridiplantae > Streptophyta > Pinopsida > Cupressales > Cupressaceae > Chamaecyparis > Chamaecyparis obtusa. The sequence continues at coordinate 912,253 of BSBK01005284.1, read as the reverse complement.
TTAACAACTGACATTAATTAATTAAATAATAATTTAATTAATTAGTCATAATATTTTTAGATTTATTGTCAAAATAAAATAATACAATTTAGGAATAATTTAATTAAATTCAATTAAATAATTAAGTGGCTGTATTAAATCTGATGAATTAAATATTCAAAATATTCAATTAATCAAATTTTAGGATAAATATGATTTATCGCCAAATAATCATTAAATTAAGAATAATTATGATAAATAAGGAATATTGCTAGGAATATTCCCTGATGCAGAATTTAGAATATAATCAATTAAATTTGATAATGTGCAGATGTGCCTTAGGTTAGGACTTTTGTATCAATTTCATTCGATGTGTCGATGTAGGAGGTTAATGAACCTATAGCCCATTTTTGGGGTATTACAGGTCAAATATGCATGTTTTTCACCTGTACATATACCTTCTATGATCAACTCTTATATGCACAGGTGATGAACATTCAAATTGGCCTAAGCAGTACTGTGAGCTTTCCTTCCGACACATGTACTATTGTGAAAATCATCACAAGTCCATTTGTTGGAGGAAATCTCATAGTACACATGTTTGGAGGTCTGAAGGAAACAAGAGAATTTGAAGAGTCATGAGTCTTAAGATTGTGGTATATTTTGGAAAATGAAGAGTGGAAAGAAGATGATTATTCTCAATGATCGATAGGTATAAGTCTTCCAGCCCTTACCCAGTAGCTAGGACTAAAGATAGCAGAGCTCAAGAGACTATCATAGTTGGTCTGCATCCTTGGTCCATATACTCACAAAACATTTTACATTTCGTTAGCTCATCAAATGCGGTGATTTGAAAGAATTTAATGGATGATATTTTCATGTATAATGTACATTATTTTAGTTTGACACTGAATTAATTTATCTACTTCACACATTTGTAGACATCAAACATAGCCATTAAGAAGCATCCCCTCCCATGGCTTGAGTAATGTAGGCCATGGAGGAGATGCTTCTTTATTGTTGTGTTTGATGTCTACAAGTGCACGGAGTCGATAAATTCATGCAATGTCAACTTAATAATATACGTTATCATGAAAATATTCTATTAAATTCTTTCAAATCCCCTCATTTGATGAGCTAACGAAATGTAAAATGTTTTATTGGTATATGGACCAAATACGGAGACCAACTATGATGGTCTCTTGAGCTTTGTTTTCTTTATTATGCCAATTCATCACTTTTTTGATAATTAGTAAAGCATTTTTGATAGACACGTTGTACGTCCGACAGGTTGGTTCATCGGTAGTATATTACAAATTTTTGGAACTCCAACTGATCACTGTCAGATAGGACACCACTTCGACTGATATGTGCGACAAGAGTGCTATACCTTCGACAAAATGTCCTGTCAGAATATACTGCCAATCTGTCGGAACACCGAATGAAAAATTGTCATAAAAATGATTTTTCTATAGATTAGTCACATAGTAAAATTGTTATTTATGTGCCCAATTCTTATAGGTATTGATGTCAGAATACCAATGGTTGTCACTCCCGTTGCCATTTCCAACACAAAAATGGTGATGGACACGTGTCAAAATTCTGACAAATAGGCATTGGAAATCCAATAAATGGCTGTCAGAATTTAGCCTCAAATGTACTAGTGGCTAGGACCTTAATCATATGTCACCATGGTGGCATCGATCTCCTTGATATTCTGATTGAGCACATCTAGGGAGGGTGCAAGAGCATTCCTGAGTTGTGTTTTCCTTTATCTTGGACATCTCCTTCTCTGCTCTTTCAATCTTTTCAATTTTCCCTTGATATACATTATTACACATATTTACATCAGTGGAGGGGTCTTCTACTGATTTCCTTGTTCTATCATTGCTTCTGCCTCTTGTATCTTCTTGAAATGGTCATCAGTTATCTTTCTGCCCTTTGCTGCAAACTCCTTTAAGGATGCTTGACCAACCTTGAGTGAGCTTAGGTCAAGTGTAAAGTTAATCACCAATTCACTGAGTCTTTTCTTCCTATACTTCTCTTCTACAACTTTAGATGCAGTCTCTCCAAGGTAGAATAATTGGTTTTGAAGGCTGTGAGGATGTAGCTAACATCATCAACTAAATGCACCTTAGACACTTTCTTGTCTGAAGGAAATAGACTATTCAGTATGTTGACTGATTCAACAAACAATGGGTTCCTCATTACCTACTTCTCTTTGGCCTTCTTCATGGCTAAGAAACTAATCTTGATAAGGTCTTCTTCTCCCCAAGAATCTAGACTAGTGGTGTCTAGTGTCAATCTTGACAACAATGATATAGAAGGAGTGATAGGAGTGCTATCAACTACTTCTTGCTTTACTTTGATTAACATTTCAACTAATGGTTCATCTGTTGGTTCATTTCCTTTTCCCTGTTCTTCTCCTTTTTATGTTTGTGTTTCTTTTCCTTCTTTTTCTATCTCTTTTTCTTTTTCTATTTCAGGTGAGTTACCACCGCATAGTGTTTCAGCCTCTTGTGTGCTTACAAAGGCTTCTTTGAACTTGTCCAAGTCCTTATCTGTGGCCGTAATTGCAATCTCAACATTATCAATAATGATGGTGCTATCCTTTAGTGACTCTGTCATGGGTGCAAACTTATCTACCTCTGTATGTGTTTCAACTACAAGCACTGAGTCCCAAGGACCTTTCATAGTTACATTTGTGGGCTCTTCCACCTTGACTTCCTTTGTGGGCACTTGAGCTATAGGCATAGTAGGTGGGTACATGTGCCTATTCATGAAAACCTTCTCAAATGCTTTTTCTGTTTCCTTAGCAATCAATTCATAATTCTTGTCCATTATATGTAAAGTCCTTGACTTGGTGTAGACTAGGATTTGCAATGTGCACCTAAACCTGTTTTGAAGGCCAAAGACAAACAAACGTCATAGCATATAATCAAATCAAATTTAATGGTAAGCAAACTAAAATCAAAGCCACCTCAGTTTAACCCTAAAACGGATGCGCCCATGCACCGTTTGATATGCTTGGATATAGATGGATGTGGGTGTGCAAACTCAAGCACTTGGAGCATGCAAATTAGGATGATTTGAGGATCAAGAAGACCCAAAATGACACAAAATAGGTATGAGGAACCTATTTTTCCTCAAAGGCCTCAAGATCACACAAATGTGCAAAGCTAAATGAATGAACTATGATTGATTAAACAAGAAATGAATCTATGTTAATCCAATTAAGCTAATTTAGATGTGATTTAAGCTTGGAAATGATCTAAAATGATGAGTTTATGCTTATGCTAGAATGAAAATGACATTATAACTTTGCTATTGAGTCTAAGAGTTGAAAGATGAGAGAGGATGGTTTGCTCAAAGAAGTGAGGCTATTTATAGGAAAAGGGAAGGTCTTGGGTTAAAAGGATGAGTCAGAGTTAGGGCTAAGGTTAGGGTTGAGTCAAGGACAAGTGTCAAGGGAGGATTGAGTTGAAAGTTTGAGGGCATGTGCACAATTTGGTAAATGTGCCCAAGGCCAAGAGGTGGCAAGGAAGGGATAAGAAGGTCTTAAATGCATAATGAATGCATGTAAGAAAGATAAGGAAGGCTTAAATGCATCCTTAAATGCATTTGCAAGAGGTGGCCAAAGAGGTTTCCCTCTTTGTTGACCAAAAAGGATGACTAAGAGGAGGTTAGCATAAGTTTTGGTAAACTTTTTGCTAATGGAATGTGACAAGATTAGAAAGGGGATTAGGATAAAGGGATGGGCAAGTGGCTTTTGGTGAGATTTAGATATTTATTAAAGGTAAATTTAATAAATATTAAATATCTAGGCTTAGGGTTTGAAGGGACTAGATTAGGGATTTGACCCATTTAGAGGAAGGTTTAGGACTTTCTAGAAGAGTTTAGTGCTCTTTAGAATTTTGGCCAACTTTGGGATAAAAAATAAATTAATTTATTTTTGAAGTTTTTTGGTCAATTTATTAATTAAATAATTAATAAATTAGGGATAATGTCCAAATGACATTTTTAGGCTAGATTCCTTAATTAAAGATTTTTAATTAAGAGAGAGGGATTTAATGCCATAAAAATAAATTAATTAATTAAATAAATAATTAATTAATAAATGATGATGTCATCAAAGATTTTTAGAAAACAAAAATAATTTATTTTCTGAAGGATTTTTCAGTGTCTACATTTTGCCCCTCTTTGATGCGATGCCGCAAGTGGCATGGCGTCAAAGACAAGAAAACAAGATGCCAAGGCTAGAATCAGAAGAAGAGGGTATGATGCGCGGGGGGATTGGAAGAAAGAGGATACATGCCCCGGTGGGACAAAATCATGGAAGATGTGCCCAGTGGGACAAGGAGAAAGAGGGATTACGCCCTGGGATAGAGTGTGCCCGGCAGGACGAGGAAGGAAGAGGGATTACGCCCTGGGACAGCAAGAAGACAAAGAGTGCCCTGCTGGGACGAGGAAGGAAGGGCCTAGGAAGAAAGGGGAGATAAATAACCTCACTTCTATAAGAAAAAGGTGGATGAACGCAGAGTGAGATGATAAATGCAAGATGCAAGATGCAGCTATATGCAAAGATGCAAGATTAATCTATATGATAAATGCAAGGGACCAGATAGCTCCAAGTGCAAACGGGAGTGCACAACCTAGATTTAATATAGCTATGTTAGAGACCTACCAAGGATACTGGGATCACGAGGCCTGTCAACAACATCGCAGAGGACTGACGAGGACTGACGCTAAACAAACACACAGGGTTGCCCCAACATCACACATGAAGTGCAGAGGCAACATGGCGGATCCGATGCTGAAGGAACCACAAACACACAACTGACTCACAGGCAGAAGTGAAAGATCAAAAGACCTTGCCCCAGATTATTCGCACACACAGCACACCATGATATAATGAATCGTGGTGACCCTGGTGGGATAATGAGAAGCAAAAAAAGATTAAGAAGACCCAAAGGACAAAATCCAAGGTCAAAATGATAACTCCAAAAAGACATCCTTTGCCAAGGAGAGAGATTAGGTTTGATTGATGGTGGGAAGATTGGTCGGACAGGAGGAACGATGTATCCTCAAGGACCAGGATGGAAGATTAGGTCAGACAGGAGGAACGATAGATCCTCAAGGACCCATGGGTTGGTGAGAGAATAAGTGTAGTTGTTTGCTGGCAAAAGCTGAAGTTCAAGGAATAATCAGGATGAGCAAGGATAAGTCGACAATTGATGTTGCTGAAGCACAAGGCCCGAGTGGGACTAAAAGTTTTCTGAGGCTGGGGATGGGACAAGATATTTGATCAAATGTTGCTGCAGGATGGACAAAGGTTATGTACAACAAGGAGGAATGATATGCACAAGGGATATGTACAGAAGCTCAGGATTGGGGATAGGAAGATCACACTCGGCGGGACTCTCACTAGGACGAAGATAAGAAGGATATTTACAGAAAGGAATGCGCTGTACAGGAAAGGGATAAGGATATGGTACAAGATATGGTACAAAGCTTTGGAATAGGATATGGATTGCAGATGGGTTGGAGGAAGATGGAAGCTGAATGCTTGGGGGATAGGGGAGATGGAACTGTTGGGAGATCTGTTATGGATGGAGGAAGAGGACGGTAGCTGAAAGGACAACTGAATAGATAAATAGCTCAGTTTACTATGTTGGCACCTGTTTGCTAGGTTTTCACCAACATACTTGTCCAAGGTGCTTGAATTGCCAAGTTTTCACCGTTGGACGATTATTTTCTCTTTCTCTTTTTTTCTTTTTTACTTTTTTGCTTTTTTGAATGTTTTTGGATTTTCTGATATATGCAGGATCAGGTTCAGGCATAGAACCTCTTCAGATGGATGATGTTGATAGGATCATTCAAGGGCTCACCTTCTGGTGTTGATAGCTGATAGGCTCCCGAGCTGAAGCATGAGGTGACCACATAGGGGCCCAACCAAGTAGGCTCAAACTTGCCTTTCTTTTCTCTATTTGCTAGGACCTTCTGATTTTCTTTAAGGACCATGTCACCGACCTGGAATTGTCTAGGATGGACCTTTTTGTTATAACTCCTTTTGAGTCGATTCTGGTATGCAACCAGGTGATCGTAGGCTTGCTATCTCTTTTCATCTAGCAGATCTAGCTGTGTGAGCCAGGCCACACGATAGTCTTCATCAGTTGTGTAATTCTTCATGGAGACGCGCAAGGATGGGAGCTCAACCTCGATCGATAGAACAGCTTCAGCACCATATACAAGGGAGTATGGGGTGGTGCCTGTGGGAGTGCGATAAGAAGTGCGATAAGCCCAGAGGGCAGGATTAATTTGGAGGTGCCAGTCACGACCAGAATCATTGACAACCTTCTTGAGGATTTTCAAGATAGTTTTGTTAGTTGCCTCAGCTTGGCCATTTCCTTGAGGGAAATATGGACTGGAGAAACGGTGATGGATGTGGAGTCTGGCACATAGATCATCCACATGCTGGTTTTCAAAAGGTGTGCCATGGTCTGTGAAAATGGTAGATGGTATGCCGAAGCGACAAATGATATGATAAAGGATGAACTTGGATATTTGGATGCCAGTAGTTAGCGTGAGCGGAATCGCTTCAACCCATTTGGTAAAGTACTCTGTGGCTGTTATGATATACTTGTGTCCATCCGAAGAGAGGGGGGTGATCAAGCCAACGAGGTCGAGGCCCCAACATAAAAAAGGCCACGGTGGTGCAATAGGCTATAGATCCTGTGCTGGTGCATGTATCAAATTGGCATGTTGTTGACATGGGAGACATTTCTTGACAAATTCACACGCATCATGTTCCATTGTTGGCCAATAATATCCAACTCTAAGCAGCTGCTTTGCTAGAACCATGCCACTCGTGTGGGCACCGCAAATTCTAGTGTGAACTTCTTGTAAGGCCAGGATGGCCTCGTTTGAGTCTAAACATCTAGATAGGACATTGTGATACCCGCGACGATATAGGGTGTTGGCTACAAGAGTGTAGCAGGAAGCTCTGCGAATAAGGTTTTGGCATTGGTTATTGGTGAGATGGGGAGATATGATACCATTTTTTAGATATGCATGGATGTCGTGGTACCATGGGGATTGGGGACCAACCAAGACACACACCATGTTTGCATCGGTGTTCTCATAAGCTGGCAAGTGTAGCTGCTCGACTAGAAATTCATATTGTGTCGCGTCACGTGGTATTTCCAATAAGGATCCGATGGTTGCCATTGCATCTGCTGCTTTGTTCTGAAGCCTTGGGATCTGATTGAATTGTAGATGTAGGAAATGCTCTTTCAGTTTATCCACCAGTTGTTTGTAGGGTAGAAATTTATCATCCTTTGTCTGATACTCATCAAGGACTTGCTTGATAATGAGCTGTGAATCTCCAAAGACTTGTAGTTCTGTGATGTTCCATTGGATAGCTATTTTGAGACCTAAGATGAGTGCCTCATATTCTGCAATGTTGTTGGTACAGGGGAATCCCAACTTAAATGATTTTGGAATATAGTCACCTTGAGGTGTGACGAATAGGATTCCTGCCCCAGAGCTATGGGATGTGTTGGAACCATCAAAGTATAGTTTCCACATGGGCTGCTCTTCAATCATGCATAAGTGTTCATCGGGGAATTCCATGATTAGTGGATAGGCATCCACCAGTGGTGCTTCTGCTAGTTGATCGGCAATGACTTGCCCTTTGATTGCTTTGCGATCTACATACTGAATGTCAAATTCACTGAGTAACATGACCCATTTTGCCATACGGCCTGTGAGGGTTGTCCTTGATAATAGATACTTAAGAGGGTCCACCTTTGATATGAGCTTGATTGTGTGGCTAAGCATGTAATGTCTAAGTTTTTGAGTGGCAAAGACCACTGCTAGGAATGCTTTCTCCATGGGTGAATAGTTAAGCTCATAGCCCACAAGAGTGCGACTGATGTAGTAGATAGCTCGTTCTCTATTTTCATCATCATGCTGTGCTAGGAGTGCCCCTAGTGCTGTAGTTGTTGTTGAGATGTAAAGGATGAGTGGGCATCCTGGAACTGGTGGTACTAGGATCGGAGCGTTAGCTAGATACTCCTTGAGCTTATCAAAGCTTCTTTGACATATGGGATCCCATTTAAAGCTAGTGTCTTTGCATAAGAGATGTGAGAATGGTTGGCACTTGTCTGCTAGTTGCGAGATGAACCGCCGAACTGATTGAAGCTTGCCCTGTAGGCTTCTGAGCTGTTTGAGATTTTTTGGAGGCATCTCCGTTATTGCTTTTACCTTTTTAGGATCGATCTCTATGCCTCATCTAGAGACGATGAAGCCTAGAAGCTTGCCAGATGTTACGCCGAAGACACATTTCTTAGGATTAAGCTTTAAGCCATAATGATTCAGACGATCAAATACACGCTCTAGGATGTTGAGGTGCTCATCTCTTGTTTTGGATTTTGCAAGGATATCGTCCACATAGTCCTCAAGGATCTTGTGGATCATGTCATGGAAGATCGCTGTCATTGCTCGCTGATATGTTGCTCCTACATTTTTTAACCCGAATGGCATCATGTTGTAGCAGAAGGTACCCCATGGGGTAGTGAATGCTGTTTTATATTGATCTGCTTCCGCTATATGAATCTGGTTGTAGCCGGAAAAGCCATCCATGAGTGATAGCATTTCATGACCCACTGTGAGGTCCACAAGCATGTCTATGTTTGGCAATGGGAAATCATCCTTAGGGCATGCCTTGTTCAAGTCCCTGAAATCAGTATAGATTTTGATGTCGCCAGAAGGCTTTGTGACTGGCACCATGTTAGAGATCCACTCTGAATAATCTATTGCTCTAATGATCTTAGCTTGGAGGAGCTTCTCAAGCTCTACTTTGAAAAGCAATGCTACCTTTGGATGCATTTTCCTTAGCTTCTGCTTCACTGGCTTGACGTTTGGATCTACTGATAGATGATGAACAACAAGGTTTGGATCAAGCCCAGGCATGTGGGCATATGACCATGCAAAGTTGATAACTGATTCCTTGAGCAAGGCGCTGAGAGCCATTTCTTCTCCTTCTATTAGGTTAACTGCAATGTAGGTGATCCTTGGACATTCTTCTGTTCCCAAGTTGATTGGCTTGATTTCCTCTATGATGATTGGCGACTGCTCTGGTCTATAATCTTGGATAGGGGGAAGAGGCAAGGCTTCATCTTCTAGCGCCTGAATTGCCAGGTTTTCGCTAGAAGATACGCCCTTTATTTTTACTATTTTGGAATCAGAATGTGCCCCAAGGGGGTTTTCACATAAAGACTCATGATGTTCTTTTGCTATTTCATTTTTGTGACTAAAGCTTGCCTCTTCCCCAAAATATCCTGCTGGGTGAAGCTGATAGACAGAGGTTGATGTTGGATCCTGATTGCTTGCTGGACCTGATGCCCCTATGAATTCTAGGAGTGCTTGTGCGCTTTGGAACTCATCGATGTGTGCGATGCTTGGTTGGTCCCAATCTATGAGGTCGGGGTTTGTGAGGGGAAGATCTATGAGGTTGATGGATAGTTGTTGGAGGACAGAAGTCCCCAGGAGGGTGTCGTCGGCAAAGATATCATCGTAGGATCGGATGTCTTTCTCTTCGGGGATGTCTTCGATTTCCACAAGGTCATCCTGGCTATTCAAAAAGTTCACGTTGGTCATGTTAGTGCCCGCAGTTGTGGTATTGGGCTCTTGTTCAAGCAGGCGAGAGGTATTAAAGCCAAGTCCTTGATGTTCTGGATTCTGGGATGGTATGATAGGAAACAAATTTCCATCCTCTTGTGGTCCTAGACCACCACCTTGATAGTTATAGTGTTCTGTGACATTTTTGTAGGGGATTGGGTATTTCTCTTTGAAGTACTCAAGAAGTTGTGTGTCACGTGATGGGGGATCTTTGTATAACCATTTGTTAATATCTGGATCTATTTCTTTGCTGTTGATGGTACCATGAGACTCAAAAGTCATGTTTCCAATTTGCTTGAGCCTATAATGTTCCTCAATAGGCTTGTTTTGACAACTTGGGCACCCTTGAGTATGTGGATCACGTGGAAGAGCTCCTACAACAAATGCATCACTGAGGCTGTATTCGCCACAACCCTGGTTGTTGATCTTGACGGATGATAAGGTGGAAGAGAGGATGGTCTCTGGATCGCGATGGGATCGAGATGAGCTAGCAATAGAAGTACCAATATCAGTTCCAGGACAATGAGTAGAATGAGGGAAAGATGCTTCCATCGCACGACAGTATGCGAAGGGGTTAGGATCAGCGTGGATGGTAGCCTCAGTGCCTTGATGTGGAAACTTGATGCACTGATGGTAAGTAGATGGTACAGCCTTAATGGAATGGATCCATGGGCGGCCGAGAAGAATATTAAATGGTAGGTCAAGATCAACAACGTGGCAGACAGTATCTTGCATTGCTGGGCCTAGCTGGATAGGCAAGGTGATAGTACCTTCGGAGGTACGCTCCAAGTTGTCATATGCTTTGATAGTGATCATCTCATGTTGTATGTCAGCCTCCGTGAACCCGATCTTCTTGATGAATTTTAATGTGCACAAGTTCAAGGCTGAGCCATTATCCACTAGAACCCGTTTGATAGCGAAGTCTCTGACCATGACAGCAATGCGGAGAGGGAGAGTGTGGTCAGGAGCGACATCTGGTATATCAGATTCTTTGAAGGATAAGGCACATGCTGCTGATAGGTGTCCCACAAGAGTTTCAAACTGAGTTGTGTTAATGTCCGTGGGGACATGGCCTTCTTTTAGAGCTTTGTCCAGGATCTCCTGATGGATGGGTGATGTGTGGAGCAAATCCAAGATAGATATTTGGGCTGGCATGTTCCCAAGATGCTCTATGATATTGTATTGTGCACTTGGTGCATTATGCTATGTTGTGCGTGCATTTGATGCTGGCCTGGTGTTAGACTGTGCTGTGGATGTAGTAGACGTTGGCCTTGGAGGAGCAACTAACCTCGAAGGAGCACCGGCAATAGTTATCCTACCACTGCGGGTAGTTGCAGCACATTGTCGATCCGGCCCTCTGACGTGGATGGTATTGATGGTGGGCTCATCTTGGATGGGCTCAACTTGGGTTATGCATCCGACATACTTGTCATAGTTGATGTAGGCCACTGTGTGATCTTCTTGCTTGCCTTTGCCATGATTTTGGGGCTCATTGGCGTTGGCTTGATTCTTCCCGGTATTGTGTTGAGGGAACACATTTTGATATATTTGCAAATCAGCGTTGGGTGAAGCTTGAGCTGGTGCATCGACCTGGATCTCCTTGCGATCAATGAGATCCTGGATGTAGTTCTTAAGCCGCATGCACTTCAATGTTTTGTGCCCCTTCACACGATGATAATCACAGTATTCATGTTCTTTATACCAATCAGACTTTGGTGCGTTGTCATCCTTCTGTGGGATGGGCGGATATGTGATCATATTTGCCTTGGCTAGCTGATAAAAGATCTGATCCAGAGGCTCACCCAAAGGTGTGAAAGTCCTCTTTGGATTGTTCTGATTGTCGGGTTTGTTCTGCCTTGGGGCAACGTTAACTGCGTTAATAGGATTGCCTTGACGTGCTGGCTGTTGCTGTTGGTATTGCTGCTGATACTGTTGCACAGGTGGTTGATGAGCTTGAGGAGGCTGCTGATAAATAGGTGCTTGATATGTGGGAGTTGGTGGTTGCTGATAGATGGGTGCTTGTGGCGGTTGGTATGTTTGAGCTGGTGTAGGACTAGCCACAATGAATTGTACATTCTTAGTGTCAGTGGCTCCATCTATAACAACATTCTTGTTACGATTCCAATAACGGGATTTATCATTGTTGGGTTTGTTCTTGGAATCATCCTTGAAATGACGAATAGTGCCTTCGTCTAGGAGAGCTTTCTCGATGCCTATGCCCTTGCTCTTGATGTCTTGGTATGTCTGGAGACAGTTCATTCACATGTGATGGGATAGCTTTGGATGCAGGTTATCAATGAAGATCTTTGTTAGATGCTTCTTTGGCGGCTGATATGATAACCTGGTTGTAAGATTCTGCCATCTTTGCAAGTATTCTGCAAGGCTTTCTCCGTCTTTCTGCTTTGAGTTGCATAGGTCTAGCAAGGACAACTCATTCTCCACATTATGGACATAGTGTGTGATGAACTTCTCAGAGAGTTCAGCAAAGATTTTTATTGTCCCATGTGGTATTTTGTAAAACCACTCAATAGCAGTTCCTCCCAAGCTTTTGGGAAACAGGCGCAGGAGATAGTTATCACTGTAAGCCACTTCTTGGCACGCCATGTATAACTCTTTGATATGGTTTACCGGATCTCCTTTCCCCCAATACTTGTCGAACTTGGGCATCTCAAAATGCTTGGGGAAAGGGATAGTTGCTATGGACCGATCGAAGGGATATGAGCACACCTCTTCGAACTTGTATATTTTATTCTCTGTTCCACTTTGTAGCTCCTTTAGAGCATTTTTCATTGCTTCCCACTCAGCATTGAGGGGTGAGGGAACTAGGACTTCTGCTTGTGATGGAAGCTGTGGAACTGGATATGGCGCTTGCTGTGGATAAATGGGTTGGAACTGATTTTGGGGCAATGGTTGCTGGGGATATTGCTGGTGTGGCATAGGGGGATATTGTGGTAAATGATATGGAACTGCTTGATGTTGTTGGGCTGCTTGTTGTTGTTGAACTGGCGGTTGTTGTGGGACTGCTTGCTGATATTGGACATTTAGAACTTGCTGTTGTAACTGATGGGTGGGAACTTATTGTTGCTGGGGGATGATAGGGATTTGTTGTTGGGGCTGATAGCAAGGGACTTGCTGTCGTTGAGAAATGATGAGTGTTTGCTGAAAGGGGACATGTGGTTGCTGTGGGGGAGGCTGTTGGAATGATGCTGCTTGTGGGTATGATGGTGGTAGTTGTTGAGGTTGGCTTTGGGTTTGGCTGATATAAGCTGGGTGCATGCCTGCGTTACTTAGAGGTGGAACAGATGTGGGGAAGCTAGAAGCAAAGGGTGATGGGGTAAGATAGCCAGGGAAAGTTGGCTGTTGAGGTGGTGGAACTTGCTGGAAGGTATTTGGGATTTGGGACGAATAGCTTGAAGCCAGCGGTAGTTGGGGTAGTTGCTGCTATGCTGCTTGGGCGAAGGCGGTTTGTTGACTTGCAACCATAGATGTAGGAGATTGAGATGGGATCCCCCATGCCTTCATTTCTTCTTGTGTAAGGCCCCACTGAGAGCTTGTGTTAGGGTGCACTGTAGCGGATGATGGAATGGTAGGAGCAACGGGAGCTTGGGACACGAATGATGGTTGAGAGAAAGGAGCTTGTTGAGGTTGTGGTTGAGTGGATGTTTGTGAGGAGGAAAATGAAGGAAACACCCAAGAGAAAAATGAGGTTGGAATGGGAAGCGATTGCGCTAACCCCAAAGAAGAAGGTACGGGTGCTTGGGGGGTGAAGGGTGATGGTGCTCCTTTGATGGTGAAAGGTGTTGCTTGACTTGCGGATGGTGGCGAAGCTTTTGGTGTAAAAGCTTGTGTGAGAGGTGGAAGCTGACTTTGGGTTAAGCGTTGGATTTGGGCTTGGGAAGCCATAGCAGATGATGAAGCAAAAGGGGTAGGAGATGGAGCGGATGGAGCTACAACTTGTGTTGCGGAACTAGCGAGGCTTCCCTGCAAGAAAAGGGGAATGGTGGAAAGCTCTTGGGGTGTTTGCATGATAGGATCAGGGAATGATTGGACAAACGGAGAATATGCTTGTGCTGGAACTTGGATAGTTTTGATGGGGATGCATGGATAGAGAGATGGTGGGATGGAGGTACTTTCTGGCAGATAATGGGCAAACGTGCTTTGCTGATGTTGCGGTACAAGGGCATTGGTCACTGGTGGGCTTTCTGGAGGATTTGCAAATGCTTGGATTGCCAACGGGGATGAAGGGATGTTTGGATCTTCACATGGGTTACTGGCTTGGATCTGGGGATTGTAGGTCATCATGGCGTTGGTGAAAAAGTTGGGATCGGATGAGGTTGTTGGTGGATAAGGATTCATGCTTCTTCTTTTCTGAGATCTGGTCTCAATAGGCATGGAGATGCAAGTGCTAAATGGATGCAAGATGTTTGGCTAAAAGATGTTAATGGATGCAAAGTTGATGAATTTCTAAAGATGATGACTTCTAAGATGCAAATGCAAAGATAGGGATCAAGATGGCGATGATGGAAGCTAGATGGAATGGATATGGATCAAGATGGTGGAGGAAAGATAGGTTGCTGGTGGAAAGCTGGTGAAAGATTACTGAGTGGTCAACAAATGAGCTGCTATTTTTCCCAAATGGAGGATCAAAGATATGATGGGGTCAACCTAAGATAGACTGATGATCTTCGGTCAAATGGTTTCTTATCAATACACTCCAATCTCTTGCTTGAGATGATGGCTATGCAAGGACAAGGTTTGATTTCTTTATGACAACACGTTGTGTCAGAAAAAGGATGATGGTCTCTGATCTTGGATATGGGATAGGAAAAACTCAAAAGGTAGAGCACTAAGTGTTGGTGGAACTCGGGATTTGGAATAAAAGATGGTGGATCTGCCGGAAAGATATGGAAAGCTGATGGGGGGGGATGCTGGTGGAAAAGGTATTGAAGGGTGAAGGGACAATGCTCTATCTAAAGGGATAATGCAAATGACAAGGATTGATTCTAGAATGCTGGTAGGAAGATGAATGCACTTTATGATGTTTTGAAATGCAACTAAGGTTTTGATTAATGATGCAAAGAGTGAAACTAGGATGAAACTAAGATGCAAGGCTGTTTGAGACAAGATTTCAAGATCTGAAGATGGAACAAGACATGAACAAGGAATTGGCTAATCTTCTGGCTCAAGGTTGACAAAGTGATGGTTAACTCGGAAACAGAAGGTGAACTGTTTGATGCGGGTGTTATGGGTGATGTTCTCAAGTCTGGCTTGGGACTTTTCTTTTGCTTGGGTTGCTTGGATAGTGGATTGATAGGTCTTGGTGTTCTTCTTGGCAACTTTTCGCTCTTGATAGGCTTGGGATTTGGGCAACTTCGCTTTAGGATGTTTGTTCTTGCTGGGCATCACTTGGAAAAGAGGCTTCTGATTTTGAGACAAAGGTTTCCAATGGCAAAGGTTAAAGTCAAAGCAATCCCCGCAAGGGACAAAGCAACCCTGCGGGATACAAACAAAGACAACTGACTCTGATAAAGCTTTGAAAGTGTATGTTTCAACAAGTGTTTTCACGGAGTCTTTGACTGTCAAGCACTTCAAACAGATCTACCTAAGGAAGGTGAGTATCAAAATCGCTTGCCCACAGCTTGGTATCCCCCATAAGGGAATACAAATGGTGAGTAATCTTGAGGCGACCCGGTAAACCCCTTGGAATCGGTCCTTGCACAAGGATTTTGATACTTTCAGATGTAGATAGGGTAGCCTCTAGTTTATCAGGTTGCTAATGATTTCGTGGTGTCTCCATACCCGGTTTTGCTGATCATCCGTGACTCACTTAAGAGCCTTGCCAATAATGCTGGGGGAGAGGAATGTTTACCATCCCCAGACACGTGTTTGGCACGAACGCTCGGCGATTAGGAGATATAAGTGATTCTTTTGGACTTCACTTATTTGTATACCGGCCAGGGGGGATACCAGTTTGAGGTCGTTCTCCGAGGAGGAAGCGCTTCTCCTTGGACAGGCCTCGCTAAAAGTAGAACAGGTGAACTTGTCCAAGTTCAAATGTTCCACGTTGCTTACTCTAACAAGGATTATGCAAGAATTGAAAAACTCCTACATGCACATCAAGCAGATTTGGTTCATTTTCCCAAATTTGATTAAGTGATGTTTGAACTTTGAAATGAAGACACTCGTGATTAGGTTTTGATTTGTTCCTTTCTCCAAAATGTAAATGATTTGAACGGTTGCAAGTTCTTTCCTTTTGTGCATTCAAGATTTG
Source organism: Chamaecyparis obtusa (assembly GCA_027943335.1). Classification (NCBI taxonomy): domain Eukaryota; kingdom Viridiplantae; phylum Streptophyta; class Pinopsida; order Cupressales; family Cupressaceae; genus Chamaecyparis; species Chamaecyparis obtusa. Next base: position 896,322 of record BSBK01005284.1, on the reverse strand, counting down.
ATTGGTGAGTTGATTTAAGAACTTTGAAAAAGCTTTATTTTATTCCTTAGATCACTCAAGATTGAATTTGTTTGCTTGCTTTGGAATTTGAAACGAGATAGGGAACAGAGTTATTCGTTCCCTTTAGTGCATTCGAGATTGAGTTAGCTTTTCAAAATGACAATGACATTCTAGGACCTAAGTTCATTTCCTTAATGTCATTCAAGATTTTGTTTTGACCTTTGCTATAATAAAAGAAATGAAAAAAACTAGTCCCAAGCAACTCAGGACAAAAAAAATGAAAAGCGACACTGTCCAGCTTATAGGCGACACTGGAAAGTGCAGAGGCGACATTTCATTTTTACAGGTGACATTTTGTACCTCTAAAGGTGACAAATAAATATGCAGAGGCGTGATTTCTTTCGTCAAAGGCGTGATTTCTTTACATGCAGGCGACAGAAGAGAATTCTGGGACGGAACAGAAGTTATCGATCACGGGAAAATCTCAGTTATGCAGGCGTGAAAATAGAGCTCATAGGCGTCATTTCTTTCCTCAAAGGCGTGATTTCATTGCAAGAAGGCGTGACTGGATTGTATGTAGGCGACATTTCTTTTCATGAAGGTGACATTTCTTTGCTTGAACGCGACATTTAATTACTGTAGGTGAGATTTCTTTGCTTGACGGCATGATTTCTTTTAATTCTTACAATAGCAAGAATGAAAAGTGTGTTTTGATCAAGTTGATTGTGGTTTGAGTCCCACCGGGCGTGCCAGAATGTAGACTAGGATTTGCAGTGTGCACCTAAACCTGTTTTGAAGGCCAAAGACAAACAAACGTCATAGCATATAATCAAATCAAATTTAATGGTAAGCAAACTAAAATCAAAGCCACCTCAGTTTAACCCTAAAACGGATGCGCCCATGCACCGTTTGATATGCTTGGATATAGATGGATGTGGGTGTGCAAACTCAAGCACTTGGAGCATGCAAATTAGGATGATTTGAGGATCAAGAAGACCCAAAATGACACAAAATAGGTATGAGGAACCTATTTTTCCTCAAAGGCCTCAAGATCACACAAATGTGCAAAGCTAAATGAATGAACTATGATTGATTAAACAAGAAATGAATCTATGTTAATCCAATTAAGCTAATTTAGATGTGATTTAAGCTTGGAAATGATCTAAAATGATGAGTTTATGCTTATGCTAGAATGAAAATGACATTATAACTTTGCTATTGAGTCTAAGAGTTGAAAGATGAGAGAGGATGGTTTGCTCAAAGAAGTGAGGCTATTTATAGGAAAAGGGAAGGTCTTGGGTTAAAAGGATGAGTCAGAGTTAGGGCTAAGGTTAGGGTTGAGTCAAGGACAAGTGTCAAGGGAGGATTGAGTTGAAAGTTTGAGGGCATGTGCACAATTTGGTAAATGTGCCCAAGGCCAAGAGGTGGCAAGGAAGGGATAAGAAGGTCTTAAATGCATAATGAATGCATGTAAGAAAGATAAGGAAGGCTTAAGTGCATCCTTAAATGCATTTGCAAGAGGTGGCCAAAGAGGTGTCCCTCTTTGTTGACCAAAAAGGATGACTAAGAGGAGGTTAGCATAAGTTTTGGTAAACCTTTTGCTAATGGAATGTGACAAGATTAGAAAGGGGATTAGGATAAAGGGATGGGCAAGTGGCTTTTGGTGAGATTTAGATATTTATTAAAGGTAAATTTAATAAATATTAAATATCTAGGCTTAGGGTTTGAAGGGACTAGATTAGGGATTTGACCCATTTAGAGGAAGGTTTAGGACTTTCTAGAAGAGTTTAGTGCTCTTTAGAATTTTGGCCAACTTTGGGATAAAAAATAAATTAATTTATTTTTGAAGTTTTTTGGTCAATTTATTAATTAAATAATTAATAAATTAGGGATAATGTCCAAATGACATTTTTAGGCTAGATTCCTTAATTAAAGATTTTTAATTAAGAGAGAGGGATTTAATGCCATAAAAATAAATTAATTAATTAAATAAATAATTAATTAATAAATGATGATGTCATCAAGGATTTTCAGAAAACAAAAATAATTTATTTTTTGAAGGATTTTTCGGTGTCTACACTTGGTTCTAAGATGTGGCTTCACCAAATCTAATAATAAAGTCTTCTCTTCTAGAGAGCATACTAGGAGGGTTTCATCTAAAGTCTTTTCTCTTATCCTTAGATTCTCTTCAATAGCCTGTCTCTTTAGGAATTCTAATATGTTCCACACATTATCTGGAATCATTATCTTTAGTTCTAGGATTGTTCTTTTAAACTTCAACATGTGTTTGATAATCATTCCATGAATTTTTTATTTATCTATTTCACTATATTTTTCATAGTACTTTCCTACTTGATCTATCCTGCCTTCATCAACAATCCTTGAAATCAACACACTGAGACTAGGTTTGAAACTTATTTCTAGAGGTGTTTGAGTGTTCTTCTTACTTCTTGTTGCTTGCGAGGATGGATGACTAGTGCTTATTTCTTTCTTCCTCTTAGGCATTGCTTTATACTCTGGAGGAGCTGTAAGGTCAATTGTTTATGTGGGAGTAGGAGGGACAACATCAGATTTGTCCTGTTTATTCTTAGGATCTTGAAATTTCTCAATCTCTACCTTCTTTAACTTAGGGTCATCTTCCTTTGCTTCTGCTATTGATGCACTCTCAATTCCCAAAGCAATCTTTTCTTGTTTTTCTTTGTCAATGTCTGCTTGAGTTACCCCATGAATTCTAAGGATCTCAGAAGTAACCTTAGCTACTTTCCTTTTAGTTAGTGCACTATTCAAAACAACATCAACTTCTATTGTTTTCTCTTCATAAGTCCCCCACCTTGGTTCATTAGGGTCCTTAGGGGCTGATAGCAGTACTTGTGCATATGCTTCTAGGACTTGTTCATCAACCTCATATCCAAGTGGATGGATCCACTTTGTTCTTAGTTCCACTGCTTCCATACAAGTTGTATCAGTTTCCACCATGAAACAAATTGTGTCCTTGTATTTCTCAACAATATTCTCTGGAATTTTGTATCTCATCTACATTTTGGCCCTAAATGTTTTCAATTCCAGTGTCATTTAATCCTTCAGTGTACTCTCAGTAGATGCCTTGAGAGATATATGTGGCATTGTAGGTAAGCTTTTGTCCAAATACAAGTCTGAGACCTTTCCAACTATGTGAAAGTACATGTATATTATCAAAGACCCAAATCTGAATATTTTGGTCTTGTCATGTTTATTGTCTTTGATGTTATCTATTAGTTGTGCGCACAGGATCTCACATAGATTGAACTCTCCATTCTCTATTACAAGTCTTATTGCTAAAAGAATTATTGTTGCTGACACACTGTTAAACCTGTTGGTGTGTTGGAACCTATACCCTAGTATCATAGACATCAATTTGATGTCTTTCTCCTCTATAGGCTCTATAGTCATTCCACGCCTATCACTTCTTGATTTGCATGTTTATTCAACAATCTTCCTTACATCATTACCCACTGGAAGAACAACACCTGTTCTTGAGAGGCCTGTCATCTCATGTATTAGGTCTCCTATTATTCTGACTAGTACTTCACCTATCCAAAATAGGTCATCATGAATCCTACTAAGTAGAATTTTTATCCATTCGGACTCATAGAACTCATATGCCGTAGCATATTCAATAATGGGATGGTTCTCTAACTGTGCATACTCATCCAGGAGGGTTATCATCATGGTTTCTAAATATTCTCTTATCCTATCAAGTCCTACTAGCTCCTTCTTATAATATATGTATCCACGGATGTCTTCGACATGCATAACCCCCATAGGAGTGCGAGAGAATGCTCCTTCTAGGTCATCCAATGTAGATTTAAATGGGTGCTTCTTAAATACATATCTTTTCTTCTCTACAACATCAAATACAATAGGAGTAGCTATCACTTACTTGTATAACACTTTCCTAATGGTTTTGAAGAACTTCTGAATCGACATGATAGATTAGGGCTTCAGAAACTAATCAAACACACTGCTTTGCTAGAGAATCAATCTGCAATCCTTCATAATCAACTAATAGGGCTTTTGTGCTCTTCAATCACTCTGAACTCGAATGTAATAAGTGATCTACAAGCTTCTATGTACTTTAAAGTAAAAAATTTTCCATTAATGCTCGGCGCATAAACCAGGCTGTCACTGAAAATTTTCAACTTTCATTCTATAATCAATCAGGTCATGCACTCTTGCACGTAGGTTCTACTAGTCTCCAAATGGTTAAATCCAAAGGTGCATACTTAGAGGGTGAGTATATCGACCGCATAGGGGTTTAGAGCTAAATTAGCTCCCCCTATGACCCTAAGGGCCATTCATCCAGATGTAGAGAGTGCATCCACTGTGGATGCATCTAATACATGCTCATCAACCTTATCCTTCTTCACCTCTAACCAAAGCATGCTCGTATCTTTTGAAGCTTTTACAAACTTGACTTCTCCTTTAGTATCCAATATTGAATTTTTTGGTTTTTTAGGGCTTTCCTAAACTTGCGTTCTTGATCTACAAAACTTTGAGATGTGTCCAACCTTGTTACATGAGTGACAAATAACTGGAGGCCTTATATTCCTTGGCACATTGACATGGGTTACCATTTTACATTGTCTAGATGAGTGACCATTATAGTTACATATCTGACATGTAACATTATGAGAATTTCTTACTTTTGGCTGATTCTGATTTCTTTGATTATGTTGAGTCTTGTTCTTCTGACTTGTATTTCAATTCATAGCTCTATGAACAAATTTATTGCATGAATAAAAATAGCCATTAAAAGCTCTTACCTCTTTACAGTTCCTTTCTATATATCCATGCTTGTTACATGCATAACAAGTTCAGTCTACTGGCTTGCGCTCATCCTTGGATGTTTCAATATAATCTTTAGTCTGACTTCCTATCTCCTTAGCATCTGTGGTGTTTCCTGGTGCTTTCATTCTTGCTTGCATGTTGTCAATCTATTTTTGTGCTTCATTAAATCCAATGCCGCTAGTATCTCCTTTAAGCTTTTGAGCATACAACTGAGATTCAATCAAATCCTTTCTTGTGTGTAATTTTTCAATGTGATTCTTAGCCTCTTTCAATTTAGATTCCAAGATTTCTTTGTTGTTTCTTATCTCCAAGATTTCCATGTTTTCTTGCCTCAATTCTTCATTCAGTTGAAGGTTCTCTTTGATCTATTCATCATAGACTTCTTGATTGTTAGTTAGCTTATCATCCAATTCTTCAATCTGTTCTTTCAGGGATGAATTTTCTTCATTCATATTCTTGATCATTATCCCTAAATCACTGGTAGAGAATTCTTTCAAATATTTTCTTAGCTTTTTGATGACTACTTGAGCATCACTGACATTTTCTTTTAGTTCTTCAATTTCTTTTTCAGATCTGTCCAGGTCTTCAAGAGCAACTTCAAGATTTATTTTCAGATATTTCATTTATGTCTTGTCCACAATCTCCTCAAGTGGTTAAACTTCTTTGCTGAGGACTAGAGATCTAATACCAATTGTTAGGAATGGGAACACTGATTGGGGGGGGGGGTGAATTAGTGTTCACTATATCTAATCTTTTTCCTTTACTCTTTAAACTTAACTTGAATTATTAAGTACTTGAAATGAACATTAACTTAAACAAGATAGATGAAAACAACACATAACACCAATATGGTTATGGGGAAACCCAAATAGGTAAAAACCCCAGTAGGAATTGACACCCACTAATAATCTATACTAGTGTCTTATGATCCTTGTTAGAAGATCCTTAACCCTGTTAGGAGTTGCTTTACAATGTATTTAGTACAGTGACCTTGTCAAGGGTCAGACCATGTTTGGAGTCTTTTACAATATCCTGTTAGGGCTGTGGACACACTATCCTAGATCTCACTTCTCAAGTGGTGAAGGCTACAACCTTCTGATCTCAGATACACACTATATCTGTTGGATGAACTGGCACTATGACACTATTTGTCTGATCAGTTCCTTTGATGTGCTAATGATTTGACCTCTTGTAAAGGTCTAATACATCTTATTGACTCTTTGCATACTTCTCCTCTACTTTTCCTCACTCTATATCCACTCTTCTACTTAATTACAATGACACATCTAATATTTATATGCGCATACAAAACAATTAACTACATCGACCCTTTAACCGATTACATACAATGCTTCCAATTGAATTGACTCAAGCCTATTTACAAAAAAACATAATCTTATATCTACAACCTAATTAAAATAGGCACATAGCCCATACATAACAATATTATAGTCGCTAATCAATTTACCATCAGTCGGCTGCATACATTGTTCTGTTCTGGCATTCACTGGCTATGTAACTTTAACTATCTGTAACTTCATCATACTTGCATATCTAATCATGTGCCCATAGACTAAGCATGAATACACTCTTACCATCTTATCTTCTAGGGTGCATACCATAACTCAGTCATACGCACATGCGCTGATGCTCTAAACTACTGGTGCTCTGCTAACTGTCCAATCTTATGTACTTAGCCAATTCCTGATCTTCTTATCATGTGCGCTGACTCCAAAACACTATATGAATTTGTTGCCATAATGAAAACACTATATTAAATCATATACAATAGTATAGTCAACTTGCCAACATAAATTTGGTGGAAGAACACACCACCTTGGAAGAGGTACATCAAGGAATCTGTGGAGCCCATTCCAATGGCTTTACTTTAGCAAAGAAGTTGCTACACACCAGATACTACTAGTCGATAATGGAGAAGGATTCTTATCACTTTGTAAATAAATGTGTTCCTTGTCAGTAAAATGATGATTTGATACATGCTCCCGCTCAATCCCTCCAACCCACCATCACACCTTGGCCTGTCTCTCACCAGGGATTTGACCTTATGGGATAGATATTCCCCAAATCTGCAAATGGCCACAAGTATATCCTAGCTACCATTGGTACTTTACCAAGTGGGTTGAAGTAATCCCCCTCACCTACACTATCGGTAAGAAAATTTCCAAGTTTATCCTGAACTATATCATTTATCGTTACAACATCCCTAAAGATCTCCATACTGATAATGGAATGCCTTGCAAGAATAAGGATGTTGTTGACCTTTGTAAGAAATTTGGCATTACCCAATATTTCTCATCCAAGTACTTCCTGTAGGGAAATGATCAAGATGAGGCTACAAATAAAACCATATTAAAATCCCTCAAGAAGACTGTCGATGACATTGGCCATGATTGGCACCTACAAATCAACCTTTCCCTTTGGACCTACCGCACCTCCATCCATACTCCCACTAGATCCACTTTGTTCACCCTTGTCTACGGCTCTGAGGCTATCCTTCCCATTGAAATTGAGCTCCCTTCCCTTGGGATTTATCTCAAGAACCTGATGTCAAAAGAAGAATATCGAGTTTCCTGCTTACAAGAGTTACAACTCCTCAATGAAAGAAACCTCAATTCCCTCAACTACCACTGCATATGCCAAAATGACATGTGCCTTTAGCTCAACAAGAATATCAAGCCTCATGAGTTTGAGGTAGGTGATTTGGTCCTGCAGCATAACATGAAGAACCTCCAGACTTGAGAAAAGAAAGGAAAGTTTGAACCCAATTAGTTGGTTCCATTTGTTGTTATTGCCAAGTTTGGTTCTGGGGTATATCATATTGTAACACCTGAGGGGGATCCACTCCCTAATCCTATAAATATCCTAAATTTGAAGTGCTTCTATATGTAGTTAGCATTCAGTTCTTGTACAATGTTTATTCAACAAAAACTCCTAAAAATTAGAAAAAGATCATGAAAAAATCCTAAAAATCAAAACAAGTACTAAAAAAATCCTAAAAATCAAAAAGTTAGAAAATTCCAAAAACAATACATATGATCTTGAAAAAAGCCTAAAAAAATTGAAAGAAGAAAAATCCTAAACAATAGAAAAAGTTTCTGAAAAAATCATTGTCTTAGTGAAAACCTAGTAAATAGAGTCTTTTGAGATAAAATCATTTTAATTTATTTAATTCTTGTCACATTTTATTATTCTTCTAAACCATGATTAGTCTAATTTTTAATTAGATTAATCCTAAATCTAGACCTCGATCCTACCCTACTCACATCACTCTCAAAAAATAGACCTACTTGCTAATTAACTAAGGTTAATTAGGCTAATTTTTAGATTCCTACACCCATTAGTCCTAATTATTTTCTCAAACATGTGTGAGAAAGTTTATAAAAAATGACTTTTCAAAAGAATTCCAAAAATGTGTAAAACAAGGTTTCTTGCAACCTTGATGACATTTTCTCACACTTGCTAAAAATGTTGCATTGGACAAAACCTATGACACCTATGACACATATCTTACACATGTATTTGAAGTACACATTGACCCATCACATCTCAAGTTTCTCACACATGTGTGAGAAAACTTGGACTCTTGCATTACTTATGTGTCCCTCATGCGGCACCTATGTGGATGCCACATAAGATCCACCTCACCCTAGCCCTCCAAAATCCTATAAATAAGAGCCTTGCCAAGAGTAAATCATCCATCATTTTGCATTTAGAGAGAGATAGGGTATTGAGAGGGGAGGGCTGAATCAGTGCCCACAAAAAGTTTAACCCATAAACTTTTCAAATCTATAACAACAAACAATATTAACCTTGCAAAATAACTTGTATCCAATGCATGCATCATTCATCCATTCAACTTGTAAAAGTAAATAACATGAATCAACAATATAAGAGTCCCATAACACAAGTATTTTGGTAATGCAGAAACCCTTGTTAGAAGGTACAAAATATGGTGGGGATGACACCCACAAATTCTTTACTACTGCAGATAGAAAAGGTTTGCCTGTTAGGGCTATAAGTGGTGATCACTTCTGGTGATCTTATCGTGTTCGGAGTAACATGTTAGATCAGCTAGATCTACTTAGTGATAGGATTTTAGCAACACTACTTGAGTGTGCACTCGGTTAAGAGATTTACAAAAAGACTATTAGGTCTACTCTGTTAAGAGATATTACCAAAACTCTATTACAATGATTAGAAAGCAATAGGTATCTATCTGCTAATGACAACTCAGCTTGTATGATTATAGATCAATAAAGTACTGAATAGATATCACCTTATACTATGTAGATCTCTGCTCTGAACTGCTCGGTTAGCCTGATTCTAATTCATCTTTAATCTGATTACCTCTGAATATTATTCTGCTCTATCTATCAACTGATAATGTTAAAGTTGGCTAATGCTTCAAGTGCTTCTCCATTCATCCATTAGTTCACATAAAAAATAATGCAAAGATACAATTTTATAGCATACTACTTTATGCTGCTTAACAAAATTAGGTTACAATATCTTAGAGAAAACCCTAAGATCAACGGTGTACAAAAATAACCTAGATCAAAACAAATCATAAGATCTTTGTCACATTTAATGAATATCTCAACAATAAATTATCCTCGATCTTGGTAAAACATTTTATGATTATGTTGTAACCATTTGCATAGATAGATGTGCCATTTATGATTCCTATGTCATTTCCTATGATCCTCGGTAAACACTATATATACTACTCAATAAATACATTGGTGCTCAATGTCCAGTTTGCTCAGTGTTTACTATGCTCGGTATCGATGTACAGTGATGCTCGGTAGAACTGCCCTGGTGATCAGTGTGAAGACTTAACCGACTGGCTTGTTAGTGCTTGCAGTTACCAACTAGAGTAGCATAGGTAACCGACTGATGTCTTTGATACTAATGACAACCTTTAATGCTCAAATAGAGATAAAAATATCCCCCTTTGGCATTAGTATCAAAACCTTAATGTATACAGACCTTATGTCTCAAAACTTATATCTCTACCATATACATATATACTTATCAAAAAATTTCTATATACTCCCCCTCGGTGCATGCTCCCAGTAATGTGTAGTATACTTAGCATCTATTTACATATTTGGCATATACATTAGTTATCTTACTTTTTGATATTAATGCCAAATACAAAAAAAAATGTATACTTACAGCTTGTCAAAAATGTGCTGATGGGTTTTCTTTAATGATTCCAAGAGGTTTTTCCATTCCTCTTTCAAGTTGGTGAGAGCAATGTGCTCAAGACCGACTTGTGCATGCATGTCAAAGATTTTTTCCAACACATAAATTTTAGGTGTTGCAACAAGTTGTTTCACTTTGATAGTGTGTTTCTCAAAAATTTCCAAGTAGGGTAGGAGCTCAGTTTGTAATTCAGTGACTTGATCACTGGCTCTTTCTTCTTGTTTCCTGAGATCTGCTATCAACCGCCTGAGTTCTTGAACTCTTAATATATGCTTTGAAAAAGCTTGTGGCTCGGTTATAGTTGCATGTGCACTGGCTTTCATTTCATTTTCAAATTGTTTGATCTTTTCACCAATCTCAGCAGTGAAGGTTTCCCCAGTGCATAGCTTCAGTAAGATTTGACAAATTAACTAAACGATAGATTTGATCTCAGTAATTAACTCAGCTAATTTAACCTTGTTGATTGCCACTTCTTGGGTGATTCTCTCTGCAAGTTTATCCTGAATCTTTGACTTTTCCCTTTCCTCTATTCTCTTGTCAGCATTGACATCTGGGGCATTGATTCCTTCAGCGAGTGTAGCAAGTTGGTCCATAATCAGAGTATCTTCATCTATTTTTACCTCAAGTACTACCTATTGTAAGATATCTCTTACATTTTCTAATATCTCCTTGCTTGTGCTCTCTTGTTGCAACTTCTCCTGTGCTTCCTTCCTTGTACATAATTCCCCATATTTTCTTAGTTCTTCAGGGCTAATGGTCCTCAAGTCACACTCAAGTATCACAATAACTTCATCTAATGTGACCGACCCTTTTCCTTTCTTCTTCTTCTTCTTCTCCGGTTCTTGTGGTGAATTCTTGGCAACTAGAACAATAGCTTTTTCTTCTGCTCTCAGTGTGTTCTTCCCGGTTGACACATTATCTTCCTTTTTCTACTCCTTGGTAACCTATGTGTTGGTTGATTGAGACGGAGCCTCTGATGTTGTGTCAGGTGGGGTGACCTTATTTGCCTTGGGCTCTTCTTGTGCCTTTGTTTTTGTTTCAGTAGCTTCTTTTCCTTTAGGCTTATTTGCTTTTGCAAGTGTCTCGATGCTTTGTTCCCCTGTTGTATCTTATGGTTGCTTGGGGTTTGAGACATTGGGTTGTTCCTGTGAAATAATTTCAACTGCTTCAACAAGAATAGGAAGCTCACCTGGTAAAGATGGAAATGCACACTCAGTAACTTGTCCTTCATCCTGTGTGATGTCTGGTGCATTATTCACATCATCATCTTCATCCTTGTCATCAGGATCACTATTTGTGATGTCCTCAATGAGTACATCCTTATCATTTGTGTCCTCAATCTGAATCACTACTGGATTCAGTGTATCCTGTGAACTGTCCTTAATGTCTTGACCAATTGTTGTATCAATTAGCTCAGTAAATGATACAAGGGACTCGGTTGTCTTCTTTTTTGTTTCATCATCAATGAATATACCTTTACCTTTGGACTTCTATCTCTTTTTAGACAAATTTTGAAATGCATTTCTCTGGTTTTGCTCTTTGATTGCTAGAATTGAACTCCAGATGAGTTGACCAGACTCATCAAGATCAACTAGATTCTCATCTAAGATTTGCATAGCCCAATTTTTGATTTTGAATCTCTACACATATGTATCCATAAGCTCTTTTATTTCATCAAGAGATAAGTTCGGTGCAACAGATACTAGGACTTGTTCCCTCATCTTTTTCTTGATGTCCAAGGCATATGACCACTTCTAGTTTATTCTTTCTTCAAGTGCCTTGGGTAGTAATAATGCAAACTCTAATGGAACTTTTCTGAAGTTTATCATCATCTGGATGACTGCTTCCTCAATTTTATTTTGGTCCTCATTTGACATTTTGTCAAACCTACTAAGTTCTGGATCTGCAAGATCTCCATTCTCAATTATATCAGCAAAAATATCATCTACAAATCTTTCCTTATTACTAACCACCTTGAATTGTTCATTATTAAGTTCCTCATCTTCTAGGTCTTCCTTACCTCTTATTAATCTTCACCTTTTCTTAAGTGCCTCTGCTATAACCTTGGTATTTCTTTTTGCATAGGTCTTTGTCGATGTAACTGCATTACGTTTTGCTACATTTACAGCTCCCTTCTTATGTGGTGGTGAAGCTATAGTTGATGACCTTGTGTGTGCACTTGTTTGCACTGGCAACTGCCTCTTCTTTGGAACTTGAGTGGGAGAAACTGGTATAGAGTCTTTCTCTATTTATAACTCGGTTTCCTCACTATTATATGGTTTGTTAGCTAACATTAACTGACCTTTGGTTGTAGTTTCAACTAGTGACTCCACTGATGAGTCAGATACATTTTCAAACTTCTCAGATAAAAATTTCTTCATTTTCTTGGCTTTCTTTGTCATTTTACCGATGACCAGAACAATTTTTATTCTTGATTTTTCCTCCTCATAGGTTCCAAAACTTTTAGCCTTCTTGTCCTTCGATAGAGCCAATAATGGTTCAATAGAGTATAGACCGAAATTGTGATCCATCTCGTATCCCATTGGTGCTAGCCATTTTATCCTTGGCTCTACAACTTTAATCAATGTGTGGTCGGTGCTCACTAGGAAACATATATCCATCTCATACTTCTCAACCAGTGAATTCGGAATTCTTCTTCTCAGATTCATTTTTACTTTAAACTCTTCAAAATAACTATCCATAACATTTTCTGCATTATCTTCCAGACTTTTCATAATATCAAAAATTTGTGAAGTAATCGGTTTGTCAGTAGGCCAATTGGTGTGACTGACAGAAGGAAAGAATTTCTAGAGATAGAAAAACAAACATACTAACAATGATCCAACCTTATAGGTATTGGACTTCTGTGACCTGATTGTTTTCATGTATTCTTCAATCTATCTCAGTAGTAGCTCGATGAGGTCTATCTGATGACCCTTCTTTATAATTTTGTAAGCCATGTTGACTACACTACACGGTACACTATTTACTCTTCTCGACTGGAAAAAAATTATAGCCAATTACGTGCGTTGCAAACTTAACTTCTGGATCTGCAATGGGTGCAATTTTTAGTGCTCTACCATCCCATGTTACACTAGTATTTTTCTCTACATCAGCTCACGATGAATTTCTGAATGCTTTGGCTTTGTCAGTAGTAGGGTAACCAGTAACCCTGCTAATCATTCTCTTTGTCACTTGGATCGGTTTCTCTAACCAGAATGTACCTTCATGATAACAGCTTAACACAACCCTAATCCACTCATTCTTGAAATTCTTCAAAAAATTTAGGGCATTGGTGAGTCCAAGTGTTTCAACTTGTTTGTGCTCTAGTTTTAGCTTTGCTTCTTTATCACAGAGTGTGTGATATGAAACATACATATCGAAATCTCCTATTTCTCCAATTTTACAGTGAATGTATGAATGTATATCTTCAACAAGTAAAACCCTAGGTGGGATGCTTGAAAAAGCACCCACTGAATCTATTTTTGATGCTACTTCAGGGTGTAACTTATAATTTGATTCACTATAGTTTGCTGACATGATAAGATTTACTTCCTCTTCCACAACTTTAGAAGAACTCACAGTAGATGCCATTTTAACAAACTAGGTTTTCAGTTAGTACAAAGAATATGTTCGGTAGGGTTTCAACTTACTCAGAATATGTCAAAGAATGTGCTCGGTTTGATTTGCAACTATTTTGAATTAGCTTGAAAGATTCTTTCTTGAACCCTCTCTGTGAAATTTTAGCTCTCCGAAATCGCAATGTGAAAATGAACTCAGTCTTCCATGTATTTATAGAGTTTTCCATGTTCCCGCTCAAAACTTTATGCAATAAATGCTTGACCTACTTTCTGGTTCATGACAACTATCAGCTCGATGACGTCTACAAACTTTCATCAGCTTGCTTAACACATGATTTCCTTTCTCATTTGATGTGTGTGTGAATTTTGTACCTAGCTGTGGACACAACACTTCAGTAAAACATTAGAGGTTAGCAATAATCGAAATCGTGCAATAAAATTGAAGCTAAACTAACCAGGAAATTTACTGCCTTCCAATAGATGCAAGTATGTATTCTTAGATTGGACCAAGATCAGTGACCTTGACGACACCTAAATGAAGGATTTGAATGCAAAATCTAGATATGAATTGAATGCAAATTAATCTATATTTTTGGTTTTTCTGTGCAATTAGGATGAAAACTTGGTATACAATCTAACAATGATATGAAAAACTGATATGAAATCTAAACTAGAATGAATGAAAACAAGATTGATCTCACAATAATGTTGATTCACAAGAAGCTTTGATTCCTCCAATTTCAATTCTCCAGCGTGATTGTGCAACTCTTGAATTGATTTTGATAGCGTAAGTATGCAAATTTCTGAGATTGATGAGATGAATTATGAAGAGTTGAGCCTTGATTTTATACAAATCCAGGGCTTTGGAGGTGCATGGGAAAAGCCATAAATCACTCTTGATAAACTCAAGTTGATTTTTGAGTTATCAGAAATAAGAGATAATTAACTCACAAAAATCATGCAAATCATGCAAGAACAAGTTTTTAACTCAAATTAGAAGTTTAGATCAACTTTGAACTCAAAAAGGATGTTGAGTTCCAAAAATTCAATAACTTGCATTGATTTTCTGATTTAGAGTTTTAACTGCTCTTTGAATGTGCACATGGATAATTGTGAATTAATAAATAAATAAAGTGATTTATTCTCAACTTAATTGATTGAAAAATTAAAACAATTGATTTATGGGTTAATCAATTATTAAATCAAACTTTTATTCAAAAATAATATCATTAAATATGACAACTTGCTTTAATCAATTAAATAAGAATTTAATCAATTAATGATATGAATTTTGATTTATTTGTCAAATTTAAATAATAATAATTAGGAATAAATAAGATTAAATTTAATTTAATAATTAAGTGGCATAATTAAATCTAATTAATTAAATATTCAGAATATTCAATTAATCAAACTTTAGGATAGATAAGATTTATCGCCAAATAATCATTAAATTAAAGATAATTAAGATAATTAGGAATATTACTAGGAATATTCCCCTGATGCAGATTTTAAGATAATCAATTAGAGTTTTCGATGTTGTACAGATGTGCCTTAGGTTAGGACTTTGATGTCGATTTCATTCGAATTGTTGATATAGGAGGTTAATGAACTTATAGTCCATTTTTGGGGTATTAAATTTTGCCCCTCTTTGAATCACTATACGAAGCGCAGTGGTTCAAAGACAATCTGTGTATGATAAAGATGTTTGAGACTGGAACTGATTTGAAAGATAAACTGATTCTGAGACAGTAACTGATTGAAAGATTTGAAGATGTTAGGTCCTGAATGACCAAAGATAATGTTCATTATAGCAACAATGAACCGATGATTACGAAAAAGTGTCAAAATGCCTGATTCTGAATCTTATGATTACGAAGAAGTGAGTGACCGATTCCAGACCTGATTTTCAATAAGAATCACATTGGTATCACATATGAACCCTTCAATTACAAAGAACCAAGGAAATAACACTAATGAACCGATGGTTACAGAAAAGCTGATACAGTTTACAAGATTAGGAGAATACCAGATTGATATGGATCTCGATGAATCTGATATGCCCCAAGTGATGATAGATTTTCCCCAAGCGATGAGGAATTTTTGATGAATTAGCAAGTAGACATGATTGTTATCTTGATTAATGAGGAAAGATTTTGATTTGATAGATTTTGATTTATAGACTTGAATGATGTGCAATACCATGCCCCTTTATTTTGATTTACAGACTTGAATGATTTACAAATTTTGAGTTGATTTTTGGGGTATTACAATTGATACTGGTACTCGGTTAACCTTGAATAGTGATTACCGATGGATAACCATTGCTCGGTCTAACTTTTACCGACTTTGTGACTTTGTTAGCTCATAACATATAAACTGTAATACATCTTTATTCATGTAGATTTGGTATTTTCTCATCGTATATAAGGAACTGTATGTAAAATATGATCATTTTGAAATTTCAGTCCCATACATACCTATATCACCTTAGGTGGAGGTACCGATGTCACCCAATCCAGTGGATGAGGTTTCACCGACAGTATTACTTGACTCAAAATTCTCATTAGATGCCTTTCTCCACATAGTGTTCCTGATTCTCATGATATCTACCATAGTGTTTCCACTCTCAAATACATGACCTTCTTCTGGTACTTGGTCTCTGCAATCCTTTCTTAGATGACTAACCTTGTGACAATGCAAACATGCCATTCCTATGCTTGTCCAGCTTCTTGATTGTCCAAACCATCTTTTCCTATTACAGTTAGCTGCAATGTGCCCATATCTACCACATGCAATACAGTTAGCCCATGTGTTGTAATCCCAAACATAAGAATTACCTTGTCTCTTCAGTTGATAAGGCTTGTGTTGTGTCTTCTGCTTTGGAGTCTATACTTGCTTCATTTTTGCCTTACAATCTCATGCAATGTGTCAATGTTCTTTATAGGTATAGCATAATTTATCCATGGTAGGATTGTTAGCATTCTTATTTAGTTTAGCTCTACACTCATAAGCTTGGTGACCATACTTTCCACAATAATAGCAATAACCATTAAACTTAGGAGTGACTGGAGGTTTACCTTGTGCTCTGCTTCTACACACATTTAAAGTATGTCCCAGTTTGCCACAGTGATAAACTAATAGCATCTTTGGCCTTTCACTTTGACTGTTGTTGGCTTGTTCAGCTTGTTGTGATGATTCTCCTTCACCAATATAGCCTAAACCAGCTTTCCTTCCAAATCTTCTTTGATTAATAAGAAAGTCATCAATATTTTTAGAACTGTCTTTAGCCAATTTCATCATTTCATTGTGCTACTGTTAAGTTTTCACTTCATTTCTCAACTTATCATTCTCTTCTCTGAGTATTGCAACATCTTCAAGTCTTCTTGACAATTCTCCATTTACTCAGTTGACTTCTTGATTCACAACCATCATCTGATTAGATATTTGAAAATGGCGACCGGTGAGTTTTTGTATCTCACTTTCTTTTGCTTGAAGTTGTTCAGTTATCTATCTTCATTCTTCAATAGCTAGATGTTAGGAATGCAAACACTAAGAGGGGGGGGACGGGGGGGTGAATAAGTGTTCACTGTAATTTAACTTTTCACTTTAATCTGAATACTGAATTATAAATGCTTAAGTACTAAATTAAACATTCACATAAACATGAAACATGAAATCAACACATGACACCAATATGGTTACAAGGAAACCCAAATAGGTAAAAACCCCGCGAGACTTAATACCCACTAATATTCTGCACTAGTGTTTTGTGATCCTTGTTAGAAGATCTTTTACCCTGTTAGGAGTAGCTTTACAATGCTTTAAGTATAGTAGACCTGTGTAAGGGTCAGACCCTGTTAGGAGTCTTTTTTACAATGATCCCTATTAGGGGAGTGGACTCACTATCCTAGAGCTCATTTCTCAAATGATGAAGGCTACAACCTTCTGAGATCAGATACACACTATATCTGCTAGTGAACTGTCACTGTGACACTACTTGTCAGATCAGTTCCTTGGTGCGCTCATGCTTTGACCTCTAGCAAAGCTCTAATACATCATATGCTGACTTCACATAACTCTTCTCTACTTATCAAAACTCTATTACAACTTCCATTCTAATTACAATGGGCGCATCTTATATTTATACGCTCATACAAACAAAACAATTAGGTTATCCCTATAACTAATTACAAACAATGCTTCCAAGTGAATTGGCTTAAGCGTGCTTACAATTATACATGTACATATGTCAAAAACCTAAATAAAATGGGCACATAGCGTCTACAACATTAAATTACAATCGCAAACCAAAATAGTCACTGTCGGCTCCATGCTTTGTTCTCTACTGGCACACACTGGCTGTGCAACTTCAACTGACTATAACTTTCATATCCCTACATATCTTCTTATGCACTCTTAGAATAAGTATGAGCATAGTCTAAAAACCTTAACTTATAGGGTGCATACCATAATTCATTCATACACATGGGTGCATATGCTCTAATCTGCCGGTACTCTGTATACTATCCAGTCTTCAACACTTAACCAAATTCTGATCTTTACACTTGGTGCGCTCACTCCAAACTACTATATGAATTTATTTCCATAATGAAAACACTATCTATAGTCATATAATTTAGTATAGACAACTTTACAACAATCTCCCCCTTTTTCATTGATGGCAACAAAGGAATATGACCAAGTCTCTAACTATTCCTTTACACAAAACATTTTGTCTTCTATACATCTTTATACATAAACTTATATCTCCCTATACATATATGTACTCCATATTCTATACAACTCCCCCTTTGACATTAATGACAAAGGTGCATCAAAATTTTTATCTACATACACTTACTAAGGAAAAACATCCGGATATGCAATCTTGAGGTTCTGGATCTCCTTCTTCCAAAAGGTTATCAAAGAATTGACTATCTGTAGATGGGCACATAATTCATATTGAAGCTTCTCCATCTCTTCCAATTCTATTCTTGGACCTTGATCATAGGTCACCATGGTCGCATCAATCTCTTTTATATTTTGACTGAGAATATCTAAGGACACAAGAGCATTCCTTAATTGTGTCTGCCTAGACCTTATCTTCTCCATTTCCTTCTCTACCTTTTCAATTATGTCTAACTGACCTTGATAGAAATTTCTACACATGTTTACATTAGTAGATGAGTTTAGCACTGAGTTCTTTACCTGCTTGATCATTGCCTCTGCATCTTTGATCTTCTTGAGATGGGCATTAGTGAACTTGTCCTGATCCAGGGATTCTACAATGACTTTCCTTCCTTGATCTGCAAAATCCTTTAATGATGCATGACCAGACTTAAGAGAGTTCAAGTCTACTGAAAAGTTACTCATGAGTTCATTTATTCTCTTCTTTAGATATTTCTTCTCTGCCACTAAGGCCGCTAACTCTTCTAGGCTTGAAAAATTTTCTTTGAACTATGAGAGGACTGAACTCACATCATCAACTGAAAGTATCTTCACTATCTTTTTATCTTCTGGCAGCAAATTGTTCAAAATACTTACTGATTCTACTAGGAGAGGATTTTTCATGACTTGCTTCTCCTTTTCCTTCTCCATAGCTAGGATGCTGAATTTTATCAAGTCTTCCTCCTTCCAAGAGTCCAAACTGCAAGTGTCTAGTGTCAAACTTGACAACAATGAGGAGGGAGTGATGGGAGTGCTGTCCATCACCTCTTGTTTCACTTTTAACATTTCAACATAAGTTTCATTTTCTTTCTCCTTTACTTCTTCTTTCTTTTCTTCTTATTGGGTGACCCACAATAGTGGGTTACACTTTTTTAGACATGCTGATTTTTGCTGAAATGACACATTTTTAATAAAATATGATTATTTAAGACTCGAGAGGTTCAATTTGAAGGAATTAATTAGAAATGGTTAGCTCAAATCCTCTTAGATAAAAAAATCATTGATATAACATATATACTCATCATTCATACCTACAATGGAGTCTCCTTCGCACCTATTAAAATGTTGATAAAAAATCACTTCAACTTTATCTTTTGGCAGATCAAATGAATCCATGTGAAAAACCTATCTATGTAGTAAGGTACTACTGAGAAACATCTTTCCAATTTTTATAATGTTAATATATATTAAGTTTATTATGACTTTGTATTTTTAGTTTTACTAAACATAGATATTTCATCGTATCTCCACCTCTATGTTTGATGCTTATGGAAAAATAGTAAATGAGAGAAAAAAAATTCTAAAAAATATCTATGCCCTAGGTATTGAAGTTATCTTTATATCAAAAAAATAAAAATAAAATTAGACAAATACACAAAACGTTATAAGTTATGTAGTTAAGGTATGTAAAAATTACAGCTTAGTCAACTTCAAACATAAATAAAATATGAAATAATCATGATAATGTCATAAAACCAATTGCATGCCCTCCATATGGATGTTAAAAAACAAAATTTGAAAGAATCACATTGATATCTATTTTAGAAAAAAAGTTATGCTCTACGAAAACAATGTAACTCTTTGAAAATGACATTTTTAGCAACATATCAATTTTTGTGGGAGAAAGAAAAAACCAATCAAATCAATTCAAAAATAAAGATAAAAAATATATTTAGAATCTAGATAGAAAATCCTAAAATACTCTAATTTACTTCATCTTCTGATTCTTAACAGTTTAACGAGAATATGCATTCAAATCTAAAAGTTTTATTCAAAATTTAGAGTACAGTGTCCATTCAGGGAAAAAAGTGTAACGCACTATTGTGGGTTCACCCTTTAAATTTTTCATCAGAAATGTCTTTCATGATTACTTCTTCTTGCTGAATGGGAGATGTATTGCTGCATAAGATCTCTGCTTCTTGAGTACTAACAAATGCTTCCTCAAACTTGTCTAAGTCCTTATCAGTAGCCGCCATGGCTATTTCCACATTATCAATGATGAATGTGTTGTCCTTGAGTGATCCTGACATGGGCGCAAACTGATATGCTTCTGATTGAGCTTCCGCTATGGGCGTTGAGTCCTAAGGACCTGTCACTGGTGCATATGAGGTCTTTTTTGCTTTGCCTTTCTTATCTGATGCATAAGTGATGGGTGCAGTAGGTAGTCTAATCTATTGCTCCAAGAGTACCTTCTCAAAAGCCTTCTTTGTTTCCTGAGTTATCAAGTCATAGTCTTTGCTCATAAAGTGCAAGGTTCTTATTTTTGTTCTCAAGGGCGACTTCACCAAGTTTAATAACAATACTTCTTCTTATTTGGAATATACCGGCCAAATATCTTGTAACACCTTCTCTCTTATCCTAATATCCTCTTCATTTGCTTGTCTCTTTAGATGTTATAAAACATTCCACACTTTATCAAGAATAGAGGTCTGTATTTCAAGAACTATTTTCTTGAACTTGATCATATGTTTGATAATCATATTGTGAATTTTAGATTTATCAATCTCACTGTATGATTCATAGTGTTTCCCTACTTGATCAATTCTTCCCTCATCAACAATTCTTGTTTGTAAAAGTTTAACACTAGGCCTGATTCCTACCTAGGGAGGTGCTTGAGTGTTTCTCTTGCTCGTTGTAGTGTGTGAGGATGGATAATTGGTGCTAGTTTCTTTCTTCCTCTTGGCAATAGGCTTATACTCTGGTGGACCAATAGGATCACTGATTTCTATGGACGTAGAAGGAGTATTGTCTTCTTTATCCTTATGACTATCATCTTTCTCTACTTTTATTTTCTTCATTTTTGGATCTTCTTGTTCTTCAGCTGGGCTCTTCAATTATAGAGCAATATTCTCTTCCCTTCCCTTGTCAAGGTCTGCTTGTGATATACCATGTATTCTTAGTATCTCTAATGTGACCTTTGCAACCTTTCTTTTTGTTGCAGCACTATTCAAATTAGCATCGACTTCTCTAGTCTTCTCTTCATATGTTCCCAACCTAGGTTCATTGTCATCCTCAGGGGTTGATAACAGTACCTATGCATAAGCTTCAAGAACTTGTTCTTGAACTTCATACCCAAGTGGATGAATCCACTTAGTTCTAGGCTCAACAGCTTCCATACATGTAGTATCAATCTCCACCATGAAACATATTGTGTCTTTATACTTCTCCATAATACTCTCAAGAATTCTGTACCTCATCTGCATCCTTTCTCTGAAGGTCTTCAATTCCAAAGTAATGTAATTTCTAAGTGTGCTTTCTATGGATGCCTTGTATGATATCTAAGGCATGGTAGGAATGGACTTGTCTAGATACAAGTCTGCCACTTTACCAACTATATGAAGGTACATATAGATGATTAGGGACCCAAACCTAAAAATCTTTGTCTTATCATGCTTGATAGCCTTGATATTGTCTATCAACTGTGCACGCAAGATCTCACACAAGTTGAACTCTCCATCTTCTTTCACAAGACAGATGGCTGCTAGAATAGTGCCCGCAGACATGCTATTCACCCTGATGGTATGATGAAACCTATAACCAAGTATCATTGACATTAACTTAATGTCTAGTTTCTCTATAGGCTCAATGGTCATGCCACACTTGTCGCTCCTAGATTTGCATACTCTCTCCACCATTTTCCTGACATCCTTACCTGCTGGAAGGATGGTGCCTGTCCTAGAGATGCCTATCATCTCATGAATTAGGTCTCCTGTGATTCTTACTAGTACATCTCCAATGCAAAAAAAATCGTCATGGATTCTACTCAAAAATTTTTTAATCCATTCTTCCTCATAGAACTCATATGTCGCAGCATATTCAACAATGGGGTGATCATTCCATTTAGTGTATTCATCTTTGAATGTTTTATCTGGTTTCATCATTGTGTCCATGTGCGCCCTTAATCTATCTAGTCCAACAGGTTCCTTCTTACAATATATGTAAGCCCTTATGTCTTCTACATGCATGACACCTGTGTGTGTGAATTTTGTACCTAATCTGTATACACAACACTTCAGTAAAACATTAGAGGTTAGCGATAATTGAAATCTTGCAAGTAATTGAATCAAAACTAACCAAGTGATTTACTACCTTCTAATAGATGCGAGTATGATGCTCTCAGATTGAAATCGAGATCAGTGACCTTAACGACACCTAAACGAAGGATTTGAATGCAATTAGTCTATATTTTTTATTTTCTATGCAATTAGGATGAAAACTTGATATGAAACTTGATCTATGTGAAAAACTTGATATGAAATCTATCTAACAATGATATGCAAAAACAAGATTGATCTCACAAAAATGCTGATTCGCAAAAGCTTTGATTCTCCAAATTCCAATTCTCCAGCGTGATTGTGCAACTCTTGAATTGAACTTGACAGCATAAGTATGAAAATTTGTGGATGATTTGTGAAGAGTTGAGCCTTGATTTTATAGAAATCCAGGGCTTTGGAGGTGCATGGGAAAAGCCATAAATCACTCTAGATAAACTCAGGTTGATTTTTGAGTTATCAAGAATAAAGAGATAATTAAGTCACAAAAATCATGCAAAAGCACAGTTCAACTCAAATTGGAAGTTTAGATCAACTTTAAAACTCAAAAAGATGTTGAGTTTCCAAAAACTAACAACTTGCATTGATTTTCTAATTT
Source organism: Chamaecyparis obtusa (assembly GCA_027943335.1). Lineage (NCBI taxonomy): Eukaryota > Viridiplantae > Streptophyta > Pinopsida > Cupressales > Cupressaceae > Chamaecyparis > Chamaecyparis obtusa. Next base: position 873,085 of record BSBK01005284.1, on the reverse strand, counting down.
GGAGTCTAACTACTCTTTGAATATGCACATGGATAATTATGATTTAATAAATAAATAAAGTGATTTATTCTCAACTTAACTGATTTTTGAAATAAAAAAATTAATTTATGGGTTAATTAACTATTTAATCAAACTTTTATTCAAAAATAATATCATTAAATATGACAACTTGCTTTAATCAATTAAATAAGAATTTAATCAATTAATGATAGGAAATTTGATTTATTGTCAAATTTAAATAATAATACTTAGGAATAAATTTAATTAAATTCAATTAAATAATTACGTGGTAGAATTAAATCTAATTAATTAAATATTTAGAATATTCAATTAATCAAACTTTAGGATAAATATGATTTATCGCCAAATAATCATTAAATTAAAGATAATTAAGATAAATTGGGAATATCGCTAGGAATATTCCCTGATGCAAAATTTAAGATAATCAATTAGGATTTGATGATGTTCAGATGTGCCATAGGTTAGGACTTCGATGTCGATTTCATTTGAGTTGATGATATAGGAGGTCAATGAACCTATAGCCCATTTTTGGGGTATTACATTTTTCCCCTCTTTGAATTACTGTGTGAAGCACAGTGGTTCAAAGATAGTCTGTGTTTGATAAAAATATGAAACTAATTCAAAAGATATGATGATTGAAGATTTGAAGATAGGAGGTCCTGAATGACCAAAGATAATGTTCACTATAGCAATGATGAACCAATGAAACAAAAGCATCAAAATGCCTGATTCTGAACCTTATGGTTGCGAAGAAGTGAGTGACCGATTCCAGACTCGATTGTCTTAGAAGAATCATATTGGTATCACATCTGAACCCTTCAGTTACCGAAGAACCAAGGAAATAACACTAATGAATCGATAGTTGCAAAAAGCTGATACAGTTTACAAGATTAGGAGAATACCAGATTCATATGGATCTTGATGAATCTGATATGCCCCAAGCAATGATAGATTTCCCTAAGCGATGAGGACTTTTGATGAATCAACAACTAGACATGGTCATTGTCTTGATTACTAATGAAAGATTTGATTACAGACTTGAATGATGTGCAATACCATGCCCCCTTTGGGATTAAAATTGAAATCTGACAAGAAAAGTCAGGTTTATAGTTTAGAAGCATGTTAATTGATTTGAGAAGTGGTTATACATGTCTGAGAATGCATTCTGCATCATTTAGAGGTCCTAGAGACCAAGTTTGACTAGGTAAAACCATGAGTTGACCAAGTTGAAATTTTGATAGTTTGATGTAAGATAATCAGTTAAGTTGAATTCTGGATTTCTGTGATGATCAAAGATCGAATATGCAAGCAATTAATAATATAATGATCTCAGATTTTGATTTTGATCCCGAAAAAGGATTGTACTTATTTCATTGGATGGACCTTCGTGTAAGATTCAACTCTTGTTAGATTCAAAGATGTGATTGAAGAATCGTTTAATTTTTGAAGTTTTTTTTCAGGCATTGTGAGATCATGCAAAGTGCAAAATGGAAAGAAACATGTAGAATGAAATGCAACCTAAGACCTAGGACCTAGTCACTGATCATGTGTCAATTTGTTGTCATCATTGAAATTTTAGGTAACCTGATAAATCAATACAATGCCCACTAGCTATGAAACCATAGACATATGAATATTGATTTGTATTTGCAAGAATCAATACAACACCCACTGGTCAAACAACCATGGACATATGAATATTGATTTGTTTTCAAAATGTCAAATTAGATATAAGCACCAAGGCACAAGCACCAGGATGACCTCAATATCATGTCCATTTTGATATAGCAATTTGTATAAGCATCAAAACATAAATGTTGTGATGACCTGAATACACCTTGCATTACAAACACATCAAACAGTCAAGAGATCATTCGAAATCCAATGTGAATTACCCGTAGTGACCCTTTATCGTTCACATCCTTAGGCAAGATCGCATTTCACAATAGCAGAAAGAATGTACTCAAAAAGATAATAGTTAGATCAAACTTCCTTGAATTTTCTAGGTATCAATGGTCGAGGTACACATGGCCATCCAATTCGAGATAGAGGCTCTTATAGTCAGACACCATATCAATCTAGTATTTCTAAAGTTGTTAGATTTTCACATGTAAGCAGAAGACAAAGAAAAGATTATGCCCCTAGTCATCACTCCCTAAATCCTATAAAGGACATCATCGAGGAGCTCGAAGGAACACAATATGAAAAAATCTCAATGTGAATCAGTAAGCATACAAGGAGATAAAAGCATGTGAAGCACATAGTGTTTTTCAATTCGTTGTTTGAGTGTTGTAGATGCAAAATCCTTTCTGGAGATGAGACAGACTCACTGACTCAACTTGAACCTTCAAAGGACTCTAACTGAATATGACACATCTAAGATACATTGGAGGCCATAGGATATGACATTGATTGCCCCCAGGTTTGAACATTGATAGGATATAGATGCTTGAGCTGATTGGTGTACAAACTGACTTTTGAACCAAGGATATATACAGACCGGGAGATATGCACAAACTAAGGCAAGACTGAAAGCTGGGAAGGACCAAGATTGCGCTGATAGATGGAGCATTTTGAAACAAGTGGCACCCATTTGCCGGGTTTTCACCATCTTGGCAGAGATTCTATTTTTTCTACCTAGGTGCTTGTTTCCAAGTATTCACCAAGGCACTTTTTCTTTTTCTCATTTTTTTTGTATTTTTCATTTTTTTTGTATTTTTCATTTTTTCAAAAATTTTTATTTTTTATTTTTTATTTATTTATTTATTTATTTTGTGTGAATCATCAAGGCACTTATTGCTAGGTTTTCACCAAGATGTTCATTTTTTCAGGACTTTTTCTAATTTTTAAGATTTTTCAGGATATTTACCAAGCACTGAATGCCTTAGGCATAGAATTTCTTTAGATGGAGAACGTTGATTGGTTCTCGGAGCTGTTCTCCTTCAGTCGTTGAGAGTTGATAGGCAGTAGAGCCAAAATTAGTAGTGATAACAAAGGGACCCAGCCAGTTGGGTTCAAACTTCCCCTTACATTCTTGATGTGAGATTAATTTTTAGGATTTTCTCTCAAGACTAGATCACCAACCTTAAATTCTCTATGTTTGACTTTCTTGTTATAGCCTCTAGACATTCTTTTCTGATACAGTCTGAGATGATCATATGCTGCTTGTCTGTGCTCATCTAGTAGTTCAAGTTCTTGCAACCTAGACACTCTGTAATCTTCATCAGTTACTAGACCATGCATTCTGATTCTTAGTGATGGGATTTCAACCTCAATAGGTAGTACTGCTTCAGACCCATAAACTAAAGCAAAAGGTGTAGCCCCAATAGGTGTTCTGATACTGGTTCTGATACTGGTTTTGATACTTGTTCTGATACTGGTTCTGATATTGGTTCTGATACTTGTTCTGATACTTGTTTTGATACTTGGTATACTTGATAGCATCTTTTTCCATTGCAAACTCTCAAGCAAGATCATATCATGTAGTCCCAATGTCTAGTAAGGTGGAGAACAAGAGGGAGTGGCAAGCTAGTGGAAGAGATGGAAGACAAGAGAATGAAGGATAATGAAGGGAGGAAATCCTCAAGGGAAAACTCCTTAAGAGTACCCAAGCTAGGGAAAAAATTGTCATGTAAAGCATATTTGGACAAGCAATGAAAGGCCAGCATAGGATAAGTCACAAAATCATAATGCAACAACAGGAAAGGATGTGGTCCAAGGAGTAGACATGTCAAGAAGCTTCATAGCATCGTGTTTTACTCTTTCTTTCTCTTTTTATTAAATCAAGACCAAAGGGAAAAGGATAGTGATAGGAGAAAATGAATGGTGGAAGATAGATATGAAGGCTAAACATGAAAAGAATGAAAGCAAGATCATCATAAGATAGCTCACAAGATAGTCAAATGTTCGTGTATAGGTCAACCTTGTCAAGATCAAAGAGAGAAGATGGAATGGATGAAATATGTAGAAGAACTATGCATGATGCTTGATTGCTAGGTTTTCATCATGGTACTTATCCAAGGTGCCACAAGAGAGTGGTTTTCACCATAGGATGAATTTATTTCTCTTTACTTTTGCTACCAAGGCACCTGTTTCCAGGTTTTCACCAAGGCACATTTTCAATTTTTTTATTTATTTTTTATTATTATTTGGAAGAAGGCAAGCTTTTCAGATAATGCTCGTTGAAAGGATAAACCATGATATGCCAAGGATTCAAAATGATATTCTCAAAGATGCTGATAGGGAAAGAAAGACAGAAGAGAAAAATGGAGGATAAGGTTTTATGTAAAGCAAGTGAGGTTGGAAGATAGGAGGAATAGGCAAATGAGGAAAAAGGATAGAAGGTAGAAGGATAATGAATGGAAGGATTGTGAAAGGATAGATGGAAAGGAAGGAAAGATCCACATCAACACACACCTTGAAGGATGGTGAGAGGATGGAGGAAATGTGAATGAAGGAATACGTGAAGGAATATGGAAAATGAATAACAGAGGTTGCGGTTTAGGCACATGGAATGGAAGAATGTTTTTGGAAGAAGATGAAGTGGAAGTCTTTGGAAGCTTGAATGTCAACTTCACTTTTTGTTCAATGCCAGACTCTTTCAAGAGAGACTTTGGAATCCATATAGCCATAGGCTTTTTATTTCCTTTTGATGATCTAGAGAGAATATCTTTAATGATGGATTTTGGAACCCATACTTGTCTCGTAGGTTTTTTCTTAGATGTCTCTTTTGAATTTATGCCTCCATGTCATTTAGAGAAGACATGGTGATCTTCTTTTTTTGATGGATTCTTGTATTGCTTCTTTTTCTTGTATTGAACATTCAAGTTACTTCCAAAGAACTTGGGACTTGTGGAAGAAGGAGGATATGACTGGTTTAGATGGGTGGGTGGATGAAAAGAATTCAAGGGTATGCATCTATGTTGATCTTGAGGAAAGATGGGAGATGGAGGGATGTAAGGACCCAAGATGGATGGCGAATTAGGAGAGTTAGGAGGGGAAAGTGAAGGGACATAAGGACCCAAGATGGAAGGCAGACGTGAAGCAGGATTTTGACTTTTTTGAATTTGCTGGCATGAAGACTCATACGACACTAGGTACTCAATCATACGACAGATGGGCAGTACTGAAATGACATTTGGAAAAAACTTGTATGACTTTCTGACTTCCTAAGATGAGTTTTGACTCCATAAAGGAAATTTACTTCAATTTTTGTAAATTTAGGGTTTTCAGTTTTGGATTGTTTACAAATTGTACTGTCCAGATTTGAATAATAGACCACGTTTGTTCATTTTTAATAGCCAAGTAGATAAACAAGCACGCAGAACAGCAAGCAAGTGATTTCAAGCACGTCTAAAAATAATGAACAAGGGCAAAAGAAACCTTGCGCATGAATAATCAAGTGATCAAATTGTGCTAATCCCTGAGAGTACTAATTGTGTATGTTTTGAAAAGTTTTGCAATAATGCACATATACCTAAAAATGAAAAATTGGCCTCTCTAGGGTTTTTAGTAATGGTTTGACTCTGCAACTTTTATGATCCAAAGGGGTGAACTCCAATCTCGACGCACCAGGGTTTTGACACAGTCCAAGAAATTAATCAATCAGGAGCTACTAGGGAGATCCGACAACCCAAAAATGAACCACACCTGTGAAGATTTCTTCCACAAGGATATTTATATAGCGGTTGTCACTACCATGTCTGAAATGGCTATTACCGCTTGAGGTTCTGTCAACGCAGTTTTCCCTATGAAGGGATCGTCCACTACGGTTAACCCTCTCTAAAGGTGACTCACAGATTTATACCACAAGGGGACTTGGCTCTAGATCCAAGGTTTTGATGCCTCTTCACTTTTAACCCAAACAAAGAAAGTAGATGAATCTGACACGCTAAGACAAAGTTTGTTTCACCAAGGTCTGTGATGTCAACCCCACATGATCTATCAACCTCTCTGGGGAGAGAATGTATCAATTAATAAGAGAAGATGCACTAACCAATTTTGATTCACCAAAGCTCGTGATGTCAACCCCACGTGATCTATCAATCTCTCCAAAGAGAGAATGTGTCGATCGATAAGAGAAGACGCACTAACCAAGTTGAATGTGAAACGCACCAAGTATCCTCCCTACCTACAAGGATTCTATAGTCAAGGAAGGATTTCGCTAGGAATCCAATCTCTCAAGAATCACGAATAGTGTTCATAGGGCCTAATTACTATGTGAGCACAGATGTATATTCCCGAAAGAAAATCTACCAAAAGTACCCAAAAAGAAGAAAGAGGAACACTTAACGCCTAGAGAAAATATGAGGTGAGTCCACAAGGTGGAACACTTAACACCTCACACAAGCTAAAAATGAGTCCACAACTTAGAAAATAAGTGAGTTCCAAAAAGAACAAAAGGGTTGTCTGGTGGAACAATTAACGCTTCTTTCCTGTAAACCCCTCCCCTTTAATGTGGCGCTGACCTTGCAACCACGGGGTAGAACGAGGGGTCGGCAGATTAGCGAGTCCAATAACCCAAGATAGAAATCTAGATCAATCACAAGTATCTAAGACTGCTAAATAAATACCTAAGGTGTCACAACCTAGTATCAATTATGCAAGTGTGTAAAACAAAAGCATGAAAAGAAGCACTCAAGCTAGACACACAAGAGATTTATTTTAAGTCCAAATCGAAATGTTATCAGAACAAGGAGAATACCTGAGATCCTCGCAACGCACTTAGTAGATGTTTATCTTTTTTTTTTATAGCAATCTGCACGCTATCCCTCATTCTCAAGTCACCAAAATTAGCCAAAATCACAAAAATTCACCAGTCAACATTAGCTGTCAAAAAAAATTAGAAGTAAAAACAAGAAAATATAGCCTTTGGAAATGGTATGACAGTCAGTAGTCTGTTAGAAAATTTGTATATGCGTGACTAAAATCCGCATACGCATGACTTAAATTCGCATACGCATGACTGAAATTCTCATACGTGTGATTGAAATTTGCATACGCGTGACTTAAATTCTCATACACGCGACTGAAATTTGCATACGCATGACTGAAATTCACATACGCGTGACAGGAATTTGCATACATGTGAAAAGAATTGCAAAGGCGTGAAAAGAACCTGTAGAAGTGTTAACAGAATGTACAGAAGCATGAAGAGAACCTGTAGAAGCGTGAACAGAATGTGCGGAAGTGTGAAAAGAATGTGTGGAAGAGATGTTTCTCTTGTTTGCATAAGAATGACAAAAAAATGACACTGAAAACACACAAAAATTTAAAAAAAATTGATAGAAATGTGAAATGGAAACCCATTTCAGGGCCCCACGGTGGGTGCCAGAAATGTGCATGTGAATTTTGTACTTGATCTATATACACAACACTTCAGTAAGACATTAGAGGTTAGCGATAATCAAAATCTTGCAAGTAATTGAATCAAAACTAACCAGGTGATTTACTGCCTTCTAATAGATGTGAGTATGATGCTCTCAGATTGAAATCGAGATCAGTGACATTAACGACACCTAAATGAAGGATTTGAATGCAATTGATCTAGATATGGAATTGAATGCAATTAGTCTATATTTTTTATTTTCTATGCAATTAGGATGAAAACTTGATATGAAACTTGATCTATGTGAAAAACTTGATATGAAATCTATCTAACAATGATATGCAAAAACAAGATTGATCTCACAAAAATGTTGATTCGCAAGAGCTTTGATTCTCCAAATTCCAATTCTCCAGCGTGATTGTGCAACTCTTGAATTGAACTTGACAGCGTAAGTATGAAAATTTGTGGATGATTTGTGAAGAGCTGAGCCTTGATTTTATAGAAATCCAAGGCTTTGGAGGTGCATGGTAAAAGCCATAAATCACTATGGATAAACTCAGGTTGATTTTTGAGTTATCAGGAATAAAGAGATAATTAAGTCACAAAAATCATGCAAAAGCACAATTCAACTCAAATTGGAAGTTTAGATCAACTTTAAAACTCAAAAAGATGTTGAGTTTCTAAAAACTAACAACTTGCATCGATTTTCTAATTTGGAGTCTAACTACTCTTTGAATGTGCACATGGATAATTATGATTTAATAAATAAATAAAGTGATTTATTCTCAACCTAACTGATTTTTGAAATAAAATAATTAATTTATGGGTTAATTAACTATTTAATCAAACTTTTATTCAAAAATAATATCGTTAAATATGACAACTTGCTTTAATCAATTAAATAAGAATTTAATCAATTAATGATAGGAAATTCAATTTATTATCAAATTTAAATAATAATACTTAGGAATAAATTTAATTAAATTCAATTAAATAATTACGTGGTAGAATTAAATCTAATTAATTAAATATTTAGAATATTCAATTAATCAAACTTTAGGATAAATATGATTTATCGCCAAATAATCATTAAATTAAAGATAATTAAGATAAATTGGGAATATCGCTAGGAATATTCCCTGATGCAAAATTTAAGATAATCAATTAGGATTTGATGATGTTCAGATGTGCCTTAGGTTAGGACTTCGATGTCGATTTCATTTGAGTTGATGATATAGGAGGTCAATGAACCTATAGCCCATTTTTGGGGTAATACAACGCCCATCGGCGTGCGAGAGAAAGCTCCCTCTAAATCATCAAGGGTTGACTTGAACGGATGCCTCTTGAAAACATACTGCTTCTTCTTAGCAACATCAAAAACAATAGGAGTGGCCATGACTTACTTGATATTTTCTTTCCAAAGGATCTCTGAGATGATCTGATGACTTTCGGATCAGCGCAACAAGCTAGGGTTTCTGTAACCCATCAAATGCACTGCAATCACTGATAACTTAATTTCCAACTCTTCACAAGAACTTCCAAGGCTCAATCTTCTCTCAATCTCTCTGAGTATGAATTCAATGAGTGAACAAACAACTTTCTATGTACTTAAAGTAAGGAATTCGCCATTAATGCAACTTGCGTAAACCAGGCTGTCACTTGAAATTTTCAAACTTGAGTTCTACTAATAATCAGCATGTGTGCTCTTGCACAAAGATTCCAATATAATCCAATAGCTTAAGTCCAAAGGCGTATACTCTGAGGATGAGTATACTAGCCACACAGAGGTCTACAGCTAAATTAGCTCCCCCTATGACCTTAAGGGCCATTCATGCAGATGTAGAGGGTGCATCCACTGGGGATGCATCCAATACATTACCATCAACATTTTATTTCTTTCCATCTGACCAAATCATGCTCGCATCTTCTGATGCCTTCAAAAACTTGACTTCTACTTCAGGATCCAAAACTGGTTCTTCGGCCTTTTTAGGGCTTTCCTGACCTTGCGCCCTTGATCTAAAAAACTTTGAGATATGTCTAGCCTTGTTACAGGTGTGAAAAATCACTGGAGGTCTATTATTCCTCGACACATTGACATGAGTCACCATTCTACATTATTTTGTTGTATGACCATTATAGTTACATATCTGACATGTAACATCCTGAGAACTTCTTGCATTGGTTTGATTATGATTTCTTTGATCATGTTGAATCTTGTTCTTCTTACTAGTCTTGCAATTTATTGTTCTATGACCAAATCTATTACATGTATAACAATAACCATTAAAAGGCTTTACCTCTATACAGTTTCTTGCAATGTGTCCATGCTTGTTACATGCAAAATAGGTGCGTTCAACAGGCTTGCACTCATTTTTAGGAGGACTACCATTGTCTTTGGCTTGATCTTTAGTCTTCTCAATATCAGTAGATTCCTTTTGTGTCTCCTTTCTTGCTCGCATCTTCTCAATCTGATTCTGTGCTTCATTGTATCCAATACAGCTAGTGTCTCCTTTGACTCTTCTTGCATACAACTGAGATTCTATCAAATTAGAACTAGTGTGCAATTTTTCAATGTGGTTCTTTGCACCTTTCAATTCAGACTCCAATCTTGCTTTGCAATTCTTCAGATCCAAGATTTCCAAATTTTCTTCCCTTAACTCTTCATTGAGTTGAAGGTTCTCCTTTACTTGTTCATTGTAGACATCTTGATTGTTGATCAGTTTGTCATCAAGTTCTTCAAGCTGATTCACTAAGGATGCATTTTCTTCATTCAACTTCTTGACTTTTTCTTCAAGATCATTGTTAGAGCATCCCTTCAAATCCTTTCTTAGTTTCTTGGTAACTAATTGAGCATCACTGACTTTTTCTTTTAGTTTTTCAATTTCTCTTTATGAGTTGTCCAGGTCTTCAAGAGTTGCTTCAAGATTCTTCTTCAAATCTTCTTTGTCCATGATCTCCTCAAGTGGTTAAACTTCTTTGTTGTCGACCAGAGCTATGATACCAATTTTTAGGAATGGAAACAATGAGAGGGGGTGGGGGTGAATTAGTGTTCACTATAATTTAACTTTTCACTTTAATTTGAATATTGAATTATAAATGCTTAAGTAATGAATTAAACATTCACATAAACATGAAACATGAAATCAACACATGACACCAATATGGTTACGGGGAAACCCAAATAGGTAAAAACCCTGGTGGGACTTGATACCCACTAATATTCTACACTAGTCTTTTGTGATCCTTGTTAGAAGATCCTTTACCTTGTTAGGAGTAGCTTTAAAATGCTTTAAGTATAGTAGACCTAGTTAAGGGTCAGACCCTATTAGGTGTCATTTACAATGATCCCTATTAGGGGAGTGGACTCACTATCCTAGAGCTCACTGCTCAAATGATGAATGCTACAACCTTCTGAGATCAGATACACACTATATCTACTGGTGAACTGTCACTGTGACACTGCTTGTCAGATCAATTCCTTGGTGCACTCATGCTTTGACCTCTAGCAAAGCTCTAATACATCATATGTTGACTTTGCATACCTCTTCTCTACTTATCACAACTCTATTACAACTTCCATTCTAATTACAATGGGTGCATCTTATATTTATACTCTCATACAAACAAAACAATTAGGTCAGCCCTATAACTAATTACAAACAATGCTTCCAAGTGAATTGGCTTAAGCGTGCTTATAATTATACATGTACATATGTCAGCAACCTAAATACAATGGGTGCATATGCTCTACAACATTACATTACAATCGCAAACCAAAATAGTCACTGTCGGCTCCATGCTCTGTTCTCTACTGGCACACACTGGCTATGCAACTTCAACTGACTATAACTTTCATATCCCTACATATCTTCTTATGTGCCCTTAGACTAAGCATGAGTATAGTCTAACAACCTTAACTTCTAGGGTGCATACCATAATTCATCCGTATGCATGGGCGCATATGCTCTGATCTGCCGGTACTCTGTATACTGTCTAGTCTTCAACACTTAACCGAATTCTGATCTTTACACTTGGTGCACTCACTCCAAACTACTATATGACTTTGTTTCCATAATGACAACACTATCTATACTCATATACTTCAGTCTAGACAACTTTCCAACACTAGATTCCTTTCTTTCTCAGCCTGTCTAGCATTGTTCATTATCTCTACCATTCTCACCATCTATGATTCCTGATTGATTTGCAGTGCTTTCACTTGTTCAGTTAAGTGAAGGTTCTTTTTAGAAAAATCAAAGATTATGCTTTTAGATCCATTTGAAATACTTCTAGAACTAGATCCAATATGATCAAATAAATCCTCAATCACGTCTTCATGGTAGGCAATCTCATTTTGCAGAATAGCTAGGTTGTTCCTTTCAACCAGCAATTTCTTCAGTCCATCCTTAGCTTGTTTATACTTCTCAACAAACATCTGCACTTGAATCTCCTAATTCTCTATTATTTTATCTAACTTATACCTCTCCATGACTAGATCTTTACCCTTCAGTGGTTAAACTGTCCAATAAGAGAACTGTGCTCTGATACCAATTGTTGGATTAGGAGAGATAGGTTACTAAGAGGGGAGGGGTGAATCAGTGCCCACAAAAACTTTAAATCATAAACCATTCAAATCTATAAAAACAAACAATATTAACCTTGCAAAATAACTTTTATCCAATGCATGTATCATTCATCCATTCAAATTGTAAAAGTAAATAACATGAAATCAACAATATAAGAGTCCCATAACACAAGTATTTTGGTAATGCAGAAACCCTTTTTAGAAGGTAAAAACTATGGTGGGGATGACACCCACAAATTCTTTACTACTGCAGATAGAAAAGGTTTGCCTGTTAGGGCTACAAGTGGTGATCACTTCTGGTGATCTTACCCTATTAGGAGTAACATGTTAGATCAACTAGATCTACCTAGTGATAGGATTTTAGCAACACTACTTGAGTGTGCACTCGGTTAAGAGATTTACAAAAAGACTGTTAGGTCTACTCTATTAAGAGATTTTACCAAAACTCTATTACAATGATTAGAAAGAAATAGGTATCTATTTGCTAATGACAAATCAGCTTGTCTGATTACAAATCAATAAAGTACTGAATAGATATCACCTTATACTATGTAGATCTCTGCTCTAAACTGCTCGGTTAGCCTGATTCTGATTCTGCTTTAATCTGATTACCTCTGAATACTATTCTACTCTGTCTGCCAACTAATAATCTTGAAGTTGGCTAATGCTTCAAGTGCTTCTTCATTCATGCAATAGTTCACATAAAAAATGATGCAAAGATACAGTTTTATAGCATACTACTTTATGCCGCTTAACAAAATTAGGTTACAATATCTTAGAGAAAACCCTAAGATCAATGGTGTACAAAAATAACCTAGATCAAAAAAAATCATAAGATCTTCATCGCATTTAATGAATATCTCAACAATAAATTATCCTTGATCTTGGTAAAACATTTTGTGATTCAATTATAATCATTTGCATAGATAGATGTGCCATTTATGATTCCTATGTCATTTCTTGTGATCCTCGATAAACACAGTATATACTGCTCAGTAAATACATTTGTATTCAGTGTCTAGTTTTCTTGGTGTTTACTGTGCTTGGTGTCTAGTTTTCTTGGTGTTTACTATGCTTGGTATTGGTGTACACTGATGCTCGGTAGAACTGCCCTGGTGTTCAGTGTGAAGACTTCACCGAATGGCTTGTTAGTTCTTGTAGTTACCGACTAGAGTAGCATAGGTAACCGACCGATGTCTTTGATACTAATGACAACCTTTAATGCTCAAATAGAGATAACACTCTTAGACATGTGTACTTGAAGTACACATTGACCCATCACATCTCAAGTTTCTCACACATGTGTGAGAAAACTTAGACTCTTAAATTACTTATGTGTCCCTCATGTGGCACCTATGTGGATGCCACATAAGATCCACCTCATCCCAACCCTCCAAAATCCTATAAATAGGAGCCTTGCCAAGAGAAAATCATGCATCATTTTGCATTTAGAGTTATCATGGTAGTTTCTTGACTGCAGTTATTTTCATTGCATTTAGAAATTTTTATCTAACTTTTTTGGTAGTTTCTTGCATTCATTAATGGTAGATAGTTTCATTTAGTTCATTTCTACTCTTTTTATTCACATTGAATGCTTGAGGCTAGTTATTTATAACTAGTTCTTTAGTTCATTCAATATCATCTTTATTTAATTTTCATTTAGTTCTTGGCATTCATCATTTCTTTAATCAAAGTGGGATTTAGTTTATTGTGTTGGGAGAGCACACCCACAACCATCTCTAAGAGCTTAAATCAAGCAAGTCTTGGGTGCACTTGCTTCATGCTCATCAGAGGTTGTGGTGGAAGCCTTTTGTTTTGGTTTTGAAAGACTTTAAACATGTTAGATTAATATTGAATATGTTATTTTTCCCTAACATTTGCATGTTTGAGCTTTTTCCCAACAGGTAGGTTTTCATCACATACACTCATAATAGTTTGGACATTTACCTACTTGGTAAATGTCAAACATGTGGCATAACCTACTTAGATATAACAAACTACTAGTTTAGAGAGTTGACATATAAATCTAAATGAGGGTGTTAAGATCAACTACTCAATTATCGAATAGAGTGATATGTGTAGCTAAATGATAAAAACATGTGGGATCATATTAACTAACTCTAATTAACCTCAAAAAACTAAATATTTTTCTTAGGAAAAATAAATATCCTCTACCATAGTGAAAAATTAAAAAAAACCCCACATAAACATCCCCCTTAAGTGTAGCTTGGGTGGGTGAAAAGACGGGTCTCTTAAAATGAAATCCTCCCAAACTAGAGAGATAAAATAACCCTAAGAAGAGAGGAGGGGGAGAACTAAATCAAATAATCCTAAAGTAGACACATGTTGCACCCCTAGTAAAGATTATAGATGGAGGAACTTCCTTTTAGTGGATGTTTTATGAAGATATATGCAATCTTCTCTGATGTTCAATAATACTTAAGATCAATGACATTTTCATGAATCAACTCTTGAATGTAATGCATATGTGTTAGAAATAGGTAATACTGAGAGGGGGGGGTGAATCAGTATTCTACAAACTTTTACTTTTTCCCAATTATGGATATAACAAATTATCTTAATACATGCATAACATAGGAAACTAAACAGCATGCATAGCAATAAAAAAAAGAGCTCATAACACATTATTTGTTCTCGAGGAAACCCTGGCCAAGGGAAAACCTCAGTGGGGATGGTACGCACAAAGATCCACTAATCAAAAGTATCATGTTAAGGATGTTGACCCTATTAAGAGTTGATTACATGCATATAGTGTCTCAGTCCTGATTAAGGGACTATAGGCCTTGTTAGAAGCCTCAACCCTGTTAGGAGTTTGTAGTACAAAATATGATTACCAGATGAGCCCACTACCCAAACAAGTAATATACAATATTCACTGATTACAAAATAGGTCAAGGTACATAACCTTATATTGCTTACAATTTCGCATCAATATCTCTTCGCTGCTCTTTCACTATCGCTATCACATACTATAAAGGATAAAATATGGATGGGGTCCTAGAAGAATGGTTTGCACATAAAAGAGACCCCAAAACTAATAATTTATACTTAAATTTGAATTGTATTGATATAGAAAGTAAATATAGATGATTAATATTGAAATGAAGAGATAAAGGTACCTACCTCCGAAAAAGAACCTACTGAAAACCCTGTCAAACAATCTCAGAAACTGTTGATTTTTATGATCTTGAATCGAAACTGCGAGAGCTACAAAACCCAAAAATATTTTCCAATTCTAAGGGAGGTTGAGTTTGACCGTCATAAAAGGTCAAATACTACATTTTTATTCTGAAGGTCGATTTTGACTTTGTTCACAGATCTCGGAAGTTCGCCAAAAAGGGTATCCAAATTTTCTCTCAGATCCAAAATCTTGCACTTGTACCTACAAGAAAAATGGTTTTGTTGTTTGTTTGGGGGGTTTGCCTTGGTCAAACCCCAGTTTGGAATCAACCTTAATATTGAAATTGAAATGGAGAATGCTAGCAAGTAGTAGAAGTAGATCTAACAATGAAGCTATGACATTCAATAGATATGCAATTGTATTTGAAATGTAATCAAGTATATTGATATGAAAGCTTGAACACAATAATGTAAATCAAACCTCCATGGTTGTATGCTTGTAATCCACCTTGAGAGAAGAATGAAATGGATCTTGAAGATGAACAAAAGGATCTTGAAGGAAGATCACACCATCATGATGGCTAGATCTAGGGTTTGAATGATGAATCTTGAATGCTTGAACCAAATCCCTTCAATGGCTTGAATGCTTGAATCCTTGATCTTCAATGGAGAACTTGGATGGAGAAGAGGACTTGAATGCTTGAATGGATGCTTGTTTGAATGAATTCTTACTTGATTGATCACCTTGAGAGCTTGAGAGAGCTTGAGCATGAAAACTTGATTGAGAAAATGAGAGAGGAAGGGTCCCTTTTATAGTGTTCTAGGGCACAAGAGGGGCCTCGTAGAAAACAATAATTAAGGGCCCATGGCACAAAAATCTAGAGAGGTGCACATGGAGGGAAATTAAAATAAAGTCTTAACACAAAACTCTAGGAGGGGACCACCCTTAATATAGAAATAAAATAATTATTTAAGAGCCTTGTTACAAAATTTGAGGTAAGGCCAACCCCAAAGTTAATTAGAGCATTAGGCACAAAACTCAAGAAAGGATAATCTCCAATAATAAATTAGGAATCCTATACAAATATCAAGAAAGGTCCACCTCAAATATTAATTTGAGAATTTGACACTTAATCCGAGAAAGAGTGGCCCCGAAGAGGGAAAATGCAAGATTTTGATAAGTCCTAAAACCGGAAGCTAACCTCAAAGATCCCAAACCCTAGGGTCAAGGTCGAGCTCAAACCTGACTAGGTCAGGGTTGAGGTCGATCCTGACCTAGTCAAGATCAAGGTTGACTTTGACCCCATAAGGTTGACTTTGACCTTATGGTCAAAAACCTCAAGTTCATAGTCCAGAATGCCAGGAAAATGCTAGGAAGAAGTGGAAAATGGGGTAGAACAGGGAAAAAGATAGATCCAAGCCGAATATCCATTCAAGGAATTCGACATGACCCCAAACCACTTACTCATAGGGCTAAACACTCTTAACATGGAAGTGCTTCCATTTTAAGATGATACACATACATATCATGTCACACTTTCTTACATTACATCATTACATCTTTATACAAGTTATTAATATTAATAACTCTTCCAGTCGGGTTACATAGTGCAAAATATCTTTACCCAATGGTTAACATCTAGGATTTCATCCCTTTATATTTTTAAGTCATTATTTTGATAAACAAAATAATCCCTTAACTCTACCAATTCTGTCTCCATATACTGTCCTATTAGCTTAACACCGTCTTTAGTAAAACTATCATAACTTCTTCCGTACATGCCGTACTGACTTGCGCTCTTAGGTGAGTCTTCACTAGTCAACATAGTATTTATGTTCAAGTGCGTAGGCAATGAACTTACTCTAATCAACATCACTAAACAAAACTGTCATCGGGTGCACTAGCAAAAACACACTGCCTCATACTTAGATAATTTTGCACTGCGCTCTATCATACTTGCACTCTGACCTATGTGATCTTCATGTAGAACATATTTTTCCATAATGACATCTATGTATCCAACTCAGCCAAATTTCCAACAATATGAACCTAAATATGTTTCCTTATTTATTGATGAATTTAATCCCTTAATATTCATACTACACTCTAATTATTATAAATATCATTATAGGTTTTTTGAATGGTATGTCAAATTGAATAAGAATACTTTGAAGCCAACTGACTTAGTGGTTGGCATCAAATGATCCTAAATACTCAACCTCTATAGAGGAAAGAGTAATTTTAGATTGATTTTTGATTAGCCAATAAATTGGACTAGAACTAGATGAGGAGTTGGTGGAACTTGATTAGCTCCCATGATTTCCCTTTGCATATTTATAAGGTTTTATTTTAAATTATAATGGAGGAAAATAAGGTTTGCTAGGATATGCATGCAAACTATGACTCTTATCCCTATCTATTGTTAGAATCATTTAGAATAATAGAGAGGGGGGGTGAATTAGTTGTTCTTAGGTCTAGATGTACCAATTGAACTTTCTAGCACTTCAACAATCTCAGATCTAATCAACAATTCAACTCAGTCTCTATAGCATTTATCAGAAACATATAATATGTAGTCCACTGTCCAAAAGTAATTAACTTTTGGAATATAAATCTTTCAAAAACATCCACATAAAAATCATTCACACAAGTATAACACCAAGATTTATAGTGGAAACCCAATTTGGGAAAAACTACTTTGTAACATGCTACTAATTTTCACTCTTCTGAAGTGAGCTCTGTGAAAAGCCAACCCTGTTAAAGGTTTACATACACACTATTAGGTGTGACCCTGTTAAAGGATTTAAAACAATCTGTCAAAAGTGGTCTGGTTAGAGGACTTAAGAACATTCCATTACAATGTCACCTTGATTAAAGGATTTATATAATAACTGTTAGGTCAACCTTGATTAAAGGATTTAGACTGATACAATGGTTAGAAAGTAACAGTAGTTTCTGATCTAAAAAACATACAACTTACTTTGCAAATATAGATCCACTTTGCACATATATGTTGATTTACTAACTGATCTCCATTTCCATCTCCATCTCTGATCTTCACAAAATTCACTTTAAGCAATCACAACTTTGTTAAGCTCCTTCACAATTTCACCTTCTGCTTAGACTTATCAGTCAATAACATCAACCTCTTCTTCATACTCTATAACCTCACAATTAGGTTTCATTTATACCTCTTTGCTCAGGTATATCAATCTTTTTCCGCTTAATCTCATCCATAGATCTTAGGTTTAGGTTAGATTCATCAAATCCTTCCATCACTATGTTCTTCATCTTTTCCTTCTAGATACATCTCCAAACTTCTCTTTTAATCCATAAGAAAATGATTTACCATGCATTAAATGCTCCATACAATTCATTAATAATGTCAACACATTTTACATATCCCAAAAATTCAACTATGTTGGTTGGGATTTCTCAATTCTTTCTTCAAATGTAAATTACTAACAATCGGTCAATAATGTGTTCATCTCCTCAGTCATCACTACAAACTATCTTCCTCGGAAAACACTGTCTTTACTCGGAAATTTCCTATCACTCAACAATTACTAATATTCAGTCAACACTAGATTTACTCGACATATACCAGCGCTTGATCGACACTAACATCACTCAGCTTAAACTAGATTTCTTCACTTTTTCTCAGTTAAGCCTACATTTCCAATCTTTCTTCTTACTTAGATAAATAACTCATTACCTTGTTAATGTGCCAACTGATCAAGTACCCTTTGAAGTATCACATAAATCAACCTTTCCTTAGGTCATATTGTTATCTCCTCTTTTCAAATCCTCTTCATCAATCAAAAGATATGGTACTATCCTAGATGGAAACTGTCTTACCAGTTAAGGTTTGACATCAATGAAAATATAACAATTTTAGTTTCCAACATCTACCTATTAGCATTACATTGGGAGAATGATCCACTCGATTCAAGGATTCTTGGACACAAGGAGGATTCAATGGGTGTTTGTTAGGGAGTTTAAAGATGACTATACAATTGGGAAATATCTAAGGCAAAATAAGGTAAAATGATTACTTTGGGAAAGTAAAAAAAAATAGAAAACTAACAAACATATTTTGGAAAAATATCTAGGGTGTACATACAAAGACTAACTTACAATCAACAATCAAAATTTCATGCAAAATCAAGGGGACTATGTCACCCTGGGTGACTTTCTCCTGAGGGCATGTCATGGTGTGACTTGCTCCTTACAATTTTTGATCAAATAAATAGTGTTTTACAACTCTTCAAATGATCAATCTGTAGCTTTCTTTGTGTAGCCACCACCTATTCCTGCACACACAAAAAATAGAGAAAATATTGGGTAGAAAGGAGTTTTCCTAGATTAAACCCTAGTTTTGGAATTAACCTTAAAATTGAAATGTAATTGCAATAGAAATAAAATCATGTTAATAGGTAGAAACAACTAGATCTGAAAATGAAATTCTTATACCTTCATAGGCATTCTTTGTGTCAAAAATTTCATGAAGATAATGATGTTGACCTTGTAGATTTGACTTTAATAAAAAAGAATCATGAATGTCCTAATGAATGGATAGATTTAAAAATTAATCCTTGTCTCTAATTTGTTGGATGCTTGATCTCTTTTTTCTTGACGACTTAGGAACTTGAAGTTGAAGATTTAATTGAATTCTTGTTTGTGGATGTCAAAATGAGGGAGGATATCTTGATTTTAAGCCTCGCCAAGCATTACAAGGTGCTAATTTTAGAGAAAGCTAACACATGCTTAATATTTTCTCTTTCACAAGCTAACTATTGAGCAGTTTGAATTTGGGCCTAAACATTAGGGAGCAAGACATCCAAAATGACTTTCTCCTTCCAATGAGGGTCCAAATTGGGACCAAAGGTCTAAAATATCAAGGAGATGCAAGAATTAAATGTAAATAGAGCTAGATCATATCAAGCACATAAGGCTAAGAGTCCTAAAATAGGGCCTAAGTGAGTTAGAAATTACATAGGGATGCAATTTTTTTTATAGGTAAAATGTTGTTTTATTATTAAATATATGATGATCATTACATGTATATCTTGAAGTTCTCTACCTGTAAACAACCCAAAAAACCACCATACCTAGGTACTTGAATACATACCATGCATCCCCAATGTATCCAATTAGACATAAGCCATATACAAAAAATCACCCTTGCTGATTTACCACCCACTCCTATTTTCACCAATGGGGCTTAGTTGTTGCTCGATTCCTTCTTTAATCGAGTTGAATCTGTTGTTCACCGATTTGATTTCCCATTACTCAGTAACCTTTCTCACTAAGTGGTTTATTTTGGATTTCAATTGAGGCCAAATTGTGCATTTAATTTTGGTCACAGAGTTAAATGTTACATCAATGATTGGGAAGCATGTGGACCTAGATCTGGTCATCTCCTTCTCCAATATTGGATCTGAAGGTCGACTTGTTTTGGTAGCCTCTTGTATAAATAAAGTAGTATGTCATAGTTTTAGGCATCAATTTTTAGATAGGAAGATAGAGGGAGGATCTGGAAGTTGAATCCTTGATGTTTGAAGGACTTTTGTATTGGAATTTTGAGTGTATTTGGCCATAGCCAAGAAGGCCTCATATCCTGACATTTATGAATCTTTTTATAGTAATTAATACATTTGTTTGATCTACATTCTCTCTCTCTATTTTTTGTTGTGTTATTTCTTCTATGTGGTTATTTCATAGGGGGTTGGTGATTTGGGTGTTTCTTGGACTCATTTCCCTCCCCTCCTCGCATCACCAATGCATCTCACATTTCTTATCATTCATCTATCTTTGACAAGGGAAATCCATCTCATCCTTCATCCCCATGTGATTCCTTTAATAACTCACATCATCCCTCCAACGTAGCCAACCTTGCCCAAGAAATTTAAGAACTTGAAAATCTAGTCCTTAACTTACAAAGTGGGGGTCAAAAGAAAAAGTTTCTCTTTGAAGATAGATTTCCTCCCATGTTTATCCAAAACCTTAATCCTCACCCCCCATCCAACCCCACTCCTTCACTCGATCTTCAACCTCTACATAATCCTAATCCTCCAAAACCATCATCATCGTCATCTTCTAAGAATATTTCCTTTAGTTGGACCAAGATATGAGCAAAGGAGTCTAAATCCCCAACTTTAAATAAATTTTCCCACTCATCCAAAGTCATGCACTCACCATCATTTCCTCTAAATAAAGTCACACCTAAATAGTCTAAGTCTCATGAGTCCTCCATCCCTCCATCCACTCGAGTTGAAGCTTCCACCTCCTCCATCCCATCATGCTCACAAGTCCAAACATGTCAATACCTTGTTCCAAAGCATGCTACCATGGATTCCTCTCCTCCTCTAAATCCAATAATCTCTCTGTCCCATGTTCCCAATACATCTCAATATCCCCTTATCCCTCTTTATAAACCTCATGATCTTATTCCTCATCTAGATCAATACATCCCTTTTATCCCATCTATTAATGACTCCCCTACATCTCATGAACTCATCCCCTCCACCCCATCCAATGATCCCCTTTCATCTCAAGCCTTAACATTCACTTACCATCCACTTCATGAGTATATTCCTTCTATCCAATCCACTAATCCCCTCCATGTCAAGATGAAATCATTCCATTTCAATGTTCCCTCCCCTCCATTCCATTGTATGATCTTCTTCCACCTCAAGATCCCACTATCCCTTCTACTCCACCACATAATCCTCTTAGAAGTCAAGATTGAAAGTATCCTATTATCTCCATGTCACGATCCTCAACCATCTCAAGATCCTATTATCCCTCCTACTCCATCTCAGTATCCTATTATCCCCCATAATCCCCCTCATGATCCTAATCATCCACAAAATCCCATCACACCTATCCAATCCATCCATGAACCCCATACGCATGGACTCACATCTTGTGTTGAAAATAATAAGTATCCCATTATGGAAAGTATGTCTCAATATGTTGGTACACCTTCCACTCCTTCCAAATCCAAAATTCCTCCATCCAAATGTAAACTTAAATATTTCCATCACTCATAGTCCAAATCCCTTTTGGGCCCTTATGTCCAGAGCACCATTCCCCCATCCTCCAAACTCATTTGGACCCTTATGTCCAAAACTCCATCACTTCCTCACCTACCTCCATCTTGGGTCCTTATGTTCCCAAATCTAATCCTTCATCCCTTCCATCCATTTTGGATCCTTACATCCATCCACCTGTCATATCCAAGTCTACTACCCCATCACCTCAAATCTCTAAATAAAGATCCACAAAGGCACACATCCTTGAATTCCTTCCAACATTCACCATCTATCATTCCATCCATGAAATTTCCACTCCATTCATCCTCATACACCCATACCATGGCTACTAGACACAAGTTGGATGCCAACACAAAAAAAATGCATAAAGCCAAAAATCCACAGATCAACATGTCTCATCTAAAAGACATGTTCAAGGAAAGAAAAATATGATCCAAAAGGAAGAAAAATTTAAAAAGCCACAAATGCCCAAAATAAAAAATAAAAAATCATGTGGATTCTC
Source organism: Chamaecyparis obtusa (assembly GCA_027943335.1). NCBI lineage: Eukaryota > Viridiplantae > Streptophyta > Pinopsida > Cupressales > Cupressaceae > Chamaecyparis > Chamaecyparis obtusa. The sequence continues at coordinate 850,450 of BSBK01005284.1, read as the reverse complement.
AAGCTACTCATTGAAGAAACGTATATCAAAGAAAAATCCAAATTGGCATCCAACCTTGCTAATCCAAAAGCTTATTCCACTCATAAGCCCTCTAATCCTCCATCTAAAATTACCCCATCTTCCAATTCCATTTTGGTCCTCATGCACCCAAATCCATCATCCTAAGTCCATCATCCCCTTCATTCATTTTAGGTCTTTAAATACCAAAATCTACATTTTCTCCTCCATCACCTTCTAAATCTCCTCCTCCACCTCTCCACCACCCTTCAAGGTGTGTGCCAATGATGATGTTTCCATCTCTCCCATCCATATATGCATAAGTATTCCAACCTCCCATCCATTATCCCACAATCCTTCCATACTCATCCACCCCTTTAATCCAATCTTTTTCATAAATCCTCATCCTCCTTCCCCTAGTCCATTTCATCTACCATCCAACCATCCTACCAAAATCCATGATAAAATATCCAAAATGCATTGATACAAAAAAAGAGAAGAAAAATAAATATCAAGGAACTAGATGCTTGAGTCCTCTCCCCATATGCCTATCACATACCCATTATTCTCAATCCATTTATCAATCCATTCCCTTATCTACATCCCCTTGTACTGTACACTTGGGGGCAAGCTCAATCCCTCCTATGCTACCATGAATTCCTTCCACATTCCCTACCCACCATCCATCATCCTATCTAAGTCCATCATCCTCTTTTTTTCCTATCTTTGATCTTGATTATCCCATTTATTCCGTCCATGTTCCTTACTCATTATCCATCTCCTATCCATTATCCTCCATAATTCCATCCACTTTCCTATATTTCATCTTTACATCCTTATCTATTTCCTCCATCTCATAGTCCTTGTCCTATTTATTTATTCCATCCTCCATCCATAACCTTATATAAGCTCCATCCTACTTTCCATGCCTTTGATCTTGATTATCCCATACATTCTATGATTCTATCCATATCCTCCATACATTATCCATCATCCTTTTCCATCCATATCCTCCATATCATTATCCTCTATCTTATTCATACCCCTCATCGTATCCACCCACGTTCCCACATTCATACCTTTTCGCTTCATAAAACTAGAAACACTAAAACAAAAAAAAAAAAAAAATATCCATGTGTGCTTTGGAACATACATGCCTTCATTCCCTCTATGCATATTATTATTATATCCATCCATTTCATACATCCTTTATCCACCATATTTCCATTCATTATAATACCTATAGTGTGGGGCATCTCACTTCTTCGTACCATAGTACTTGGCTCCCCATCCACCTATTCCCCATCTTCTAATCCCCTATATCTTATCACCACCCATTCCCTCCATCTACCTTCCATCCATAAACTATACCCATCCCCCTTTCCTCTACCATATCTTGGTTCTCCCTTGTCATTGGTCCCGATCCATTCAATCCTCTTAACCATCTTCCAACTTCACTCCATAAAATCCATTTGTCTAATCCATTTATCTTCTAATCCACTCCATTTATTCCCCTTCTATTCCTTATCCATAACCCCATTCAATCCCTTCATCCAATCCTTTCATATCACATCCATTTCCCTTCTAATCTAATAAATTTCCCTTCTTTCTATCCTCTTCTATCAAATTCATTTCTACTCCTATTATCTTATCCAAATCTTTCATCGTATTCAATAAAATTCGTTTATCTTCTAAATCGACTAAATCAAATTCATCTATCTTATATTCTAACCAATTTCCCTTCTTCCCATCCACTCACTCAAATTCCTCTAATCTCATCTTATCCAATCAATTCCCCTTCTTCCAATCCCTTCTTATCAAAGTCATTTATCTTCCAATCTAATCTTCTCCAAATCCATTCATCTTCTAATCCAATCAATTTCCTTTCTTCCTATATTCTTTAATCAAATTCATTTATCCTTCAATCCCATTCAATCCCTTCTTCCAATCCCATCTTATAAAAATTGTTTATCTTCCAATCCAATCTTTTCCTACTCATTTATCTTCTAATCCAATCAAATTTCCCTTCTTCCTATATTCTTCAATCTAATTCGTTTATTTTCCAATCCAATTTTTTCCAACTCATTTACCTTATAATCCCAATATCCATTCTTCCTATCCTCTTTAATCCAATTCATTTCTACTCCTATTATCTTATCAAAATCTTCCAATCAATCCAAATCATCTTCCCCTCCAGTCCCATTCTATCCAATCCAGTCATCAATAAATAAAAAATCCATAAAATAAAATAAAATCCCAAATTAGTCCAATCAAGTGCAATCAATACTAATCCAATCAACCCAATCTTGTAATCTTGTACATCATTCCTAAATCAATCCATCATCTTGATCCAAATCAGTTGATAATCCTTTGATCCCAATTTTTATCAAATCATCATCATGGGATGTAGCCTTCCCAATCCTTTGTATGTGCATTATTCTTATCGTTAACTTTGTCATCCTCAATCAATCAATCATCAATCAATTTATCAATTGGTTTTCAACTTGACTAGGGGAAAATTTTTGGATTGCTTTCAGTTTGTTGTGCATGCTTACTTGTTGCTTGTATGTGTTAGATTTGTTTTCATTTATCATGGTCTTTACATCCTATTGTCACTAGGAATCATGATCTTCTATATCATAGTGTCCTAAGACATATGGTTGTGTTTGACCTTTTTTGTTATCACGTACTTGACACATTGTCATCTTTTTTCCTCATACCTTGGTAAATATTGTCAAATACAATATAAAACTTAGGTTGCTCACACCATTGCAATATGACTTTATATATTCTTCCTTCATCATCCATAACCTTTTTCTCTTTCCTTCCATACTCCTATCCATTTTGAGAGCACACTCATGTTCTCCAAACATGCATGTCCTCTCAAGGGGGCATACTAATCCCTCCTCACCATTTGTCCTCATCCTTACTGGGGCATCATGCTACTAATCTTATCCCTTTTATCCATGATGTTTTAATATTTTTTGATCTAACATCACTTCATGATACTACATCAAAAAAGGGAAAAATGTAGACACCAAAAATTGTCCTAACAATTACCCTTTTTCTAGCCAATTAAATAGATATTTATTATTTATTTAATAATTAGCCTTATTTTACCTTTAATTAAATAAATTCACATTTATTTAATTAAAATCTTCTTTATCTCCTATCCTTGATTGAATAAATTTATATTTATTGAATCTTAGCCTATCCTTAAAGTTTAATTAATTTCTAAATTAACTACACTAGCGTAGCCTAGTTCCCCTCATCTTAATCCTCCAATTAAATAACTTATTTTTCTTAATTAATCCCCTTTCACCCAACTTGTCCAATTAAATGTTGCATTTAATTATATTCGGGCACATGGCTCCTAAATTAACCCTCACCTAAACTTCCCTAACGTAACCCATTCTTCTAACCTAAGTCAACCCACTTTCCCACTAATTAATCCTAATCTCCCACCTAGTCCTATACTAATTATTTGCACAACCTTAATCCAAATTTTAAGAAATCCTAACCCAAACCCAAGTCACATGTGACTCTTACACACCCTTACACACTTGTCTCCCACTTGTCATTGACATGCCACTTTCTAAAGTTGCTCACACATGTGTGATCAACCTTGGTTCTCTCATCCTCTTCCATCTTTTGACCTTTGTCATTGAGCCATCATTTTCTCAAGTTTCTCACATGTGTGTGAGAAAATTTGGCCATCTCACCCTCTTACACATTTTCATTTACATGTCACTTTCAAAGGTTTCTCACACATGTGTGAGAATCTTTCCCCCTTTTAATGGTCAAAACCCTAATCTACATGGCATTCACCTCATCAATCCTATACAATATTGACCCTTCATCCAAATTTCAATCTCAACCATCCATTTCCTAAAAAATCCTATAAATTAAGAACTCCTCTCCTTATTCCATATGCTTCTTTCATACATTGTCATGCTGGAGGATTTGCGAGCAACCACATACCTCCTTTGTCACAACAACAACATTTTTTCATTTCATTTTGGACGTTTGTATGCTTTAGTTTTTTAATAGTATAGATCTTATTTTTTATTTCATTTTATTACCTTATCATGTTAACCATATCTTCTATATTTGAAGTTTTCATAGATATGCAGGAATAGGCTTAGTTGCTTAAGTTTATTTCTTTTATTACATTTTTATGCAATATAGTTTCTTCAACTCCTTCAACTCCCATATAAATTGAAAATGAATTTCAATAATGATCACATGATCCAAATGGGTGTGCATCATAATTACATAATTTTAATCTTCCCTTTTATTTGACAATCTTTAGGACATATGATGCATTTATTTTAAGGAGGTTTTTTATCTTTACTGATGTCCATTCTAGATCAAACCTAGATGGACAATCCATTTCATAATTCTCTTATTTATTCAAATTTTCTCTAAAACCAATGGTTGTAAGAGTCTAAGATGAAACTATAAAGAGATTTAAAATGCATGACTATATGTATAAGTTCTCTTGTAAAATAATAGAGACCTTTCTTGTGCCTCTTTCATAGGCTCGAATGTTGGAGCATATTGGCCATGTGGAGAGGGAGTGCATGGAACATATAGAACACAAAGTACATGACACATTAATTTCATCATGAAGTGCATTTGGCATAGTTAAATCTAGTTTCTCATTAGGAGGAGCAACATAGTGGTGGGATAACCCCATGCCACCAAGTAGGTTATGCCTATACATGAACATGTTTTTTTTTCGAATGGGAAGTAAAGTGTTCAGTTGAAAAACATATCCTATATTTGAAAGAAATCTCTTTACAATCAAGTGGCTTCCTCCAATATCTTTTACCTTCCCTCACAAAAATATTTATTAGAAGATATTTTGAGATATCTATTTTGACACAAATCCATGATGCATAGGTGGATCTTTCATAATTGAGTGTTGTTTTCTATATGCTTTGATATCTACCAAAATGTTGCTAATGAATTTCAGGCACTTAATTTCCTAGAACTGTAAGGAGAGACACACCTAAAAAATGTAGAGGAAAATTTCCATATTGTAGGGTCAAGAAAAGGGAAGAATGACTTCATGCATTAAAAATTCCATGAAAAAACCAAAGTCCAACATTAAGAATCAAATCCTTGTCTTCCTCATACTACAATTACAGCTTAAAAACTAAACATTGGCATAGGGATAAATGATAATTTCATCTACCATATATTCTCTTTATTTATTTCTTATCTAGGTGTGTAGATCTTTTAGACTTGGTCAAGATCTCATAAATTTGGAGATGAGGGAATTTTTCTATAGGAATCCCTCTATGTCGCTAATGGAGCTACCCACATTTTATCTCTAGCGTTGAATTTGAAGGAAGAACAAAGAAAATGAGATTTAGATTACTAGCAATGACTCCCACACTAATGGTAAAGATCCTCCTTAGGCTCAAAATCACCATCCCTTGAGGACCCACACAATTTAAAGCAAGAGCAACAACCTTATCAACACGAACCCTTATCCATAAGCATAGAGTGAGGAATCACACAAAACCCACAAAGAAATATCACACTATCAAATCCTGGCCAATGTGATACCAAATAGATCAATATGGTTCTCCTTTTCTAACCTGAGAAACATCACAAGTAGGATCCACAATTTATTTCCCTAAGGCTCACCAAGGGAAATAACTTGGAAAAATAAATTCGTCGCCCTTCCCATCCAAACTCCAAGAACAGACACAACATGGTTAGTAAAGGAACCATTGTCACAAGAAGTAGAGGATGCTTGTATTTTAGTAGAGAAAATAATTGTGAAGATTTATTTACTACACTTCAATATGTTTTGAATGGTGACTCAACCTTGCATTTACATAAGGTTACTATTAATAGTATGTTTATAGTTGAACACTGATTGGTCAAAAACCTTCCCCAAAGGTATGGATTAACTATAAAAGCATGATGGATATTGTAATATTATAATTATTATTAAATTATATTAATATGATTATATGATTATATGTTTTAATATAATTTTTGTTATTTTTTATGGTTCCATTAAACTCAAAATAAACTCTAAGTATTAAATTATTATTATATAATTATGCTTTTATGTTTCAATTAAACTCTTGACAAAAGGGAAAAATCTCGAGTCTACATTATTATTTTTATACTATTGTATCATTATATTTTTATTTTATATTTTTTCTTATCTTATCTTTGAAAAAATAGATTTTATGTATTAAATTTAATGAGTATATTTATAAGTAATATAATACACACTTATCCATTAAAATATAGAAATAATATAAAATTATAAAGATAACAACTTCTCGCTCATTGGTTTTAAATTTCAAATTTTTACACATGGTTGATGATCATGGAGGGGATTATATCCCTCCTCGCAAGGACCCTCACCTCAAAATTATTTCACGTCCTTCATAGCCCATACCTCAAATTCCCCAACCTATACTTCTTTGAAAGATTTGAAAAAGTTGGGACCCCATGTTGGGATTGTTGAGTCTCCTCTTAGTAATGATGGTACTAATAATAGGAAGACCCTTGGGACTTTTGATCCTACTTTGCGAAATGATGGTACTATTTGCAGGAGGACCCCTATGAGTAACTAGAAGGAGGCCCTTGTTTTTGGGCCACATGGACAAGAAGTTAACAACCACATGATGGATTATATAAGGATGGAGGAAGGAATTAGAATTAGACTCCCATATGTGGGAATAGACCATAATGTCTCCTCCATGAATTTTAACATTGTGGGAAAATTATTCTCTTTTAGGGCAACCATTGATGCGGTAAGGAGGTGAGTAGCTTCCCAATGGAACTTCAAGGGAAATGTGGTGACCAATGTAATGTTGGGTGGCCTCTTTGTGTTTAGGTTCACTTTGAAGAAGGACATGGTCAAGATAATTGAAAGATTTGAGGCTTATGAAAAACACAATTTGGCTCTATGTAGATGGAAGATAGAGTTTGACCCTACAAAGGATCTCCACGGGATGGATCTGATTTGGGTTAGGCTCCCTAGACTGTTGTTGGAGTTTTGGGATAATCAATTATTCAAATGGATTGGGAATACATTTTGACAATATGTTATTTTTGATGTGGTCACTCAAGCCAAGTCCAGGTTAGTCTTTGCTAGATTTTGTGTGAATTACAAGCAATTAACAGTACTCTCCCCAATTTCATTACTTTATAGTTGAAACTTGGAAAATGGACTTAAGATCTTGTTTATTAGAATGGTATGGTTTACTGTCAAAGTGTTCCAAATCGCGTCATGTTATAGTTGATTGTAGGGTTAAGGAGCCAAATTTGAAGGAGAAATTCCCTACTCCTTGCACCTAAAGTCATGAGGGAGAGTCCTCTAGGAGTGGGGATTAACCTTTTATAGAAGATTTATTGAAATTGATGAACTCCTCAATTGGCACTCCAACTAAGGTTATGGAGTGTGCTAAAAATTTAGGGTCAATCATAGAAATACAATTTAAGGATATTTGTGGGTTGAAGGATGGGGAAATTATCTCTACTTCAAAGGTGAATGAAATTAAGATGGATTTTCCTCCCACCTCAGTGAGGAAATTGTACGAATTCCTAAAAATCTCAAAGGATAATGTTCATCCTTCAGGGATTCAGGTGTTTTTTGCTTTAGAGGAATATGGTGCAATTTATGATATCACTCAATTAGTTGGTGCGAGTATGAAAAGAGAAATAACCTCAAATGTTGTGGATGAGATAGAGGCCATGGAGAAACTCTAGAAGGAATATGGGACCATTGTGTTAGAAAAACTAGATCTATCCCCCTATGCTACCCCTTTTTTCACAATGGAAGAAGAATGAAAATAAGTTTGCACTAAAAGAATGCATTAAGAATCTAAAAGTGGATATTTTTCTTCTTCAAGAAGTTAAAATGACTATTAAGAACTTCTCTACTATTGCTGACAAGATTTGGCATGGGCCAACATATCTCATTAATGATACCAGTGGGGATTCTAGAGGAGTGGTAACTATGTGAGACTCTAGTAGGATCAAGGGAGAAAATTATTCCATTTCTTCTAATTTCTTAGCTGCCTCCCTCTCCATGGGCAGTTTGATGTGGAATTTAACTAATGTATATTCTATGAAAACTAGATCTAATAGGAAAGAAGTCTGGAATGTGATATCTTCCTTTATTAGTAATGACTCTAATTCCTTATGGATGGTGGTGGGTGACTTTAGATCTTCCCTCTTTCCTTCTGAGAAACTTGGGAGCATGATGGACTATTCTAAAAATATGGAAGATTTATCTAACTTCATTAATAGAAATGAGATCTTTGACATTGACTTGCAAGGTCAATCCCTTTCTTGGTCCAATAGTAGGAAGGAGAATAACGTAATCCAATTCAAACTTAATAGGTTCCTTATTTCCAAAAAATGGGATATAGGATATAATGCCACCTTGAAAGCACTTCCAAGAATTGTATCAAATCATAGTCCTCTTCTTTTGCATTGGATTGACAGGCCTCCTTTTGGATCCCTCCCTTTCAGGTATGAAATTATGTGGGCTTCCCACCCTGACTTTAGAAATTACATTCAAAACTATTGAAATAACCCTATTAAAGGTATGGATATGTTTAGAGTCACATAAAAATTGGATATTATAAGGAAGAATGTTAAAGGATGGAACAAATCAACTTTTGGTGATATCTTTAAGTAGAAAAGGGAAATTTCTTCTAAGGTAAAATCTTTAAAGGACTTAATGGCTAAGGAGTACTATTATTAATCAATTCATTATGAGGAAGGAAAATGGAGGAAGAAATGGAAGGAGAATATGAGAAGGGAGGAGATATAGTAGAAGCAATGATCATTAGTGTGATGGTTGAAGGAGCATGTCAAGAACACAACTTTTTTCCATAGATTTGGTAGTAGGCAAAAAAGAGAAAATCAATAAAGTGCTTATTGAATGATAAGAATTAGGAAATTAATGAGGACTATAAGATGGGTGAAATGGCCATTGATTATTTCAGATAGGCTAATAGTGACCCTTGTCTTTATAGTCCTTAAAAATTTGAAGGTCAACTATTAGATTGTCTCCCAAGAACCATACGTCCTGAGGATAATGAATATATAATTTCTCAAGTGTCTATGGAGGAAGTTAGGGATTTTTTTCTCTCAATGGGAACCTATAATGCATCAAGGTTGGATGGCTTCCCCCCATCCTTATTTCAGAAGTTTTGGGATGTGGTGAGTTATGACTTTACGATGGCCACAAAGGATTTCTTAAGGACAGGTAAAATGTTGAAGAAAGTTAATAACACTTTTATTTCTTTAGTATCCAAGTTCTAGTAGCCAAAGTAATTGACTCATTTTAGACCCATTAGCCTTTGTAACACTCTTTATAATATCTTCTTGAAAGTCTTGGTTAATAGAGTGAAGCCTTTTCTAGATGAGGTAATTAGTGGCTATTAGAAGGACTTTGTCCCTGGAAGACAATTTTTGGATGCTCAAATGTTGACACACAAAATTATTCACTCTATGGAGAAGTACAAATTTATAGGTATGGTTCTAAAATTGGATATTTCTAAGGCTTATGATAGAGTCAAATGAGATTTTTGTTTAAATATTTATCTAGAATGGGGTTCAATGAAATTTTTATCATCTTGATCAGAGAATATGTGGGAACTATTTGATTTACTATCCTTATTAATGGTATCCCTAGGGTATTTTTTGGATCCAAGAAGGGGATTAGACAAGGTCACCCCCTCGTTGTATCTTTTCATAATTATTTTTGAGGTTATAGGTAGGAATTTTCTTAATATGGTTCAGTTAGGAAGAATTCAAGGGGTAAAATTTGCTTCCACCCTTTCCCCCTCAATGTTATAGAAATCTGTGGATAATACAATCCTATTTAGGAGATATTTTATTGTGGAGGAAAGGGAATGAAAGGTTTTTCTTGATAATTATGTAATAAAGCTAGGAATACCTTAGGTTTTCAATGTGTCACTCTTCTGGAACATCTTTATGTCTTCCACTCACTATTAAGGATGTCACCCATGCCTATTAGAACACTATCTTAGAACGTATACAAAAGAAATTGGCCGGTTGGAAAGGTAATATTTTTAGTAGTGTGGGGAGGCTTCAACTTATCAAGGCCTCTCCTAGTTTATTTCCTTTCCATATTCAAAATATTTGGGATTATGGTGAAGAAACTAGAAAGACGCCCATGATCCTTTCTATGGATAGGAATGGAAGAAAAAGAAAGGATTTGCTCTGATTAACTAGGACACAATTTGTAAGCCTAAACATCTTGGAGGGTTGGGAATTAGAAAGATAACTTTCCTTAACAAAGCATTGATTTTAAACATGGGATGTAATATGACTTTGGAAAAGTGTAAATTCATAAAGGATAAATACCTTAGCTATGACAACTTCTACATTTTTCTTAGTACCCCTTGTATCCCCATGACTTCTAAGATTTGGAATAATATTTTGAAATGTAGGAATACTATTCAATCTGGTCTAAAGTGGTAGGTTAGAGATGGTAGGTGTATTAGGTTTAGGGAAGATGTTTGGGTTGGTGAAGGAAGGTTGGATGATAATATGAGCCTAAGGGGATAAAATGATGTTTCTATAAGATTATTTTTCCACACAGTAATTGATTAAATTTCCTTGGATAGGAGGTAGAGGGATCTTGACCAATGCTACATGGAACAATCATACTTGCTTTAGAAAGATAAGGAGATAATGGGGATTATTAGTAAGGTTAGAATACCCTTATTCCTAGGGAATACAAATTTATTTAGATGAAAGACCCGAAGGGAGAAATTTTTTGTGAAGTTGTCTTACAATCAGTATTGTCCAAGGAAGATTTTTCCTCAGACTGTTAAAGGAAGGTTTGGAACCCCTCTTTGATCCCAAAAGTTAACTTTTTTTGGTGGAAGAATCTGCACATTAGAATTTTAACTCAGGACAATCTCATTAAAAGGGGATTCCAACTCTCTAAGAAATGCATTCTTTGTAGGCATGAAGAAGAGTCTATTCCCCTATATTTCTTCATTGCTAGTTTTCCAGATATTTATAGCATTTTTTGTTGAATAGGATTTATGTCAATTGGGTTTTCAATAGTGGCTTGGAGCAATTTATTGTTGATTGGAAAGGGCCTACAACCAGCCCATTAGTTAGACAATTATGGAGACAAATCCCTCCTCATGTTTTCTAGAGTCTTTGGAAAGATTTAGGGTTTTCCAGGAGGCTATGAATCTCGTAGAAGTTGTGTTTAGAACTCTCTTTCATGTGATATCTAATAATTTATTTTTCACTAAGTGCAAATACTCCGAGTTTCTGCCTACTCCCTTTTATGATAGAATAGCTAGAAATTGGGATTTACCCAATGCCTATGCTAAAGTTGATAATTCCAAAAGGCTTATTAGAAAGAATACCAAGTGGAAACCTCTAGATGATGGGTGCCAAGAGTTAAAATTTGATGGTTCTACTAGACATATTTTACCAGCTGGGGGAGTATATTAGTACCCTAGTGGTAGCATATTTTTGAAATCTTGATGGACTGACTAATAATCAGATAGGATGTATGGCCATGTTTTGAGGCCTAAAATTTTATCTGTATTTTTTTATAAAAGCTCTTATTTTAGAGGGTGACTCAAAACTTGTCATTGATGATGCTAAAGGGCTAACTAAGATCAACTGGTCCTCTCTTGATAATATAGAAAATATCAAAAGGCTTCTTCTGGGCCTGGATTATATTTTCATATACCAAACCTATAGGGAAGGCAATTGTGTGTTTGATGTTGTGGCTACTCAAGGATTGAGGTGTTGGAGAGACCAAGGGCTAATTCCTACCAAAATGAAGATTTTCATCGAAGGAGAAATAAGATGATAAGTGGAGATAAGTTTTCTTGTGTTCGCTTATTCTCAGAATGAGTTGGTGACATGCTAAATAATCTAGCGATTCAGAAAATCAAGTGGTCGCCAGTTCTCTTAATAAAAGGGTAAAGGCTAAAACAATCTGGCGAATAAGAAAATCAATAAGATAATAAGTTTTAAGGTCTCAGTCGCTTATTCTCAAAATGAAATTCTCAATGGTATGGAGTATTGGGAGAATCAGCGAATGCTCTTTGTTCGTTGAATCTCAAAATTTAATGATTAAGGTTCATGCTTTTCAGAGAACTAGCGATAGCCATTGATTGATGAAGATCAACGGTCAATCTAGAATCCTAGTATAAAAGTGATGATTAAGGAAAGATTCAGCGAATCAGAGAATAAGGGGGTTCGCCAGTTCTCCAGACAATCAAGCGGTTAAGTATAATATTAAGCGAATGCGTGAATCCTTTATTCGCTAGATCTCTAAGAAAATTGACAGTCAGTCATGATATTAAGAGAATGGGAGATGGCTTTGTTTGCTAGTTCACCAAATGATAACTGCAGTTAAATGCTTAAGTGGGAGCTCTTTATTTGCTGATTCATGAAATGCATGGGTGGTTAAGGATAGGATTCCGAGAACCCGCGAAGCTACTAGTCGCTAGTTCTCCGAATTTGAACCAGGATTAAATAGGGATTCTGAGAACTCATGAAGCCAGTGGTCACCATTTCTCCAGTTGCTAGCTAGGGTTAGCATTGTATTCAACAACCAAGAGAAGCCAATAGTCGCTGGTTCACTAAATGGGCTCAGATGGAAAAGGTCATAAAGGGAAAAGAAAAGGAACCGTTGCCACATAGATAAAGTACTTTGTCAATCTGGACATGAAACCAGTAAGCCATCAAATTAGCTTCAAGAGGAAAGATTGCATGACGCAAATGGTTTTAAAGTACAGAATCATGATCATTGCCTCTTCACCTCATTTTCAAGTAGTTTAATCTATCTGTCAACATCCGGACATGGCTAGCTCAAAATTTGAAATCTGAGGGTACATGAAATTGAATATGGGATCAATTAAGGAGATTTGCAGTAATTGTGGTAATTGCACACCTTGGATTCATATCGATAAATAAGCTAAGCTCATTGTTTTTCTTGTTCAATCTCAGTTGATAAGAGTTTCTGTTTGTCTAGAGAATTTCTGAGCACAAAGCATTTGAGATAAAGAGAATTGAAGGTGTTTCTGTGGCAAGGATGAGTCAACCAGAGAAGAGTGCAGCGTCTTCTAGTAGTGAGGCCAAGTCCAAAACTGGTGAGGACAAGAATAAACCAAATTATTCAGATGAATTCTTGAAGTTGTTGCCGGGCTCCAGTCATAACAAGAGGGTTGTTGATGACATGTTTGAAGATCTTCTGGGACGGTGTAGAGACCCTGTCACTCTGGAATTCTCAGGTTACACTATTTTCAACTTCTTTTACAGTAATAAAAATAAGCATGTTCCTATCTATAATGGTTGGGTGTTAGGATTGGGAAAAATGGTTGTCCCTGATGTCTTCCTAGATGTTGATTTAATTATTTCCCTAGCTAGAAGTTATGACCCTATCTCAAAGACGATTAGAAAAGAAGACCAATCACCCTTAGTTACTCTTGATAGGGGATCTTTTATGAAATATTTTGGTCTATACACGTCCTCTTCAACTGAGATTGATTTGAACAAAGAGAAGGCAAGATACAGAAGCAATATAGGGTCAGTAAAAGACCAGTTGGTTAAACATATGCCAAAAAAGGATAAATACATAGCCCCCCTTCCTGCTAGCATGAATGCCCCATACCAGTTCAAATCCCTCCATCATTATATGAAATATACTTCCTATGCATTATGTAGAGTTTTGGGAATTGATGGGGATGCAGAGTTTTTACCAGCTGACCTGCTGATGATTATCTTGGATATTCGAAATTCCTTGGTAAACAATGACTATGATTACATTCAGTATGTGATTGATAGGACACATGAAGGGCTAATGTCTGTCAAAGAAAGTAAAAGTCCTATTGAGTTCATGCATTATTCTTTATTAATGCATTTGATTCTCTTTTTCAACATCAACAGTTTTGATTTAAGCATGTTAAAACCGAGGTTCACTTTCAAGGATCAGTACAATCCAGTGCAGTTATGGGTGAGAATATGGAATTCTACCTCCAATGAAGCAGATTTTTATGTTTTTTAGAATTTCATTGTCTTTCCAATTATCAGGATGTTAGGCATAAATGTTACCAGGCTATCACCTAGAGTCCTTAGGCTTTTAAGACCATTGTAGTATGTGGATAAGTGGGATGGAAATCATAATTGGGGTGACTTCTACTTAGGATAAAATTCTACAATTATCAGAGTTTATGGTTGTCCCCAACCCCCACATTTATTACCAAAGTATGTGCCTCCGAGAGTGGCTTGTCTGGAATTTGTTTGGCAATTGATGTGTACAGATAGAGAGCTTCTAGCCCCTCATAGAAAGGGTACATTCACACCCAGGCAATTCAGGATAGGTGACTTCCTGATAGGAAAGAGGGCTTTTCCTCAAATTAGTGCATGACTACAACAATTCAAAATGGTAACTGGTGTTTGTAGGCATATAGATCCTGAGGGCTTCATCAAGATTGCCAGGATGACTTACATCCCAAACATTGGTGTGATCAAGGAGCATGAAGGTTTAGATGAAGAAGATGTGATTAGAAACATTTTAGATGAAGATGAGGTTAAGAGGAGATGGTACAGATTCTTTGATTTAGCAGATTTGTCCAAACAATTGAAAGCATCTCAGATTCCTTTTGATGGTTTTTTCCCTGATCTTCCTTATTTGAAGAAGATTGATGGGATGATTGAAAAATACGATACCTTGGTGAATCAATTAGAAAGCCTGATTGATCAGAATAAGCTAGAAAAGAAGAAAAAGAGAGATTATTCATCTTCTGATGAGGAAGAATTCACTGATGAGTCACAAGAAGGAGATAGTCCTCCACAGGTTGAGGGACCACTAGTTGTTGATCTCACTCAAGATCAACCAGAAATAAAGGATATCTCAGAGCCACCATTGAAGAAATAGAGGCTTGAGGAAGGTGAACCTTCAAGGAAAGAAAAACAAAGAAAGGAAGTCGACAGAGCATCTGCTCTTGTACCAGGTGATAGGCCATATCATCATCAATTGAGGAAAGCAATAAGAGTAGGCAAGAAAATGGCCATTGAGCAAGAAAATGGAGAAAAGTCCTTGTGGTTGGAGAAGGATATCAAAGAGGTCTATCAGGAGGAATTCTTGAGGGATGACCAATTTATTAAGACTGATGAGTTCAAGAGTTTTCTCATTTGGAACAAGCAGCAAGAAGTAAAGAAAGCCCTGCTTGAAGGTATGGAGCCAAGTGAAGAAATGTTGAGAGCTCTTGCTTCATATGATCCTAGCCTTGATCCTATAATAGTGGATGAAGCCAGAGAATTGATCAAATCAAGTGGAATGTTGTTAACCCTAGGGTGGGATCTAACTTCTGCATTCCTCATAGATCAATTAAGAAAGCAACCAGAGGGTAGCATGTCATATGAGGTTCACATTGGTGACATGATAAGAGGAAGTGGCTATGACCCTAAGTCCCAAGCTGTTGCAATGTGGTCTATGGCCCCCAAAACCCAAAAGCTATCTCTATTGAGTATAGAGGATAAGATGGAGGGGAATAAGATTATTTGGACTGTACAAAATACAACAGACCTTAAAGTCTCCAAGGCAGTAACTCATTGGGCTAATCTGAATGAAGCCAAGACAGCTCAGTTGTCAGAAAGATATGCTAAATTGTTTGAAAGTTCAAGCATGGTAGCCAAGGATAGAGACTTGAAAATGATGAAGATCAAACAATTGGAAGATGAGCTGGTAGAAACAAAGGTCAAACTTGAAGAAGCCTCAAAGATAATTCCTCCTCCTCCTATGCAAGTTGAGGTACCTATTCGGATAGATGTGGAAGCACCTGAGGGGCTTGCTGAAGACTTGGAAAAGGTGAAATTGGATGCATCCCTGGACACTATAGCCAAAATAGTGCAGTACAGGAAAGACAAAATAAAGGATAAGATGGATGCAGTTCATAAATCAGTCAGCCTATTACATCAGACCAATCAAAAGGTGAATGACTATTTAGCCACCTTGGAGCCACTCTATAGTATTTGGTCTGGGAGGAATTTGTTGTTTGATAAACTTGACAGTTTACAAGAACACAGGCCTGATATCCCAAAAGTAGTGACTGATGTGTTTGAAAGGATTGGCCTAATAAGTGCTGCTTCAAAGTTTTTTAAAGGAAAGTCAAACCAAGTAAAGGCTAGGTTAGCCATGTTTGATAAAGACTACAACAAATATTATCCCCTGGTATATGATGACAATGGAAATGTGGTCAAGTTGGAAGATTGGAAGTTGTCAATGGATCAGTTAGTAATCAAGCAAGATGCCTTCCTAAAAGATAATAAGGCCTTGGATGTGGAGAGAACTAACAATATAATTGATAATCTATTCAAGGTTGAAAGTGACTGTATTAAGTTTACAGTAGAAGTTAAAAATGTGACTGATTCTACATGGGAACGGCAAGTCAACTTATTACAGGAGCTGCAGAGTTACGACTGGCCATCTGATGATGATGTGGCAGCTTGGGAAAAGCTAATAACAAAGAAGAAGAAAAAACTAGTTATCCAGCTGCTAGAGGAGGAAGAAGAATAGGTTGCACTTGGCACCTGATCTAGAATTTGAGGGAGAGCGTGTTCAAACAGAGAATGATGTAAATTAGCTTGTAATGGTGGTCATCATTCATATAACAAACTTGGTAACTACTCTGAAAATATCTACAGAAAAAGGTGCCACCTGCTGGAGTTGTTTAGAATTGAAGAAATATGTCTTGCTGTCTTTATTAAATATCTTTCTGTTTGTACCTTCTTTTGTTTTCTAGTCCAAGATTTTATCAGCCATCCGAAGCTTGTTGCATCCTTTCGAGGATTCCAAGATGGCTGATTAGTATAAATAGCCAGTGATTATTGAAGATAGAGGTTGGGAAATTTTTGTAATAAGGAGGTTCTGAAATACAAAATCTATTTTTCTTTAAGGAAGAAGATATTGTATCACTGCATTTAGATTATTAATACAAAATACTGGAGCTCTGTTACTACTATTTTGTTGTCTTTGTGTATGGAATGTTTGAGTTTTCTTATGTATTTATATTGCAAGGCATTTTAGATACATTATTCATAAGGTGAATATAGGGGTTAAACTTAAGTTTCTTTCAAGGAAGGAGTAAAATCTTAGGGGAGATTTCTGGGAATTGATAAGCCATATATGAATTTGATGACAGTTGTGGGAATCTAAAAGATGGTATGTTAGGCATATCATTTGAATTACAGTATGTTTGCATTAATAGTCGTATGTAGGGGTGGGGTTGACTCTATTACCCAAGGGGATTAGGCAATGGTTTTGGTTCCATTTGCATTCATTTTCCATCCATGATATAAATGACTAATTTCATTTTACTTTATCTGTACAAATCTAATCTGAATCATTCTATGACAAGTTCATAGGTATGTATTGTAATGCTTTATAGAAGTATTGAATGAGGTTAGCCTTCCTTGAGTTCAACTCTAAAAAGAAGAAGGATGAATATCCTTAAACCATTGTTTTATCTGATTGCTTTCATGATTTCAATAATAGTGTTGTGCATCAGGATAATTTGGGCCGTAATCAAAGTTTTATCATCTTAGTGAATTAAGTTTGAAAGCAACCACGAAGCAGTGAAGGAGCTGGTTCACAACTCACGGCTCAATCAAACGGTGAATTGAATTAGGTACACCCACCTAAGTATTCATACTCAAAGTGAAGAAGGTTTTTAACCTTAATACCTTAGTGTTTGCATATTGCTAGGTTATACCCATTGGGATTGTAGGAGTATGTAATAATTTGCATATTTGAGCACTAACAAAATTGGTGACTCTACTGGGGACTATTTTGAATAACTTGCAATAGGTTAGAGCACATCTTGTCTATTGTGCATTTGTAGACCAGAGAAAATATTTTGATTCCCGCGTATTGTGGGTGGTGACTCTAAAATCTGTGTTACCAGTTGCTCATAGTGGCAAAATCTTGTGAAGATTGTCGTTATATACAATGAGCCGACCAAGATACACTAGGTCCTATTACAAGGATCACCCAGAAGATAATATGGGTGATGAGCTCCATACACCAACTAGGAAGCAATGGTCTAGGAGGGGCTAGAATAGCACCAGTTCCCATGGCCCTCCTCGAGAAAGGTCTCGTGTCCTGCTTCCTCATGAGACTTCCTCCTTGTCTGATGATCTTGAACATGTCAAAAGGGTTACACCAAATATCCATCTACAGAAAGAAGTGATCACAGAAGTCACAAAACTAGGTTATTTCCCTGCTAGAGAAACCCTAGAACAACCAGAAGAAACCTCTAATACTGAGATTATTTCCCTGCTAGAGAAACCCTAGAACAACCAGAAGAAACCTCTAATACTGAGACTACTTCCTATGATTCTGAGAAGTTGAGAGAAGAGGTTATTGCTTTGAGACAAAAAGAGTGTGAACAACTTGCTGATATAGCAAACAAGGAGAAAGTAAGGGAACAACAAATCTGTGAATTGCTAATAGAGAGGCAGGAACTTCTCAAAAGAACCAAGAGAAATGAAGCCCAAGTCAGTGATCTAAATGAAAGTGCTCAAGGCTTAGATAAAGATTTGTTTGGTGATATGGAAGAATTGAGGAAGCAGGCTCATGATATTAAACCAAAGCAAGATGAATTTGAAGGAACAGGCAATGTCCTAAGGCAATTGAATCCTTTTGAAATCCAAAGAAAAAAGGAGATAAAAATTACTCCCAAAGAAATCCCTGATAAGGGAAAACAAAAGGTGGAGAGTATAGTTATTAATGAGCCCAAGAGAATAGAGGGTACTCCCAATATACCTTCTCAAATGAGTATAGATTTGGAGAAGCCAAGAAAGGCGAGGGAGGATTTGGCTATGCAATTGGAGAAACTTGAGTTAGAGGCTGTTGCTGATGAAATGAAGAAGAAAATTGCTTTCCTACATGCTAACATGAATACATCCGCTAGCAGCTCCATTCCTATTACCACAGGAACAATTCAGTCTAGTCAGCCCAACACCCTATTTCCAAATGCTCAAGTCCTTCACCCGGGACAACATCTGCCTAGGCAAGTTCCCAGTCAAGTTCCCTTTATAGCTAGTGGTACAGTGGGAAATGTACCTTGTCAACTTGCTGCTATCCCTCTAAACCAACCAAATATCCAAAGAAGACCTGTTCATTTGGATAGATATAGGCCTATATATTTTGATGGTATTCCTGGTCAACCAAATGCTGTCCCTAATGAAATCAGAAAGAAGATCCCATTATTCACTAGGAATAATGTCATTACCTGTGAAGAGCATCTGAAGTTTTTCACAGACAAGGTCAATGACTATGAAATTGAACATGAAGATGTCATCATGAAGCTTTTTGTTCAGTCATTAATTGAAGAAGCTAGGGATTGGTACAGAGGTCTGCCTGAGAATAGAATTGCGTCTTGGGATGAATTTGTCAGGAGTTTTAAAGAACAATATGTAGAACACGTGAACTCTAGTTACATGCTCAATGAGTTCAATAATATCAAGAAACACTATAATGAAAGCATGTCAGAGTTCAATAGCCAATTCCAAAAGGATATGTACAAATTGTTCCAAGTATTGAGGCTAGATGATGCAGTTTGCATGACTACTTACTTCAACTCCATGGATGGTAAGATGTCTTACCTTTTGAGAGATAAGAATCCCCGCACCCTTAGGGATGCTTTTAAGTTGGCAATAAATATTGAGAGTAACCAAAAGGCATCCGACCAAATGTACAAAAGGGATGAAGGTAGACTGTGGAAAGAAACCAGGCCACAACCTGTAAGGCCATCAAAAGAGGAGGATAGAATGGATAAAGGGCTTGGTGCTAGCAAAGAATTCCCAGCAAGGTCTGATAAAGGTGGTAGGAACTTTCAAGATGTAAGACCTCCTTATCAAAGGCAGGACAAGGCCCCCAACTTAAGAGATATGCCTTACAAAACAAACTGGAGAGATGGGAGGCCTATTCCTGACAGTAATGAACCACAAAAGGGAAGAGATACACCAGAACCTTTAAGGAAAAACATGACACACAATGTGGAAAGTACCCCTTGGTGTATGGCCTGTAATATGCCCCATTCACCATTTCAGTGTGCTGTGGCTCAAGCCCTAGGAGAAGAGGCTAATGATTTATGTGCAAGACATTATGAAGAATCTGAACAGCCTGCCATTAACATGTTTACTACTAAAGTAATGGGGGACATCGAGTCTTCAGATGATGAAGCTATTTGCCCGGATGTCGATCATAAGAGAAAACTTTTCTCTGATTATGAGCAACAAATTTTCACTCAATCTGATCAGGAAGAGTGTGATAATGATGATTACAAGACTCATATGGTAGAATCCATATCAGATGAAAAACAATGGAGAAAGCCCAGTGAAGAAGAAATCAAAAACTTAACTGTGGCTGCCATAACACAAGCAAGATCCTCATACAATCTGAGGAACAAAAAGGTTAGTGATGAGCAAGGAGTCCCTAGATCAGTGTTTGTTAAGAACAATTCTCAAAATAAAAATTCCCCAAAGCCCAATGTTGTAAACAGGAAGGATCAAGGGTTAGTGAATGAGAAAAAGGAAAGGGATGAAGTCATCATGGACAAGGTGAACAAGAAAATTGGTAAGTCGAAGGATCACTCTAACTCTTGTACTGATTCTCCTACTTTTGATATGAGACATGCCTTGTCCCAGATGAAGATCTCTATCCCTTTACTCGAGATGCTTAAAATAGAGGAGCATAAGACAGCAGCCCTGTCTCTTATAAACGAGCAGAGAGTTGTGCTTGCTATCGAAAAAGAAGGGAATTCCATTTAAAAGACTATTTCAATCCATGACATCTCTGATGTATGCATTGGGACAATTGTGACACAAGAACCCTCCTCTATCAACCCTTTCTATGTTACTCTGATTGTGAATAATTTTTTGTTAAAAAATTGTATGATAGATTCTGGCGCTGCCACAACTGTGATGCCTTACCATGTTATGAAAGAATTGGGATTGCAGGTTGACACTTCTAATGGTCAGTGTTATGCAATGGACAATAGGGCAGTACCTATTGTAGGGACCCTAGTTGGAATTGAAGTCAAAATTGCTGCATTCCCAGAGGCTACATACAAAATGGATGTGGTTGTCATAGACACCAAACCTCATTATGGCATGTTATTGTCAAGACAGTGGGCTGCAGCAGTAGGTGGGAAATTAGAATTGGATTTATCATATGCTACTATTCCAATAAATGGGACTGAGGTGAAGTTGTACAGGGAGCCCCGTTCCTCAGTGATGGTGGAAATGGTTGCTCCGGAGGCTCTGAATTGATTTGTAGATATTGACATGAGTAATTTTGTAATTGAAGAAGCAGTACCTCAGCTGAAAAATATGGATCCAATTGTAGATGAGTTTTTATTACAACAAAATGGCCTGTGGCAAATGTTCTTTGATGGTGGATGCTCCAAGGAAGGATCAGGGGCTGGTGTTGTATTCATTTCCCCATCAGGTATTATATTTAAGTATTCCTTCTTGTTAACTTTTGAATGTACAAATAACACTGCTGAGTATGAGGCTCTGATACTGGGATTAGATATAGCCATAAAACATGGTATTAAATTTTTAAAAGTCCATGGTGATTCCCAGTTGATTGTGGCCCAAGTTAGATCTAAATATGCTTCTAAGGATGAAAAACTCAAGTTGTACAAACATGCTGTGTGGGATAGATTGGAATTTTTTGAAGCTTTCAATTTGCTTTGGGTAGAAAGGTCAAGTAATATCATGGCAGATTTCCTTGCTAATGTAGCCCTAAAAACAATGATATTACTCTTTCTGGTATTTCCATGTTGGAAACCAAAACTAGGCCTGTTGTACCTGATAATGTATACAACTAGCAAGTTTTTGAGGATGACCTTGATATTCTTAGGTTTCTTCAAGGCCTTGATCAATATGATGGTTAGCAAATAGATTTCAATGAGATGCAATAGTGTGATGAAGGGAAAGAATATATTATGGGAAATGAAATAGTGCAACTTCCCTCAAACCACATACCTAAAGGGTTAGTAGAATTGGAAGGGATGTTTAAAATAAATGATGGCTTTTTGTCCCAGAATTCTAATACCAAAATGGAAGACTTACAGGAAATAAACCTAGGATCTGAAAATTCCCCACAAATGGTTTACATTGGCAAGAAATTGAGTAGAGAGGTCAGAGGTAATTTGATAAAATTTTTGAAAAGATGCAATCATGTGTTTGCTTGGTCTTATGATGACCTCAAAGCTTAGAGGGCTGATTTATTCCAACATGAAATTCCTCTAAAGGAGGACACCAAGCCTTTTAGACAAAAGCAGAGACCCATTAACCCTTTGTTGGCCACAAAGATGCAAATTGAGTTGACAAAATTGAGAGATGCTAATATCATTGAACCAATTAGGCATTCAACTTGGGTTTTGAACCTTGTGCCAGTAAGAAAAAAGAATGGTGATATTTGGCTCTGTGTTGATTTTAGGAATCTGAATGTTGCTTCACTCAAAGCTAACTATGGGTTACCTAATATGGAGGCCATGTTGCATAGAGTGACTGGATGTGAACTATTATCAATGATGGATGGCTTCTCGAGGTATAATCAAGTGCTGGTTAGAGAGTTAGAGAAATTCAAAACAGCCTTTACAACCCCATGGGGAACATATGTATATGTTCGCATGCCTTTTGGTCTAAAGAATGTTGGAGCAACCTTCTAGAGAGCAATGGATATTGCATTCAAAGAATTGATTAATGTTTTAATGGTTGTGTACCAAGATGATCTCACTACTTATTCCAAGAAAGTTGATGATCATTGTTCCCATTTGGAAAAAAATCATTCTTAAGGCTTTAGAATATGGTGTTTCCCTGAATCCTAAAAAGTGTCAATTTGTTGTGAAAGAAGGGAAATTACTTGGACATATAGTGTCAAAAGAGGGAGTCAGGATTGATCCTGAAAGAGTAGAAGCAATTAAAAAGGTTCCCCCACCAAAGAACATAAAGGGTGTGTAGTCATTCTTGGGACAGATTAATTTTGTAAGGAGGTTTGTTGCTAACTTTGCAGAATTAATTAAACCCATAGTAAAGTTCTTAAAAAAGGAAACCAAATTTGAATGAAGCTATGAAGCTCAACAAGCTTTTGATAAAATTAAACAAGCAATTTAGGAAGCCCCGGTCTTGGTGTCACCTAATTATTTAAAACCATTTTCTCTATTTTCTTTTGCATCTTTTCATACCGTGGCAGCTATTCTTTTACAAAAGGATCAAGAAGGATATGAACACCCTGTAGCCTTTTTTAGCAAGTCTTTGCATTCTGCTGAGTTAAATTATGAATTAATGGAGAAGCAAGCCTATGCACTTGTAAAAGCAGTCAAGGCATTCAGGCCATATCTAGTATGTGCGAAGGTGAATGCTTATCTACCTCATGCTGCAGTAAAGGATATCTTGGTACAGAGTGAAGTCACAGGGAAGAGATGTAAATGGATAAGCAGGATTCAAGAGTTTGACCTTGAAATTCATGTTACCAAATTGGTAAGAGGATTGGGACTTGCTAAATTAATGACTGAGGAAAACATGGACCTTGTGCAGGTAAATAATGTTGCTGCTGATGTTGATATGATCACTAGTATCGAGATGCAACCTTGGTATAAGGATGTTATTTATTTTATTAAAAATGCTAAATGTCCACCTGAATTAAATGATAATCAAAGAAGGAGTTTGAGATTGCAGGCTCAAAGGTATGTGTTAATTCAGGGTGATTTGTATTGGAAAGATAATGATGCCATTTTACTCTTTTGTCTAGACAAACACCAATTAGAGAAGGTGTTGAATGAAATGCACTCTGGAATGTGTGGAGGACATCATTCTGCTCGGTAAATAGCTCATAAAATCTTGAGGGTAGGATGCTATTGGCCTGTATTATTCAGAGACACTCATTTGTATGTTAGAAAATGTGAGCCTTGTCAAAGGTTCTCTAAAAAGTTGAAATTCTTAGGTGCATTGTTGTTGAATCCTGTGGTCGCAGAAGCTCCTTTTGCAATGTGGGGGATGGATTTTATAGGAGAATTTGTTGAAAAGTCTAGTGGTGGACATAGTCACATCTTGGTGGCTACTAACTATTTTACTAAGTGGATTGAGGCCATCCCAACCAAAAGGGCAACCAGCGCTGTTGTAATCGAGTTCCTGATGAACAATTTGATTACTAGATTTGGTGTTCCCATCAAATTAGTGGTAGATAATGCAATGAGCTTCAGATCTCATGAAATCACTGAATTTTGTTCTGAAATGGGAATTATTTTATCCTATTCAAGCCCTTATCATCCACAGGCCAATGGACAAGCTGAATCCAGCAACAAGAGTATTTTGCAAATTCTGAAGAAGACCCTGGAAAAAAATAAGAGGAGTTGGCATGAAAAGTTAAAACTAGCACTATGGGCTGATAGAATTTCTGAAAAGAGAGCCACAGGGAAGTCCCCTTTTGAAATGGTGTATGGTGCAAAGTCAAAAGTGCTAATTAATAATTTCCTTCCAGTTTATAAGTTCATGCAAGAAGAAGATATGGAGATTAGTGACCCATTACAAGATAGGATGATTCAACTGATTGAATTGGATGAGAACAGAAGGGAAGGACAAAAGCAGACTATTAAACTTCAGCAGAAGATGAAATATCTCTTTGATGAGAGGGCAACCATGAGGAAATTCTAGCCTGGTGATATGGTTCTCCAATGGAATGCCAGAGTTGAAGAAAAGGGAAAACATAAAAAGTTTGAATCATTATGGATGGGGCCCTATATTGTCCACCAGACCCATGGTAAGGATTCATATTTTCTAAAAAATATGGATGGTGAAGAGCAGGAATTGCCAGTGCATGGACAGTTCCTGAAATTGTTCTTCAGTTGAAAGTTTGTTTCCATGCACAGTAGGCTTGTATTATATGTATAGGTGTGTTTGCTTTTGCTGTGTGTTATCTTTTTGTTTTAAGTTCAGGTTTTTTGGTCTGCCTCCCAGAGATTCATGGTTTCTTGCTAATCAAGCATCCTCAGATAGAGCCACTGTTGGGTATCCTAAAATTTTTTGAGGTTTGTGTCCAAATTCTGGTTTAAGTCTTCATGTGAATGTTTTACCTAGACTAGGGTTTGTAAAGTGTCATGAGAATGGTTGTTGACATGTTCAGAAAAACCCTTACCCTAGGTCTTGTCTTTTAAAATGTTTCAAATTCGCATCTAGATTTCATGTAACCCTCTTGTTTCTTTTTCATTGTTACCTTTAGTCACTTAAATTTTTATTTGTGCATGTGCTTATTTGCCCCAAGTGTTTGCCAAATTAGAAAGTGTCTTATCAAGTTTCAAAATAATCTGGCGATTCAGCGAATGAGTCAGATTCATGTTCAGTATTGATATCAGTCACCAGTTCTCTAGATCTTCCAATGGTTATCCTAAACATCCAGCGAATTGGCGAATGCATTAAGGCCACGCTTTTTGATCACCTTGTCGCTAAGTCTCCAAGTGTTTCGGCGGTTTTATTTTCCTTTCCGAGAACTAGCGAATAAGGATTATCTCCAGTTCTTGCAATCTTTGGCGGTCTTGTGAAATAATCTAGCGATTCAGTGAACTCTGTGTTCACTTATTCTCAGAATCTGGTGGTCAAAAGTTATGTCAACTGGAGAATCAGCAAATGCCGTGAATTGTTTTCACGATCGACAGCCCTGTTTTAATCTCAAAATATCTGAGGGTCCTACATGTTTGACTTGGTGAATGAGCGACTAAATACTTGTAGTGCTATCCTCTAAATTTAGCGGTTTTGATGGTTTGATCAAATGATTTCAGTGCAGATAACTTTTCTTGTGTTCGCTTATTCTCAGAATGAGTTGGTGACATCCTAAATAATCTAGCGATTCAGCGAATCAAGTGGTTGCCAGTTCTCTTAATAAAAGGGTAAAGGCTAAAACAACCTGAAAAATAAGCAAGTCAGTAAGATAATAAGTTTTAAGGTCTTAGTCGCTTATTCTCGAAATGAAATTCTCAATGGTATGGAGTATTGGGAGAATCAGCGAATGCTCTTTGTTCGTTGATTCTTGGAATTTAATGATTAAGGTTCACGCTTTTTAGAGAACTAGAGATAGCCATCGATTGATGAAGATCAACGGTCAATCTAGAATCCTAGTATAAAAGTGATGATTAAGGAAAGATTCAGTGAATCAGAGAATAAGGGGGTTCGCTAGTTCTCCAGACAATCAAGCGGTTAAGTATAATATTAAGCGAATGCGCGAATCCTTTATTCGCTAGATCTCCAAGAAAATTGACAGTTAGTCATGATATTAAGAGAATGGGAGATGGCTTTGTTCGCTAGTTCACAAAATGATAACTGTAGTTAAATGCTTAAGTGGGAGCTCTTTGTTCGCTGATTCGTGAAATGCATGGGTGGTTAAGGATAGGATTCTGAGAACCCACGAAGCTACTAGTCGCTATTTCTCCAAATTTGAACCAGGATTAAATAGGGATTCTAAGAACTCGTGAAGCCAGTGGTCACCAGTTCTCCGGTTGCTAGCTAGGGTTAGCATTGTATTCACCAACCAAGAGAAGCCAATAGTCGCTGGTTCGCTAAATGGGCTCAGATGGAAAAGGTCATAAAGGGAAAAGAAAAGGAACCGTTGCCACATAGATAAAGTACTTTGTCAATCTGGACATGAAACCAGTAAGCCATCAAATCAGCTTCAAGAGGAAAGATTGCATGACGCAAACAGTTTTAAAGTACAGAATCATGATCATTGCCTCTTCGCCTCATTTTCAAGTAGTTTAATCTATCTGTCAACATCCGGACATGGCTAGCTCAAAATTTGAAATCTGAGGGTACATGAAATTGAATATGGGATCAATTAAGGAGATTTGCAGTAATTGTGGTAGTTGCACACCTTGGATTCATATCGATAAATAAGCTAAGCTCATTGTTTTTCTTGTTCAATCTCAGTTGATAAGAGTTTCTATTTGTCTAGAGAATTTCTGAGCACAAAGCATTTGAGATACAGAGAATTGAAGGTGTTTCTGTGGCAAGGATGAGTCAACCAGAGAAGAGTGCAGCGTCTTCTAGTAGTGAGGCCAAGTCCAAAACTAGTGAGGACAAGAATAAACCAAATTATTCAGATGAATTCTTGAACTTGTTGCCGGGCTCCAGTCATAACAAGAGGGTTGTTGATGACGTGTTTGAAGATCTTCTGGGATGGTGTAGAGACCCTGTCACTCTAGAATTCTCAGGTTACACTATTTTCAACTTCTTTTACAGTAATAAAAATAAGCATGTTCCTGTCTATAATGGTTGGGTGTTAGGATTGGGAAAAATGGTTTTCCCTGATGTCTTCCTGGATGTTGATTTAATTGTTTCCCTAGCCAGAAGTTATGACCCTATCTCAAAGATGATTAGAAAAGAAGACCAATCACCCTTAGTTACTCTTGATAGGGGATCTTTTATGAAAGCTTTTGGTCTATACACGTCCTCTTCAACTGAGATTGATTTGAACAAAGAGAAGGCAAGATACAGAAGCAATATAGGGTCAGTAAAAGACCAGTTGGTTAAACATATGCCAAAAAAGGATAAATACATAGCCCCCCTTCCTGCTAGCATGAATGCCCCATACCAGTTCAAATCCCTCCATCATTATATGAATAATACTTGCTATGCATTATGTAGAGTTTTGGGAATTGATGGGGATGCAGAGTTTTTACCAGCTGACCTGCTGATGATTATCTTGGATATTCAAAATTCCTTGGTAAACACTGACTATGATTACATTCAGTATGTGATTGATAGGACACATGAAGGGCTAATGTCTGTCAAAGAAAGTAAAATTCCTATTGAGTTCATGCATTATTCTTTATTAATGCATTTGATTCTCTTTTTCAACATCAACAGTTTTGATTTAAGCATGTTAAAACCGAGGTTCACTTTCAAGGATCAGCACAATCCAGTGCAGTTATGGGTGATAATATGGAATTCTACCTCCAATGAAGTAGATTTTTGTGTTTTTCAGAATTTCATTGTCTTTCCAATTATCAGGATGTTAGGCATAAATGTTACCAGGCTATCACCTAGAGTCCTTAGGCTTTTAAGACCATTGCAGTATGTGGATAAGTGGGATGGAAATCATAATTGGGGTGACTTCTACTTAAGAGAAAATTCTACAATTATCAGAGTTTATGGTTGTCCCCAACCCCCACATTTATTACCAAAGTATGTGCCTCCGAGAGTGGCTTGTCTGGAATTTGTTTGGCAATTGATGTGTACAGATAGAGAGCTTCTGGCCCCTCACAGAAAGGGTACATTCACACCCAGGCAATTCAGGATAGGTGACTTCTTGATAGGAAAGAGGGCTTTTCCTCAAATTAGTGCATGACTACAACAATTCAAAATGGTAACTGGTGTTTGTAGGCATATAGATCCTGAGGGCTTCATCAAGATTTCCAGGATGACTTACATCCCAAACATTGGGTGATCAAGGAGCATGAGGGTTTAGATGAAGAAGATGTGATTAGAAACATTTTAGATGAAGATGAGGTTAAGAGGAGATGGTACAGATTCTTTGATTTAGCAGATTTGTCCAAACAATTGAAAGCATCTCAGATTCCTTTTGATGGTTTTTTCCCTGATCTTCCTTATTTGAAGAAGATTGATGGGATGATTGAAAAATATGATACCTTGGTGAATCAATTGGAAAGCCTGATTGATCAGAATAAGATAGAAAAGAAGAAAAAGAGAGATTATTCATCTTCTGATGAGGAAGAATTCACTAATGAGTCACAAGAAGGAGATAGTCCTCCACAGGTTGAGGGACCACCAGTTGTTGATCTCACTCAAGATCAACCAGAAATAAAGGATATCTTAGAGCCACCATTGAAGAAACAGAGGCTTGAGGAAGGTGAACCTTCAAGGCAAGAAAAACAAAGAAAGGAAGTCGACAGAGCATCTGCTCTTGTACCAGGTGATAGGCCATATCATCATCAATTGAGGAAAGCAATAAGAGCAGGCAAGAAAATGGCCACTGAGCAAGAAAACAGAGAAAAGTCCTTGTGGTTGGAGAAGGATATCAGAGAGGTCTATCAGGAGGAATTCTTGAGGGATGACCAATTTATTAAGATTGATGAGCTAAAAATGTGACTGATTCTACATGGGAACGGCATGTCAACTTATTACAGGAGCTACAGAGTTACGACTGGCTGTCTGATGATGATGTGGTAGCTTGGGAAAAGCTAATAACAAAGAAGAAGAAAAAACCAGTTATCCAGCTGCTAGAGGAGGAAGAAGAATAGGTTGCTCTTGGCACCTGATCCAGAATTTGAGGGAGAGCATGTTCAAACAAAGAATGATGTAAATTAGCTTGTAATGGCGGTCATCATTCATATAATAAACTTGGTAACTGCTCTGAAAATATGTACAGAAAAAGGTGCCACCTGCTGGAGTTGTTTAGAATTGAAGAAATATGTCTTGTTGTCTTTATTAAATATCTTTCTATTTGTACCTTCTTTTGTTTTCTAGTCCAAGATTTTATCAGCCATCCGAAGCTTGTTGCATCCTTTCGAGGATTCCAAGATGGCTGATTAGTATAAATAGCCAATGATTATTGAAGATAGAGGTTGGGAAATTTTTGTAATAAGGAGGTTTTGAAATACAAAATCTATTTTTCTTTAAGGAAGAAGATACTGTATCACTGCATTCAGATTATTAATACAAAATACTGGAGCTCTGTTACTACTATTTTGTTGTCTTTGTGTATGGAATGTTTCAATTTTCTTATGTATTTATATTGCAAGGCATTTTAGATACATTATTCATAAGGTGAATATAGGGGTTAAACTTAAGTTTCTTTCAAGGAAGGAGTAAAATCTTAGGGGAGATTTCTGGGAATTGATAAGCCATATATGAATTTGATGACAGTTGTGGGAATCTAAAAGATGGTATGTTAGGCATATCATTTGAATTACAGTATGTTTGCATTAATAGTCGTATGTAGGGGTGGGGTTGACTCTATTACCCAAGGGGATTAGGCAATGGTTTTGGTTCCATTTGCATTCATTTTCCATCCATGATATAAATGACTAATTTCATTTTACTTTATCTGTACAAATCTAATCTGAATCATTCTATGACAAGTTCATAGGTATGTATTGTAATGCTTTATAGAAGTATTGAATGAGGTTAGCCTTCCTTGAGTTCAACTCTAAAAAGAAGAAGGATGAATATCCTTAAACCATTGTTTTATCTGATTACTTTCATGATTTCAATAATAGTGTTGTGCATCAGGATAATTTGGGCCGCAATCAAAGTTTTATCATCTTATTGAATTAAGTTTGAAAGCAAACACAAAGCAGTGAAGGAGCTAGTTCACAACTCACGGCTCAATCAAATGGTGAGTTGAAGTAGGTACACCCGCCTGAGTATTCATACTCAAAGTGAAGAAGGTTTTTAACCTTAATACCTTAGTGTTTGCATATTGCTAGGTTATACCCATTGAGATTTTAGGAGTATGTAATAATCTTCATATTTGAGCACTAACAAGATCATCTTTCACCTCTATCATTTTCATTTGGATTGTTGCTCTCCTAGAGAGATTGTAACATAGGAAGTTGCCTAGTCCAACACCCCCTCGTCTACTAGCAAACTAGAAACCCTTGGACCTAGTAAAAAGAAGTGCTTGAAAAACTCTAACCTTAAAATTGCCACATGCCAAGCTATTCCTAAAAGCACCAACTACACTATTGTTAAGCTAGATTTGGTCGATTATAAAAGGAAGGACTTACCCCTATTAAAGAAGAAAGGTAAATTTGTTGCCAAAAAAGAAAGTTTCACAATCTAAGGGTGGGATCTAATAATGATGTCATGCAGGAGACAAGTACTTTGAGATGCTCTCATAGACTCACCACTCGATCTTTTGAGAAGGGAAAGTTGAAGGAGGTCTTGGATTATGATTCTATTGAGGACATGGGCCGAGATAATGAGGAGAATTAGGAGAAGAGCATAGATGAGGAAAATGAGAAGGGTGGTGAGGTTGAGATAGAAAGAAGCTCAGAGACAACTAAGAGTTCTACCCATGTCTCCAAAAGAATGAGGCTTGGCCCTTTAGACCTCACCAATGATATGATGCCTAAAAGGACAGAGGTTCTGCTAGGACCCGTAAAAATGTTCAGCTTGGGATCTATTTCAATTGGAATGTGGTGATCGAGCAGTTGGATTGTTGGATATTGCTAATGCATGGATGGTGATTGAGACATTTAATATGTTTAATCAGTACGTTACTAAATGGGCATTCATACTATTGTCATTTTTGTTTTGTCACTGATGTCAACATATGCTTCTATGAAGGAACTAGACTGGTAATCATAGTGTACGGTGAGTGTACAGATGTTTCAGATGCTGCAAAGTTAGATGAGAGCTCAGGAAGATGTTGTGATCTTATATCTGAGATCACATCACTAAGTGTTTCATATTAAGAAAGATACAGTTATTTTGGTAAAGACTGGTCACTAGTTTGTGACAGTGAGAATTGACAGAGTTAGCCTCTGAGTTTTTGATATAGATCTCAGAGGGATTGGATTCAAGGTATGTGATCTTGGAGGATGATGGAAGAGACACTAATGGATGTTCATTGGTCAGTGCAAGGTATGGAATGATTAGTGACATCATCTATGGCGTGTGTTATGGTGATAGCTTATTCTAAAGCTGACTCAGGGAATGAAGTGTGTGTCTTGTTTGGAAAGCATAATTCAAGGATGTCGGTCCTTAATTATTGTAATGTAATCATGGTAAACTTGTTTTTGATACTTTGTGTATCTTAGCAAGGGCTTATGTAATTGTTTTTAATTAGGAAAGCCTTATGGGCCAACCTATTCTTGGTAAAATGTAATAGGTATAAATGAAAGGTCTTTTCTTTGGAAGAGACATGGATGTGATATAAGGAGGTTGTGAACTTGTGTCTACTATATGTAGAGTAGAGGATTATTGGTGGACTTCATTGGAACTGATTAAGAAAAGACAGTTGTTGGAAAATAGTTGAAAAGATTGTGTATTTCTTCATATACACTTGTTTCGAACTAGTGAGTTCAGAAGGTGGACTTAACCTTCTTTGGGCAGTGAGTCTTGGGCAGTGAGCCCTCTTTTGTTCTTGAATCCTAACAAGGTCTGTCCTCTAATGAGGACTATGTACTGTAATGTTTCAATAAGCTCCTAACATGGCTATATCTTCTAACAAGGATTACTATACTCTCAGTACATTATTTGTGGGTGCTAATTCCCACTGGGTTTTTTTACCTTTAACAGGGTTTCCCCGATACCAAAATTTTGTGTTATTGTGTTGGCATTCATTGTGTTCATTGGATCTGATATTAATAAGATTAAAAGTTTAAAATTTTAATATTCTATCATACAACTTCTTCACGCCCCCTCTTAGTTGTATTATGGACTATTATTCCTAACAATTGGTATCAGATCTTGTGGTCCTCATAGAGAAAGCTTAACAGCTTGAGGTGATCTTGGAAAATGGCATTATATAGGAAGGATAGTCCTAAGTTTGATCCTGAAAACTTTGACAATTGGAAAAATAAGATGCGAACACATTTTCTATGTTTGGGCATAGAACACTGGATGATTGTAAAGAAGGAAACTTTGAAGGCTGAGAATGACTTGGGGTCAACCATTGATGATGAAAAGAAGCTATTTTCATGCAACATGGTCGCAAGAGAAGCATTGATTAGCGTACTATCTGAGGGTGATTTTACTAAAATTAAAGATCTAGATTTGACACATGAAATTTGGAATAGACTCGAGGCACTTTATGAAGGAGACAAGTATACCAAACAAGTGATATTGCAAATCTCGAAAACAAAGATGGAAACGCTACAAATGAATGAAGATGAAAGCATTAGGGCCTATGTTCAAAGGGTTATAGAAGTTGTAGTTGGAATTAGAAATTGTGGAGGTACTTATGATGAAGATGAAGTCATTGCAAAGATTCTCATATCCCTAACTCCTGCTTACAAATTCAAGGCAATGTCTATTGAAGAAACTATACCCCTAACTCCAAAATTTAGCAGAGAGATTTTGATTGCAAAGTTAACTACCTTTGAAGCTACGGAATTAGGAGATGCTACACCTAAAGTTGAATTTTCATTTAGGGCATTTGCGCACAAGAAAGTTTTTGCACTTCTGAGCACAAGCAAAGAAACCTAAGAGAAGAGCTTGGTGAGTATGTTGAGGAGTGGGAGAAGATAATGGAAGAAGAAAAGAAGATGGAAGAACTTGTTGCACTAATTGCTAGAAGAGAGAAAAGACATAAGGGAAAATTTTAAGGCAAATTACCTTTGAAATGTTTTTCATGCAATAAGATAGGTCATTTTGCATCTAGATGTCCTACAAGAGTTCCTAAGTACAAACCTGATTATGCAAAAATTAGAAGAGACAAAGAATGTTATTATTCTAGTGAAGGAATCTCTGATGATAAGGATTTACATAATGAAGAGATTGGATTTGTTGCTATTAAAGATGATCCAATTCATGAAGAAAAAGCCTTAGTATCTCATGTTGACAAGAAAACTGAATGGATAATTGACAATGGATGTTCTCATCACGACTGGTGATAAGAAAAAGTTTGTTAAATTAGTAACTTATGATGGAGGTGTTGTAAGGTTTAGAGACAATCTCCCAAAATCCATCATAGGAGTAGGATCCATCACTCTGGATGGAAAGACTAATACAAACAATGTACTACTTGTTGAAGGACTGAAACATAACTTGTTAAGTGTTGGATAGTTAATGGATAAAAACTTTCAGTTAAGTTTTGTTAATGGTAAATGCCTCATCAGAAGCAAGGAAGGAAAACTGATTGCTACCGGTTCAAGGTCTAGAAGTAATGTATTTGAAATAAACATATTTGGAGCCTCTTATTTTTTTGCGAAGGTAGATGACAGTTGGTTATGGCATAGAATATTATGTCACGTTAATTTTGACAACATTGTGAAGGCAAGTATGGCTAATGCAATAAGAGATCTATCAAAGATTGTGAAACCTTCTAACACTGTATGCAGAGAATGTGTCATGGGAAAGTAAACTAGAAGCAGTCATAAAAGAAAAACATTTACATCAAAAGGGAAGTTGGATCTAATATATAAAGATCTATGTGGGCCTACAAGAACAAATTCATACTATGGGGAAAGGTATTTTATACTCTTTGTTGATGACTTTTATAGAATGATGTGGGTTACTTATTTAAGAGAAAAATCAGAAGCATTTGATAAAATCAAGTTGTTTAAAGAAAAAGTTGAGAATGAATCAGGACTGAAAATAAAGTGTTTAAGATCAGATAGAGGTGGTGAGTTTACATCAGATTTATTTAATTCATACTGTGAAGAGCATGGAATAAAAAGACAAACATCTGCTCCTAAGACTCCACAACAGAATGGGATAGTAGAGCGAGAAACATGACTATACTTGATGCTGCAAGGACAATGTTGATTGACGAAAATGTATCTCATGTACATTGGAGAGAGGTTGTTGGAACAGCAGTGTACACATTAAACATAATTCAAATTAGAAAAGGTAATGTGGACAGTAATTTGTATTTAAAAACTACTGAAGATGGAATCTTGATAGTAGAAGTATTTGTGGATGACATTATCTTTGGTAGTAATGATGATATATGTAAGAAGTTTACTAAAGAGATGGAAAGTGAATTTGAGATGTCCATGATAGGTGAAATGAAATTCTTTCTTGGACTACAAATAACTCAGAATGAGAATGGTATTTTCATTTCTCAAGCCAAATATCTCAAAGAATTACTTAAGAAATTCGGTATGGAAGACTGTAAACTAGTAGGAACACCTATGGTGACTAGAAACAAGCTATCAATTGATGATGAATCAAAATGTGTTTTTCAGACTTTGTATAGATTAATGGTTGGAGGGCTACAATATCTGACTCACACTAGACCAGATATTGCTAATGCTATTGGAATTGTGGCTAGATATCAGGCAGAACCCAAAGAGACTCATCTAGCTGTTG
Organism: Chamaecyparis obtusa; assembly: GCA_027943335.1. Taxonomy (NCBI): domain Eukaryota; kingdom Viridiplantae; phylum Streptophyta; class Pinopsida; order Cupressales; family Cupressaceae; genus Chamaecyparis; species Chamaecyparis obtusa. The sequence continues at coordinate 815,392 of BSBK01005284.1, read as the reverse complement.
TGAAAAGAATACTGAGGTATCTCAAATGAACCATAGACTATGGTTTATGGTATGACATGAATGATAGCTTTGAACTTCATGCTTATATTAATGTTGATTGGGCATGAAATATTGATGACAAAAAAAGTACAAGTGGTGGTGCATTTTTCCTTGGGAAAAAGTTGGTTTCTTGGCTAAGTAAGAAACAAGATTGTATAGCACAATCTACTGCTAAATCAAAATATGTTGTTGCTGCTATAAATTGCACTCAGATTGTTTGGATGAAACAAATGCTAATAGACATTGGAATAAATTTTAATGAGCCTATGGTTATCCATTGTGATAACACCAGCACAATAAACATGTCAAAGAATCTGGTGATGCACTCTAAAACTAAACACATTTCTATCAAGTATCACTTCTTGAGAGACAAGGTGCCAAAAAAAAATCAAACTTGAATATATTAGTACAAAAGAGTAGATTGCAGAAATTTTTACAAAGCCACTACCAAAAGATACCTTTGAATATCTCAGAGGTATGCTAGGGGTTCAGGCCCCTCCTAGTCAGAACTAAATGATGTAAAAGTGCATCAGTCTAGAAGTGCTCAGAGCCTCATCATTTTTCTCAACTGGATGTAGGGATCTACTCCTCAGGGGGAGTGATCATGCAAGAAAGTTTATATGTGAAGGCAGTTGGCACCCTTTGCCATTGTTGTCAAAGGGGGAGTGTTGTTATGAGAAAATCTTCACTGTATGGGGAGATTGTTCAGTTGAAGTATTTTTGGGTTGATACAACTTTGGGATAAGATTTTTCCATATGTTGACATCAATGCCAAAGGGGGAGATTGTTGGATATTGCTAATGCATGGGTGGTGATTGAGACATTTAATATGTTTAATCACTACGTTATTTAATGGTCATTCATAATGTTGTCATTTGTGTTTTGTCACTAATGTCAACATATGCTTCTATGAAGGAACTAGACTGGTAATCACAGTGTACGACAGGTGTACAAATGTTTTAGACGCTGTGAAGTTAGATGAGATCTCAAGAGGATGTTGTGATCTTATATCTAAGATCACATCACTAAGTTTTGTATATTAAGAAAGATACAATTGTTTTGGTAAAGACTGGTCACTGGTCTCTGACAGTGAGAATTGATAGAGTTAGCCTCTGAGTTTTTGATATAGATCTCAGAGGGATTGGATTCAAGGTATGCGATCTTGAAGGATGATGGAAGAGGCACTGACGGATGTTCATTTGTCAGTGCAAGGTTCAAAAATGATTGGTGACATCATATGTGGCGTGCGTTCTTGTGATGGCTTATTCTGAAGCCGACTCAAGGAATGAAGTGTGTGTCTTGTTTGGCAAGCATAATTCAAGGATGCCAGTCCTTAATTATTATAATGTAATCATTGTAAACTTGTTTTTGATACCATGTGTATCTTAGCAAGGGCTTATGTAATGTTTTGTAATCAGGAAAGCCTTATGGGCTGACCTATTCTTGGTAAAATGTAATAAGGTATAAATGAAAGATCTTTTCTTTGGAAGAGACATGGATGTGATATATGTGATATAAGGAGGTTGCAAACTTGTGTCTACTGTATGTAGAGCAGAGGACTATTGGCAGACTTCATTGGAACTGATCAAGCAAAGACAGTTACTGGCAAATAGTTCAAAAGATTGTGTATTTCTTCATATACACTTGTTGTGAACTAGTGAGTTCAGAAGGTGGACTTAACCTTCTTTGGGCAGTGAGCCTTGGGCAGTGATCCCTCTTTTGTTCTTGAATCCTAACAGGGTCTATCCTCTAACAAGGACTATGTACTGTAATGTTTCAATAAGCTCCTAACATGGCTATATCTTCTAACAAGGATTACTATACTCCTAGTACATTATTTGTGGGTGCTAATTCCCACTGGGGTTTTTACCTTTAACAGGGTTTCCCCGATACCAAAATTCTATGTTATTGTGTTGGCATTCATTGTGTCCATTGGATCTGATATTGATAAGATTAAAAGTTTAATATTCTATCATACAACTGATTCACCCCCCCTCTTAGTTGTATTATTGACTGTTACTCCTAACAATTTGGATAAGTTGAAGACTAGAGTGGGAGAGCTAAAAAGAAAGGCTAGGAGCATCTCAGGGTTCAGTTTGAGAGTAAAGCATAGCTTGGCCACTTCATTGTACCTGTTACATAAAATGATTCTGGGAGTAGATGTCAACAATGAGGGGAACTGCAAGGAACTATTTAAGTTCCTTACTGATAAACTGGTCTAATGTCCCGCAAGAAAGTGGTTGCCAGATTAAATGAGCTAGGCAGGAGCAGATTCTTGGGTATTTTTTGTTTTCTTGCTGAATAGTTGTAATGCCGTGATGTTTTCCTGGTCAATAGGCTTGCTCTTTGTTTTTTTGTAGTGGGTTTTTATTTTGTTAGAGTGTTGTTAATGTGTTGTTAATGAGCTTCTTTAGTGTTTTGGACTATTAGACTTCGAGGGTTGTAATGGGACAACACCCTAGATTTGTTGCTTTTAATATAAAAAAATAAAGTATAATTAAAAAGAGAGTAATAAATTTATTTTTTCTAGCATTTAAGTGTCACAAATACATCAAATCAAATTCTTTTAATTTTTATTGAGGAACATTTTGCCATCCATATGTAAATATAGTAATAAGATAAATAAATTATCATAGTCAATAAAAGAATTTAACATTAAAATTAAAAATAAAAATAAAAAATTTATTTAAGAGATAAAAAGATAATTGAATTTTTTTGTCAAATAATTTTTTATATAATTTTAATGTTTTTGATATTGAAAGGAAAAAAACTTATCTAAATAATGTTGATGTGATTTCAACATTATATAACCCTAAACCCTAAACCCCGCTCAACAAATTCTTTGAGCTTGTTCGAAGGGTGTGATTTCAAGTAGTGAAGACAGAGCATTTCATAGGGTTTTCAACAGCGAGCAAGAGATGGAGGCAAATTTTGCACTCGAATCAGACTTTCAGACACAATCATATGAGGGGAAGATCACGGGGAGGTGTCTAATGAACAGTCTTATTGGCACACCAAGTTCAGTTCAAGAACATCGGACCATTCCCAATTTCACGCGGGAGGAGGCGGCGCAATGGTTCAAACACTAAGCATGGAGGGCTAGCGATGGTGGTCGGGTGCCTTTCCTTGGGCTGTGAATGGGTTTTTTTGTGATCTTTTTTGTGTGGGAATGCTGCAGTTTTTTTGCTAGGGTGTTTATGCCCTTTTTGTGTTTAATGGCCATTAGGGATAACTTTAAGAAACCCCCTTTTAGGAAAAAGTGTAAAATCTTGGCGAATCATACATTATTTTAGGGGGAAATTTGTTTTAATGCAAATGAATTTTGTTTTCAAATCCTCATTTTTTCATAGTTTGTATTGGCGATTTTTTTCCTACCGAATGAAAATTTCATAAATTGCTGGCGAATTCTTTAGTCATGTGCGGAAAATATATATTATATGAGGCGAATAATTTTCTTTTGAAGTAAAAAATTATAATATATAAGGCAAATAATTTTCTTTTGAAGTAAAAAATTATAATATATTAGGCAAATGATTTTTTTTAAGGGAAAAATAATAATTGTATTGGTGAATTTTATGTACCGTTTGGAAATTTATTTATTTTATTGGCTAATCGTTCATTAATTATGGGGAAAAAAATAATTTAATTGTGATTTTCAAAAGATGGGACATAACACGGACACGTAACCTAACCTAACACACCTAACATGCATACATTATTTTATAATGTTAAATGTATTATTGGAGACTGTCTAATGATCAAAGATCAATGGCTGAAGTTTAATTTCAGCCCCAATTTCTTGAAGGAAAAAGAGTTGTCGAAGAAGTCACTAAAATGTTGACACGTATCAAATCAGGGTAACTTGTCTACAAACTACAGTGTACACATTTTGGTATCGATAATCACGGTCCTATTACTATAGTGCAACTTGTAACCTCTTAACTCGGTAAGAAATAAATGCCTTATAAGTGACAAGAGACATTCTTTAACTTGTCATGTCACCATGCACCACTTCCAAATTCATACAGACGATATAACCAATACCTGACATTTTTGCATTTATGGGAAAGATTTACTACCAGATATGAAAGATTAAGGACAAAATTTTAATTTCTCACACGCATACATTTAGGGGAAAGATTTACATGAAAGATTTAGAGGCATATTAAGGACAATGGATTTAATACCATTAAAGACAGAATAATTTATTCCTAAGTAACGATCAAGGATTCAAGGGCTATTTAAAGACAATCTAGCTTCTTTATTCCTCGATTCGTCTTCTTTGCTAGATAAATTATTTGTTTAGGTCATTAGTCTACAATTGTACTCTACAAATAATTTGTTTTTAAGGTTTCTAAAGTTTTAGATGGACACTCCAATTAGGCTTAGATGCACATTTGTGGAGCCCCAAAAGGCCTTTTTGGGTTCCTTTTCAGATGAAAGCTTAGAATCAATTTGTAAGAAGGGTGGGCCTTTCGTAATAGAGGTTGTTAAAATGATGCTGGGCAGAGAGTTTCTACACAATGAAGATAGGCACCAAGTCAACATAGACATTACGTCCCATTTTTTGGCATCTCTTCTCAACCTCGGAGGAGAGAAGGTGGATATGTTAATGCTGCTGAGGAGGGTTTTTAAAGAAGAATACCCAGGGGACAATGTTGATGTTGTCATGTTCACAAAAATAGGGGTGGGGATCCCTTAGGCAAGTGAAATACCCAAGCTTATCGTCCCAGGCCAGAATGTGGCCATGCAACCTTTTCTTTTGGGCCTGAATGCTGGGTAGTATAAGCACCATAAGAAATGGGCCCTGATTGCTAGGGATTTTCTCCGAAAGTGGTTTATGCTTGATGAAGTGGAGGCTTAGGCGAGGCAATTTGGGTGGCTCGATGAATTCTCATAGTTAATCCTCTCTACAGAATTCTACTTAGATGGAGCCAAAGGGCAAAATCAGTAGTGGAGTACTAGTGGTTTTTTTTTATAAAAACATACCTTATTTTTGGGATTTTTTTGTTTATAGTAGGTTTCTCTTTGTACTGGAAGTGGACAATGTAATTATGATTTTATGAAAAAAATAATGAAAATTTCACAAGCTTTAGCTCTTTTCAATTTGTGTTTTATGGGTACAAAAAATGGTTCTTAGACTTCTCTATCACTGTGATTGCACTATTTTTATTAGTTGTTTTATCTGTGTATTAGACATGTATGATGTAAATTGTAAGTATGTTTCAGTAGAAATAAGGAAACGTTCAAACGATGCCAATGGTACTCCCATTTTTAAATCTGAATATTTAAAATGTATCACAATTGTACAATGTAGATAGTTGTAGTTAATAAAAAGAAATGTCTTATCATTTATAACTGAGTACTGACATTAAGTTTGGGTAATGTTACCTGTCAAAATTCACACACTTGTACATTTAATATGAAAGATTTACAAAATTTTGAAGGACAAATGAATTAATAAGTGTAATACCCCAAAAATGGGCTATAGGTTCATTAACCTCCTACATCTTCAAATCGAATGAAATCGACATCGAAGTCCTAACCTAAGGCACATCTGAACATCATCGAATCTCAATTGATTATCTTAAATTCTGCATCGAGGAATATTCCTAGCAATATTCCTAATTATCTTAATTATCTTTAATTTAATGATTATTTGGCGATAAATCTTATTTATCCTAAAGTTTGATTAATTGAATATTCTAAATATTTAATTAATTAGATTTAATTCTGCCACTTAATTATTTAAATGAATTTAATTACATTTATTCCTAATTGTATTATTTTATTTTGACAATAAATCAAGATTCCTATCATTAATTGATTAAATTCTTATTTAATTAATTAAAGCAAGTTGTCATATTTAATAATATAATTTTTGAATAAAAGTTTGATTTAATAATTGATTAACCCATAAATCAATTGTTTTAAATTTAAAATCAATTAAGTTGAGAATAAATCACTTTATTTTTAAATTAATTTATAATTAAATCATGCACAATCAGAAAAGCAGGCAACTAGAAATTAACAATCAATTTTAAATTTAAACTCAACATCTGATGATGAGTTAGAATTTGATCTAAACTCTATTTTGAGTTAAACCTTGCTTTTGCATGATTTTTGTGAGTTAATTATCTTTTATTTTAGAAAACTCAAAAATCAGCCTGAGTTTATCAAGAGTGATTTATGGTTTTTTCCCCTGCACCTCCAAAGCCCTGGATTTCTATAAAAACAAGGCTCAACTCTTCACAAATCAGCTCATGAATTTGCAAACTTACTCTGCCAAATTGTCAAGCTCATAATTTAGGAAATTGCACAATCACGCTGGCAAATTGGTATTTGAAGAATCAAGCTTCTTGCAAATCAACAACTGTTGTGAGATTAATCTTGTTTTCAATTCATTCTAGTTTCATATTTTATATCATTGTTAGATTAATTGCATATGAGTTTTTCATATAGATCAATTTCATATCAACTTTCTTCATATTTGCATAGAAAAACCAAAAATATAGATTAATTTGCATACGTTTCATATCTAGATTTTTCATTCAAATCCTTCGTTTAGGTGTCATCAAGGTCACTGATCTCGGTCCAATCTGAGAATACATACTCGCATCTGCTAGAAGGCAGTAAATCACCTGGTTAGTTTAGTTTCCATTTCATTGCATGATTTCAATTTTTTGCTAACCTCTAATGTTTTACTGAAGTGTTATGTCTACAACTAAGTACAAAATTCACACACACATTTTTGGCACCCACCATGGCGCACTGAAATGGGTTTCCATTCATTTTCTATCAATTTCTATCATCTTCTTGTCATTTTCTGTTCCAACCTGTGATTTTTAATTTCTGTCTGTACAATTTTCATATGAGTTTTGTCAAAAACTCATACCAGACTGTACCCAATGTCGTATGATAGTTGATTTGATCGAGGATCATACTAGCAGAAACCCACTGTCGTTTGGAAGCTCTAGTGTCGTATGGTCTAATACCCATTGTCATACGAGTTTTTGGATTGTCGTCTAGAAGGTAACCCACTATCGTATGAGTTTAAGTGCCAGGTTTCAATTGTCGTTTCACTTTTTTAGACTATTTTCCAGATTTGATTTCCAGATTTGGGCTGACAGCTAACATTAACAATTGAAATTTGTTGTTTCTGATTGATTCATGCTGATTTTGATTGGGAAAACTGTGAGAGTTGCTAAAAATAGGTAAAAATCTACTAAGCGTGTTGCAAGGAATTCAAGTAATCTTCTCAGCTGATAACATTTTGATTTGGACTAAAACAAACATCTCACGTGCCTGGCTTGCATGACCTTTTATTGCTTTCATATCACAGACTTCATTTTGGGCTATAAAAATGAACATAGATTTGATTTTCAGCATCTTTTTTACACATAGTAAATAGGCCCTATGAACACTATTTGCAGTTCTTGAGGTAGTGGGTTTCTAGCGAAACTCTTCTCAATGAAGGAACCCTTGTAGGTAGGGAGGATACTGAGAAAGTCTCATGTTCTACTAGATTTGCATGTCTTCAACTTTTGATTGATACATTCTCTCTCTGGAGAGGTTGATAGATCACGAGCGGTTGACATCATAGATCTTTGTGAGATAATCTTGGTCTTAGCGTGTCAGATTTATCTGTCTACTTTATTTTGGTTAAAAGTGAAAAGGCTAGAGGACTATGCTCTACTCCCTTTTTGGGTAGTATTAGAAACTCAGATCCTTGAATCTGGAACCAATCTCCATGTGGTATCTTTTGTGAGTCACCTTTAGAGAGGGTTAACCATAGTGGACATTCCCTTAATTGGGTCAACCATGTTGACGGAACCTCAAGCGGTAATAGCCATTTTCACCATGGTAGTGACAGTCGCTATATAAATATCCTTGTGGAAGAAATCTTCACAGGTGTGGTCTCTTGTTGGGCTATTAGATCTCCCTAGCAACTCCTAATTGATTAAATTCTTAGCCTATGTCAAAACCCTGGTGCGCCTAGATTGGATTTCGCCCTCTTGGATCATAAAAGTTTTAGAGTCAGACCATTACTAAAAACCCTAGTGAGGCCAAATTTTCATTTTTAGGAATATGTGTGTTATTGCATACCTTTTTGGAACATACACAATTAGCACTCCTAGGGATTAGCACAATTCAGTCACTTGATTGTTCATGCATAGGGTTGCTTTGTCCCCTGTTCATTGTTTTTAGACGTGCTTGAAATCACTTGCTTGTTGTTCTGTGTGCTTGTTTATCTACTTGGTTACTACAAATGAATGAATTTGGTATAATCTTCAAATTTGGACAGTACAATTTGCAAACAATCCAAAATTGAAAACCCTAAATTTGCAAAATTTGAAGTAAAATTCTTTTCTGGAAGTCAAAAGTCATCTCATAAGGTCAGAAAGTCGTACGAGTTTTGGAAAGTGTCATTTTAGAACCCCCTTATTTTCGTATGGTAGCTAGTATATTGTCGTATGAGTTTTGTTGCCAGTCAAATCAAATAGTCAAAAACCCTACTATCAACTATTGTCTGAGTTTTTCAAAAGTCGTATGAGTTTGTCAACTGTCATTTCATAACATACCCACTGTTGTACAAGCCTGCAGAAAGCCATTTGAGAAATTTTGAAAAATTGCCCAAAAAGTTGTCAAAATTGTCAGATATTCAGCTTTTACAGCTTATTTCCAGAATCTGTCAAAACAAATCACTGTGTTAGGAATAGAGCATCAGCTATTGAAAATCCAATCATTTTCCTAAAGTGACCTTTTGAATTTGATTCAGTCTTCTATTTAATCGATTTGAGTCTTTTCATCTTGTGTCAAAACCTTGTCAGATTTATCAAATCTTCAATCAATCTTCAAAATAGACTAAGTGTTGTGAGCTCGTGTCTGCTATATTTTTGGCATCTACCCATACATCTAGGGCATAGTATCCTTCATTCACATCTAAGCTAATATTCAAATCAATCATAATCTTGACAAGGTTGCATCATCTGATTTCTTGAATCAAATCATTCTTCAGTTGTCTTCATCCTATTCTTTTGCTTCACCCAAGGTTAATGGTGGAAACTAGAGCTTCCTCACACAAGAAATCATGGGAAACATCTCATACCTTACCTTTGACTTCTATTTAGGGTCCAACTCTTGAGAAACTCTACAATTATGGTCTTTACAAAGACGATGATCTTGGCAACTTTTGATTAAAAACTGGTTACATACCCCCTCCATCAACTCATGGAGGTAATCAAAAAACCCCTCCTCGATCTATCCTAGGGAGTCCTAAAACTCCTACCATGTCTCAAGAAGAGACTAACCATGGTTCTCAAAGAGCTCAATCTCAACATGGTGCAGATCAGGAACCCACACTTGAAGAAATTGCCCGATATCAAAATGATGATGAATTCAAGAAAATGATGAAGCATTTTTTGAAAGAAGATAGAGAAACATACTTTCTAGAGTTAGCTCATCAAGGAGTGAAACTTCCTCCTAAATTTAATGTTGAAGATATCATTACACATGAGGAAGAAACTCCTATTATGGCTATGATGAAATAGATGCATGCCATGCAAGTCAAACTTAACAAGCTTGAGAAAGAAAAGGAACCCAGGCAGTTCTCTATGGAGGCTCTATGTCCTTTTCCATTTGAAAAAGACTTGTACATGCCACCATTCCCAAAAAGAGTGGAAATGCCAAAGTATGATAAATATGATGGACACTCTAATCCTCAAGATCATGTCAGAGAATTCTGTACACAATCCATGGAGTTCATGCACAAACCAACCTATCTGATGCATCTCTTTCATTGATCTCTGGGGGGAGCATCCATTCATTGGTTTTCTAGATTGCCTCCTACTATCAAAACTTTTGAGGAGTTGATCAAATTGTTCTATCAGAAATACTCCTACAATATTCAACATCTGGTCACCATGATCGACATTTGCAATCTCAAGCAATATCCAGGAGAACCATTCCTAACATTCCTCAAAAGATGGAAAAATAAATTCTCTCTATATGCTAGACCTATCCCAGAGATTGAAAAATAGGAGATCTTCATCAATAACCTTGTTCCAAAAATCAACTACCCTTTACAAATGCAAGATCATACATCTTTTGATAAGATGGTAGATAATGCGATCAAAATTGAAAAGTACTTGTGAAAAATGGAGACATCACACTTCAAAAGGACAAGTATGAATCTGGATCTAGTTCTAAAAACAAGAACAAAAACTGGAACAAGAACAAATGTATCATCACAGATGGCATTGTTGACACTCTCCATACCCCATCAAAGGCACCAGCTTTCAATCTAACTGTTGGTACACAAGCCATCAAAGCTTTAGAACAAAAGATACCAAAATCATCTCAAAAGAAGATAGAGTACAAACCTTGGTCTGCTAATAATAAATGAAAGTTCACTCCTCTTGGAGAATCTTTGGAATCAGCCATGAAAACTCTGTTAGCTAATGACATCATATCTCTGCCTAAGATCTGACAATTTGATCCTGAACCTAAACCAAAATGGTGGAGAGAGAATGAATTATGTGACTTCCATCATAGCAAGGGTCATAAAACTAATAACTGCTTACGCTTGAAGCATCTCATACAAGAAAAGCTTGATAATGGAGACATCACGATTGACAATCATCAGAGAAATAATGATCATACAACATTCACATAACCATTTCCAAAACATGGTCAGGGAGTTTCCTCTTCTCAGCCTAATATGGGGGCAAAAGTTAAGTATGCTTACCCTGGAAATAATGTTGTTATCAATATGGTTGAACCATGTCTCTCTGAGCATTGCAATGTTGTCACAATTGTATGAAGAGATAGAAATCATCATTCAGCTAATGCAGTTACTCAATCACAAGCTCAGGTACATCTGAAAGGACAAATCCTAGATTCATCTAATGTCCCTAAGATGCCCTTCAATCTTTCATCCGCTTCCAAATAGAAGGCTATTTCCAAATATTTTAATCCTAAAGATACGAGGCCCACATCTTATAGCATTGTTCAACAACTCCAACACACTAATGCAAAAATCTCCATGTTTGAGTTGCTTCAAATATCTCCAGCTCACAGAGCCATTCTAGACAAAGCTTTGCTCGGATCTAGTGTTCCTGACGACCTTGATTTAGATAGGTTCCAAACTATGGTTGGACATCTTACATCTCCACAATACATCTCCTTTTCAGAGAAAGATGACAACTCCTTGAGTCACCTGCATAACCAACCCTTGCATATAGAAGTCTTGATCGAAAACCATAGAGTCAAACGCATGTTGATAGATGGGGGCGCTGGCCTAAACATTTGTTCTTACAACTTGATCACACAAATGGGATTTTTAGAATTGGCTATTGATCCTAGAAAGAAGATAACTATAAGAGTCTATGATGAACAAGAAAGATCTTCTAAAGGCACCATTGTCTTACCTATCAGAGAAAGCCCAGTAATCAGAGATACTACATGTCAGGTGCTTGATCTACCTTTGGCTTACAACATCCTTTTGGGGAGACCATGGATATATGAAATGCAAGCTATTCCTTCTACATACCATCAATGTTTGAAGTTTCCCTATGAAGGAGTAGAGGTTACTATCCCAGTAGACATATCTACCACTTGTAATACATTGAAGGAAAGTGATTATAAATGTGTTCCCAATAACCGAGAATCTTCCACTAAGTAGCTAAACACTGCTTCAACATCCAAGATGGAAGACATTACTAAAGAGGTCAATATCAAAGAAAATGGGAAGGGAGAATATACTATAGATCCAGTCTTATCTTTGACATCTCTCCCTATCTCGTCTAAGTCTTATGGACAGTCTTTGAAGAAGTCCAAACCAGAATCTAAAGAACCTCTTGAAGCATATGAAAGAAATTTTGTGGTAGAACAAGTATCCAAGCAAGAGTTTGAAGAGGATGAAGTTGTGCTTGCATGGCTATACAAAGATGAATCTGAATCCCAAATTGTTCAAACTAGTGACTCTGCAATATCTAAAATCCCTTCTAAGTCATATGGTCCAGGAGATAAATTGATAGCTAAGATGGGATATCCAGGTCAAGGACCTCTAGGAGTCAGAGGAAAAGGTCTTGTGACACCTATTTCACATACTAGTAGAGTAAACAAGGATATTGTTGGCTTAGCCTTCAAGAAGAAACCCTTCCACCTCAAAGGTAATTGTTCTCATGTCATAGAAAAAATTGCACCAGGAGAACCCCTTCTTAAGAAGGAAGAAAGAGAATCATCAGATAGCGATTCAGACAGTTCAGAGCTCATCCACTATGAACGTTTTCCTAAGGAAATCAAAGATCTTCTTGATGCAGAAGATGATCCAATCAAAAGGATTAATGTAGTCAATACACGAGAACCTGCTATAGAGAAAGAGATAGTTGCAACACAAGAACTAGCTAATCTCAAAGTCAATCAAATAAACCAAGAGGAAGGTGGTAGTTATTCTGAAACAGATTCCCATGAGTATGAATTCAAATTAGAAACTGAGGGTAACCCTTTTTGGGGCATTCATCTTGACTTTACACATGTCCAAAGATTTCCTAGAGGTCCTGAATCAGAAGATGAATCAAATGACTATGAATGGGGAGCCATTCTAGAGGAAGATGAGCTTATCACAGAAAAACATGTTGATGTCATTCACCAATATGCACCTAAACCCAATGTAAGTCTAGAGTGAAATAATGAACTTAACGAGTCTGATCCACCTATGGCTGAAGTGGACTCCCACACTGACATTGAGCCTATTCACAAATTGAATGTTTTGAGTTATAATATAACCTTCAAACTTGAGCATTAGGTCAGTGCCAATGATGATAGATCCATATCCGTAAACACAATTTCCCAATCTGTTCCCACTTTGACTATCCAACATCGTGACCTAATTGACCAAACTTCCACGAATCTGAGCTATGGTATTTACACCTTTCCCAATGACTATGCCCTTGCTTGCTACCTCAATGCAGTTGAGCCTATGAGGACTTCCATCAGTGAATCAAGCGTCAGCATGACCGAGTCAGACATCAAGTATCTTAGTCAAAAGAATAAAAATAAAAAGAAAAGGAGTTCTAAGGGTGAAAACCACTTTGTGGCAGTCTCAGAACCTACAAAAGTAAAAATACAAGACATATCTGAAGGTGAAAACCTCTCTAAGGTGCCTAAGGATGAGATATTTGATGCCCTTCTGAGTCATTTATAGGATAGATCTCCAGTTCTAATTGAGCCCACTCAATCTATCAATTTGGGTACAACAGAGGAACCATAGTTGGTACATGCAGCACAATCCTTATCAAAAGAAGAGAAGAAAAAAATTTATATATTCCTAACTGAGAAAAAGATCAACTTTGCATGGAAATATTCAGATATGCTAGGGTTGGATCCTAATCTTATCATGCACCATCCATCTATTGCTCCTGGAGTAAAACTTGTTAAGCAAAAGTTAAGAAAGATCCATCCTCATGTTGCACTCTTGGTAAAAGCTGAATTAGAGAAACTACTAAGAGCCAGATTCATCCATGTTATAGACGATGCTGAATGGATCTCTAATATTGTACCTATTTCTAAACCAGATAATTCAATAAGAGTGTGCATAGACTTTAGAGATGTGAACAAAGCATGCCCTAAGGATGATTTTCCACTACCTAACATTGATATGATAGTGGACATGACTGCGGGTTTCGAGATGTATTCTTTAATGGATGGTTTTTTGGGATATAATCAAATAAAAATTGCTCCAAAGGATCAAGAGAAAACTGCTTTCACATGTGCATAGGGTATCTTCTGTTAAAATGTTATGCCATTTGGGCTTAAAAATGCTGGTGCTACTTATCAAAGAGCTACGACATCTATTTTTCATGACATGATGCACAAAACTATGGAGGATTATGTTGATGACACTTTAGGAAAATCTATGATTAGAATTGAACATCTAAATGACTTGAGCATGATCCTAGACAGAATGGAAAAGTTTAGTCTCTGACTAAATCCTAAGAAGTGTGCTTTTGGTGTCACTTCTGGAAAGCTCTTGGGATACATAGTTTCAAAGAAAGGTATCGAAGTTGATCCAGCTAAAGTTAAAGCTATCGTGGAAATGCAACCTCCCAAAAATATTAGTCAAATGAGAACATTACAAGGGAGAGTGCAATCTATCAGAAGATTCATATCACAGCTTGCTGACATATCGCAACCTTTTACAAAAAAATTACATAAAGGTGTGACCTTTGCATGGAATGAAGAATGTGAGAACTTTGACCATATCAAAAATTATCTATCAAATCCTCCTATCTTGATGCCTCCTATTCATGGGAAGCCATTGATCTTATATGTCTCCACAACAGATACATCACTGGGGGCATTGCTAGCGCAACATGATGAGAACAAAAAGGAAAGAGCTATTTACTATATCAGTAGAACATTAGTTGCATATGAGAAGAACTATTCAATGATTGAGAAAGCTTGTCTAGCTATGATCTTTGCATCACAGAAACTGAGACATTACATGTTAGCTCATACCACTCATTTGGTAGCTAAAATCGATCCACTAAAGTACCTACTAAGCAAGGCTGCCCTCACCGATAGATTAGCTAAATGGGTCATGCTCTTGAGTGAATTTGACATTGAATATGTTGAGAGAAAAGCTATAAAAGGACAAGTAATTGCTGATCAATTGGCTGAAGCACCATTATTTGATGATACACCACTGCAAATGGAATTTCCAAATTCTTATATCATGCACCTTTCTTCTAGAGAATGGAAATTATTCTTTGATGGCTCCTATACATAGAATGGATCTGGAGCAGGCATATTATTCATAACTCCTCAAGCATACTCAATACCCAAAGCATTCAAATTAAAGTTTCCTTGCACAAATAATATTGTTGAATATGAAGCTCTTATTAATGGCATGAAAATAGCAATTGAGTGGAGGGTGATAGAGATACACATTCATGGAGACTCACAACTTGTTATCCATCAAGTCAATGATGTGTACCAAACTAAGATGAAAATCTCATTCCTTACAAGAAAATGGTAGATGATATAAAGAAATATTTCATATCTATCACATTTGAGCAAATTCTTAGAATAGAGAACAAGGCTGCCGATGCAATGGTGACATTATCTACTCTCCTACAATAGCCTGAACATGAGCTACGCTATGAGTTCCTGGTGGAAGCACTATCTTATCCTGCATATGACTCCCATGAAACCCGCATGATCTACACTATAGTAGGTTATGATTCATCCAGATACAAAAACCTTTTCTCCTATCTCCAAGACCAAATCATTCTTGATTCCTTTAACCAGTTTGAGAAATGAAACCTTATCTGCACTACATCTTGACATGTCATCATTGGTAACGATCTATACAAACGAGGTCTAGATGGTACGCTACTTAGATGTTTAGAATGGGAAGAGTCTTAACGTGCATTGGAAGAAGTCCATGAAGGTATATATGGGTCACACTCAAATGGTTTAACACTAGCTCAAAAACTTATTAGGGCTGGGTACTATTGGCCTGAAATCGAAAAAGAGGCTATCAAATTTGCTAAGAACTGTCAAAAGTGTCAAGTACATGGCAACTTGATTCATGCTCTAGGGAGAGATCTAATTCCCTTTACTACACAATGGCCTTTTCAACAATGGGCTTTTGATCTTATAGGTGCTATCTATCCACACTCTTCTAATGGACATACCCATATAATCACAGCTACAGATTATTTCACTAAATGGGTAGAAGCAGTTCCCTTAACACAAGCAACTAGGAAACAGATCTCTATGTTCATCTTGAATTATATTATATGCAGATATGGGATCCCACATTCTATAATCACAGATAATGGGGGACAATTCAAAAACAAGGACCTAGATGATTTATGTGTCAAATTCATGATTACACAACATTGGTCATCTATCTACTATCCTCAAGGGAATGGACAAGCAGAGGCTTCCAACAAAAATCTATTGAAAATCTTGCACCGTACAGTTAATAAAATAGGAAGAGACTAGCATCTCATGATCAATCCAGCTTTCTAGGCCTACACAACAAGTATCAGAACGCCCACTGCGGCTACACCTTTCACTTTAGTTTATGGGTCTGAAGCAGTACTGCCTATTGAGGTTGAAATCACATCACTAAGAATCAGAATGCATGGTCTAGTAACTGATGATGACTACAGAGTGTCTAGGTTGCAAGAACTTGAACTACTAGATGAGCGTAGACAAGCAGTGTATGATCATCTCAGACTGTATCAGAAAAGAATGTCTAGAGGCTACAAAAAGAAAGTCAGACACAGAGAATTTTAGGTTGGCGATCTAGTCTTGAGAGAGAATCCTAAAAATCAATCACATAGAGAGCGCAAGGGGAATTTTGAACCCAACTAGCTGGGTCCCTTTGTAATCACTGCTACTTTTGGCTCTAGTGCCTATCAACTCTCAACGACTAAAGGAGAACAGCTCTGAGAACCAATCAGCATTCTCCATCTAAAGAAATTCTATGCCTAAGGCATTCAGTGTATGGTAAAATGTCCTGAAAAAAAATCTGAAAAATCTTAAAAAGTCCTAAAAAAATGAACATCTTGGTGAAAACCTAGCAATATGCGCCTTGATGATTCACAAAAAAAATTGAAAAATGAAAAATACAAAAAAGATTAAAAATTTGAAAAATACAAAAAAAAATTGAAAAAATGAAAAATACAAAAAAATGAGAAAAAGAAAAAGTGTCTTGGTGAAAACTTGGAAATAGGCACCTTGGTAGCAAAAATAGAATCTCTGCCAAGATGGTGAAAATCTGGAAAACGGGCGCCACTTGTTCAAAATGCTCCATCTATCAGCGCAATCTTTGTCTTTCCCAGCTTTCAGTCTTGCTTTAGTTTGTACATATCTCTCGGTTTGTTTTTGCATTCCTATTTTCAATAAGTTGGTCTGTACACCAATCAACTCAAGCATATATATCCTATCAATGCTTAACACTTGGGGGCAATCAATGTCATATCCTATGGTCTCCAGTATATCTTAGACGTGTCATATCTAGTTAGAGTCCTTTGAAGCTTCATTTGTGTCTGTTTGTATGTCTCATCTCCAAAAAGGATTTTTCATCTACAACAAACATCAAACACAAACCGAAAACAATCTATGTTTTTCATGCTTTTATCTCCTTGTATGCTTACTGATTCACATTGAGATTTCTGCATATTGTGTCCCTTTGAGCTCTTCTATGATGTCCTTTATAGGATTTAGAGAGTGATGACTGGGGGAATAATCTTTTGTTTGTCTTCTACTTGTATGTGAAAATCTAACAACTTTGGAAATTCTGGATTGAAATGGCGTCCGACTGTAAGAGCCTCTATCTTGAATTGGATGGCCATGCGTACCTTGACCATTGATACCCAAAAAATTCATGGAAGTTTGATCTAACTATTGTCTTTTTGAGTGAATTCTTTCTCCTACTGTCAAACGCGATCTTGCCTAAGGATGTGAAAGATAAAGGGTCACTATGGGTAATTCACACTGGATTTAGAATGATCTCTTGACTATTTGATGTGTTTGTAATGCAAGGTGTATTCAGGTCATCAGGACATTTATGTTTTGATGCTTATACAAATTGCAATATTAAAATGGACATGATATTCAAGTCATCCAGGCATTTCTGCCTTGGTGCTTATATCTAATCTGACATTCTGAAAAGAAGATCAATATTCATATATCCATGGTTGTTTAACCAGTGGGTGTTGTATTGATTCCTAAGCATACAAATCGATATTCATATGTCTATGGTTTCATAGCTAGTGGGCATTGTATTGATTTATCCAGTTACCTAAAAATTCAATGATGAAAACGACCGACACATGATCAGTGACTAGGTCCTAGGTCTTAGGTTGCATTTCATTTTACATATCTTTTTGCATGTTTGCATGATCTCACAATAGCTGAATAAAATTCCAATGCTTAAATGCTTCTTCAATCGCCTCTTCAAATCTAACAAGAGCTGAAATCTAACTCGAAGGTCTCTTCACCGAACCGCAAGCAGTTACCATCCTGGGTTAAACATCCTTTTGACATAAGACTAAGTACTTGTCTTCATCAATACCTGCAAAACATATCATGTGCATCATTGCATTTACATTTCATATCATAACCATCTATTGCATTAGATTACATCCATGAGCATAAGCATAAATCATACATACATCTTTCCATAATCAATTACAGGTGCATAACATCCATACATATGAAAGAAATCATTGAATTGCATTGATCCATACATACATTCTACACTACTCATAGCATAAACATCACATGCTATCATCATAAATCAAAACATGAAAAGTACACATGAAGTCATAACCAAAAAATCTCAATCTCATATATATATATCAAAAATCTCGAACTAGTCAAGGGTGCGCTATTGGCACAATATACAAATGAATGAGCTCAGCTAAGCTATCAGAATCAGAATAGTATATCAGAATCAAAAGATCAAAAATGTCAAAACATATCACAGATAGATCAGCTCTCAGCCTGATCCTCTGCACCTGGTGGAGGTAGAGGTGGTGTATCCAGTACTACCTCTGCTCTAGGTGCTCTAGCCCCCTCTGATGCCATCATGTACTGGGAGTACGTGGGGACTCTCTGTGCAGTAGGAACAATAGTATAATATGTGGACACATAGTAAGCTGCCAGTGAGGTCTGATGAATCACCTCTGCCTGTAGTCTCTGTACCTCGGCATGAAGCTCAATCTGTTGTCTATCAACCTCTAGATACCTCTCCTCCTAGTGAGCATTGCGTACCTTTAGGTCCCTGACCTATACTCTAAGCTATCTAATGGTCTCCTATGGTGTAAGAGGAACACTAGTATCAACATCAGCTACTGGCATCTCGGTATCCGAGGCAGCCTACTCAGTGGTCCCTGCTCTCTGTGCCTTGCGGCATCTGATCTCAACACCTAAATCAAATGTGGTATCACCTTGTGAAGGATCTGCATCACCACCACTTGCAACCTTCTCTATTGCCAATACCTCCTCAGCTGTACCAACACCACCTAATGTACCACCCTTGCCCCTAGTTCATCTCTGTGAACCTATGGGTCTACCTGCTGTAGAAGTAGTAGGATGAGAGGGCCTCATCTGTCCAGATGGTCTCTATGGAGGAGCCATCACTCTGGGTCTCAGAGGTGTGGGGTGAACAATAGGAATCTATGCGGGTCTAGGACCCGGTCTCATAGGTGCTCCAGTAACATCCATGGCCTCCTCCATGGAAGGTATCAACTCTGTGGGATCATAAAATCTATGAATGGGATGGTCGAAAAGCCAAGAAATGAATCCATCTGTGACTCCAACATCGAGCACCTCTAGTCTATACTCCCAATTTCTACCAATAATGCCACTATACTCCTGTGAACATAAAGCATAAGAGAGTCTCATGCTCCATCCCAGTCCAAGCTCACAAGCTATCCTAGCATAAGTGGCATAATCATATGAGGCATCCTGCACTCGCCCGTACTGCCGCCACACCCTAGTAATAATATATCACTCTAATGTGGAGGAGGACCTTCCGATCAGTACATGGCTCTAAAAGAAGAAACTAAATTTCTCTTGAGCAGTAGGCTAGGGCTCAATAGCTACATATGGTCTCCAACAAACAAAGGTCATATCATCAAGGCATCACCTCCAGTACTCAGTATGTCCCATCTGAACCTGTGTGACATATCCGTCATAAATATAAATAATAGGCTCATGTGGCTATCGTTGTGCCTGGAAAACTGGTCTCAAAACTAGGATGTGGTCCCAAGCCCATATCTATAACACCAGAGCTCCTCCAGCAAAAGACTTGCTCTCCTGATACACTACCTCGTGCATCTTGGAGAACATGTGGGCCAATAGACACTAACCCCAAGCTAACTCAGAGTGAGTCACCATCAAACATGCCACCATCAGTGCCCAGCCCATCAATAGACCATTCTTCTAACGGTCAGACATGATAATACCGCTGATCATCCTAGCAATGATACACTCCAGCCGGTGCGTCAATCCATATCATTGCACTAAGGTCTCCCAGGAAATAGAACCAATCATCTAGGTGTCATCTCCAAATACACATCGAAAAGCTAATAGGCTTGAGTTCCTAGAACTCACATACTCTGGTCGTCGGCCTGCATGGAAAGGAATGCGCAGTATGTGATACACATCCTCAGGGGTAACAGTGATCTCCCCAGTTGGCAGGTCGAATGTCTGGGTCTCCGAATGAAATCTCTCAATCAGAGCAGTCAATAGTCTATGATTTACCCTAATCTCAGGTAAATGAATGAGGTACTCAAATCCACAGGAAGTAAGGTGTACCATCATAGGGTCTAGCAGTGACACACATAGTCTCTGTGTAGCAGGATGAGAAATCCATACATGAACATCTGGATATATGATCTACACAACACAGAAACAGGGAATCCTATCAATAATTTGGTCACAAAATGGGTTACAAGAGCAGGAATTGAACAGAATACTATGTTAGAAGGTAGGTTAAAAGGTCAGCAATCAAGCTAAAAGATCAGAAAAATCAAAAATTTGACCTAGCTATGAGTTTTTGGCTCACTATTTTCCATACAACAATTCAGACTGGCATGGAAAATCGTACGAGTTTCTACATCATACCATACGACAAAGCATAGTGATACGACACTGGACACCTCATCGTACGAGTTATAAGGGACCCGACGAAACATCATACGACTCTTGAGTCCCTTTGATACGAGTCTTGGAGGTTAATGAGATGACAATCTACCTACAGTTGAAAAGTCGTATGAGTTTCCATGCAATCAAAATTCAAAAATTGAAAAACATACGAAAAATGCTAAAAATCCTATAAAACATGGAAAACTTGACATTTTAGCAAAGCACAGAGGTCCACCTATTGGATGTCCATACTGACGGGGTCTCTGGTGTCTCTGGTTGTGCTCAAATCGATGTGAACTCACAGGTACCTTCGGTTTTGCCATTTTCTCACTCAGAGGGCTCCATAAGGTTTCTAAAGTCAAAAGGTTGAAATGAATTGAAAATGACCCTTCCGGCCTTTATATAGCTTTTGACCTCATTTTCAAAAGTGCTTCATTTTTCATGAAACTTGCACCCTTGGCTAATTTCGACGCTCTGAATTTGTTTTTGGGATCAAAATTGAAATTTGAGACAATTTACTATGTCAAAATTGCAATTTAAAATTTTTGGACCCAGGACGGTCTACTGCTTGCACATTCAACCTTCAATCATCACAGAAATCTAGAATTCAACTTAACTGATTATCTTACATCAAACTATCAAAATTTCAACTTGGTCAACTCATGGTCAAACCTAGTCAAACTTGGTCTCCAAGACCTCTAAATGATGCAGAACACGTTCTCGAATGTGTATAACCACTTCTCAAATCAATTAACATGCTTCTAAACTATAACGCTAACTTTTCTTGTCAGATTTCAATTTTAATCCCGAAGGGGGCATGTTATTACACATCATTCAAGTCTGTAAATCTAAATTCAAATCAATCTTTCATCAGTAATCAAGACAACAACCACATCTAGTTGTTGATTCATCTAAAAGTCCTCATCGCTTGGGGCAAATCTATCATCACTTGGGGCATATCAGATTCATCAAGATCCATATCAATCTGGTATTCTCCTAATCTTGTAAACTATATCATCTTTTCGTAACCATCAGTTCATTAGTGTTATTTCCTTGGTTCTTCGTAACTGAAGCGTTCAGATGTGATACCAATGTGATTCTTATTGATAATCAGGTCTGGAATCGGTCACTCACTTCTTCGTAATCATAAGGTTCAAAATTAGGCGTTTTGACACTTTTTTGTAATCATTGGTTCATCGTTGCTATAGTGAACACTATCTTTGGTCATTCAGGACCTAATATCTCCAAATCTTTCAATCGGTTTATCTTTCCATATCAGTTTCAGCATCATACACAGACTATCTTTGAACAATTGCACTTTGCACAGTAATTCAAAGAGGGGCAAAATGTAATACCCCAAAAATGGGCTATAGGTTCATTAACCTCCTACATCTTCAAATCGAATGAAATCGACATCGAAGTCCTAACCTAAGGCACATCTGAACATCATCGAATCTCAATTGATTATCTTAAATTCTGCATTGGAGAATATTCCTAGCAATATTCCTAATTATCTTAATTATCTTTAATTTAATGATTATTTGGCGATAAATCTTATTTATCCTAAAGTTTGATTAATTGAATATTCTAAATATTTAATTAATTAGATTTAATTCTGCCACTTAATTATTTAAATGAATTTAATTACATTTATTCCTAATTGTATTATTTTATTTTGACAATAAATCAAGATTCCTATCATTAATTGATTAAATTCTTATTTAATTAATTAAAGCAAGTTGTCATATTTAATAATATAATTTTTGAATAAAAGTTTGATTTAATAATTGATTAACCCATAAATCAATTGTTTTAAATTTAAAATAAGTTAAGTTGAGAATAAATCACTTTATTTTTAAATTAATTTATAATTAAATCATGCACAATCAGAAAAGCAGGCAACTAGAAATTAACAATCAATTTTAAATTTAAACTCAACATCTGATGATTAGTTGGAATTTGATCTAAACTCTATTTTGAGTTAAACCTTGCTTTTGCATGATTTTTGTGAGTTAATTATCTTTTATTTTAGAAAACTCAAAAATCAACCTGAGTTTATCAAGAGTGATTTATGGCTTTTTCCCATGCACCTCCAAAGCCCTAGATTTCTATATAAAAAAAGCTCAACTCTTCACAAATCATCTCTTGAATTTGCAAACTTACTCTGCCAAATTGTCAAGCTCATAATTTAGGAAATTGCACAATCACGCTGGCAAATTGGTATCTGAAGAATCAAGCTTCTTGTGAATCAACAACTGTTGTGAGATCAATCTTGTTTTCAATTCATTCTAGTTTCATATTTCATATCATTGTTAGATTAATTGCATATCAGTTTTTCATATAGATCAATTTCATATCAGTTTTCTACATATTTGCACAGAAAAACCAAAAATATAGATTAATTTGCATACGTTTCATATCTAGATTTTGCATTCAAATCCTTCGTTTAGGTGTCGTCAAGATCACTGATCTTGGTCCAATCTGAGAATACATACTCGCATCTACTAGAAGGCAGTAAATCGCCTAGTTAGTTTAGTTTCCATTTCATTGCACGATTTCAGTTTTTTGCTAACCTCTAATGTTTTACTGCAGTGTTGTGTCTACAGCTAGGTACAAAATTCACACACACAATAAGGTTAGAGAAAGAATTTATGGTTTTCTAATTATAAGGTATGAGAATTGTATGTGATTATAATTATCAGCGTTAAAGTTATAATCAATAAAAAATATCATTTTAAGTATACTATATAATCAATAAAAAATATTACTTTAACTCATGTTTGGGAGACCTAGCGAGTCAGCGACCAAAAAAATCTCGTAATCTCTAAACACTAACCTTAACTCTAGCCTTTGAAATTTATTAGAATGTAATATTATTAAAAAAACTAGTGCATTTGGAATTTGATTGGCTAAAATTGTTACTATTCAATTAAATAACTTTAAATGTTATTAACTTATTATCCATTATTAATTAATATCTATAAAGGAAAGAATCACAGTATAACATTTAACAATGTTTGTTGCAAATAAGTACCGTTGGATGAGCACAGATCGATGATGTACGATGGACTTCGAGATGAAAGGTAAAAGCAACCCCATCTTTTCAAACCCATTCTGGAATCATGACACGTGTCACTAAACATGTAACATGTTCCACTTGCTATCTCGCATGGTCTACCAATAATGTCATTTGATGATGACATGACACATCTAACTGATGAGACGAGTTAGCTGCCAAGTGGCTAGGTGAGTTAATGGGACCCACGGCCCACGGGGCCACCACACTAGATATTGACTAACACTGACATTATGACTGTTGGATGATTATAGATCAACAATGGAAGCTATATTTCAGGCTGAAAGGGAAAAGAAAACCCAATTTTGCAAACCCATTCCAGATTCATGACATCTGTACAGTTGTCCACTCACATGGCCAGTGACAGTGACAAGTGTGACGACTGTAGATTGTACAATTTTGGCACTTTAAGTTTCACTTTGCAATCTAATTTTTCATTTATAAGTATAAGTATTCTGCATATTTAGAAAGGAGTTACAACTTACGGATTCTAAATTTCTAGGTTGAGGATTGAGGTTTGAGGAAAGCAACAAAGTCTCTCAGCTCTCTTCCCAGTCATAGTTTGTAAAAATTGAAACTAAGGGTAACGGGTAACTACTAAAATCTTGAACACCTACGCCCCACATTTTAAATTTTTCAAATCTCTTGATTTACAACTTTACTGTTTATAATATATATAAAAAATTAGCCTATTAGGGTTTAATTTTGAATCACCCCTGTAAATTGTAGGCTTGTAGTTGTGTATAAATATAATTTGAATTTTTCTATGAGTAAATAGTGATACCGGTTACCAACTTACCATGATGGGCAAAACAAATATCAAGAATAAGACTATGAGTAAAATGCCAAGTCAGATAATAGAATTCCACAATTTTCTTAAAACACTAGGTTTCATTGATTTATTCCATGATATTTATGATCCTATTATTCATAGAAATAAGGGAATAATGGAAATTAGATTTGCACTTGAAAACAAGTGGAACGATCCAAATAAGGGTTCAAAATTTTATACATTTAACCCCGTGATAAATGCAACGGCAAATAAAATTGGAGTGTGGGTTGTTGAGTCGACAAGCATGGTGTTACCTCAATTATTCCCTTGCCCAGAAATTGTCATGGTCTGCGCCAAAAATTATGATGAAAATAGAAAGGTAATTGTGAATAAAAACACTCAAGAGGAAATTTTGTCCATACCAAGAGTGAATTTGCTAGTATGTTGAACCTACGGCTAGGGTTTGAACAACAAAACTCAAATGTGCACATTGACCTGCGAAAGCTGGCAGAGGATTATGAAAAATTAGATGCAACACAGAGAGATTCTTATATCAGAGGAATAACAAGCAGTTCTAGTCTGAGTCTAGATCATAAGCCTCCTTATGATTATAGTATTTTTGTGCCATGGGCACAGGACAGTATTTCCTTGCTAGCATTTTGTTTGGGATTGGATAGTAACAAACAAGTGGGTGTCAACATTCTTGAAATTCTTCTTCATATTCATTTTGAAAAAGAACCAGTAAATTTTTTTTTATTGAGCACATTGTTCATTGCATGCAAGAACAATTACTAAAGAACAATTACTAATGATTAAAAGAGGTTCACAAAAAACATTTAGATTCACAACCTACTTGTGCTATTGTCTCTTAGCAAAGCATCGTGCAATATTTCAAACAAACAAGCTTTGCAGTCAGGGCCAAAATCCAATATATGAGTGGACACCTCAGATAAGGATGATTGATAATAGAAGGAACTATAACAATTTTGTAAACTTCTTTTTGGCACCAATGTACCATAAAATTTCAGGCACTATAATGCCTAGATTGCCTATTACTTGTAGAGATTGCATTCAACTTGGAAGTCAAATACAATTGGCTGACTCGTACTTAATGGAAGAGTACATTGTGTTAAGGTTTTACGATTCAGTGGTAGAACCCTACAAACTTCCAATACATGTAACAGAGAGGGTATTTGAATTAGAATATGTACGGAAGATGGAGAGCACAGATGTACTCTTTAATGGTCAGCAAAAGAAAATGATATTTCCTTCCTTGCCTTTCTCATTTGGAGGGTTCACATTTGAGAGAAGAGGATTCAAAGTGGCACAAGCCTTTTTTTCAATTTTTTTCTTTGATGTTGACAGTCACTGGCAGTATGATCCACTCAACATAATTGGAAAAAAACTTAGAGAGAATGGGAATTCTAAAAGAAAATGTGAACATGAAAGTATGCCATTGATTGAAAAATTTAAAAACATGGAGTCCCAGGACGAGGTCAAAAAAGAGATGGAGAAATATGCTGCTAAAGATAATATGTTAATACAGGAATTGTCATCACAAATTATGACATTGCACAAATAAAAAGGAAAAGTAGAGGCCATGACATCATACAATTTCTACCAGAAAGCTGCTCAACCATCTACAAAATCTATTCCAAAAGAGCTAATGGATGAATGTATGGATGATAATGGGACTCAAACCAAAAAAATTTATTTTTGGGAAATGAGGAAGAATCTCGGCGAGCCAAAGACCTCTATAGATCTTTATGAGGTGGAAGAGGATACAATGTTTAGCAAATTATGGAATAAGGAACATCCAGCTGAAGCATATCATGACAATGATGATGACTATGACCAGGATTTTGTGAATCCCACATCCAGTAAAGTATATTCAATTAGTAGAGGAGTTGATGTGTCTACAAAACTTCAATATACCAAAGGGGCATATATTATAGAAAAAATGGGCTACCCAGGTTTTGGTGGTCTGGGTCCTAGTGGACAAGGGGTTTGGTCTACACCTGACCCAAAAACTCCACCAAAACATGGTGAGAAACCAAGCCTTGGTCTTGGAGTTCAATCATCATATTCATCAACTCAGTCAATTCCATTTGTTCCAACTTCAAATATAGTTCCACCTATTCCAAGCACTGAAATTCAATCTGAATCAATTGCCACTCCCACAGCTATGGATATCATGGGCACAACTACAACTAGTGGTCCGAAAAGGACATTACAGATAGACATGAAAATAATGGTTTCCAGATATCAAGGCAGTGTAAAGAAGCAAAAGGTTATGACAAGTATTAGTACAACAATGGCAATGGTGACTGTGAGTCCAACAATTGCCCAACCTTCAAAACAAAACCCTCAAAATAGTCCAAAAACTCCACTTGTAATGGGTCAGGGTGTTACTAACCCTCATGGTGGAATTAGAAGAACCACGGGCAACATAGGTGGAAGCTCGTACATCAGTGCAAGTTCTATTTCACCATTCAAACATTCAATTGTGTCACAAAAACCTAATTTTCATTACAATGATTTTGTAACTAACTATGAAAAATCAAAAAATAGGAATAGACAAAATAGTAAGACAATGAAGATGGAAGTAGTTGCTACAGCTCGTGATGCAGAACCTGCATCCAATAGGTTATTTCCCACATATGGCCCAAATAAAGATATGATGGAATTCATGGTTGTTATGCCCCCAGCTAGAGATAACAATCCACCAAAGAGTCAGTTAGATCCATCTCAATTTCAAGTTAGCACCCTCCAAATGGATTTATCCAAAATTAAAACTGTGGACAAGATAAATGTGTCAAAAATGACCAACCAAGTGGTCTACAGTTCAGTGATGAAGTTGGAGAGAGAGAAAGGAAAGCTTCAGGGAACAATAGATAAGTTAAAGGCAAACCTGGCAAATGTAAAGGCAAATGAGAAAGCAACTGAAAATAGGTGCAAAGAATTAGAGAGAATGATAAAAATTTCATCCTCTAAAGAAGCAATTGGACAACAAGAACATATGGACGTAAAATTGAAAAATCTAAGGGAAAAATTGGAACAGAGCGAAAAAAAAATCGAGGATGAAAAAGCTTCTTCATTAAGTTTATACAAAAACTTAGAGAATGCAGGACAGGCAAACAATAACTTAAAGAAAGAATTGGAGAATGAGAGGGTAAAAACAAAACAATGTCAAGAGAAAGCAGAGCAAATAAGAAAACATAGTGAACACCAGCTCTCAGAAATGAGAGAAGACCTAAAGAAGGCAAATAATACAATAAAAATTTATGAAAACAGCTTGAATGACCATGTAAATAATACAGTCAAGCAAATAAAAAAATTCTTCTAGGGGAAAATAAACATGTTTGGTGATAGGTTGTGTGATTGGTTTGAATTGAATGAAAGTCTTAGAGATGTTTTTGGGAAGCTAAAAGAGTACATTGAGAAGAACAAATTTTTTTGTCAGAGATAGAAAACTGCAAAGCAAATTATGCAAGAAATCAACAGAACCAGTGATAGGCATTTGGAAAGCAAGGGAATTTAGGACCACGTTGGTGCAAAAATAAAGGTGACCTCTGTCTTTCAAAAATGTTAGAAACTAACAGAAGTAGAAGAAACACTTGCCTTATTCTGGACGAAGCTCGCCAA
Source organism: Chamaecyparis obtusa (assembly GCA_027943335.1). Lineage (NCBI taxonomy): Eukaryota > Viridiplantae > Streptophyta > Pinopsida > Cupressales > Cupressaceae > Chamaecyparis > Chamaecyparis obtusa. The sequence continues at coordinate 787,187 of BSBK01005284.1, read as the reverse complement.
GATGAATAGTAAAACAATCAAATTGATATCTCTTGGTTTGCTGAGTCCTGGTCCTTATTACTCATTAACGAATTTTGCTGGAAGAGAAGCTTACAAAAAAAAGTTGGAGGACACAATGACGTCTGATTTAGGCAACCTTCCTCAAGAAAGAACTCATGAAGGCATTGCAAACTGCATCAAAACATTCACAAATTTGAATGCAGTAATGGAAGCAACATTGCTTTCAACTCACTCTTCCAAGTATGGATGGCTGACGAGGTTGCAGGTCATTTACTATAACATCACAAATTTTTCCCTTCCAACTGACGAAGAATGGAGCATACTAAAGAAACTGACAGAATCATCTTGATCTCATCAATCATAGTATGTGAAAGTACTTTCAATTTCAATCATCTCTATATCTTTAGTATATATCTTTGATATTATCCTAAATACTAGAATTGAGTTTAAAGTAACAAGCTTGAACTTTGTTTTTTGAATAGGATCAATGTTGCAGATGCTATTGCCAATGCTAATTTACTAAACTGGCCTGTCAAATGCAGAAATGTACAACTACAGTTGTAGAGATGTTGTAGACTTGTAGTTGTCTTACTAATTTAGATTTTGAGACTTCACATTGGGAAAATCGACCTGAAGCTGTTGTTGCTCCCTTGTTTCTATAAAAGGGAATTCAAGGTCATTGGCTTAGGGTAATGAAATTCAAATTGGGCAATGTGCCAAATTGCCAATGGGTATTGACTCTATTGAGTCATTGACTTTTGTAAATAGAATCACAGAGTTGTGTTCTTACTAGTATTAATGAATGAATTGTTACATTGTATCATATTTGTAATTAAATTAATGAGAATCAGTATTTCTAAGAATTGTAACATATGAATTGCTATGTTGTCGAAATAATAATGAAAAATCTACAAGAATTGTACCATATGAGCTGAATAATGCAAATGAAAACCATTATTAATTATGGAATTGAATCTTGCTGACATTATCAACCACATTCATGTTTTTTACATTGGAATATGCTATTATGCATGATTGATGATGAGATACAGAAGCTGATAGTAGACTTCAAGAAAAAGTTTAATAAATACCTAGGACTTGCTACTTCTACAATGGTTCAAATTCAAGCTGCCACATCATATCGTTATTGAGATTGTCAGATTCATCGCCATCAACTTCATAGCTTCCTTGGTTCTTCGATATGTTTTCTTCACTCTGCATACCTCTGCTTAACTGATGCTCACCGCTAGCAGTACCAGTACATGAGTCAATGACATCATTGTCTCTGGCATTCCCACTCCCAGTCCCACTTTTGTTTGAAATGTTGCCCATCCCTCTTCTCTAACATTTCTTCCTCCACATTTTCAGTGCCCTTTCGTAAGCAAACATATTGACTTCATACCTAGATGTATAGAGCCTCAAGCAATTTTCCAGATTCTTGTCTAGTTTTTTTCTTAGCTTTGACTTTAGGAATCCCAAAGCATTGAAAACTCTCTCATCCTCCACCAACCCCAATATCATGGTCAGAAATAAATCAACAAGCTTGAAATATTCTGATATTGAATCAATCAACATTTCGCTCTCAACTAGATTTTTCCAAAGCCTTGATACTGATCTATCTTCAAGGGGGTTCTACATAATATTATATTGTTCCCTCATTGTTAGTGAAAAATGACTAGATTTCTCTCTCAAATGATTTACATCTAAAATTCCATTTAGAGTTACTCCATTTAACTCTTTGGTTTTGCAAAAATGATCTATCAAAGTTAGTAGCTTAGTTTTAAAATCTTTAGGACTGTTCAGACTCCAATATCGAGGAAACACAATAGCCATGGATTCAAGTAGTTTGACTGGAGGGAATCTTTCTCTAATCTATGTGAAAAGATCAAAGGCAATGCGCTTCATAGAAGTTGTTACAGACTCAACGATCTTGGTAAAGTCTTCCCTTTTAATACTTGATACTTGCCTCCTGGGGTTCTTTCCTGGTTCCTCGAACTTGATCCTAGCAAAGTAGTGCATCAGTATCTCAACTCCGCGAACTTCTCCACATAACTCCCCGTTTGCACCAATTTTTAAAAAGTTATCAGGATTGTCCAAATCTGTGATTTTCAGTCCGTTGGCAAATTTTACATCATCACATGATTGATAGAGATTATCGAGTGTCATGCATGTCAATTTACGCAGTGCATCATATTTTGCAATATACATAGCTCTTTGTTGGGATTTTTTCATTAAATTTCTCATTTCCTCAAGCATGGGGAGAATACCTGCTAATGTTAAGAGTGTCTCTACATTACTTAACATTCGCAGCAGCATAGGAAATTTTAGTTGCCCTGCTTCGTCATGACTTGAGTTCATTAGACCAAGAAACGATTGATATTTTGAAAAAATCTTGATGTGCTGGTCCATCTAGTATCATGATCCTTAAGAAGCTTGTTCTCATCGGTTAGTCCTTTGGAAAAGTGTTGAAATTCCCTCAATCATTTTAGACTTCGACAGAAGTATTGGTAAAGCTCTTTGATTAAAACTTTAATTTTTTGTACTGGAGCATGCTTGCTGACAACTCCAAAAGCTAGATTCATTTTGTGGGCCATGCAGTGAATGAGAGTAATGTAAGGTGCATAAGAAGATTGTATCTTTGTGCAAAGACCGCCCCTGTGGCCTTGCATTACTGAAGCTCCATCCGCTCCAACACACGCCATCTTTTTGGCAATTGTCATGTCATTTATACCTCCATAATCAATTAGAGAACTCTTTACTAGTTCAAATAAATTTTATGTTGTCTCATTATCCTTCATTTTAGCAATAGTTAGTAGATGAGGTTGGCAAACAAAATTCTGTATAGTATAAATATGCATGAATACCCATGAAATATTGTCTACTGTTGTAACCTCGTCTAAAGACAATGCAATAAAATTTGACTCTTTATTTATTGCCTTTAGATCCTCTTTTTCAACCTTGGCAAGATAACTTGCCCATTCCCATCCACTGTTTACTGACCAGTGACTATTAGGATAGTTATGAACTTTCAAAAAGTGTAATAAAGAACTCAATGATGGGTAGTTTGTCATAGGATGCCCTCTTCTCAAAATATTAAACAAAACACTTAACCGAACAACTATTCCCATTAGTTCTACTTCCAATGCTTTTCCAAAACAAGCTTCAATAGAGCCTTTAACTTCACCAGGCTTCGTCTTTATATTATGCTAAAATTCATATAATTTTGCATTCCTAATATGCTAAGATTCCTCCTTTGTTGTCCATCTTATCACTGATTTCTGAACTCTATCTATGGTTTTCTTTTCGTAAACTTTACTCCTATGCTTCTCTATGGTGTCAATTTTTAGCTGCAACCTCTTTTCCTTCTTATTTATCTAGCTACAAATCTTACATCTGCAATCTATTAGGAATAAGGTGTCTCAACCTTGGATAATTCATATTCTTATTATTTGTTTTGTAAAATGTATTCTTGCAAATAATGTTGATGTGTTGTCATCTTGAATTGTGTGTAAGGAGATCATGGCTAAAACAGTTGTGACAAATTCCTATGACACGTAAGAGCTATGTTAGGAAGATTCAATGACAGGTGAAGACATGTGGCAACTGATAAATTTGAGTACTATACACTCTTCCCCAATCGTGGGGTTCAGGGCATCACCCCAGAAAAAATTTTGGGTTTCCTATTTTCTCAAAGAATGGTAAAACCCTAATACGGTTATCTTTGGGAGTAGCCCTAAAAAGTGAAGCGCATGATATAAAATTTTTTAGGGTTGCAAAGAGTAGTGATGTGAGTGTATTGTTGGAACATTTTATGCTATCATGATTTGTCCTCAAGGATTTGAAATCTTCTAAAAGAACTTGCATTGCAAGTGTATTGTAAGCTGCAATAGTTTTGCTCAATACATTGTGCAGGTTTTGGAGTGCTGGGGTTTTTACCGAAAGGTTTCCCCAGGGTATATCATTGTGTCATTCTCTATTTTTTTGTATGCATGGTATGTGGTTGCAATATCTTTGTTAAAGTAGTTAACGAATCTGAAATTGTAAGGATTTAAAAGAATTTGCACAATACTTTCCTATAGAGATTAGCGTAGGAAGTTATTTCCGCACGTGAGTTTCCTTACAAGTGGTATCAGAGCTTGATCAACTTTTGATCCTAGTTGTTGGGTAGGGTTTTTTGAGCTGATCTCAAGTTTGAGTGGGAGTTTTTGCAGAGCATTCTGAATCTTATTTGCAGATTGAGATGGCAATTTCATCATATGGAAGAATGGAGGTGGAGAAATTTAATGGCACTAATTTTGAGTTGTGGAAACTCAAGATGGAAGACATGTTGGAAGATCGTGACCTATGGGAAGTGACTTCAAGTGCTACAAGACTAGAAACTATAGCTCAAGCAGATTGGGATATCAAAGACCATAAAGCTAAGGGTCTCATAAGACTCTGTTTAACCGATGCAGTTCTTCTGAATGTTCTAGATGAGAAAACTGCAAATAGTTTGTGGGAAAGACTTGCGGCCGTGTATCAGGCCAAATCTCTGGTGAACAAGTTGTTCCTGAGGAAGAAGTTGTACTCTCTGTGAATGGAGGAAGGTGGATCCTTAACGGATCATTTAAATGCATTTAATCTACTGGCTGCATAGTTGACATCAGTTGGTGTCAAGTTAGAGGAGGAGGATCGTTGCTACACACTTTTGTGTTCTTTACCGGATTCATGGGACCATCTTGTGATGGATCTCGGGAGCACATTAGTCACCTTCCAAATGGATGATGTGGTGTCTTCACTGCTATCAGAGGAGATGCAGAGAAAGTCTTCCATTTCAGAAAAAGAAGCCCTTGCTATCCGTGGGAGATCCACTGAAAGAGGGAAGAAAAATGATAATAAGTCTGACAATAAGGGTAGATCCCAATCCCGTGGGAAGTCAAAGACTTCCAATAAGTGTAAGGCAAAATGTTGGAACTGTGATAAATCTGGGCACTTTCGTAAAGACTGCAAAGAGCCGAAGAAGAAGAAGAAAGGTTCAGATTCAGCTTCAGAAAGATCTCAAGAAGATGGCGATGCATTCATCGTAGCTTTGGCAGCCCATGCATCTGATGATGTGTGGTTTGTTGACTCGGGTGCATCTTTTCACATGACCTCTCATCGAAACTGGTTCTCAAAATATGAAGAGTTCGATGGTGGAAAGGTGTACTTGGGTGATGATTCTCACCTAAAGATAGTTGCACGCAGAAGGGTCACTATCAGATTTCCTGATGGATGAGTAAAGGGAATCAACGGAGTTATGCACATTCTGAGTTTGGCACGAAACCTATTATCTATAAGTATGTTGAATGATGTAGGTGTGCAGGTTGTTTTTTTGAAAGAAGGATGCAAGATGATGAGAGGATCGATAGTGCTTGCAAGGGGTACTAGGAGAGGTACCTTATTTCAGCTAGATGCATGTATTCCTCTATGTAATAGTTCTTCATCCTCACCATCTGAACAAGCAGTGAAGAAGTCTTTGGTTATTGGTTCCGATGGTAGTGCAAACACTTTGGAAGGTAAGCTTCCTGCAGAAAAGACAATGTTGTGGCATATGAGATTTGGTCACATTGGTGAAAAGGGTCTCAGAACCCTGAAAAATAAAAATCTCATTGAGGGGTTAAATGATTGCAATCTCGAGTTTGACTTCTGTGAGCACTGTGTCTATGGTAAACAAAATTGTGTTCAATTTTACTCTAGTTCTCACAAATGTTCTGATGTTTTGGATCTTATTCATTCTGATGTATTTGGTCCTGTAAAAGTTCCTTCAATCTCCAAGTCTGTATTTTTTGTATCTTTCATAGATGATTACATTAGAAGGACTTGGATTTATTTCCTTAAAAGTAAGACACAAGTCTTTAGTCGGTTCAAGGAATTTAAAGCTCTTGTAGAGAATCAGACTAGTAAGAAGATTAAGTGTGTGAGAACTGACAATGGTGGTGAGTTTTTCTCAGCAGAGTTTGAATAGTTCTGTAAAGAACAAGGTATCGAGAGGCATAAGACAACTCCTTATACCCCATAGTAAAACGGAGTTGCAGAGAGAATGAATAGGACACTGATGGAGAAGGCTAGGAGTATGCTTAGTGGAGCTGGTTTAGAACAAAGTTTTTGGGCCGAAGCTGTGGCCACTGCTTGCTATCTGGTTAACAGATCTCCTACATCAGCCCTTGTTGGTAAGACACCCATGGAGGTGTGGTCTGGTAAGAAGCCTTCAACTAGACATCTTCATGTTTTTGGTTGTGAAGCTTATGCACATATTCCAAAGGAGAAAAGATCTAAGTTGGAAAACAAAGCTATTAAATGTATTTTCATCGAATATAATGCTAGTGTGAAAGGATACAAGCTTTGGGATCCTGTGACTAGTAAGGTGTTGTGTATTAGAAATGTTGTTTCTAGAGAGCTAACATCTTCTCCTATTGTACTACAACCAGATGAAAAAGAAAAGGAAAAAGATTTTGTTCAGATGCCTCCTACCCCTGAGAAGACTGAACAGAGAGACCATGTTGGGCCTAATGATGAGGAGAGCTCTAGCAGCTCTGATAGTTCGGAAGAAGAGGAAGAACAACCTCAACCATAGCCCTTGAGGAGATCCACGAGAGAAACAAAGCAACCAAAAAGGTTTGGTTATTCTATGTTAGATTCCATTTGTGCTTTTCCTTTGATTACTAACACTGATGAGCCTAGATCTGTGAAAGAGGTTTTGGGCATGAAAGATGCAGGTTCCTGGATTGAGGCTATGGATGATGAGATGGCTTCATTAGAGAAAAACAAAACTTGGGACCTTGTACCTTTTTCTAAAGGGAGAAAATATGTTGGCTGTAAATGGGTGTTCAAGAAGAAATTCTGTGCAGATGGCAGTGTTGAAAGGTACAAAGCTAGATTGGTTGCAAAGGGGTATTCACAGGTAGAGGGAATAGATTATGGTGAAATATTCTCTCCTATTGCAAAGTTGACATCCACTAGATTTCTGTTATCTCTTGCTGCATCATATGATTTAGAGATAGAATAGATGGATGTGAAGATAGCTTTCCTTCATGGTGATTTGGAGGAAGAGATTTATATGTCATAGCTTGAGCACTACATTGTTAAAGGTAAAGAATCCTTAGTTTGCAGATTAAAGAAATCTCTATATGGTTTGAAGCAATCTCCTAGGATGTGGTACCTTAAGTTTGATGCCTTTGTGTTGTCAATTGGATTTTTAAGATTGAAATCAGATCATTGTGTTTATTTCAGAGTTGAAAATGATCGCCTTCTTATTGTTGCATTATATGTTGATGATATGTTGTTGTTTGGGAAGGGTAAGGGTATCATTTCTGATTTTAAATCTCAGTTGTCAGCATAGTTTGAGATGAAAGATCTTGGGGCATCAAGGTACATCTTGGGTATGGAAATTAGTAGAGACAGGTCTAACAAAAAACTTTGGTTGAGTCAGAGTAAGTATGTGAAGTCTGTGTTGGACAGGTTCAGCATGGTAGATTGTAGACCACTATGTGTTCCTATTTCTGTGGGAACAAAGTTATCTGTAGATGATTGTCCAAAATATCCTAGTGATGTGGAGGACATGAGTAGAGTACCTTATGCTAGTGCAGTTGGTAGTCTTATGTATGCTATGGTCTGTACTAGACTAGACATTGCCCAAACAGTGGGAGTCCTGAGTCGGTTTATGGCTAATCCTGGATGGGTACATTGGGATGCAGTTAAGTGAGTATTCAGATATTTGAGGGGTACATCAGATTACTCCATATGTTATCATGGTAACTCTTCTGGATCTCCGCATTTAGTTTTTATTCGTGGGTTTTTGGATTCAGATTGGGCAGGTGATATTGACAGCAGGAGATCCACCAATGCTTATGTGTTTACTATGTTTCGTGGTGCCATCAGTTGGATGAGTAAGCGACAACCTATGGTTGCTTTGTCCACTACAGAAGCTGAGTACATGGCTGCTACTCATGCTTGTAAGGAAGCCATTTGGCTTAGAACATTATGTTCTGATGTTGGTGTTGATGCAGAATAGATTACTATTTGGTGTGACAGTCAGAGCGCTATTTGCCTTGCGAAGAATCCAACTTTTCATGCCAGAACGAAGCACATTGATGTGCAGTTTCACTTTGTGAGAGATATGGTGGAAAATGGAAAGGTAAATTTGGAGAAGGTAGATACTGTGAAGAATGTTGCAGATGCATTAATGAAACCAGTGGGCACTGAGAAGTTCAGATGGTGTTCAGAGTCTATGGGCCTTTTGGCCTATAGCGGTTAGTTCCTGTTATGTTCCTATTGCTCTTACAAGGTGTTCGACAAGTGGGAGAATGTTAGGAATAAGGTGTCTCAACCTTGGATAATTCCTATTCTTATTATTTGTTTTGTAAAATGTATTTCTTGCAAATAATGTTGATGTGTCGGCATCTTGAATTGTGTGTAAGGAGATCGTGGCTAAAATGGTTATGACGGATTCCTATGACACGTAAGAGCTATGTCAGGAAGATTCAATGACAGGTGAAGACATGTGGCAACTGATAAATTTGAGTACTGTACACTCTTCCCAAATCGTGGGGTTCGGAGAATGGTAAAACCCTAATACGGTTATCTTTGGGAGTAGCCCTAAAAAGTGAAGTGCATGATATAAGCATTTTTTAGGGTTGCAAAGAGTAGTGATGCGAGTGTATTATTGGAATGTTTTATGCTGTCGTGATTTGTCTTCAAGGTTTTGAAATCTTCTGAAAGAACTTGCATTGCAAGTGTATTGTAAGCTGCAATAGTTTTGATCAACACATTGTGCAGGTTTTGGAGTGCTGGGGTTTTTACCGAAAGGTTTCCCCAGGGTATATCAATTTGTCATTCTCTATTTTTCTGTATGCAAGGTATGTGGTTGCAATATCTTTGTTAAAGTAGTTAACGAATCTGAAATTGTAAGGATTTAAAAGAATTTGCACAATACTTTCCTATAGAGATTAGCGTAGGAAGTTGTTTCCGCACCTGAGTTTCCTTACACATTCTATCGGAGGCTCACCTTCAATTGGATTGTCCACTGGTTCAATGAATGGATACTTTGACACCCATTCTACTTGAAAATTCCTAGATAGATCCCACATCTGATCTTTTTTTTATTCTCTATCATTCTTTGATTTGTATTTTCTTTTCTTCTTCCCTGCACCATCATCTTCTTTGACATTCTTAGTCTCATCCAAGTCAATTGTATCATTATGGCTATTCTGGGTATTTAACTGAAAATTTTCTTCAAATTCATCATGATCTGAGATATCAGGTTCGCTGACTTCTTCAATATGTCGTGTAGGTTTAGGTTGTGAATCTTGAAAATCTTCTTGTGATGAAGTAGCTTCCCAATTTTGGCTAGAAACATTTCCAACACCATGACCAAAGTACGATGATAAGGTTCTGCGTTTTGCTGGCCTCTCTTGGCTTTCCCCATATGCAGGATCCTTACCCTTATTCTTGTTCGACATCTTGATTCTTCAATGAAATAAAAGCTACCCGCCTACCAGTGAAAAAAAAATGTTTGCTTGTTGAAGAAGTGACAATAGAACTATAATATATATATATATAGATATATATATACATATATATATATATACATATATATATATATACATATATATATACATATATATATATATACATATACATATAGATACATATATATACATATATATATACATACATATACATACATATATATATATATATATATATATATATATATATATATATATATATATATATATATATATATATATATATATACATACATATATATATATATATACATACATATATATATATATATACATACATATATATACATACATACATACATATATATATATATATATATATATACATACATATATATATATACATACATACATATATATATATATATATTATAAATATGATTCATTGACCCTTAAATCATGTTTGAGGTCACCACTGTTCACTAACTAGTCCCCACTAAATAAGAATGAACTCAAATTTACATAGTCGCAGAATAATAATCACTTACATTTGCCTCAAATTCAATTGCAGTCACGACTCGCCAATGCAGTCAAGACTCAACAGTCTGAACGTCACTATCGATCAAATTGAATAGAGCCAAATTGGGTACAATATGTCAATAACACTGATCTATGAATGTATTTATACTAATCCTTTTTTGGCGAATTTGGCGGGAGGTATTAGGTCTCCAAATATTTGGCGAAACCCGCGTAATTATAACACGTCTTGTGTTATTTCCTAGGTGATTATGGGTCATCCAATACCTTGGTATGATTAATAGAGTTGGCGAAAATGCATCGGTTTGAGACACACGTCCGTAAAATGCCTGACAAATTTGGGGCCGCCTAAAAATATATATATAAAACTATTGGTGAATATAAGTCGTCCATTTGGGGCCGCTTTGAAATTACAGGCGAATGTTTAAAATATATCGTTGCCAAAAATTATATGTCATTGGCGATAATGTGAAAGAAATGGACAAAATTAGATAAATTGATGGACGATGGGCCCAGACATTGGGCCCAATTTTAATAAATGCAGGGCGATATGGTCAATCCCAAAAGGCCAATATATTCGCCAAATCGGGGGTTGCCGACATGCGACATTCGCCAAATGGCGAATAATCGCCACTAAAGTTTTCGCTGGTGGCCATAGTTGTTTATGGGACAGGGTTGATATGTGTTTGTAAAGCTTTGGCCAACTTTTGCAATTGGCTTTAAGATGTAATTCCTCTTTTTAGTATCTTTGAATACATCAATTGTTACCGATCAAAAAAAAATGTTGATGTTATAAACTTATATAAATTAAATTTATTATTAATAGTCAAAATTTGGGGCAATCGATGACAGAGATCCCCCTCCCTCTTCTTACTGCCCTTGCAGCTTGAGGGTTTCTCTTTTTATATGTTTTTTTGATGAATAGTTGTATGTTTCCGGCCTAGTTGCCGAGTGACTTATGTGGGGTGACTCTTTCCCTGACCCCTTTTTTTGTGAATACTGTACTTTTATATTATTAATAGAAAAGGCCTCTATTCATCCAAAAAAAAAAAAAAACATAGAAAAACACCTCAATCTTTAAGAAGAAAACATCCTCATTTATTAAATTTCAACCCTCTAAACAAATGTACGAAATATTATTTTTTCTGATTATATTTTATATAGAATTAAAAAAACATACATGAAAGTGATAAAATTTTAAAATAAAACCCTAACATTTAAGTAAATAAACATTTCATGCCTATAATTTGGCATGAAAAGCATGGAATATATCAATGTCAAACAAACACGGCATTAAACATTTTCCTGAAATGAGAAAAAGTTGGTCTCGTGAAAAGCGGAATTATTCCTAGAATTGTCATCGCTGAAATTATGATTGAGGAAGATATTCTCTTGAGGGAAGTGTTCAATTTTATTATAATTAACATTTATACTAATACTTTAGGACTATTAATAAATAGTAGATACATACAAATAATTATAATTTTCTACTTGTAAATTTTCTTCCTTCTAAATAAAATTGCTTCCTTCGATTTAAAAAATTTATAATTTTAATAGTTAGGTATAGATATTTATAAATTAATTTGACCGTTTTTAAAGTAATAATGTGGGAGAACAGATGAATTTTATTTTAGAAATATTTAGATATTTTTTATATATTCTTATTATTTTTTAGAATATTTGTACATATTTTTTTAGTAAAATTATAAATACATGTTTGTGAACTATTTAAAAATATTCTTAAATGTTAATTATCAAGAAGTAGTAATATTGACATGAAAGATTTTGTATAAATCTAAATCTTTTATTTGCACATTTTTCTTCAATATATCACAAAGAAATTTTATACTAAATATATATATGATTTTATCTAAGCAAAAATTTACTCTTGCAAGGAGAAGGGGAGAGAATAGATAGGTACAAAGAGTAAGAACCCAAAAAGTAAAATATTTTATCATATTTTACAAAACAAATTATTTTATCATATATAATAATTTCTTTAATAGACTTTTGGAGGATGAGTGTCCTTCATAAAAATAAAAAATGATTTTTCTCCTTATGCACTTCATATAGTTGAAATTAGAACAACTGCAATGTAGTGACTAGTACTAATAATAATAATAAATATTTTAGAATATAACTATAAATTAGTAATATAAATTAAAATATTATTTATTTTTACAATGTGAAGACTAAATAAATGTGAAATATTATGTACATGTCAAATTTGTTGTGAAAATATATTTTAAAATTATTATTATACTAAAGAGAAGATTATTTTCATAACATAGATAATGAATTTATACAATTGAAATAGTGAAAAGAATATCATAAAATTTTATATTAAATATTAAAAATAGATATTTATTATTTTTTAATATTTAAATCTAAAATTTATATAATATATTATAAAATATGAATTAAATTTATAATTAATATAATATTTTCAATATATTATTGAAAAAATACAACCAAATCATTAAAAAAATGAATAATTTATATTAAAAATTATATATTTATACTAAATATATTAATTCATTATTATACAAATTCTATTTTAATTTAATATAATATAAATTATTATATATACTTAAAAAACATTATTATATATAATAAAAATATGCTATAAATTTATTACATAGATTTATTACATATGATTATATAAACATGGGTGTTGCAAGTAAGGTAAGAAGTGGTGACAAAAAAGGAATGGTACGGTTAATTAAATATAAAAATGAAAAAAAATCATTGTGAATCCTACAATGTTAGCTATAATTATGCAATAGTACTTGCTTAGCCTATCAGCAAGTACAAACAAGTACAAACATAGTATTGTAAATATTGAAATAACATTATTTGTTATGAATTTAAATATATATTAAGTAATTATAATTATAAAAATAAATTTAATTTTAAATTATTTTTAAGACTCTATTACATATTATAATATAATATAAAAACTATTGTCAAAATACATATTAAAAATATTATAGTCAAACTATACACTTTTGAAAAATTTAATCAAAATATATCAATTATAGTTATAATTATAATAAAATTAACTATATACTTAATAATACATAAATAATTTAAGTTCATTATTAACTAATTTAATATAATTCTATTCATTGTATACTTTTAAATTTGATATTTTAAAATATCATGCTAATATATTAGAAATTCTTTTAGTGATACAATATAAGAAAATATTTTAGAATAATATACTTTATAATATTAATTAATTCTAATTGAATCTTACATAAATTGTAATCCTTATTACCAAACCTAAATTTATGTAGATTCATATATTATATATTATAATTTATTAAATATTAATATATTATAATACATAAATATAATACAAATTAATATAATATATATTAAATAATATATTATAATAAATATTCATATATTAATTATGATTAATATAAATATAATATACTAAATATTAAAATTCAATTAATTTACTAAATAACAAAAAAAAATCAATTTTTTGAGCAGCAATTTTTGTGGAGCAGGTGTTGCTAAATTTTGTTACTTATTTTTAAGCAATGTTTGTAAATAGTATTTTTTATATAAAATTTATAAATTTTGGAGGCAAACTTTAAGAAAATAAAAGGAATTAAAATGGTGATGTCAAGTGTCATTTTTTCTCAAATAGATTAAGAAAATAAATAAAATAAAAACTTTAAACTTTATTTTATAGTCTACAACACCAGCCATAACTATCTCCACTCTTTCCAGTTTCAAGAGTACAAGTTCTCCACCACTAGGCCAACTCAAACTAAAAGAATTAAAATAGGAAAGATTCTAATTTATCCATTTCCCTAAATTAAAATAAGAATAATTCACTATCACTTTGAAAATATGATTAAAAGGTTAAGATAGGTATGTAAAGGTTACATTATATATTAATATATAACATTCTATAAATATACTATTTTAATGAGATGGACAAGAGCATCTTTTAAATATATTATATAAAATATAATATTAAAATATTAAACCAAAGATACTCTCAGCCTCTCAGGGATACCATGAAAAATTTAAAAACTCAATGTATTTTTTACTATTCTTGCTTTGATTTGTCCGAGCTCATTTTAAAGTTTCATGTTGCTAGATTGATAATGTTCTAGGTTTTATAAGAGTTTCTTAATATTATATTTATTGCCGTTTTGCTTGCTGTCTGGTGAGAGTTTAATTGTTGTTTTGTGAGGAGCTTTTTTATTAAAATTTTGTATTCAATAGTCCCTTTCTACTAATTTATGTTCTCCAAATTTTTTTTAAATGTTATAAATCTTAATTGTCCATTGATTTTATGCGACTATCATGCTCATTAGACGACTATAAAAAAATTTATCCTCATTTGTTCGTCTCTTTTGGGTGTTAATAGCTATGCTTGTTTATGGTTGGAACATCCTAGCATGTGCATTTGTTAAATGCTATTTGTGTTTTTTTAGGAACAAATTAAAAAAAATAGAATTCTGATAGATAGATAGATAGATGGATGGATGGATGGATGGATGGATGGATGGATGGATGGATCGATGGATCGATGGATCGATGGATGGATGGATCGATGGATGGATGGATGGATGGATGGATGGATCGATGGATCGATGGATCGATGGATCGATGGATCGATGGATGGATGGATGGATAGATAGATAGATCGATGGATAGATAGATAGATGGATGGATAGATAGATGGATAGATCGATAGATCGATAGATCGATAGATCGATGGATGGATGGATGGATGGATGGATAGATGGATGGATAGATAGATGGATGGATAGATAGATAGATAGATAGATAGATAGATAGATAGATAGATAGATAGATAATATTTGAAGTCCTAACTTGTTGAGAGCTTGAAGCCACAAAAGGAGTGAATTTGTAAGATCTTGAGATGATCTTGAGAGACTGGTGCTGGTGTGGGGGAGTCTCACAATGGTGAGAATCAAAATGACTTAAACCCATTGATGGAGACAAGAAAGAAGAAGTGTGGCTTTGTGATTAATTGGGTTTTGACAATACTTGTGTTATGGAAGACAAGAAAGAAGAGATGGATGATTGTGTTTGAGAGGGAAGCATAAAAATTAAGGTAAGATGTGTGAGATGCCTTGGAGGAGATAAAGTAGAAGATAAGAAAGGAAAACATTTGCAACAATACATAAATATCCTTTGGAGGACATGGATACAATAAATGAGCATAAGGTTGAGGTAGAGTATGTTGAGCTGTTGTAGCCAGTGTTTTTTTGTTCATTGAAGATGATTTCAGTTGTTTAGATGATATGGTGAAGATCATGTGCTACAACACCAGATGATGTTTCAGATATGTCTGTAGTAGATTCTGCTCAACTTATAGAGGTTCGCATGACACTTTGAGTGATCTATGATTGATTTATCAATTGCTTGTATTTCAGTATTCCAATTGTTCACAATGTGTCATAGGTTAAGTTTTTTCTTCGGTATGGATCTAATTGGTGTGAAGTTGGTGTTTGGGACTTATTGTTGCTTCTTCAACTAGTGTTTTTCATGATTCAAAATCTGGCAAGTTAACTTTTTAGAAAGATAGAGTTTGGTGTTCAGTACCGTTGATGATCAATACATAGATGAGTTTGCATTTTGAGGTTGAGATGATGCGAAGGTTTAGGAAGCTATTATTTCTTCTTATTCATGTTATTGGATTGTCTTGTGATTCTATTGATAGTTTGTGTTGATTGTGGTGATTGCCTTTGGTGATTTGTTAGTTTGTTGATGTTTCTTTATTTAGGTCCTAGTCGGCTTGGTGAAGTAACATGTCGTGATTATTGGTGCGCATTTGGTGAAGTTGTTGCATGTTTGAGGATGATGTTTTGGGTCCTATCTAATTCTTGGATGACTTGATTTGGATCGCTTCGTAGTTTGAGAATAATACTCATATCATTTGTTCTTAGAGGTCTTAGGCATTCTTGTTGTTGATTATTCATTGTAATATGTATAAAAGGGAAATCATTTGTGATTGAGAAAAGAGTTTGTGTAGAATAAATAAAAAGGATCTATTTGTTTTCTATGACTAAGGCAATAATTGTACTTCATTGGAATTGTATTGGCATTGCAAATGTTGTAAGTCAGTTTGGTTATTTCAGATAGTTTATCCATTTTTCTGAATTGTAATCAGAGATTGATCAGTGTACCCGACTGAGGGTCAGATCGTTGACATTTTATTGTGAGTAGTGTGCTCTAGGCTGTGGGGCTATGAATGCATGTGCATTCCTCTTTTATTTTCATTTTCTCTTAACCAGGTAGTACTTTTAATAGAGTACATTCATCTAGTGGGTTTGACTCCCACCAAGGTTTTCCCTTAACCAGGTTTCCTCGAAAACAAATATGGTGTTCTATGTTATGTGTTGCGAACCTTGCATTATCTTTAAAATCATTAATTGGATTAAGTGTGTTAAAGTGTTAAGTGTTGTACAAATGATTCACCCCCCCCCAGTAGTTGTGCTTGTCTTCTTTTGGGCCTAACAATTGGTATTAGAGTAGAGTTATTTTGATGAAGCTTAATCTCTTGAAGGGGATTTGACATAACGAGCATATGGAAAGATAACCCTAAGTTTGATGGAACCAATTACCTGATATGGAAGGATTGGATGACTACTTATCTGATTTGCATGGGAGATGAATATTGGGATATCATAGAGAAGCCTTACACCATTTGTAATGATTTGTCTCAAACTAATGTTGATGAAAAGAATAAATTCAAAGAAAATATGTTAGCAAGGGAATCTTTGATCAATGCCTTGTCAGATACTGATACACTCATGTCTATGGATTGAGAACAACACATGAGGTATGGATTAAATTAGAAACTATTTGTGAAGGTGATAAGTATGTTAAGAAAGCTAAGTTGTAGGGACTGAAAGAAAAGTATGAGGACACGAAGATGAGTGAAGGCATAACTATTTCATCCTATATGAAGAGAGTATATGATTTTGTTTGTTCAATCAGATGTGCTGGTGGTAGCTTGGAAGAAGATGAAGTTATATGTAAAATCATGAGATCATTGCCTCTGTATTACAATGAGAAGGTTGTAGCTATTGAAGAAGTTAGAATTGTGAAATACATTTCAAGAGAAGCCTTGACTGGTAGATTATGTTTTTATGAGATGTCATCTCTTGGAAAGGAACTTTTGAAGTTTGAAACTGCATTTAAAGCCAGTGTGACTAAGTATGATAAGGGAGAGATTTCTTCTAAAAACAACTACAACTACTATATTAAGCAATGGGAAGAGATCATGGAAGAAGAAAGGCAGATTGATGAACTTGAAGCCTTGATTGCAAAAATACTACCTAGAGGCTCTGGTAAGTATTAAGGAAACTTGTCTTTGAAATATTTTTCTTGTAATAAGATTGGTCATATTGCATCTAGATGTCCGAATAAAGTATCTAAATAACTTAAGATCAGATCTTAGAAATTTCATCCTAAGGGACATAGAAGTTTTTATGTTGTTGAAGAAGGTGTGACTGATTATGAATTTGGTGCTACTGAATAAGAGATGGTGTTTATTTATTTTAAAGAATATCATCCTAATGAAGAGCAATCATTGGTTTTCAATGTTGTTAAAAGATATGAATGAGTCATTGATAGTGGATGTTCATATTATATGACTGGTGATAAAAAAAGGTTGTGAAGCTTGAATATTATGATGGTGGTGTTGTTAGATTCGATAACAACATTCCCTATTTGGTTAAAGGAAAAGGATCTAATACTCTTGATGGAAAAAATAACACTAATGATATCATGTATGTTGAAGGCTTAAGACAACTTGTTTAGTGTTGGGAAACTACTAGATAAGGGATACTGATTGGAATTCATGGAAGGAATGTGCAAAATCATTTGAATCACTAGAGAGCTAATTTCATCTAGTACATAGATTGCAGGTGGGTGGTCCCACAATAGTGAGTTCCACTTTTTGGCCAACTTTGACACTGAGATCAACATTTTGAGAAAAAACTTCACTTTCGAACACCTGTTGCCGCAAAACTATTAGGAATTTGAAGATGATGTAAACTAGAGTCTTTTAGAATTCTCTTTCTAGTTTCTAAATATATATATTTTTTTTTTTAATCATTTAAAGTCATTTTTCCTTCTCCTTCGAAAAGTGGGTTGCGTGAAAAAACTATGTTTTTAAGGAGTTACAATCACTTGGATCAACATAACTTTTTTTTTAAGTATGATAACGATGTAATTCTTTTGAGATTATATTTGTAACTTCAATATCTAAAGGATGCAATTGGTTTTATTCATTTTGGGTCAATATTTCATAGTTTATTAAATTCTAAAGTGACAGTAACTGTAATTTAGACATAAGGTCACTTGGATCACTCTAACTTGATATGTGTATATCGAAATTCATTTTTTCTTTTTTTCATAGAAAGGTAACACAAATACACTTTCCCTACATTTTTTTATAATTTTTTTTTAATAATTTACTATTTTTCCTGAAGTCTTGAAGAGACAGGTTGTTGAATGACCAAACAACCTATGTTTAGTTAAAGTAATATTTAAAAGTGATAATGAACTCAATATGTATTAAAATTATATTCGTTAGAAAGCTTGTTTTGAATACCATCATTTGAAATTGCATGTTTGAAAAAACCATCTTGTTTGGTCCTTGTTACAAGCCTTGAAAGATCATTTTTTTGAAGTTCACTCATTTTCTTAGGGCAAAATTTCAGTTTTGGGGTCTTCGTGCGAAGACCCCCTTCGCACGAAGCCTCCCAAGTGAAAATTCTAGCAAAAAACACCCTGCTGAATTTTTTGTCTAGGCACTTCGTGCGAAGTATATACTTTGAGAAAAGTCAGCAAGTGTGTTTATTTTCTAAAAAAAATTTAGAATGGTATAAAACTAAAACATTTTGTTTGTATTTTATACCGAATTGCAATTAATAAATTCGCATTTTCTATTATTGAAGGTATTTTTTGCAGGAGGATTGCTATTTCTATTTTTTCAAAGACATAATTTTGGAGAGGAAAAATATTAGATTAAAGTATTTTTTGAAGAAGAAAATTTTTGTTGACGATCTTATGGAGGACATTTTTTGGAGCGCGAAGAAATGGGGAACAAGAAGGGAAGACAAAGTAAATCTTCTAGAAAAAGGTCACTCGGTACTGAACAAAGAAATCGTGAAGCTGCATTGACATATTATCATAAAACTAAAGAAGCTGAAAGACAAGCTGAAGTAGGAGGGTCAAGTCAAGTTGAAGAATTGCACATTGAAGAGGGGTCAGGATTACTCCCTACGAAAGCTCAAACAATTGATGTTGGAGAAGGGTCAAGATCACGTGCTCCTACTAGTATGGATGAACTTTTAAATTTAGCTCAAACTGTAAAGAGAAATGTGAATTATAGAAACTTAGATCATTTACTTACAATGGATGTGGAGAATTTGAGATCACTTGCTAATGTTCAACCCTTAAGTCTTGCTAAGAAGAGATCAATGAATATGATAGCAAGAGAAATATTGGGTAAATTTGATAATTTTGAAACACTTGAACAAGCTCAATTGATTTTAGTTGTACTTATAAACAAAAAGTTGGAAGGGGCATTAAAATTATTGGGTATAGACAAATCATCAAAGAAGAGAAAATTTGTTGACATGCAAACTGATATGATTAAAAATCTTAGGAAAGGTTTGAACTAGCTAGGGAAGCGATCTCGAACTAAAGATAAGACCATTACAAGAAAAGTTGTGTTGACATCCATTGTAGGTAACACTATGGGACGAAAAAGACAGATATCTCTAGTTTCATCTCAGTTTGGTTTTAATAGGAAAACAATATCACGATATGTTAATAGGAGAATACTTTTGGATGATAGCACCTTGGAAGGCAATTGGGCAATCATGTGTAGAGCTCCTCATTCTGATAGGATTGATGAAGGAATAAAAAATTTGGTCACATCATTTCAGAATGATAATACACATCCTTCATCAAACACTAGAGATGTTATCAGACATATAATTTTAGCTAATCAATATGAATATCATACGAAACATTGGTTGGACAAAACACAACATGAAATGTATGTGTCATTTTGTAGTTCTAATCCTAATATAAAGATTGGGCAAACATTATTTGAAAGATTGAAGCCATATTATATCAGGACAAACAAAGTGTTTGAAACTTGTTGTTATCGTTATCATATTGAATTTGATCTCCACTATCAGGTTTTTTAAAATTTTGTAGAAGACACTGATGGTTTTGAAAATGCTCCTCCTACTAGACGAAGTGAGTTCACCATTCATTTTATGTGACAAAAGAGATGATGTAGCTGGATAAATAAATTGCATAAAAGGAATAAGTCAAACATGTGCTGATTTGTCTCTTTTTCTTTTGAAAAATGAAAATATTGATGTAACAAACATGGTAAATTGCAAGAGTTACAAATATGTAAAGAATGAAACAAAATTTGGGAAAGAGTCCAAAAGGTTAGAATATGTTGAAGAGGAGATAAATGTTGGAGTATTTATGGAAAATTTTAAAAAAATTGATTCAACCCTACATTCATCATGCATTTTTTGCAAAGTGGCAAGCACAACAATTCCAAACACTAAGATACAATTTCCCACTTGGAACTATTGTATCAATTGTTGATTTTGCAAAAAATTATTCTTTTATTCATCAAAAGGCAATTCAGTCAGAATACTATTTTTCAGAGCAAATTACTATTATGGTACATGTGTGTTATTGACATGCACAATTAGATTTGGATGGTATTCAGAGCACATTTGAAGCATGGGTCATCAAGAAGGAATATCATTTTTATATAAGTGATGATAGAGAGCATGACATTCATTATGTAAAACACTGCTTCAAGATGTTTTTTGCAAATTTGAAAGAAAGAGGTATAAAAATTGATAAACATTATGTTTGGTCAGATGGATGTGCTGCACAATTCAAATCATTGAGACCATTTTATGCACTATGTAGATATCATCGTAATGAAAACATACCACATGTCTGGAGTTTCTTTGAGAGTGGACATGGAAAAAGTGAACATGATGGTGTCGGGGCTTGCATCAAACATGCTATACAAAAGTATCAAATGAATTATAAGGGAGTGCATATAAAAAATGCACATGATGTGGTTGAATGGTGCAAGACACATTTCACACCAAATGAGAATGACACATCATCAGGATTGACACATTTTTAAATTATTTGAAAGTGTTTAAAATTTTAATAATATTTTTTATTCAAAATATATTTATATAGAATATATTATATATGCATTTGTTCAGGTGTGGATGGAAAAATTATGCATGGTTGCAATAGGATAGAAAAGACGCGATCTTTGCATTCAGTTGAGTACAAATTGTCGCAATTGGATGTTGAACACTAGGGACTACTCATGCTTTTGTTGTCACTGCATTGCTGACAATTATGAGGAATGTATCAATCAAGACTGTGGATATGTAGGCCCATGGAATCTAGTGCCACTAGTTTTTACTGAGACATTTGATAGAGATTAAGATGAAAACTTCAATGATGTCCCTTTGATTTCTATTGATTACGATCATATCTCAGGATTGGTCAAAATTGGTAAGTATATATATTTCACATTATATGGTACATTGAGCTGCATGTATAGATAGATAGATAGATCTATAGATTGAACTAAGTAAATTTTAAGATCTCACACATGTATATATAAATTTACTATGCAGGAGATGTCTTTGCAGTGATTGTTGAGAGTAGAAATGTAGGAGTTGGTTATTATTTACTGCATTGTATTGCAGAGAGGATGAAGTTACTTGAACCTAAAGAAAGTGATGGAATGTTGTTCCCAATAGGTTTGTATATGGTTTACATTAATATATTGAGCTCAATTTATAAATTTTAAATTTCAACCTTTTAACAAATTTCAAATTGAGTTTGTTTAAATTTAAATATTGTTATAATTTGTGACCTACAAGTTTAGTTGTTTTAGAGAGAAAATATTTCAAGCAAACCAAAGTAATTCAACATGCTATTCATTTTGTTGATTACGAACCAAACAATAAGGTGTTTCAATATAGTCACCTAGTAGTTTCCACATCCATTTGTCTCCATACAGTTAAATCTCAACATGGACGTCGTAAGTGGAGACTAGATAGTGAGGATCATGAGAGAATATTACATGTTCTCCATGAAAGGTCTGAACCACTTGAGTTGGTCTAAAAAGTATAATATGTATACTTATTTCTTGTGTTAGGACCAACTTGATATCTCTGGATTAAATTTTATTATACTTTGTTTATATATTTAAGCATATGATTGACTATAATTTGTTGATATATGATGGACCTATTTGATGGTTCAATGGTCTTAATATATAGAATTTTATATGTATACTTTGATTATTCAATGATTTTTATAGATTGCATATTAGTTAAATATTTTATGTATGCTTTGATTATTCAATGATTTTTATGATACTTTTTATGATGCTTATGATTTCTAGATCACCTTAAGACCTCCCCTTAAGACACTAAAAAATGATGAAATTAGTTAGATTACTTACGACGTGTGTTAGTTCTAGAATTAGTTACATGTATTAACTAGTTATTTTTTATGATATTAATTCTAGATCCCCTTAAGACCTCCCCTTAAGACACTAAAAAATTATGAAATTAGTTATATTACTTATGACATGTGTTAGTTCTAGAATTAGTTAGAATAGTTATTATCCATTAGTTACATGTATTAACTAGTTATTTTTTATGATATTAATTCTAGATCCCCTTAAGACACTAAAAAATGATGAAATTAGTTAGATTACTTATGACGTGTTAGTTCTAGAATTATCTAGAATAGTTATTGTCCATTAGTTACATGTATTAACTAGTTATTATTTATTATATTAATTCTAGATCCCCTTAAG
The DNA here is from genome assembly GCA_027943335.1 of Chamaecyparis obtusa. NCBI lineage: Eukaryota > Viridiplantae > Streptophyta > Pinopsida > Cupressales > Cupressaceae > Chamaecyparis > Chamaecyparis obtusa. Next base: position 764,252 of record BSBK01005284.1, on the reverse strand, counting down.
ACACTAAAAAATGATGAAATTAATTAGATTACTTATCATATCTAATCAAATCATATCATATAATCAAATAAAACCGTGTAATCAAATTATATATGATCAAAATCATCTAATCAAATCATATCATATCATATCATATAATCAAATAAAACCATCTAATCAAATCATATATCATCAAATAAAATCCTCTAATCAAATCATCTAATCAAATCAAATCATACCATATCATCTAATCTAATCATATCATCTAATAAAATAAAACCATCTAATCAAATCATATATCATCTAATCAAATAAAATAAAATAACATCATATTATCTAATCATATCATCTAATCAAATATACATCTCTAATCAAATATATGTCTCGAATCATATGTCTCTAATCAAATATAAGTACATCTAATCAAATATATGTCTCGAATCATAAATTGAAAATATCAAACATATACTAATGAAATATATAATGAGTCTCAAATAAAAGATATGTGCAACATGTCCTAAAATAGGGAGTCATCTAGGCGCATGTGAACAGAGCGACCCTCTGAGCGACTGCCACGAGCATCCTCTGGATGTGAGACAACAACTAATCTCTGCGAATATAAATGCATATATATAATAATAATCTAAAATAATTAAAATATTATAAATGCATGTTTAAACTTACATATTTTTAAAACTTACCTGACCACTACTAGGTGTCACATCTACTAAATCGCTCCTATGAAAAGCATCATCTGGCTATAAAGCAGTGACTGGCCCCTGCAAATTTAGTGTACAACAATTGGTTATATACATGTGCATAGTATATATATTATGTAAAGTGCTTGAAATATATAAATACATGTGTACACATGCATGCTTAAACATACATATATATAAAACTTACCTGACCACTAGTAGGTGTCACATCAAATGGATCTCTCATAGGAAGATGCTCTAAGCCCACACTAGAGGTAACATGTTCTGCTAACTGTTCCTACAAAATATTATACATTGAACAAACATCAATACACATGTCTACAATTAATTGTTCACTAAAACTCCTAAGAAAAAAGAAAAGAAAATTTTATATGTACCTGGGTCTCAGGAGTAGGAGGATCATCAGCGCACTACACCATCGTATCATCAACTGAAACTACATCACCCACACCACCTAAGGTCTCGAACCTCTCTAGTGATGAGGAGTGTAGGGGTGACACTAGCTGGGAGAGGAGTGATGTAGAACCTGAACCATCTAGATGTAATAACATATCCATAAATGATCCAACATCAGTGCCAATGTCCACCTGACCCAACCTACGCAATTGCTCATCAAAAGTGTCTAGGCCCTCAGTGGTGATGCGTACATCTCCAACATGTATACCTGGCTCTTTAGCTAAAGAGTGATCTGTAGGTGCAAAGCACTCTACACTATGTTGTGCCTGACTAGTAGATGGTGCATCCTGTGTCAATGGAACTACAGGACCCTGTGCAAGTCCAATGAAATCCTTGACTGAATGTATTGGGATCCTATGCATCTCAGTAATATGAGAATAGGCCTGCAGGAGATCCTCCAAAAAGTAAAGGGCCATATCTAAATGACTATGATGACCCAATAGTACTCGTATCTCTCCAAGTATAGGAAGACCTGCAACTCTATATGTCTCATCAGTCACACCTGCAATAGTACTAGTTGAAGCCTTAGAAGATGATCTAGCTCTACTTGGTCTAGTCAAAATGTATCTACCCACTGAATCTGAAGTGATGGATGTGGCTACAGAAGAAATCTATCGTATACTATCCACAACTCCACTCTGAGAAGCAATGATGACTCTATCTGCAGTAGCAGCCATTGTCGGTGCCACTATCGGAGTCATGTGCCCAACTAGCTATCTACAAGGTTGTATAACTTGATCAACCCTACGATATTGATCGCAATCTACAACCCTAATGAGCCCGTGACCATAATATGCTAGAAGATCTAAATAGTTGACCCTGAGTCCCAAACAAAACTCAACGTACAATTGTTGTGCAAAATATAATAGAATCTAGTCATTATTTAGATAACGACCATGTGATGCAAGAAATTGAGGGTAAATCATACATACGATATGAGGAATCACACACCATGTGACCTGATATGCCCTCATAGTGGTCCTCCCCTCATAATGTGGGAAAGCCTCTTGTTTGATGATTTCCTTGGGGACAAGGCTCTGAACCGTCGCCAAGGAAACATTGCCTGAGATCTCGACCCTCAACTCTTGAAAAATGGTTTCAACTACTTGAGGCGTGAAGGAGTGAGACCTCAATCTAGCAATCATAGTCTCCAAACTAGTCAATATAGTAGCACAAGTATCTCTATATATACCATCTGTTGAAGATGTACGGATAGAATCTCTAAGTCGAGCCATCTCCATGTCAACAATATGAAAAATGGTCTGCATATTAGGAGTTTGAGGTGCATCTTGAGCGGCCATCTAGATACATAACATGTGAAATCAAAGTGTTAATAATTAAGTACTTGATTACATGTTACTACATGTAAAATGGAAACAAATATCTAAATATATAAAATTATAGGTCCTATTAGGTAATGTAAGTGGTCTTATTAGGTCTTAAGGGTCCTATGATGTACTAATTGGTATTAATAGGTCCTATTACATCACATAAGTGGTCTTATTTAGGTCTTAAGGGTCCTAAGATGTACTAATTGGTATTAATAGGTCCTATTACGTCACATAAGTGGTCTTATTAGGTCTTAAAGGGCCTCTTATGTACTAATTGGTATTAATAGGTCATATTAGGTCAAGTAAGTGGTCCTAGAGTGTCTTAAGGGGTCATGGGTAACATAAGTGGTAACTAGAGTGTCTTAAGGGGTCATGGGTAACATAAGATGTCATAAGCTATAGATAAGGGTCCTAGAGTGTCTTAAGGGGTCATGGGTAACATAAGAGGTCCTAAAGTATAGATAAGATTCATAGAGTGTCTTAAGGGGTCGTGGGTAACATAAGAGGTCATAAGCTATAAATAAGGGTCCTAGAGTGTCTTAAGGGGTCATGGGTAACATAAGTGGTCCTAGAGTGTCTTAAGGGGTCGTGGGTAGCATAAGATGTCATAAGCTATAGATAAGGGTTTTAGAGTGTCTTAAGGGGTCGTGGGTAACATAAGTGGTCCTAAAGTGTCTTAAGGGGTCGTGGGTAACATAAGATGTCAAAAGGTATAGATAAGGGTCCTAGAGTGTCTTAAGGGGTTGTGGGTAACATAAGAGGTCCTAAAGTATAGATAAGAGTCATAGAATGTCTTAAGGGGTCGTGGGTAACATAAGAGGTCATAAGCTATAGATAAGGGTCCTAGAGTGTCTTAAGGGGTTGTGGGTAACATAAGTGGTCCCAGAGTGTTTTAAGGGGTCATGGGTAACACAAGATGTCATAAGCTATAGATAAGGGTCCTAGAGTGCCTTAAGGGGTCGTGGGTAACATAAGAGGTCCTAAGGTATAGATAAGAGTCCTAGAGTGTCTTAAGGGGTTGTGGGTAACATAAAAGGTCCTAAGGGGTCCTAGGTTACATTAGTGGACCCTCATATGTATTAATTGAGTCTAAGATACATAAATGTGTCATAGGACAACCTAAAATATGTTAATGGGTCTTCAGGATCTAAATGGGTCATATATGTCTTAAAATGTTTTAAGGGATGTATAATGGTCCAATAATATTAATGAGTCGTAGATGTGATAAGTGGTCTAAGTGGTCCTAGGACATCCTAAGATTCTTTAATGGGTCTTGGCGGTCCTAAGGTTTCATATTTATTTCAAGATTTCATAAGGGATCTAGATAAGAGTCCTAGAATGTTAATGAGTCATAGGTGCAAGTGGTCCTAGAGTGTCTTAAGGGGTCGTGGGTAACATAAGAGGTCCTAAGGTATAGATAATGGTCCTAGAGTGTCTTAAGGGGTCGTAGGTAACATAAGAGGTCCTAAGGGATCTAGATAAGAGTTCTAGAATGATAATGGGTCATAGGTGTAATAAGTGGTCCTAGAGTGTCTTAAGGGGTCATGGGTAACAATGGGTCCTAGATATGTCTTAAGATGATGTAAGGGATGGATAATGGTCAGGTAGAGTGTCTTAAGGGGTCGGGGGTAACATAAGAGGTCCTAAGGGATCCTAGGTTATATTAGTGGATCCTTGTATGATATTAATTGAATCTAAGATACATAAATGTGTCCTAAGACAACCTAAGATATATTAATGGGTCTTGATGATCTGAATGGGTCATATATATCTTAAAATTTTGTAAGAGATGTATAATGGTCCAACAATGTTAATGGGTCATAGATGTGATAAGTGGTCTAAGGGATCTTAGCTAACATAAGATGTCATAAGCTATAGATAAGGGTCATAGAGTGTCTTAAGGGGTCATGGGTAACATAAAAGGTCCTAAGGGGTCCTAGGTTACATTAGTGGATCCTCGTATGTATTAATTGAATCTAAGATACATAAATGTGTCATAGGACAACCTAAGATATGTTAATGGGTCTTCAAGATCCAAATAGGTCATATATGTCTTAAAATGTCGTAAGGGATGTATAATGGTCCAATAATATTAATGGGTTGTAGATGTGATAAGTCATCTAAGTGGCCTAGGACATCCTAAGATTCTTTAATGGGTCTTGGGGGTCCTAAGGTTTCATATTTGTTTTAAGATTTCATAATGGATCCAGATAAGAGTCCTAGAATGTTAATGAGTCGTAGGTGCAATAAGTGGTCCTAGAGTGTCTTAAGGGGTCGTGGGTAACATAAGAGGTCCTAAGGTATAGATAAGGGTCCTAGAGTGTCTTTAGGGGTCATAGGTAACATAAGAGGTCCTAAGGGGTACTAGGCTACATTAGTGGATCCTCGTATGATATTAATTGAATCTAAGATACATAAATGTGTCCTAGGACAAACTAAGATATGTTTATGGGTCTTGATTATCTGAATGGGTCATATATGTCTTAAAATGTCATAATTAAGGGATGTATAATGGTCCAACAATGTTAATGGGTCGTAGATGTGATAAGTGGTCTAAGGGATCTTAGGTTACATTAATTGATACTAGTATGTCTTAAGGGTTCTTGTGGGCAATGATGGGTTCGCATATGTATTAACAGAAGATAAGATAGATGAATGTGTCCAAGGACATTTTAAGATATAATAATGGGTCGTATGGGTCCTAAGGGGTCCTATGTGTCTTAAGATTTCATAAGCGATACGTAATGGTCCTAGAATGTCTTAAGGGCTTGCAGGCCTCATAATAGGTCCTAAGAGATCATAGGTTACATTAATTCATCGTAGAATATGTCTTAAGGAGCCTTGAGGGAAACAATGAGTCCTTGTATGTATTAATGGAACCTAACATGTACATCAATGGGTCATAGGACATCCTAATATGTATTATAAGATCTTCATATTCCTAATGGATCCTAAGTCCCTTAATATGTCATAAGGGAGGAATAAGGGTCCTAGAAACTTACTGTACTATAATTTTTTAACATTTTCTAACATACTACTAGATCATTTTAAAAAATCTAACTACATTTTTCTAAGATTTCTACAAACTAAAAATTATTTAAAACAAATAACTAACTAATATTTACTAAAAATGTGTGTACATGTGTGAGAGAGAGAGATTCCTAATATTTACAACTTTAAACTCAAAATTTAAAAACAAATATTTTTAATAATTTCTATAAGATCTTAATGTTTTCTAACATTTTCTAACATTTCTACTATGGTTTCTAATGTTTTGTAAATATTTTCTAACAGTTGCTAACAAACTTCTACGATTTTCTACCATTTTTCTAACATATTCTAACATTTATACTACGATTTTTAATATTTCTATCATTTTCTAATATTTAATTACGATTTTCTAACATTCTACTATCAATTTCTAACATATTAGATAATATTTAACTACGATTTTCTAACATTTCTACAAATAAAAAATTATTTAAAACAAATAACTAACTAAAATAAATATAAAACATATAATTCACAATAAAAAATGAGAAAAATGTGTGTACCTGATACTGCTAACAATCTGAAGATGTCAAAAAAGCTTGAGAGGTGCTGATGTGCTGAGGTGCTTCGCTCCAAGGCCTAGGGTCCACAAAATCTGACAGTGACAATCACAAATTAAAAAAATGCCAAAAATATATAACAAAATCCGGCCCAAAGGGGCTTTACGCAAAGACCCCATTCGCACGAAGTTCCCTACGTAGGGTACGTTGTGTGAAGGGGGGTCTTTGCGCGAAGCCCCTTATCTAGGGTACTTCACACGAAGTGGGCCCACCACTTCGCCCAAAGTAACAACTTCGCACCAAGACTCTAAAATTTTATTTTTCCCCACGACGCCAATTTTGTTCATCCCTAAAAGTGGGACACAACTATTGGAAACAATTGTCTGAAGAAAATTGCTACTCAAATTATGTATTGTCTTTGATGTCACACAATGTCATAGTCTGCAACAATCAGTACCTACCGAGCTCAGTCGGTCTGCCTGGCATTAAAATTAGTGTTTACCGAGTTCACTCGGTTATCAAAGAAAAATCAGCATTTACCAAGTTCACTCGGTTGTCAAAGAAAAGTTAGAATTTATCGAGTTCACTCGGTTATCAAAGAAAAAGGATTATCAGTGTTTACCGAGTTCTCTCGGTCTCCAAAAGATTGTAGAAAATTTTATTATGGTCACCGAGCACTGTCGGCCCTTGAAGGATCTTTGCAAATAAAGTTTGCTTAATTCAGCCGACTGTTATACTAAGTAATGCCGATTTGACAAATCTAAAATCATATAAATAAAAGGTCAAGTGTGAAAAATAAAGAAGAAACATAGAAGAAGATATATAGAAGAAAGACAGGAAAGGTGTGTGCGAAATTGTGAAGGATGACCAGATATCCTTGAGGAGCAGCAGAGATATATTCGATCAGGAAGGATCTCACTTATACAGAACAGAGATCTGTAATCAGCAAGGCAGTTGCATTATTATATAGGTCATTTTCATTGTTACCTTTTTATCATTGTAACAGTGAATTCTAAATCTCATAACCGAGTTGGTTTAACAACCATATTGTAAATCCTCTAACAAGGTGACAATTCCATTGAATTGTTCTCAAGACCTCTTACCAGGCCACTCCTAGCAGGGTGATTAAATCCTCTAACAAGGTCACACCTAACAGTGTGTTTTGTAACCTTTTACCGGGTTGGCTTCTAACCGGGCATCACTTCAGAAAAGTGAAAATCAGTATCTAGATACATTGGTGGTTTTTCCCATATTGGGTTTCCACGTTAAATCATGTGTCTCTTGTGTTCTTAATAGTTATCTTAATCATATACAAGTGGTGATGAATATCTAAAAAATAATTTTACTAATACTCTTTGCATCTACCAAGTTACTGCAATCTATTTACCGAGTGTTAAATAGATAATATTCATTAAGATATCCTAAGGGATCTGGAAAGAAATAATAGTGAAGTGTTTTATGGTTGACTGATTCACCCCCCCCCCCCCCCTCTCAGTCACTTCATCCATATTCCATCAATTGGTATCAGAGCTTTTGGTGCTTGCAGGAAGGGTTTCAAGGACCTAAGCTAAAGATCAGGATGTCTTACAAGAGAGAAATTCCAAAGTTCAATAGAGATAACTTTTCAGCATGGCAAGGTCTCATGAGGCTTCATCTGGCTTCTATTGGTGATTCAGGATGCAAATACATTGATGAAGAATACACAGTTCCTACTGGCGCATTAACTGTTGAAGACATTGCAGAGAAAAAGAGTCATAACACCATGATGATAGACATTGCATCAGCTCTCAGCTATGAAGAATTTGATGAAATTAAAGAATGCACTACTGCATATGAAATGTGGATCAAACTGAAGAAAATATATGGTGGTGATGCAAATGTGAAAAGAGCCAAAGCAGAAAGCCTAAGAGGACAGTTTGACAAGATGAATATGAAAGAAGATGAAAACATTGCAAAATATGTTGAAAGGATCAAAGCAAGTGTTAGTGCAATTAGAGCTTCTGAAGGAACAATCACTGATGAAATTGTTATAAGCAAGGTACTCAAAACATTACTCCCTATCTATGCAATAAGAGTATCAGCTATTCAAGAAAGAAGATGTGAAACAAACCACAATATAACTTTGGATGCTTTAGTTGGAAGATTGACAGCCTTTGAATTAGACAACTATGACAACTATGTTCCAATTCCCAAAAATATTGAGTCAGCATTTGAGGCCAAGGTTTCACTAAGGAAGAACAAGAAAATAAAAGAAGTTCAGTCAGAAAGTGAAGAAGTATCAGAAGAAAGTTCTGATAGTGATCTTGAAATTGTAGAAGCACTACTTGCAAAGAAGTACTCTAAAGGGAAAGGTAAATATAAAGGTAAAACTCCTTTAATCTATTTTTCATGTGAAGAAATTGGACATATTGCAGCTAGGTGCCCAAACAAGCAAGCCAAGGAAGAGAAGAGAGGTCACAAGTACTATGACAAAAAGAATTTCAAATCATTCAAGGATAAAGGTAAGAAAACATGTTTTATGGCTAAAGATTCTGATGATAGTGAAGAAGAAATTGTCTTTATTGCTATAAAAGATGAATCTGATGATGATCAAGATAAGATGGCACTTATTTCTCATATAAGCAAAGATGATATATGGATAATAGACAGTGGATGTTCACATCATATGAATGGTGACAAGACAAAATTTGAATACCTAGAAGACTGTGATAGTGGCAATGTAAGATTTGGAAACAATGAACCTTGTTGTATAAAAGGAAAAGGAAGAATCTCATTAACCAAAGAACTCATATGTAATAATGCTTATTGGGTTGAAGGACTAAAACATAATCTTCTAAGTGTAGCACAGCTAATCAACATTGGTTTCAAGGTTGAATTCATCAATAGTCAAGCAAGACTGTTGGATGGAAAAGGAAAACTCATTGGATCAGGAAAACAAACAAAAGGTAACTTATTTTATCTTGATCTCAGTGAATATTCATGTCTTATTGCTCAAATTGAAGAAAGTTGGCTATGGCACAAAAGGTTATGTCATGTGAATTTTGATAACATGATGAAAATAAGCAAATTCAAGAAGGTAAGAGGCATTCCTACTTTGAAGAAACCTGATACTGGTCTATGTAAGAATTATCAGATTGGCAAAATGAGTAAGACTAGTTTTAAGAGTAAGAACTATCAGTCTAAAGAGATTTTGGAAATTGTGCATACTGATTTATGTGGACCTATTGGAATAGAAAGCTATACTAGAGATAAATTCTTTATTCTTTTCGTTGATGATTATTCTAGAATGATGACTGTTATGTATTTAAGAGAAAAGTCAAAAGCATTTGAAAAGTTCAAATGGTACTTGGCAAGAGTGGAAAAGGAAACAGGGAAAAGATTGAAATGCTTAAGATCAAACAGAGGTGGTGAATTCATCTCCCATGAATTTAACAACTTTTGCATTGAAAGAGGAATCAAAAGATAGGTATCAGCTCCTAGAACTCCTGAGTAGAATGGAAGAGCTGAAAGAAGAAATAGATCTATTATGGATTGTGCAAGGACTCTAATGATAGAAAAGAACATCGCCATAAAGTACTGGAAGGAAGCTATCAGCACTACAATTCATACCTTGAACCGAGTACAATTGAAGAAAGACACATTCAAAACTCCTTATGAGTTATGGTATGGCTATAAACCCAATGTAAGTTACATGAAAGTATTTGGTAGCAAGTGTTATATCTTAAAAGAATCCAGAAGAAATAAATTTGATGTGAAAAGTAATGAAGGAATATTCCTAGGATATTCTAGCAAAAGTAAGGCATACAAATGTCTGAACTTGTCTACTCACAAAGTCATAGAAAGTATACATGTAAAATTTGATGAGTTTGCAGAAAAGACTGAGGAAGAAAGCAAAAGGGAACCTGAAAACTACAGGAGATTCATTTACATTGAACCTGAAACATTGCCAGACACAACTATCAATAAGGAAACTATATCTACTGAGCCTAGCACAGTAACCAAGTCACAGGAAGAAGTTCAAACCGAGTCACAGGAAGAAGTTCAAACTGAGTCACAGGAAGAAATTCAAACCGAGTCTCAGCCTGAAGTTACCGAGAAAATATCTACCAAGCCAAAGAAACCTAAAGAAGAGATCCTAGAAGACAACAACATGACTCATTCAAAAAGCAAGGAACCTATACTAGCCAAATATGTCAGAAGGCATCATACACCAGATCAAATTATTGGAAACAAATCAGATGGTACTATGACAAGAAGTAAGCTAAAAGGTACATGTCTGCTTACTAATTTTGAACCTAGAAATATCAAAGATGCATTGAAAAATGAAAGTTGGATTGAAGCAATGAATGAAGAATTAGAACAAATACAAAAGAACAAAACATGGACTCTTGTACCTAGACCTAAAGATAAGAATGTAATTGGAACAAAATGGGTATTCAGGAATAAGCTGAATGAAGACAGTCAAGTATCTAGAAACAAAGTTAGATTGGTATGTAAAGGTTATTCTCAAGAAGAAGGTATAGATTATGGTGAAACTTTTGCTCCTATTGCAAGATTAGAAGGTGTAAGAACTCTACTTGCTTATGCAACACATAAAGGATTTAAGGTATATCAGATGGATATAAAATCTTCATTTCTCAATGGAATTCTTGATGAAGAAGTCTACATTGAGCAACCTGAAGGTTTTGTTGATCCAGATAAAAAGGACATGGTCTGCAAGTTACACAAAGCATTGTATGGTTTGAAACAAGCTCCTAGAGCATGGTATGAAAGACTCCATAACTATCTGATTCAGATTAATTTCAAAAGAGCCAATGATAATAGCAATCTATATATTAAAGAAGGACCGGATGACAAAATTGTATTGGCAGAAATATTTGTAGATGATACTATATTTACAGGGAATGATGATCAGTGCAAAGAATTTTCAGAGCAAATGAACAAAGAATTTGAAATGTCTATGTTTGGTTTAATAAAATTCTTTGTTGGTCTTCAAATTCAGCAAAGCAAGAATGGTATATACATTACTCAATCTAAATACATTAAGGAAATACTTAAGAAGTTTGGTATGGAAGATTCAAAACCAGTTGGTACACCCATGTGTACTGGACTGAAACTTACCAAAAATTATGATTCAAAAGAAGTAGATCAGACCTTATACCGATCTATGATTGGAAAATTGCAGTATGTAGTACATACAAGACCTGATATTACCTTAGTAGTCGGTATAGTAGCAAGATTCTTAGCAAAACCTAAGGAAAATCATATGATGGCAATCAAAAGAATCTTAAGGTACTTAAGAGGAACTGAAGAATATGGTTTGTGGTATAAATTTGGAGGCAATCTAGACTTAAAAGTGTTTACTGATGCTGATTGGGCAGGGAACATTGATGACAGAAAAATTACAAGTGGTGGAGCATTTTTTCTTGGAAAAAGACTGGTATCCTGGACCAGTAAAAAGCAAAATTGCACATCTCAATCCACAGCTGAAGTAGAATATGTTGCTGCTGCAGTAAATTGTTCAAATATTGTTTGGTTTAAACAGTTATTACAAGGTATGAAGGTTGAGATCAAAGAACCAGTTGTTATATTTTGTGACAATACAAGTGCAATAAACATTTCGAAGAATCCAGTAATGCATTCCAAAACCAAGCACATTGCTATTAAATATCACTTTGTCAGAGAATTGGTGCAGGACAAGGAAATCAGATTAGAATATATTCATACAAAAGAGCAGATTGCAGACATTTTCACCAAACCATTACCCAAGGATGCATTTGTGTATCTAAGAGGTAAGCTAGGGGTCAGTCGCCTATCTGAGGCTCACTAAATATAGTTTTAGTGATGCATCAACCAGAACATGATTGAAAATCAACAAGTTGATGTAGCATATCCAAGGAATCATTGCATATGAATCAGTACTTGAGGTACATTAGTTTACACCGGTAATATGTGAATTGTCTTTGGCATGTGTTGTCAAAGAGGGAGTGTCTTTGCTATGTCTTTGCTATTACTTCAAGAAATTTTCAATAGTCAAGAGGAAGAGTTTTTAAGAAAAAGGAAGTTTGCTGACAGAGGGACATTTGAATCTAAACCGAGCTAATCCTTTCAAAATTTCTTATGCTATGACATATTGTGTTGCCATCAATCCCAAAGAGGGAGATTGTTGGAAACAATTGTCTGAAGAAAATTGCTACTCAAATTATGTATTGTCTTTGATGTCACACAATGTCATAGTCCGCAACAATCAGTACCTACCGAGCTCAGTCGGTCTACCTGGCATTAAAATTAGTGTTTACCGAGTTCACTCGGTTATCAAAGAAAAATCAGCATTTACCGAGTTCACTCGGTTGTCAAAGAAAAGTTAGCATTTATCGAGTTCACTTGGTTATCAAAGAAAAAGGATTATCAGTGTTTACCGAGTTCTCTCGGTCTCTAAAAGATTGTAGAAAATTTCATTATGGTCACCGAGCATTGTCGGCCCTTGAAGGATCTTTGCAAATAAAGTTTGCTTAATTCAGCCGACTGTTATACTAAGTAATGCCGATTTGAAAAATCTAAAATCATATAAATAAAAGGTCAAGTGTGAAAAATAAAGAAGAAACATAGAAGAAGATATATAGAAGAAAGACAGGAAAGGTGTGTGCGAAATTGTGAAGGATGACCAGATATCCTTGAGGAGTAGCAGAGATATATTCGATCAGGAAGGATCTCACTTATACAAAATAGAGATCTGTAATCAGCAAGGCAGTTGCATTATTATACAGTTCATTTTCATTGTTACCTTTTTATCATTGTAACAGTGAATTCTAAATCTCTTAACCAAGTTGGTTTAACAACCATATTGTAAATCCTCTAACAAGGTGACAATTCCATTGAATTGTTCTCAAGACCTCTTACCAGGCCACTCCTAGCAGGGTGATTAAATCCTCTAACAAGGTCACACCTAACAGTGTGTTTTGTAACCTTTTACCGGGTTGGCTTCTAACCGGGCATCACTTCAGAAAAGTGAAAATCAGCATCTAGATACATTGGTGGTTTTTCCCATATTGGGTTTCCACGTTAAATCCTGTGTCTCTTGTGTTCTTAATAGTTATCTTAATCATATACAAGTGGTGATGAATATCTAAAAAATAATTTTACTAATACTCTTTGCATCTACCAAGTTACTGCAATCTATTTACCGAGTGTTAAACAGATAATATTCATTAAGATATCCTAAGGGATCTGGAAAGAAATAATAGTGAAGTGTTTTATGGTTGACTGATTCACCCCCCCCCTCTCAATCACTTCATCCATATTCCATCAACAACTTTGTGGGATCACCCAGGTAATCTATTCCATTTGAGAATTTTTTAGAGTAAATACTTGGTTGCTAAGGTTGATGACAGTTGGTTGTGGCATAAAATATTTTTTCATATAAACTTTGATAATATGGTGAAAGTTAGCACTACTAATTTTGTAAGAGAATTGCCTAAGCTAGTGAAGCCTAACAATATATGCAAGGAATGTCAATTAGGAAAGCTCTAACTAGATTTACTTTTAAGAATAAGACATACACTTCAAATGGATTGCTAGATTTGGTATATACATTGTAATGTCCCCAAATAATTTAACATTAATATTTGGAGTAAAAATAAATAATAAATAATAAATTAAGAATTTTGACTATTTCCAATACATATTACAAATCTAATCATATTATTACTTCCTGTCTTGAGAAGGGAGAAGGCCTTGGAGGCAGACCAAAGCGCTTAGAGACCATTAATAGACTCCCTCAAAGTTTACAGACTCAGCCTTTAACCTATCTTGAGCTCCAACTCGCAAAGTTAAAGATTAGCTGATCCCCACCCTATCTTGGGAGCTATCCTATTGGATTTAGACTGCCCCTCCTTGGTGGCCTCAGCCTTCCCTTCACATGTAAGAAGTAGTAATTGGAATCAATTTCATATTATGTTTTGGTTATTTGATTATCTTAATTCCTTACCAGATAATATAGATTAATACCTCCTCCATTCTTAGTAGTATTAATTTAACCATATATATATATATATATATATATATATATATATATATATATATATATATATATATATATTAGAATCTTAACAATATACATATACAAATGGCCTATATATTAGCCATTATGCTTCTAATTATTATTTATATATATAACAGTATATATCTTTATATATATATATATATATATATATATATATATATATATATATATATATATATATATATATATATATATATATATATATATATATATATATATATATATATATATATATATATATATATATATATATATATATATATATATATATATATATATATATATATATATCCAATGATAATCTTATTATATATTTATAATCTTACTGTCATATCTAATATTAATACTATAATATATATGACCATATATATTTTAGTATTAATAGTATTATCAACATCAATTAATTGACTGCTGACAGCAATTCACATAATCATCTTATATATATATATATATATATATATATATATATATATATATATATATATATATATATATATATATATACACACACACACACATGTCTGTCAGAATTTACATGACTGTATATAATTGTATTACCGTATAATTATCACATCATTGTATATAACTGTATTCCTAAATATTTATGTATTATATAATTTAGAGTACTATCATTATATTTATGATCCTCCTTTATAACTGATATCAATATATATATTTATAAATAGTTCTGATATTATCCCTATGATATCTATTAAATCATTCAAATATATAATTCAGTATTAATTCATAGATTAGATGCAGCATATTAGTATGCTGTCATACGATACTTTGTCAGCCATATAATATAATATGCACTGTCTTTAATGAATGTAGATGATATGTATTCTATGCTGAGTATAAATGATTATTTTCTCACTATTCTTACTCTCCCCTCTCTTTGATCCATGATCGGCAATATGGATTATGATCTTCTGCGATAGATGACAGTTGTTGTATGTTTCTTGTGTGTCCCCGATATATGCTTGGGAAGAAAATCTTATACCCGTGTGAAGAGTTGGTTGTGAAGGATACGTCTCTTCATACTAACAGATTCGTTTATTAACTCAACTCGCACACTTATCTTCTATTATTATTTATTCTATTTGAGTTGCTGCTTGACTTGGAACATCTTCTTAATTCATATGAAATATGCACCAGTAGCTTTTGTTTACCGCTAAATAACATAAGGCATTATCTTGGCTTAGTTGCACGGAAATAACTTAATTCTGTATCGATAATACCAATTGATACTGCATAATACATTACGGAAGGAATAAACCAATAAGTCTGTAATTTCAACTATCATTGTGGTAGTATATAATTCTATTGCAATATATTAATGGCTGATGCTTAACATATTATTAGTGGTTTCCTTCATAATTACTGTCCATCGTAGATATAATTAATTGGATGCTCAGTAGTCTAGAGGAAAAGGCATACAAACATTGCCAGAGCTGTGTCAGATATTGTCTGCTACAGTAGTTTGATATATATTGTAATATTTTGCTCACATAGATAAATGCCCTGGAATTCATAATTATATATTTTATGTAGAAGCAATTCTATAAGATTAATATTTGATTTATATTATTATTATATTTATTATTTATTTTATTTATTATTTATCTATTTATATAGTACTATTATTATTTCATTGATATTTTAATAATAGATAATCATATTAAGATTATTATATTTATAATAAATGACAATCTTTGTTTGTCATTTAATTTATTGGTTTATATAATAATATTTTATTCAACTATTATATTATGTATTTTATAAAATATTAATTTATTATCAAACTCTAGAATGGGGACATCACATACATATTTGTGTGGTCCTACTAAGACAAGAAGCTATTATGGAGATAGATACTTTATGTTGTTCATTAATAATTATTCACAAATGATGTGAGTTACATTTTTTAGAGAGAAATTAGAATCCTTTCAAAAGTTTCAGATATTCAAGATGATGGTTGAGATAGAGTCTGGACAAATTTAAGTTCCTAAGATTAGACAGAGGTGGTTAATTCACATCCAATGAGTTTTACTCTTTTTGTGAAGAAAATGGGATAAATAGGTAGACTTATACTCTGCATACCCCACAACAGAATGGTGTTGCAGAGTGAAGGAACAAAACTATTATAGATACAACTAGAACCATGATGATTGAAGGAAATGTTCCACATATCTACTGGAGAGAAGTGAGCATTGTAGTATACACCTTGAACCAAGTGCAGATAAAGAAAGGAACTAGTAAGACTCCTTATGAACTTTGGTATGGTCATATTCCTACTGTGAAGTACTGTAGAATTTTTGGAAGCAAATATTACATTAGGAGAGATGAGGATATTTCTTGGATATTCTACTAAGAGAAAAGAATATAAATGTTATAACCTTAGACTAAAGAAGATTGTTGAAAGTGAAAATGTAAGAGTGGAAGAAAATGTGTAGAGATCATAAAGAACTTGTAGGTATGATATAGTTGAAGAGGACAATTAGATTATGGAAGTGCAGAATCAAAATCAGGATCAGAATGGTTTGGGAGAACAAGTTGAACTGGTGGCTAATGAGGAAGATATTGCAACATAAGGGTCTACTACAAATCCCACTTTTAAAAATCCATGGTATGTAAGGATTAATCATTTTGAAGTTACTATTATTGGTGATAGGAATAGAGGTGTTCAAACTAGAGGAAGAATTTCTAGAGATGAAACATGTTTGTCATCTAAATTTGAGCCTAAATATGTGAATGAAGCATGTAATGATGAAATTAGGGTGAGAGAGATGAAAGAAGAGCTTGATCAAATTGAGAAGAACAAGACCTAGACTCTTATTCCTAGACCTCTAAACACGAATGTGATCCAAACTAAATGGATCTTTAGAAACAAGTTGAATGAAGATGGTAATGTGATTCAGAACAAAGCAAGACCGGTATACAAAGGATATTCCCAGATAAAAGGTGTTGATTTTAAAGATACATTTTCCCCTGTAGATAGACTTGAAGCTATTAGATTACTTCTTGCATATGTAGCTTAAAAAATTTCAAAGTATATCAAATGGATTTTAAGGCTGCATTCTTGAATGGTGAGTTAGAGGAAGATGTTTACATTGAGCAGCCTGATGGATTTCCACTAACCAAGGAAGGAGATATGGTTTGTAAATTACAAAAATCATTTTATGGGTTTGTAAATTACAAAAATCATTTTATGGGTTGAAGCAAGTTCCTAGAGAATGGTATGCCATATTGGATAGATACTTGAAAAATATTGGATTCAGTAAAGGTACTTCTGACAGTAACTTATATTTCAAAATAGTTGATGATAATATCTTGATTGTTGATATCTTTACAAATCCCTTAGCGAAGGATACATTTGAGTGTCTCAAAGATAATCTTGGGGTTATACCCCTCCTAATCAAAGCTAATGATGCTAAGGATGGCATCAGTCCAAAAATTTATTAGGATATTATTCTCTGGATTGATGAGTTGGGGACTACTCCTTAGGGGCAGCAGTCTTATGAATGTTATAGATTAAAATTGCAATTTTACATCATTCTTTTGAGGTAAGTCCAGTTATTTTGATGTGAAAGGGGGAGAGATTGTGTGAAAATAGGATAATCAGGAAATATTATGTTGGTAAGAGCTTGTGTTGAGAGTTTTGAAGTTGGATATTTAGAGTGATCGAGTGGATATATTGTCTCTTGATGTCTTTGTGCATTGATCAGTTTTTCCCTTCATATGTTGCCATAAATGCCAAAGGGGGAGATTTTTTAGCATGTTAGATATTATTAATTAGACCTTGACTATGTGTGATGAAATTATTATTTTGTCATTGATGTCAACATACTATTGCTATTGCAGACAGTGTGTTTTGTTTAGTGGAGATGATTTAAGTTGTTTAGATGATATGGTGAAGATCTTGTGATGTGACACCATATGATGTTTCAGATATGTGTAGTGGATTTTGGTCAACTTACAAAGGTTTGCATGACATTTTGAGTGAGCTATGATTGATGTATCGATTGTCTATATTTTAGTGTTCTAGTTGTTCAGAATGTGTTAGAGCTTGATTTTTTTCTCCGATATGGATCTAATTGGTTGATTTAGTTGGTGAGAAGATGGTAGTATATTTGGGACTTATTGTTGTTTCCTCAACTGGTGTTGTTCATTAATTCATAATTTGAAATGTTATCTTTTTAGTATGACAGAGTTCGGCGTTCAGTATTGTTGATGATTAGTATAAAGATGAGTTTGGATTTGAGGTTATGTTGATGCGAAGGTTTAGGAAGCTATTTTTGTTTCTTTCTCATGTTCTTGGATTGTGTTATGATCATTTTGATGGTTCACGTCAATCGTGGTGATCGTATCTGGTTATTTGCTAGTGTGTTGGTGTTTCTTTATTTAGGTCCTAGTTGACTTGGTGAAGTAACATGTTGTGATTCTTGGTACAAATTTGGAGAAGCTATTGTGTGTTTGAGGATGATGTTTTGGGTCCTATATGATTCTTGTCTGACTTGATTTGGATCACTTTGTATTTTGAGTATAATGTTCATATCATTTTTTCTTATAGGTCTTAGTCAACCTTGTTGTTGATTATTCATTGTAATATGTATAAAAGAGAAATCATTTGTCATTGCGGAAAGAATGTACATGTAGAATAAAGAAAAAGGATGTTTGTATTCTAGGAAAGAATTAGGAATTGTACTTCATTAGAACTGTATTGGTATTGTAGATTTTGTAAATACGTTCAGTTGTTTCAGATAATCTATCCATTTTTGTGAATTGTAATCAGAGATTGATCATTGAACCCAAATGATGGTCAGATCATTGGCATTGTATTGTGAGAAGTGTGCTCTAGGCAGTAGGCCAATAAATGCATGTGCATTCCTCTTTTATTTTTATTTTGTCTTAATCGGGCAATACTTTTAACAGAGTACATTCATATAGTGGGTTTGAATCCCATCGAGGTTTTTCCTTAACCAAGTTTCCTAAAAAATAAATTTGATGTTATGTGTTATTTGTTATGTGTTGTGGATTTTTCATTATTGTTTATCTTTCATATCATTAATTGGATTAAGTGTATTAAAGTGTTAAGTGTTGTAAGTGATTCACCCCCTGCCCCCCTCTCAATTGTGTTTGTCTTCTTTTGGTCCTCGTAGAGTGTCCAATTATGTATAAAGGTATAGTGTTTGATGGTGAATATGATGAAGAGCAACAATCACTTGAGGAAGAGATTGAGAAGATTTAACAGTTTTTCAATGTAGTGGTAGAGAAAGTTGTAGTTGTGGTGACTAAAGAGGATAAAGACTGGAATGTGAAAAGGTTGAAAATAATAAAGATGGGAATCAAGAGGATATTGGGATAGAGAAACACAATGAGGTAAAATATGAACATGTTGAGTTTAGTTTGGATTTCTTTACAAGGTTGAAAATAGGAGAGAGTATAATTGTAGATATGCATATGGATGTTGGGTATTTGTGTGTAGATCATGTTGAGGATGCCACAAGATATTGGTGGGGGTGGTCAGTTTGTAGTGGACAAGATTTTATGAAGGAGATGAGAGCAGAAAGTATGTAGAGTAAAATAAGAGAGATCTATTGGTGGAGGAGGTTAGACTGTAGTGGGCATGAGTTTATGAGAGGGAAGATGAGAAGAGAACACTTTTGGTGGAGGAGGTTATAAATTTTCCTAGATAAGTGTTGGAAGAGAGAGAGAGGAAGAATATATCTATTTCTACATTTGTCATGGAGTTTTAGCAGAATGTTTACAACTTGAAAGAGTAGTTCAACTACTCCACTCCATTTTGTGAATCTGACTCACAAAACAATTTCTACTCGACATGTCTAATTTAGGAGCATTTGAGTCCATAGGAAATATTGCATCTCTCAAAAAATATTATTTTATATTAAGATTAGGAAATTAAAAAATAAATACAAGCATCTATAAGTCTAAATGTACCTAAGAATGTGTCCAAAATTATATAGGAGGTTGAAAATATTTAATATTTATGGCTTATATGTAAAGGGAATTGTGTTTTTCAATAAGAGACAACTTTTTCTATCATTTATAATCCTAAAATCATATAAATATCCTTCTTGGAATGGGAACAAGTAAGTGGAAGAGTCATGCACTCATATTTATTGAATGATTACATAAAAATGTGAAAATGTGCCTTTTTAAGAAACCACTTGGAAAAATTGAGAAGACTTATCTTTAGGTGGCCTCCAAGGGAAGTTGAAAAGTTATTTGTTCTCTATGTTTTTCTTTTATTGATATCCATGTATTTTTCATCAAGAGGGGGAGTGGGGTTTCCAAGAGACATAAGGATTATATAAAAGGGGCTTGACTAGAGGATATTCATTTGGAGTTGAGTTCTTCTCTTCATAGATAAAGAGGATTAGTAAGGAGTGTAGAAGAATAGATTGTAGATCCATCTTGAAAATTTGTAAAGCTTGAGTGACTAATATTTTTTAATTGAACTCATGTGTATTTAATTTTATTGAAATAGAAGAGCATGTGTGAGTTTTCATATTATTGAAAAAAGAAGGTAAATTATTTCTTGTAGTTTTATGGTAACTTATTATATTTCTTATGCTATGTGTGAATTTTGGGTGGAGTAATCCTCATATGGTGTAAGATATCATTTGTTTTGAGTGTGTTAGGGGAGTCCCCTAGATCAAATGGTATCTGAGTTAGAGATCTTAAGTGTGTAGATAGATCGTCAAATGTGAGGCAATCTACACTAGGACATTAGGTTGGATGAAACTTTTATGGGATCATGTTGGCTTTCCTCTAATAGAGATTGAAGCTAGGTAGAGGGTGCATATATATTTCCTCCACTAAGAGAGAGTGGGTAGAGGAAGTAAGAGGTGTTTCTTTTAGAAATATTTGTTGGTTAGAGGATAGATGTACTATGTTTCTTGTAGATGTATGAGTAAGTTGAAAGAGGAGTTATGTAGACAAGTTGTTAAGAAATTATTTATGAGTTTATAGGTAGAGTGTCAAATGTGAGGATACCTATGTCAGGACTTGTGGATATGAAGTTATGTTGTGTGAAAATATTGGCAATCCTAAGGCAGTTCACACTTGAGAGTGTGAAGTGGTTGCAAAGGTCTCAAAAGGATTATCACAGGTGTACTAAGTCTTGACTGGTTGAGATTTTGAAGTTGTGACTTGAGAGTCAATTGGTGAGATCTTGAGAAAATCTCAAGAGACTGTTGCAGGTGGAGAGGAATTTTATAACTATGGGGGCTAAAGGGACTTGAAGCCATTGACATAGAGAAGAAAGAAGAAGTGTGGTTTTGTGATTGGTTGGTTTTTGATATTTTTTTGTGTTGGACAAGGGGAGAAAGAAGAGATGGGTGACTGCACTTTAGAGGGAAGCAAAAAAATTTAGGTAAGAGGTGTGAGATACCTTGGAGGAGATAAAGCAAGAGATAATAAGGGGAAATTTTGTAGCAGTGGATAACTATCCATTGGAGGACGTAGATAAAAAAAAATTAGTATAAGGTTGAGATAGAGTGTTCGCTGATGTATAAAGGTCCAGTGTTTGATGAGGAACCTAATGAAGAGAAATAATCTCTTAAGGAAGAGATCAAGAGGATTGTACACTTATTCAGTGCAACAACATAGAAAGTTGTTGTTGCAATTACTTAATAGGATAAAGAAGATGTGACTGCAACAGTAGAATGTGAAAAGGTTTCAGATGATAAAGATGAGAATGAAGAGGATGTTGAGGTAGAGAAAGAGAATGAGATAAAATCTAAATATTTTGAGTTGATTTTTCCTTTTTTATAAGGTTTAGAATAGAAGAGATTGCAATTGTATATTTTCATATGAGTGAGTGTTTGTGTGTAGAACATGTTGAGGATGTCATGGGATATTGGTGGAGGTGGTTAGTTTGTAGTGGACAAGATTCCATGGAGGAGTAAATAGTAGAGGGTATTTAGAGGAGAAGAAGAGAGAGTTATAAGAGGAGGAGATCAAACTATAGTGGGCATGATTCTATGAGAGGGAAGAGGAGAAGGGACACATTCTGAGGAGGAGGTCATTGAGTGTCCCAGCTAAGTGCTAAAAGAGGTGAAGAAAGAATCTATCTTTCCCTACATCAGTTATGAAGTTTTATATAGGTTGTTTACAAGCTAAAAGAGTAGTTCAATTCTAATCCACTCCATTTTTTGAGTCCTACTCACAAAATTTTCCCTACACAATGTGTCTAGGGTAGGAACATCCAAGTCCACATGCAATCTTGCATCACCCCAAAAAATATTATTTTATCTTAAGGTTAGGTGATTAAAAAATAAATGCAAGCATCTGTGGGTCTCCATGTACCTAACAAAGTGTCCAAAATGACATAAGAGGTTGAATATAAATATTTTGTGGCCTATGTGTAAAGGCAATTGTATTTGTTAATAAGGGACAATTTTTTCTATCATTTATAATTCTAAAATCATATAAGTACAATTCTTGACATGGGAACAAGGAAGTGGAAGACTCATGCACTCATTTATTGAATGGTTACATAAAATTGTAAAAAGACACCATTTTAGGAACTCACATAGAAAAATTGAAAAGACATATCTTTATGTGGCCTCCTGGGGAAGTTGAAAGGTCATCTATTATCTATGTATTTATTTTAGTTATAGCCATGTGTTGTTCATCAAGTGGGGGAGTGTGATTTCCAAGATACACAATGATACTATAAAGGGAGGATTGGGATATAGGTTGTTCTTTTGGAGTTGAGTTCTTCTCTTCATAGATAAGTATTGTTTGGGTGTAAAATATGGATAGGGTTTAGAATAATGGGGGTTTGCACATAAAAGAGACTCTAAACCAATATTTAACACAAACATGAAATTCTAATGATAAGGAATATAAATCTGGAAATGCTTGCAAAGAATAATGAAATCAAATAAAATGAAATACATACCTCATAACATAGCAAATCTGGAAATACCTATTTTCTAGTGCCTGTATCATGTTTCTAGAAATTCTGCACCTGGATTTGAAATAGAAACATAGAGACAAAGAAAATGTAGAAATATTTTTCTTTCCTGAGCCAGGTTGACCTTGACCCCTTTATGTCAACCTTGACCTACACTGCTTCAACGAAAATTCTATTCGCGGATCCTAAAAGTTTTCCGAAAAGGGTATCCAAATCTTCTATGTAACTCCCAAAACAACAACTGTAGATATATAAAAATGGTGTTTTGGGGTGGCTATATAGGGTTTTTCCTTAGTCAAACCCCCATTTTGGTGATTTCCACCTCCACAAATAGCTGGACGTAATAGAATATGTGTTTGTGTTGCTCGTAGGAAGAGCTTTGAATGTGCAATGCAAGATCTAATCCTCTAGATTGAAACCCTAGTATGAATTGAAATGAGAGAGCAATGCATAGATTTGAATATGATAAAGAAAGCATACCAAGCCCCCAAGGCTAAAGTACTCCTACCAAACTCACAATCCGTAGTTGCTACCCCATGATTGTATTTTTGGAATGCTTGAATGTTGAAAATAGAAGATCAAGGAAGAAGGAATCTTTCTTGCTCCAAATGAATGTCCACAATAACATGTCCACAAAATACTTGCTTTCATCAAGGCATCATCATATCTTGTTGTCCTATATTATCCTCTTGCAATCTTGCATCATCATCTCATCATTATGTTATCTCCTCATAACTTATGTCCTCATGACTTTTTTTGAAATGAAGGCAAAAGAGAGTGCTTATATAGAGATTTCAAGGCAAGGCTCTTAAGGGAATGTAAGGGCCTCTAATTCAAATTTTACCTCAAATTATGGTCCAATCACAATAGCCAACTAAGGAGGAAATGTATTAAATGAATTTTGAATAAAAACCCTTCCACATTCGGATCTGGAGGCCCATTTTTAATCTAGGGCCCTGCTATGATCCAAATTTGAAAGCGGGAACCAAAACCTGACAAAGTTTAAGGTCAACCTCAACCCTGCCCTGAGGTTTCAGGCCAGTCAACTTAGAGTTTCAGTGAAGTTTTTGTGTCGGCTAGAGACTTAGAATGATGGGAAAATAAAATAGAATGATGGAAAAGGGCACAAAGGCCTAGAAGAAATGTGATGAAGGCTAGGAGGACCAATACATAGGTCCTACCTAGAAAATAGAGCCACTAAGAAGGAAATCAAGGACAATCCTTGGAATCCTAACCCTAATTTCACTAGTACATTTAACCTTAAATTTTGACTAAACAATTCGACCATCAAATAGAAATGTTTAGGTTGGTCGCATTATAGAAGGAAAACTTTTGTTTTTTTTTAATACATGCCTGTGTTGGTCAAAATTTTGACTAACATTGTGTTAGTCGAAAGTTTGACCAACACGGGCATAACTTAAAGTAAAAAAAAAAGGTTTGAAACTTCATTTTAGCACTTCATTTCATTTCAGTGCGTGCGAAGGAAGAAGCTAGAATAGGAGGTAGAAGCGAAGGAGGTATGTGTTGAATGTGTATGTGATAAATGCGTATGTGGTGAAGGTCAAAAGGAGGTAGAAGCTAGAACAGGGTAGAAGCGAAGGAGGTATGTGCTGAATGCGTATGTTTCCAATTTTTATCATTGAGCATTATAATTTTGAACAGTTTGCATGCATTGTCCATGACTTCACATCACACATGTATCCTTATTGGCATTCTATAAAACATTACAGTTTAATTTATGTGCCACTTAGTTCCAAAACCCTAATCTTTGCATCGACTGGAAGCCACGTCCAAAGGGGTGCCCAATCACTGAGCCCTGAATCAAGCCATAGTTCTACCAATCACTGGTCAGCAACCCACACATAGAATAAATTCAAACGGTCTAGGTTTACTACAAATGAGTCCTAAAGAATAGGGTAACCTCACATGTCATACATTACTTGTAATTCAGCTGCTCAATCCATTCCTCGACAATTCATCAATAGGTGTCAGAGAGTGAGAGCTTTTAATCCATTCATCCATAGGCACCCTTGTCAAACTAATCTTAACATTAAGAGATCAAGAAATGGTGAGGCAGAAGAAGAGGGGCATAGGAAGAGGTCCAAGCAAGGCTTAATGCCCAATAAATCTCAACCATTGTCTTGGAGAGGGAATAAATTACACATCTCCAATCTAGATTACAATGTTAGTAATAAATCTCAACCATCATCTTGGAGAGGGAATAAATTACACATGTGGGAGGTACAACAAACCGATCAATCTACTTACCCTAGTTGCAGAGCGAAATCCTCTTCATCATTTCCTAATTTTTTTTACAAATATCATTTTCTTAATTAATTTTTAATTTATATTTCAATCTCCACATTAAGCTTATAAATCATTAGTTTGAAGATCTTGAACAAAATAAAATGATACATATTCCTAATAATTTTTAAAATTAATGGATACACATACCTTATAACTATTGAAATTTATAATTTGAAATCAAGCATCAATACACCAATAGAAAACTGATTACTTTGTAAAGATTTTAAGTTAAGATAAACAAGAAAGAAAAGGTATAGCGAGAAAATAGGTGTTATTATATTTACACATAGACATTTATTACATAGTGAAGAATACTCAAAATAGAGATCAATGGTGAAGACAAAATGCATTCTTACATTTAGTTAAGGGTAGTACTTAAAGAATAATATAGATCAATAGTGAAGATTAAAAGTCACCCTTACATTTAATGAAGAGTACTTATTATATAGAAGAATGAATGGAATTAGAAGCTACACTCCTCCTTACTGAAGAGTATTTATGGAATATAATGAAGATTAAAAATCATCCCCACCCTTAGTGAAGAGTATTTATAGATCAATCACAAAGAGCCTTAAAAAAGTACTTAAAGAATTATATAAATTGATTATAGAAATTAAGATCCCCTCATCCTCTTCCTCTTCCTCCATTCTCAAGAAAATTCCCTTGAGCATAAGATTTCCTATTAACAATATGAGATTTATCCTCTTGCAAAAACAACTTCCACCGTACCCTACATTATCTAATTTATTCACCAATTTCTAAAGACGGTGACTTTGCAAGTTGTGATTCTCTAGTTGGGACAGTCATCACACTATTCCCCTAAGCACTATGGCTTTGCCTTCTCATCCACAAGAAACTCTAACATCATTCTAAACTCTTCTATACTCTACCCATATCTATTCCAATCCATTGATCCAATCCATTCATACTTTTCTCATTGACCTTTCCATCATCCATCATTACCAAACTTCTCATTTTTTAGTATTGTCCTTTGCATAATGTTGCCTTGGATGAATGTCCTTTAGTGGACTGTCACCTTATCCTCCATACTATTCGTGAGTCATGCTACTGAGCCTCTAAAATATTTCATATACTTCTTGCAAAAACTTGACTTGTTGTCTACTCTCCTTTGATCTTCCATCAAGAACTACTGCATGCTCATTGTTGTTTGGCATGACTGTCATGGGATGATTTTCCTCATTGTGATGTTTCTTGTGGCTATACTTGGATTGTTGGTTTTCTTCAGCTATCTTCAAAATTTTACCTTCACGGTTAACTAAAAATCCTTTGAGATCAATGGTCTTTTGACACCAACTTGTTTAACATTGACTATTATACCTATTAGTTCATCATTCCCTTGGCCTAGTTTGCTTTGATCAACTCCAACAACATTTTTTATTGTCACATGACCATTTAGATTGTCTTCCATTTTAGCCTTTTAAATTCTTCATAGGACTGACTGTTCTATGGTTTTCCTTTTCTGTTTCTATATGGCAACCATTATCAACATGCCATCCAACATTTTCAAAGGCCATTCTTGTCTTGCTTGTAAGCTTTTATAGACTATTTCTACACAACCTTAATGTTTGGACTTACAATTGTCCACTATTTTCTTAGGCAAGACTGTCACTTCAACATGAAGGCTGTCATAATTTTGTTTTAGCACTGTCCACTGATATTTATGGGACTTGAATTTCCATCTATTGGACTGTCATTTTTGTTCGCCATCCTTTTATAGACTGAATTTCTCAAAAATAATGACAAATGCCAAGGCAAAAAGGTAGTAAAATATTGTGCTTTTGCACTTCATGGATTGTCTCTCCTCACAAGACCCTACAAAACATTTTTATAATAATCTTGATTTCAATGCGCAAAGTAATGCCAAGAGAACAAATTATTAATCAACAAATATAGCCTATGACAAAAAAGATGTATTGTCTTGCATATATTGAAATCTTTTTATAGGTCACAACAACAACTTTAGAAGTTGGACCAAAAATTTTATGCCCTTTGCATGTGGACTATCAAAACAAACCGTGTTTCTAGCTTTTCACAGTCTTCTTGAAGGCACAAGACTAGAAATCCCTACCATTATGAATCAATAAGCTTAATTTTTTCAACACCTATCATGGTCAAATGTTATTTCACCTGACTATTCACCTCAACAGGGTACCACAATCATGTTCTCTTAAGTATTTATTGTCTTTTGATAAGACCATCAAATTCAACCTATCACACTAGCTACTGACTATCAAAGCACCTGCCTTCATTGTATGAATATCATTCTCTTCACAAGTGTATCATTGAGTGACTTTATTTTTAGTTCTTAGTTCATGATTGATCTCTCATATAACCCCTATTGAGCCATAGTGTCCTTTGCATCTGATCTTTACTTCAAGCCTTGAAGAGTTTCCAAGTATGTTACAAGCAATGACTGCTAAAAGAAGTTTTCATTCCACAATGTATGACAATACTTATTCAAGCTTCGGTTTCCTAGCATCATTCCAATAAAATTCAATTTCTGACTAAGCAAAAATGACAAATTGGTCATGTCCTTTCTCATTTGTAAGCCACTAGGATAAATTTTCAAAAGGTGAATCTATAACTCACTCATTTAGTATTGAATCCGTGCTGAGTAGAAGTCTAAACTCATAATCAACCTATTAAGTTTAGCTAAGACTTCCTTAATGAGAGTGTCATTTAGATTTATTTTGTTCATTTCTCTAGTATAATCATTTTGTATTGTTGTTTTATGATGAGGTTTATGTGTCTTATTATTATATATCATATTCTATAATAGAAATTAGAAAAATATGATATTATTTTAATTAGATAGAATATGGAATAACAAATAATTGCAATGATTAATTAAGTATCTCATCTTTATCATTGGATTTGATTTAGTGTTTGTATTGTAGAATATTTTCCAACAAAACAAGATTCTTTACAAAAAATGAAGGTGAGGAATCAATTATGAGATTCATTAACTCTATTTTTTGTATGGGTTTTATTAGTACTCTAATCATCTAAAGATCCTACATACCCTCAAACATTGTCAAAGTGATCACACTCTTGGGTCACAAAACCCTTGCTCACTAAATTAACATTAATGGTAAGGCCTTAAAGCATTATGCCTACAACACTCATTATCTCTCAACTCCTTTCACAAGCACTCTTCTCCCATAAGAAACTACTCATTGAACCATCATAGTTTTGATCACAACATTACTGATTCATTGTTCTCTATGTATGGACCCACTCGACAATTTGACTAACTACAATGTTCCTTATGAATGATCACATGCTTCACTTATCCCTTGTAGAAACACCATACACCTTAACCTTAAAACAAACCATCTAGGACCCCTTACTTACTAATCCTAAAAGTAACATCCTCCATTCATTCATAAGACTTTCATAATGCCTAAAAACTTCAAAATCCTAAAACGGATCACCCATTAGACTGTGACTGTCCCACTTGTCTACACACTACAACACACCCATCAAACATTGCAAAAAGGCAGTAAAATATTGTGCTTTTGCACTTCATGGATTGTCTCTCCTCACAAGACCCTGCAAAACATTTTTATAATAATCTTGATTTCAATGCGCAAAGTAATGCCAAGAGAAAAAATTATTAATCAACAAATATAGTCTATGACAAAAAAGATGTATTGTCTTGTATATATTGAAATCTTTGTATAGGTCACAACAACAACTTTAGAAGCTGGACCAAAAAGTTTATGCCCTCTGCATGTGGACTATCAAAACAAACTGTGTTTCTATCTTTTCACAGTCTTCTTGAAGGCACAAGACTAGAAATCCCTACCATTATGAATCAATAAGCTTAATTTTTTCAACACCTATCATGGTCAAATGTTATTTCACCCGACTATTCACCTCAACAGGGTACCACAATCATGTTTTCTTAAGTATTTATTGTCTTTTGATAAGACCCTCAAATTCAACCTGTCACACTAGCTACTGACTATCAAAGCACCTGCCTTCATTGCATGAATATCATTCTCTTCATGAGTGTATCATTGAGTGACTTGATTTTTAGTTCTTAGTTCATGATTGATCTCTCTTATAACCCCTATTGAGCCATAGTGTCCTTTGCATCCAATCTTTACTTCAAGCTATCATGAAATTGATTTCATGGCTTTATATCCTAGCTCAGCATGATTTCTTCATATTCTTTTCTTCTTGACTGCCTTTCCTTTTTGGGCTCCTTCATGCATTGTCTCTTGTCTATGTAAAGCATTTGTTAAGCAAAGTGTTCTTCATAGCATCTTTTGACACAATCAATCTCACTACTTTTCCATTGCAGACCATGATTGTTTTGAGACAATCAATCTTTGTAGCAATATGACTACTCGGTAATAGTGATTGCATACTCCGAGAATCAATAAATTCATCTATCCATGACAGTGAATGGACCTCTTCTAAATATTTTTGTGTTGAAAGTGTTTCTACCAAACATGGAAACCTAGGTGAACGTAGAGATAATGCTTGAAAATCAAAGAAGATTGTAGGAAAACATGAAAGACATGATGAAATCAGGAACCTTGCCAAATATTGACGAATAACCCTATTTAAAGATAGCTTCCCCTATTGATATAACAAAGACTTTAAACTAAACCTGCTACTATTAATCCAACTCAACCAAGTTTTGGAAGGAAACAACATGAAGGATGAAGAAAGAATGGAAGGAAATTGATCAATGAAATGCCTACATAAAAACTTGATTCTTTCTAATTATAATTCTAATCTAACTCTTGGTTAGGTGGAAGTAAGAGATGCTTAGTTTCAATCCTATGCACTATGAAAATTTAAACTATAATTAGTTTGTGAAAAAATTATAATACAAGTGTTTCTATCCAAGCATAGGCACACTACACATCATGGAAAGCAATTGTGTAATGATGCATGTCATGAAAGTCATAGCCTAGTTACTGAACTCACAAAGTACAAGAAAATTTCACCTCAATGGTTAGGCAAGTTAGTCCCAGTCTCTACTGCATACTTGTCATCAGTACTGAGTGATGGAGAAAAATACTTATTACTTATTGCATCTAGGTGAAGCTCACATGGGCAAAGCATCAAGACTTCAACTATCCCAGTATTTCTCCTACTCAAGCGCACTTAACCGTGGAGCTTCTGCCAATGTTAAGTCCAATTAGCTTGCTACCCCATTTACAAAACCTTCAACAAGTGTCATGCTTTATGAACCATTCA
Organism: Chamaecyparis obtusa; assembly: GCA_027943335.1. NCBI lineage: Eukaryota > Viridiplantae > Streptophyta > Pinopsida > Cupressales > Cupressaceae > Chamaecyparis > Chamaecyparis obtusa. The sequence continues at coordinate 733,662 of BSBK01005284.1, read as the reverse complement.
TTAAAAATCCCTTTTAGCTCATCAATTGATAAGTAGGAGATATCTTCTACTTATAAAAATGATTCTTAATCATCTTCTTCTTCTTCCTATTTCACTAGTGTATCTCACCGCCTCACCATAGTGAATTAGAGATCATCACACTGTTCATTGTTGTTGGTCATCGGGTCATGAATTTTTAACTAGTCCAACACTTGAGACCTTAATTGTATTGGATGCTATATTCATATACACAATGAAGGTTGAATTTAGCTGATATGATCCTTTCTGTAGATAGATTACTAATATTGGAAGTACTATGGACTTGTAGAGATAATTTAACAGTTCAGGAAACTAAGAAACCAAGTGAAGCTCAAACTTTAAAGATAAGCTTAGAGTTAATAGTGACAACCAATTAGCAAGTCGAAATGAAGTTCTTTGTTACAGGTACCTTTTTAGTTTTTAAAGCACAATGTCATGTTTTAATATTGTGTAGTTTTTTTCTTATGTCAAAGTATTCTTTTACTATAAGAACATAATTTATGACCATTTTAGTAACTATTCTAACATTGCTATATGCTTGTGATTTGTTTATCTTTTTTCTTTACAGTCCTTGGTGCACTTGGGGAAAATTATGATGAGGCAATGAGAAGAAATGATGTGAGGGCAATTGTCATTAACATACCTCAATTGGTGATGGAGAAGGTGGAAATGATAATAAATCAGAGAGCGTATGATTGTCTTCTTTTCTTTCATCATTATATTTGTATATATTCAATATTCAAACTAAAATGGTGCTTTTGTTTTCAGTGATGGATCCTCTATGAGATTGTCAAATACGCTCCTATGCTATGAAGGCAAACCAATTTTTGAATTTGATCAAACCTGGATGTTCAGATCTGGTCTCCTTGGATTTAGTCTTCATGGTTCTTTGTCTCATTATTACTATCATCCTAGTGAGGTAACACCTTTGCCTTCTTTCTTAGTCTCTTACAGTTCATACTTGTTTAATTGTGTGATGGTTAAATTGTGGTAGTGTGATTCTTTCCATCATGTTCAAACCCCCAATCCTTGATCTTGACTTTTGGCTTGACTTCTCTTTGCAACATGAACACCTACTTCTCTTTGTTGGCCATCAAAAACTTCCTGTTCATGTTTTGAAGTAATAATTCTGGAGGGATTTAAGATGGTTATATGTTGGATGCAGTAATAAGTAACAAAAGGGTTTTTTTGGAGATTGATGGTCCATCCCACTTTTCACGAAATACAGGTGTGTCTTTTATATGAGATAGATTGTTCATTATTAGCACATCAAAGCTTTTCCTTTGAGATCAATTTTAGCATGACAATACATTTTTTAAAGCCTTGATTACATCTTGGAATCTTTAAGATTGACATGTGTAACATATTTGTTACATTTATATCAGGAACTCCTCTTGGTCGTACCATGCTAAAGCGGTGCTACTTGGCTTCTACTGGTTGGCATGTTGTGTCATTGTCCTAGCAAGATGTGAGTTTAATACTATCTCCTCATATTGTGATAGAATTATATGCATATAGCAAATCTTTAGTGAATGTGGGTGTTTATACGTGGTTAAGGCAACGTGACTATTTGAGTTTAACTCACCCTAAGAACCAGAGGAAGGGCCCCCTCTTTTTCCTTGAATGCAGGTGTTTATACATGGTTAAGGAAGCGTGAGTGTTTGAGTTTAACTCACCCTAAGAACCGGAGGAAGGGCCCCCTCTAGGAACTTGAGTGAGATTGTTTTTTTTTTCTTTGAATTTGTTGTGTGATTTATCTTTTGCAGAGTATATGTTTATGAGTGGTTAATGGTAACATGTAGTATTCATTTCTGTGAATGAAATTATTTTTATACAATCAAATTACTGTGTGATTTGTAGCTTTTACGGGTTCAAGTTTTAAGAAAATGTCACTTTAATATTTCAATTATCGTGCACCTGATTTTGGACTTTGCCTTTGTTCTTTACTTTCAAACCTACTGTCACACCTAATTCACAATCTGCCATAGTCTATCATCCTCTGTTGTAGATTCATACTCTTTTTTGGAAACCCATATTTCCTATTATAAGCATGTGAACCTCCTTATAAGCCGATGAACCTCCTATCACAATCTTTCATTCTTCATCACATTACCAGCAAGATTGAGTGTGTGAGTTCAATTATAATTTTAATTAATAGATGTGTGATTTTATTAAATAGACTTGTGGTTTCATTTCCAAATAAGATTCATAGTTATAATCTTAGAATTTTGGTTTGTAATTTCATTTATAGCTTTGGTGAGATTGGATTGATTGGTTTCTTAAGGGCTAAATTGGTTTGTGGATACAATAGACTTAGAAATAACACGAGGTTGAATAAAAATCCTTCAATAATTAAGATTTACCTTTTCCATAATCTGCATTTCATCCCCACTTAATCTACTATTTTCATCCCTTCGGTAAACTGCCACAATACCTTTCATTGTCTACGACCCCGGATTGACAATCGATGGGAGTAAACTGAACAACCAAACAAGGCCAAATCTCAAGTTAAATTGAACCACAGTTTTACCCTACAAGACTTATCCTACCTCTGTCATCTAGCATAATAACATGTAATTAACCTTTGAATAGGCACACATGCATATATTATTACCTAAGGAATTTTCTGAAACAATTCCCTTGTAATAGTTTCAAGTGAATAAGGTTCTGATCTTTTTGTTTGTTCCTATTTGACATGAAATCAAAAGGATCTAGCCATGAGCATAGCCTTCCCTTATTCATATGGTTCCCAAAGTACAAGCACAAGGGTTGGCCAAAACTACCAATGCAGTCATCCTTGTTTAATTGGCTAGTTTTAAATAATGCAGTTTTCTGATTGTTATCTCAATTTGGTCATACATCTCTTTTATTATTTAATATTTACTAATGAGCAAACAATGGGTCCTGCACAATGAATGCACTTATAAACAATTGACCTGCAAATCCCATTTGGCATTCATAATATGCTATCGAGCTTTCATTTTTCTGAGAAAATTTGTCTCCCTTTTGAAGATTAATATCTAGTCTCAATCTATATATGTGCTACCATGAACAATTTCCCATGATAAAATTTGCACCTCGCATGCTATCACAACAAGTGTGGCATCCAAATGAATAATCTCAACCTATCTGAGCATCAGGCCTAGAAGCATCGACCACTGCCAATAAAATGATTACTTAACAACTATCCCAATTCAAATGACAATCTAATGGTTATATGTTGGATGCAATAATAAGTAACAAAAGGGTTTGTTTGGAGATTGATGGTCCATCCCACTTTTCATGAAATACAGGTGTGTCTTTTATATGAGATAGATTGTTCATTATTAGCACATCAAAGCTTTTCCTTTGAGATCAATTTTAGCATGACAATACATTTTTTAAAGCCTTGATTACATCTTGGAATCTTTAAGATTGACATGTGTAACATATTTGTTACATTTATATCAGGAACTCCTCTTGGTCGTACCATGTTGAAGCGACACTACTTGGCTTCTGCTGGTTGGCATGTTGTGTCATTGCCCTGGCAAGATGTGCGTTTAATACTATCTCCTCCTATTGTGATAGAATTATATGCATATAGAAAATCTTTAGTGAATACATCTATTAATACTTTGAATGCAACTGTACCATAAAATCATAACTAAAGAAGCTTCAAGTCATCTGAATCAATCATGGTTATATCCAATTTCTATGGTGTTTTTCTTTTTACATTTACAGCTATATGTCTCTGGATTTATGGTCTAAAAGCCTACTAGTTGTTTCTCTCTTTGTATACAAGTCACCTCATATGCATAGATTTTATTTATTTCTTTGGATAAATGTCATTATTTATGTCATGGAATGAAAATTTTCATGGTCAGCTATCCAAAAAGTTGAATTCATTGATGTGATAACATCGCAGTGTTACAGAAACATATCAAATTTTAGCTATTGAACTTGTGGGCTCTTAAGAAAACTATCTATGCTTGAATGAAACTACATAACATTAACTCTGTACACCCCAAAGGCCCATAATTTTAAGATCATAATTCATGTACACATGCTATCTGCTATATTCTTATTGTTAGGAGGGGAGTTTGCAGGTTCTAAGTAGATGTCTGCAAGCTAAGCTTGGAGGCTATTGGATAAAATCTCAGAAACTGATATAGATGCCTGTGATGTTGAGGGGGAGCAATATCAGGATGCCATCTCTAATCATTTGGAGCTAGAGAAGATGTTGCATTAGCAAATCTGATTCCATAATTAAGAAGAAAAACAAATTCTAATTACAAGTTTTGAAAGGCAAGGGACTGTTGAGCAAAATGAATTTATCTGATTTGTATTCCTCATGAGTTGTAGAGCCATCAAGTACAGCTGGGAGGTTTCCAACTCAAATTAATTGTTGTAATTTATTGACTTATAGAAAAACCATAAATGGAGACACCAGCCTGAAACTGGTCTATGCTCAAAGAAATTATCCAGACTTCCCTAAAATTGTAAATATAATGCCCATATGTTGTATGTAGGTGTGAGGGTAACAATTCCCTTGCTTCAAAGTCTCTTGCAATGATTGATAAATCACTCATGTCCCGATCATTCAATCTTGCAAAATTGAACTAAATGGGTGCATTTAGTTACTCACAAGCTATCAAGCTTTTTTCATTATAATAAAATAAAATGAGAAAAATAGTAAACATTGTAATACACCTCATGATCATAGCCTTCACACGGTATCGAAAGCAAAGTTGCATGGAAATGGATATGGATACAAATACTAATTCAGATACAGCCATTTCTCAAGATCCCCAATATGGATACAACTAGATATGACATTAATAAAAAAAACACACACATATATTTAACGCAATTTTCTAAGTTAGTAGAGGAGATTTTCATTACTTCAAAAGCAATATAGACACATAAATGCTACACAAATAATTATAAGTTAATTTAACACTTTACAATATGCAAAAATAGTAGTGTAGCATTGGAAGATAACCCAAAAAATGGGTCGCTGAAATAGAAAATGCTCTCTTATGCTGAAGGGCAGGGCTAATAAGAGGTTAAAGGAAATAATTGTTTTGTTTTATACATTATTAGTGGATTTAATATTACATCTCCACTACAGACAAGTGAGAACTGCAATTGCGTGATGTCCATTAAAGGATTAAGAGATAGGAGGAATGCTAGAAAAAATACTAATGTGGAAGCCAACACTGGCTAGTTTTTCCAGAATTGACTTTGGCAGTACCTCAATAATAATCCAATTATCATCAAAGATGATGATGGTTCTTTTAAGCTTGCACGATCAATAAACTTGAGAACGTGAACAGATAACATGGAGGTGGCCTAAGGTCAGAGTTTCAAAGTAGAAGGTGATTCATTGATGGCAACAAATGATGTTCACCATAGAACATGTAATTGGAGATTAGCCTCTTCAAAGAAGCCTTGTAGATCAGTAAAACATTTGAGCAGATCACCTTCTCACATTACAAACCATGGAATTAATCAATTCCCACTATACAACATGTAATGTCCCCAATTTTGAACCAATCCCACTAGAACATTAAGACACATTTGTGGACAAGGAGTGGCAGTCCTTGGACACTAACAGCATATAGAGGTTAGTAGATTTAGCTAGAAGTACATTATACTAGATATTGGTAAGGGTAATAAGGATTGAAGAAACCATGAAGTCTTATAAATAAGACGGTTTCCTAACCCTTGTACAAGGAATAAAGGTTCTTTCCAGTCGATGATCACCTTCAAAAAGGATGATGACATTATGCCAGTTGCATATCTTTGACATCATAATATACTTGATGAAGAGATCAAGTGAATAACAAGTATTAAGAACATCTCCATGGATCAGTTAGTCAATAGTTACAGAGATCAAGACATACCAACATGTATGCATCATCAAGATATGAATGAGGTATTCAAATACATCATCTGAAGCATGGATCGATATCAAGGAAGTTGACAAAGAGTAGATGTGGACAAGGAGTGGCAGTCCTTGGACACTAATAGAAGATAGAGGTTAGTAGATTTAGCTAGAAGTACATTATACTAGATATTGGTAAGGGTAATAAGGATTGAAGAAACCATGAAGTCTTATAAATAAGATGGTTTCCTAACCCTTGTGCAAGGAATAAAGGTTCTTTCCAGTCAATGATCACCTTCAAAAAGGATGATGATATTATGCCAGTTACATATCTTTGACATCATAATATACTTGATGAAGAGATCAAGTGAATAACAAGTATTAAGAACATCTCCATGGATCAGTTAGTCAATAACTACAGAGATCAAGGAATACCAGCATGTATGCATCATCAAGATATGAATGAGGTCTTCAAATAAATCATCTAAAGCATGGACCAATATCAAGGAAGTTGACAAAGAGTAGATGTATACCACTGATGTATAAGGACAACATACCAATCACCTTGTAAAGATTAAAATCAACAAAAGCCAATCAAAGATCATTCGATCAATACTTACATATGATAACATAGAGTATCCATGTGCAGCGATTAGGCAAGAACCCCGATGAGCAATATCGACTAAGGCAAGAACATGATAACATCGATTGCGTATCAAACATCTCAACAAAGTGGGACTAGCATCTGATCGAGTATCATCAATATTAAAAGAGGATGTTAATCAATGAGTTAGTGGCAACAGAAACTGGCAATGGCTTCTTTAGCTGGAAATAATATGTAATATTATATAATATTTAATCTTTCAAATGTGTATTTTATAATAATTTATATTATATTTTATACATTTTTAATGTATAATATATAATATGTGTTATTATAATATATAAAGTTACTAATTACAAACAGCAAGATGGCATTGTAGATTATAGCAATATAATTATTATATAATCTACAATGCCATCTTGTTGTTTGTAATTAGTATCTTTATATATTATAATAACACAGATTATATATTATATATTAAAAATGTATAAAATATAATATAAATTATTATAAAATACACATTTGAAAGATTAAATATTATATAATATTACATATTATATATTATACATTACCTAAGTACAACTTGATCATTGCATGGAGAATGTTGTGCATCATATAGGAAATATGAACTGTGTTGTGTCAAAAAAAAAAATTTAACCAAATCTTAGTATTGGTCGATTTTTCCACCTTTCCATAGTCCTCTATTCGATGAGAATGCTATGCATTCGACGTCCATTTCTACGAAGGTTGGTGGAAATTTTGACCCACAGTCGGTCTCACTTTCCACCTTTCCATAACCCTATGTTTGACGAGAATGCTATGTATTCGACATTCATTTCTATGAATGTTGGTGGAAATTTTGACCCACAATTGGTCTCAACTATTCTAGTTCCAAGCAATTGATTCAGTTGATACTTCAACCACTAGTAGGGTCAAAATTTTGACTATGGTTTTCCTTGTAGAAAAATCGACGAAAAAAGATCGACGACAGTTTTGGTCGTCTATTCAACCAATTGGTGTAGAAAATTTGACTATTTCTCATCGAAAAATAGGGTAAAATTTACTAGTGTTTCACCTAGAAATGAAGAGTCAAGTGCAGATGCCTCCTAAATGCAAATCTATCATGAAAATGCACTAAATGAGGGTGCTAAACCTACCAAGATGGAAGTGCTTCCATTTTAAGAGGATACAAATATGAGTAGTAAGGAGTGTATAAGAATAGCTTGTAGCTCCATCTTGCAAAAAACCCTAAATGGTTAATATTTTGTAATTGAATTCATGTGAATTTTATTTTATTGAAATAGAAGAGCATGTGTGGATTTTCATATTATTGAGAAAAAAAGGTAAGTTGTTTCTTGTAGTTTTATGGTTTATCCTCTTTCTTATACTATGTGTGAATGTTGGGTGGAGTAACCCTTGTATGGTGAAAGAAATAATGTGTTTTGAGTGTGTTAGGATAGTACTATGCGTAATTATTATTATCTCATATGGATTATATCTCCCTTATTTTAAAATACCTCATAAGCATATTGATTCATTGGTTTCAAAAATGATGAAAGAAAATAGAAAAAAATGGATCAAATACCTTAGATGATGATGCAATACACTTGGGCTTTCATAAATAGTCATTAATATTTGTGTAAATAAGAATAAGAGTTGAGGGCTAATCCTAGATTAATCAAATACTTAACATGAACTAGTGTTTCCCCATTAAAATATAGCTACAATGGTGTCAAATGAAATGTTCCACACTTCAAGTCAACACACAATAGCTAGTTCAAAGGGTTAGGTTGACTCTACATTTTAATATGAAAATTATAAAATTAGGAGCCATTTATATAACCACAAGTATGACTTAGATCATTTATGCAATTGAAAATATAATCCAAGGTCAGAAATGCACGAATATAAGGATTGCATTGATCCTTATGAATAAATGCAATGCAAAGGGATCAAATTTCAAATTATCTTATTTTACATAAGAATGGATGAAGTTAAGATGGGAGGTACATGTAATATGTTAGAAAAAGCTATTGTGGTAATAAAATTACAAATAATAACATAAAGAGGTAGGTACCACACAAGACATATTGAGATGTAAGGTAGACATGTTTTATGTGTATAAAAATTTAGGTACATTCTGCAAAACCAAAAGCTAAACAAAGGCAAGTCTTGGTACACTAGAATATTGACTAGCATAGTACAATCTCAAACAATAGATCCTCTTGAGATCACATCTTAATAACATCATATCATATTAGAATAATTTGCACTACATTAGTGGATACGACACTTTAGGCATATTCATATGGCTTGCCTTAATTTATCATTTATACTTAAATGAGCAAACACAAATAAACTTCCATGTGCATTGGTAATATAGAGCTCATGTTGCAAAAAGTATCCTAAGTCATTTATGAACCCCACATCATCTAAATATGAAGCATAAATATTGAGCTTAATACAATTAAAACTTTATTCATGTCCAAAATAAAATCTACATCAAAATCCCTCAAACATATTCCATGATAAAACATTTATCAAATCAAGAACCTCAAATTAAGAAACAAAATTAAACATTTTTACTTTCTTACTTATATTTAGTAATCCGGCTTATTTGTTTAAAAACTAACTCATTTTTATTATGAATACTTTATTAGACTTAGTTATGCAAAAACCAACCTCTTTACTAGTTTAGGAAAAAATAAATTCAAGGTGATTTATTTAAAAAATAAATAAAAGAATGTATATCTGAAGAGAAAGACTACGTGGCAATGTTTGAACTAGAGTAACTTATTGTTAAAACTTTTGAGGCATTCATGATACGAATCTTTGGTTTTCATGCCCAATATAAAATAAATCAAATATATTGAAATGATTATTTGTATCACATAACACATGAAGTGCATGATTCATTTAATGAATCAAATCTTCAATATGCAAAATAACAAGAGCTCTGATGGAGCTTGAGTCCCTGCCTTTTGTCAGAAAATGAAAGATAGATTTGTTTGATGGTTAAATTATAGTTACTGAATAGGAAAAAGCATAAAGGGAAATATCACAACTCTAAGCATCAAATGTTGATTTTATGTTTAATGTTATTATTAAACCAAAGGTTGTGGTTGAACAAATAGGCCCTTTAGCTTTGAATGATGTGTGAATGGAGGAAAGTAATTTGTATTTTTATAAAGTTTTTTTTGTCCCAATAATTAAACACAAGAGGTAGAAATTGAATGAATGGTTCATGCCAGTGAAACACACAAGAGAGAAAATGAAATGGAGGTGAACTAGAAAATTTTTGGGTACAATAGTGAGGCTTGTTGGAATCACATATAATGTCTTTCCTAAGGAATATTTTGGAGAAGAGATGAAAATGTGGCATGTATATTACTTTATGTTATACTATGTGAGTGTTGGGAGAAGAGTTTATGGCTATAAAAATGAATATAGATTTGTCTTCTATATTCATTTTTGTATTATTGGACTTACGTGAGGTGAAGGACACAATAAGAAATGTGGTTGGTACTTGATCAAAAGCTATGAGTCTAATATTGATTTAGGGTATTATGTGGCTCAACACTTTGTAAATTAAGCTTGGTCCAAGAAGAGGAGGGTGCATGTGAATCTAGAGTTGGTAGTAATTAGTAGAACTCAATTTTGTCAACTATGTGGTTTTCCAATAGACAAAAATGATTTATCTCTTGAGAATTTCTTCAAATTTTTAGGTATAATAATATATTTTATCTTTTAGTATCTAACAATATGTATAAGGTAGGGATTAATAATACTATAATTTACTACATAAAAATAGGGACTAATAATGTATGCACCCTAAAATGGTCGCCTAGACTTTGGGCCCCATTTATTTGATTTATCAATCCTGAATCATTTTTATCAATAATCAATATTTTCAACATTATCAATTTCTTGATCAAGTCTTAATTTCAATCATATATTGGATTTTTATCCTATGGGCTAACCATTTTATCCTAAGTCTTTATTTATTTAAAAGGAATATTTCCTCCCCTTTTAATAAATAAAAAGCCCCCACTTTTCCTCTTATCCTAAGTTGCACAAATAAAGCATTATTCTTATTTTATAAAAAGGGAAAAAACACTTTTTGTCTCACATGGACATAAAGTCAACTCCTATTTTCCCATTGGAGGATACTTGTGCACATGGATTGCTCCTCTTTCAAGCTCTGCCCTTGATTAAGTCTTTTGCCTCTTAATCTCCATGGTCCATTCCTTTTCATTTCTTATAAAAGGAGAGCTCTCTTCCTCATTTGCATATCCATCTCTTTTATGCTAATGTTATGCTACAGGTTTTCTAGGTACATTTGGAAGCTTTTGAAGACTTGAAGATTTCTTGTTGCATTACATTCTAGTGGCATATTTCCTTTGTTTAGTTGCATAATCATGGCATACTAACTTAGATTTCCTTTTATGCAATAGAATAATCTCACATAGTCTAAATAGGAGGGATTGTAACACTTGTTCTTTTCTTTCACAGATTAGTTGCATTGTTCTTTCCATTTCTATAGACTAGCTTGCATCATCATTCTTAGTTTACTTGCATTGCATTGCATATTTGATTCCATTTGGGGATATTGGCATTCTTGCCCTTGTCCTCATTCGAATCTCTCATTGTATGGTTGACTAGCAAGGTCACAAGCTTGTAGCTCTAGCTGAGAGCAAATTCATAGTCCCTTGCAACTCTATGCATAGAGAGCTATGAGTCAATTTGTGAGGCCTCATTGTTGAGAAACCTTACATGTAAGGATTCATAGAAGTGCACTACTTTTGTGTGTACAAATAATACTATAGGCAGGGACTTAAAAATCTATTGTGTTTTGACTTTCAATTAATTAATGAATAGGTCAAATGTGCAAATAGACAATAGGAAAATTTGGTGGTTATGACAAACATTGAATTCTCTCATAAAGTGACTAAGATTGGGATCTTGCATTATAGTGTAATATGTTCTTGGAAAAGGATGCATATTCTACAAAACAAACCCAAGGAAGTTGTCAAATTGGTACTTCAGAACTTAGGTAAACTAAACTCTTAGAGTCCTATGTATGGAACTATGAACTATGTGATGTGCTTGCCACTTCCGATCAAGCATTTCAACGTCTTCGGTACTCAGCGTTGGCAGATCCCTTTCAAAGGGAGATCTCATTGACAAGTCAAGGTTAATGTATCTCACAGTGTTTGAAGAACCTAGAACTTTCTTCACTGCTATATTCCAAATTTGATTTGTAAACTGATCAAAACATAGGTTTTGAACAACTGTGCAAATGCTTCCATTTGCTCTGCCATTAGAAATGTGCTGAAGGGGATTCTCCTCTTCACTCTCCTCAGAGGACTCCTCTACACTCTCCTCGGAAGAATCTGTCTCCTCTCCCCATATTTTTGATATTTTTTGAATTGAAAAAATAATAAAACCCCTGGCAAAATTAGGGGTAGCCAATAAAAAAAAGGAATTAATGACTAGAAATTAATTTTTTTTTAAATAGTTCAAATATTGATAAGTAGGAGATATTTTTCAATAGCAAGTCAAATTGTGATATTGCTATCAGGATTCAACTGTGTAGTTTTTTGAGTCAAACTCATTGACCCATGATTCATCAATAGTGGTTCACATGAACCCATCTCTCATGATAATGAATGGAACACTTAGCACTCATTGGATCACCTGATCCAATAAGTGCTAAGTGTTCCATTCATTCTCATGACAGTTCAAATATTGTTCTAAAGTTTAGAATTTCATTAATTTCTATTATGAAAACTAATAGATATAGCCAAATGAAAACATTAGTGACTAGAAAAGTAAAAAAAAACATTGAGGTTGTCGGTATACCTATTTGTTTGAAGAGCCAGAAAAGTTCACGTTTAGCTGAGCTACAAGCAATCCCCCGTTTAACAAACCATGACCGCATCTTTTTGATAGGGAAAGGAGAATCGACTGTTGAAATATGTCAACATTGTGACAAAACTCCTTGTGCCTAACGCTGTTCTCTCCGTTCGATTTTCCTTGCGAATCCCAAAACCCAATTCCTTAGCCATCACAGTAAAAAAATGGGCGCTTATGCAACCCCTGCCAAAATAGAATGTCGACATGGTGTTGTAAGAGACAAAGACAAAGGTTCAAAGCCCACATTGCAATCTATTTTCTAATGCCCATTCAGTCCCTAGCTTTCACAGTATCAAATTTTCTACAGTATGAAGCGGAATAATTTCTACTATTCCCACTTGTCTACACTTTTCTGGTTGTTTTCCGCAAGCCCTATTTCATAATTGGGTATGTGATTGTGATGATGGGAGCCATTTATATGATCTTCATTCGGGAGAGGGCAATGCCTATGGAGTTTGTGGCTTCTCTACCTCCTCGGAGTGTTGTAATGGCAGTGATTAATTACAGGTCAGGGGAAGAGGAAGAGAAGTGTGAGTGCGTGATTTGTCTCAGTGAATTTGAGAAAGAGGAGGAAGTGGCAAAAATGGGTTGCTGTGGTAGTATGTTTGATGCAAAGTGTGTTGGAAGGTGGGCTCAGTGCCATAGCAGGACTTGCCCCATCTGTCATGAATCTTATATAATAAGCGTATAGGTAGCCCCTGATTTGAAGATAGATTTTGAAGTTTTTCAGAAAGAAACTTCGGGTTTGAATGTACATGTTCATGCTCTGCTGTGAATCCTTTGTATGCTTATAGCCATATTTTTTAATTTTTTTTTGAATGTAAGCTTGAGGTCCTTGACATCAATGGTGCTAATGTATCAAGTTTCAGTTGAAATGAAATCAAAAATTGATGATATGAAGATATATTTTTTGGTTTTTCTGAAAGAAATTCATGGGTCTAAATGTACATGTACATGTCCCTTCTGTTTTGAATGCTATGTGCGCTTGTAGCCAAATTTTTCATTTTATTTGTCAGAAGATTTCTTGGCTTTGAATGTAAGCTTGGGGTTCTTGAGGTCCATGGTATTGTTGTATCAAGTTTGAGTTGGAATGAAATCATAAATTCATGATATGAAGATAGATTTTTTAGTTTTTCTGAAATAAATTCATGGGTTTGAATGTACATTCCTCTTCTGCTATGAATCCTGTGTACTCTAATGGCTAGATTTTCTCATTTTTATACCAAAAGATTTAATGGGTTTGAATGTAAGCTTGAGGTTCTTGACATCCATGGTGTTGTTGTATGAAGTTTGAGTCAGAATGAAATTAGAAATTTATGATTTGAAGATGGATTTTTTAGCTTTTCTGAGAGAAATTCATGGGTTTGAATGTACAGGACCGTTCTGCTGTGAATCCATCTTCTCTCCCCCATTTTCCTCATTTTTCTCTGTATCCACGTCTGAGTTCTGGAAACTTCCCAAGATTATTTTTTTGTTATTTTTTGAATTGAAAAAATAATAATACCCCTGGGAAAATTAGGGGTAGCCAATCAAAAAAAGGAATTAATGACTAGAAATTAATTTAAAAATAAAATAGTTCAAATATTGTTCTAAACTTTAGAGTTTCATTAATTTCTATTATGAAAACTAATAGATATAGCCAAATGAAAACATTAGTTCCCTGCCTATATATAGGCAGGGACTAATAATAACAAATACATAAGATAGATCTAGGGATCTTCGTAATATAATTCTAAGATTCTTCACGAACAAGTGTCTTTGACTTTATATAAAATATAATAGTAGTACACACTGGAAAGAGAATCATACACAACATAGTTTTGAAGGGATAAATAACTTACACCTAATCTATTGGTGAATTAAATAAATTTAGATCAAATAAGATGGGATTTGCAATTAATATTATCATAAATTTAGATATTAAATAAATTAAATGTGATATTTAGTTTGAAATTTGGTAATAAAGATGTGTTGTAATGAATGTTATAAGTTAATTTATTAATGTTTAGGAAAATTTAGAGCTTGTTTAGATGAAATTTGATATTCTACAAATTAATGATTTATTTATTTTCGATCATTTATGTGAGTGTGGGTCTTTGTAAGAATGAATCTAAATTAAAACTCAATTGATGGAGATTGACTATTATAAATAACTAGTCTTGATTTCTATTTACTAGTGTTTAGGAACACCTTTGATAAATTTGTTAAATTATGAAGATCAAATTTTCTTCATTTAGACACTTGGATGGATCAAGTGAAATGTTGAAGATGTCGAGTAAGCATGAAATAGGAATATAATAATGTGCTCCAATAAATGTTGCTAGTATGCTCTCTTAAATACTTTATCAATAAAACTTTAGGATGTTCCTCAATAGCTCCAAACATGCAATGAACCTAGGATGATGTCCTCTAATAAATTCATAGAAGGATTCTCTCACAAATGTATTATCAATAAAACCATAAATATTCCTTGATAACCATAAATGGTACATTATCAAATTGAAAGTGTGAAGACTAGGCCCTTATAGAGTTTAGATATATCACACTAGTACATTTGAGGCCAAATTCCAATGACCATGTGTCAGATTTGCAACGCCTATTTGTTAGAATTTTGACATGTGTCCGTCACCATTTTTGCATTGCAAATGGCGACGGAAGTGATAATCATCGGTATTCCAACAACATTACCCGTCAGAATTGGGCACATAAATAGTAATTTTACTATGGGACCGATGCATCGAAAACTAATTTTTATGGCGTTTGGTCAGTTGGAAAGGCGACAAATATGCAATATATTATGACAAGGCAGTTCATCTGAGGTATAGCAGTCCCGTCGCACATATCTGTCAGACACTGTCAGATATCTGATGGTCTGTAATATACTACCGACAGGACAATCCATTAGATTTATGGTGCGTCTGTCAAAAATATTGTACCATGTGTCAAAAAAGTGACGGATTAGCATAGTAAAGAAAACAAAGCTCAAGAGACCATCATAGTTGGTCTCCATCTTTGGTCCATATACTGACAAAATGTTTTACATTTCGTTAGCTCATCAAATGAGGGGATTTGAAAGAATTTAATGGATGATATTTTCATGTATAACGTATATTATTTTAGTTGACATTGCACAAATTTATCGACTATGTGCACTTGTAGACATCAAACACAATGATAAAGAAACATCTCCTCCCATGGCCTACATTACTCAAGCCACAAGAGGGGATGCTTCTTTATGGCTATGCTCGATGTCTACAAGTGCGCAAAGTAGATAAATTCATTCAGCATCAAACTAAATTAATGTATGTCATACATGAAAATATCATCCATTAAATTATTTCAAATCACTGCATTTGATGAGCTAACAAAATGTAAAATGTTTTGTCAGTATATGGACCAAGTACGGAGACCAACTATGATGGTCTCTTGAGCTCTACTATCTTTAGTCCTAGCTACTGGGTAAGGGCTGGAAGACTTATACATGTCGATCGTTGAGAATAATCACCGCCTTGCCTTTATGTACACTACACAGTATCCAATATAAGAGAAGGCAGAAAATATGAATGGATAAAAGAAATGAAAGATACAATAAAATTATCTTGTTGTTTACCTTCTCATAATTGATCCCAATCTCGCAAAAGTAATTTTATATGATCACTAGCACATTTCGTGCATGGATGAGAAACAATATCTAAAGTTTCTAGATTCTAAGAAGAGGTATGAGTGGAGGCAAAAAAAGGGATATTTGTGAAGGTTTTATAAACGTAGTACTGAATCATCATCTCTGCACTGGTACTCAATCTGGAAACCCTCTTTAGAAAATCTCCACATCTAGCAAATCTCCACAAAAATCCCTTATGGCCTCCACTGCACATACATCTTCTCAGTATCTAAAAACTCTCCATCATTGATTCCCATCATTTTTCACCATCTCCGTGGACTGAGACCTTAAATTATTGAGTATCTCTTTTTTTTTAGAATAGTTTAACATTCTCTACTTAACAAGACCAACCATGTGAAGGTGGAAGCTCATCTGGCCCCTCCTAGGAGCCTCTTATGACCCTTTACGACATTTTAAGACCTCTAAGATGTGTATTCTTAGGGGTCATAAAGGGTCATAAGGGGTCCTGGGACACAACAGCTGAGAAACATAAATGTAGGCATCATCGTCACAAGTTTTTGGAGACAACATAATTGAGTGGTATACCTAGATGATGCAAAGCAACCACTACTCCTCTGGAACCGGAGGAGTAGTGGTTGCTTTGCATCATCTAGGTATACAACTCAATTATGTTGTCTCCAAAAAATTGTGACCATGATGCCTAAATTAATGTTTCTCCGCTATTGTGATATCTACATTTATGTTTCTCAGCTATCGTGTTTATGCGCATGTTTTTTATGTGTTTGGGAAGACACCTTTCTAGCCTAGGCCTAGATCCTCTGGTAATTAGCTTCATAAAAATGAAGTGATGACATATGAGCAATTAGCTTCCCAAGGAAAATATGTTGAAGGATCCAAGCCTAGGCTAGAAATATGACTTCCCATGCTAGCAGTCCTCTTCTTCAATATGTGTTTGATGATAAGAATCTTCTTCTTCTTCCTAATTGTAGCCAAAGCTTCCTTTTCATCAGGATTCAACTCCACTTCCCCCATCTCATCATCCTCATCACCCTCAGCTACCATCCTAAGCCCTTCTTCCCTCTCTAGTTCTTCAAGCCTTTGCAAGATATCTGGATCAATAAAGTCTGCAACATTGTGTCCATCCATGATCTCAGGAATATCATCTTCTTTCCACTCTTCATTTGCCAAAATATACTGCTTCTTCAAGCTTGTAAAATAGTCTCTAGTGGTTGCAAATCAATCTTATTACAAACTACAATAAGAGGCTTATTGGCAAACAGAGGTTTTATGCTATGAAACAGAGCTGCCTGTTGCGCAATACTATAACCACAGGACTCTAAAACATCAAGGAAAAACAAAACAACTACCTTCAAATGAGCCAAGGTAATAATATTGAGCATCTCTATGGTGTTCATGTCCTCCAAGGGGTGGTCCAAAATACCAAGGGTATCAATAGGGTAAATAGCTTCAAACTGTCACAGAGGCCTAATGGCTCTGCCTTGTAACCCACAACATAAAGCACAGTGCTCAAAGTAAAGTACATGTCCATATTGTAGAAATGGAAAAGAAACAACAAGAAAACAAATAAAAAAGAAAATATTGCAATTAAATAATCACCAACAACGATACACATAATACCTCTGTATGCAGCCCATATTTAACATTTCAAATGCAAGAATGAAAGAAAACATGGAACTAAGCCCACAGTTCATAGGCCCACAGAGGGACATTTAACATAATCATAGAAATATGATTATTTTTAAATAGAATACACCAAGGAGTACCATCTAAAATATTGACCATTTACAATCATGAACAATTAATAATCAAATAGCTCATTTTTTTATCAGCATGTGTAGTCTCTGTGTATATGAAAAATGAATGAAATATCAAGCTAAAATAAAAAAATGAACAAAAATTCAAATTCAAGGCCTAATTTATAAAGAGAAACAAACATTAGGATGAAAGAAAAATCATTAAGACTATAGAAAAATCATTAGGACTATAGAAAAATCATTAAGACTAGAAAAATCATTACAACTATAGAAAAATCATTTAGACTAGAAAATCAAGTTCTAGAAATGGACGGTTATGATGCTTTGCCATTACAACAATTGAGAATTCATCATTTGGTACTTCTTGGTGTATTCCATTTAAGTTTTTCAGCTGCCATGTTTATGTGCATGTTCTTTATGTGTTTGGCTTCTCTTCCTCGCAAGGGATATGTCGATAGGTAATTGATTTGAAAGCATAATGATTTGACAGTCTTTTTTTAGGATAGGTGTAATCATCCCACCAACCTTAATTGGAAACATTTGTGATATATGTCAAGTGCTTATAATCAGTATGCCCAAAAAACATAGACTTAGTAGTAAGCATGTCCTTTGGTTTACTAGTTTACTTATAAGCAGTATGTCCTTTGGTTTACTAGTTTACCTATAATCAATATGTCCTTTGGTTTACTAGTTTAATCTAGTTTAAGAATGGTTTGTTTCATGTTTGAATATACCATTGAATGAAGCTTGGCTATATTAAGTACAATCTTAAGACTTGTGACTCTTCAAATTCTCTTGTTTCTTTCAGACCTCCAAACATGTGTACTATGAGATTTCCTCCAACAAATGGACTTGTGATGATTTTCACAATAGTACATGTGTTGGAGGAAAGCTCAAAGTATAGCTTAGGAAAATCTAAATGTTCATCACATGTGCATATAAGAGTTGATCATAGAAGGTATATGCACAGGTGAAAAATATGCATATTTGGCCAAGCAATACTGGGAGCTAGACCCAGCAGCAAATAGATTTGTGGTGATTTTCACAATAGTACATGTGTTGATGGGTAAGCTCCCAATAGCGCTCAGGAAAATATGCATGTTCATCACCTGTGCATATGAAGTGGCTATAATGGAAGATACAATCACTAAATTCTGCATACTCCTTATTTTGTTCTGGGTTGATATTGTCAGACATGGTCTTTCTTGAATGGAATGACTCGTTACTTGTACATTGACTAGAATGTTGGTGGAAGAAGGATGATTTGTTTGCAACCATTTTTTCAACTCTAATTTTCTCAACACAAAGGGACATTTATCATAGTCATAGCAACATGATTATTTTAAAATGGAATACACCAAGGAGTACCATCTGAAATATTGACTATTTACAATCATGAATAGTTAACCTTAATCAAATAGCTCTTTTTTTATCAGCATGTGTAGTCTCTGTGTATATGAAAAATGAATGAAATATCAAGTTAAAATAAAATAGTGAACAAAAATTCAAATTCAAGGCCTAATTTATCAAGAGCAACAAACATTAGGATGAAATAAAAATTATTAAGACTATAGAAAAATCATTAGGACTATAGAAAAATCATTAAGACTAGAAAATCAAGTTCTAGAAAAATCATTACGACTATAGAAAAATCATTTAGACTAAAAAATCAAGCTCTAGAAATGGATGGTTATGATGCTTTGCCATTACAAAAATTGAGCATTCATCATTTGGTACTTCTTGGTGTATTCCATTTAAGCTTTTCAGTTGTCGTCTTTATGTGCATGTTCTTTATGTGTTTGGCTTCTCTCCCTCGCAAGGGATATGTCGATAGGTAATTGATTTGAAAGCACAATGATTTGACAGTCTTTTTTCAAGATAGGCGTAATCATCCTGCCAACCTTAATTAGAAAAATTTGTGATATATGTCAAGTACTTATAATCAGTATACCCAACAAATAGAGACTTAGTAGTAAAAGCATGTCCTTTGGTTTACTAGTTTACTTATAATCAGTATGTCCTTTGGTTTACTAGTTTACTTATAATCAATATGTCCTTTGGTTTACTAGTTTAATCTAGTTTAAGAATGGTTTGTTTCATGTTTGAATGTACCATTGAATGAAGCTTGGCTATATTAAGTACAATCTTAAGACTCGTGACTCTTCAAATTCTCTTGTTTCCTTCAAACCTCCAAACATGTGTACTATGAGATTTCCTCCAACAAATGGACTTGTGATTATTTTCACAATAGTACATGTGTTGGAAGACTACTCAAAGTACTGCTTAGGAAAATTTGAATGTTCATCACCTGTGCATATAAGAGTTGATCATAGAAGGTATATGCATAGGTGAAAAACATGCATATTTGACCAAGCAATATTGGGAGCTAGACCCAACAACAAATAGATTTGTGGTGATTTTCACAATAGTACATGTGTTGCTAGGTATAAGCTCCCAATAGCGCTCAGAAAAATATGCATTTTCATCACCTGTGCATATGAAGTGGCTCTAATGGAAGATACAATCACTAAATTCTACATACTCCTTATTTTGTTCTGGGTTGATATTGTCAGATATGGTCTTTCTTGAATGGAATGACTCGTTACTTGTACATTGACTAGAATGTTGGTGGAAGAAGGATGATTTGTTTGCAACCATTTTTTCAACTCTAATTTTCTCAACACAAAGGGACATTTATCATAGCCATAGCAACATGATTATTTTAAAATGGAATACACCAAGGAGTACCATTAGAAATATTGACTATTTACAATCATGAATAGTTAACCTTAATCAAATAGCTCATTTTTTTATCAACATGTGTAGTCTCTATGTATATGAAAAATGAATGAAATATCAAGCTAAAATAAAACAATGAACAAAAACTCAAATTCAAGGCCTAATTTATCAAGAACAACAAACATTAAGACGAAAGAAAAATCATTAAGACTATAGAAAAATCATTAGGACTATAGAAAAATCATTAAGACTAGAAAATTAAGTTCTAGAAAAATCATTATGACTATAGAAAAATCATTGACTAGATAATCAAGTTCTAGAAATGGACAGTTCTGATGCTTTGCGATTACAACAATTGAGCATTCATCATTTGGTACTTCTTGGTGTATTCCATTTAAGTTTTTCAGTTGTCGTGTTTATGTGCATATTCTTTATGTGTTTGGCTTCTCTCCCTTGCAAGGGATACATGGATAGGTAATTGATTTGAAAGCATAATGATTTGACAGTCTTTTTTCAGGATAGGCGTAATCATCCCACCAACCTTAATTAGCAACATTTGTGATATATGTCAAGTACTTATAATCAGTATGCCCAAAAAATAGAGACTTAGTAGTAAAAGCATAAGGTTTCACATCCACATCCACCCTAGTAAGTATTAGAGCCTTTCAAATTTGTAAAGAACACAAACTTTGCAAATCAAATTGATATTTCATTAAAACCTATGTTCTTGATCAAACTCTTAAAGATTAAAACATGAAACCATCAAGTTCTTCACTTGTGTTCTTCATGGTTGGGGAAGTTGTGATGGAGTTATATGTAACCTTTGGAATTCATTGTACAATAGACTTAAGCCTGGAGTGTATAGTAGGAACAGAGATTCAATAAAAATAGAAGTTTAAATCTACAAGTCCATTGTGTTATGCATTGTTGAAAGGATTCTTTACTTATTGTTTTGGTTCCTAAATTCAAGGATGGAATAGTAAGCAATCTCCAAGCATTGTGAGCACTTTAAAATTATATTCCTTACGTTTTAACTGGTAAAACTAGTGATTGTCCCAAGTAATGTTTTTAATCCTTTGAAGTTTCTCGTGAACCTGATGTAAGTTGATTGGATTAAGAAATTTAGGGATCCAATAGGACTTTAGGGGAGTTCAATAAATATTTTGGAATACTCAAAGGAACTATTAGCATGACTGTTCCTTCATCTACAGCGAGTTAGACTGAATTTGCTAAGTTTTTCCTTTGTTTGAAGAGTATTTTGTAATCTATTTCCTTTCCATGGACCCAAAGGCCTAGGACCCATGGAAAGAGGATACTAACAATGTATTATACAACTCTAATGTTCTTGACTTGCAAAGATTTGAGAAAGTAAAGAGAACACTGGCTGGAACAGTGTGTTCCTTAAGGGAATTGATAGCTAGGGAGTAGCAGTGAGAGTTTGGCCCTAAGGGTGAGGCATTTTTATGATTTGGATAGTCATATATTGGTATACTAATGGTCTAAATAGTCATGATAAGTGCCTCTCAAACCTCTCCAAACATGTAAGATTGTCTTTAAATACTTTATTGATCTCTTCTAAACATTAACCAAATCAAAACTACATTTTAATAAGTGGATAAGTGAATAAGTCAAACCACTAGTCTCCAAAGCATTCAATAAGTGAAAATGAATGTTTGAAAACTACTCCCAACAATTCTTAAACAAAATAAAGTATGTTTAAGAATTGTTGGGACTGGTCCTTTGGCGTGTATTAAATAGAACAGAATTTTCAGCATATTATTATCATTCTATTTCTTTTAATCTACTGGTGTCATGCCCTAGCCCATACTTTATCTCCATTATTTGATGTTATTCATAGTTTTGAAATGTTGACTGAGGTTATCAAATGGAAAAAATAGAAAAAAACAATTTAACATGAAAAAAATTTACAAAACTGAACCAATGACATGTTTACAACAAAGAAATATAATGATAATAATATGCTGAAAATTCTATTCTATTTAATACATGTCAAAGGACCAGTTATATGAAATTGTCAATCACATAGCATTTCATTGTTGTATGAGTGGATTGTGCAGGAACAGTTAACATTAAACAAGGAGCAAACTCCTCAACACATCTTGAAAATGATTGAATTCAATAATAAATGAAACCTAACACCAACATTATTCCTTCCATTCACTTCTACCAAGAATAAATCATTTAACCCATTCAACATTACATATAATCATTAGACAGTTACATTTCCTGACTGTGTAGAGGAACAATCACGACCAAAATGATCAAAAGTACTTTCACCCTTGTACAAGCTATTCCAAACTTCAAGTAAAATGAGAAATATGTTATATCAGATCATTCATATTTATAGTAACCATTCAAAGGATCATTTTGTCAATGAACCCTCTAACTGTACCCCTGCGGCAGAGAAAGGAAACCTCAAAATAAAGAAAGGAAATTTAGTAAAACTAGTCTATGTCATTTTTTGTGAGGGTACAGTCATGATAAGTGCCTCTCAAACCTCTCCAAACATGTAAGAATGTCTTTAAATACTTTATTGATCTCTTCTAAACATTAACGCATGGGCAGTCAAACCAGTAGTATCCAAAGCATTCAATAAGTGAATATGAATGTTTGAAAACTTTCCTCTCAACTTCCCCAACCACTCCTAATCAGTTAGAGGGATTAGTTTAGTGTTTAGACACTAAAACTTCTTAAACATACTTTATCTGATATGATGAATTGTAATATCAACAAACGTGAATCCAAAAAATTTAAAACAGTGA
Organism: Chamaecyparis obtusa; assembly: GCA_027943335.1. Taxonomy (NCBI): domain Eukaryota; kingdom Viridiplantae; phylum Streptophyta; class Pinopsida; order Cupressales; family Cupressaceae; genus Chamaecyparis; species Chamaecyparis obtusa. The sequence goes on along the minus strand of BSBK01005284.1, from coordinate 710,339 downwards.
ATCGATATCCTTAAGCACAAGCACCAATAACATCAAATAATGGAGATAAAGCATGGGCTAGGACACGACACCAGTAGAATGCATTCATTTCAGTGAGCATTCATGATCAAATAAAATGCAATGCATTTGAAATTTGCAGTCAAATATGATGCCAGAGGCTCGAAAGACATTGCATGTCAAAGATACCAATCAAAGATGAAGAAATCACATTCCTTCTCTCGTGCTCAGCTTGCACGAAGGAAGATTTGATAGCCAAATATTCCTTGTACCACACAAAGAACATGTCATTGGTTTAGTTTAGCATGTTATTATCATATCAAATAAAGTATGTTTAAGAATTGTTGGTAAGGATAGGAATAGTGGAGATTCTAGAAATATCCCTCTAATCAATTAGGAGTGGTTGGGGAAGTTGGGAGGAAAGTTTTCAAACAATCATATTCACTTATTGAATGCTTTGGAGACTACTGGTTTGACTATCCATGTGTTACCAGTGACTGAGATTCATTAAAGAATACAAAACCCTTCATTTTGGGTTATTGTGTGTGGATTCATCCGCTTTAGCTAGGAAGATCAAGAAGATGGGGCAGGAGGACATTGTGGTAGAAGAAGTATTTAAATATATTTACATGTCTCCTATCCATGAAATTGAGACTATAGGTGATGAAGTGATGAACTACAACTGATTGAGAACATGATTGAAGAACTATAAGTGATTGGAGATCACCAAGCATTGAATGGTTATGTGAGATAATTGAATTAGTTTTATGTTGTCATTGATGTCAACTAGTTTTGATAGTACTTATCATGATAGTTGCAAACATCTACACATCTATAAAAGAGAGGAGAAATATGAAGAACCGAGATATCTACATTGAGGAAGATGGATATGACAGATGAGGATAAGGAATACTCTTGGTAACTTATTGATGAGTCTATGACTTCATATTGTTGACTTGATTATGTTGCATTAATCTGGAAGCAAATTGTTGCAAAGTAGTGTGGTCGGTTAATAAAGCATTCCAGTATACACTGAGTAGTGTAGTGTATACCGAGCATAGTATCAACCGAGCTTGTGTTCACCAACACATTTCTTTGTTAACCGAGTATGGACAAAAGAACTAAATGATTAGTTTAGCCGATAATATTGATGAGATGGAAAGTACCTCGTAATTTACTGAATGTTGATGAATTGAATAGTAATATTGATTAGAGGATTTGAATGAGCATAATATAGATTTGAACATCTGCAATAGAAGTTTTATTGTAATAAAATCACCTATTGTTATAGTTTAACCATTGTAAAAAGATAAATCTCTTAACCGAGTAGACTTGAAAGTCTTGTAATGTCATTCATAGAATGTACATTTGTTATCCTATCAACCCCATAGTGAATGCTAGTTGGACGATAATGGTTAGTGTTAAATCCTCTAACAAGGTCACACCTTACAGTGTGTTTTCTAACCTTTAACAAGGTTGGGTCTTCACCGACCTCACTTCAGAAGAGTGAACAATTTTTGGGTTGCCGGTCCCAAGTGGTTTTTTCCTTAACAAGGTTTCCACGTTAAATCTCTTGTGTCATGTGTTGATTGTTTTTTATCATATTTTTCATGTTGCATATTTGATTTGATTGGTAATCACTATAAATTATTAACTGGTAATCAGTAAAAGCACATACAGTCTAGTATTATTGTTTACCGAGTTGCAGAATAAGCTAAATTTGTTTTGAAGTTTTACATTTTGTATTTGGGACTATGGATAACTGATTCACCCCCCTCTAAGTTATTCTAACAATTGGTATCGAAGCTCTTTGGTTTCTTAGAACATAAAGATCACAAAATGTATAAGAGGGAAGTGCCAAAGTTGAACAAGGACAACTTTACAATATGGCAAAGCTGAATGAGACTTCATATATCTAGAATTGGGAATTCTACCCTCACCCTATTGGATAATGGCTGCTTAGCACCGCCTAGAGGACCTTTGACTCTTGATTAGTTAAGAGATAGACATGAGCACAATGTCAGTATGATGGAGATTGCTGCTACTCTAACAAATGCTGAATTTGAAGATGTCAAATATTGCACTACCTCAATGGATATGTGGGACAAACTGAATCTAGTTTACAGTGGTGATGCAAATGTTAGAAGAGCCAGAGCTGAAATTTTAAGAGGAAGATTCGATGATATGAAACTGAAAGAAGGTAAAAACATAGTGCAGTACACCAATAGAATAAAGGAAGTAGTTAATGCTATCAGAGGATCTGGTGGTGTCATTTCTGAAGAAACAGTGGTAAGTAAAATCTTGAGAACCTTATTGCTGATTTATGCTATCAAAATATCTACAATACACGAAATGAGGTCTATACCAATAGTACTCTCACTCTTGATAGTCTGATCAGTAAGCTTACAACTTTTGAACTGGATGATTTTGATAATAGTGGTGTACCGTCTGTTGAGTCTGCTTTCATGACTTCTCTGAAGATCGGTAAATCTAGTAGTAGAAGTAATAATGATGGTAATGACAGTAATACTGATGATGAACTTGATGAGCTTGAAGCTCTTATGGCTAGAAGGTTACCTAAAGTAAAAGGTAGATATAGAGGTAAATTACCTTTAGCATGTTTTAACTACAAAGAAGTTAGTCATATTGTTGCTAGATGTCCAAACAGGAAGGAAGAGAATAGAAACAAAGATCGATATGGCGAAGGAAGCTATGGGAGAAGGAACAATAGAAGTTACTGACACTACAATAGAGACAACTAAGACAACAATGATAAAGGCAAAAAGGTATGCTACATTGCTAATGAGAATGATACTGAGACTGACATAGATGATGATGTTGAAGTTATGTTTGTCGCAATGAAGGATGAATCTGAGGAAGAAGAAAGGTATGTAGAGATAGCACTTATCTCTAAAGTTAATAAAAATGATACATGGATCATAGAGAGTGGTTGTACCCATCACATGACTGGTGATGAAGAAAAATTTGATCAACTTGAGGAATATAATGGAGGATATGTAAAAATGGGCAATGATACGCCTTGTATGGTTAGAGGAAAGGGATCCTTACTGATAAATGATAAAATTAGATGTGACAATGCTTATTGGGTAGAAGGACTAAATTATAATTTTCTAAGTGTGTCACAACTTAACAATTCAGGCCACCGTGTAGCTTTTGAGAGCAAGAAATTGAAGATATTTGATGAAAGAGGAAAACTTATTGGAACAGGAGTACAAACAAAAGGTAACTTGTTTTATCTTGATAATGATATGTCTTCTTGTTTAATGATGAAAGATGAGGATGCATGGTTATGGCATAAAAGGTTATGTCATGTGAATTTTGATAACATGATCAAGATTAATAAAAAGAAAAAGGTTAGAGGTCTACCTAGCCTGTAAAAGCCGGATCATGTAATGTGTCATCAATGTCAGAAAGGCAAGATCACAAAATCTAGTTTTAAGAGAAAATATTATTCAACAAAGAAAATTTTGGAGCTAGTTCACATCGACCTATGTGGTCCCATGAGAACACAGAGCTATTATGGAGATAGGTATTTCATTTTGTTTGTTGATGATTATACTAGATTGATGACTGTGATGTACTTAAAAGAAAAATCAGAAGCATTTAAGACGTTTAAATGGTATAAAGAAAAAGTAGAGAAAGAAACTGGGAAGGAACTAAAATGCTTAAGATATGACAGAGGTGGTGAATTTATTTTTGATGAATAAACTAACTATTGTAATGAGCATGGTATAAAAAGATAGGTTTCTGCACTGAGAACACCTCAACAGAATGGCATTGTTGAAAGGAGGAATAGATCAATAGTAGACTGTGCAAGGACACTCATGATAGGGAAGAATGTTGCTCAGACATACTGGCAAGAAGTAGTTAGCACAACTGTTTATGTTATGAATCGAGTACAACTAAAGAAGGACACTAACAAGACACCCTATGAGTTATGGTTTGGTCACAAACCGACTGTAAGTTATTTCAGAATTTTTGGAAGTAAATGCTTTATTCTGAAAGATGAAAGGAATGGAAAGTTTGACTCAAAAGGTGATGAAGGGATATTTCTTAGATATTCCACTAAAAGCAAATCATATAAGTGTCTAAATAAAACTACTAATAAAATGATTGAAAGTACTAATGTCAGGGTTGATGAGTTTGATGATAAGAACAGTGAAGAGAGCACCAGGGAACTGGAAGATTATGGTAGATTCACATACATTGAACATCTAGAGCATCTACCAAAGCCATAGACTGTGTCAATCAGGCATCAGGAAAAACAATATCGACGATCAAGAAAACAACACCGACGATCAGGAAGGGGCTACTGAGCAAGTGAATGAACCTAAACAGGATGACCAATAAAGAAGAGATCATGTACTAGCAAGATTTTTTAGGAGACATCATCATGAGAACCAAATCATTGGCGACAAGCAAGATGGCATGCAAACAAGGAGTAAGACAAGACAAGTTACATGCTTAGTTTGTGAATTTGAACCAAAAAATGTTAAAGTTGCTTTGGAGAATGAAGAATGGGTAAATGCAATGAATGAAGAGATAGAATAGATAGAGAAAAATAAGACATGGACCTTAGTACCTAGACCTAAAGATAAGAATGTTATCGGTACTAAATGGATTTTCAGAAACAAGCTGAATGAAAATGGAGAGGTAAATAGAAATAAAGCCAAACTAGTTTGCAAGGGGTATGCTCAGGAGGAAGGAATAGATTATGGTGAAACCTTTGCACTTGTTGCTAGACTAGAAGGAGTTCGAATGTTATTGGCTTATGCAGCACATAAGAAGTTTAAATTTTATCAAATGGACATCAAGTCTGCATTTCTGAATGGGATACTTGAAGAAGAAGCCTACATAGAACAACCAGAAGGGTTTGTTGATCCAGAGAAGAAAGACATGGTATGTAGATTACATAAAGCTTTATATGGTTTAAAGCCAGCACTAAGAGCCTGGTATGGAAGGCTGCATACTTATTTGTTAAGTATTGGATTTGTTAGAACCAGTGAGAACAGCAATTTGTATATGAAAGGTGAGTTTGATGACACTATTTTAATTTCTGAAATATTTGTGGATGATATTATTTTTGAAGGACAAGATCACATATGTAAATCATTTGTTGATGAGATGAGAAAAGAATTTGAAATGTCTATGTTTGGAGAGATTAAGTTCTTTCTAGGACTGCAGGTTATTCAGCAGAATGATGGGATTTTCATCACACAATCCAAGTATATCAAGGAAGTACTGAGAACATTTGGCATGGAAGATGCTAAACTAGTTGGAACACCGATGGTCACAAGATGAAAACTAACTAAATATGATGAAACTACAGAGGTAAACCATACATTGTACCGATCTATGATTGGTAAGTTGATGTATGTAGTGCACAGTAGACCAGATATTGCACATGTTGTGGGGATTGTTGCAAGATTTTCTGCAAATCCTAGGGAGTCACACATGGTTGCTACAAAGAGAATCTTAAGATACCTAAAGAAAATAGAGGATTATGGATTATGGTATCCTAAGGATGGAAAATTTGAACTCAAAGTTTACACCGACGCTGATTGGGCTGGAAATGTGGATGACAGAAAAAGTACCACCCAAGGAGCATTTTTCTTTGGTGAAAGACTTGTTACATGGACAAGCAAGAAGCAATCTTGTATTTCCCAGTCTACAGCCAAAGCAGAATATGTTGTTGTTGCTACAAATTATTCAAATATTGCATATATTAAGCAAGTGTTGGAAGGGATGAATGAGGTAATCACTGAGCCAGTGATTATATATTGTGACAACACTAATGCAATTAACATTTCAAAGAATCCAGCGATGCATTCCAAAACAAAGCACATATCTATCAAGTATCACTACTTAAGAGAACAAGTACATGAGAAGCAAGTTAAATTAGAGTTTGTTACATCAAAAGAACAACTTGTAGACATATTTACCAAGCCTCTATCAAAGGATACATTTGAATACTTGAGGACTAGACTTGGGGTTCGTCCCCTGTCTACCAATCACTAAAATGATCTGGAGGTTGCATCAACCTAATCTTATCAAAAGATCATTCATGTTGATGCAGCATCATTCACACTTTGGATTTTGTCTAAGGTTGTGAAAAGGTTGAAGAACTAAAATAGAATTGCATAACAGTATACAAAGATACAGAAAATGCACCAGACAATAGTGAGTTACTTGGCTACTAAAAGAGTTGTATGTTTATTTGTTTCTTTGGCATTGTTTTCAAAGGGAGAGAGATCTCAATATGAAATAGAGACAAAGAGAGAAAGTTAATGAGAGATTAGAAAGTTAGGGAGAGCATTAAAGATCAGTTACTAAGAATAGAAGAAGGAATATGAGAGATGCAAAGATCATATCTGTAGAAGCTAGTCTGCACTTGCAATGTTGTTAAGTAACGTAGTGATTAAACATATTAAGCTAGGGAGAGCTCATACCGAGCTATACAATATTTGTTTACAAAGTTTTAGAATACATGTTTAGTATGTGTATGGTATACTTCATATTGCTTGAGTTGCCATCAATTCCAAAGGGAGAGATTGATGAACTACAACTGATTGAGAACATGATTGAAGAACTATAAGTGATTAGAGATCACCGAGCATTGAATGGTTATGTAAGATAATTGAATCAGTTTTATGTTGTCATTGATGTCAACTAGTTTTGACAGTACTTATCATGATAATTGAAAACATCTACACATCTATAAAAGAGAAGAGAAAGATGAAGAACTGAGATATCTACATTGAGGAAGATGGATATGACAAATGAGGATAAGGAATACTCTTGGTAACTTATTGATGAGTCTATGACTTCATATTGTTGACTTGATTATGTTGCATCAATCTATTATGGAGATGGAAGCAAATTGTTGCAAAGCAGTGTGGTCGGTTAATGAAGCATTCTAGTATACAACAAGCAGTGTAGTGTATACCGAGCACAGTATCAATCGAGCTTGTTTTCACCGACGCATGTCTTTGTTAATCGAGTATGGACAAAAGAACTAAATGATTAGTTTAGCCGATATTATTGATGAGCTAGGAAGTACCTCGTAATCAGGTGAAAGATAAAGTGTGTTATGAGATCAACGGCTAGCAAAATTCAAAGAAAATCTAAATGATGGAAACAAAATGTATCACTGACACAACTACCAAGGAAAGCTTAAGTAGAAAAACCAATGAAGGAGATTAAGTGGCAAAATCTGATGGATGAAAATAAAATGGTTTACTTATCTATTTAAGAGACTAGGGTTTCATTATGAAACTAATGCTAGAGGAAGAAAACTTCAAAGATATCGCATGAACAAGCTTCATGCATGTCTGATCAAACTGGTTGAAGGAGAACCGAACTGCAGAGTTAACAGAGTGTCAAAGAGTTTTTACCGAGGGACAGTAAGTTACTAAATGTTGATGAATTGAATAGTAATATTGATCAAAGGATTTGAATGAGCATAATATAGATCTAAACATCTGCAATAGAAGTTGTATTGTAATCATATCACCTACTGTTACAGTTTAACCATTGTAAATAGATAAATCTCTTAACTGAGTAGACTTGAAAGTCTTGTAATGTCATTCATGAAATGTACATTTGTTATCCTATCAACCCCATAGTGAATATTGGTTGTACGATAATGGTTAGTGTTAAATCCTCTAACAAGGTCACACCTTATAGTGTGTTTTGTAATCTTTAATAGGGTTGGGTCTTCATTGACCTCACTTCAAAAGAGTGAACAATTTTTGGGTTGCCAGTCCCAGGTGGTTTTTCCCTTAACAGGGTTTCCACGTTAAATCTCTTGTGTCATGTGTTAATTGTGATGATTGTTGGTTATCATATTTTTCATGTTGCATATTTGATTTGATCGGTAATCACTATAAGTTATTAAATTTTAATCGATAAAAGCACAGATAGTCTAGTATTATTGTTTACCGAGTTGCAGAATAAGCTGAATTTGTTTTGAAGTTTTACATTTTGTATTTGGGACTGTGGATAACTAATTCACCCCCCTCTTAGTTATTCTAACAATGAAGACCATGTTGAGGATGAGGGGGGTCTTAATCAAGGAGGGGCAACAAGAAGCAACAGAAAAGTTTTCAGGAGTTTGGAACAACATTTCAGAATCCATGAATGGTATGGGTAAGGTGACCTTCATTCTTGATCGTGACTTCAATGAAACATTTGATATGGCTGATAAGAAGAAGGATCACTTGTTGATAGTGTTCCTTGAGGGAAGGGGGATTGTGAAAGACTTTTTATCATTGTATTGTGTATTTCCAATATGTTTGGATGCAGTGAAGACCAGGAGAATGAAGGATCACTCACTAATTGCATGAAAACCCAGTTTTGAAGGGTCACTGGTTGAGGGGACAGTCAAGGTCTAAATGTTGATAGTGTTCCTTGAGGGAAGGGGGATTTTAAAAGACTTGTTATCATTATATTGTGTGTTTCCAATATGTTTGGATGCGGGGCAGAATAGGAGAATGAATGATCACTCACTAATTGCATGATAACCCGATTTTGAAGGGTCACTGGTTGAGGGGACAGTCAAGGTCTGAATGTTGATAGTGTTCGTTGAGGGAAGGGGGATTATGAAATACTTGTTATCATTTTATTGTGTATTTCCAATATGTTTGGATGCAGGGCAGACCAGGAGAATGAAGGATCACTCACTGATTGCATGATAACCTAGTTTTGAAGGGTCACTAGTTGAGGGGATAGTCAAGCTCTACATGTTGATAGTGTTCCTTGAGGGAATGGGAATTGTGAAAGACTTTTTACCATTATATTGTGTATTTCCAATATGTTTGGATGCAGGGTAGACCAGGAGAATGAAGAATCACTCACTGATTGCATGATAACCCAGTTTTGAAGGGTCATTGGTTGAGGGGACAGTCAAGGTCTGGATGTTGATAGTGTTCCTTGAGGGAAGGGGGATTGTGAAAGACTTGTTGTCATTGTATTGTGTATTTCCAATATGTTTGGATGCAGGGCAGACCAGGAGAATGAAGGATCACTCACTAATTGCATGATAACCCTATTTTGAAGGGTCACTAGTTGAGGGGACAGTCAAGGTTTGGATTTTGATAGTGTTCATTGAGGGAAGGGAGATTGTGAAAGGCTTTTTATCATTGTATTATATATTTCCAATATGTTTGGATGCATGGTAGACCAGGAGAATGAAGGATCACTCACTGATTGCATGATAACCCTATTTTGAAGGGTCGGTGGTTGAGGGGACAGTCAAGATCCAGATGATTGGGCCATTCAAGGACCCTATTTCTTTGTATTAATTTCTATTCAAATTGGATGCATGGATTTCTTGTGAATTATCGGGTGCTATGTATCCTAAAACTGCATCTGTAAATCTGCATATACTTCTCTAGGGTTGTAAGCCACTTAGGGATCAAAATAGAGAAACTAAATCAAAATTGTTCTTTGTCCTATTTCCTTTTAACAAAGTCTCAACTATCAATGATATAACATTACATTTGATTCCCTAAGCTATCAATACAAATGGCGCCTAGCTAGAAGCTCGTGGTCTGTCCATTTGATAACCACAGTCAACATTTTTTAAAAATGGATATCCTTGAGCACAAGCACCAATAACATCAAATAATGGAGTTAAAGCACTATATCAAAATCATTCTTTGTCCTATTTCCTTTTAACAAAGTCTCAACTATCAATGATACAATACATTTGATACCCTAAGCTATCAATACAAATGGCACCTAGCTGGAAGCTCACGGGCTGTCCATTTGATAACCATAGTCAACATTTCAAAAAAATGGATATCCTTGAGCACAAGCACCAATAACATCAAATAATGGAGTTAAAGCATGGGCTAGGGCACGACACCAATAACATCAAATAATAGAGATAAAGCACTTGCTAGGGCATGACACCAGTAGAATGCGGTCATTTCATAGAGCATTCATGATCAAATAAAATGCAATGCATATGAAATTTGTGGTCGAATATGATGTCAGACGCTTGAAAGATGAAGAAATCACATACCTTCTCTCGCGCCCAACTTTTGCTCATTTTATCCCGCTCCTTTTCTATGCCAATCGAAATAAAAATGATTTGGCGCTTCACTTTTTTTTTATGTATACCCGAAATTGTTAGAATTCCAATGGTCAATTTAAAACCCATCGGAATACCGACATCATCGGGGCCTATTCTTTAAAAAAATAACAAATTCATTAAAAAAAATTTACCCGTCGGAAGTGTCTGTAGAAATTTGGCCCCAAATGTAGTAGTGTCATAGTTCAAATTTGTTAAATTAAAATATTACAAAATGACCTATTGGATTGGTATAAATATAAGAGACTAGGAGTTAGACACTATTTAAATTAAGGAACAATATAAATATAAGTATCATGTGCATTGTGTATTTTATTATGTATCAATATACTAGCACAAAAAGCCATAGTTTTTTTTAATATGATAGTAACTAATCCATCAAACCAAGACCAAGGCCAAAGATAAAAATTGGATAGAAAGTGGTAGTTTGAGTTGAGCTATGAATTAAAGTGCTAAGTTCAATGGTATGATTATGAAAGTTAGGAGTGTTGAAGAGCTCAATTGCACGGGGTAATAGGGGAAAATATTGAGCCATGCCACAATGAGAAAGAAGATAGGGTTACTATCTGTGTAATTATAAATTACAATAACGCAAAATCTATTGATATACGACAAAATATCATAAAAATCCTACCTTTTACAAGTATACCAATGAAACTCAAAGAAACTAAATAAAAGTACCTTATTTACTTGTTTCTTCAGCTCTATTCCATTGTTATCCTCCGTGAGATCTTGGTAACTAGTTTTTCTCTCAAAACTTTACACTTTCCAAGATGACTTCAAATGATTTGGATTGTGGTATTATAAATGCAAACCAAAATGTATTCTAGAGTGCCAAAATGCTAATGATAATGGTTATCAAGGTGCAAGATAATATGATGATGGATGAAGATGATAATATTGCCATGATAATGATTTATATGATGATTATTCTAAGATGCTAACAACTAAAATGAAAGATAACTAAACCCAAAGGCATACTTGAGTAAGCTTCAAATTTACTAAATCTCAGTTATGCTTAAAATCTCCAAGAACGCTAGATGCTAATTAGTCCCAAATGAGGGAATGTGGGCTCCTTTTATAGACTTTTTATGACCTTGATCTCATGTGGTACAAATTGATGGAGAGATAACAGGAAAATGTTAGAATGTGAGAGAAAAAGAGGGGGATGTGTTCCTCCTACTTTGACAAGATGGAGGGTTGAGAGAGAGAGAGAGAGAGAGAGAGAGACTTGTCGAGCGTCTCTTTGTGGCTTATGAGATAATGGAGGAAGATGAATTCAAATTGTAGGACTCTTGTAACAAGTGACCTAGATGAGTCATCTTTGACTGGGTGATGTAGAGGTCTGGACAATTGACTAAATGAAAAGGAAGGTGGAAAAAGACTTGGTTTCATAAGGACACATAGCCAAAAGACTTAATCTTATGACACATAAGTTTTGTTCACCCTTATGTCTGGGGATACTTGTTGAAGATAAACAGACTATTTAAATAATAAAATAAGTTATTTCCCCTAGCATGTAGATGAGGTGACAGGTGAAGTGGATTGATGAGATGGATTTGACTTGGTCATATGAATGACAAGGTAATTAAATAATTTTAGGAAACTATTTAATTAATGATTTTTAAAAGACTTAGGTTTAGAAGAATAAGATAAGGTGAATCAACTAGATAAATTAAATAATTTATTTAGTGGTAGGTGAATGATCATTAATTAAATAATTAATTTTCTCAAGCCAATTATAGTTGTATACACTGTCGAACATAGTAAGGGAAGGGTATCAAGAATATTAACAATGAAAGAACCAATTACCCTTTGAATCAAACGATAAATAGTGTTACTAGCTAACATGGAAGGAGAAGGATATCAATAGTATTAATAATGGAAAAACCAATTGCCATTGAATCAAAGGATAATCCTCAATCAAAGTGTAATAATACCGTTGGAAAGGATAAATAGAGTTACTAGCTAACATAGTAGAATAATGGTATCAAGAATATAATAATGGAAGAAACAAATGTCATTAAATCAAAGAATAATTCTCAATCAAAATATAATAATATCATTGGAAAGTAGCAGATTTTGATGAGGTCACAAAAACACAACATATCAATTCTAAATTAAAACATTATAACTTGTATATAAAAAATCTGTCATATTTTAAATTCTATATTTAAAAAAAACCATTTTATTCTATTGCACTATCCAAAACCAAATTTAATAAATCCAAAACATACATATGAGATGGCAAATCGCTTATTTTAAATCTTTAAAACTAGAAACATATTTCGAGTGTGATTCCTCAAATCTCATTTTTGTATGATGCGATGGATAGATAATTTGATCACAATTTCAACACTGATATCTTTTTCTAAAAGCTAGAAAGTACTTCAAAAGCAAAACCTACTTTATTTAGATTAAAAATCCCAAATCTGTCACAACCATTAACAAGAATATGCGTCAAAAATCTGTCACAACCAACCATTATATTTGCTCCCTTATTCAGCCACATATATCCTTCATTTAAACTATACATGGCCCTGATATTTTATGTGGGCCCAAAATTTATTAAAATGTTGACAAAACTTTTGAACGAAGATGCAAAAAGTTAGTTCATCAATAGTGACTGTATAATAGGCAACTTTCATAAGGTAAAATATTCCTTGATAATTCTAATCATCTTAAAATCCACTTCTTTTAGATTTTATTTTCAAAACACAATAATGAAGCTCAGAACCATACACAAAATGTACTTTGTACTGGTTCAACTAACAAAACAACCAACCATTATGGAAGAAATTTCCAAGAAAATTCCAAGCACCAAACATACAATTGAAATTGGGAGACAATGTCATTTTCACAACTTATTAATTCTTGTCAAGTTGCCCAATGGGAGTGTGAAGTTATCATTCGGTCACTTTCTTGATGTAAATCTCATGTATATCTCCAACCTCTTCAATATAGGCTACCCCACCATGTGAAAATAAGCCAAAGTTCAAATAGCAAGACACCTCCGTGCATGAAGTACTGATTGTATCCTTGAGGCAGCTTCTTGGTAGTTTCTTGGATGTGAACCATGATAGGATTCCCTTTCCCTTACAGCCAAGACAGTTGGTATAATGTGTACATATTGTCCTTGAGGGTGTACCCACTCTGATCACGGAGAATTTAGTTGAAGACTCTTTGGAAGTGGAATAGGACAATTTGGAGTTCTTTTCAGCCATTTGTAGATATTTAATAAGTTTTTTATGGATTGATATTGGAAGTAGAAATTAAAGATGTACAAATAATTGGTCATTTTAGATCAAGAGTAAAAACTAGTTAGCCCTCCAACACTTAGCGTCGTGGTAGAAACACTTCGTTGGGTCGGATTTATTATGGATTCAAATGAGGCAAAAAATTCAAGTTTTCCAAATTCAAAAAGAAATAGCAAAATTTAATACCCCACAAGTCATTCCACATCACTAATAAACAAAAGACCATAATTAAGTTTGAGTTGGCCTAGTGGTGGAGAACTTGTGTTCTTGAAGAGGTCACAAGTTCAAATTCAACAAGGGGTGAGGTATGTATGCCTCGTTTGTAGCATAGTTAGGTGTCTCTCACAAATAATATGTGGTAGTCTCATATTATTGTCACCATATGTAGACCCAAAAACAAATAAAAAGTCTTAGGAGTATATTACACTAAGTTAGCCTTCAAATTATTTGGGCTAATTAAATAGATGCAATAAATCAACATCATTGCTTAGATTAAATCAGCAAGGTGATAATTCCAAATAAGTATCTTGAAATAAAATGTGAGGGTTAAGGGTATTTAGTTTTAGAACATATTTTATTAGATAAAATGGGAAACAAAGATCCCAACATTATTACAAAGCAAGTCAATTGGCATAGACAACTATATTAACCTCTCTTGTGGGAGTAAGATAAAATTACAATCAAGCTACCAGGCACAAACCAACACAACTACAAACAAAAGTAAGCAAAGGTTTAGGACTATTTGGTGGAATGTAACAAGCACTATTTGGTGAATAAACTATTTGTAAGGGTTGTATTGTGAAAAGAGAAACAATTGAGTGGAAACTTTGTGTCAAGTATTGTAGAATTGGGGGAAACTAAATCATACAACAACAATAATGTGCAATGGTATGTTGAAGGTATGCAATTGACCAGAGTGTAGAGTTCAAGTTACAACGAATTTTCTTCAAACTCTTCAATATTTTATTTTCACCATAACTCTAGCATTTTATCCTTTAGTTCAAATTTTCATAATGTTTTGAAAGCACTCGTATCATTCCCAATTTAAGTTATTTTTTATTTTGTCTACCCACTACAATTTCTTTTCCCTTTTCCTTTATCCTTCTTGGAATTTAGCTACAATTGTATTATGTCTTTGATTTCATGTTGATTTATACAATATAGTTATGGTCCTTTATAACGTTCACTAGGACAACATGATATTACATACTATAATTTAAAAATTTAATAGTTTCTCTATTTGTAGTTATATCATTGTCAACATTAGTTGGGTCCACCGCTTTGATTACATTGATGAAGTTCTTGAAATCAATTATATTTATGACTTCGTGTCTTTGGTAATAAATTTTCAACTATGCACCATTTATTACATCCTTCATTATTGTCCAATCTAATATTTGAAGAAAAAAAATATTATCTATTTTGTGAATTTTAAAGGGTTCAAGCCACAACATCTTGAATTTTACCAATATAATTTCTTGTTTCTCATTTTATTTTAGTAAATGTGAACCAACTTTAAAATTCATCCTTTTAGGTTATGTACAATAAGAAAAGAGATTGGGTTAAGCAAACAAGGGGTTCTAGAATGGTTATGTAGTATGACATTTAACCAATTCTTTAATTTTGCACAATCAAAAGAAAGATGACACACTAGGCTCAAGTAGTACTTAAGCGCTAAGCGGGTACAACGATCCTTCACTAATTTGTGTAATGTATGAACTAATTAGAGGGGAAATGATTGACTAATACAAGATACAAGACAAGATATGAAAAAATGATAAGTTTCAAAATATACAGTTTGATAGAAAATATATAGTAACCTACAAGTACCAAAAATAGCAACTAGTAGCAGTATTGGCCTATGATTTTAGTTTCAAGCTAATTTGAAGTGAAGAGGTCACCTAGGGAATCTTGGTCCCAAGAAGAGGTGAAAAAGATGTCATGTTCCCAACACTTTTATCTAAATTCAATTGTGGTTTGTCCATTAGATTGTACCTTCTAAATTTAGTCCCGATGCATTTGCTACTTTTTCATGCACATAGAAAAATAGAGAAAGTTTTGGGTTGAAGGGGTTTGTCTTGGTCAAACCCCAATTGATAAATCATCCCAATCAATACAAAAAATGTAAGGTAAGGTGAATATTAGATCTAATGGACTTTTCTAGAAAGGAAACTTGAAGATGTAAGGTAAATATTAGATCTACCTTGTAAATGTATATACCTCCATAAACTGATATCAAGATCGTGATGTATATGAAGATGCTCATATGCAGTTGTGTGTTTCCTTTAAATCTTGGAATGTAAATAAGAATCAAGGATACCTTTCACAAATGCATAGATTTGTGAATACTCCTCAAAGATCTTCAATGTTGTTATGATTAAGGGACTCTTGCCTTGAATAGCGGATGAAATAATGCATTTAGATGGATAAATGATCTTCTTGCTTTCTTGACAACTCTCTACTTGGCCATCATGGGAGAGAAGGTTTCTACAATAGAGAAGATTTCCTTGAAAATTCTTAAGGAATGCTTGAAAACTTGATCTCGAATGCTTGGATGCAAAATTGTACGAGAGCACTTGAAGTCTTTCTTTTGGACGTCCAAATGAGGAGAGTGATGCAATCAAGGATGGAGAATCCAATTAAGGACAGTCTGACCTTGCATCCAAACACCAACACAGCAGAAAACACAACAAGAAACCAGATCTGAAAGAAAACAGATGTCTTTATTTATCAACTAACTAATTACATGCAATGTGTCGAGCTGTAAGGCCTTCCCGGTTACGACCAATTACAATGCAAGAAATAGTTTTACAAGATCACAAAGGATCCAACACACTTCTCCTCAGCTAGCCCAGGTCTGCAACACAACAGGACATTGGTAGGCACTCCAAGAAAGATCTGAACCTGTACTCAAACTTCCAAGCAATCTTTCTGCTACCTAAGCCCGCAAGCTACTAACTTTGCTTTCACGGATCCACATATCTGCTACTCCAGCTAATGCAGTCAAGCTTAATGGATCCAATTAAGGAATGACCAACCTTGCAGCCAAACCAATAGGCAACGTAAATACAAAATAAAAACAATAGGTCTAATATGAAACAGAATTCTATATTCATGAAAATGTCGATTACATGCAATGTGTTGGGCTGTAAGGCCTTCCCGATTACGGCCAGATACAAAGCAAGTAACAGTCTACAAAATCTCGCAGGATCCAAATCTTTTCCCCAACATTAGCATCCAGCTAGTCCAAGTCTGCAATAGGCAACACACTAGTAGGCACCTAGGAAAGGTCTAAACTTGTACTCCAACTTCCAAGCAATCTTCCTTCTCCTAAGCTCACGGGCTACTAACCTTCCTTCCTTCCATCTCCTCCCCTAAACAACTACCCAAGCATCCTATAAATACTAATTCCTAGCCACAAGTCAGTTGATGAAACAATAAATCTTTACAAACAAATATTAAATGCTAAAACATCGGTCGGCCCTCTCATACCCTTACAAAATAAATAAACTCTCAAAGATGGCCCCAACGGTCATCAGATCTGCATAGAAGAATGCAACACACCAGATCTAGGTCCCCACACGTCCAACGGTCAATCCATAACACAAGGAATGCGACCCAAATTAAATGCACCAGTGGGCCAACCCGATCTATCCAAACAATCCAATCGGTAAGCAAGAACACCAAGCAACAAAAGAAATAACCAAGCACTAGCTGACCGACCACACCAAGCATGACTAAGCAACGCAGTTATCGTCGAGCGCTAGTGAATCGATGCCTTTAGTCACCGAGCATTCTTTAGAGACTAAGCATCCCGGTAACCACATAAATCGAGCAACCAATCTCGCAAACCGAGCAAGAACTCCACCAAACCAAGATCAAAACTAACAATCTACCTTCAAAGACAAACATATTTTTGGTTGATACAGGATTGCCAAGAATCCAAGGATGCTCCTGCATTAGACACCCCTAGTAAGAAAGATTTTCTCATAAGGAAATCAGGAATGCCTCAAGGGAATTAGAATAGGTATGCTGAATCTATTCTTAACCCATATCTCTTCTTGTCCTTCATCCCAAGTAGTCTTCACTTCATTCATTGTCTCATGCAGAAAGTCCTTCTGTCTTCCACTTTGTTTACTCCTCCGGTCGGTAACCGATAGCAATTGACTCTGACCACTACCGATCACCTCAATGCTTCGGTAAGGTTCATCCTTTCTAGACTCCTCAACCAACTCAGTATCATCTGCATCTCTCTATGTCATAAATGTCACCATCTATTGTACCATCTCTGCCAGCAAAAAAATATGTTTCTTAGTCTCAACAAACTCTTTAGAGATATCATTCTCCTTCTCCTTCAAACTAGATTTAACAGGAATAGTTTCATCAACCTTCTGCTCCTAAGGTTTGTCATAAGGACAACATCGGATAATTCCACATCCCTTAACCCCTATCTCCTATAAAGGTATCAGCTTATGCCGAGCTCCTTCATGCCTAACCACATAGGTATTAGCACGACCATCAAGCAAAACATTTCTGTCAAACTGCCAAGGTCTACCGAGCAACAAATGGCAAGCATCCATAGGCAATACATCACACAATATCTCATCATGGTAAGATCCAATCTGAAACTTAACCAAGCATTGTTCTTCAATTATAACCTTAGAAAAATCTTGTATCCAACTAATCTAATAAGGATTAGGATGTTTTCTTCTTTCCAAATCCAATTTACTAACCATTTCATGTGAAACAAAGTTTTTAGAACTGCCACCATCAAATATGACATTACATACCTTATCCTTGCACTTACATCTAGTTCTGAACAAATTCCTTCTTTGAACTGGTTCAGGAACACATGCAGCTAATCTCCTAGTGATAAGTGTTTCACCCTTCTCTGGAACATTCTCAATGTCTTCTTCAGTAGCTAATGCAACTCTTTTCTTAGGACACTGCCAACTTCTATGACCAGCTTCACCACAATTATAACAAGTGTCGGTGAACTCATTCTTCCACCTTCCTCTCTATTCAACATTCTTAGTAACTTGACCACTACTAGATCCTACATCAGACTTAGGATTGTGTGTGTGAATTTTGTACCTAGCTGTAGACACAACACTTCAGTAAAATATTAGAGGTTAGTTAAAATCAAAATCATGCAGTGAAATGGAAACTAATCTAACTAGGTGATTTACTGCCTTTTAGTAGGTGCGAGTATGATATTCTCAGATTAGATCAAGATCAGTGACCTTGACAAAACCTAAACGAAGGATTTGAATGCAGAATCTAGATATGAGATGAATGCAAATTAATCTATATTTTTGGATTTTCTATGCAATAAGATGAAACAAATTGATATAAATCTATTCTATATGAGAAACTGATATGACATGCAATTAATCTAACAATGATATGCTAAATGATATGAATGCTTAAAACAATGAAAATCTCACAACAGCTTTGATTCGCAAAGATTGATTCTTCGATCACCAATTTGCCAGCGTGAGGATGCAATTCATGGATGGATGGATGGATCCAAAATGAAGAGCTGAGGCCTTAATTTATAGAAATCCAGGACTTTGGAGGTGCATGGAAAAAGCCATAAATCACTCTTGATAAACTCAGGTTGATTTTTGAGTTATCAAGAATTTAGAGATAGATTAACTCACAAAATCATGCAAATCAGCTTTTTGATTTAAATCAAAAGTTGAGATCAGCTTTCAACTCAAAAGAGAGTTGAGTTTATTTTTAAAACAACTTGAATTGATTTTCTGATTTAAAGTTTAACTATTTTTTGGATGTGCATAACTAATTATGAATTAATTAATTAAATAAAGTGATTTATCCTCAACTTAACTGATTTTAAAAATAAAACAATTGATTTATGGGTTAATCAATTATTAAATCAAACTTTTATTCAAAAACTATATTATTAAATTTGACAATTGACATTAATTAATTAAATAAGAATTTAATCAATTAGTCATAGGATATTTGATTTATTGTCAAAATGAAATAATACAATTTAGGAATAAATATAATTAAATCCAATTAAATAATTAAGTGGCAGTATTAAATCTAATTAATTAAATATTTAGAATATTCAATTAATCAAACTTTAGGATAAATAAGATTTATCGCCAAATAATCATTAAATTAAAGATAAATAGGAATAAGGAATATTCCCCGATGTAGAATTTAGGATAATCAATTTAAGATTCGATAATGTGTCGATGTGCCTTAGGTTAGGACTTTTGATGTTGATTTCGTTCAATGTGTCGATATAAGAGGTTAATGAACATATAGCCCATTTTTGGGGTATTACATTTTGGCCCTCTTTGAATTATTGTGCGAAGCGCAGTGGTTCAAAGATAGTCTGTGTATGATGTTTGAAACTGATGTTTCAAATTGGAATTGATATGAAGCAGAAACTGATTGAAATTGATGTGAAGATATTAGGTCTTGAATTACCAAAGATAATGTTAACTATAACAGCAATGAACCGATGATTGCGACGAAGTGTCAAAATGCCTAATTCTGAACCTTATGATTGCGAAGAAGTGAGTGACCAATTCCAGACCCGATTGTCGATAAGAATCACATTGGTATCACATCTAAACCCTTCAGTTACGAAGAACCAAGGAAATAACACTAATGAACCGATGGTTATGAAAGACTGATACAGTTTACAAGATTAAGAGAATACCAGATTGATATGGATCTCGATGAATCTAATATGCCCCAAGCGATGATTGATTTTCCCCAAGCGATGAGGTCTTTTTGATGAATCAGCAACTAGACGTGGTTGTTGTCTTGATTACTAAGGAAAGATTTGATTTCAAATTTAGATTACAGACTTTGAATGATGTGTAATACCATGCCCCCTTCGGGATTAAAATTGAAATCTGACAAGAAAAGTTAGTGTTATAGTTTAGAAGCATGTTAATTGATTTGAGAAGTGGTTATACACATTTGAGAACGCGTTCTACATCATTTGGAGGTCTACAAGACCAAGTTTGACTAGGTTAAACCATGAGTTGACCATAGTTGACCAAGTTGAAATTTTGATAGTTTGATGTAAGATAATCAGTTAAGTTGAATTCTAGATTTTTGTGATGATTGAAGGTCGATTATGCAAGCAAATTGATAATATAAACGATCTCTCGAAAAAGGATTCTACTTGCTATTTCATTGGATGGACCTTCATGTAAGATTCAGCTCTTGTAGTCATGTTTAGCATTTTTGGTCTTGAAGAATCGTTTAAGTGTTCAAGCAATTTGTGAGATCATGCAAACATGCAAAATGCAAAGAGATATGCAAAATGAAATGCAAACCTAAGACTTAGGACCTATTCACTGATCATGTGTCGGTCATTCTCATCATTGAACTTTTAGGTAACTGGATAAATCAATACAATCTCCACTAGTTATGAAACCATAGACATATGAATATCGATTTGTATGCACAGGAATCAATACAACAGCCACTAGTTAGGCAACCATGGAGATATGAATATTGATTTTGTTTTTGGAATGTCAGATTAGATATAAGCACCAAGGCATAAGCGCCAGGATGACCTGAATATCATGTCCATTTTTATATATCAATTTGTATAAGCATCAAAACATAGACGTTGTGATGACCAGAATATGCCTTGCATTACAAACACATCAAACAGCCAAGAGATCATTCTAAATCCAATGTGAATTACCCGTAGTGATCCTTTATCGTTCACATCCTTAGGTAAGATCACATTTCATAATAGGAGAAAGAACGCACTCAAAAAAAGACAATAGTTAGATCAAACTTCTTTGAATTTTCTGGGTATCAATGGTTTTACCACCTTGGTTCCTATTGTTCTATTTTCCTTCATACTTCCTATTCAGCTTCTCTTCAATCTTTAATGCCATCTTATAAGCATCATCGATTGTTGTCATCCACACAGTAAGTAACTCTTCCTGAATACTAGGTCTCAAACCATAGACATACCTAGCAACCTTCTCTTTATAAGCTTCCAAATGACCAGTCCTAATCAGGATTCTATAAAACTCCTCGGTATACTCTTGTACCAATTTGTTAGTTTTCTTCAAAGCTTGCATCTTCTTAAACATGTCCAATTCATAATCCACCAGAATGAATTGCTTCTTCAACTTGTCAACCATTTGGTTCCACTTAGTGATCTTCTCTCTTCCTCTTCTACCTCTTTCCAACTGAACTTCTCTCCGCCAAATATTTGCATGACCTTTCAACTTAGTCTTTGCAAATCTAACCCTGTCAGGATCTTCTATTTCTTCATACTCAAAGTATTCATCAATCTCATTGATCCAATCAATCAATTCTTCAGGCCTAAGGCTTCCAGCAAATGCAGAAACTTCAATCTTAGGTCTCTTCCCAATCTTAGACAGCTTTCAAAATTTGATTCTCCTCAAAATCTCTAGCTTCTTCAACAACTTCTTCAAAATGTTTTTCATCATCACTATCCTCTTTCAAGGTAGGCTTCTTCTTTCTCAATTCCTCTTGTAGGTCTTGCACTTGTTTTTGCAAAGCCCTAAAATCATCAAGACAGAATTCACCCGTAGCTTCCTCTTCTTCAAAGATCTCACGGTTTCTCCTTGGAGGCATCTTCAAATCAAGATCTAGATACACAAGATCCACTTGGCTCCAACAGGAACAGACTTTGCTCAAACAGGAACAAACTTCTCTCTAATACCACTTAATGCAATCAAGCTTAGTGGATCCAATTAAGGACTGACCGACCTTGCAGCCAAACTAATATGCAGTGAAAATACACAACAAAAACAATAGATCTGATATGAAATAGAAGTCTATATTCATGAAAACACCGATTACACGCAACATCGATTGCACGCAGTGTGTCGGGCTATAAAGCCTTCCCGGTTACGTCCAGATACAAAGAAAGTAATAGTCTACAAGATCTCGTAGGATCCAAATCTTTTCCCCAACATCAGCATCCAACTAGTCCAGGTCTACAACAGGAAGCACATTGGTAGGCACCCAAGAAAGATCTAAACTTGTGCTCCAACTTCCAAGCAATCTTCCTTCTCCTAAGCTCACAGGCTACTAACCTTCCTTCCTTCCATCTCCTCCCCTAAACAACTACCCAAGCATCCTATAAATACTAATTCCTAGCCACAAGTCAGCTGATGAAACAATAAATCTTTACAAACAAATATTAAATGCTAAAACATCAGTCGGCCCTCTCATAGCCTTACAAAATAAATAAACTCTCAAAGATGGCCCCAACGATCATCAGACCTGCATAGAAGAATGCAACACGCCAGATCTAGGTCCCCACACATCCAACGGTCAATCCATAACATGAGGAATGCAACCCAAATTAAATGCACTAGTCGGCCAAGCCGATCTATCCAAACAATCCAGTCGGTAAGCAAGAACACTGAGCAACAGAAGAAATAATTGAGCACCAGTTGACCGACCATGCCAAGCATGACCAAGCAACACAGTTATCACCGAGCGCTAGTGAACTGACACCTTCAGTCACTGAGCATTGTTTAAAGATCGAGCACCCCAGTAAACACATAAATCGAGCAACCAGTCTCCCAAACCAAGAAAGAACTCCACCAAACCAAGATCAAAACTAACAATCTACCTTCAAAGACAAATATTTTTGGTTGATACAGGATTGCCAAGAATCCTAGGATGCTCCTGCATCACCAGCTCCCCTAAACAACTACCCAAACATCTACTTAAATACTAAACCACAGCCACAAGTCAGCTTTACAAACAATTAAATCCCAAAAGCCAATCGGTTTCCAAATATACAAATATTATATGCCAAACATCAGTCGGCTTACAAATAACTTCACAAATATTTAATTCACCAATTCAACCTCCAGATCCACATAGGATAATGCAACACACTAGATCTAGGTCCCCACACGTCCAATGGTCAATCCATAACTCAAGGAACTCGACCTAGATTAAATGCATTAGTCGGCCAAGCCGAATCTCCAAGAACAACCATCGGTAAGCCAAACTACTGAGCGTCAGGAAATACACTGAGTATCCATACCAACTGAGCTCTCCAATCATTACTGAGCACCAACAATGTTAACTGAGCACCACAGACATTTCTAAGCACTAGAAGTGCCAAGTCTCTTTCAATGACCGAGCTCCCTTCAGCGACCGAGCCACTTCAACAATCGAGCAACAGGCATAAACACTAAGACCTCATCAGTAACCGAGCACCGAGCAACAAAACACCAAGTCGTCGAGTGACCAACATCAACCAAGATCCACCAGAACTTCCAACTGAGAATCACCACCATGATCATCGAGCTCCATCGGTGAAGCCTAACAAACTTCGACCGAGAATCACCATCGAAGACTGAGAAATGCCAATCTTCTACCGAGATTACCAGCTATATGGTGAAAATGTGACCACACTTCTATGAATCCTTACATGCAAGAAAACTCAACAATGAGCCCTCACAAATCAATCCATAGCTCTCTATGCATGGAGTTGCAAGATTTGTAAAATTGCTCTCAGCTAGAGCTATAAACTCATGACCTTGCTAGTCAACCACACAATGAGAGATTCCAAATCAAAGACAAGGGAAAAAATGCCAATATCTCCAATGAAATCAATACGGATGCAATGCAATGCAAACTAATCTATGAGAATGAAAGATGCAAACTATGCTATGAAAGGAAAATACAAGTGTTACAAATCCTACTATTAAGCTATGTGAGATTAATCTATTGCATAAAGAAAATCTATACTAAAAATGCCATGATCATGCAACTATGATGTAAGAAAACAAGATAAATGAGATGCAACAACAATGTCTTCAAAGCTTGAATGCAAGAATGTCTTTAAAAAGCTCCAAATGACTTAGAAAACCTGTAGCATAACATTAGCATAAAAACCTAAGATATGAAAATAAGGAAAAGAGCTCTTCTTTTATAGAGAATGAGAATCAATGGACGATCGAGATTAAGAGGCAAAAGACTTAATCAACGATGGAGAAAAATAGAAGCTTGATCCTTGTGCACAAATATCCTCCAATGAGAAAATAAGAGTTGACTTTTGTGTCCATATGAGACAAAAAGTACTTTTTCTCTTTTTATAAAATAAGAATAATGTTTTATTTGTGCAACTTAGGATAAGAAGAAAAGTGGGGATTTTTATTTAAATAAAAGGGGAGGAAATTCCTTTTAATTAAATAAAGGCTTAGGATAAAATGATTTTATTATTTAATTAAAAGAGATTTTTAACTAATTAAAAGAGAGCATGTTAAATAAGATTTTTATTTTATTTTTCTTTTAAATTAAATAAGGCTCAAACCTTAGGAAATATTGAATTGATTATGATTTGATCAAGAAAATTGATATAATTGATATTGTTGATATTTGAAAATATTGATTCAGAGATTTGATAAATTGTTGAATGGGGGCCCAAAGTCTAGGTGACCATTTTAGGGTGCATACACCAGCCAAGTAACTGAACATCGCCAAACAGTTATCGAGACTGCCAAAATCTTCAAGCACTGAGCAATAAGCTAGGATGCTACTGCATCAGACTCCCAGTGTACAAAGAAAAGTGTGTCCCACACTTTCTCAACAAAGGGAACATCTGAAAACCACCAACTCCACTTCATCTTCACCAAAGGTTTCCATTTGTCATAGGAAAGAGAACCAATATGCAACCTAACCAATCAGCATGTCCAACATCCTGAACAAACTGAGCCATCATTCCATCACCAAGGATCAAGGAAGAATCCCATCTTAGAATCTCATCACCAGACTTATCACTGTCAACCAGCAACTCAAGTCTGTAACTAGCAAACAACATCAGCACCACAACACCAAACAAAAGCAATTCGGTAACACCAACATCACCGAGGTGTTCAACAACAGGTAACTCCATACCAATAGCAATCTAATCAAGCACAACCAAATGCTCTACAATCTCCATGTCAGACACAACTGACTGAATATGAAAACCAATCACCTCACTAGCCTCAACAAGATCAATAACATCATCATTAATCATAGGTAACTTAGCAACAAGCACAAGTTGCTCTGCAAGTTTGATGTCAGAATCCATGACCTAACCATCAAAACCAATTTCACATACCTCTTCAACCTCTAAACTGTCATAAGAATTCTTGCCAAGATATCTTCTCTCATGAACCAGTCCACGAACCAGCCAAATAACTTTCCTTCAGATCGGCATACTCCAACTCTGATAAGCTTTACAAAGCTCAAAAACACTTTCTCTCACAAGGTTCTTAACTCATTTCTCTACGTGGTTCAACAAATCTGCTTCCAATCGAGCAAACCTCTCAAAAATCACATCATCAAGGTCCAATCCTCTTGGAGATATCTCCAAAGATCTTCAAAAACCTCTGCAACAAACCCTAACATCGACCACCTTGTGATAACCTCCAAGATGTATGCAAGTCCGATCGAAACCTGCCACCTCGCATGAACAACTAGGGAATGATTTCACAAGTTCAATGTCACTGATCTACAACTCAGATTGCGCACAATCTCTTCGCTAACAAGATCAACTTCACAAGATCAGCCTTGCTAGGTCAACCTTCTGCTCCAACAAGATCAAACTCTCGCTCTGATACCACTTGATGCAGTCAAGGATGGAGAATCCAATTAAGGATGGTCTGACCTTGCAACCAAACACCAACACAGCGGAAAACACAAGAAGAAACCAGATCTGAAAGAAAACAGATGTCTTTATTTATCAACTAACTGATTACATGCAATGTGTCGGACTGTAAGGCCTTCCTAGTTACGGCCAATTAGAATGAAAGAAATAGTTCTATAAGATCACAAAGGATCCAACACACTTCTCCTCAGCTAGCCCAGGTCTGCAACACAACAGGACACTGGTAGGCAATCCAAGAAAGATATAAACCTATACTCAAACTTTCAAGCAATATTTCTGCTACCTAAGCCCGCAAGCTACTAACTTTGCTTTCATATATCCATATATCTTCTATTCCAGCTCCCCTAAACAACTACCCAAACATCTACTTAAATACTAAACCCTAGCCACAAGTCAGCTTTACAAACAATTAAATCCCAAAAGCCAATCGGCTTCCAAATATACAAATATTAAATACCAAACATCAGTCAGCTTACAAATAACTTCACAAATATTTAATTCACCAAGTCAGCCTCCAGATCCACATAGGATAATGCAACATGCCAGATCTAGGTCCCCACACATCCAATGGTCAATCCATAACTCAAGGAACGCGACCCAGATTAAATGCATCAATTGGCCAAGCCGAATCTCCAAGAACAACCGTTGGTAAGCCAAACTACGGAGTGTCGGGAAATACACCGAGCATCCACACCAATTGAGCTCTCCATGCATTACTGAGCACCAACAATGTCAACCGAGCACCATAGACATTATCGAGCACCAGAAGTGTGAAGTCTCCTTCAATGACCAAGCTCCCTTCAACGACCGAGTCCTCCAACAACCGAGCCACTTCAACAACCGAGCAATAGGCATAAACACTGAGACCTCATCAATAACCAAGCACCGAGAAACAAAACACTAAGTCACTGAGTGACCAACATCAACCGAGATCCACCGGAACTTCCAACTAAGAATCACCACCATGATCACCGAGCTCCATCGATGAAGCCTAACAAACTTCGACCAAGAATCGCCATCAAAGACTGAGAAATGCCCATCTTCTACCGAGATTACCAGCCAAGTAACCAAACATTGCCAGATAATTACCGAGACTACCAAAATCTTTAGGCACCGAGCAATAAGCCAGGATGCCACTACATCAGAGAGATAGGGTGCTTTTATACCTCTCACAACATTTCAGAGCTCAAAATTTAGAGAAGGCTAACATAAATAGAAACAATCCTGCAAAACCTGCAAGACAAGCTCCCGGGTTTGATTTGGGGCCAAACATCAAGGAAGAGGACACCCAAGGCATCCTCTTTTTGCCAAAAGAGGCCCAAATTGAAATTGGGAGTCAAGAAGGAGGAAAAGAAGTCATAAATGAAGGCAATTGGTATATAGATCAAGCATAACAGACATGAAAACTTAAGAATACCAAAATTAGGCCTAATTGAGCATCTAATTATAGGTGCTTAAAATTTAGGATGGTACAGGTTCTTATCAAACACAATATTAAAATCCACTTCCTTTAGATTTTATTTTCAAAACACTATAATGAAGCTCAAAGCCATACACAAAATGTACCTTGTACTGGTTCAACCAACAAAACAACTTGTTAGCTATTTTTCTTGCTCAATAATTGCATGCATTTTAGGATCAAGCTAATTCAAACTAGGATCCACAAAATTGTGTTTGGTCTTAGAAGTCTTGGATAATTGTGCTAGACCAAACAATGGAACTTTTCCAGTAGCCAAACTTGCTCTTACATGAAAAGGTCCATAAAGTGGATAGACCTTGCAATCTTCTCCTTTTCTCTATTTCCTCTAGCAAGAAACTCCATGTGATTGTTGTGTTTGTAGCATGATGCTTGAGTTTCTATTCCAAACAAAAATACCCAAAAATACCCATTCTCACCACTGTAGTGCCCATGATAATCTAGATTGAATACTTGCAATAGTTCAAAATATTTCTTCAATGCCCATTTCAAAACATACAATATCAACAAATATTGCCTCTTACCAATTGTCTTCCTTCACTTCTGCAAGATTGCAAATTAACACAACAAGCCCTCGAGAACAACCTGGAAAACTGATCCAAATACTTCACAAGAGTGTGCCATCAGAAACTTGAGTTGACCTTCATCATGTAAATATGCATGCCATAGGAAATTGCATGAAGAGATTTGTGCTAGAAGTTATTATAAATCAAACATAGCCTTCGAGAACTAAAACTGCCAATACTGCAAAAAATCACAAAAATTGGCTCGGGAACTTGCTTTGAAAACTGACCCATTGAAAATTTCAGGAACTAGAATCAGGGGCACTGACTCTCCCTCATACAAGGAGTATAATTCCACAATTAGGGCTCATGATGAATAACAGGGTGCATTTGGCAATCAGGCAAAGATAGGCTCTCAGAATTGCAAACTGGGAAACGTAGTGAAACAGTGATTTGTGCCTACGGAATGACCCTGGGAAAGTATGCTAAAAGATTCGTCAAGACTTCTAACTTGGCATACTTGCAGTATTTTCATAGAAGAACACAGTGATATAACCCGTTCAGGCTCATCAATCATGGATCAAAAGTTATAACATCACGAACAAGGGTACGGATCAATCTGCACATTTCACAACTTGTAAAACAACAAAAGTTGTATTTGGAATCGCATTTGCAAACTGAGCAAACGGATTTGTCATGACCTCAAAATTGAAACATAGGAATTATTTGACCCCTGGAATATGATGCAAAAGGAATTTTCTCAATAGGGTCAACTAGGTCAAAGATATGGCTGGTCAAATAGGCCCTTCAAAAATTTTGAACAATTACACAAGTGCATGACAACAACAAACTACCAACTTTGAGGGGTTTGAAACCTAATTAAACGGATTCGAAATGACTTGAAAATTGGAAGATAGGTTCTTTGATATGCATACTAAACATCCTCAAAGTGGCGGGTCATGAAACATTTCTGGATGCAAGATATTCAAAGGCAAACTGGGCTACTGCACTCTGTTTGACACTTGGGCAAAATTGTTCAACTTGACACTTGCTCAAAATGGGACTTCACCGAATGATTTGAGATGATAAAACAACATCATGGAATGCATGCACATACTAAATGGAGTGTGTTAAACACCTGGAACACCTCATAGGCTTCAGAATGACAGCTGGGTACATATGCATGAAAAGCATTTAAAGGGCATCAAAGTGTGAAATTTTAACATGGTAACCAAAACCCATGTCATATTTTTTCATCCCAACATAACCAACCATTATGAAATCAATTTCCAAGAAAATTCCAAGCACCAAACATACAATTGATATTGGGGGCAATGTCATTTTCATAACTTATTAATATAAAAAACTCATTCTCATCCCATGCCTTGAATCTTGTCAAGTTTCCCAATGGGAGTGTAAAGCTATAATTCAGTCACTTTCTTGATATAAATCTCATGTATATCTACAACCTCTTCAATATACCCTTCCATGTGAAACTAAGCCAAATTTGAAATTGAAAGACACCTTCATGCATGAAGTACTAATTTTATCCTTGAGGCAGCTTCTTGGTAGTTTCTTGGATGTGAACCATAATGGGGTTCCCTTTCCCTTAAAGCCATTTCAACTATGAACTATCTAGACAGTTGGTATAACGTGTACATATTGTCCTTGAGGGTGTACCCACTCTGATCATGGAGAATTTAGTTGAAGACTCTGTGGAAGTGGAATAGGCCAATTTGGAGTTCTTTTCAGCCATTTTTAGATATTTAATAAGTTTTTTATGGATTGATATTGAAAGTATAAATCAAAGATGTATGAATAATTGGTCATTTTCAATCAAGAGTCAAAAATAGCTAGTCTTCAAACACATAGTGTCACGGTAGAAACACTTCGTTGGATCGGGTTTATTATGGACTCAAACAAGGCAAAAAAACTCAATTTTCCCAAATTAAAAAAGAAATAGAAAAATTTAATACCTCATAAGTCATTCCACATAACTAATAAAAAAAAGACCATAAGTAAGCTTGATTTGGCCTAGTGGTAGAGAACGTGTGCTCTTGAAGGGATCACAAGTTCAAATTCTACAAGGGGTAAGGTATGTACGCCTTGTTTGTAGCATAGTTAGGTGCCTCCCACAAAGAATACATGGTAGTCGCATATTATTGTCACCATACATAGACCCAAAAACAAATTAAAACTCTTAGTAGTATATTACACTAAGTTAGCCATCAAATTATTTGGTCTAATTAAATAGATGCAATAAATCAACATAAATGCTTAGATTATATTAACAATGTGATAATTCCAAATAAATATTTTGAAATAAAATGTGAGGGTTAAGGGTATTTAGTTTTATAACATATTTTATTAAATAAAATGGGAAACAAAGATCCCAACAGTATTACAAAACAAGTACATAGGCATAGACAACTACATTAACCTCTCTTGTGGCAGTAAGACAAAATTGTAATCAAGCTACCAAGCAAAAACCAACACAACTACAAACAAAATTACACAAACGTTTGGGACTATTTGGTGGAATGTAACAAGCACTATTTGGTAAATAAACTATTTGTAAGGATTGTATCGTCAAAACAGTGACAATTGAATAAAAATTTTGTGTCAAGTATTGTAAAATTGGGAGAAACTAAGTCATACAAAAACAATAATGTGCAATGGTATGTTGAAGGTATGTAATTGACCAAAGTGTAGAGTTCAAGTTAAAATGAATTTTCTTTAAACTCTTCAATATTTTATTTTCACCATAACTCTAGCATTTTATCCTTTAGTTCAAATTTTCATAATGTTTTGAAAGCACACATGTCATTCCCAATTTTTAAGTTGTCTTTTATTTTGTCTACCCACTACAATGTATTTTCCCTTTTCCTTTATCCTTCTTGGAATTTAGCTACAATTGTATATCTCTTTGATTTCGTGTTGATTTATACAATATGATTATGGTCCTTTATAACGTTCACTAGGACAACATGATATTAAAGACTATAATTTAAAAACTTAATAGTTTCTCTATTTGTAGTTATATCATTGTCAACATTAGTTGGGTCCACTTCTTTGATTAAATTGATGAATTTCTTGAAATCAATTATATTTACGACTTCTTGTCTTTACTAATAAATTTTTAACTATGCACCATTTATTACATCCTTCATTATTGTCCAATCTAATATTTGAAGAAAGAAAGTATTATCTATTTTGTAAATTTTAAAGGGTTCTGTTAGGGATTTTTCTTGTAGGACATAAAATAATGCTTGAACTTGTTTTCCTTGAGACTGATTCCCACAAGAGAAAGACCTAATTGTTGAGGATTGGATAAGATCCTCCTTCATTTTTGAGCTCCATAGACTCAGGCAGGTATTACCTTTTAGTGATGACTGTCTTTGCAGTGTTCTTATGAGTGGACACTAACTAGCTTCTAGTCTTCTTAATGCATAAACCTATAGAACACTTTGCATATGACTGTAATCACTTTAATGCAAACTTTAACCAGACAAAGTGTGACTGTAAGTGAAGCAATAATCAATGCTTTAAGGATTCTCATCCTTCTTCCTTTTAAGGAGGGACAACCTAATATGATTCTCTCTTTGCAGAATCAGGAAATATGAACTAAATACCCTGGGCACAGTCCATTCTATCAAGTGCAATACACATAAAAATAAAAAGGTATTAATAATGTGAATGTTTCAACTTCTTCTCTAAGAACAATGAAAGATACAACCGTGAGAAATAAATACCAAACCAGTGCCTAATCCTAAGGGCAACGGAGTCACAATGCAAATCAACAAGTAAACCCTAACAAAAATACAACAGTATGCCTTACATACCAACCACAAATCCAAATAGGTTACCTTACAAACTATTATGTTAACCAAATATTGTTATCATCAAAGATCAATACAAATATATTTACTCTCCAAGATGAAATATAAGCACATTTAA
This sequence comes from Chamaecyparis obtusa, assembly GCA_027943335.1. NCBI lineage: Eukaryota > Viridiplantae > Streptophyta > Pinopsida > Cupressales > Cupressaceae > Chamaecyparis > Chamaecyparis obtusa. Next base: position 678,367 of record BSBK01005284.1, on the reverse strand, counting down.
TTCTTTCCTTGAAAGAAGCTCATAAAACAGTCAAGCAAGTTGCTTTACAACTGGTATATTTCAAATGCCTAACATGAAAAACATACCAGAGTAAAATACATAAGCAAAGAGACAACAACAATATATGGCAGAAGTTGCAGTGTATTTGTATTAAAACAAACTTGTCACTTAGATTCACAATTCCATTACTCAGAAGATCAGACACAAAGCTTGGTGATCTACTTCTAAGCAATCTGGTTCTATTTTCTATATCCTTTCAATCTCTCTTCTTCTTTTTTTACCAACCCTTTACAAAATGAGCTTTCAACTCTATATAGCCTTCTCACAATCACCTTGGGATTCCCTCATTAATGGGAATGCAACAAGCTTCGGGTGGTTGGAAAACCTAACTCCAATTAAAACATAAAAATACAACAAAAATACAACCAACCCTCAGGTGGTGAAAGGAAAAAACTTTCTCAGATTATGGTACATCTTTGGCTGCTCAAAAATTGACACCTTCAACTACAAACATTTATGATAGCTCCTTGATTTTCAATGAGTCATGGTGACTTCCATTCCAGGCTAACCTACACCATTCTTGAATGATAGCTTATCAATCTTGTATTCCTTGGATTAGGTGTCAAGTGTGTCAGATGTCCTTTTCAATCTTCATCCAAAATATCCAAATCAACTGCAGCAGATCTAGCCTTTTTGGGCTTTGTTTTTTCATCCCATGTAGTTACCTGTTCCTCTGACGACCAATTAAAACCTTGGACAAGTTGTAGTTGGGATTTTTGTCTCTCCCATCTGGCATCTGCAATTGCCTTGACATCTAACACAAACTTGGTGAGGTCAACCTCTATTTTGATGGCTTCATCTAAGGCCTTATTGAAGCTCTCTAAATCAACATCATTATTCTCACCTAAAAATGCCTCTTTCCTAGGCAATAGAAGATCAGCATCCGATCTCCAATTATCAAGGCTCTTTATTGTCCCATCTGTACTCAAAATTGAGGGGATGAATCTGTTGGTACAAGAGTTGAGCATGGCTATCTTAGCCTCAATCAAATTTGCTTTACCCTTGAAAAGAGGTAAAATGGCCTTAATTCTATCAATCTCCTCACCAACTCCTACAACTGTCTCCGGTATGTCACTCCCCATAGATTGAGCAAAAATCAATCTTTCAAAAAGTGGTGCTCTGATAGACCACACTATATGAAACTCACTCAAAATCTGCACATAACTGTTGACCTCCTTTTGTAATTCTGGCAATTTGCCATAAGCATTATAAACTAGGTCAAATTTATCCTTGATTGTGTTCAACCTGTGCTGCAAAACACTCAATAGGGCTTTCAATACTGCCTCATTCTTTTCATCGTTGATCTTTTTCAATTCAGCTGCCACCTCCTCATATGTCATTCCTTGTGCCTCTATTGCCACTGGTTGTTCAAGAGGTGCAGGGGCTACTACAGGGGTATTTATAATTTGCATTACAGTTCCTCCACCTGCTTCTCTAATGTTGTAACTTTTATTTTCTGTAAGTCCCTATCCTTCACTAGGGCACTGTAATCCTCCAAGAGGTTTCCATATCTCTCTGACAGCTATTTAGTTTTATCCTCATTTAATCTTGCAAATTGGGTCAAAACCTAAGAAATTTCCAGGTCCCCTGTATTGTGGATTGACCACACTATTTTATCTCCCTCCATTTGTTCTTTTACATTCAAAATTTGTGGTTTCTTGTCTTTTGGATATAGACTCCACATGGCCAAGGCTTGACTTTTTGGGCTATACCCAAATCCTCTTATTATGTCCCCTACTTGGGTCTCAGAAGATAGAGTGACATCTTCTTGTCTCTTTATTTGATCTATTATGAAGTCAGTATACAAACTCCACCCAGGCACAAGCAATATATTACTTTTTCTTACTAATTCCATGGCCTCATCCAGAGTAAAATTTTCTTCCTCAGGGTCATATTCTTTCAATTGTTGTAATGCCTCATCCGGCACTTGACCCTCCTCAGTTATTTGTACACTAGAAGCCACCTATTGCTGCTTATGCCATAGCAAAAAAAATTTGAATTCCTCAGAATTCACAAAACTATCATCCTTCATGAAGGCATCTTGCTTAATTAATCTTTCATCTTGGCCTAAAGCTAGAGGCAACTCTACATCTTCTATTTCATACTTTTGTTGCCTTTTAGCCTCTCTGACTGCTTTCCTAATTTCATGGTGATGAAAGCTAGTCCCTGTGTAGAGGGCACTCACTCTGTCTTTCTTCCTCCTCTTTGAAGGCTCACCAGTTAACAACTTTTTCTTTTTCTTTTGAGGCTCAGCAGTATCCTCAAAACTGGGCAATTCAGCAAGATCTACATTTTCTTTCTCCTCCCCAGGCCCTTCAGCCATTGGTCGTTCCATAGTGGGTGGACTATATATGGGGTAGCCACCATCACTATCCTCATCACATTCTGATTCTTAAAGGGCCTTTTTTCCCTGATTAGCATCATCAATTTGATCCTTCATGGATTCAACAAGTGTGTCAAATTGAGCCATCATCTACTCAAGTCTTTGGAGGTAAGGCAAAGTGGGAAAGAAACCCCCAAATACCAATCCTTTTCCTTTAAACTCCTCAATTCTGTGCAACCAATCAAATTGCCTAATTCTTTTCTCCACCTCATCATCCTCAATGATGTTTTTTATCACATCCTCTTCAGGATACTCCTCATGCAACCTATTGAAAGGCATGGTAGGCATGTAATATTTCCTTGCAACAACCATGAAACCTTTTGTATCCACATACCTACGTGGTGCTGCAAACATCCTATATTTCTCTAACCAATCATTTACTTTACTAAATGCTCCCTTTCCAATTGTTATATAATGCACCCTGAAGTGCCCAGGAGTGAGAGTCCCCTTTCTATGGGAAACCAAGTGTTCTCTTTCTGTCAACATGAGTTGCCAAACAAACTCTAGAAATGCAACTCTTGGTGGTACATAGAATGGAAGTAGATGAGGAGGTTGAGGGCATCCATAAACCCTGATCATTGTATAGCTTGTCTCATAGTAAATATCTCCCCAATTGTGACCCTTGGTCCAATTATGAATAAACTGTTCGGGTCTCACCAGCTGCAGGACCTTGGTGGATAGTCTTGTGCAATTTACACCCAAACTCCAGAGAATGGGGAACACAATCCAGTTCTCAGAGGCACTAAAATCTCATCTAGGGTACAAAGGGCTCCAGACTCCTAACCAGAACTATACTGGGTTAGGCTGTCCATTCCACATCATTTGTGGTTTGAGATCATTCAAATTTATTAAACCATAATTGTGATACATAATCAAGTGCATCAGCAGGGAGTAATGCATGAACCTGGGTTGAGAACCAAAGGTGAAATTCTTCAAGGACAACAAACCCTCATGCATCTTGTTTATGATATAACCAATAAAGTCATACCCTTTTCTCACCATATGACTATGTGAATCCATTACTAACATCAAAATGTCAGATGCAATCCTCTCAGGACCCGCATCAATTCCCAAAACCTGGCATATCCCATATGCAATGTATTTCATGTAAAACTTCAAGTCTTTGTAGGCATACGGAATCGATTCGGCCATAGGTGCAATATAGTTTTTATTCTCCTTCGACATATGATTCTTAATCTCCCTGGAGACTAGAGCAGCCTCTCTGACATATCTATTTTCTAAAGCTTGTAAGTTGATTTCCGTGGCCATTGGAAACTGAATCCTGAAAGCATTCATGAAAGAATTTTGGTCTAAGATTATCAAGGGTGAACCATCTTCTTTTCTAATGGTCTTTGAGAGAGGATCATATCTCTGAGATAGCATGAGGAGCAAGTCCACATCTAGAAAAACCTCCGGGACAATTAATTTGGCCAACCCCAAAGTCCAAGGGTTTGAAACCGGTATGACACTATCACAGTTCTTGTAGAAATATGTAAACAAGCACATGTCTGTGATTTTTGGAGTTTTAGCATCCCTACAATAAGCTAATTCATCGAAAAAAATGTCATCACTGACCTTCTTGTTCTGAGAAGAACCAGGCAAGAGAGTGAGAAATTCATCTGAAAAACTTTCCTTTACTTTCTCCTTCGACCCCCAGCTAGTAGAGGCTCTGCTTGCTGTCGTCTGACTCATCTTGACTGTAGCTCTGGAAATTCCTCTACAAATTGATTGATCACACTGCAAGTCTGGAAAGCTCAAAAAACCTAGCACTTTGTACTTCTTCAATAAGCTTCGAAACTCTCAGATGAGCCACCTCTAGTTGTTTTAACCTGCAGCATTGAATGTGCCACCACGTCTGACATCTCCACCCAACAAAAGGTCACTTCTGCCATTACTTCAGCATGCACAGAGTTTCAATTTACTAGCTGTAGCAGAGAAATTTTTAATTTGAACATTCCACGATCTGGCTACTGAAGAAAAAGACACATAGTCATTTTACAAATTTGGCGCTTTGGAAAGGTATTCTGAGATCTAGCGACTAAAAGGAAATCTCGTAGTCGCGGAATGCTTTTGACATTTCAAACTTCATTCTGAGATCAGGCGACCTGGCCATTTGGAGATCTAGCTACTGAAGAAAGTGATACATTAATCTATTATGTTCTGAGAACTGGCGACTATAGTCAAAAACTATAGTCACGGCAATATATTTGTCTTTGAAAACTTTCAGCGATCACCCGACTTGTGATGGAATATGGATGAAGTGACTGAGAGGGGGGGGTGAATCAGTCAACCATAAAACACTTCACTATTATTTCTTTCCAGATCCCTTAGGATATCTTAAAGAATATTATCTATTTTAGCACTCGGTAAATAGATTGCAGTAACTTTGAAGATGCAGAAAGTATTAGCAAAATTATCTTTAGATATTCATCAGCACATGTATATGATTAAGATAGCAATTAAGAACACAAGAGACACAAGATTTAACGTGGAAACCCAATATGGGGAAAACCACCAATGTATCTAGATCCTGATTTTCACTTTTCTGAAGTGATGCCCGGTTAGAAGCCAACCCGGTAAAAGGTTACAAAACACACTGTTAGGTGTGACCTTGTTAGAGGATTTAATCACCCTACTAGGAGTGGCCTGGTAAGAGGTCTTGAAAACAATTCAATGGAATTGTCACCTTGTTAGAGGATTTACAGTATGGTTGTTAAACCAACTCGGTTAAGAGATTTAGAATTCACTATTACAATGGTAAAAAGGTAACAATGAAAATGACCTGTATAATAATGCAACTGCATTGCTGATTACAGATCTCTATTCTGTATAAGTGTGATCCTTCCTGATCGAATAAATCTCTTCTACACCTCAAGGATATCTGATCATCCTTCACAATTCGCACACACCTTTCCTACTTTCTTCTGTAAATCTTCTGCTATTTTTCACTTATTTATTTTTCACATTTGACCTTTTATTTATATGATTTTAGATTTGTCAAATCGACATTACTTAGCATAACAGTCGGCTGAATTAAGCAAACTTTATTTGCAAAAATCCTTCAAGGGCCGACAGTGCTCGGTGACCATAACTTTTACAATCTTTTGGAGACCGAGGGAACTTGGTAAACACTGACAATCCTTTACCTTTGATAACCGACTGAACTCAGTAAATGCTAACTTTTCTTCGACAACCGACTGAACTCGGTAAACACTGAATTTCCTTTGACGACCGACTAAACTCGGTAAACACTGAATTTCCTTTGACGACTGACTGAACTCGGTAAACACTGAATTTCCTTTGATGACCGACTGAACTCGGTAAACACTGAATTTCCTTTGACGACCGACTGAACTCGGTAAATTTTGAATTTCCTTTGGTAACCGAGTGAACTCGGTAGACACTAATTTTCTTTGATAACCGAGTGGACTCGGTAAGCACTAATCTTCCTGTCTGGCAGACTGACTGAGCTCAGTAGGAACTGATTACTGCGGACTATGACATTGTGTGACATCAACGACAATACATAATTTGAGTAGCAATTTCCTTCAGACAATTGTTTCCAACAATCTCCCTCTTTGGCATTGATGGCAACACAATATGTCATAGCATAAGAAATTTGAAAGAATTAGCTCGGTTTAGATTCAAATCTCCCTCTGTCAGCAAACTTCCTTTTTCCTGAAAATTCTTCCTTCTGATTATTGAAAAATTTCTTGAAGTAATAGCAAAGACATAGGAAACACTCCCTCTTTGACAACACATGCCAAAAAAAATTCACATAATACCGGTGTAAATTAATGTACCTCAAGTACTGATTCATATGCAATGATTCCTTGAATATGCTGCATCAATAGGTTGATTTTCAATCATGTTCTGGTTGATGCATCACTAAAACTGTATTTAGTGAGCCTCGGATAGGGGAATGACCCCTAACTTACCTCTTAGATACACAAATGCATCCTTAGGTAATGGTTTGGTAAAAATGTCTGCAATCTGCTCTTTTGTATGAATATATTCTAATCTGATTTCCTTGTCCTGCACCAATTCTCTGACAAAGTGATATTTAATAGCAATATGCTTGGTTTTGGAATGCATCACTGGATTCTTCGAGATGTTTATTGCACTGGTATTGTCACAAAATATAACAACTGGTTCTTTGATTTCAACCTTCATACCTTCTAATAGCTGTTTAAACCAAACAATATTTGAACAATTTACTGCAGCAGCAACATATTCTGCTTCAGCTGTGGATTGAGATGTGCAATTCTGCTTTTTACTAGTCCAGGATACCAGTCTTTTTCCAAGAAAAAATGCTCCACCACTTGTGCTTTTTCTGTCATCAATGTTCCCTGCCCAATCAGCATCAGTAAACACTTTTAAGTCTAGATTGCCTCCAAATTTATACCACAAACCATATTCTTCAGTTCCTCTTAAGTATCTTAAGATTCTTTTGATTGCCATCATATGATTTTCCTTAGGTTTTGCTAAGAATCTAGCTACTATACCGACTGCTAAGGCAATATCAGGTCTTGTATGTACTACATATTGCAATTTTCCAATCATAGATCGGTATAGGGTCTGATCAACTTCTTTTGAATCATCATTTTTGGTAAGTTTCAGTCCAGTACACATGGGTGTACCAACTGGTTTTGAATCTTCCATACCAAAGTTCTTAAGTATTTCCTTAATGTATTTGGATTGAGTAATGTATATACCATTCCTGCTTTGCTGAATTTGAAGACCAACAAAGAATTTTATTAAACCAAACATAGACATTTCAAATTATTTGTTCATTTGCTCTGAAAATTCTTTGCACTAATCCTCATTCCCTGCAAATATAGTATCATCTACAAATATTTCTGCCAATACAATTTTGTCATCCGGTCCTTCTTTAATATACAGATTGATGTTATCATTTGCTCTTTTGAAATTAATCTGAATCAAATAGTTATGGAGTCTTTCATACCATGCTCTAGGAGCTTGTTTCAAACCATACAATGCTTTGTGTAACCTACAGACCATGTCCTTTTTATCTGGATCAACAAAACCTTCAGGTTGTTCAATGTAGACTTCTTCATCAAGAATTCCATTGAGAAATGCAGATTTTATATCCATCTGATATACCTTAAATCCTTTGTGTGCTGCATAAGCAAGTAGAGTTCTTACACCTTCTAATCTTGCAACAGGAGCAAAAGTTTCTCCATAATCTATACCTTCTTCTTGAGAATAACCTTTACATACCAATCTAGCTTTGTTTCTAGTTACTTGACCATCTTCATTCAGCTTATTCCTGAATACCCATTTTGTTCCAATTACATTCTTATCTTTAGGTCTAGGTACAAGAGTCCATGTTTTGTTCTTTTGTATTTGTTCTAATTCTTCATTCATTGCTTCAATCCAACTTTCATTTTCCAATGCATCTTTGATATTTCTAGGTTCAAAATCAGTAAGCAGACATGTACCTTTTAGCTTGCTTCTTGTCATAGTACCATCTGATTTGTTTCCAATAATTTGATCTGGTGTATGATGTCTTCTGACATATTTGGCTAGTATAGGTTCCTTGCTTTTTGAATGATTCCTGCTGTTGTCTTCTAGGATCTCTTCTTCAGGTTGCTCGAGCTCGGTAGATATTTGCTCGGTAACTTCAGGCTGAGACTCGGTCTGAATTCCTTTCTGTGACTCAGTTTGAACTTCTTCTTGTGACTCAGTTTGTCACTCGGTAACTGTGCTCAGCTCGGTTGATATAGTTTCCTCATTGATAGTTGTGTCTGCCAATGTTTCAGGTTCAATGTAAACGAATCTTCTGTAGTTCTCAGGTTCCCTTTTGCTTTCTTCTGCAGTCTTTTCTGCAAACTCATCAAATTTTACATATATACTTTCTATGACTTTGTGAGTAGATAAGTTCAGACATTTGTATGCCTTGCTTTTGCTATAATATCCTAGGAATATTCCTTCATCACTTTTCACATCAAATTTATTTCTTCTGGATTCTTTTAAGATATAACACTTGCTACCAAATATTTTCATGTAACTTACATTGGGTTTATAGCCATACCATAATTCATAAGGAGTTTTGAATGTGTCTTTCTTCAATTGTACTCAGTTCAAGGTATGAACTGCAGTGCTGATAGCTTCCTTCCAGTACTTTATAGCGATGTTCTTTTCTATCATTAGAGTCCTTGCACAATCCATAATGGATCTATTTCTTCTTTCTGCTATTCCATTCTGCTCAGGAGTTCTAGGAGCTGATACCTGCCTTTTGATTCCTCTTTCAATGCAAAAATTGTTAAAATCATGGGAGATGAATTCACCACCTCTGTCTGATCTTAAGCATTTCAATCTTTTCCCTGTTTCCTTTTCCACTCTTGCTAAGTACCATTTGAATTTTTCAAATGCTTCTGATTTTTCTCTTAGATACATAACAGTCATCATTCTAGAATAATCATCAACGAAAAGAATAAAGAATTTATCTCCAGTATAGCTTTGTATTCCAATAGGTCCACATAAATCAGTATGCACAATTTCCAAAATTTCTTTAGACTGATAGTTCTTACTCTTGAAACTAGTTTTACTCATTTTGCCAATCTGACAATTCTTACATAGACCAGTATCAGGTTTCTTCAAAGTAGGAATGCCTCTAACCTTCTTGAATTTGCTTATTTTTATCATGTTATCAAAATTCACATGACATAACCTTTTGTGCCATAGCCAACTTTCTTCAATTTGAGCAATAAAACATGAATATTCACTGAGATCAAGATAAAATAAGTTACCTTTTGTTTGTTTGCCTGATCCAATGAGTTTTCCTTTTTCATCCAGCAGTCTTGCTTGACCATTCATGAATTCAACCTTGAAACTAGTGTTGATTAGTTGTGCTACACTTAGAAGATTATGTTTTAGTCCTTCAACCCAATAAGCATTATCACATATGAGTTCTTTGGTTAATGAGATTCTTCCTTTTCCTTTTATACAACAAGGTTCATTGTTTCCAAATCTTACATTGCCACTATCACAGTCTTCTAGATATTCAAATTTTGTCTTGTCACCAGTCATGTGGTGTGAACATCCACTGTCTATTATCCAAATATCATCTTTTCTTATATGACAAATAAGTGCCATCTTATCTTCATCATCATCAGATTCATCTTTTATAGCAATAAAGACAATTTCTTCTTCACTATCATCAGAATCTTTAGCCATAAAACATGTTTTCTTACCTTTATCCTTGAATGATTTGAAATTCTTTTTGCCATAGTACTTGTGACTTCTCTTCTCTTCCTTGACTTGCTTGTTTGGGCACCTAACTGCAATGTGTCCAATTTCTTCACATGAAAAATAGATTAAAGGAGTTTTACCTTTATATTTACCTTTCCCTTTAGAGTACTTCTTTGCAAGTAATGCTTCTACAATTTCAAGATCACTATCAGAACTTTCTTCTGATACTTCTTCACTTTCTGACTGAACTTCTTTAATTTTCTTGTTCTTCTTTAGTGAAACCTTGGCCTCAAATGTTGATTCAATATTTTTGGAATTTGGAACATAGTTGTCATAGTTGTCTAATTCAAAAGCTGTCAATCTTCCAACTAAAGCATCCAAAGTTATATTGTGGTTTGTTTCACATCTTCTTTCTTGAATAGCTGATACTCTTATTGCATAGATAGGGAGTAATGTTCTGAGTACCTTACTTATAACAGTTTCATCAGAGATTGTTCCTCCAGAAGCTCTAATTGCACTTACACTTGCTTTGATTCTTTCAACATATTTTGCAATGTTTTCATCTTCCTTCATATTCATCTTGTCAAACTGTCCTCTTAGGCTTTCTGCTTTGGCTCTTTTCACATTTGCATCACCACCATATATTTTCTTTAGTGTCATCCACATTTCATATGCAGTAGTGCATTCTTTAATATCATCAAATTCTTCATAGCTGAGAGCAGATGCAATGTCTATCATCATGGTGTTATGAGTCTTTTTCTCTACAATGTCTTCAACAGTTAATACACCAGTAGGAACTGTGTATTCTTCATCAATGTATTTGCATCCTGAATCACCAATGGAAGCCAGATGAAGTCGCATGAGACCTTGCCATGCTGAAAAGTTATCTCTGTTGAGCTTTGGAATTTCCCTCTTGTAAGACATCCTGATCTTTAGCTTAGGTCCTTGAAACCCTTCCTGCAAGCACCAAATGCTCTGATACCAATTGATGGAATATGGATGAAGTGACTGAGAGGGGGGGGTGAATCAGTCAACCATAAAACACTTCACTATTATTTCTTTCCAGATCCCTTAGGATATCTTAAAGAATATTATCTGTTTTAGCACTCGGTAAATAGATTGCAGTAACTTTGAAGATGCAGAAAGTATTAGCAAAATTATCTTTAGATATTCATCAGCACATGTATATGATTAAGATAGCAATTAAGAACACAAGAGACACAAGATTTAACGTGGAAACCCAATATGGGAAAAACCACCAATGTATCTAGATACTGATTTTCACTTTTCTGAAGTGATGCCCGATTAGAAGCCAACCCGGTAAAAGGTTACAAAACACACTGTTAGGTGTGACCTTGTTAGAGGATTTAATCACCCTGCTAGGAGTGGCCTGGTAAGAGGTCTTGAAAACAATTCAATGGAATTGTCACCTTGTTAGAGGATTTACAGTATGGTTGTTAAACCAACTCGGTTAAGAGATTTAGAATTCACTGTTACAATGGTAAAAAGGTAACAATGAAAATGACCTGTATAATAATGCAACTACCTTGCTGATTACAGATCTCTGTTCTGTATAAGTGTGATCCTTCCTGATCGAATAAATCTCTGCTGCACCTCAAGGATATCTGATCATCCTTCACAATTCGCACACACCTTTCCTACTTTCTTCTGTAAATCTTCTGCTATTTTTCACTTATTTATTTTTCACATTTGACCTTTTATTTATATGATTTTAGATTTGTCAAATCAACATTACTAAGCATAACAGTCGGCTGAATTAAGAAAACTTTATTTGCAAAAATCCTTCAAGGGCCGACAGTGCTCGGTGACCATAACTTTTACAATCTTTTGGAGACCGAGGGAACTCGGTAAACACTGACAATCCTTTACCTTCGATAACCGACTGAACTCAGTAAATGCTAACTTTTCTTCGACAACCGACTAAACTCGATAAACACTGAATTTCCTATGACGACCGACTGAACTCGGTAAACACTAAATTTCCTTTGACGACCGACTGAACTCGGTAAACACTGAATTTCCTTTGACGACCGACTGAACTCGGTAAACACTGAATTTCCTTTGACGACCGACTGAACTCGGTAAATGCTGAATTTCCTTTGGTAACCGAGTGAACTCGGTAGACACTAATTTTCTTTGATAACCGAGTGGACTCGGTAAGCACTAATCTTCCTGTCTGGCAGACCGACTGAGCTCGGTAGGAACTGATTGCTGTGGACTATGACATTGTGTGACATCAATGATAATACATAATTTGAGTAGCAATTTCCTTCAGACAATTGTTTCCAACAGACTTGGAGATCTGGCGACAAACCTGAAGTCTCATAAAACTTTAACTGTTTGACTTTTTATCTAAGAACACGCAACTGCCATTGATCTCATTCCTCATTTCATCTTACGGCCCACATTAAATCGTGAGAGATTGTCGCAACTAACCACTTGATTTAGCGACCCAAAGAAAACTGTGTCACTGAATCGCTGAAAGCTTATCACTTAACTGTCAGGAACCTAAGATCACACGACCACATAGTCACTATATCACTGAATACAATCATAACCACCAGGTCCTAACCACTTCATTAACCCTCACTTGACCTCGGGCAAATCTGGAGACTTGGCGACAAAGACTTCTCACTAAATCTCACAATCTTTCACTTAACTAGGGTTTAATCCTGAGAACACATGACTGAGGCATTCTCCAAGTCATGAGAACATTTCTTCACTTTAGGTTAAGACTGGAGATCAAGTGCCATCCACACAATCAAAAATCATCAACGGTTCTTAATTGATCAAACAAACATTTGTCATCTAACCGCTGCATTCAGAGATCTGGCGACAACTGCGTCACAGAATAACTAACCGCCAAAGAGAAAGCTGTCAACATCGGGAGATCACGCGACCAACAAAACTCTCAATCTCTAAAAGAAGAGATAAATCATCACATTATTATGAGATCTAGAGACAACCGCCAAGGAAGACCGCTGTTCCATCTCGAGATTCAGCGACCAAAGAGAAAACTCATGATCGCTGGATAAAAGGTCACTTAAATAAATCATTGTGAGATCTCCTGACCATAGGAAAAACTAATTCAAAGATTTCGTGACTATAGTCTCTTAGTGATAAATCTGATACAGCAGTCACTAGATCTCAAGATTATCATTGAGAGATCTGGAGACTAAAGGTGAAACGCTAAGTTGCAAGAAGACAAGGAATATTCCAAGAGACTCACAAGAACGGGTGACAAAGGCTTTCAAGCATTCGCTAGACAAACGGGAATATTCCTAAACCTTAAGGAGACTCAGCGACTAAGAGGAAAATAGAAGCGCACATGAAAATTTGAGACTTAAGTCATCCGATAAAGTAACAGAGAATTAGAATGCTGACGACCTAAACTAGGGTTTTTATGATTTTTCAAAGGCAATTAGACCTAGAAAACCCTAAAGACTACATTTTTTTCAAGATCATCCATAAATTTAGGGCAAAAAACAAAAAATGAGATTTCTAACCAATAGGTTCAAGCCGCAACATCTTGAACTTTACCAATATAATTTCTTGTTTCTTATTTTATTTTTGTAAATGTGAACCAACTTTAAAAATTGTTCGTATAGGTTATGTACAATAAAAAAAGAGATTAGGTTAAGAAAACAACAAGGGGTTCTAGAATGGTTCTCTAGTGCAACACCTAACCAATTATTTAATATTGCACAATCATAAGCAAAATGACAGACTAGGCTCAAGTAGTACTTAAGTGCTAAGCGGGTGCAATGATCCTTCGTTGATTTGTGTAATGTATGAACTGATTAGGGGGGAAATGAATGACTAATGCAAGATACAAGACAAGATATGCAAAAATGAAAAATTTCAAAATATACAGTCTAACAGAAAACATAGTCACCTACAAGTACCAAAAATAACAACCAAATAGTAATATTGGCCTATGATTTTAGTTTCAAGCTAATTTTAAGTGAAGAGGTCACCTAGGGCATCTTGGTCCCAGGAAGAGATGAAAAATATGTCATGTTTCCAACACTTTTATTTAAATTCAATTGTGGTTTGTCCATTAGATTTACTTTCTAAATTTAGTCCCAATGCGTTCGCTACTTTTTCCTGCACATAGAAAAATAGAGAAAGTTTTGGGTTGAAGGGGTTTGTCTTGGTCAAACCCTAATTGATGAATCATCCCAATCAATACAAAAAATGTAAGGTAAGGTAAATATTAGATCTAATGGACTTTTCTAGAAAGGAAAATTGAAAATGTAAGGTAAATATTAGATCTAATGGACTTTTCTAGAAAGGAAAATTGAAAATGTAAGGTAAATATTAGATCTACCTTGTAAATGTATATACCTCCATAAACTGATATCAAGATCGTGATGTCTATGAAGATGCTCATATGCAGTTGTGTGTTGCCTTTAAATCTTGGAATGTAAATAAGAATCAAGGATACCTTTCACAAATGCATAGATTTTTTAATACTCCTCAATGATCTTCAACTCTGTTATGGTTGATAGAATCTTGCCTTGAATAGTGGATGGAATAATGCATGTAGATGGAAAAACAATCTTCTTGCTTGCTTGAGAAATCTCTACTTGGCCATCATGGGAGAGAATATTTCTATAAAAGAGAATATTTCCTTTAAAATAGTTAAGGAATGCTTGAAAACTTGATCTTGAATGTGTGGATGCAAATTTGTGGGAGAGCAATTGAAGTCTTGCTTTTGGATGTCCAAATGAGGAGAGATAGGTTTCTTTTATACCTATCACAACATTTCAGAGCTCAAAATTTAGAGAAGGATAACATAGATAGAAAAAATCCTATAAAACCATAAGAAAAGCCCCCAATTTCGATTTGGGGCCAAACATCGAGGAAGAGGACACCCAAGGCATCCTCTTTTTGCTAGAAGAGGCCCAAATTGAAATTGGGATTCGGGAAGGAGGAAAAGAAGATAGAAATGAAGGAAATGGGTAGTTGGATCAAGCATAACAGACATGAAAACTTGAGAATGATAAAATGAGGCCTAATTGAGCATCTAATTATAGGTGCTTACAATTTAGGATGGTATGAGTTCTTACCAAACTAGTACTTTTGTGTTGTATTACTTCAACCACCCATAATTTTTTCAACCATCACTCATTCTATATTAAATTTCTATTTTCAAGATTGGAATTATATGTTTCATTTCCATTGTTACGCTACCCATGAACTAACTAGCAAGAGGTATGGTCAAATGTAACCTTGAACCTTATTTTTCACTTCTTAGTACTTTTGGAAGTTTTGCCTCCTATTCTAGTCCTTTAAATGCTACAGGATTTTTGAATGACTCCAATCAATAGCGTATTAGTAACTATAGCATCCCCATTATCCTTTGGCCGATGCGATCTTGGTAATAAGTGAAAATATGTAAAAATATATTGATATTAACAAAGAGTCATCGTGGTCAACCATTATTTATCCTAGAACTACTTCTATTGTAACAATTTTTTGTATGTGAACTTTTTCATCCTTTGGTACTATTATCAAGGAGTGCCTCACTTTACTCATTTGGTTAGGTACTTAGTTGCAGCCATTATATACCTTCATTATCTTGTTTTTTTGGTTTTAAGGGGTCCAATGAATTCAAACCCCAACATTCAAACAACTATTGACATTTTGAAGGCCAATAGAGGACATGTCCCTTTTAAATGGCTTTCATGCACGTCTAGCAAGTATCACAACCTATAACTCATGCTTTAGTATGCTAATAGAATGTGGACCACCCCATTCCTACTGATGGAATTTTTCTTCTTATTGCATCAGGTCCCATATGACTACCTATTGGTATGTGGCGACTAATCATGTTGATGGGCTCAAATTTTGGTGACTTTATGAACTACATTTTACCCCCAAATCAATTAACGAGGGAGTGTACGAGGTAGAACCCCTCTTGTGGGGCCTAGGGGATCGAGGGTGGAGCCCACAATAGGGGTATCAATGGGAATTCCCCTAGTGGGGGCTGCTAGGGGCAACGCCCCCAAATCCAAAAATTGCCTATTATTCAATAAAGGAGTCAATTGGGGTTTTTTCATGTAAATTGAGAGAAAAAAACATATTTTTTTCCAACACATAATTCTTAAAGTTTTGAATGAAATCTATCATACATATAGCTTATCTTATAGTTGTATTATAGCTCCTTTTAACTTTCAAGAGAAAATAACTTGAAAAGAAAATTGGGTGATCTAGTCCATGGGCTCCTACTTGAGGCATGGTAGCTCCAATTGCCAAGTTAGATGCATTCACTTTTAAGTTAATTATCCATACCTTTACCTATTTTAATGCATGCTCCTACTTGTTAGGCCAAACCAATGGATTTACATTTCTTGTCAATAGATCCAAGAGCTAGGATAAGTGCAAAATTCTTAATGAATCCCTTATATTATCATATATGAACCAAAATAGATTTTACTCTAGTTGCATCAATTGGTAGTTCCATCTCCATAATTACCCTGATTTTCTCTAAGATTCTCTTTAGTCTAACTTCATAGACAATGTGTCTGAGGTGCCTCCCTTGCAGCACCATTAACTTGTTCTTTGGATTATAGAATAATTTGGCCTATTTGTAGTCTCATATATATTTTGTGTCTTTAGGTACATCTCCTTCATGGTATAGATAGAAAAATCATCTATGTTGGTGTGAAAGTGATGTTTACCTAGCTAGCTTATTACCTAGATCATATTCACACTTGTTACTTGACTTAGGGTACACATGGGAGAGTTTAACATTATGTCTCAAATCATAAGATTAAGACACATGGCATAACATTTTGTAATCCTATGTTCGCCCTACCTATATGACCAAGGGATTTACTTTGTAATCTCAATGGAAAATTTTTTTTATCAATCTATCATTTGCATCTTTTGATAGAGTTACTTTCATATTTGATCTCTCATGTGCTTTCGTGAAGTGCCTAGATCTTGGATGGCTACAATCCTTGAAAAAATATCACATGGAATAAAATATTCAATACCAACTCTTATAATATAGAAGGCTTTGAAATTATTAACTACAATCTTGTCAAAGATATAACATATTTCAAATTAATATGGCTAGAGTATAATGAACTAAACAACATCCTATTATACATGCAAAATTATCTGTCATATTGTCCTATTTGGTTGTACTAATATTGTTATGGATTGAAAAACCATCCATCAAGGAACAAATATCATGGCCAACCCTTCTTCCAATATGGATTATGTAAACAAAATTGGAAATGTATACTTGAAGTTAATCGCATTCAACCTTCTCAAATCAACATATATTCTTATATGACTATATTCTCACTTCAAACTTATGATTATGTAAGAGACCTTTTGATGTGAGTTTTATGACCACTTCAACATGTAGAATCAAATACTTAGCTTTCAAGGATGAAACGCCAAATATTAAATCCTCTCTTTCATAATGAGCTAAACAATGTATATGGATTGTGTGATCAAATGAGACAACCCCAAGGTTCCTTCTAGTTGTGGACTTTCACTCAATTGTAATGATGTGATATGTTGGGTATCACAAAGGGACTTATATCATTCATTCAATGGATATCGACTTGACTTGTGAATGATGTGGCAATATGAGTGTAGTATACTAACTCTAACCGACTATGAAATGAAGTGCAAATAGGATATGGGCTTAGGGATCTAATCTACTTCTTGAATGCAAGGAATGGTGAATATCTTTTTAAATCTACTAGAATTAGTCTTGTCATCAACTCCACCAAGTTAGTGCAATCTTCTAAGGTGAATGTAATATGTTCAAACTATTACCATTACATCAACACCATCAATGGATGCATATCAATGTGCAAGCAATAATCAAAATAAATCTCATTAAACTTCCAGTTGACTACACAAGGAAAACTTACAATCAAAAAATTGCTAGCGGTATGGATTAGGCAAGTTTCACAAAGGTGGGTTCACAATTACTTTCATCCAACTAAACTACTCAAAGAGAATTCTAAACTATATACTTGAGAGCATAAACTAAGTGAGGAATGTAGAAACCATGCTATACTCCAAAATTATACAAGTAATATACCATGAAAACAAAAAATGAATTAAGAACAATCTTGGCAGTATTATTGCAACAATCTCTCCAAGTATCCCCTTTACAAATGATAAGTCCTTTCCTTTTATAGTTGTTCAATTAAAATCTATGGCCAAGATCAATTCAAGATCAATGATCAAGATTATGCCAACAAAGTCCTAGGATAACTACTTTTTAGAAGCATTAAATGCTTGACCAATTATAATGAGGCACGACCTTGTGAGCTAATAGGAAAATTATATTTCTTTGAGGACCAATGAGAAAATACATTAGGTGAAGATAATAGGTGCACTCCACATGTACACTTGGCATGATTCAATTGACTGAGATTGGACATGTGCAACTGGAGCCTTCTAATTGGTTGAAGATGAGTTGGCACCACCTCAACAATGCTTATATCATAAACTTGATTAATTCCTTGGAGATGAAGTAATATCTTTTGATACTCAAAATTATTAAGCCTTCAATAAGTTGTGATGGCATTTATTCCAAAATTTATTCATCTTCGTGAATTCACTATCTCTTGGAAATATCCTCATTAGAATGGCTTGGGCTCGAAATCTTGATGTCTTGTCCTCGATCTTTAGAAGTGATGTAAGTATTTCATGGTGTTGGATGTTTCTAATTAGCTTAGATTTTTTAAGGAAAATAAAGTTATTGATAAATTTTCTCCACTTATGAAGTTGTCCCTTAGCTTTGTTTAACTGGTTCTTTGATTCCATCTTACCACTTGAATTTTGAATTTGGATTTGTATCCTCACTTCCCCTTTGATCCTAAATCCACACCACCTCCTTGCCCTTTGAATTTTCTTTGCATTTTTCCATTGTCATTCTTGTTCTCAAGCATCTCCATTCCCCATTTCTCCTAGCAAACCAAGGAGGAACTTGCATTAAATATCATGACAACAAATGCAAATCAAAATCAAAATACTTTTAACTTTTTTTTAAGTCTCAAGATATTTGCAATTTCACACCTTTTTCTAAATCTAATGTTCCTTTTATAAATTTTGAGTTTGAATCCTTGAGCTTGTCCAAATCTAATATTTTCCAAGCCTGATTTTAAATTTAATCCAATTTGGATTACTTATTTATCTATTATACCAACTTGTGTTGGCAATTATATTGATTTGGGGAGATAAATTTCACCCCTAATTCGGATTACTTGACCTCTATAGTTGAGAATATTTTGAGGGGTAGTTGGAAATGGATTTCGAACTCAAGGTCGAATTCCAACCTAGAGATGGAAATCGATTTCCAACTCATGGTCAAATTCTAACCATATGTTGGAAATCTTCCAATTCATGAACTTGGACTCCAAATTTTATTTACTCGACCCTCTATTTGGAATTTAGGATTTTTCCCTTCATTGATGATCTTTAATTCACTCTTTTGAATGTGATTTGTGTTGATTGTTGATGGGATTCAACCCAAACTTTATTTTCATTTTCTCATTTTGTTTTGAAATCCAATTTTCATCCTTGAGAAAATTGATCAATTCTCTTTCTTTTCCATTCAATTTTATTTTCTCCACCCATTTCAAGTCCAATTTCATCTCCCAAACACATTGGCATGCCTCCAAACTAGGGTGGAATTTTGTGGGTAGTGTTGGATGTTGCTGATGTGGAATTAATACTGTTGTCATTCATGTTTTGTCACTAATGTCAACATATGTCTCTGAGAGGAAAACAAGTTGGTTATTACAGTGTACAGATATTGTACGGATGTTTTAGAATGTGCGAAGTCAGTTGTGGATACAAGAAGATGTTGTGATCTTATATCTAAGATCGCATCATGTAATATTTCATATTGGTTGAGTTATAGAAGATTTGGTGAAGACTGGTTACTGGACAGTGACAGTGGAAGTTGACAGAGTAAGTCTTTGAGTTTTGGGTATATCTTACAGGCAATGTGGATTTAGTATATGCGAGCTTAAGGGATGACAGATAGGGTACTGAGGAATGTTCGATGATCTGAGCAAGTTATGAAAAGTAGGATGAAGTCATTTGTGGCATGTGTTCTGAAGATGACCTATTTGGAAGCCGACTTTAGAGATGTAGTGTGTATCATGAATGTCGAGCATGATTTATGGATGTCGGTCCTTAATTATTGAATTGTAATTGTTGTATACTTTTTTTAGATAATGTGTGTATCTTAACAAGGATTTATGTAATTATTTTTATATTAGGAAAGCCTAGTTGGTCGATCTGATGGTTTATTTTGTAATCGGGTATATATGTAAGATCTTTTCTTTTGAAAAGACATGGGTAGAATGGATATGATGTAAAAGAGGATTGTGGAAGCTGTGAGCTTGTGTTTGCTAGATGTAGAGCAGAGGATAACTTATGTACTTCATCCGAACTTATCAAGCAAGGACAATTGCTATTAGACAGTTCACAAGGATTGTGTATTTTCCTTATATACACTTGTGTTTCGAATAGTGAGTTATGAAGGTGGACATAATCTTCTTTGGGCAGTGAGCCTACCCTTCTTTTTCTTGACTCCTAATAGGGTATGTCCTCTAACAAGGACTATGTATTGTAATGTTTTAATCAACTCCTAACAAGGCTAGCTCTTCTAACAAGGATACTATACTCTCAGTACATCATTAGTGGGTGTTAATTCCCACCGGGGTTTTACCTTTAACAGGGTTTCCTCGACAAAAAAATATTATGTTATTGTGTTGGCATTCATTGTGTTCATTAGATTTGATATTGTTGTTATTCAAAGTTTAAAGTTTAATAATCTGTCATACAATTGATTCACCTCCTCCCCCCCTTTCAGTTGTATTGGTGGACTGGTATTCCTAATAATTGGTATCAGAGCTACTGGTCCTTAGAGAGAAAGCTTAACAGCTTGAGGTGATCTTGGAAGATGAAATTCTATAGGAAGGATAGTCTAAAATTTGATCTTGAAAATTTTGACAGTTGTGAGAACACAAAATAAGAGTTTGGTGAGTATGTTGATGAATGAGAACATATTCAAGCAGAAGAAAGAAAGTTAGATGAACTTGTTGCACTAATCGCTAGAAGAGGAAACATAGGTAAGGGTAAATTTGAAAGAAAGTTACCTTTGAAATCTTTTTCATGCAATAAGATAGGTCACTTTGCATCTAGATGTCCTACAAGAGTTCCTAAATATAAATATAAGTATCCAGAAGAAGAGGAATGTTATTATGCTAGTGAAAGTATTTCTAATGATGATTGTGATTATGAGGAGATTGGATTTATTGATATTAAAGATTAAAAACCAGTACATGAGGAAAAAGATTTAGTATCACATGTTGATAAGAAATTTGAATGGATTATAGACAGTGGTTGCTCACATCATATGACTGGAGATAAAAACAAGTTTTATGAACTAAATAAATATGGTGGTGGTGTTGTAAGATTTGGAGACAATGTTCCTAAACCTATCATAGGGATGGGATCTATTTCTTTGGATGGAAAGACTAATACTAACAATGTATTGCTTGTTGGTGGACTCAAGAATAACTTGTTGAGTATTGGAAAGCTAATGGATAAGGGATTTCAATTAAAATTCATTTATGGAAAATGTTTTATCAGAGGTAAGATGGAAAACTTGATTGCAACCGGTACTAAATCTAGAGATAATGTATTTGAGTTAAATACATCTGGAGCTTCTTATTTTTTTGCGAAAATAGATGATAGTTGGTTATGGCACAAAAGATTTTGTCATGTTAATTTTGATAATATTGTGAAGGCAAGCTTGACAAATGCAATAAGAGACCTACTGAAGATTGTGAAACCATCTAACACCATATGCAAAGAATTTGTTATGGGAAAACAGACTAGAAGTAGTTATAAAAGTAAATCATATACAGCAAAAGGAAAGTTGGATCTGGTACATACATATCTATGTGGACCTACAAGGACAAGATCATACTATGGTGAAAGGTATTTTATACTTTTTGTTGATGACTTTTCTAGAATAATGTGGATCGCTTACTTGAAAGAGAAATCAGAAGCATTTGATAAATTCAAGATATTCAAAGCAAAAGTAGAGAATGAATCAAGCTTAAAGATAAAATATTTGAGATCAAATACAAGTGGAGAATTTACTTCAAATCTATTCAATTCATACTACGAAGAGCATGGAATACAAAGACAAACATCTGCTCCTAGGACTCCACAATAGAATGGGATAACAGAGCAAAGAAATAGAACAATACTGGATGCTGCTAGAACAATATTTCTTGAAGGAAACATATCTCATGTGCATTGGAGAGAAGTTGTTGGGATAGAAATGTACACTTTGAATAGAATTCCAAACAGAGAAGATGAAAAATTTCAGATACAAGAGAGAACGTATGATTGTAATCAGAATAATAAGATCAAGGAGGCTACTACTATAGAAGAAGAAGAACTTGTTGAGACTGAATGTAAAAATGAGACTTGTGATGATACAAATGAGACTACTGAGATTCCTAAAACTCCTAGGTATGTTAAGAAAGACCATCCTGAAAATCAAATCATTGGTAATGCTAATCAAGGAATGATGACTAGATTGAAAATAAGAGAAGAAATTTGTTTGATTTCTCAAGTTGAACCAAAGACTACTGATGAAGCTTGTAAAGGTGAATCTTGGATCAAAGCTATGAAGGAAGAGTTAGATCAGATAAAGGAAAATAACACTTGGGAATTGGTTCCTAGGCCTAAAGACAAAAATGTAATAGGAACTAAATGGGTTTTCAGAAACAAAATGAATGAAGAAGGAATTATTGTAAGAAACAAGGCAAGATTGGTATGTAAAGGCCACTAACAGCAAGAAAGCATAGACTTTGAAGAAACATTTTCTCATGTTGCTAGGATAGAAGTGGTATGATTATTTTTGGCTTATGCTGCACATAAGGACTTCAAGGTCTATCAAATGGATGTGAAATTTGCATTCTTGAATGGGGATCTTGAAGAAGAAGTTTATATAGAACAACCTGATGGATTTCCTCTATGTGCAGATGAAGACATGGTATGCAAGTTGAAAAAGGCATTGTATGGACTGAATCAAGCTCCAAGAGCTTGGTATGCAAGGTTAGATAAATACATACTTCACCTTGGGTTCAGAAAAGGTAATGTTGATAGTAACTTATACCTAAGAGCTAGTGAAGATGTAATTTTCATAATAGAAGTTTTTGTTGATAATATTATCTTTGGAGAGAATGATGAAATGTGTAAGAAATTTTTTAAAGAGATGGAAAATGAATTTGAGATGTTTATGATAGGTGAAATGAAATTCTTTCTAGGACTGCAAATAAATCAGAGCAAGAATGGCATTTTTATTTCTCAAACTAAGTATCTTAAAGAAATGTTGAAAAAGTTTGGAATGGAAGATTGTAAACCAGTTGGTACACCCATGGTGACTGGTCATAAAATAACAAGTAATGATGAGACAAAGTGTGTTTTTCAGACCAAGTATAGATCAATGGTTGGAGGATTACAATATCTGACTCACACCAGACCGGATATTGCTAATGTTGTTGGAATTGTGGCTAGATATCAGGCAGAACCTAAAGAGACACACCTAGCTATTGTGAAAAGGATATTTAGATATCTGAAAGGAACAATGGAATATGGCTTATGGTATGGTTGTTAGGATTAACAAGGAAGAAATAACAATTATGTGCAAATATAACTAATATCAGAAAATAATAAACCACACAGAATAGAACACAAGACACACAGATTTAACGTGGTTCACCCAATCCCTGGGCTACGTCCACCAACAGCAAGTCCAATATTATTATTATCCAGTGATTACAACCTGATTACAATCTGTAATCCCTTACAGCCCAATTATGTCGCAAGTACTAAAATCATACATAATGAAAATCCCTAACCCTAAGCCATATTATACAATATTTTCCCGCTTTAGGGTTAGAATGAGTTATAAGTAGTCGGCCCAAATAACCGAAAAGTAGTCGGCCTCAAAAAAAACCCCGGCGAGGTCGGGAGGAAAAGTGTACAGTACTTTCCTGGATAGTACTTTCCTGATTAGTCACCACAAATTAACAATCTCCCACTTGGTGACTGATCAGTATCCACACTATACTAAAAAACCTCCCACTTGGAGACTGATCCTGTAGCAATACCGCTACCCACAGGAGGCTCCCACTGGATTGAACCACCTTGGACTCAACTGTTCCTTTATTTTGTTCAGTCTAGAAGACCAACTGAAGCTGAACATGAGTTCAACTTCTCCCTTGTTACTACCTTTGTAAACATATCTGCTGGATTATCATCAGTATGAATCTTTTCCAGCCTTAACTGTCCATCATCCAAAACTGATCGAATGAAATGGTACCGCAACTGTATGTGTTTTGTCTTTGAGTGCAAAGCAGAATTCTTTGCAAGATGAATGGCACTTTGGCTATCTGTATGTAGAAAATTATCCTTTTGTGGATGTCCCAATTCTTCCATGAAGAATTGAAGCCATATCATCTCCTTGGCTGCCTCTGTAGCAGCAACATACTCTGCCTCTGTAGTGGATAAAGCAACCACCTTTTGTAGTCAAGAAATCCAACTCACTGTTGTCCCACCAACAATAAATATATAACCTGTAGTACTCCGCCTGCTATCTATATCTCCTGCCAAATCTGAGTCAACATAGCCTTGTACAGTAGTAGTAGAACCCCCAAAGTGTAAACACTTACTGGATGTGCCTCTCAAATATCTGAGAATCCATTTGACTGCATTCCAATGCGCAATACCAGGGTTACTCATATAACGGCTAACGACTCCCACTGCGTGTGCAATATCTGGCCTAGTACATACCATAGCATACATTAAGCTCCCTACAGCTGAAGCATAAGGTACCTTAGACATTTTAGTCTCTTCTTCTAGTGTCTTGGGACACATATCCTTAGTCAATTTCAAATGACCAGGCAAAGGTGTGTTGACAGCTTTGGCATTTTCCATAGAGAAACGTTGCAACACCTTCTCAATATAATCAGCCTGAGATAGAGACAATTTCTTATTTTTCCTATCTCTACAAATTTTCATACCAAGGATTTGTTTTGCTGCCCCCAAATCCTTCATAGCAAAAGATTTTGCTAACTGTTGTTTCAACCCCTTAATGTGATCCATGTTAGACCCAGCTACAAGCATATCATCAACATATAAACATAAAATAATGTAGCTGTCATCATCCAACCTCTTAAAATAAACACAATGGTCAGAATGACACCGACTATATCCATGCCCATTCATAAAAGTGTCAAATTTAATATACCATTGCCGAGGTGCTTGCTTCAAGCCATATAAACTTTTCTGCAATCTGCACACCAAATTCTCCTTACCCTTGACCTCAAATCCTTGTGGCTGAACCATATATATTTCTTCATCCAAATCACCATGAAGAAAGGTTGTTTTAACATCAAGCTGCTCTAAATGCAAATCTTCAGTAGCCACAATACTTAAAACAGTACGAATAGAAGTCATTTTAACAACTAGAGAAAATATCTCATCAAAATCAATACCATGTTTCTGTGCAAATCCTTTACGACTAATCTGGCTTTAAATCTTTTCGTACCTCCATCCTCTTCTTTTATCCTGTAAACCCATTTATTATGTAAAGCCCTTTTACCTGCAGGTAACTTACATAAATCCCATGTCTGATTTTTCAGCAAAGAGTCCATTTCATCTGTCATTGCAGACTCCCACTGAAGCTTTGTATCCACCTGCACAGCTTCATTATAACATTCAGGTTCACCAGCATCTGTTAACAAAATAGAATACAAAGATGGAGTAAATCTTTCTGGAGGTCTACTTAGCCTTGTTGACCGTCTAACACTCACTGGGGTGTGTGGTATTTGTTGTTGCTGTTGTTGCAGAGCATAAGGAACTACTGGAACATGAACTTGTGGAGTATCATCCAGTACTACATAGTCATTTTCTTTCTTCTCATGCTACAGCAACAGATCTTTGTACAATACTTTCTCATTGAATATGACATCCCTGCTTCTTACAATTTTATGATTTTCAAAATCTCAAAGCCTGTAACCAAATTCATCAATGCCATACCCAAAAAATACACATTTCTTTGACTTAGCTTCCAGCTTGGTTCTATTTCAGAATCTATAAGTGCAAAAGCTTCACAACCAAAGGTTTTGAGAAAAGAATAACTCACCTTCTTACCACTCCATGCTTCCTCTAGAATACCACAATCCAAAGGAGTAGAGGGGCCTCTATTGATTAAATAAATAGCAGTGTTCACTGCCTCTACCCACATATTTTTGGGCAGCCTAGCATGCAACCTCATACTCCTTGCACACTCCATTATTGTCCTGTTCATGCGTTCAGCCACTCCATTTTCTTGTGGAGTCCTTGGTACAGTTTTCTGCCTACGAATACCATTACAGCAACAATATTCTTCAAATTCTGTGCTGCAATACTCACCACCATTATCAGATCTGAGACATTTTAACTTTTTACCAGTCTCATTCTCAACCAAGCATTTCCATTTCTTAAAAGTTTGAAATACATCAGATTTCTGTCTAAGGAAATAAATCCATACTTTTCTTGTTGCATCATCTATAAATGTAACATAATACAGAGAGCCACCAAGGGAAGATACCTGAGCTGGTCCCCATACATCTATATGCACAAGCTCTAATCTCTCATTTTTCTTTTCCTTCCCACTCTTCACAAAACTAACTCTCTTTTGTTTTCCATAAACACAACTTTCACAGAAATCCATATTGACACATTTCAAACCAGGTAAAACTTTCTTTGAATGAAGTAATTTCATACCTTTTTCACTCATGTGCTCGAGTCTGTTGTGCCACAGTGCTGTGTCAAAATCTACAGCAACAGTTTGATGTTCTTCCTGCTCAACTGCAGCCACTGTTCCTGAACATTCATTATCTTCTGAAACAATTAAAGTAGAAGGAACAGTATGACCTGTACAAAGATATAAGGTTCCTACTTTCACACCTTTTGCTACTACTAAGGAACCTTTTGAAACCTTCCAATTTTTATCATTAAAAGTAACTGTGCAACCCTCATCACCCAGTTGCCCTGCTGAAATTAAATTCCTACTCAGCCTTGGAACATGTCTTACCTCTTGTAGTAGCCAATGATTCCCATTCTGCAACTTAATCTTAATTTTTCCCTTTCCAACAATCTGACAGGGTTCATTATCTCCCAAATAAACTAGCCCAAAATCCCCTTGGACATAATCAACAAAATAACTTCTATGGGGTGTAGCATGAAATGAAGCCCCAAAATCTAAAACCCATGAATCATCAATACTTTCTAAGGACAAGAGCAAAGCATCCTCCTCGGATTTGTTACTTACCACATTTGCCTCCTTGTTTCCATCATTTTTGTCTCCTTGATCTTTCTTCCGAGACCAACAATCTTTCTTTTTATGACCTGGTTTTCCACAGTACCAGCAATCATTTTGCCCTTTAGATTCAGACCTCTTTCCCTTTGATTTTCCTCTTGATTTCCCATGATTTCCAGAGTTGTTTCCTCTATCTCTTGTTCTGCCTCTGCTTTCTGTGTTCAATACACTACCCGATGTGGATGCCCCTGAGCTTTTCCTACGAATTTCCTCACTTAATATAACACCAATAACATCATCATACTTTAGGGTATTAGAACCAGAAATAGAATTACTAACAGCCATTACCAAGCCATTCCAGCTTTCTGGCAAAGAACACAAAATCAAGAGAGCCCTAACCTCTTCATCAAAAGTAATTTTAACTGAGGTTAATTGACTTGTAACTGTATTAAACTCATTCAAATGATCAGTAACTGATCCACCTTCTACCATTTTCATATTAAATAAACGCTTCATAAGAAATACCTTGTTTGAAGCTGAAGGCTTTTCATACAACTTCGCTAGGGTTTCCATCAGATCTTTAGCTGTCTTTGCTTCAGTAATATTGAATGCCACCGATTGTGCCAGCCATAGATGAATACTCCCCAGTGCCTTCCTATCCAAAATATCCCAATCCTCCTGAGACATTGATTGCTCTTTCTTGGCTACTCCCTCTAATGGCCGCCATAGATCCTTCTGATAGAGATAATCCTCCATTTACATCTTCCATAACTGGAAGTTCTGCCCATTAAACTTATCAACCTTCAGCCTACCCTCATCTGCCATTTCTCCCACTTAACTGAGAGACTCTCCCACTAACTCGTGAGACCTGCTTCAGAGAATAGATGAAAGAACGAATGAAATAACCTCGCTCTGATACCACTTGTTAGGATTAACAAGGCAGAAATAACAATTATGTGCAAATATAACTAATATCAGAAAATAATAAACCACACAAAATAGAACACAAGACACACAGATTTAACGTGGTTCACCCAATCCCTGGGCTACGTCCACCAACAGCAAGTCCAATATTATTATTATCCAGTGATTACAACCTAATTACAATCCGTAATCCCTTACAGCCCAATTCTGCCGCAAGTACTAAAATCATACATAATGAAAATCCCTAACCCTAAGCCATATTATACAATATTTTCTTGCTTTAGGGTTAGAATGAGTTATAAGTAGTACAGTACTTTCCTGGATAGTACTTTCATGATTAGTCACCACAAACTAACAATGGTAAAAATGATGACTTCGAACTTCATGATTATACTAATGGCAATTGGGTAGGAAACATTGATGACAGGAAGAGTACTAATGGAGGATAATTCTTGGTTGGATGTTGTTGCAATTAATTGCACTCAGACTATTTGGATAGAACAAATGTTAAAAGATGTCTTTGAGTATCTCAGAGGTATGCTTGGGGTGCAGGCCCCTCCTTGTGAGAATTAAATGATGCAGGGATGCATCAGTCCAGAAGTCTTTAGAGCTCTATCATAATCTAGACTTGATGTATGGATCTACTCCTTAGGGAGAGTGATCATATGGAAGCTTACAAAATACATTTGGGTGATTTGGAACCTGGTTGATGAAGATAAAGCAGAAGAATAGTTGATGACTTATGGCACCATTTTCCATTGTTGTCAAAGGGGGAGATATGCTATGAGAAAATCCCTACTGTATGGGGAGATTGTATGAAGAGATACTATGACTAGATGGGGAGAGATACTATGAGAAGTTGTACTATGAGAGTATTGATTGGTTACAAAACTTTGGGTTGAGGGATTTTCCCATATGTTGACATCAATGCCAAAGGGGGAGATTGTTGGATGTTGTTGATGTGGAATTAATACTGTTGTCATTCTTGTTTTGTCACTGATGTCAACATATGTCTCTAAGAGGAAAACCGGCTGGTTATTACAGTGTACGAATACTGTACGGATGTTTCAGAATGTGCAAAGTCAGTTGTGGGTACAGGAAGGAGTTTTGATCTTATATCTAAGATTGCATGATGTAATATTGCATATTGGCTGAGTTACAGAAGATTTGGTGAAGTCTAGTCACTGGATAGTGACAATGGAAGTTGACAAAGTAAGTCTCTAAGTTCTGGGTATATCTTATAGGCGATGTGGATTCAGTATATGTGAGCTTAAGGGATGACAGATAGGGTACTAAGGAATTTTTGATGGTCTGCACAAGTTACGAAAAGTGGGATGATGTCATTTGTGGCATGTGTTTTGAAGATGACCTATTTGGAAGCCGACTTCAGAGATGTAGTGTGTATCGTGAATGACGAGCATGATTTATGGATGTCGGTCCTTAATTATTGAATTGTAATTGTTGTATACTTGTTTTAGATACCATGTGTATCTTAATAAGGAGTTATGTAATTATTTGTATATTGGGAAAGCCTAGTTGGCCGACCTGATGGTTTATTTTGTAATCGGGTATATATGTCAGATATTTTCTTTTGAAAAGACATGGGTAGAATGGATGTGATGTAAAAGAGGATTGTGGAAGCTATGAGCTTGTGTATGCTAGATGTAGAGAAGAGGATAACTTAAGTACTTCATCGAAACTGATCAAGGATAGTTGCTATCAGATAGTTCACAAGGATTGTGTATTTTCCTTGTATACACTTGTGTTGCGAACAGTGAGTTCTGAAGGTGGACATAACCTTCTTTGGGCAGTGAGCCTACCCTTCTTTTTCTTGACTCCTAACAGGGTTTGTCCTCTAACAAGGACTATGTAATGTAATTTTTTAATTATCTCCTAATAGGGCTAGATCTTCTGACAAGGATACTATACTCTCAGTACATCATTAGTGGGTGTTAATTCCCACCAGGGTTTTACCTTTAACAAGGTTTCCTCGACAACAAAATATTATGTTATTGTGTTGGCATTCATTGTATTCATTGGATTTGATATTGTTGTTATTCAAAGTTTAAATTTTAATAATTTTTCATACAACTGATTCACCCCCCCCCCCCCCCCCCCTCTCAGTTGTATTGGTGGACTGTTATTCCTAACAGGTAGTTGGAAATGGAATTCCAACTCATGGTCATTTTGACCTAGAGTTAGAATTCAATTTCCAACTCATGGTTAGAATCTGACCATGAGTTGGAAATTTTCCAAGTCTTAAAGAACTTGAGTATGGGTTTCCAATCTTCAAAAACTCAACTTTCTCTCTTGGTTACTTAGTAAAAAAACCCCTCCTTTATCACCCTATTTTATGATTTCTAATGGCATTTCCCTCATATCTGAATGTTGGAATTATTCCTTTTCAGTTCATCATATTCAAACTTGTCCATTTCCACCTTAATCGTCATGCCATATTCTCTATCCTTGGACTTCATGTCAATATTCATACTTGTTCAACTTGGTGACCTTCAATTCGTTATCCCAAAATCAAGTTTTCTCTGTATATTCTAGACTTCTTCAAATCATATTGTTTGGTTTCAAAATTTCATTCAACATGTCTTGAACTTGAATTATCTCCCATCCTATCTATTGTCTTGACTCCTAAAGTGGGCCAAAGTTTCTCAAACTCATCTATCAGAGACCCAAAAAAATTTAAAACTCCTACCAAGCTAAGGAAAACTAGAGCACCTACTACTAAAGCCAAGAAAAAGAGGGGGTCCCCAAGGTCAATGGGGCAATGGTGTGAAGACCTCACAACAAGACCTATTCACTATATTTACTTTAAAAATAACTCATGACTGGTATTTTGTTAAATTCTCTTAGACTTTTACAACATAATTTTAGTTCGTTTGATATGCTTTCCTTTTGACTAGACTTTCTTCAAATGCTAAAGGAATTTTTTGGGTGCATATGGTACAATTTTTAGATCATCCTACATCCTAGTAGATAAATCCTTATAATCCATGAGAAAGAGGGCAAGCCTTATAATCCTTGAGAATCCTTAAAGCAATTGTTTTCAATGATAGACTCTAGTTAACTCAAATCAAAATCATTTTGTTTTCACCTTCAAAACCAAAGTTTACATTTACTAACAAAGACCCTTCACACTTCATAGCCTCCTTACTTTTGAATTGATGTGTCGGTTCCACATCTAACTTAGCATCACCAACTACACATACAATAAATTCTAGATGAAAAGCTCAATTATTTAAGTACTTGCAATCATCTCATTATTTCCCTCATCCATGATTTCTATGTTACAACCAAGATGAAAGGCTTTATAATCCTCCATTTCACAATGGAATAAATTGTTAGGAGATATTTCATCTTCCAAATGAGATTGTAACTACATAACCCTCTTATCATTTGGTTCTATTAACCTATCTCCCAACCATTAATAAAAACTTGACTTTAATATTCCCTCAAATGAGGCTACTTCCTCAATCATTAACTAATTCTTCAAATCTCCAAATATTTGCACCCTTTATTGTGGATAGACAATAGGTTCTTCATCTACTATAGATCGTCATTGATCACTATCAGCCATCCTTAGCCCACTAGTGGAATAGTTAGGTCTCGACAATTTCTTTTTTAGACCATAAGTACTTTGAACACCTTTATGATTTTTATAATAAAAGCAACAAAACAAGGGTGTTGACCCAATACAAAGAGAGGACAAATAGGGCTCTTACAACAAGTCAAGAACATACCACTAACAACAAAGACTAGTACATACCACTTACAACGCACTAACATAACAACTAGTAACCCACATTAAGGGTGGGTAGAAATTTCACCCACAACTCGAAGAAGAGTTTGGAGAGGAGAAGAAATGATCTTTCCTCCACTTTTATGGTGTACTAATATTCTCCCACCAATTAGAACTTGTGGTCAAATGGCGGGATTTACAAGGTTACTATGAGTTTCCTCTAATAGCATAGTATGTTCACATTAGATTTTTCATTGATAATAGTATTGGTGAATGTACTTCCTAATATCTACATATGTATAACTACTAACTTGATCTAGTTAGGTTCATTGGATATAACATGGGATCAATCATCGATTGGGCTCCACATTCCAAATTGAGGCTAGAATGACCATTTATATTTATAACTCTCTTTCTAGGATGCTATGTAATAAATCTATTACCTTTACAAGTGTCATAGTTTGCAATAATTGTCTTGTGGTATCTTGTCCAATTTGAATTTGCTTTTATTTGCCTCCATGTGAGAATGTTATGGTTCCTCGTTCATTTTATTCCTAAAATCTCTTCTTGTTTTGACCAACCTCTACTTTATTGACCAATCTAGATAGTCCACCTCAACCTCTACTTTTTGGTCTTATTAGCACTATTACTTCAACCTCACCAATTACATCAATCAAATTGATGTTGGTTTATTTTGAACAATTAGCATATTCATTATTGCTCAATCTACACCATTGCTAGAGAAATCTTTTGATTGGTAGAGCAATGTCTTATCAAAATGGTCCCCCTTTTTGCTCTTATAACACTATTTAATTACTTGACTTTAGCCATCGTATTATATTTGTCTCATAACTCCATCTGCATTCTAACATTTGTTCTCTTTAGCTGCAATATCCACTAGGTCAAATGCATGTTGACACATTGGGAGGTGGACCTTTATTCTTTTATTGTATTCTTTGGGAGGTGTTTGTTGTTGACAACTTGCTTTAAGAAAAAAAAAATTGACCAATCTTATTTTTAAGATTATAGGGGCAATCCCTAATTGAAGGACTTGCAACTTGGCATATATCGTAAAACATTATTTTCATACAAATGGTTCTAGTATGACTTCTAAGTGCACCAAAGTTCTTTTCTTTCCCATTTCATGTCCTCCAAATCTTTCACAATTCTTAACATGTCTCTACATAGGACCCACGTCTATATTGATTCATTATCATGAATAGAAATCATCTTCAATTTTCCTAGAATGAGAGGGTGTCATGTTTTCAATCTATGTCGATGGCCCAATTGTACACATCCTTATATGATGAGGGAGGTACCATTTTCATCTTCTTCTACAATGACAATATCAATCATCAACTCTTTAGCCCATCCATTGGTTTCTTCACCTCTCTAAATATTTCCCTGAGCTCATGTTATATGCTTCTATTAGGCATTACAAATTTTAGTGATGACCTTATCATCATCCCTCTCTTGTTCATATTCATTTTATAATCTCTCCCTCATTGCCTTTTTTACTTTAACTAAGGACATGCTCAAATATATGAGATTTTTAGGAAGAATAGGTCCAATCAGACACAAAACTCAAGAAAATTTCTCGAGTAATTAAGAAAGCCAAATGTTGATTTCATAACTATGGCAAGCATGATTTTGTTGGTACCCTATTGTTTTCCTTACATTGAAAGAATGCCCAATAAGATCTTTAAAATCCTACAAGAAAAGGGTATGCTATCATCTTTTAAACCACACAACAAACTAAGATTAATTAATTTGTTCAAAGATTAAATACCCCTTACTTAACTAGGGTGTCTATAAAATGATCTACTCTTATGAGGGATTTCACATATCACATAATTTAGGCACTTCTAAGGACCAAGGATCAGAGTGCATGGACTCAGAATCAAGCATTGAGAAATAAACTAAATAGCCCTCACCAAGTTTTCTTACAAGACTAAGCATGCCATCTTTATTGAAGAAACCCAAGTCCTAGTTGTTGAAGATTTTTTTTTGAGAGGCCTTAAGAATAGTCGTGAAAATTAATCAACATTTTTTTTTTGAGAGACCTTAAGAATAGTCATGAAAATTAATCAACATTGTAACAATTTGAATAGATACAAAGACTAGGGGATGAGCCACTCTTGACATCCTATCATTAATTCATTAAAATAAACTCATGCCCTAGGGTGCTTTTCATTGACTCCTTTTTTAATTATTTATTTTTTCTTTTAATTCCTTTCTTTTATGAAGCCCCTTTCACCTTTGCCCCCAAACCCAACTCCCCAACGTCAACCTCCCTTCCTTTTCCCTTTTTACTAATGCCAAAGTAATACAAGCAAAAAAATCAAAATCTATTTAGCCATTACCTATTGCCTAACTATGCTTCATAGAAATCACACTAAGGTCGAGGTAGCAAATAAAAAAAGGTAAGTTGAAGAGAAGAGTGATAGGCATTAGAATAAAAAAACCCTTATAACACAACATTTTATGTAAGTATTGAAAGGTATGTGAGAGAGAAAATTGGTAGGTTCTAGAGTAAACCCTTATAACATTCATTGAAGAAAAAAGAATTTGAGTAAATAAAGAAAAAACCTAAATCGAGGGAAATTCTATTCATCTTGGTCACCAAGTAGCCCATTTCCTAATTTTATGTTGACCTAAAGCACTTTTCAACATGGTGTAAGCCTTTAAGATAAATTTTAGATTGTTTAATGAAAGTAGCATTATTTTGCTTCCCCTTGATGCTTGTGTGTGTTGGTGATGTATGGTTACTAGGTTTAGGTTATCTTTTAATAGACCACCTTGACTAGATTGCATCAAATGTTTAGGCTTATTACCATAGTTAAAAAAAAAATTGCGATTAAATCCCAAATAACGTGATACACAAACCCTAGCAAATTAATCGCTAAACGTCAGTTTATACTAAAAAATTGTGGCGTGTTTTTGGTGAAAAAAATGATATAGGAAAGAGGGACCAATAGTAATGACAGCTAACTTCGTCAACATGTAGTCGTTGCATGGAATATCGTAAGACCATTTTTTTTTAGAAATGTAAAATGGACACTTAACCACCTACAACTAAGGTTTGAAGGTGTGTCTCATCACGCAACTCATTAAAATAGCATGCCTAGTTAAATGTGTACAAAAATTAGCTTTTTAAATATTCAACCAAAAGTTAATCTAAAAATCTCTAGTAGTTGAATTTAAAAATATCATGTGTTATTAGTGGGTGATTGTATTTCTATACAAAATATGACATATATGCAACTTAAATGGACCATATACCTATTAGTAATCATAAATATTTGTTATATGTAACTTTTAAATCCAACACAAAAGGACCAATCCTTCAACACAAAAAAATTATTTGTTGTTATAAAAATAACACACTATTATGTAAAATACAACTTATATCCAACACAAAGGGACCAATAGTTGAACACAAACTTTTTGACAATCTCACATATTTTATGGAAAAATACAAAGTATTTATTGTGTTCACCTTTTATATTTGTGATAAAACAAATTATTAATATGAAATACTCTAATACATATACATTGCTACCTCAATAGTTGTACACATAAGAATAGTATTTGTGCACTAAGATAACAATACTTGTTTAAGTGGGCATCTTATTTTATTAATTAAGCATGTTATTTTTTAAGTGACACGCAGATGATAGATAGCTACCTATGATATTTTATTTGAGAGAAAAAGTTATCTATTTCACTTGTTAATGTTCTTTTAATATAACATTTATAGGTTCATGTTCTTTTAATATAACATTTATAGGTTCTCAAGTGTTCAAGTATTGGTCCATTTTTATCAACATTTGGAAATTTTTTGATTTACATGTGGATTATTTAATCACAATATATAGTAAAAATGTGGTGTAAGACTAGATAATATATTCACTAGTGAGTGATCGACTATTGGACCCTGCACAACTAGTGGTCCCTCTCCGCTATCACGCGATATATGTGTTTGAAATTACACAGTTTTTAAGGTTTTAAAACTATTTACAACGCTTTTTTATTGTTTTTACAACTACGACGGTGGGAGAGGAAGGTGTTTTAGGGTTTTTAGTTGCGACTATTGTACGATTCCACGCACAAGAACAATTTGAAGGCTTGAGCCTTGTTTTTCTACCATCATTGCCTCGCTAAATAGGAACTTCAAATGTAGAATTTAAAAATATGATTGCAATTGCATAACATTATTAATATTTGTGGGCAATAATTTATTCATAAAATTATAGTTCTACAATTATTAATAATAAAAATTTACATCTATAATATATGTTATTAAATCTGTACTCAATGTTCATAAATTTATATATTAGAAATTTAGATGTATTAATAAATCTATATAAGTTTCATTAATTTATGTATTTATTAATTTTATTATATAGATTATGAAAGGTGGACCTATATTTAGGTTTATAAATTTATATTTATTATTAATAATTTATTCATTATAGTTTCATACATTTATAATTACAAGTATATGCGTTATTTTAAGAATATTTAAAATATTTTTAAATGTTCGATAAAAGTGTGATTATTTCGCAGAGTCCAAGTTTTTCAAAGATTTTGGGCCAGCTGAGTTTTTGCAAGTCCAAGTTTTCCAACTAGGCTTATTACAGTAAACTATTTCCATTTTGATCCCTTAGATGTTCTCCCACCTTTGAAGATTTGATTGATGACCTATTTGTGTGTCTTTTGCCGTGAATCCGTGCACTAAATGCACTCAGTTTCCGAAGTTGATTTTTCCATCTAATCCCACTAAATTTGCAAAATAGTATGATAAATTATCAGTATCAAGTACCTAGGTCTCTACAATTAAATGTAGTGATTCAAATATACAATCATAGGATGTTGGAGAACTCCTTAACACAACAGTGACCATGTTTCATCATTCATGGGCTTCTCAGGTAGATAACTGATCACTTAGATCCTTCAATAACAAATATTCAAAGATTCATCCTTCCGCCCAAACTTAAATGAGAACAAACTTTTCTTTTAACGAGGGAGAATCAGTAGAGGCAGCCCAGCAACTTGGGGCTCACACCTTGGACGGGTGTTTACTGCTCAAGACAGAGAGAGCCACCTCCCTTATAAACCCCTTGGGCTGCAGACTGGACCCAAACAAGCCTACCACCAAGTAAACCAAGGCAAAGAGAATCAACCTTGGGACCTACATGGGATGAACCCGAAACCCTTAACCAACTATGCCACCCCTTTGGACTAAACAAAAGAATTTTTAAATATAAAAGCACTAGATAAAATCCATTTGCAACTGAAAAATCTAAAAGCACTAGAACTTATTTATGTCTGTCAAAATTCTCAGGATCAGATTTTGGTCGAGTCTTTTTTTACAGTATTTTTGTCATGTTCTTTAGTCACAAATAATGAGTACTTCACGACTTCAAAAAACTGTAGAACTTTTGGGACGGGCAGAAGTGAGTGCTGTATAATAGCCATCACCGACAACCTTGCTTATAAATGCTATTAATTCCAAAAAAAGTAGCAGTGCCAGAGAAAAATAAACTTCAAAAATCACTTTAACTATTAGACCTAAATTGGAAAACACTAATCAAATCAAAAGATACGGGAATAATTTGATCCATAGCCCCCATTATGAAAAAATAATTAATCTAGTTTTCTAAGTTGAACTCTAAAAAAATGACACTGCTAAATATTGTAGTTTAAAACTCTAACATTAATAAACACACGTGTAGACTCGTGACTGTTTCCTTACTCTTCAACTCTGCCTACCATTTCTTATCTTCTACATTGGAAACCACTAATCAAATCAAAAGATACAGGAATAATTTGATCCATAGCCCCTCATGAAAAAAAAAATTAATCTAGTTTTCAAAATTGAACTCTAAAAAAATGACTCTGCTAAATATAAGTTTAAAACTCTAAACATTAATAAACACACGTGTAGACTTGTGACTGTTTCCTTAGTCTTCAACTCTGCCTGCGATTTCTTATCTTTACCACACCGTTATCACCTCTGTTGGCAGCCTCACTCACCACCATGAAACAAAACTCATTTGAATAGGTTTTAAAATCACATCCCAACACTGTGGTGCTTTTTGCAGCTTCTTGTACAAGCTTCAATTACAATTGCCAACAAGCTCCACTTGGCATTATTGTTTTTGTGCTCCTATGTGCCATTTACCCGCATCCTCTATAGACAGTTGTATTGAATGATGCTGTGATGAAGGGTATTGCTATATACCCTTGAAAAAATACTCTCTCCACCTGATGTTGTCAGTTCTCGAACAAGCATCCCACCACTTCCCTTTCTAGTGGTGCTAGAGAGCAACCTATGCATTTCACTTTAGTTTGGTCCTATTTTAATGGTGCCACTACAAACAAGGCAATGGACAATGGAAAGTCGAGGATTTTTCTGGTACACTTTCAGACTTCCACTGTTGTGGCTAAAACAAAAGTAAACTCGCATTCACTCATGGAAATGCTACGGCCAATACATACTCAACCTCAAACAAGTTATTTTTAACCCAGCAAACAAGAAGCATAAAAGATTCAATGGATTTTTAGTATCTCAACACATGTATCTCCAGTATTCAAGGGATTTTGAGTTTTACCCTTTTCAAGAAAGTTATTGTAGCCACAAAGTTGATATGTTAAAAGACCCATCGACTGAAATGTAAACTAAATAAATTTTCAGTTTCCAAGTATTAGATAAACTAGTGATTCAGGTCATATACAATAAGGCTTCCACATGGAAACTCGCCAGGGAAGCAATTCAAGGATTAGATTTGTAAAATGCCATCTCTAGTGCCTTTTTAAAGCACAAAAATTACCTATGTCAATATTTTGAACATCTTAAACCATTGCACTACAGTATAAATGTAGCTTTGCATACAACTGAGGCCTTTGATTTGCAGGGATACATCTTGAGAGTATGTTTATCTTGAGAATATTACAGAAGTCCATACTATCATCCTTACATAAAATACTAAATATTTCTGAACATACAAAATACGAAAGGTAATCAGAATATCTATATGAATCATAATGAACCAACAAACACAATTCAGTCTCAAATTGCAAGCAGTAAAATGAAGAAAGAAAGAAATTAGATTTCAACTTCCATTTGTTAACAATCTATATAGTTATACAGAATACATATTTAGCCCATCAAGAATGCTACTAAAGCATCCAAGTCAATAGCCTCCAAATTTTATTTGACACTTTGTTCAATTTGAATGCAAAATTATCATTCTGATTTTGAAACGGAACTAGTCTTTGTACAAGGAAAGATTTGCAAAGATTTTATGAGTTCAGAGCAGAGTGCCCAATATAATAGTATGTTTTCAATCAATTTTTATAAACACCTGTGATACTGATTAATTTTGTACTCTTAAAAGATCCAAAAAAGCTACAGAAGCAAATAGATTAGAAGCACCATGCCTTGGTTGCCAATGTTAGCAATGCAGTGGCGAAGCCTTGATATCAAAATTAATACCGGCATATTGCCTTGATCTACAGTTCCAATGAAGGTGAATATGAAACCATCAATCTGTAGGAGGAAACTGAATAGTTGAAATTCACTTACAGTCATAGAGTAGTCCATTCTTGGGCCTATTATAAGTGCAGACTTATGCATGCATGATAGGCACAGACATTTACATATCTGAAGATACTTTGTGCCAATTACCAGAAACGCCAAGGAAGAAAATAAAATATCAAAGTGGTACACACATCATATTGATTTTCAAATGGACCTATAGGAGCTTCAAGGCTTTCAGACGTTCTTCATGTTCTGGTTCTAGCTTAGGAGGCGTGTAGTGTCCATGCAGGTCTTCAACAACATATTCCTAAAGATAAAAACAGAATACAACACAAAAGTAAATAAATAAAAGATGAACAGAAACTGCAAATAATAAAGATGAATGCAGATAATTGTTTGTCTTGTAGATCTTTTGTCCAAAATGAGTTTAAAAACCCACCTTTGTGAGTTCCCTCTTTGTCAATATGTGATAGTGTCTTTGCCATATCCTTTGAATTGCCATTGTTGCTGCTAGCAGCCCATAGGCAATGCCAAGGATCGCAAAAATAATTACAAAAATAACCAGGAGTGCACCACAAGCTTCCATGGATGCTGGAAAACAATCCAAAATACCCCATCCATAACAACAATTGCGGCATCCTGCCATACACGGATCATTGTTGTTGACTGATGAACAATGCACTATCAGACCTCCAATACCCAGGATTACGAAGAAAACAAAAACTCCTGCATTTGCAATTGAGTTGGATTATTCAAATTGTGTGCATGCAAAGTTACAATTTTTTAAAAAAATGTAATTCTGAGTTTATGAGCTGCAAGACAATTCACACAACAATCAATAACAGATAACTGATGAGTAGACAACCTATTATGAGAGTTTGAATCAAAATTTAAGGAACAAACCAAAACAATAGTAGAATGGTATAGGATGCTTGGACAACAGTCGATCCCATCCATCACTGAATGAATTTCTGAACTCCCCATTTGTGTCCATCAGGTATGCAATACTGCCCATAACAGCAATTGTCTGCAATAACAAATGAGAGAAAATTATTTAGCTCCACTACTACACATTAGGCAGTGAGAATTTTAAACAAAATATTAGGAAATGGTGACACCATTACTGGGGACAACTTGAATTATTGATGTTTAAATCAATTTGCACGACTGACTGAAAGTAATAGCCAATTTCCTTCAATTTAATGAAAATACTACTCATCTAATTTAAAAGCCAAAAAATTGCAACCAGAATCACTGTATAATTAAAAACGGTGGTAAATGAAAAGAAACTACATTTGCAATGAGATCAACAATCATGCATGCCATTGCTCATCTACTTCAGAAAATGTGAACAATTAACTTTTTTTACTCACACAAAGATTCTCCAATCTAGAATGAATAATTCTGCATCTTTGCTCTATTGCTATTCAGTGACTAAATGGGTTAAAAACCATCAATCTTA
This sequence comes from Chamaecyparis obtusa, assembly GCA_027943335.1. Classification (NCBI taxonomy): domain Eukaryota; kingdom Viridiplantae; phylum Streptophyta; class Pinopsida; order Cupressales; family Cupressaceae; genus Chamaecyparis; species Chamaecyparis obtusa. Next base: position 637,625 of record BSBK01005284.1, on the reverse strand, counting down.
CAATGACAATTTGGGCCATGCTGTTGATTTTAAAAAGTTGAGTGAGCAACAACTGCTCGTAGGGTGGTTGCAAGTGGGTTAACACAAGAAGAAATTATTTACTTTGTAATATTACTGTATCTACTCATTCAATATCTGCTAGTATTTATTCTTTAAAGCTGTACAGTGATGAACATGGCAATGCCATAGGAAATGCATTGATTCTAAATGTTATCTCAAGGGATCATGAAAACAAGTTGAGATGTCTCTGTTTGTTTCCACTGATGCAGAATAGATTTAGCTTATCATTACTTTTATGTGGTGGTGAGTGTTGATTACAAATGCAATTCTTATGTTATTTGACTTTAATGTTTATGTAATGGTATATGTTAAGAAAAGTACCAGTGCTGCTAAAGTACTCTGTGAATGCAGGTGGAGGTGGGGGTAGCCGAAGGCATAGATAGAGTGGGTAGATAGTGTAGGCTATAGACTACATGTTGACATCATCCAGTCCAACTCCCAAGTGATGGTAGTTACAAATTCTTCTACTCCACATCCTTGAGTTTGATGATTGAGATGAGCTTGGTGTATCCTCTATGACTGACATCATGTTGTGTTGATAGTCATTTAAAGTCCATTGCATTGTGTTTAATTTTAAATGTTGGATGTATCAATTTTGTTGATCTTGTAGAGGCCATTTGGTTGATTGTTATTGATTTTGTTTGTAGCTTTGCCTAGATGAGACCTTGGTAATGGTTCTGGCATTTGTTGGCCTGTTGGATATATTTAAGCATAAACCCAGTTGAAGGAATTCCGAATCATTAAAGTGGTAGATCTAATTAAATTTTAAAAGATTTGACTTCCTGGGAAAAGCCTTCAGCATCATACAGATAGCAATGTTCTAAAATAAAAGAAAATATAGACTTGTAAACAAACAAAAATGGGAAAAGAAAACCCAACTGCGCTTTAACCCACAGTTGACTAGGAGTGAAGACTAGTTAAGGTAACCAAGATTCGATTTTACAGAGGGTAAGGAGCTTTTGAGAAATGTTGGCTGCCACCATGGATGGCATGCCAATTTTGGTGATTTCATAGGGGAAGAGATATAGAAAAATCAGAAGATTTGTTGGTAGATATGGGAGAATTATGAGTAGATTTCATTGGCATGTTATGCATTTTAAAATATAAAGTTTTCTTAACTTCCCAAAGAAGCACCACTCTTTTTGTTTTTCCAATCTTGTTTCAGATGCCATTATTGTTGTTTTGCAGAACTTGTTGGGGCACCAAAATACTGAGAAGCCCAACAAAAGAAGACGCCACTGCTGCTGCTCTATAACTCCCAATGGCTTCCATACTTGTGTTCTTCTTCTATTTTGAAGCTCAACATTCTCGTAATAAATACTCTCCTGTTTGGATGCTAAGAGCTCAGACTAATCATGTTTTGGGGTGCCAATATCTAAAAAATGTTCTCTTAATGGGACTACGATCTGCTGAAAAACTCACTCCTTTTGGGTGCCATTAGAAGGATTTCTGGAATATTCTATGTGCCTGTAGCTTGACCAGCAATACTATATTGGATCTCATTATATATTCCAAGTTATCTTGTTTTACCTTTTTCTTCTTATCCAGGTATATGAACCCCTTCATTGTGAGAGCTTCTTTATCTTCTCTCTTTTAATTTGAAGAGAACGCAAGATTTAGGGAAATATGGAAACAAAATATACATTTCCACGGTTGCATGATTACATTCTATATCAAACCCCAGCATAAGGAACGGGAAGAAGTGTAAAACAAAATTAATAAAAATCCATAACCTTTCCCTTGTGATTACTAGAATTTACTTCTAAACTTATCTATAAAGTAATCTAAGGTTCCAATAAGAATTTTACCATGGGAGAAAAGGTGAAAACCAAATATATTTCCTTTAACCCATCGTGTGCAAATGAGACTTGCAAGAAATGTCAAAAGAGTGAAATCAAGCCAGTCCTTTTGTAGGCAAAGAAAACTGAAATAAAATCAGTCATTTTTGGTGACCAAATTAGTGAAACAAAAAACCTATATTTTTATATGAATAACTTTATATCCACCCATGTGTCAGCAAATACTCTGAAGTCTGAACTACAGACAAAAAAAAATTGAGGAATTCAAAATTCATATAACTAATTTCCCACAAAACAAAATGGTCTGTTTGTCTAGAATAGCACACAAATGAAAAAGTTTGCTAATTTTAGGTATCACAATGCTCTTCACATGTTTCTTCGATACATTTCAAATGGTCACACAACCCACTTATACATTATTATTATCCTGAAAAAAATTGCAAAAACCTATCTAGAAATGACTTAAATTTTACAGGAAGACACAAAAAAACAGCTTGCCAAGTCTGAGCTCTGTCCAAGTCTTGTAACACTGCTAAAGTAACTAAGCTCAGCCACATATAACCCAGGTCTAAAATTCATCAATAGATGCCACTCCTTAGAAATAAACATGTAATGTTTTCTTCTTATAGGGCAGACAAGCTACTCAACTAAAGACATTCTACCAAGCTCCTGATTTTAAAATAGATCCGGTTCATCACCATGATAAGCTGTTCAAGTTGACTGTCTGAAGTTGATGAGCCCAGCTCTGGCCTCATTGATGCAGTTATCTAGTAGGACCAAAAACAGTATTTGTTGGCAGCCAAAGCTGACTTTCTTCATATTCAAGTTCCCCTCAAAAATTTATGCACTTCAAAGAAACCAGCACATATTTTCAAGTATGTATTTAAAATTTATGGCTTCCAGAACAGAAGATGTAAGGCAAAATAACTGTCAAAGTTTCGTAACTGTCAAAGTGGTGATTTAACCACTTGTCTCTTGAATGAAGTGGTTTCACTCCAATAATAGAAATAAGAATATGAAGCAACAGTTTAATATTTGCTGCTACAAGTCCACTTCTATTTAAGGACATGAAGAAGCTGAATTGGATCATCAAAGGCATTCCATAGTGATTGTATCTTCAATAGAAGCACAAAGAGTGGGAGTGCAGCAAAGAGGAGGAATTTTCAAGCAGATTACAAAGCTCATGTAATTGTAGGCATTCAACACCAAATTGCACCAAGAAGAAAGGAAACACAAAGAATGTTTCTTTCACACTTGCAACTATTTCAACATTCTAGGTGAGAGGACCCAGTAGTTGAGCACCTAACTTCGCGCTTCTTAAAATCCTACATAGAAATTTCAAATCACTCCCATTTTTTACAGCAACTTATTTAGCAAGTCTCTTGCTTATAACTAAGGTTTCAGAGCCAAATCATCAAATATGATGCCACATCAGCATGCATTTTGCCAAGGTGTCCAAAACATCCAAAAAAAAAAATGTGAGACCAATCGTTAGCAAAAAACAACTTTACAGTCACAACTATTGGTAATATTGGATATTAAATCAGTAAGTGTGGGTATTAAATAAACAACTGCTATCACAACCATTAGAACGCGTTCAGGTACTGGGTCCTCTCCCCTAATGAAGCTCAGAAGATGTGCATTTGCCACTTCCAACCTATGTTACTAGAAACAACAAAGGGGAAACAAAACGGCAACAGCAACATGGCAAGAAACGAGATTTCTAAAAGTTACATATAAGCATCAGTTGTATTTAGTACTCCACTTTCAGAACTTATGAAATGTTATATATGTATTGATGTAAATCATGTATACCGAGAACTCTGATGTAAATCATGAATACCAAGAACTCTGATGTAACTCAGTTTATCAACTATGTTAATACAAAAAAAATCTAATAATTTTATTTTTAACTATTGACATGTAATTTTAAAATAATATCTACATGTCAATTTTTTAAAAAAAATTATGTAATATAAAAAATATTAGCATGTAATTTTAACATAAAATTGACATATATTAAAAATTACATTTAAAATATACTTACAAACTACATAGTAAATGTAAAATAAATTAATATAAAAAGGGGGAGATATAATCAATAAAGTTATAATGTTTGAGTTGTATCAAATTAGATTGCAGGCCAGCCAGAAATTTATGATATCAGATTTCATTTGGATATTCCATGTAACAAACAGTGATTAGTTGGAGAAAACTAAAGTGTCATTCTACATTTAACCTAAGTTACCATATTCGTCCATGAAAACCGAAATTTGAAATTCGGTTCGGTCCAAATTGGGGTCCGATCCGAATTCCTGTCAAATTCGGGATTTCACTGTGTAATTCATCCCCAATTCGCTGGCACGGACCCTGGACAAATTTTGAAGCATTTAAAACGAATTTTGATCCCAGCAGGCGGACCCGGAACGAAATTCTGAACGTTTTGGCAAATTTAGGTCGAATTTGGGGGATTTTTAGTTTGCTTTGACTTTCAATGCTTTTTTTAATTGTTTTTTAATTTATTTTTTTCACTTTATACCCTAAAGCGTCGCGTTTTTCAGTATGCAGCGTTTATTCTCAAGGCAGGGAGCGTATGAAGTTTTTAAAAGTTTTTTTAAAGCGTATGAAGTTTTTTTAAAGGTCTGATTATTCGCAAGGCAGGGAGCATTATTTTTCGCAAGGCAGGGAGCACAGACAGGGTGTCTGATTATTCGCAAGGTGTGGACTGTGGGTGGACTGTGGGTGGACGGAAGGAGCATTATTATTGACAACTGTGCGTGGACTGTGGGTGGACGGAAGCAGCGTTTTTTTTAAGTTTTTTGTGCCTTTGGACTGTAGTTGGACTTTGAATGCTAAAGTTTTTTTAAAGTTTACATATAGATATATATTTTTTTTATAAAAAAAATTCTTGTACGAACAAACCCAAAATGAATCGAACCCAGCCCAAAAAAATTTCGAACGAATTTCAAACCCGAATCTCGAACCCAAATCCGAACCAGCTTATACAGTCTATGTCCAGAACATAGACTGACAGTGTTCAATGTCCGAATCCGAACCCAAATCCGAACCGGCTTATACAGTCTATGTCCAGAACATAGACTGACAGTCTATGTCCAGAACATGTCCGAATCTGAACCAGAATCCGAAAACTCAATGTCAGTCTATGCTCTGTCAATTTGCACACTGCGTAAACTCAGTAAAAAAAAATTATTGGCAGCAGTTGGTACATAATTGATGCAACTCACTCATAACCTTTCAAATTTCTGATGACCTGGCAACGTTTTTTATGGCTAGAAATGAGCATTGGCAACGGAGAAACACGTTTCGGCTATTGAAACGTGAAATGGCATTCTTCTGTTGCGTTTCTGGCAACATAGCTTCCAAATGGTTTTCCTCACCTTGAGGTTTCCACAATAAATATATATCTCTGTATAGTGTGATTTGCTTCTATTTATGTTAGTTTATTAAATCTCTCACACTTTAATGCATTCTAACTCTAATCCGAAGAGCCTCCAATTGAAGAGCGCACAGAAAATACTAAGAGGGGGTAGGGGGTGAATCAGTATTTTAAACTTTTAAACACATGTAACCACATTAAACATAGACAAAGAAAACATCAAGACGCAAACGCCAAATTTCACATGGAAAACCCTTTCGGGTAAAAACCACAGCACATCGATAGCTTTTCTTAATGAATGGGCACCGATCCAAATTACATAAGTGAGCACCAACCCTCCTCGAAGCCCCAACTCCAATCAGCTGAAGCACCAACTCAAAAATACATTGAAACCTGAAACAATTCTTGACTAGTTCTCTTTAAAACATGTCACTTAAATCAGCAACTCAATATATATATTGTCAAAGACTTGTATGCACAAAAGACTTCAGTCACTGTTCCTAGGAAGTGATCGAGCCAAAATAAATAGCCATGCCTGAAATATTGATTTTTATTTCTACACCTATCTTTTCTTCAACCACACAGCTCCATCAATCCCCAAGGACTGCCATAACCCTTCCTGTCGCAAACCCATTCAGTGGATTAATTATTCCCACCTCTTGAGAGCTCTTGAGAGACTCTCAGTATCACCCAACAGGTAAGAGTTCGATACAACAAATATATTAATCTCAGTATCACTCTACATGAAATCTCTTTTGGTTGTGTAATCTTTTTTGTGTTGTTACTCAAATCAACACAATTAATGGGTAGCACACTTCACTGTATCTTCCTCACGTATCTCTAAAACAGTCCTTAGTATATTGGCTCAACACTTTCATAGGTGGAACAATATGATGTTACTGTTGACATGAAACTCACCCCCATACTCAGCAAGCAAAGATCCTTTGCTAAAGCCCGTCATTTTAACTCCTAAGAGTGCTGAATATTAAGTAATGGACAGCAATTGTTGTATATTTTGTGCAGCAAAAGAACCATATATTTTATTTTTAGTGCATAGATGCTATCAATAGAGATATTGTTCACCCCTCCCTGTGATTTCTTCTTGCGTTAAACATCGTGTATTGACCGCCTTATTCAAAGGCCCAGTAATTGCCAGAAATTAGAATAAATAACGTTGCACTCCAAATACCATATGTTGGCCCTTGCATTAAAAAACCACTACTCACAAAAAAACGCCTCCATCAAGAATAGCTCAGTTGAATAAGAATCTATCATTTTACTTCAGAAATCAAAAACAATTCTTAAATGCCAACAGATGTTACAAACCCATCAATATAAAGGAGCTTCCCCACTCACAACTTAAGCCGCCACACTGCAAATAGGATAAATTAAAGAATCGTCTTTAATAAAATGCTAGGCATCAAATTTAGAAGATGACGCCATTATTATAATGAAAACACCTGAAAATTCCTGAAGCCACCACAATTAAAGTTCATAGAGGTCAAACCTTTTGAATATTTAATGGTGACATGGCATATAATCTGACTTGGCACAAGCAACCAGGTCAAACAGATGACTAGACAACTCAAGCACGCAACCAAGTAGCTCAACCAGACAACCAAACAGCTCAACTAAGCAGCCAAGTAGCTCAAGCAGACAACCAAGTAGCTCAAACAAGCAACCAAATAGCTCAAGCACGCATCCAAGTTGTTGATGAAGACCTAATGAATAATCAGCAGTCAACCAAACAGCTCAACCACACAACCAAGCAGCCAAGTAGCTCAAGCACACAACCAAGTAGCTGATGAAAACCTAATGAATAATCAGCAGCTTGACAAGCATTTCATTCATCTTTTGTGCCATAGTACTCTGTTACTTTGAATAATCCTCCAAAATTTATACAACCTTGATCATCAACGTTTGATATCAATGTCAAAATATTCAACAATATCCCCCTTTGTCATCGATAGCAACTCCATCTGAAACCAAACTAAAACAAAAATAAATCTGAAATAATGTTGCTCCCCCTTTGACATCAATGACCAAGACCAACCTGCATAACTGAAATGGGGCTAAAAGAATATGACAGTGAAAGCTCCCTGAGTTCAAACAACAGTTCAAGGATGAAGAAGTAAAATCACTTCCAACTTCTCACTTTTGATATCACCAAGACTATATAGATTGTTAACAGCCTTACTTGCATCAGTAATGTATTTACCATCTTTACTATTTTCACAACCATCTGTATTGAAAGCTAAACTGCCTCCTTGATCAAATAATTGACTCAGACTTAATAGATTGTGTTATAGACCTTCTACATATAAAACATTCTCAACTTTGGTCTCACCTCTTCCAAAACAAGTGTACCTTTACCTTTGATTTTTGCAGATGTATTACCACCAAATCTTAACTTACCTCCATTTGTGCTTTTGAGAGTGAGAAACTGGCTCATCTCCAGTCATATGCCTAGAACAGCCACTATCAATATATGATATGTCCTTTTTATTCTGTGCAAGAAATGTTGTTTGCACAATCAATGATTCCACTAAAACTTCTTTCTCTTCCTTTCTCCAAACCTTAGTAACCTCCTTTGTCCTATTTCTCAAACATCTTGTTATGCTTAGAGAAATCTGTCATTCCACTTTTACAAACTTTTGCAGTGTGACCAAAGTTATTACATTTATAACATACAACATTGCAGTTCCTTGGAAGAGCAGAAGAATCCCTGCTCATAAGTCTGAAATCATTTCTTGCAAAGATTCTACAGTTGATTGCTTTGTGTCCAAAATAATTGCAAGAGAAACAATAACCATAAAAGAAAGAATTATTAAACCTGTTCATATATGTTAATCTTGAGATAGGAGACCTTTTGAAAGCATCATTTTTTATTTTTTATGATGAATCCTTTATGCTATCAACATTGTGTTGGACTAACCGCCAACATCCCTCTTTGGGATTCATGACATGGTTTAACAGCCTCCTGTGTGTTCTATAAGTCTAGTGGTTGTATCAGGAATTAACAAGTCGATCTTTTGGTCTTCTAGTGCAACAGCAACCACTACTTGTAACACATTGGTCTTCTATTGTTCTTCTTTTGTAGACTTAGAAATTTGACCTTCTTCAAGACCAACTCGGATTTTACCAATAGACAATCTTGGTGAGCCAATGACCTTGTCCAAGGACACAAAAAAATTTGATTTATCTTCTCATGATTCAAATGTGTCAAAGATTATTTAAGTGAAACAATTTCAGCTTCAAGTCTTTGACAATTTTTTTCTTTGGGCTTAAGCTGATTTTGTATTTCTTCTTTTATTTTCTTTGCTTCTTCAACCTAAACCTTCAAATCAACTATTAATTCTTTAGCTTCTCCAAGAGCTTGAGATGTCTTTGTTTCTGCCTCATTCTCTTCTTGTTGCAGGAACTTCAAGTTCTATTTTTTCTTTTTTTTTCAACTTCCTCATGAAATGTGTCTCTTCAGAATCAAACTCTTCATCAAAACTTTCACTAGATATACATTTCTTGTCTTTTCCTTTTATCGAAACTTTGAAGGTTGTCTCCTTTTCAAATAAAGAATCAAAGTTTGTCCTATCTCATAGGTTGTTAGAATGCCACAAAGCACATCAACAATCAAATTTATCAAGTTCCTTCATCTCTTCAATTGCTGAAACCTTTACATCAAAACGCAAGGGAAGAGACTTTAAAAACAAAATTAACTACCGTGGACTCCTCAACCTCATCTCCTAAACCCTTAATAGTGTTAACAATTTCATCTACTCGCAGCAAATAAGCAGCAATGTTTTCCTCTTCTTGCAACCTAAGACTTTCAAAATTTCTTCTGAGTTTGAAGCTTTGCCTTCTTAAACTTATCATCTCCTTCATATGTTTTTTGAAGTTTCTCCCAAATATCATGAGTTGTATCGCAATGCATGACTTTCACAAATTATGTCTCTAATAAACCACATAAAATTGCATTCGTAGCTTTTGTATTATTTTCAAAAGCCCTCTTTCCATCAGCATCTGTTCAAGAAACTGGAGGAATTGTGTAACTAGTCCTCACACTATTCAAGACATCAAAACCAAGAGACATTAGATAAGTACGCATTTGAACACTCTAGAATGCATAGTTGGAAGTTGAAGCCATAAAAAAGGATGCTCTATTTCTAGCAAGAACTTCATGAGAATCCATGTGTGCAATCAAGATCAACCTCCAAGCATTTAAGCTCTTTTCCAAAGGGACCCTACTCCAATACCAATTGAAGAACACAGAAAATATCGAGGGGTAAGTGGGGTGGGGGGTGAATCGATATTTAAAACTTTTAAACACATGTAACCACATAGAACGTAGAGAGTAAACATCAAGACGCAAACACCGAATCTCACATGGAAAACCTTTTCAGGTAAAAAAACCACTACACATCAATAGCTTTCATTAACAAAATGGGCACCAACTCCTAGACTGCACCAACTCCCAGAGAGCACCAACCCTCCTCGAAGCATCAATTCCAATCAGTTGAAGCACAAACTCAAAAATACATTGAAACCTGAAACAATTATTGACCAGTTCTCTTCAAAACATATCACTTCAATCACCAGCTCAACATATATATCATCAAAGAGTTATATGCATAAAAGACTTCAGTCCTTGTTCCTAGGAAGTGATCATGCCAGAATAAACAGTCGTGCCTGATATATTGATTTCTGTTTCTATTTCTACACCTATCTTTTCTTCAACCACACAACGAAGTAGCTCAAGCACACAACCAAGTAGCTGATAAAGATCTGATGAATTTTGTGCCATAGTTCCCTGTTACTTTGAGTAATCCTCCAAAATTTATACGGCCTTGATCATCAACCTTTGACATCAATGACAAAATATTCAACACCAACATCATTTGACAAACATTTAAGTGACATAGGACAGATTAAAATTATTTTTCCACCACTAAAAGAGTAACCAAAAAACTCACTATTGTAAATTAAACAATTTAACATCCCAAGAAGAAAAAAAAAAGGGAATTTTTGTTGCAAATGGCAATATAAGTTGAGCAAACAAATTAGAATTTAGAAAAAGTGAAAATTTAAGGTGAGAGCCTATTTACTTCAAGAAAATCAAGTTTGAATCAAAAGAGCACCCCAAATATTCATAAAAGTCCATAATGAAACTTGAGAAAGAGCAGTTAGAAACTGATGCAGCAAAGAAAGGAGCAAAGCCTCCAACCACCCAAAAAATCTCAGTTGAGTCAACAGATGGAGTACGACAAGATACAGATAAACCATGATGTCTGCTGCATATATGAATATATAATTCCCTTTAACCTTGTCCGGTCACCATATTGGTGATATAAAGCTCAAGCAATCAGAGGTACATGACCTCCAATTTCAATAAAGTAAAAATTCCTTGTGAAAATATTCACATGGAGATGTTTTTCTTAACCTGACTTATTCTGTATGAAATAGTACTGGAATATACATTGTTGGATTATTTTACTGATGTCTAAAAGGCATTACTGCAAGTGATAGTTGTCGTTTCCTTGAGACTATATATTTAAAGAAATTTAACATTGTTGGATGTAAATTCTGAAGCTGACTTGGATAATCCATAATAATGATGGCTAACCAAGAAAAATCAGAACATTTATGGATCCATTGATTCCATGACGACAATCAAGTTCAAATCAGTAAAATGAGATCTTGTTTATGTTCATATAAATGTGTTGAGTAATGTACAGGGTGGTAGCTATCATGAATGCTTACTCCCATTACATACATGTAATGAACTTGTAGATAATGAATCAAAATTCATATTATCATGATCTGAATGGTCATTCCTAAACAAGATCTGCAATGTCAAAGGTCGTCTAAAATTCTCAATTTTCCACATATACATCTTCATGTACACATGACTGGTGAATATAGCAGAGTTGACTTCCACTGAAACCTTGATTTGAGGGCAGCATAATGAGATAGCTTGCTACTCAGCCACAGTACAAAACTGTACTCTAACGAAGATTGCCAATTGTAATATGAATACAGTGTATTGATGCTTTATAGGCCAAATTATATAGGACATAAAAATATATATGTGTACTGCTAGATCTCCATATCCAAAACTTTGAATGACAGTTGGACCTGCACCCTGTAATGTCCCCCGCTCAAAGCAAGACAATTAACAGTAGTTGGCTGTTGTTTCCTTGGATTACCCAAGAGGAAGAGGGCGTAGAGCATCATTGCGAAAGAAATGAAGTCCTTGGCTTGTTCTAAATTCTAAATTTAAGTTGAGTGCACGTCTTTTGATGCAACTTAAGTTATTTAAGTATTTAAGTGACTTAATTTATCCTCTCTTTTATGTATTTAAGTGACTTAATAAAAACATAAGACAAAAAGCCAAGGTGGGCCCCCAGCTTCAAAGAGTTTCATTGGTGCACACATTAGGTTTTTATTTTGGAGCGTTGGATAAAGAGGCGGAATATCAAGGGTGGAGTTTGATTCATCTTCTTAGAAGGTGCTATAAAACACCCTAAGGGCTCATTTAGAGCTCATTATGTGATGAAGATTTCTGTTTATTACTGCTGCAACTTGGCTTGAGGACTCAAACCCTTGAGTATCCCTGGTTTTGGTCAGACGCATGGGCTCTCCCTAATCAGAAGAGTGTGTTTCACTGACATAACTCCAGTTTGTGAAGCCCTAGCACATTGTTTATTCTGAGCTGCAAGTAATTATCAGGTTGAAGGCCAAAGTAGAGGAAGATAACAGCATTAAAGCTTCAGATTAGTGGTCATCTACAGCTGCATTTTGTCAATATCTGAGCATTTGTGGGATGGCTGTGAAGGAGCAGCAAAATTAGTTTGTTTGATTGGTCTTTTTGGGAGTCTAGCACTTGAATTTTTGGACAGCTAGGGTTCGATAAAACCCAGAAATAACTCTGAGGTAAATCTGTACCTGACACTGCTTATTGTCTTGATTCCAACTCATAAAAATAAACTTAGTTACCAGGGTTTGCCCCTGGCCCCTCCAAACTGGACCAAGTTCGAACTGGTCCGAAGTTTGGGTCCAGTTCACCTGTGGGTCCGGGCAGGGTCCGGATTTTCGGACCCAGTTCGAACTGGTGGTCTGGACTTTCAAACCCAGGCTAACCATGGCAAAAAACCGCGAACTCTGAACGAACTTGGGCGAACTTCACCTCTTGGATGTCACTTAAGTGATAGAATTTGCAAAATTTTAAATTTTTTTGGTGTTCGGAACCCTACAAGTTCGTTATGAAAGGCTAATTTTTTTTTTCTCTGCTCTTTTTGATTGCAAGAGACCACTAAAGATCAGATTTTGACGCCAATACTATTGTTCTCTAAAAAAAAAATGACGACAAATAAAAACAGTTCGCAGTGCATAATGTATAGTACCGAAGGGAAGGACATAAGCAGGTAGTGAAGAAAACATAAGTGGTTGGCAGAAAGAGTATGGGATTGGAAGAAAATCACAAAAATGGTGTGTTCCATGGACTTCTGTGTGGGTTCAAAGGTGCTAATTTGGTCTTGGCGGCGGGGGCGCTGCCCCTCAACCCCGCCCTGTACCGCGACAGGGAGCGCGCTGGGGCTCTGCCCCAGGACCCCCGGGGGCGCTGCCCCTGGACCCGGCTGGGGGCATTACCCCCTAGACCCCCAGTCAGTTCAGTTATCAGCCTTTGGGGAGTGTGACCAGTTGATGAGACCCGGAGCTGCTGCAGGCATGGAGTGTCTGCATGCCAGAGTGTGACCAATTGATGAGACAATTGTTTCTATTGCTGATCCCATTGGCCTTAGCTCTATTGCTGAGTCAACTAATGTTGAAGATGAAGATGAAGATGAAGGTGAAGGTGAAGATGAAGATGAAGATGAAGATTAATACATTTTAAATTCATTAGTTGAACTTGAAAGTTTGAAACAATGATACTTGAACAGTTGAACTTGATGTTATGATAATTTTAGTTTTAATGTTTTGAATCTTTGATGTTGAACTTGAAGTATATGATGGTATGATCACGATTCATGATGCTATGATTATAAGTTTATGGTGTTTTTGTTGTTTAAATGTTGTTTTTATGATACTATGTGACATTCTAATTTTAACTCATGCTTCTAGGCTTCATAAATATGTATATATATATTTTTTTTTTAAATCTTACATATTTTTTCGAACCCGAACCCGAACCCCTTTTCAAAATTTTGTCGAACTTGCAAACCGGTTCTTCAAACCCGAACTTCGAACCGAACTCGAACCGGTAACTTAGAAAATAAAGGAAAAAATCCGCTATGCTTATTCTGGAAAATTTTGGGTTATTTTGTAATTACTTCTGATCAGAATTCTGGGTTATTATGAAAATATTTTTGTGCAAGTAAATTTTCAGATATTTTGTGCCCTAGTTTGCAAAAGTTTTTGTCATTTTCTATTACCCCTAGTTAGGTATATTACACACCCATACCCACAGTTCACATATTCATATACCAAATGTTTATAATCTGAAACAATTGAAAACTTAGTGAATGTACTATCCTATGTGCTACAAAAGGGTAGGTGAACAAATACAAAGAAGGATTTAAATAAGAAGCAATGTATTATGTTATGCTTGTATATATTCTGACAATTCCAATTTTATAATAGTTGCAACATTTCTATCACAACAACTGGAACACAAATATCTGTGTCAATGATCAAACACAAACTGAACATGCACAAAAAAAACATGAAATAACAGATATGTATTGGTGACTATTAATAGACCCTCAGAGTAGTAGTTTATAGTATATACAAACAAATTAAACATGCAGAACCCCCAAGATCTATTACTTACTGTTTGCACTGCCAAAAACACCAGGAGGACATCACGCGCAACAAAAATCCTAAACTTTAGCTTACGCCAAGAGTAATCCTCTGGTATTTCAGTCCGCAGATGAAACTGGGCTTTGCAGGTTGTGCAATGCGAGAAAGCAAAACCTTCCTGGACAACAAAAAAGTTATGTTATAATGCTAGTTATGCATTGTCATTCATCGCTTAAAAAATGAACATGTGATACTGATACAGATAAACATACATAAGAAATTCAGGATGATGTAATAACATGCCTTTACTGATCGCCAGTGGTCAAGGCATGAACGATGAACAAATTGTTGAGTGCCTTTGCACATGCAAGGAGAGATCAATTCATCTCCTAGATCATAAAACATCAAAGATCATCAAATAAAAAAATTGTGTTATAGTGTCCACTCAAGCAATCTATAGTGAGTTTCACAATATTAAAGAAAGAATTTCAATACTTCTAAACAAATGCTCAGCGAGACAACTGTTAAAAAAAACACAACAGAAATTTGCTACCTAAGGAAATTATTGTAGATTAATTAAAATATCACTGTTAGACCTTGTTTGTCCAGTTTGGCATCAGACATAATGTGCAGCATGCACATTATAAATAATACCAAACATTGTTCCATAACTCATTTATACAAGTACTGATGTGGCATTACCTTACATACCTTATGTAATAAAGACTACCAATCTTTACTTTCTTATTGGAAATTACATTTTTTATTTTGAAATTCTCTTTTTGTCCATTTCAGCAACAGACATAATGTGCAGCATGCACATTGTAGATAATATCGAGCATTGCTCTGTAACTCAATTATGGGAGTACTGATGTGGCATTACATTACTTACCCTCATATGACAGAAGCTACCAATCTTTGCTTTTTTATTGGCATTTAGCTTTTTTATTCTTAAAAATTTATAGTTTCTATTAGTCAGAAGGCTATATTGTGTAGGTTCTCACTCAAAACCTGTCTCACGCCAGAAACAAGTGCCGTATAACAATTTTCTGGCAGTTGTCTGCTATTTGCTTTGGACATCTCATGTCTGCAAATTTTACCGTCGCCTGAAGCCAGAAAACAAATCTGAAAACCACATTTAACATCCATCAAATCGGAATGCATTCAAATCAGATAAAATCCAATCTCCAAATCAAATCCAATTTCAAATAGACAATCATATATTTATTTCTCTGTTTTATTTCTTCTGTATGTTTTTCACTCACTATTTGGTTCTGTGTAATCTGCCCAGAGACCGAATAAATTGACTTGAATGCAGTCAGTTAGGGCATAGAAATTAGTGTCAAGAATAGATTTAATGTCTATCTAGATCTAAGCTGAAGTATGGTCAGATGGTGCCCTTAGAAAAAATTTAGAATTGAAAGAAAAGTAGAAATTCAGGGTAGTCGTAAATAAATGCAATTCATTTGGCATACTGGTAAAACTGACAGAGGTATCACTGAATATTATAGAATTCTGTTATAATCTGAAATCCACCCATAGAATTCATCTCTACATTCAATTTTACTGAATGGTTATGCAAATGGACATAGCTATCAATTGTATTGCATGTGCAAGTTGAAAAGATTGATAACTGCTTGTACATAGTATGGCTTTTGCAAATACTTGAGGCTTCTGTACAGGAATTGCAACAAAACTTCATCCCATCAGTTATGAACAATAATTGCAAGAACCAGTTTGCGTTCTCTATGTTCCAACATTTTTTTGCAGTCTATGGTAATATTGAACATCAGGAACAATTACTGGTTCTTGAGAATCACTTCGCTTGCCTTATGTTCCCATTTTTTAGTTTTTACAGACCATAGTCATGTAATTAAAATAATCTCCAAAAGAACAAATCGCAAGTTTGGATGAATTCAACATCTAGATAGGTTTAAAATTTAAACGTTGCATGAAAAGTTTCAAGGGAGACATTTTTCTGTTTTTAAGGTTTTCTGTCAAAGTTAGATTAAAAAATTTAGCAGATAGAAATCCAGATAGCTTTACAGATGCAAGTAGTGAAGAAAACTTACAGCCGCAAGCAATGAAGAAAGCTTACAGATGCAAGCAGTTAAAAAAACCAGGTGTGCCTCCTTCTAATGGTGCTCTTTAGATAAATAGACTTTTCAACTATACATATTACAGAATTGCTCCAAACCTTCAGAGTTATGATTCTACTAATGCCTAAATTTTTTATTTGAAGTGATGAAGAATTTCACAATGGTTATAAACATTTGCTCTTACCATAATGGAGCAAAATAACATAGTTTCATAGTCTTGAATAAAGGAATGGAGAGACATGATGACAGTTTAGGAGGAGGAGATTATGTACCAAAATTTTGGTATGGTAGCACAAATATAATATAGTACTTGAAAAATTAGTTGTAAAAACTGTATACAAAATTGTAATTTTATCATTTATGAAAAGTTAAACTATAAACATGATGAATTAATATTTGTGTTGTACTCTTTTTATATTTCTATAAGCTCTATAGTTTTTTTTATCTCTATCCATTCGGTACTTATGAAATATTGAACAGCAACATCTAGCGCAAATATTTCATATTGAAGCCCTTTCACAAAACGATGAGCACACAAATCTAACATTAATCAAACTACAAATGATAGAATGCTAACTACTATCAAATGGCAGTACTAAATATGGATGCAAGAAGATATAATGAATCAACCCTAACCAACATGTATGTAAATACCTGAAATCTGATATGTACAATCGTCACCATAAACTGCTGAATAATCAATGTTGTGCAACAGCATTCACAATCATATTTTGTAAAAACAAACTCAGAAATATAGGAATATTGGAAAAAATAAATTGGAACAGCAGTTTTTCATTTGATAAAAATGCAAGAATTCATATGCTGGTACAAACTGTTATTAGAAATACTTATTATAATGACAGGATACTATACCAGCACTGTAGCAGCAACACTATGTCAAGGATATTGTAGACTCATAGAAAATTGAAATGCTGAATGAACACACGCAGTGAGTGAAATGCAAACAATATATGATTTTCTTTTTGGTTCTTTTAATTTGAATATTTTTCCCTCCAAAAAATACTTTCCAAGTGTTAAAAAATATTATATAGACAATAAAGAATATGCCTCGATTGCATTTTAACTTAGAAATACTTTTGTACTAGCGTAACCCTTGCACCTCTTTTGGGTGTAAGTGCTAGTTTTATATCTTTTAAGCTTACAATTCATTTATTAGCATCAGCATGCAATGATGATAAAACGTGGCTGAAGTCATGTATGGCCACGCTTTTGGTGAATGATGATGGCCATGCCCATTCTTTTATGATATTTAAACTATCAGCAGTGTGTCTCATTGCTGAATTTCTAAAGAATGTGTAAGTATGAAGATGAACATTTGCCAAAACCTCTCCACCCCTGAATCCCATCATATTTTCCATTTACTACCTTTGGTAAAGGAATTTATCACTGAGTGTCTTACATTATCACTACAATGCATAATCTAAACCCTCATGATGCTGATGGATATCTATCTGGAAAGAATCAGAAACGGAAACTTCTCAAGTGTGTACATTTAAACAGCCAAAAGGGTAAGGGAACTGGGACACTACTTCCCTAGAAGTCACGAAGAAGACTTAAGGCAATTTGACATAGATATTAAAAAAAAATGCAGAGCTTATAAGCAATGAAAGCAGCACTCAAGCTTCTTGAAATAGAATATCTACATGATATACTTTATTCTTAACTTGATTAGCAGTAAAAGAGCAAAAGCATCCGACTACAAAAATCAACGGTTTGGACTAGAACTCAGTTGAGAAATCAAAATAGCTGTTTTAATCTTTATCTTTTTTATGAAGGCAATAAAGAGAAATATTACAGAGGTCCTTCTCACTTTTCATTAGCTTACAGACAGAAGTAGGCCTGCATAGTACAGCCTGCCACCACTCTTCAAATAAATGAAGTCAAAATACAAGAAACTGAGTAACTACAAGTTATGCTGTCACCCTTTAACTCATATAATGATATTTATGATTGTTCTCAAGCTGAGGATGATCATCCACTACTGATCCTTAATGTGGAAATAAGGACTCTGCAGCCTTTAAGGTTTAACAATTGTCCATCTTTGCCATTTCATTACGTAAGCAATGTCCATGCAGCCTTCAATGCTAAATTTCTTGGGCTCTGCTAAAAATACTTTACAAAGGCTCTTCAAATTAGGGAATCTAAACATCAACATTTAGATGGACTCTCCTATGATGTGTCAATCATCTGATATTTTAGTATATCAACAAAAAAACAGTCAATGAAATGGTTATCTTTTTCGTAAAGATTAAAAATCTATTGCTCCCTCCATTAATAGCTCATATTTATGTTTATGCCCACATTGAATGACATGGAATCACATGAGAGCCACAATAGGATACTCAAAATAGTTGATGTTCTGTTTGCAAACAAGATATATCTTTAAAATGATTGAGTTATGAAGTATAACAAACCAATGGACAATTACCATGATGAAAACAAATTTGGCCAAAACTGTTCATTTTTAAAGCGAGAATAGTAAATTGAGTTGACATATTTGGGCATTGCAGATAAATTAATTTATTTTGATAGGATCGGGGGAGAATAGCTTGTAAGTTGTTTCCCAAAGCTGAAATATCAAATTGCTTTTAAATTACCTTGAAAACTCAGAAATGGAATCAAAAAGGAATTGGGGTCAAAATGTTCTTCCAATTAGCAAATGAGTGACTATTCACATTTGATAACATAAAGACTAAAGTACTTCGAATTATTAGTTGAGTGCAGTATGACAGAGAAATCCCAATATCAATTAGGTCATGCCCAAGTGTTAAAGCTTTGGGGTTTTCATTAGTAACACCTCAGATTCGAATCCTCAAATTACATGTGAAGGAGTAACATACAGAATAAAATTCTGGGTGACATGTACAACAAAAAGGTGCAAGTCTTGAGTCACTTAAAAGGAATATACATGCATTGATAATGACCAACTATCTCAAGGCGAGCCCTAAGCTTTCCTCAACCCCAGACTTCCACCCACACAAAAAGAAACACCTGACATGCTTGGCTATGCTACAAGAATCAAAGAAAAATAAACCACACATGCTACTCAGTTTACAGTAAATTAAGAACTGTCCCAGCCAAGAATTGAAGAAACCATGACAATAATAAAAGAAAATTACCTGGCTCAGAGCCCTCCAACTCAAGGCAAATACGACAACAAGCAGCTGAAGATGTATCACTTTCTTCATCATGGATTTCACTATCCTTCTCGGCAGATACAATTGCAGGTGGTTGAAGAAGAGGAACTGAGTCGACATCACCCACTTCTTGTTCGTTGGAAGGCTCTAATTGTACTTCACCTTTCATTCCAACCATACTACAGAAAGCTCCAACCTTTGTCAGGCCTGTCTAAACAACGATTGTTCAAGCTCTTCAGTCAAAGAGAGAAACCCATCTAGAGAAGTAAATCAACAATTTTTATCACAGTGACTGATATTATAGATAAATCAGAATAAATAAACCCAGAACTATGTGTCCATATATTCAATGAAGCGGTAAAAATTTATGTTTTTTTTTCAAATTGCATCAAGAAATGGACATGTTCGTTTTAGAACCAACACAGATTTGATCAGAAAGCAATAAAGGCAGCTGTAGAGACTGATTTCATTGAATACCTCTAAACACAACCGATTTTCTCCGGTAATGATGAAACTCCTTAAAAATTGCTTCAAAGTTTATATCGGTTCAGTGAATTCATTGCAAAGGAAGAAGGATCCAAATTCTGCACGCAAAGGGCTTTCAGACGTAAATTTTGATAGATAGAAAACACGTTGCAAGAGTTTAACCCAAAAAATCTTTGACCTATCCATACATTTAAACCTCCATTTTAATTTTTAACAATAAAAGCAGATACGTTTTCTATTATTAACTCCTCCATGTATTTCAACCTGCGTTTCATAGTAAAACAAGTCAATTGATCGGAAATGGTCAAATTCTTGGAGTTTGTTCAAATCCTTCAAAACGCTTAAAATATGATATTATCGGAAAGAACATCACACAATCAAGCACGCCAACAGCTCAAACCCTGCGATCGACAGGTTTCGCTCACATTTTTTTAACAGGGAATCAGATTGACATTACCACCAAAAGACGGCAATTTCGTCATAATTAGGCAAGCAAACCCTGTATCGAACCGATCCGTTTATCTAATTTAGAATTGACATATACAAGAAAAGTAACGGAAATTTCTCATCTTTTATTTTTCTCTATATTTTGGCCATTCCAAGTAAATTTATTTTTAAAATTATATCTTTTTTTATTTTAACCGTTGCAAAACCTTCAAATATTTGTTGTTTCTGTGCATATAGTAGTAAAATCAAGGAATTTTGATTTTCCATGTTTCTACGCTTGTTAACCTCTATCGTGAAACAAGAGCAACCTTCTGGTTGGAAAAGTCCCGAAGAACATATTATCGGCCGGCCATTCAACAGTTGGTAAAATGCTATCTCCCAAAGTAAGAAATTTCCTCAACAAGACGCAACAGATAACAAATTCTTCACCAATATTGACTCAAAATAGCTCAAACAACATCAATTTATGGATAATGTCGAAAATTTAACCAAATTTACCTTCACAAAGCTCAAATTACATCAAGCTTTGAACACAGCTGGACCTTATCATCCAAGTCATAGAGAACGAACAAAATAGGATTTGATTTGAACATACTCTTAAGTTTATCACGAAGGGATGAAATCAACTGCGATTTTTTTGAAAGCTTTCAACATACCTCGTTAATGCCGTTGTTATCAGAAACCTTTTCTCCTTCGATAAAATAAGGCTGCTTATGTGGATTCGCGAAGGATTTTGTATTATTGAGGGCACCTATGTCGAGGAAAACGTCTCGCAAACATAGAATTTAGCGTTTTTTTTTAGCGTGTGTTCTTGAAGGTTTCAGATTATGACATTTTATTATATCTCTTTTTTTAATTTCTTGAATGGATGACCTTTTCGTTGGGTCAGAACCACCGCGTTGCCCGGTAGCAGCCATTTTTAAAAACAAGAATATTTGATGGCAGGATCTTCATTTTCCTATGGGCTTCCTATAAAGGTTGCTGAAAATCATGCATTGTGATGGTAGGACCCACGTTTACTTTAATTTAATAATTGGGTGGTATTATGGAACAAAGCTCCACTTATTTTTCTAAGCGGAAGGCCCGGGGAGCTGATGAATCGAATTAGGATACTTTTTAGAATTTTTTAGTGACCCTATGATTATATTTAAGTATTTGGTTGTAAAATTTATTTAATTTTATTTTTTTATTAATAAAAGGCCACCTTTGGTCTAGCTTGGGACTTCAAATGTCATGATCAATAGTTTATATATCTCGTTTCAAACAGGTGGACCAGTGATAAATGAGGACAAGGAGTCCTCATGTACAAGTTCAAAATATTTTAATTCTATATATACAATTCTTGTGTCAAGCCATTTATTCATTTTATGGCTTAATGTTACAACACTTTGATCCTTCATTATGGTACATCCTTTTACATTTTTGGAGAATACAAATGGCATACTTGAATTTATACTAAGATAGGGCAGCATTTTCCTTTGACCTTTCCAATCCATCATCTCATATTGTCATGTCATTGTTAGACATGTAGTTTACAAATGTCTACTATGTCTCTAAACAACTTTTCAGTGCACCATATCATAGCAACATCAGGATAAAACATAGTGATTGAAAATAGATAACCAAGCAGAATAACACCTTTGAGATCGTAAAACATAAACCACCTTGTAGGCCTAAAATATAAATAATCAAAACCTAAGTAAGTAGTAGTAGTGTGTGTGTGTGCGCGCGCACATGCACGCATGTGTGTGTGCATGTGCATACGTATACGTATATGTATATGTGTATATATCTACACACACATAGGTGTGTGTGTGTGTGTGTGTGTGAATAAGAAAATATATCTATTATCCTTGTAGGCCTAAAATATAAATAATCAAAACCTAAGTAAGTAGTAGTAGTGTGTGTGTGTGTGCATGCGTGCATGCGCGCATGTGTGTGTGCATGTGCATACGTATACGTATATGTATATGTGTATATATCTACACACACATAGGTGTGTGTGTGTGTGTGTGTGTGTGTGTGAATAAGAAAATATATCTATAAACATTCAAATTAGTATCGTAGCTCAGAATCAATGAGGCATCTATCACCATTTGTGTAAGAAACAAATAAGCCTTTTGATGAAAATGCATAATATGAAACCCATGCAAGCATCAAATACTATTAACCAAATCGGTGATAAATATCCATTTTATACTACCCTCCACCAACCATCTATCTAACTCTATTGAGATAACACTAAAAGAAGGAGGGCCCAGAAGCTTATTATCCTGTAACTAAAAAATGATTGTTCATAAGATACTCTTCCCAGGCCTCAAAGTCATACAAGGTGATATTAACCGAAGAGAGATAAGAGCAATAAGCCACACCCATAAATGATCTCAATGAATAATCAGAAACGACGGTCCAACCAGAGGCAAAACTTTAAATCCTCCATTAAGCGAAGATGAAGCAATAGAAGATATTCTAAAACTGAAACCCAGCATAACATAGAAGATCAATGCAGCCAAACTGTATAGCAAAACTAGATAAATAGGGAGAAAGATAAAACCTTAAGCATGAAGATGAAAAGGCAATTATAGCCCAATAGACCTGGTTGTATACTACCATTAATCCAAGAAGTAGAGAAATGAATATATATATAAATGGAAACTCAAATTAAAAGATACTTATTACAAGATAACCAGAAGGAGGGTTTATGAGAATATACACCCAGGCTATTATGCATGATCCCTGATCAAATGTAGCTCGTCTTATTTACATATTGAAATAAGGATGATCAAAGAATAAATCTCCTTAATAAAATCCTCTCATGCATTATATTTACACATATTCAGATGAAGTTCAAGATTGATCCCATGGAAGTCGCATTCCTTGGACCATAAAAGACGGCATTGTGAAACAGTATTAAACCAAACTAATTGTTAAGCCAATTAATCTATAAACCAAATTACTCCATAATTCAGAGAGTTGAGGATTCAATCTTGATTTAGTACTCAATTCAACTTTAAAGCATTTGGAGCGAAAAACCATCAAAATAAGGGAGCATAAGTTCCTTCTAAACATCAACACTGAGCAAAAAAATATGACTAGAGTCGTTATGTATATTATAAAAAGTAGGCTATCCACAACCATTAACCTGATACTAATAAAAAAAATATAGCTAATATAGTATAGTTCAAACTACATTATCATGATACTCCTAAAAAGGAAATAGAACTAACAGAGAATATAACCTAAAAGCCAAAATATTGACCAGAGTCAAGCCCCTAATAAGTAAATGTCATATATAAGTAAACTACTCACTCTGCTAGAAGAAAAGGTGAAGTTCTTCAATATCTTTAGGGTTGATATTTTCTTCCTCAACTCCATCTGCAAAGATGTAATTTTCCAATCAATTTTCATTATCGGGTTGCTTGGTCTCGAAGACAAGCATCCAAAAATCAAGATTTCTTTTGATAATGGGTTGTTGGGCCTAGAAACCATCCATGTCCTCCGAGTGAAGAATAGGATACGTAGTGATTGGTCTATTATAGAGCATTAGCATATCATAATGCTTTGGATGGGATATGGTGAGGTCTCCTCTAATGTTAACCATAACCCTATCTAAGTCACCCAAAATCTCTTCAATAAATAATTACTGCCATAACTTTGTGATATCCACTTGGACATTATAGATGTGCATAGCTATTGTTATTAGCATGACCATAATATCAGGATTGGCCCTAAATTTATCACAGTTGTAGATTAATTGATCTCCAAAACTTCTTAGCATTGCCCTCATAATGACTTTTTTCTTTACAATCTCTATTTGCCTAATTCTGTCAATTTTGATCATAGTATCAAATGTCATTTGCCTATTTGGGTTGTAAACCTTGATAGGAGTCTCCATGATCACTACAAACTCTATGCATAGAACTATGCTAATCACTCCTTAAAAATACCCATAAAAGGTGTGAATTTAAGGGCATGTCTTTTCTAGAGATTTTTGACAGAATTAAGTTCTATATGTTAACCGAACATGCCTTCTCATTAATATGAAAATATTGAGCCTTAATTATGAAAGTTTATTTTCCTTTCTTTATCCTTAAAATCTCTCCATCTCAAATAATGAAATCCCACTTGACTGTCAAGACAATCTGATATGAAAATATTCCTTTAAAATAAAATCTCGGGGAAATATCCACAACTGGTGCGTGTGATTAAGAAGATAGGGATTAAAAAAAATATTTAGAATTTGGAGCCTAAAGTGGTTCATTTCATTTGGTGTATTCTTTTTCAAGGCTTGCCTCTAGGCTCTTGTCTCTCGCATCTAGGTGCACTAGATCCTTGGTGCCCTTTTTATGGACAATCTGAGACTTTCATTCATATTTTCTAGTATTACAAAAGAGTCCAATTCAAGGCTTGCCTCTAGGCTCTTGTCTCCCACATCTAGGTGCATCAGACCCTTGGTTCCCTTTCTATGGATAATCTGAGACTTTCATTCATATTTTCTATTATTGCAGAAGACTCCAATAGTTCTAGGTTTGGATTCATGAATTCTTTCGACCTTTCAAGTCAGAACCCTTCTCTTGGCATATCATCTTGATAGGAGATTTGTCCATAATTCCCTTTAATTTTGTGTAGATTTGTCATGATTTCAAGATAGAAATCCTCTTCACTCTATGGAAATATAGAAATGCAGTGTTATATACTCATAGCTTTCTTGATATTAATGATTCTTTATATGCTAAAGCATCCATATGTAATAATGTCACAATGCAGATTCAAGTACAAGCTAACAAGGTGGCCCTTGAGGTGGCTCACTTGCAAGAGTTACTTCAGCATTGAGGCAATGCCTCTTGTACGGTTTCTAAAGTGCCATCAAATATTTTTGCTTCCAATAAGTGTTACTTGGCTCGTGGTTGCAGTTCTTCCTCTTGCCACTCATAAACATCATGCTTCCAGACCCCTCATTGACCTTCTAGTGAGGGAACATATTTTCAGTGTTGTCGCTTAGCTTCGCCACCTTGTGGTGGCTTGGCTTCTGGTTGGCCTATAGACAGTGTGGTTCCCTTTGCTCCTAGTGGCTTTGGCTAGCGGGGATCTAGCAATGATTTCGGGTGGCTCAGTTCTTCCAAGTAGCTCCTTCTGCTGGCTCTGGCAATTTCTCTGACCAAAAAGGAGAATGAAGAAGTAGAAAACACAAAATAAAGATGGTCCCTTTTGGACCCCAATCTTGACCCTGCTTATGTATGGGGAAAGAAGGATGATCATGATCCTCCACCTTCTGCAGACACTTCTTTAGTTGCTTAGAGGTTTGTTTTCTTATTGTTGTTTATGGGCTATGTCCATGTTTATGTTTCTAGCTGGCTTTTTGGTTGTTGCTCGTGTGACTCATGTGGATTGACTCTATGTCCTTTTTTCTAATAGTGTATTTTTAAATAAATATTAATGGAAATGACCTATCCAACAAAAAAATTATTTAAAATTGTAAGAAAAGGTTTATTGTATAAAAAGAGAGATTTTGTTAAGATATCAAACCTTATTTTAAAAAAATCATGGCTTGTTTTTTAATTTAAATTAAATATTTTAATATTTGAAAGGTTTTTTTCATGTGGGTTTTATATAAATTCATAGATGAGCAGCTATTTCAGAGCATGAGCTATAGGCTAAAATTTTTTGGTTAAGAGTGAAGGAAGGGGTATCAATTCCACCAAATTTGCCTATGACACGATCTTGACCTCTTCCCTTATGATGTTAAAGTCTTGCACTCAAGAAGACTTAATCCCGAGTGGGTTCATTAAGAACCATTCAACATCACTAGAGACCAAGGGTTCATTAACTAAAGAGAAATTTTTTAATGAATAATAATAACTTCCATTAATATAAGAGGTAAAGTCAACCATCAAATTTAAATTTTGATTTTAAGGTTGTGAAAGGAATTATATTGAACATGTCTTTATGGATGAAGCAATGTTTTTTTTAACTTACCAATTGGAAGATTAAGACAAGAGTATATTGTGTCATTCATTTAGATTGTAGGTTTGTACTTCTAGATAACGAGGATTTATTTAATTTATGTTTTTAACTATTTTTAATCATGGTTTAACTTTTCTTTTTTCTTTGTCTAAATTTTAATATATAACGGTATAATGGTAAAAAAAAAAAAATTGTGCCTTTTTTATTTATGTTTTATGTATATTTTGACTAAAATGTCTTTTATATAATAATAAGTTTACAAGTGTGACATATTTTTCTATAGAATTTGGTTCATAACATTCCTTTGTCTTTATTTTATTGCTATTATCCTTGAAATTTAGTCTTAATCTTTAATTCTTTCATTTGTTTACTTGCATTAGATCTATGAGTACAAAATTGATCCAAGTCACTTAACACATATGTTATCCTAAGTTTCTGGAATGAGGCGATAAGGGGATGAAGAAAGAGGTTTCTAGGATGGATTTGTTTTCCCAGAGTAGGGGACGACAATGGGGAAAGCTATATTAAAAATAGGGGAAATTAAAATATATAGGGAAATTTAAAATATTCATGTGAAAACATGGATAAAACATGCTTATATACATTATAAAGCCTTAACATATAATGTTTGTCTCAAATAAAATTGGGAGCTCACATGAGAGTGGAAGTCAAACACATTATCAAAATTCAAGCATTACTTTTATGGGCAGCTAAGGGACAGGTTTCTGAAAGTTTTTGAGTTTCCAGGATGTTCCCATTTTCGGGACAAGTCAAATTATGTTGGAAACGCATCCACGGGTAACATTGCTTTACACTCATAAATCTAAACCTTAAACTTACAAAAACATCAATGTTCAAAATTAAACCTTTATGACCTTTTAAATAGTTATTATAAGTCAACCTTGTGTATGTTGTTTGTTGATTTGTTTCATGGTGTATTGAATTAATTCACTTGAAAATTTGTAAGAATTGTCTAAGATTAAATTATGGGGCCACTCGTAGGAGAGCATGATAGGAACGCCATTATGACAAAAAAAATGTCTACATCATTATCTTAGGCACTTTTTTGTTAACTTGTTGTTTTTCGTCTTAGTTCATTGTTATTGAATTGGTTTGTCTAGAGACTTCACTGAGAAGAACATGAACCTCACTAAAAATAATCTTAAATGTTGTTTATAAACACCATTTTCCCAAGTACAAATCATAGACACAAAGGCAAGAAAGTTTTAGCTATTTTATTTTAGTTAATTTATTTCTATAGGGGTAACTTTAGTTCAACACATTGGTCCACTTTTGCAAGTATAAAAATCAACTCCATATGCATAAATCTAAATCAAATTAGCACAAAATTAATTATAAAATTTGAAACATTTCTAAAACAAGAATCTACTTGTTAAGACATAATGAATACATTCTTAGCACATTTTCTAATATATTTCATTCTAAAAACCTAAGCTAAGCATTGTATGCACCCTAAAATGGTCGCCTAGACTTTGGGCCCCCATTCAACAATTTATCAAATCCCTAAATCAATATTTTCAAAAATCAGCATTTTATCAATTATATCAATTTCCTTGATCAAATCATATTCTATCATTTTCAATTATTTTCTATGGGCTAACCATTTTATCCTAAAGTCTTTATTTATTTAAAAGAAATTTCCTCCCCTTTTATTAAATAAAAAGCCCCCACTTTTCCTCTTATCCTAAGTTGCACAAATAAAGCATTATTCTTATTTAATAAAAAGAAGAAAAACACTTTTTGTCTCATATGGACACAAAAGTCAACTCTTATTTTCTCATTGGAGGATATTTGTGCACATGGATTGCTCCTCTTTGATGCTCCACCCTTGATTAAATCTTTTGCCTCTTAATCTCCATGGTCCATTCTTTCTCATTTCTTATAAAAGGAGAGCTCTCTTCTCATTCTTGGATCCATCTTTTGAATACTAACCTTATGCTGCAGGATTTCTTGGAGATTATTCTTGCATTCTAGTTCCATTCTTGCATTCTTGCATCATAGCTTTCATGGCATCTAGCTTAGTTTCCTTTATGCTTTAGATTAGCTCACATAGCTTAATTAGCAAGAGTTTGTAATACTTTCTTTCATAGCTTAGCTTGCATCTTCATTCTTAGCATAGTTGCATTGTATTGCATTCCCTTTGTTGATTCTTGAGGATATTGGCATTCTTTCCCTTGTCTCTTTGAATCTCTCATTGTGTGGTTTACTAACAAGGTTGCATGCTTCAATAGCTCTAGCTGAGAGCAATATTCAAACAATCTTGTGACTCCATGTCTAGGGAGCTCTAGGTCGCTTTCTCAAGGTTTCTCATTCATGGATTCCCTTGAAAGTAATGACTTAAATAAGTGCACTATTTAGTGTGTACATTTTTTGCGCCCACTATGGGGTAGAACACTCTTGTTTTGTCCTTCATTTTATGCATTTCCGCTAATTTTTCATCAATTTTTGCTTGTTGTTTCATCAATATTTTGTTCTTTGGTTTTTTTGACAGAAATATCGTGCGATAGTTTTCCAATATCGTATGATATTTTCTAACATACCAGTGCGATATTTTACCAGTTATAATATCGCACTCCTTGACGGATAATATCGCACTACTGTTTTATTCTTTGTCGCACGCAGGTAGCAGGAATTATTGCCCAAAAATATATTATCGCACCAGTACAGGATGAAATATCGCATGACTGTTTCTCTGACAGAAATATCACCCAGGCCTGGCAGTGAGCACTTTTTGTCCTTTCTTTGCAAGATCTACTTGGTTTTGATTCAGATTTTTGATTTGTTGTTATAAGACAGGGGTCTATTTGCATATTTCATTCAGTTTTTGATGTGCTAGCCCTTGTAGGGCTAACAAGTGGTGCTTGTAGGTGCTCCTATTGCTTGGTTATTTGCTTAAAAATGCATGCACAAGGGCTACTAACTATTTTTGCAAGGTTGTCCAAAGCATAAAAAAACAAATCAAGTGCTTCTTTAATTGCTTTCTTTTGAGTGTGGCATATACTAGTTGTTTCATTTAGTAGGCACTTAATATCTTGTTGTAGGAATCTTTGGGTGGTAGGAGAAGTATGCTCTTCACCCTTGTGGTGAACTAGAAAATCTTGACCCATCTTTGGATTTTGAAAGCAAGAGGGTAATTGAACCTTTTCTTGGTGTGTTTGGGAGATATTTTTGAGCTAGGAGATTATGCTCTTCACCCTTGAGGTGAAACAGAAATCTTGACACTCAAAGATTGATCCACTCTTTATTTAGCTTTTAGAATCCTTTAGCGGGCCTGCTCTTGAGCAATCAAGAGGAACGACCCAAGTGAGGACAAGCTTTTCGTCGACTATTCCAACCCACTATAAACTCAAGGCTATCAAGGACACAAAACCTTGGTAGACATAGTACTTGTCTTCACTTAATGTGAGTACTTGTGGGATTGTGACCATGAGGAAAGTGTTGAGCAAGAATGCTTAAGGTACTCTTGTGGCCGCGAGGTCCGTTACTTGCCGCAAGGTAAGGAGTCCCTTTAGGGAGCAAGAGGGATATTATGAACGGAAGCCCTTATTACGAACCATAGATAGAAGCCACCCTATTTTTCCGCTTAGCTTCTTGGTGCAAGGATTGATCCAAGTGGAATAACTCAGATCACCCTAAGATTACTCACCATCTTTGTTCCTTTGGTTCTGTCATTGACACTTCCACGACAAAGCCAATATCTATTGTGGGTAACCACTTTGTGTGAGGCAACGAAGCATCAAGTGTGGGCCGAGTTGTTAAGTATTGAGCCATTGTCTTTTTAGGCTAGTAAGTGCTTGAAGTGTTTCCGTTGTGATCTACCTGTGTAAACATTCTCAAACATCAAACATTACAGTAGCATTCATATGATTTTATTCTTTGATATCACAATTGCTTGTCTTGGCAAGGTTGCTTTTTCCCTTGTGCAAGTGTTTTATGACATGTTTGATCACCTATTGTTTGCAAACCTGTCTATTTATTGCTGTCACTGTGCTTGAAACTAAAAAATCCAACCTTCAAACTAAAATTTTGAACAAACTACCCTTAAAACTAAGATTTTTAGCACTCACTGGTCAAGAGTCGTACAATCCTAAAATAGTATCTCGCACTGTACTAAGAATTATCGTGCGATAGTTTGTCACTGGAAGACTATCGCACTACTTGCTTGGAAATTATCACACTATCTGCCTAGAAACTATCGCCCTACCTACTGGAAAATATCACCTGCTCAGAAATTATTGCACTGTTTGCCTAGAAACTGTCGCAAAGAGTCTTTTTGTTGCGTGTCTGGTTTTTGCAATTTTCAGTCTTTTCTTTAGTTGACCAAATTTTAGAAGGTGACTTACTCTGCTGCTAGAAACCTATTTGTACCTTGGGTTCCTGACTTTAGACCCCTTGAATTAGTGTTCTCTAATTTTACAAAGTAGTCTTGCTTGGCATCGATAAGTTAGAGATTATCCTTGTTGAAAAAATACACCTTTAGATTCTTTGGTAACACGCTTGGAGAGTTTTAGTACTCTTTTGTCCAATTCACTTCCATAAAAATTCAATTTCAATTATATATTTGGTTAAATCCATTTTCTTGGGCCATATATGTTAGGATACTCATCCTTTTATTATGCACCTCTGTGGTAGGATTGGTTTACACCTTTTACAGCTTTCTATCTTACCATCTCTTTTTGGACAATTGAACACTTTCACTATCCTAGTTTGATATTGACATTTTATAAGGTCATCTTATCACCAAGGGTCTTTTCTCTTTCATGTCGGTTACAACAAGGTGTACACATAAAAGTAGTGCACTTCTATGAATCCTTACAATCAAGAACACTCAAGAATGAGGTCTCAAAAATTGATCCATAGCTCTCTATGTATGGAGTTGCAAGATTTGTAAAATTTATCTCAACTAGAGCTAATAAACTTAATTACCTTGCTAGTCAACCACACAATGAGAGATTCAAGTGAAGACAAGGGCAAGAATGCCAATATCTCCAAGAATCAAATGAAATGCAATGCAAGTAAGCTAAGAATGAAGATGCAAATATGCAAGCTATGCGTATGAAAATGAAAGTACAATCTAAACTATGAAATGGAAATCGCAAGTGTTACAATCCTTCCTATTAAACTAGATGAGATTAATCTATAGCATAAAAGGAAATCTAAACTATGAAAGCATGAAATATGAAGCTACTATGCAAGAATGAAAACTAAACTATGAAGAAATGAAGAAAGCCAAGATGTGATGCAACAATGATCTCCAAAAAGCTTCAAAGTCTTCAAGAATCCCTATAGCATAAAGTTAGCATAAAAGTGAATGACCTAAAGTGAGGAAGAGAGCTCTTCTTTTATAGGAAATGAGGAGAAATGGACCATGGAGATTAAGAGGCAAAAGTCTTAATCAACGGTGGAGCTTGAAAGAGGAGCAATCTATGTGCACAAATATCCTCCAATAGGAAAATAAGACTTGACTTTTGTGTCCATATGAGACAAAAAGTGTTTTTTCCCTTTTAATAAAATAAGAATAATGCTTTATTTGTGCAACTTAGGATAAGAGGAAAAGTGGGGGGTTTTTTATTTATTAAAAGGGGAGGAAATATTCCTTTTAATTAAATAAAGACTTAGGATAAAATGGTTAGCCCAAGGAATAATCGAATAAATGATAAAATATGACTTGATCAAATAAATTGATATAATTGATACATGCTAATTTTTGAAAATATTGATTCAGGGATTTGATAAATTTTTGAATGGGGGCCCAAAGTCTAGGTGACCATTTTAGGGTGCATACATTTGCCCCTCTTTGACTAATGTGTGATCATTTCGGGAACACATGTAGTCAAAGAAGAATTGAAATGTGAGTTCATTTTGGGATCACAAAACAACTCAAATGTCTGTTCATTTTGGGAACACGCCTGGACAAAAGATTCTGGACATGAGTTCATTTTGGGATCACATCCAAAATAAGAGATAAAAATCTCAAGCTAAGCGAAAACTCATAAAAAGATAGCTGAATCAAGAAAATCAAGGATTAAATCCAATAGGTACTGCCCCCTCAAAATTGAAATCGAAATCAGGTAGAGGAGAACAGCAGATGATCAAATCATAATGAAATCATAATCAAAGATAAAGGATAGTAGGATAACCATTAGGCAGTGAAAACATGCCCCAGTGATGAATGAGAAGAAAATAAATGGGGCTAATGGAAGACTAGAAGTGTGAAAGACATGAAAAGGAAGAAATTTCATCAAAGATCGAAGAATTATGCCTCAAAAGGTTAGTCAATTGCACAGAAGAAAGATAAATTTTGAAACATGATTTGGACTATCAAGATGACCTTGGATTTTGATTTTGAGTCTGAAAATGGATCTAGGACGTCGAAATTAGCTAGGGGTGCAATTTTCACAAAATTTCGAGGTGTTTTGAAAATTAGGTCAAAATGCTATATAAGGGGCAAAAAGTGTCATTTTCAAAATCATTTGACTTTTATTGATTTGAAAATTTTGAGAGTTTAGAGAGAGAAAATGGCCCAGCAAGCAGTAGTTCCCGTCCACAAACACCGATTTGAGCGCGCCTGGTTGCACAACCGGCCTCCACACTATGTTGCCCCGGTATGTTTTCAGAAAAAAACTTGCTTGGTTGGGTCATTTATTGCATATAATATATATTTAGCACATTTTTTGAAGAATTTTCAAATTTAAAAATTTCAAATTTCAAGAACTGGGCAATGTATCGTGCCCTTTAGAGAGAAACATCACGCGATACTTCGCGGGTCCCAAATGTATCGCACGCACGTAGATACCAGTATCGCACGATAACTGACGAACTATAGCACAATACCTGGCAAAGTATCGCACGACCAAAGGTATATCACACTACTATAGGAAGAAGTATCGTGCGATACTTGTTCCAAAAGCAATGTCGCCCGAATTAAAAAATTGAAAGTTACATTTACCCATTTTTATAACAAATGGTATGATAAAGCATTTAATTAGGAGAATTTGCACCTACTTCCATTTTCCAGGGACATGCAAAAAAGGATAAAAAATCAAAAAATGATAAAAAAAAAAATAAGATAAAAGGATGCATCCCTATCTGGGCCGCCCGTAGGGCTATGGGCAAGCAAACACCAGATTCTATATGTCCTATAAAATGGTAGGGGCCCCCGGCCCCACCCTATTATAAAGGTAAAGGGCTGCCCTTATTATAAAGGTTGGCGGCGGGGGCCAATAGAATAGCCCATAGAATTGTGCATAGGGGGGGGCTATGCAGGGTGGTGCATGCATGCAGATGTAGGGCCCCTACTATTCGTGAGAAAGGCCCTACAATAATCTGAAGGGGGGGTCATTATCAAAAAATAGAAAATATAAAAAAGAATGCTTTCTATAAATTGTTCAAAAAATCTTTTTATGAGTAAATCCCGTCCAGAAATAGAATTTATGAAAGATTCATTAATATTCATCAATTCAAAGTTCTTTTGAATCATAAAAGTGATCTGTAACATATGGGTCCAGAGATATGGATGAATAAATCTGGATATGAAGATAAGGATTGTATCATATTGATATATCTTTTTTACCACTAGGCAGAAAAGTTTTATATCTCGTAACGTTCCATTAAGCACCTATCAGATATGTCATAATAAATTTGAACACCTGCATCAAAGCGACTTCTGTATCATAGTCGCTCCAGTTCTAAACTGGCAAATAAAGAGAGGGACAAGTTTAGAATATATATATATATATATATATATATATATATATATATATATATATATATATATTCAAAAATTCGGCAGGTTTTTTTCTCATGTCTCATCTAGAAAGAGGAGAACTCAATGACCATTCATTCACCACATATCCACCACCCATAGAAGAAGAGCAAGCAGCAGCTATTGACCCCGCGCCCCCCTTTCTAATAATGGGCCATTTGATCCATACCCATTCATAGGACATAGTTATCTCATGTACTAAGAGAATAAGCTGCTCTTTGCGCCTAGCTAGTCAAATTGAGCACTGCTGCCACTACCACTGCCACTGTTATAACGACCGGTGAGCTACCACTGTCACCATCTCACCTTGTCCCTGGGGAGCCCACCCCTATCAAGGTGAACCCGAGGGGCCCCTCCCCTACAGGGGTAGGGGCTGGGATGCCCATTTGATATTTTTAAGTATTTTTTAGCAAAAATGACATGGGTCCAGAAATTTTTTTTGTTGTATATGTATTGTACTAATTTTTAGATATTCATCATGATATGTACTGACATTTGGCTTGGTTTAATGGTTTGCAGGAGCACTTTCCGACGTTACTCATTAGAGTGCCGAAGGTGGTGGGACTGAAGTGCATCCGAGATCTTGATGATCCGGGCAAGGATGACTTGAGGGCTATGGGATTTGGATATTTATTGCAGTTCCCATATATCTGAGCTGATCATGGTCTACTGATAGCCTTGGCTGAGTGATGGCATAGTGAGCATAACACCTTTCACCTGCCCACTGGAGAGGCATCCATCACATTAGAAGATGTTTATAGGATTCTCAGAGTACCATGCCATGGCGAGCCTATAAGTATAATCATGTTTGTAGATATAATCTTTTAAGTGTAAGGTTTCCATATGATGAAAAATAACATGATTACCTATTGGCACAGGTATACTATGATCAGGATGCCACTGAGGGTCGACATGCTATCTAGGACATGTTTTAGGATGTCACTATCATTGATAGGCACGTCAGCTGGGAGCAGCTAATGGATGATTTTGGCAGAGACTTCATAGTGTCATGCATTGTTGCCTCTATCATTTCATAGGTCCTGATGACTGATCGTAGTCAGAAGGGATTCCCTCTCGGATGGGGCAGACTACTAGTTGACTTGGTAGGCAGACCTTGACATATGGCATGGGGACATAC
Source organism: Chamaecyparis obtusa (assembly GCA_027943335.1). NCBI lineage: Eukaryota > Viridiplantae > Streptophyta > Pinopsida > Cupressales > Cupressaceae > Chamaecyparis > Chamaecyparis obtusa. The sequence continues at coordinate 602,498 of BSBK01005284.1, read as the reverse complement.
CATACTTGCGGAGATGTACCACGAGTTACATGAGATCATCTACAAGGACGGTCGGACATGGGCTTGTGGTGCCATCCTAGCACAGGTGTGGGCTTGGGAGCACATCGTTGGGGTGCACCCCAAGGTTCAGCCAAGAGAGCGAAGATATCCATACATATACAAGTACGGAGGGTATATATCACATGCCCATACTGGGGATGTGAGATACTACAGACGGATCTTGGATGAGATGACCTCCTTCATCTGGAGGCCATACAGGGAGGTTGAGTCTTGGAGTGATGCAGAGGATGAGCTGAGCTACATGCTATGCAGCGAGCCATTAGTAGGATGACATGCAGAGATAGTCAAGAGATTCTGCATTACTCGGGTATGGTGACAGTTTAGGCGGCAGTAGTGGGTCTCTGCAAAGACCACCACTTATGCGAGGTTTAGGGATGAGGAGGGACATGGGTGGCTACCCATGTTAGACTATCAGCTAGCCATTACGGAGACAAATGGCATCAAGAGGGAGCCTTGGGAGTACCTTCCCAATATGGCCAATGCGGGATCTGATGCAGCATACAGGGCTGAGTGGCGGAGGGCTCCATTCCCTCGATTCACTCTTCCTGATGTACAGCTGGTAGCTCAGGGTGGGGATGATGGGGATGATGAAGGACATAGAGGGCATGGAGGGAGAGGGAGAGGGAGGGTGATGGAGAGAGGTGAGGGATCTGTATCAAGTGGCCAAAAATGGTCACGGGGTCAAAGATCAGTGACTCCTAAGGATGAGGTGAGACTCGCTCTCTGATAGGCAAAGGTGCAGTAGGATCAGCCTACGGGAGGAGAGGAACTGAGAGCCAGGATACAGGCTTCAAAGGCTGAGATACAATAGCTTAGGATTAATATAGCAGTCAGGGAGCAGCAGCTCACAGATCAGAGGGCTGAGACAGAGCGTCAAGAGAGGTAGCTACAAGTTGCCCTTGCAGAGAGGCAAAGAGAGGCAGTGCGAGCCGCATATTACCATGGTCTCTACATACAGGCAGTACCAGTGGGTCAGAGGGCTCCCTCCTACTCAATAGTAGTGGGCAGATCAGATGTAGTACCAAATGCGGCACCACCTCCCCCACCACCAGGTCCTCGAGATGGTGGCAGTGAGTCCTAGGTTTAGGGCTTAGGTTTAGATGTTTGGACATATCATGAGACTTTTGATCCAGATTTTGGGATCTCATATTGTATATTGTATGATGACATTGTTATAGATATATGAGATTACTAGATGTTCGATATATCATGTGTATTTGTGTCACTTGTGATGGATGTATCATTTTATGTATTATCTTGTCATTTTTCTCAAAATGTATGTTTTAAATGCTCATGTATATTCTCTCTCATAGATGTATGTTTGATTCTCATATGTATGATGTAGACTCATGTTTTTGAAAATGACATTTTTGAGATATAGATATGATGATATGATTAACCCCTTGTGATGAACTGGAATAGGTTTGAGATGAAAGACAAGGAGCGAAAGACATGATCAAGAATAGGAAGAATGAGCGCAGTTGACCAACAGGTCCTCAAAAGATAAAAAGGAGAGCTCTCTCCATATGCAAGATGCAAAACTAAACTAACATGAACCTAGAAATGCAAGCTACTATGAAAAGTGGTTGACTTGCAAGGTCACAATGCTTATAGACATCTAATTATCATCATCGAGCGTGATTGGTAGCATCATAAGATCATACAATACACACTAGTATGACTATGGGTATATGAATATGATCTATATCAGATAGAATGTGGGAATCCCACCTAGGCACCAAAGACATGTAGGCCAAGATGACTAGTGCAGTGAGATTACCTAATTTTGCTATAGTGAGATTATGCTTGCATTAGGACACAAGAAGATCAAGATGGTTATAAGCATGCACTCACAAAATAGTCAAGGATAATACCTTGTAAATCCTAGGTGTCAAGTGGATCAAGCATAAATGCTAATGAGAATTAGGACCAACAAAATATACCCTCAAGCAGATAAAGAAATAAAACATGTTCTCATGCCCTTAGTCTTCTAGCTACACATCATCAAAAACTTCTCAGGGAGAGACCACTCATCAAAGAAATCCTCATAGACAGCACAGAAAGAAAAATAAAGTCACCATATCGCCATTGAGTTGATTGTTTAAGTGCGTGTGTGTTGGTCATAGAGTCAAACTTTGAGTATCACATCTGCGAGTGAGAAATACCATATCATGCTAAACTGTGGGTAGGATTATCTGATAAGTGTTGAGAAACACTTGACGCTAGGGTAGTGTTTAAAAAACACTATTTGGGGTGGTGTTGAAAAACACCTATTTGTGAAATGCCCCAAGAGACAAACACACCTAAAGGACCTATGCTAACAGGTATGCCCCCTAGACCAATTCCAGACCAAGTCAAATAAGGTCAAGGCATGACAGAGAATGGCTAAGTGTCGAGGACGCATGCTAAGAGACAAGGGTGCAAAAAGGCCTCAAGTAGTGCTTGTTTCCAGGTTTTCACCACTTGGAGATTTTTTTTATTTTTTAATTTTTTTATATTTTTGCTACCAAGGTGCCTGTTTCCAGGTTTTCACCAAGGCACTTTTTCTATTTTTTTGAATTTTTTGCATTTTTTTAAATTTTTTTGTATTTTTTCAGGACTTTTTTTATGCTTTTTAGGATTTTTTCAACATCATATATGAATTTTTTTTTAAATTTTTTTTCAGGATCATAAAATATGTACAAAGGATGCCCCCAGATTGTATAGGCATCATGGATAGAACTTTTTGAGGTGCAAAACATTGATGGGATCAGGGAGTTGTTCTCCATCCTCATCAGATAACAAGTAAGCAACTGTGATGACATATGGCCCAAGCCAATTAGGTTCAAACTTACCCTTTTGCTCTCTATTTTGTTGGTTCTTAGGATTCTCTCGCAAAACAAGATCACCTACTTGAAACTCTCTAGAGTGAACCTTCTTGTTGAATGCCTTTGACATACGCTTCTGATACACTCTCATATGATCAAATGAGGCCTTGCGCTTCTCATCTAGAAGTTCTAAGTCTTGTAACCTCATGGCATGATAATCATCATCTGTTATCAAACCTTTGAGAGAGACTCTAAGTGAAGGGATCTCTACTTCTAAAGGTAATACTGCTTCAGCGCCATAAGTGAGGGCAAAAGGAGTAGCCCCTGTGGGAGTGCATATACTCATTCTATAAGCCCATAAGGCTAGATTGATCTGTAAGTTCTAGTCTCGACCATTCTTGTGAACTGTTATGTGGAGAATCTTGAGAATGGTCTTGTTTGAAGCCTCTTCTTGTCCTTTCCTTGTGGGAAGTAAATGGAGGACCAATGCTATTTAATCTTGAATTTCTTGTAGAGGTGAGTAAGGTCCTTGTTTTTAAACTGACCTCCATTATCAGTAATTATCTCAGAAGGTATCCCAAATCAAGAAATGATGTGATTCAATATGAACAAAGAGATTGTCTTTCTTGAAGCAAAAGACAGTGGAATGGCTTCTACCCATTTGGTAAAGTAGTCAGTAGTAGTAATAATGAATTTATGTCCACTTGATGAGTTGGGATGAATCTGCCCAACAAGGTCAAAGGCCCATCACTGAAATGGCCAATGAGAAATAGAAGGAATAAGCTCCCTACCTGGAGCATGAATCAGGTTTCCATGTTTCTGACACTTTTTGCAAGACTTGGCAAAAGCTATAGCATCCATCTGCATTGTGGGCCAATAGTACCCCGCCCTAAGCAACCTTCAGGCCATGGAAAGACCATTAGAATGTCCTCCACAAATACCCTTGTTAATGTCAACTAATGCTCGGTCAAACTCATCCTTTTCCAAGCACCTAAGAAGTGTCCCATCTAAACCCCTCCTATACAAATCACCAGAGATAAGGGTATGGCGAGAGGCGTTACGGACAAGGTTTCTTCTTTCAGAGTGATTAAAGGTTTCGGGGATGATGCCATCATGAAGATATGAATAAATGGCACCATAGCAGGATGACTCATGACTAACCAAAGTACATATGACATGTCTTTCTGAGGAGTCAAAAATGGGGTGACGTAGCTCTTCCACCAGGAATTCAAATCTTGATTCGTGTTGTTCCAATTGAAGGAGTGAAGCTAGTGTAGCCATAGCATCTGTTGTCTTGTTTTCTTCTCTAGGGATTTGTTGAAATGTCACAAATGTGAAGTAACATCATAATGAATCAACCATCTTTTTGTAAGGTATCAGCTTATCATCCTTAGTTTGGTACTCTTCATTTACTTGGTTGATAATTAATTGTGAATCCCCAAAGACATGTAACTCTGTTATATTCCACTCTATAGCCATCTTAAGTCCATTGGTTAGAGCCTCATATTCTACAATATTATTTGTGCATGGAAAAAAAAGTTTGTAAGACTTAGGTATGTTTCACCCATGAGGAGAAATAAACAATACTCCAACTCCTGATCCATTTTGCATATTTGAACCATCAAAGAATCTGATAGATAAGGTAATGTTTCAACATGAAATTGAGAATTTCAAAGATTGGAAGAAAATGATTTGATGAGTTCTTAATGAAGAAATGGTGAAAATGATGAAAATGGTCAAACTAAAGATCAGAGGTCTATGTAAGTCAACTATTTTTCCAGAATCTTACTAAGGACGAAAATGGGTATCTGAAAAAGTGATTTTGAAAATTGGAAAGTTTGTGGAAATGCTCACTATTGTGAATGCGTAGCAACAAATGCGCAAGATAGATTAATCAATGCGCAACAAAATTTGATAGATGCACAACAAAATATGACAGATGTGAAATGGTAAAATCAAAAGCGCAGACAACCTGAATAGAAGCACAACAAATTTGATCAAATGCGTTGGAATATGTGATATATGCATAGTTTATGAGGTTTTGATATGATTTGAAAATTTTGGATGTTTCTGATGTTTTCTGGTTTTTTTTTTTTTGGCAAAATGAAAAATACATAAACACATGCACACAAGACAAAAATTATTTTAATCTAACTATGCTAATATGAATGCACAAACACGCTTACAATCCTATGGTAGGCAAGGACAATATCTATTGAATCCCCACTAGGATAATAAAATCCAACCACGCAAATCCACAGTGAACAACCTAGGAACTTGGAGGCATGGGCTCCTCCTTACAGTGCACTCACTTCTCAGGCACACCAAGTTTCAAATTCAATGGGTCATTACTTCCCAAAGAACTGCTATCTCTACTATGAACCATGAGTAATGTGGGGTGTCTTCACGAGCTTGGGTGACTCCTTGAGCCAGCAAATAGAAGGTTTTTGGCCACTAAACAAAATCTTTTAATAAGGACATCCGTTTAGGTGGTTGTGATCAAGTCATTTTCCCACTTAAGGGGGCTCTCCCAATCTTTTCAAAGAAAGGCTTTCACCTCTACTAAGTAAGACTTTAACGCACCACTAGGGTACTGAAGGAGATTTTGGTTGCCACAACGAATTCACACCTATCTAATGTGAGACTAATCACACTAGCATTTTTTATATACCAGTTTGGAAGGGCTTGGCTTTAGCCTGTTACCGGTTGGGTCGTTCCTTGGGTTGAGTACCTCTTTTCCCACCAAAGACCACCCTCTAAAAATTATAATAGTTTCTCTTACACCCAAGATCCACAAATGGCGAGGGGAGAGGATATGTTGTTATAATTTTGGGATTACAAATATGCTATTAAGCAAGACACAACAAACACTTGAGCTATGCTAAAGAGTACACACAAAGCAAAAGCATGTCTTTTTTAAAGCCCAAACGAGGTTATGGTTTAATTTGCAATACCCTTTAGGAATCCCTGCAAAGAAATGTGTTAGAAATTTTTAGCAATAGGATCTTCTACTAAACGTCCTGCAAAATAACCTAAAAAGCTACTAGAGCAAATAGAAACTTGTCAAAGGTTAGCTAAAATCAAAATAAATCAAAAATTTAAACCTAACTACTGTAAATAATCGATGCATAATAACAATGGATAAATGCACAGAACAAAATAATGGATGTGCAGAGAAATAAAATGGATGTACAGAAATTATTAATGTATGCACAGGAAAATGTAACAGATGCGCAAATGAAATGGATGCGCAGGAAAACCAAAAATGAAAAAATGAAAGTTTTGATCAGAGATGCATGCACAGAACAGATAGATAAATGCGCAGGAGTCATGAACGAATGCGCAATAAAAACCTGGAAACGTCTACACACGGAAAACTTAAAAAATAGAATGTTAAAAATGGAGGCTACCCTCCTTCTAGCGCCAAAAATGTATACAAATTAGATGTCTAATAACTAGAGATGATAAATTAACTATTTAAAGCCAATAAATAAATCTAATGCAACACAATGAAGAATACAAAGTAACTATAAAATGATGAAACTAAATTATTTACCTTCACCTACCATGCAGCTTGTCTCCATTGTCCTCCTAGCCTTGATTTCTTGTAGAGGTTGAGCACTCAAATTTCCAAATGAAGCCTTCTCCCAAGATGCTACCAAAGTGTGGAGATTTTATGAAATGAGTGCACAATAGCTTATGCAATCTAATGGATGGAATGCAAATTAAGTGATAATAATATGGATTAATTGCTCTTAGAATGCTTGGATGTTTGACTGCTTAAATGCCTATTACAAAAAACCTATTAGCTCACAAAAGGGAAATGTGGCTCCTTTTATAGAGTTTTGGAGGATCTAGGCCTAGGTGGCACAATCCTATGGTTGAGAATGAAAGGTGGAATATCCTAGGGCTAGGATTGACTTGGTTGAAGGAGTTGAGAGAAAGGGGGATGTAGTTGGGATGTGAGAGGAAGAATAGGGATGATGTTCCTCTCACATTGACATGGAGGAGAAGAAGGTGGAAGGGAAAGACACATGTCAAGTGTCTCACAAAGACCAAAGAGAGAAAGAGGGAGAGACCTTTTCCTCATGAGGACTCTTTGCACAAGTGTCCTATGAGTCACCTTTGACCCTTAGAGGTGGCTTGAGAAGCCCCTTAGGAATAGGGAATGTCTCTTGACTTAGTTGTTGAGAGGACATGTGGTCATGAGACTAAGTCCTATGAGGCCACATAGCCCTTAAGAATAGGACATGTGTGGATGAGGATAATTACTTAATAAATAATTAATAATAATTATTTATCCTAGCCAAAGTGATGTGTCAGGTGACTAGGTAGGTGAGGTGGATTAGAAAACTTAGTCATATTTAGGTGATTGTGTATTTAATTAAATCACTTTAATAAGACTAATTAGAAGACTTAGGATAGAGGAATAGACTATAGTGAATCTACTAAATAAATTCAATAATTTATTTAATAAATAGAGGAATAATTATTAATTAAATAATAAATATTTAATTAATTTATCAAGTCAATAGTAATTAAATAATAAATATTTAATTAATTAATGAAGCCATTTTTAGGTGTATACAAAGACTACGGGTTCAAGAGCATTCAAGTAGCAGGCTATCTCATAGTCATTTTGAAAGGTTGGGAGCTGAGGTTCTTGATAGCGTTGAGACCAGTCAATGAGGTCAAAGTGAACAAGGGGTAGATTAATGGTGAGTTCAATGTTATTGATATGAAAGATGTTATCTCTGGTGATCACACAGTTAAGATTTGTCAAGTCTCCTTCTAAGATACCCGAATTAGGACTCGTCCTACCAAACGAAGCGTCATCCACTAAGGCAATTCGAGGAGTCCAATCCTCTAGTCCTACACTAGGCTCATTGGTCACATCAAGTTGAATACTATAGGTATGGACAACATCCATGTCTAAATCAACTGTTTCATCTGAAAGAGAGTCCCACTCGAACTCATGTGAATCTATTTCTGAATCTCTACTGGGATGTTTACACCAAGAAGGCTTGGGATGCCTTGATGTAGAAGCTTCAAGATTGTGGAGGGTATCACCTTCTCTGGTATTTGGATTTTCTATTGTTGAATCATCTGAATCCCCCCAAAGGAGATTGGTGGAAGGCACCCAATCATCAGTCATGTCTTGCTAGTTTTGAAGATTGGGTTTATAATCTGAGTCACTGTCACTATCCATCCTAGCTAGGATAGGGACACTGGACTTCTTTTCTTGATCAAAGCCTAGGCCAACTATTGACTTATTCCTACAACCAAAAAGAGCATGGTCGAGTGGTTCAGCCTTGGCATCTAACCTATGACTGAGAGGGCCATGACCTAGGTAGCCCATGTTTTTAACCAAAGTATACCCTCTCCCGTAGGTTTTAGGAGATGGTGTAAAATTCTCATTGTGTTGATACTTTTCTTCTCTATAAATCCAATCTTTAATGGCTACCTCCTCTTTCTCCTCATGAATAGGTACTAAGGACTCTACAAATTTTCCAAACAAGGTCATAGCTGAGGATGAAGGTTTCCTCTCAGGTGAAGGTTTTCCATAAGACCTAGGTGAGATTGGCATTTTTGTGAAGGAATCCATTTGGTAGTCTCCCATGCCAAGGTCTATGGACTTAAACTTACCCTTACACTGCTTAAGAGCAGCATCAAAATTATTAGCCTCTCTATTCAGAGGGACATGAGAGCCAACTGAAATCACATTAACAGATAATGTGCTATCCCCTGGTATGCATACTTTAACTCCATTGTAAGGGAACTTAACACATTGGTGGTAGGTAGATGACACCTCTTGCATGTCATGGATCCATGGCCTACCCAACAAGATTTTATATGCCAAAGGTCTGGCATCAACAATCTGAAAAAAAAATGTCCTTTTCCATAGGACTGATCCTAACGGGAAGAACAACCAATCCCTTGGAGCTTCACTCTGCTTCATCATAGGCTTTAATTGTGATCTTCTTCCTAGTGTCAATTATTTGCTCAAAATATTCCAAAGCTTTCAATAGACTCAAAGAGAAAATATTAAGCCCAGCATCCCCATCTATTAACACATGCCTAATACGGGTTTTATGGATCATGACCTCGATATGAAGGGCCAAATTGTGTGAATGACTTAATGCTTTATCGTCCTCTTCTAAAAATGTGAGGTAATGAGGGCTAGCAAGGTGATTGACCATGTTTTGGGATTGATCAACATCTATGTCATTAGGAACATTAGTGGCTCGCAAGGCATCCTCAAGGAAACTCCTGTGTCTAGGAGACAATTCTAAGAGCTCAAAAATGGAAATCTGTGTTGGCATTCACTGTAACTGATCAACAAGGTTGTAACTCATATCAGGACCCACTGCAGACTTGGAAGGAACATTTTTGGACACTGGTTGTTTGGATTTGCTAGAATTAGGACCTCTAATGATAATAGGACCTTGGGACTGACTCCTAGTAACAGCATTGAGAGGCTGAGATGACCTTCAAGATTGAGGACCCCTAAGCACAACAATGGGTCCTTCGTCAAAAATGGGAGGTGAGTTTACATCATAACCATAGGAATCTTTTCCCCTCATCATGTTGACATCATTGTCCACAACTTCAAGCATATTGATGACATTTTCCGCAGCCGTATAGATATAATTGATCATGGCCTTGGCATTCTTGTTTTTAGAAGTCTCCCCCTTCTCATACTTAGGCAAGGGCTCTTTAAAGGCCTTGTGGTCTGCATTTGTGGTTAACTCATTAACCTATAATTTCCCAGTCTCAATAAGGTCTTGAACAAGATGCTTAAGTTTAAAACAATTTTCAATGTCATGTCCAATCTCATTGTGGTATACACAGTAAGCTTTCTCATTCCACCAATAAGGTTTGGGATCCGGTATGCGAAACTTTGTAGGATCCTGAGGTTGTGCCAAATTATGAGCAATCAAGGTCTTAAAAATATCTGCATAAGAGTCTCCAAGCTTAGTGAATTGCCTCTTTCCTAACTTATGTTTATCTTGATGCTTGGGCTTGTGCTCTTGATGATCTAAGGATGTCTGCAGCTTCATAGCTTGAACTGCATTAGATAGATTAAGAACTCCTTGTTCTTTAGGTTGTGGAGAGTCAAAAACTCCGTCATTGACTACTTGCTTATTTTTGTTCTAATATGAGTTCTTTTTATCCTTATTGTTGTTGTTATTGTTTGGGCCATTTTTGTTGTTACTTTGTTTGGCCAAAATACCTTGTTCTTTTAGAACATCCTCGATGCGACATGCAGTTTCTACCATAGTGTCAAAAGAATTAAAGACCATTTTTCTAACTTCATATCTTAATTCTGGCACTAGGTTGCTCACAATTATGTCAATCCTTTCTTCCTCAAGGATGTTCCTAGAATTTTTGGAGCATAAGCATCTCCACATTTGTAAAAATGTCACAAAGGGTTCCCCCTGATTTTGTTTTAGCTTGCACAAATCAAGCATGGTGACCAAAGTTGATAAATTATATGCAAAGTGCTACACAAACCTTTGGACAAGTTCTTTGAATGTTTTAACAAGAGGGGTAAGGTTGGTAAACCACTCCATAGCTTGGCCTTTAAGGCTCCTCGGGAATAATCTCATAAGGTAGGAGTCCTCATGATGAAATTCAAAGCTCATGATATAGAACTATCGTACATGGTCATGGGGGTCACCACTGCCATCATATTTGTCATATGTGGGGATTTCAACCTTTCTAGGAAAATTTACCATAACCACACTCTTGTCAATGGGATTGGGACATATGGAGTCCAAGTTGAAGGTATTCTTTGGAGCCATCATTTTCTCCATCATCTTCTGCATTTTTTTTATCTCCTCTTCTTGTGAAGGGTTTTGCTTCTTAATTTTTTTGTCCACATCAAAGTTGTATGGGACCCTTGCACCCTTGTTGATTAAGCTCTCCAAGAATTGATCCTTATTTTTCTCAACATATTTTTCCACATATTGTTGAAATAGTGGTTCCTATTGCATTCTCATAAAATCGTGAGTATCAAAGTTGGCACTACTTCCTCCATGTTGAGAGCTATGATGAGCTCGTTGGGAGGGTTGTCTTGAAAGTCTAGGAGGTGTATGTCTCCTATAATGTGCATGTTGAGAAGTCCTTCTTCCTCTAAGACTAGGTGATCTTGAAGGGGTCCTTGACCTCCTTTGACATCTTGGAGTTGCTGAGGGAGTTGATGGTGGAAAGTTGGTTCCACTGTTGGTACCCCCCGTTGTTAAATTGATTGTGGAGTTATTGGGCCAATATCCTATCTTGTTCCTCTTGGAATGCCTTTCTCTCTATGTCCAACAAGGCTCGTTGTTCCTCTTCTAGGAGCCTAAGTTTTTCTTCTTTTGCGGCTCGTTCATTTTTTGCAGCTTGTTTTTCCCGCTTAATTATTTTTAACCTCTCACTTGTATATCTTGAAGTTGTGTTTAGTGGGGAACTTGGTCTTGAATGTTTGTACCAATAATTGGCATGCGCTACATTGACATGAGCTTCACTAGATTCATTGTTTTGGTCCTCATGTTGTGACCATGCATCTTGATGAGCTTGTGCATAATGTCTTTCGACTCGTTGATGAGCATCTAGGTATCTTGAATTAATAGGAGGTGAGTCAGGTTGATTGCCATATTCGAATGACATGTTTCTCCTATGTCTCTGAAAAATGTCACCAAGTGATTGATCTATTATCTCTCTTTTTTGTTTGGTCAAGGTATAACTCATATCCATATTTGATGAAAAATGTGCTACAAAGGTACTCGGTTCGCTAGGATTACTCTTTGGGTCAAAACGAACCTCAAACTCACTCTTAGGAGATTGATCGAAAATGGGCTCTTTCCCCTTTTGCTGTTGACGAGTCTTAACTAAGGGTAACTAATTAAATGCAACTGGGGGTCATTTCCCTTGATTCACTTGGTACCTTGTTGTAACTAACATGAAAGAAAAATATTCTTGATGATAAGGTGACCTCTCAAAGTGTCAACACCAAACTAGGATAATCAAAGTTCTGTAATGTCCAAAAAAAAAGAGATGGTAAGATAGAAATTGCAAAAGGTGTTACCAACACTATCAAAGAGGTGCTTAAATCAAAGGATCAATATCCTTGCACGTTTGAACCAAGAGGATGGACTTAGCCAATTGTATAATTAAAATTGAATTTGAATGGAAATGATTTGGACAAAAACAGTACTAAAATTCTCCAAGAATGTTACTAACAACTCTAGAGGTATACTTTCTCAATAGAAATAATCTTCTAACCTGACAATTCTTCCCAAGGTGACTTGGTAAATTAAATGGTACTACCCCTAGAGGGCTAAAAATAGAAATTCAGAGTGAAGACAAGCTTCCAACGGTAAGATAAGTTACCTTCCTAAAGACCTAGCCAACTAAAAGCAACTGCAAAATGACTAAAACCTGGTATACAACAGAGAATTCTCATGCGACACTTTCCAGGCTAACCAGGCGATACTTCTTACTAAGGTGATACTTCACCTTTCACTAGGCGATAGACCTCACAATACCCAGGCGATAGACTCCAAGCAAGTTAGGCGATAATCTAGAAGGAACGAACTATCGCGCAATATTTCTTCTCAAAGCAAGTGATACTGTTGCTAGTTTGTACGACACTTGACTAGAATTGTGTGAAATGTGCATTTTTAGGTCTATTTGATCAAAATTTTCAATCTGAGGGTTGATATTTTTGATCTTAATCACAATATCAGTAGAAATTCAACAGGTTTGCAAACAGTAAGGGATCAAACATGTCTCAAAACACTTGAAACAAGGGCAAAAGCAACCTTGCCAAGACAAACACGTGTGATATCAAAATCAAAAAACACCCTATGAATACTACCGATTATTTGAATGTTCAAGAACGTTAACACTGGTATTACATAATCGAAGACACTTCAAGCAATATCTATCCTAGAAAGTCAAGGCTCATTACTTATCAACTTGGCCCACAACTTGATGTCCCCTCACCTCACACAAAGTGGTTACCCACAATAGATGTTGGCTTTGCCATGGAAGTGTCAATGACACAACCCAAGGAACACATATGGTGAGTATCTTGAGGTGATCCGGGTTATTCCACTTGGATCAATCCTTGCACCAAGAAGCTAATCGACTAAAATAAGGTGGCTTCTATCTAATGGTTCTTAATAAGGCCTTTCATTCATAGTACCCCTCTTGCTCCCCAAAGGGACTCCTTACCTTGCGGCAAGTAATGGACCTCGCGGCCTCAAGAATACCTTAAGCATTCTTGCTCAATATTTTTCTCATGGTCACAATCCCACAAGTACTCACATCAAGCGAAGACAAGCACTACGTCTACCAAGGTTTTGTGTCCTTGATAGCCTTGAGTTTATAGTGGGTCAGAATAGCCGACAATAAGCTTGTCCCCACTTGGGTCATTCCTCTTGATTTCTCAAGAGTAGGCCCTCTAAAGGATTCTAACAATCTAAACAAAAACTAGATCAAATTATGAGATTCAAGGATTTTGTTTCACCACAAGGGTGAAGAGCATACTCCCTTATCCCAAAGCTTTCTCCCAAACACACCAAGCAAAGTTCAATTACTCTCTTACTTCCAAAATCCTAAGATGGGTCAAGATTTTCTAGTTCACCACAAGGGTGAAGAGCATACTTTTCCTACCACCTCAAAATTTCTTCCACAAGATATTAATGTTCCTAAGAAAAAGAAACAACTAGTAATTTTCACTCTTGAAATGAAATAAAAACAAGCACACTTGATTGGGTTTTTATGCTTTGGGCAGCCCTACAAAAACCGTTAGTAGCCCTTGTGCATTTGAAGCTTTGACATGTGTTCTTTTGGCAAAATATTTCAAGCAAATGTACCTACAACCACAACTTGTTAGGCCCACAAGGTTAGCAAAATCCAAAATCTGAATGAAATCTGCAACTAGACTCTGCTTAACCACAGTGAACTAAGCCAACAAATTAATTAAATCTAAACTCGGCCAAAAATATTCAGAAAGACAAGTCACTGCTAGGTATAATCAATAGTATGGACACCAGAAGTATCGTGCGATACTTTTCAGTATACCGGGGTGATAGTTTACTTCTGGGCGATACTTCTCCCTATACCAGGTGATACTTCGCCCAAGACCAGGCGATATTCTCTGCAATAGCCAGGCGATACTTCCGACAGGTGAAGTATTGCATGCGCATACAAAGAACTATCATGTGATATTTCTAGAAGTATCATGTGATATTCTGAGACAAAAAACCAAAGACCAAAAATTAAGCTCAAAACTTGCTGAAAATTTGACAGAAATTGATGAAAATGCAGAAAAAAAAAAGGGACAAAGCTAGTCTACTCTGCCCCATGGTGGGCGCAAAAAATGTACACACAAAAGTAGTGCACTTCTATGAATCCTTACAATCAAGAACACTCAAGAATGAGGTCTCAAAAATCAATCCATAGCTCTCTATGTATGGAGTTGCAAGATTTTTGAAATTGCTCTCAACTAGAGCTAATAAACTTAATGACCTTGCTAGTTAACCACACAATGAGAGATTCAAGTGAAGACAAGGGCAAGAATGCCAATATCTCCAAGAATCAAATGAAATGCAATGCAAGTAAGCTAAGAATGAAGATTCAAATATGCAAGCTATGCGTATGAAAATGAAAGTACAATCTAAACTATGAAATGGAAATAGCAAGTGTTACAATCCTTCCTATTAAACTAGATGAGATTAATCTATAGCATAAAAGGAAATCTAAACTATGAAAGCATGAAATATGAAGCTACTATGCAAGAATGAAAACTAAACTATGAATAAATGAAGAAAGCCAAGATGTCATGCAACAATGATCTCCAAAAAGCTTCAAAGTCTTCAAGAATTCCTGCAGCATAAAGTTAGCATAAAAGTGAATGACCTAAAGTGAGGAAGAGAGCTCTTCTTTTATAGGAAATGAGGAGAAATGGACCATGGAGATTAAGAGGCAAAAGTCTTAATCAACGGTGGAGCTTGAAAGATGAGCAATCCATGTGCACAAATATCCTCCAATAGGAAAATAAGAGTTGACTTTTGTGTCCGTATGAGACAAAAAGTGTTTTTTCCCTTTTTATAAAATAAGAATAATGTTTTATTTGTGTAACTTATGATAAGAGGAAAAGTGGGGGGCTTTTTATTTATTAAAAAAGGAGGAAATATTTATTTTAATTAAATAAAGACTTAGGATAAAATGGTTAGCCCAAGGAATAATCGAATAAATGATAAAATATGACTTGATCAAAGAAATTGATATAATTGATAAATGTTGATTTTTGAAAATATTGATTCAGGGATTTGATAAATTGTTGAATGGGGGCCCAAAGTCTAGGTGACCATTTTAGGGTGCATACACAAGGTACCAAGTTAGTCAAGGAAAATGACCTCAAGTTGTCTTTGAACAATTACCCTTAGTCCAAACTCGTCAAAAGTGAAAGGGAAAGAAACCCGTCTTTGATCAATCACCTAGGAGTGAGTCTGAGGCTTGGTTTGACCCAAAGAGAAATCCTAGTGAGTTGAGTACCTCTTTACCATCTTCTCAATCAAATATGGACATGAGCTACACTTTGACTAGGAGACAAAGAGAAGTAATGGATCAAACTCTTGATGACATTTTCCAAAGACATAGGGGTAACATGTCACTTGGTGATGACAATCAACCTAAATTGCCCCCTATTAACTCAAGATATTTAGATGCCCATCAAAGAGTTGAAAGACATTATGGGAAATCTCACCAAGATGCATGGTCACAACACGAAGAACAAAAAAATGAATCTAGTGATGCTCATGTGAATGCCGCATTCACTAATGACTTGTTCAAACACTCAAGGCCCAACTCTCCACTCAAAACAACCTCAAGATATTCTAATGAAAGACTTAAAAGAATTGAGCACGAAAAGAAAGCCTTCTTGGACAAACAAGCCACTAAAGAAGAAAGGTTTAGACACCTAGAGGAAGAGCAACAAGCCTTGTTGGAATTAATAAGAAAAGCATTTCAAGAGGAACAAGATAGGCTATTAGCCCAACAACTTAACAACCAATTCAACAATAGGGGTACCAACAGTGGAAACAACTCTCCACCCTCTACTCCCTCAAGAACCCCAACAAGTAGAAGGTGGTCAAGGACTCCTTCAAGATCTCCTAGTCCTAGAGGAAGAAGGATTTCACAACATAGGAGATGAGCACCTCCTAGGACCTCAAGACAACCCTCCCAACGAGCTCATCATGGCTCTCAACATGGAGGAAGTAGTGCAAGTTTTGATGATCAAGATTTCATGAGAATGCAACAAGAGCCACTATTCCAACAATATGTGAAGTACCTTGATCAAATAAAGATAGGTTCCTAGAGAGTCTAATTAACAAAGGTCCAAGAGTCCCTTACAATTTTGATGTGGATAGGAGAATCAAGAAACAAGGACCTTCTCAAGAAGAGGAAATCAAGCAACTCAAATGAATGATGGAAAAGGTGTTGGCACCTAAAAGTTCCTTTTCACTTGATTCTATTTGTCCCAATCATTTTGACAAAAGTGTGACTATGATGGATTATCCTAGGAAAGTTGAAATTCCCTAATACGACAAGTATGACGACAATGGTGACCCACATGATCATGTGCGTCAATTCTACATCATGATTTTTGAGTTCCACCAAGATGACTCTTACCTTATGAGATTATATCCAAGGAGCCTCAAAGGCCAAGCCATGGAGTGGTTTACCAACATAACCCCTCCCGTCAAAACTTTCAAAGAACTTGTCCACAGATTCATTCAACATTTTGCATACAACTTATCAAGATCAGTCACTATGTTGGACTTATGTAATTTGAAACAAAACCAAGGGGAATCCTTTGTGACCTTCTTGCAAAGGTGGAGACGATTGTACTCCTGCTATTCTAGGACTATTCCTGAGCATGAAAGGATTGAGATCATTGTTAGTAATTTGGTGCCTGAAATGCATTATGAGGTTTGAAAAATGGTCTTTGATTCCTTTGATACTATGGTTGAGACAGCATGTCGAATAGAGGATGTCTTAAAAGAACAAGGCATTTTGACCAACAACAACAAGAACAACAATAATGGTCAAAATAATAACAA
The DNA here is from genome assembly GCA_027943335.1 of Chamaecyparis obtusa. Lineage (NCBI taxonomy): Eukaryota > Viridiplantae > Streptophyta > Pinopsida > Cupressales > Cupressaceae > Chamaecyparis > Chamaecyparis obtusa. The sequence continues at coordinate 585,514 of BSBK01005284.1, read as the reverse complement.
TGCTAATAAGGACAAAGGCAAGCACTCACACTGGAACAAGAATAAGCAAGTAGTCAATGACGGAGTTGTGGACTCTTCCCAACCCAAGGATCAAGGAGTCCTACATTTGTCTAGTGCAATCCAAGCTATGAAGCTCAATACATCCTCCAACCAACAAGAGAATAAACCTAAGTATCAAGAAAAGCCTAAGAAAAAGTTGAGACGATTTTCTAAACTGGGTGACTCCTATGAGGATGTTTTCAAGACCCTTATTGCTAATAATCTTGCGCAACCACAAGATCCAGCAAAATTTTACATACCTGATGTTAAGCCACATTGGTGGAATAAAAAAGCTTTCTGCAAGTACCACAATGGCATTGGACATGACATCGAACATTACTAGAAGCTTAAGCACCTCATTCAGGATCTTATTGAAATTGGTAGACTTCAGATTGATGGATTGAATACAAATGCAGACCACAGGGCATTCAAGGAACCTTTGCCCAAGTATGAAAAGGGGGAAACCTCTCAACCCAAGAATGGCAAAGCTACAATCAACTATACCTACACAGGTGCGAAAAATGTGGTTAATATGCTTGAGATTGTTGAGGAAAATGTCAACATGATACGAAACAAAGATTCTTATAGTCACGATGTGGGCTCTCCTATATTTGATGAAGAACCTATGGTGGTGCTTAGAGGTCCTCACTCTCAAAGGTCATCCCAAGCTCTTAACGATGTCAGCAGAAGCCAAGGTCAAGGTCCTGTGGTTATTAGAGGTCCTAATTCCAACCAGTCTAGCAAACCCAAGCAAGTGACATCCAAGAATGCCACCACCAAGTTAGCAGTCAATCCTGAAATAGTTACAAAGAACACCAGCTCAAATCTCAATTTTTGAGCTCCTAGAGTTGTCTCCAAGATATAAGTGTGTCCTTGAGGATGCTTTGCGTATAGCCAATGTTCCTAACAACATATACATTGACCAATTCCAAAATATGGTTAACCACCTTGCCAGCCCTCACTACCTCACATTCTCAGAAGAAGATGACAAAGCCTTGAGCCATCCACATAATCTTGCCCTTCATATCGAAGTCATGATTCACAAGACCCGTGTCAGGTGTGTGTTGATTGATGGGGGTATTGGGCTCAATATTTGTTCCTTGAGTTTGTTGAAGATACTAGGTTACTAAGAGCAAGTTATTGATACTCGTAAGAAAATCACCACCAAAGCTTATGATGAGGCAGAGAGAAGCTCCAAAGGCTTGGTCATCCTTCCTGTCAGGATTGGCCCCATTAAAAAGGACATTTTGTTCCAACTTGTTGATGCTAGTCCTTTAGCCTATAATATCCTGCTTGGTAGACCATGGATCCATGACATGCAAGCAGTACCATCCACCTACCACCAATGTGTTAAGTTCCCCTATAATGGAGTAGAAGTTTTTATTCCCAGGGATAGCACATTATCTGTTAATGTAATTTCAGCAGGGACTCATGTTCCTCTCAATAGGGAAGCAAAAAATTTTGATGCAACTCTAAAACAATGCAAGAACAAGTTTAAAGCCATAGACCTTGGTATGGGGGGTTATCAAATTGACTCCTTCACAGAATTGTCTGGCTCACCTAGGTCCTATGGTAAACCTTCACAGGAGATGCGTCCCTCATCTTCAATAATGACTCTGTTTGGTACATTTGTAGAGTCCTCAGTACCCATACAGGATGAAAAAGAAGAGGTAGTTGTTAGAGATTGGATTTACAAGGAGGAAAAATACAAGCATAATGAAAATTTCTCCCCATCTCCTAAGGCTTATGGGAGAGGATACACTTTGGTCAAAAATATGGGCTACCTAGGTCATGGTCCTCTCAGTCATAGATTAGATGCTAAGGTTGAGCCACTCAATCATGCTCTCTTTGGCTGCAGATCTAAGACAACGGTTGGCCTAGGTTTTGAAAGTCAGAATAAGAAAACTACTCCTATCCTTGCTGCGACGGATAGTGATGATGAACCTAGCTACATTCCCAATTTGCAAAATCAACAAGATAGGTGTGAAGATTGGGTCCCTTCCACCAATCTCCTTTGGGGAGATTTAGATGCTTCAATTATCAATCCAATAGTTTCAGACCTAGAACAAGAACAATCCACTATTGAAGATCATGTTGAGGACCCTATTCAAGAACATCAATACACAAATGGCATTCAAGAAGGTGTTACCCTTGGTGACATTGAAGCCTCTACCTCAAGGCCTAAAAAGTATGCTTGGTGTAAACATCCCAGTTGGGATTCAAATACAGACTCACATGAGTATGAATGGGATTCTCTTTCTGAGTGTTCTACAGTTGACATGGACATTGATGTTGTCCATACATATATTTCCCAACCTAAGGTAGCTAACGAGTCTAGTGTAGGATTAGAGGATTGGAATCCATGAGTCACTTTAGTAGACGATGCTTCACTTGGTAGGATAAATCCTGATTTGGGTACCTTAGAGGGATACTTGATGAATCCTAACTCTACAATCACCAGAGATGATACCATTCGCATACACAATATTGAACCAGTCATTGACTTACCCCTTGCCAATCCTCACTTAATTGATTGGTCTCAGCGCTATCAAGAACCTCAACTCTTAACTTTTCAAAATGACTATGAGGTAGCTTGTTACCTAAATGCCCTCGAACCTATAGTCTCTTCCACCAGCGAACCAACTACAAGCATGACAGAACCAGATATCAAGTACCTTAGTCGCAAAATGAAAAGAAAAAAAAAAAAGAAAAAGAATTATGATGGCGAAAACCATTGTGTGGCGATGTCAGAACCTAAAAAAGTAAAAATAAAGGATGTATCCAAGGGTGAAAACCTCTCTGAGGCACCTAAGGATGAGGTACTTGATCATCTCCCAAATACTTTCAGGACAGATCTTCAGTGCTTGTTGAGCCTACACAGCTAGTTAATTTGAATACACAAGAGGCTCCACAAATTGTGCATTTAGCTCAGTCTCTATCAACACAGAAAAAAGAAGCATACACCAAGTTCCTACAGACTAAGAAGATCAATTTTGCTTGGACTTATTCAGACATGCCAGGATTGGACACTAGTCTCATTATGCATCACTTGTCCATAGCTCTAGGTATCAAACCAGTAAAACAGAAATTGAGGAAAATGCATCCTCACATAGCTCTTCTTGTCAAAGTTGAATTAGAAAAACTCCTCAGTGCAGGATTTATAAGAGCCATTGATTATGCCGAATGGATATCCAATATTGTACTAGTTTCAAAACATGACAAGTCCATTCGTGTTTGTATAGACTTTAGAGATCTTAATAAAGCATGCCCAAAGGATGATTTTCCACTCCCAAACATAGACATGATAGTGGACATGACCGCGGGTTATGAGATCTATTCTTTGATGGATGGCTTTTCTGGGTATAATCAAATCAAAATAGCTCCTGAAGACCAGGAAAAGACTGCATTCACTTGTGCGTGGGGAACCTATTGTTGGAATGTCATGTCATTTGGATTAAAAAATTCTAGAGCTACTTATCAAAGAGCTATGACTACTATCTTTCATGACATGATGCATAAGAATATGGAAGACTATGTGGATGACACCTTGGCAAAATCCAAGAAAAGGGATACACACCTGGGCGATTTGGAAGTAATTCTAGATCGTATGGAATAGTTTCAATTGAGATTAAATCCCAAAAAGTGTGCATTTGGAGTCACCTCTAGAAAACTCCTAGGATTTATCATTTCAGTTAAAGGAATAGAGGTGGACCCAGAAAAAGTTTAAGAAATAATGGATATGCCACCTCTTAAAAACATCAGTCAAATGAGGAGTCTTCAAGGACATCTTCAATCTATAAGGAGGTTTATTTCACAACTGGCTGATAGAGCTCAACCCTTTAACAAGACTTTACACAAAGGGGTTAAATGTGTCTGGAATGAAGATTGTCAGCAAAGCATGGACCAAATCAAGCAATACTTGACCAATCCTCCAATCTTAATGCCTCCTATCTCAGGAAAACCACTCATACTATGTGTCAGCAATAGAATCTTCCTGTAGACACCGAAAAATCCTTCAGAAAATAAATTATTTTTGTTTTCTAAAAATCCTTGATGACATCATCATTTATTAATTAATTAATTATTTAATTAATTTATTTATTTTTATGGCATTAAATCCCTTTCTCTTAATTAAAAATCTTTAATTAAGGAATCTAGCCTAAAAATGTCATTTGGACATTATCCCTAATTTATTAATTATTTAATTAATAAATTGCCCAGAAAACTTCAAAAATAAATTAATTTATTTTTTATCCCAAAGTTGGCCAATTTTCTTAAGACCACTAACCTCTTCCAAAATCTTCTAATCCCTTCTTAATTTCGATTAAAAGGCTAATCCCATCTTTTCTAACCCTAATCCCAAGGTTAAATATTTAATTAAGGTTAAATATTTAATTTGCATATTTATTAAAAATATTTTAATAAATATTCCTAAAACTTAAGCTTTTGGAATGAATAACTTTTATTCCATAAAACCTAAGGAGAAATCTAGACTCTTCTAGAATCTTCTCAAAATCCACCCTCTTCACCCATCCTAATCCCTTTTTGTCCTAATCTAATCCTAATCCTACCCTTAAACCTTTGTGCAATCCTAACCAAGCTTAAGACTTTCCTAAACCAAAGCAAAGTCTTTCCTTCCAAATATCTCAACCACAAAGCATTTATTGCTTCCCCAAAGTCTTCAAAGCCTCTTAAAGCCCATTCATTGCTCTTACAAGCATTTATTTGAAGAGTTATGAGCTTGGAGCCCCCTTTGTTGACTCCTCTTTGCCCTTCCCTTCATCCACTCACCTTGTGACATGTGTCACCTCCTGATTGGCTGAGAACTAGCACAATCCATGTGCTTCCCTTTGAGTGAATCTTGGCCTCTCTTAAGGATTTCAATCCTGGCCATTCATTCCTCCTACCCCAAGCCTTTAGAAATTTTATAAATACCCTCACTTCCTAAGGCAAATCATCTTTCAACTCTCAAACTCAATAGCAAAGTTATAATGCCATTTTCATTTTAGCATAAGCATAAATTCATCATTTTAGATCATTTCCAAGCTTAAATCACATCTAAATTAGCTTAAATGGATTAACATAGATTCATTTCTTGTTTTAATCTTAGTTCTTTCATTTAGCTTTGCATATTTGTGTGTTCTTGAGGCCTTTGAGGCAAAATAGGTTCCTCATACCTATTTTATGTCATTTTGGGTCTTCTTGATCCTCAAATCATCCATCTTGCATGCTCCAAGTGCTTGAGTCTGCACACCCACATCCCTCTATATCTAAGCATATCAAACGGTGCATGGGCGCATCCGTTTTAAGCTTAAACTGAGGTGGCTTTGATTTTAGTTTGTTTACCTTTAAATTTGATTTGATTATATGCTATGACGTTTGTTTGTCTTTGGCCTTCAAAACAGGTTTAGGTGCACTCACAAATCCTAGTCTACATTCTGGCACGCTCGGTGGGACTCAAACCACAATCATTTTGATGAAATTATACTTTATATGCTTGTAATTTGCAGGAAATAAAGAAATGTCGCCTTCATGAAAAGAAATGACGCCTACAGCAATTAAATGTCGCCTTCAAACAAAGAAATGTCACCTTCAACAAAAGAAATGTCACCTACAAAGAATTAAGTCACGCCTTCATGCAATTAAATCACGCCTTTGAGGAAAGAAATGATGCCTATGAGTTCTATTTTCATGCCTGCATAACTGAGATTTTCCTGTGATTGAAAATTTTTGTTCCGTCTTAGAATTCTTCTTCTGTCGCCTGCATGTAAAGAAATCACGCCTGTAACAAAAGAAATCACGCCTCTGGTTTTTTATCTGTCGCCTTTTGAGGTACAGAATGTCGTCTATAGGAATTAAATGTCGCCTCTGCACTTTCCAGCGTCGCCTATAAGCTGGACAGTGTCGCTTTTAGTTTTTGTCTTGAGTTGCTTAGGATTGGTTTTTTTCATTTATTTTATTACAGCAAAGGTCAAACTCAATCTTGAATGAAACTTAAGGAAATGAACTTAGGTCCTAGAGTGTCATTGTCAATTTGAAAAGCAAACCAAATCTTGAATGCACTAAAGGAACAAACAACTCTATTCCCTATCCCATTTCAAATTTCAAAGCAAGCAAACAAATTCAATCTTGAGTGATCTAAGGGACAAAACAAAACTTTTTCAAAGTTCTTAAATCAACTCGCTAATCAAATCTTGAATGCACAAAAGGAAAGAACTTGCAAACGTTCAATTCATTTACATTTTGAGGAAAAGAACAAATCAAAATCTAATCACGAGTGTCTTCATTTCAAAGTTCAAAACATCACTTAATCAAATTTGGGAAAATGAACAAAATCTGCTTGATGTGCATGTAGGAGTTTTTCAATTTTTGCATAATCCTTGTTAGAGTAAGCAACGTGGAACATTTGAACTTGGACAAGTTCACCTGTTCTGCTTTTAGCGAGGCCTGTCCAAGGAGAAGCGCTTCCTCCTCGAAGAACGACCTCAAATCGGTATCCCCCCCGGCCAGTATATAAATAAGTGAATACCAAAAGAATCACTTACATCTCCTAATCGTCGGGCATTCGTGCCAAACACGTGTCTAGGGATGGTAAACATTCCTCTCCCCTAGCATAATTGGCAAGGCTCTTAAGTGAGTCACGGATGATCAGCATAATCGGGTATGGAGACACCACAGAACTATTAAAAACCTGATAAAATAGAGGCTACCCTATCTACATCCGAAAGTATCAAAATCCTTGTGCAAGGACCGATTCCAAGGGGTTTACCGGGTCGCCTCAAGATTACTCACCATTTGTATTCCCTTCTGGGGGATACCAAGCTGTGGGCAAGCGATTTTGATACTCACCTTCCTTAGGTAGATCTGTTTGAAGTGCTTGACAGTCAAAGACTCCGTGAAAACACTTGTTGAAACATACACTTTCAAAGCTTTGTCAGAGTCAGTTGTCTTTGTTTGTATCCTGCAGGGTTGCTTTGTCCCTTACGGAGATTGCTTTGACTTTAACCTTTGCCATTGGAAACCTTTCCCTCAAAATCAGAAGCCTCTTTTCCAAGTGATGCCCAGCAAGAACAAACATCCTAAAGCAAAGTTGCCCAAATCCCGAGCCTATCAAGAGTGAAAAGTTATCAAGAAGAACACCAAGACCTATCAATCCATTATCCAAGCAACCCAAGCAGAGGAGAAGTCCCAAACCAGACTTGAGAACATTGCCCATAACGCTCGTATCAAACAATTCGCCTTCTGTTTCCGAGTTAACCATCACTTTGTCAACCTTGAGCCAGAAGATTAGCCATATCCTTGTTCATGTCTTGTTCCATCTTCAGATCTTGAAATCTTGTCTCAAACAGCCTTGCATCTTAGTTTCATTCTAGCTTTCATCTTTGCATCATTAATCAAAACCTTAGTTGCATTTGCATTCATCCTCCTACCAGCATTTTAGAATCAGTCCTTGTCATTTGCACTTGCATCATCCTTCTAGAGCATTGTCCCTTCACCCTTCAATACCTTTTCCACCAGCATCCCCCCCATCAGCTTTCCATATCTTTACAGCAGATCCATCATCTTTTGCTCCAAATCCAGAGATCCACCAACACTTAGTGTTCTACCTTTTTGAGTTGTTCCTATCCCATATCCAAGATCAGAGACCATCATCCTCTTTTTTGGCACAACGTGTTGTCATAAAGAAATCAAACCTTGTCCTTGCATAGCCATCATCTCGAGCAAGAGATTGGAGTGTATTGATAAGAAACTTGTTGACCGAAGATCATCAGTCTATCTTAGGTTGACCCCATCATATCTCTGATCCTCCATTTGGGAAAAAATAGCAGCTCATTTGTTGACCACTCAGTAATCTTTCACCAGCTTTCCACCAGCAACCTATCTTTCCTCCACCGGCTTGATCCATATTAGTTCCATCCAGCTTCCATCATCGCCATCTTGATCCCTGTCTTTGCATTTGCATCTTAGAAGTCATCATCTTTAGAAGTTCATCAACTTTGCATCCATCAACATCTTTTAGCCAAACATCTTGCATCCATTTAGCACTTGCATCTCCATGCCTGTTGAGACCAGATCTCGGAAAAGAAGAAGCATGAATCCTTATCCACCAACAACCTCATCCGATCCCAACCTTTTCACCAACGCCATGATGACCTACAATCCCCAGATCCAAGCCAGTAACCCATGTGAAGATCCAAACATCCCTTCATCCCCCTTGGCAAACCAAGCATTTGTAAATCCTCCAGAAAGCCCACCAGCAACCAATGCCCTTGTACCACAACATCAGCAAAGCACGTTTGTTCACTACCTGCCAGAAAGTACCTCCATCCCACCATCTCTCTATCCACACATCCCCATCAAAACTATCCAAGTTCCAGCACAAGCATATTCTCCGTTTGTCCAATCATTTCCCGATCCTATCATGCAAACATCCCAAGAACTTTCCACCATTCCCCTTTTCTTGCAAGGAAGCCTCGCCAGTCCCGCAACACAAGCTGCAGCACCATCCGCTCCATCTCATACCCCTTTTGCTTCATCATCTGCTATGGCTGCCCAAGCCCAAAACCAACACTTAAACCAAAGTCAGCTTCCACCTCTCACGCAAGTTTTTACACCAAAAGCTTCGCCACCATCCGCAAGTCAAGCAATGCCTTTCACCATCAAAGGAGCACCGTCACCCTTCACCCCCCAAGCACCTGTACCTTCTTCTTTGGGGTTAGTGCAATCGCTCCCCATTCCAACCTCATCTTTCTCTTGGGTGTTTCCTTCATTTTCCTCCTCACAAGCATCCGCTCAACCACAACCTCAACAAGCTCCTTTTTCTCAACCATCATTCGTGTCCCAAGCTCCCATTGCTCCTACCATTCCATCATCCGCTGCAGTGCACCCTAACACAAGCTCTCAACGGGGCCTTACACAAGAAGAAATGAAGGCATGGGGGATTCCATCTCAATCCCCTACATCTATGGTTGCAAGTCAACAAACCGCCTTCACCCAAGCAGCACAACAGCAACTACCCCAAACACTGCCAGCTTCAAGCTATTCATCCCAAATCCCAAATACCTTCCAGCAAGTTTCACCACCTCAACAGCCAACTTTTCCCAGCTATCTTACCCCATCACCCTTTGTTTCTAGCTTCCCCAAATCTGTTCCACCTCTAAGTAACGCAGGCATGCACCCAGCTTATATCAGCCAAACGCAAAGCCAACCTCAGCAACTACCACCATCATACCCGCAAGCAGCATCATTCCAACAGCCTCCTCCACAGCAACCACATGTCCCCTTTCAGCAAACTCCCATCATTCCTCAACAACAGCAAGTCCCTTGCTATCAGCCTCAGCAACAAATCCCTATCATCCCCCAGCAACAACAAGTTCCCACCCATCAGTTACAACAGCAAGTTCCAAATGTCCAATATCAGCAAGCAGTCCCACAACAACCGCCAGTTCAACAACAGCAAGTAGCCCAACAACATCAAGTGGTTCCATATCATTTACCACAATATCCCCCCATGCCACACCAACAATATCCCCAGCAACCATTGCCCCAAAATCAGTTCCAACCCATTTATCCACAGCAAGCGCCATATCCAGTTCCACAGCATCCATCACAAGCAGAAGTTCCAGTTCCCGCACCACTCAATGCTGAGTGGGAAGCAATGAAAAATGCTCTAAAAGAGCTACAAAGTGGAACAGAGAATAAAACATACAAGTTCGAAGAGGTGTGCTCATATCCCTTCAATTGGTCCATAGCAACTATCCCTTTCCCCAAGCATTTTGAGATGCCCAAGTTCCACAAGTATCGGGGGAAAGGAGATCCAGTAAATCATATCAAAGAGTTCTACATGGCGTGCCAAGAAGTGGCTTACAGTGATAACTATCTCCTGCGCCTGTTTCTCAAAAGCTTGGGAGGAACTGCTGTTGAGTGGTTTTACAAAATACCACATGGGACAATAAAAACCTTTGCTGAACTCTCTGAGAAGTTCATCACACACTATGCCCATAATGTGGAGAATGAGTTGTCCTTGCTAGACCTATGCAACTCAAAGCAAAAAGACGGAGAAAGCCTTGCAGAATACTTGCAAAGATGGCAGAATCTTACAACTAGGTTATCATATCAGCCGCCAGAGAAGCATCTAACAAAGATCTTCATTGATAACCTGCATCCAAAGCTATCCCATCACATGCGAATGAACTGTCTCCAGACATACCAAGACATCAAGAGCAAAGGCATAGGCATCGAGAAAGCTCTCCTAGATGAAAGCACTATTCGTCACTTCAAAGATGATTCCAAGAACAAACCCAACAATGATAAATCCCGTTACTGGAATCATAACAAGAATATTGTTACAGATGGAGCCACTGACACTAAGAATGTACAATTCGTTGTGGCTAGTCCTACACCAGCTCAAACATACCAACCGCCACAAGCGCCCATCTATCAGCAACCACCAGCTCCCACATATCAAGCACCTATTTATCAGCAGCCTTCTCAAGCTCATCAGCCACTTGTGCAATAGTATCAGCAGCAATACCAACAGCAACAGCCAGCACGTCAAGGCAATCCTATTAACACAGTTAACGTTGCCCCAAGGCAGAACAAACCCAACAATCAGAACAATCCAAAGAGGACTTTCACACCTTTGGGTGAGCCTCTAGATCAGATTTTTTATCGGCTAGCCAAGGCAAATATGATCACATATCCGCCCATCCCACAGAAGGATGACAATGCACCAAAGTCTGATTGGTATAAAGAAAATGAATACTGTGATTACCATCGTGTGAAGGGGCACACAACATTGAAGTGCATGCGGCTTAAGAATTACATCCAGGATCTCATTGATCGCAAGGAGATCCAGGTCGATGCACCAGCTCAAGCTTCACCCAACGCCGGTTTGCAAATATATCAAAATGTTTTCCCTCAACACGATACCGGGAAGAATCAAACCAACGCCAATCAGCCCCAAAATCATGGCAAAGGCAAGCAAGAAGATCACACAGCGGCCTACATCAACTATGACAAGTATGTCGGATGCATAACTCAGGTTGAGCCCATCCAAGATGAGCCCACCATCAATACCATCCACGTCAGAGGGCCGGATCGACAATGTGCTGCAACTACCTGCAGTGGTAGGATAACTGTTGCCGGTGCTCCTCCGAGGTCAACTGCTCCTCCAAGGCCAACGTCTACTACATCCACAGCACAGTCTAACACCAGGCCAGCATCAAATGCACGCGCAACACAGCATAATGCACCAAGTGCACAATACAATATCATAGAGCATCTTGGGAACATGCCAGCCCAAATATCTATCTTGGATTTGCTCCGCACATCACCCATCCATCAGGAGATCCTGGACAAAGCTCTAAAAGAAGGCCATGTCCCCACAGACATTAACACAACTCAGTTTGAAACTCTTGTGGGACACCTATCAGCAACATGTGCCTTATCCTTCAAGGAATCTGATATACCAGATGTCGCTCCTGACCATACTCTCCCTCTCCGCATTGCCGTCATGGTCAGAGATTTTGCCATCAAATGAGTTCTGGTGGATAATGGCTCAGCCCTCAACTTGTGCACATTAAAATTCATCAAGAAGATCGGGTTCACGGAGGCCGACATACAACATGAGCAAATCACTATCAAAGCATATGACAACTTGGGGCGTACCTCTGAAGGTACTATAACTTTGCCTATCCAGCTAGGCCCAGCAACGCAAGATACTCTCTGCCACGTTGTTGATCTTGACCTACCGTTCAATATCCTCCTCGGTCGTCCATGGATCCATTCCATTAAGGCCGTACCATCTACTTACCATCTGTGCATCAAGTTTCCACATCAAGGCACTGAGGTTACCATCCACGCTGACCCTAACCCCTTCGCATACTGCCTTGCGATGGAAACATCTTTCCCTCATTCTACTCATTGTCCTGGAACCGATATTGGTACTTCTATTGCTAGCTCATCCCGATCCCATCGCGATCCAGAGACCATCCTCTCTTCCACCTTATCATCCGTCAAGATCAACTACCAGGGTTGTGGCGAATACAGCCTCAGTGATGCATTTGCTGTAGGAGCTCTTCCACGTGATCCACATACTCAAGGGCGCCCAAGTTGTCAAAACAAGCCTGTTGAAGAACATTATAAGCTCAAGCAAATCGAAAACATGACTTTTGAGTCTCATGGTACCATCAACAGCATAGAAATGGATCCAGATATTAACAAATGGTTATACAAAGATCCCCCATCACGTGACACACAACTTCTTGAGTACTTCAAAGAGAAATATCCAATCCCCTACAAGAATGTCACAGAACAATATAACTATCAAGGTGGTGGTCTAGGACCACAAGAGGATGGAAATTTGTTTCCTGTCATACCATCCCAGAATCCAGAACAACAAGGACTTGGCTTTAATACCCCTCGCCTGCTTGAACAAGAGCCCAATACCACAACTGCGGACACTAACATGACCAACGTGAACTTTTCGAATAGCCAGGATGACCTCGTGGAAATCGAATACATCCCCGAAGAGAAAGACATCCGATCCTACGATGATATCTTTGCCGACGACACCCTCCTGGGGACTTCTGTTCTCCAACAACTCTCCATCAACCTCATAGATCTTCCCCTCACAAACCCTGACCTCATAGATTGGGACCAACCAAGCATCGCACACATCGACGAGTTCCAAAGCGCACAAGCACTCCTAGAATTCATGGGGGCATCAGGTCCAGCAAGCAAACAGGATCCAACATCAACCTCTGTCTATCAGCTTCACCCAGAAGGATATTTTGGGGAAGAGGCAAGCTTTAGTCGCAAAAAAGAAATAGCAAAAGAACATCATGAGTCTTTATGTGAAAACCCCCTTGGGGCACATTCTGATTCCAAAATAGTAAAAATAAAGGGCGTATCTTCTAGTGAAAACCTGGCAATTCAGGCGCTAGAAGATGAAGCCTTGCCTCTTCCCCCTATCCAAGATTATAGACCAGAGCAGTCGCCGATCATCATAGAAGAGACCAAGCCAATCAACTTGGGAACAGAAGAATGTCCAAGGATCACCTACATTGCAGTCAACCTAACAGAAGGAGAAGAAATCGCTCTCAGTGCCTTGCTCAAGGAATCAGTTATCAACTTTGCATGGTCATACGCCCACATGCCTGGGCTTGATCCAAACCTTGTTGTTCATCATCTATCAGTAGATCCAAATGTCAAGCCAGTGAAGCAGAAGCTAAGGAAAATGCATCCAAAGGTAGCATTGCTCGTCAAAGCAGAGCTTGAGAAGCTCCTTCAAGCTAAGATCATCAGAGCAATAGATTATTCAGAGTGGATCTCTAACATGGTGCCAGTCACAAAACCTTCTGGCGACATCAGAATATGCATAGATTTCAGGGACTTAAACAAGGAATGTCCTAAGGATGACTTCCCATTGCCAAACATAGACATGCTTGTAGACCTCACAGCGGGTCACGAAATGCTATCACTCATGGATGGCTTTTCAGGCTACAATCAGATTCATATAGCAGAAGTAGATCAACATAAAACAGCATTCACAACCCCATGGGGTACCTTCTACTACAACATGATGCCATTTGGGCTAAAGACTGCAGGGGCCACATATCAGAGAGCAATGACAGCGATCTTCCATGACATGATCCACAAGATCCTTGAAGACTATGTGGATGATATCCTCGCAAAATCCAAAACAAGGGATGAACACCTCAACATCCTAGAACGTGTGTTTGATCATCTGAATCATTATGGCTTAAAGCTTAATCCTAAGAAATGTGTCTTTGGTGTTACATCTGGCAAGCTTCTAGGCTTCATCGTCTCTAGACGAGGCATAGAGATCGATCCTAAAAAGGTAAAAGCAATAACAGAGATGCCTCCACCAAGAAATCTCAAACAGCTCAGAAGCCTACATGGCAAGCTTCAATCAGTACGGCGGTTCATCTCGCAACTAGCGGACAAGTGCCAACCATTCTCACATCTCTTATGCAAAGACAACAACTTCAAGTGGGATCCCATATGTCAAAGAAGCTTTGATAAGCTCAAGGAGTATCTAGCTAATGCTCCAATCCTAGTACCACCGGTTTCAGGATGCCCACTCATCCTTTACATCTCAACAACAGCTACAGCACTAGGGGCACTCCTAGCACAGCATGATGATGAAAATAGAGAACGAGCTATCTACTACATCAATCGCACTCTTGTGGGCTATGAGCTTAACTATTCACCCATGGAGAAAGCATGCCTTGCAGTGGTCTTTGCCACTCAAAAACTTAGACATTACATGCTTAGCCACACAATCAAGCTCATATCAAAGGTGGATCCTCTTAAGTATCTGTTATCAAGGACAACCCTCACGGGCCGTATGGCAAAATGGGTCATGTTACTCAGCGAATTTGACATTCAGTATGTAGATCGCAAAGCAATCAAAGGCCAAGTCATTGCCGATCAGCTAGCAGAAGCACCACTGGTGGATGCCTATCCACTAATCATGGAATTCCCCAATGAACACTTATGCATGATTGAAGAGCAGCCCATGTGGAAACTATACTTTGATGGTTCCAACACATCCCATAGCTCTGGCGCAGGAATCCTATTCGTCACACCTCAAGGTGACTACATCCCAAAATCATTCAAATTGGGATTCCCATGTACCAATAACATTGCAGAATATGAGGCACTCATCTCAGGTCTCAAAATAGCTATCCAATGGAACATCACAGAACTACAAGTCTTTGGAGATTCACAGCTGATTATCAAACAAGTCCTAGATGAATATCAGACAAAGGACGACAAATTGCTACCCTACAAGCAACTGGTGGATAAACTGAAAGAGCATTTCCTACATCTACAATTCAATCAGATCCCAAGGCTTCAGAACAAAGCAGCAGATGCAATGGCAACCATCGGATCCTTATTGGAAATACCACGAGACGAATCACAGTATGAATTTCTAGTCAAACAGCTACATTCACCAGCTTATGAGAATGCTGATGCAGACATGGTGTGTGTCTTGGTTGGTCCCCAATCCCCATGGTACCACGAAATCCATGCATATCTAAAAAATGGTATCATATCTCCCCATCTCACCAATAACCAACGCCAAAACCTTATTCGCAGAGCTTCCCGCTACACTCTTGTAGCCAACACCCTATATCATCGCGGGTATCACAATGTCCTATCTAGATGTTTAGATTCAAACGAGGCCATCCTGGCCTTACAAGAAGTTCACGCTGGAATTTGCGGTGCCCACACGAGTGGCATGGTTCTAGCAAAGCAGCTGCTTAGAGTTGGATATTATTGGCCAACAATGGAACATGATGCGTGTGAATTTGTCAAGAAATGTCTCCCATGTCAACAGCATGCTAATTTGATACATGCACCAGCACAGGATCTACAGCCTATTGCACCACCATGGCCTTTTTCATGTTGGGGCCTCGACCTCGTTGGCTTGATCACCCCCCTCTCTTCGGATGGACACAAGTATATCATAACAGCCACAGAGTACTTTACCAAATGGGTTGAAGCGATTCCGCTCACCCTTACTACTGGCATCCAAATATCCAAGTTTATCCTCTACCATATCATCTGCCGCTTCGGCATACCATCTACCATTTTCACAGACCATGGTACACCTTTTGAAAACCAGCATGTGGATGATCTGTGTGCCAGGCTCCACATCCATCACCGTTTCTCTAGTCCATATTTCCCTCAAAGAAACGGCCAAGCTGAGGCAACCAACAAAACTATCTTGAAAATCCTCAAGAAGGTTGTCAATGATTCTGGTCGTGACTGGCACCTCCAAATCAATCCTGCCCTTTGGGCCTACCGCACTTCTTATCGCACTCCCACAGGCACCACCCCATACTCTCTTGTATATGGTGCTGAAGCCGTTCTACCGATCGAGGTTGAGCTCCCATCCTTGCGCGTCTCCATGAAGAACTATACAACTGATGAAGACTATCGTGTGGCCCGGCTCACACAGCTAGATCTGCTAGATGAAAAGAGACAGCAAGCTTACGATCACCTGGTGGCATACCAAAATCGACTCAAAAGGAGTTATAACAAAAAGGTCCATCCTAGACAATTCCAGGTCGGTGACATGGTCCTTAAAGAAAATCAGAAGGTCCTAGCAAATAGAGAAAAGAAAGGCAAGTTTGAGCCTACTTGGTTGGGCCCCTATGTTGTCACCGCATCCTTTGGCTCAGGAGCCTATCAGCTATCAACACCAGAAGGTGAGCCCTTGAATGATCCTATCAACATCATACATCTGAAGAGGTTCTATGCCTGAACCTGATCCTGCATATATCAGAAAATCCAAAAACATTCAAAAAAGCAAAAAAGCAAAAAAGTAAAAAAAAAAAAAAAGAAGAAAAGAGAAAGAGAAAATAATCGTCCAAACGGTGAAAGCTTGGCAATTCAAGTGCCTTGGACAAGTATGTTGGTGAAAACCTGGTAAACAGGCGCCAACATAGTAAACTGGGCTATTTATCTATTCAGTTGTCCTTTCAGCTACCGTCCTCTTCCTCCATCCATAACAGATCTCCCAGCAGTTCCATCTCCCCTATCCTCCAAGCATTCGGCTTCCATCTTCCTCCAACCCATCTGCAATCCATATCCTATTCCAAAGCTTTGTACCATATCTTGTACCATATCCCTTTCCCTTTCCTATACAGTGCTTTCCTCCCTGTATTAATATCCTTCTTGTCTCCGTCCTAGTGAGAGTCCCGCTGAGTGTGATCTTCCTATCCCCAATCCTGAGCTTCTGTACATATCCCTTGTGCATATCGTTTCTCCTTGTTGTACATAACCTTTGTCCGTCCTGCAGCAGTATTTGATCAAATATCTGGTCCCATCCCCAGCCTCAAAAAATTTGTAGTCCCACTCAGGCCTTGTGCTTCAGCAACATCAATTGATGACTTATCCTTGCTCATCCTGATTATTCCTTGAACTTCAGCTTTTTTCCAGCGAACAACTACACTTATTCTCTCACCAACCCATGGGTCCTTGAGGATATATCGTTCCTCCTGTCCGACCTAATCTTCCATCCTGGTCCTTGAGGATATATCGTTCCTCCTGTCCGACCAATCTTCCCATCATCAATCAAACCTAATCTCTCTCCTTGGCAAAGGATGTCTTTTTGGAGTTATCATTTTAATCTTGGATTTTTGTCCTTTGGGTCTTGTTAATCTTTTGGGCTTCTCTTTATCCCACCAGGGTCACCACGATTCATTATATCACGGTGTGCTGCGTGTGCGGATAATCTGGGGCAAGGTCTTTTGATCTTTCGCTTCTGCATGTGAGTCAGTTGTGTGTTTGTGGTTCCTTCAGCATCGGATCCGCCATGTCGCCTCTGCGCTTCATGTGTGATGTTGGGGCAACCCTGTGTGTTTGTTTAGCGTCAGTCCTCGTCAGTCCTCTGCGATGTTGTTGACAGGCCTCGTGATCCCAGTATCTTTGGCAGGTCTCTAACATAGCTATATTAAATCTAGGCTGTGCACTCCCGTTTGCACTTGGAGCTATCTGGTCCCTTGCATTTATCATATAGATTAATCTTGCATCTTTGCATATAGCTGCATCTTGCATCTTGCATTTCCATCTCATCTTGCATATCATCCATATTTGTTCTTAGAAGTGAGGTTATTTATCTCCCCTTTCTTCCTAGGACTTTCCTTCCTCGTCCCGCCGGGCACACTCTGTCCCAGGGCGTAATCCCTATTTTTCCTTGTCGCACTGGGCGCATCTTCCATGATTTTGTCCCACCGGGGCATGTATCCTCTTTCTTCTAGTCCACCCGGGCGTTACCCTCTTCTTCTGATTCTAGCCTTGGCATCTTGTTTTCTTGTCTTTGACGCCATGCCACTTGCGGCATCGCATCAAAGAGGGGCAAAATGTAGACACCGAAAAATCTTTCAGAAAATAAATTATTTTTATTTTCTGAAAATCCTTGATGACATCATCATTTATTAATTAATTAATTATTTAATTAATTAATTTATTTTTATGGCATTAAATCCCTTTCTCTTAATTAAAAATCTTTAATTAAGGAATCTAGCCTAAAAATGTCATTTGGACATTATCCCTAATTTATTAATTATTTAATTAATAAATTGCCCAGAAAACTTCAAAAATAAATTAATTTATTTTTTATCCCAAAGTTGGCCAATTTCCTTAAGACCACTAACCTCTTCCAAAATCTTCTAATCCCTTCTTAATTTCGATTAAAAGGCTAATCCCATCTTTTCTAACCCTAATCCCAAGGTTAAATATTTAATTAAGGTTAAATATTTAATTTGCATATTTATTAAAAATATTTTAATAAATATTCCTAAAACTTAAGCTTTTGGAATGAATAACTTTTATTCCATAAAACCTAAGGAGAAATCTAGACTCTTCTAGAATCTTCTCAAAATCCACCCTCTTCACCCATCCTAATCCCTTTTTGTCCTAATCTAATCCTAATCCTACCCTTAAACCTTTGTGCAATCCTAACCAAGCTTAAGACTTTCCTAAACCAAAGCAAAGTCTTTCCTTCCAAATATCTCAACCACAAAGCATTTATTGCTTCCCCAAAGTCTTCAAAGCCTCTTAAAGCCCATTCATTGCTCTTACAAGCATTTATTTGAAGAGTTATGAGCTTGGAGCCCCCTTTGTTGACTCCTCTTTGCCCTTCCCTTCATCCACTCACCTTGTGACATGTGTCACCTCCTGATTGGCTGAGAACTAGCACAATCCATGTGCTTCCCTTTGAGTGAATCTTGGCCTCTCTTAAGGATTTCAATCCTGGCCATTCATTCCTCCTACCCCAAGCCTTTAGAAATCCTATAAATACCCTCACTTCCTAAGGCAAATCATCTTTCAACTCTCAAACTCAATAGCAAAGTTATAATGCCATTTTCATTTTAGCATAAGCATAAATTCATCATTTTAGATCATTTCCAAGCTTAAATCACATCTAAATTAGCTTAAATGGATTAACATAGATTCATTTCTTGTTTTAATCTTAGTTCTTTCATTTAGCTTTGCATATTTGTGTGTTCTTGAGGCCTTTGAGGCAAAATAGGTTCCTCATACCTATTTTGTGTCATTTTGGGTCTTCTTGATCCTCAAATCATCCATCTTGCATGCTCCAAGTGCTTGAGTTTGCACACCCACATCCCTCTATATCTAAGCATATCAAACGGTGCATAGGCGCATCCGTTTTAAGCTTAAACTGAGGTGACTTTGATTTTAGTTTGTTTACCTTTAAATTTGATTTGATTATATGCTATGACATTTGTTTGTCTTTGGCCTTCAAAACAGGTTTAGGTGCACTCACAAATCCTAGTCTACACTTCCTTGGGGGTATTATTGGCTCAACTTGATGATACTGGAAAAGAAAGAGCTATCTATTACATCAGTCATACTCTTGTGTCATATGAGGTCAATTATACTGGTATTGAAAAATCTTGCCTAGCAGTGGTGTTTGCTTCCCAAAAGTTGCGATATTACATGCTTGCACATACAATACACCTCATTGAAAAAATTGATCCTCTCAAATATTTGCTTGGTAAGGCTACTCTCACAGGTAGACTTGCTAAGTGGATGATGATCCTATCAAAATTTTACATAGAGTATGTTGAGCATAAGGCTATAAAAGGACAAGCCATTGCAGACCAATTGGCTGATTTTCCAATTTGAGACAAAGCACCAATTCAAGTTGAATTTCTAGATGAGCATATAATGTACATGACTGCAAGAACATGGAAGATGTTCTTTGATGGCTCTTTCATGCAAAATGGTTCAAGTGCAGGAGTGTTGTTTGTTTCACCTGATGGGTACACAATTCCTAAGTCTTACAAACTATTATTCCCCTGCACAAATAAAATTGCTGAGTATGAGGCCTAAACAAATGGACTAAAAATAGCTATAGAGTGGGGAATCATAGAGCTACATATTTATGGGGATTCGCAATTGATAGTCAACCAAGTTAATGAAGAATACCAAACCAAAGATGAAAAACTAGTACCCTACAAGAAAATGGTTGATTCATTGCGACAATACTTCACCTTTGTTACATTTCAACAAATCCCTAGAGTAGAGAATAAAGAAGTTGATGCTATGGCTACATTGGCTTCACTTCTTCAGCTAGAGCAGCATGAGTCCAGATTTGAATTCATGGTGGAAGAGCTACGCTACCCTATTTATGACTCCCAAGAAAGCCAAGTTGTTTGTACCCTTATTGGATATGAGTCATCCTGCTATGGTGCCATTTACTCATACCTCCGTGATGGTACTATTCCTGAAACCTTCAATAGATCTGAATGAAGAAACCTAATTTGAAATGCCCCTCGCCACACCCTTATCTCTGGTGATTTGTATAGGAGGGGTTTAGATGGGACACTTCTTAGGTGTTTAGAAAAGGATGAGTCCAACCAAGTGTTAGTTGACATTCACAAGGGCATTTGTGGAGGATATTCCAATGGTCTTTCCATGGCCTGAAGGTTGCTTAGGGTGAGGTACTATTGGCCTACCATGTAGATAGATGCAGTAGCTTTTGCTAAATCTTGTG
This sequence comes from Chamaecyparis obtusa, assembly GCA_027943335.1. Lineage (NCBI taxonomy): Eukaryota > Viridiplantae > Streptophyta > Pinopsida > Cupressales > Cupressaceae > Chamaecyparis > Chamaecyparis obtusa. The sequence continues at coordinate 564,915 of BSBK01005284.1, read as the reverse complement.
AAAAGTTTCAGAAACATGGAAACCTAATACATGCTCCAAGTAGGGAGCTTATTCCTTCTATTTCTCATTAGCCATTTCAACGCTGGGCCTTTGACCTTGTTGGGTAGATTCATCCCAACTCATCAGGTGGACACAAATTCATTATCACTACTACTGATTACTTTACCAAATGGGTAGAAGCTATCCCACTTTCTGTTGCCTCAGGCAAGATAGTTTCTTTATTTATTTTGAACCATATCATCTGTCATTATGGAGTGCCTTCTAAAATAATCACTAACAATGGAGGTCAATTTAAAAACAAGGACCTTGAACATCTCTGCAAGAAATTCAAGATAAAATAGCATTGGTCCTCCATTTACTTCCTACATGGAAATGGACAAGCAGAGGCTTTAAATAAAACCATTCTCAAAATCCTCCAGAGAATAGTTCACAAGAATGGTAGAGATTGGCATCTACAGATAAATTCGGCCTTGTGGGCCTACAGAATGAGTATTTGTACTCCAATAGGGGCTACTCCTTTTGCCCTTACTTATGGTGCTAAAGCAGTGTTACCTTTAGAGGTGGAGATTCCTTCTCTTAGAGTTTCTCTTAAAGGTTTAGTGACAGATGAAGACTACCATGCCATGAGACTTCAAGAAATGGAACTTCTAGATGAAAAGTGTAAAGCATCTTTTGATCACATGAGAGTCTACCAAAAGCATATGTCCAAAGTATTCAACAAGAAGGTTCACCCTAGAGAATTTCAAGTGGGGGATCTTGTCCTACGAGAAAACCCTAAGAACCAACAACATAGAGAGCAAAAGGGGAAATTTGAACCTAATTGGCTTGGACCATACATCATTACTGCAATTTTTGGTACAGGTGCTTATTTACTATCTGATCTAGAGGGGGAACAGCTCCCTGACCCTATCAATGTTTTGCACCTCAAGAAGTTCTATCTATGATGCCTATTCTGTCTAGGGGCATCCTTTGTACATATCTTATTGATCCTAAAAAAATTCCAAAAAAATTCATATATGATGCTGAAAAAATTCTAAAAAGCATATAAAGTCCTAAAAAAAATACAAATTAAAAAAATGCAAAAAATGCAAAAAAAATTAGAAAAAGTGTCTTGGTGAAAACTTGGAAATAGGCACCTTGGTAGCAAAAATACAAAAAAATTAAAAAAATCAAAAAAATCTCCAAGTGGTGAAAACTTGGAAACAGGCGCTACTTGAGGCCTTTGCACCCTTGTTTCTTAGCATGTGTCCTCGACACTTAGCCTTTCTCCATCATGCCTTGACTTTGTTGCCTTGGTTTGGAATTGATCTTTGTCTTTGTCTAGGGGGCATAAACGTATTAGATTTTGTCTCTAGGATGTGTTGGTCTTTAGGACATCTTGCAAACGGTATTTTTCAACACCACCCCAAACTGTGTTTCTCAACACTACCCTAGCATCAAGTGTTTCTCAACACTTATCAGATATTTTACCTACAGTCTAGCATGATATAGTATCTTTCACTGGTAGATGCGATACTCAAAGTTTGATTCTATGACCTACACACACACACTTAAACATTTGACTCGATGAGACTTGTTTGACTTTATTTCTTTGTGTGCTATCTATGATGATTTCTTTGATGAGTGTTCTTTCCCTATGAATTTTTTGATGATGCCTAGCTAGAAGACTGAGGGCATGAGGACATGTTTTATTGCTTTTTCTTCTTGTGGGTATATTTTGTTGATCCTAAATGTCATTAGTATTTATGATTGTTCCACTTGACATTAGGGTCTACAAGGTATTATCCTTGACTGTTTGTGCAAGTGCATACTTCTAGCCATCTTGACTTTCCTTGTGTCTCGATGTGAGTATAATCTTGCTATACCAAACTTAGGTAATCTCACTGCACTAGTCATCTTGACCTATATGTCTTTGATGCTTAGGTGGGATTCCCACATACCTATCTGATATAGATCATATTCAGATCCACATAGTTATACTAGTGTGCATTGTATAATCTTGTGATGCTACCAATAACGCTCGATGATGAATATTAGAGTCTAAAAGCTTTGTGACCTTTCAAGAAAACCACTTTTCATAGTATCTTGCATTTTTAGGTTCATATTAGTTTAGTTTTGCATCTTTCATATGGAGAGAGCTCTCCTTTTTCATCTTTCGTGGACCTGTCGGTCAATTGCGCTCACCTTTCCTTTTCTTGATCATGTCTTTCATTCCTTGTCTTTCACATCACGTCTTGTTCCTATCATCATAAGGGGTTAATCTTATCATCATATCTATCCTAAAGAGATCATTTTCAGAAACATGAGTCTATATCATAAACATGAGAACTAACACATACATCTATGAGAGAGATTATACATGAGCATATATGACATACATTTTGAGCAAAATGACAAGACAATATAAAAACTGAAACATCCATCACAAGCAGGATAAGTACACAAGATATATCATCAATCCAGTAATCTCATATATATAAACAAATGTCATGATACAATATGGGATACAAAAATCTAGATCAAATCCCAAGATATGTCTCTATACATCTATCTAACCTAAACCTAGGACTCGCTACCACCATCATGTGGTGCTAGTGGTGGAGGAGGTGGTGCCATGTTTGGTACTATATCAGATCTCCCAAATATAGCAGAGTAGGGTGGTGCTCTTTGACCATGTGGCACAACCTATATATAGAGCCCATGATAGTATGCAGCTCGCGCTGCCTCTCTCCGCGATTCTGTCGTAGCAACCTGTATAGTCCTATCCCGCTGCTCAAGCTCAGCTCTCAAATCTATCAACTACTACTCTTTGACCACTATGGTGATGCATAACTATTGCATCTCTATCTCTAGGACCTGGATCCTAGCTCTCAGGTCCTCTCCTCCTGCAGGTTGATCCTGCCCAACATCCACCCGATGGTGAGCTGGCCTCGCCCTGTCATCATCCTCATCTACAGAACCCTATCCCTATGGCTATTTTTAGCCACTTGATCAAGAGCTCTAACTAGTCTCTCTCCCTCTCCCTCTCCCTCCTCCATCTTCATCATCCTCATCATCTCCATCATCCCCCTATGTTGTTAGTTGTGCATCAGGTACAGTGAATCTGGGGAAGGGCTGCCTCTGTCGCTCTGCCCTGTAGGCCGCATCAGCTCCTACATCTTCCATATTCGGGAGGTAGTCCCATGGCTCCTGACATATCACAACCATTTCTTGTACTACCTACTGATAATCCAGCATCGGTAGCCAACCCTGGCCCTCCTCATCCCTAACCCTAGTGTATGTGGTAGTCTCGGTGGACACTCTCTGCTGATGCCTGAATTGTCTCCAAACATGAGTGATAACAAATCTCTCAAAAATATCTAAATGCTGACCTACCAATGGCTGACTACATAGCATGTAATCCAACTCATCATGGTCACCCCACTGCTCGCAGGCCCTGTATGGTCTCCACTGGAATGAGGTGAGCTCATCTAGTACCCGACGGTAATATGTGACATCTCTGCTATGTGGCTGGGAGATGAATCCTATGTACCTATACATATAGGGGCATCTCCACTCCCTCAGCTGCACTCATGGTTGCACTACAATAATGTGCTCCCATGCCCACATCTGTAGCAAGTAGCCAAACCCCATCTCCCTCAGGTCTGCTCGTCCTGGATCATCGAGATCTTGAACACATCGTAGTCCAGTCACTCGAGGTGCTCTAACGAGAAACACAGGAAAGTTCTCCTACAAGCCATTTTAACCCAAACCAGATGTCAGAACATATCATGATGGATGTATAAAATTAGTATAAAACATCTTAAGAGAAAACATTGTTAGGACCCATGTCATTTTTGCTCAAAAAGATTAAAACATGTCATTTTTTATACTGTGCGATGCTATTTTTTGACTAAGTATCGTGTGATACTTCAATACCAATGCGATGATATCTTTGCCTGTGATACTTCGCATAGCATTGCACGATATTTCATCTAGTATTGTGCGATACTAGATTCAATAGCGGTGCGATGCTATTTTGACCCACAAAGTATCACACGATATAGATCCTCAAAGGGTGCGATACTTCTAAAGTATCGTATGAATTTTTGTACGAAGAAAATTTGAGAAAGTTTAAAAACTTTAAAAATGTGTTTTAAATTGACATTAATGCTCATAAATGACCAACAAAAGTGAGTTTTTCTGAAAACATACTGGGGCACCATACTGTGGAGACCGGTTGTGCAACCGGGCGCGCTTAAATCGATACCTATGGACCGGGATCACTACTTGTTGGGCCATTTTCTCTCTCTAAAGCTCTAAAGATTCTCAAATCACTAAAAGACATGATTTTGAAAATGACCTTTTTACCCCCTTTTATAGCATTTTGACTTTTTGATCAAATTTCAAAACACCTCAGAATTGCGCAAAAATTGTACCCCTAGCTAATTTTGATGTCCTAGATCCATTTTCGGGATCGAAATTGAAATTTGAGTTCATCTTGATAGTCAAAATTGCATTTTAAACTTTCACCCTCTTCTGCGTAATTGGCCGACTTTTTGACGCCTAATCCTTCGATCTTTGTTGGGGCATCTTCATTTCTTCATCCCCATCTCTTTCAACCTTCTAGTCTTTCATTCATTTCCCTTCATCTCCATCTCTCTGAGGTTTGACTTCATTTTTATCCTATATCTTTCTCAATCAACCTCGTCAAACTGGGGCATCTCTTCACTGCTTGATGGTTATCCTATCATCTTTTCACCTTCGATTATGATTTCTAGTGACTTGATCAAGTTTATCAATTTTTGTTCTCCTCTACCTGATTTCAATTTCGATTCTGAGGGGGCAGTACCTATCATCTTTAATCTTTGATTCAGCTTATCAATCAGCTTAGCTTGAGATTCTTATCTCTTATCTCAGACTTGACAATTACTTATATACAACGGTGATTGGCCTTGTCTTTCAGCTTTTGCTTATGCTTGTCCTGATATGTTCCCATTCATCGAACACATGTCTGGATTGTTTTGTGATCCCAAATTGATCTCACATTTCAATTCCATTCTTTGACTGCATGTGATCCCAAATTGATCTCACATTAGTCAAAGAGGGGAAAATGTATGCACCCTAAAATGGTCACCTAGACTTTGGGCCCCCATTCAGCAATTTATCAAAGCCCTAAATCAATATTTTCAAAAATCAGCATTTTATCAATTATATCAATTTCCTTGATCAAATCCTATTCTATCATTTTTTATTATTTTCTATGGGCTAACCATTTTATCCTAAAGTCTTTATTTATTTAAAAGGAATTTCCTCCCCTTTTATTAAATAAAAAGCCCCCACTTTTCCTCTTATCCTAAGTTGCACAAATAAAGCATTATTCTTATTTAATAAAAAGAAGAAAAACACTTTTTGTCTCATATGGACACAAAAGTCAACTCTTATTTTCTCATTGGAGGATATTTGTGCACATGGATTGCTCCTCTTTGATGCTCCACCCTTGATTAAATCTTTTGCCTCTTAATCTCCATGGTCCATTCTTTCTCATTTCTTATAAAAGGAGAGCTCTCTTCTCATTCTTGGATCCATCTTTTGAATACTAACCTTATGCTGCAGGATTTCTTGGAGACTTTGGAGCTTTTGGAGATTATTCTTGCATTCTAGTTCCATTCTTGCATTCTTGCATCATAGCTTTCATGGCATCTAGCTTAGTTTCCTTTATGCTTTAGATTAGCTCACATAGCTTAATTAGCAAGGGTTTGTAATACTTTCCTTTCATATCTTAGCCTACATCTTCATTCTTAGCATAGTTGCATTGCATTGCATTCCCTTTGTTGATTCTTGAGGATATTGGCATTCTTTCCCTTGTCTCTTTGAATCTCCCATTGTGTGGTTTACTAGCAAGGTTGCATGCTTCAATAGCTCTAGCTAAGAGCAATATTCAAACAATCTTGTGACTCCATGCCTAGGGAGCTCTAGGTCACTTTCTCAAGGTTTCCCATTCATGGATTCCCTTGGAAGTAATGACTTAGAGAAGTGCACTATTTAGTGTGCACAAGCATCAAATATAATTATTTGATTTATATAATAAGTATGCATTTAATTATTTTATCCCTAGCCCTTAAATATTATAATGTAATGTATTTTAGATTTGATGAGTTTATTGATTGTTGTAGTTTATCTGGCATTGATCAAATATCACATTCTACTCTGTATCATCCCAAAAATAATGTCTAAGCAGAATCAAGTAATAAAAGTTTAATGAAGATCATCAAAAGAGTTTTAGAGAAGAACAAAAAGGCATGAGGCTCAAAGTTAAATATAGCACTTTGGGATTCAATATGGTTACAAAAAACAAAGCAATTGGAAAGTCACCTTTTGAATTAGTCTATGGAATAGATGCAAGACTGCCAATTAATAATGTGCTACCTATTTACTAGTTCATACAAGAATTTGATGATGATATCTTTTACCCTATGTAGGATAGGATCATGCAATCAAAAAAGTTAGATGAAATGAGAAAGTCAGTACATAAGAGTAACTTGAAGTTGTACAAACATGCAAAATAGTAGTTTCACAAGAAGACATCTTGTATAAAGTTTGAAATCAATGATATGGTCTTGATGTGGAACACCAGATCTCAGGAGAGAAAAATTTGGGAAATTTGAGGTTCTCTATCTTGGATCATATGTATTCATAGAAAAGTATGAGTAGGATCCTTATTTTCTACAATAAATACAAGGCTAAGATCAAGAGTTGTCAATGCATTAGTAGTTCCTAAAGAGATATTTCAATTATCAATTTTATGCACTTATATAAATATTGTACATGAGTTCTACTCTATTAGGATTTTGTCTATTTAAGTTTATGGTCTACACTCCTAAATTTATGACTTCTCATTGTAGACATGTATAAATTGGGTATTTCTCTAAACGCAATGACATTACTAACATTCCTCTTTAATTTATTTAATAATCTTTGTTATTTAATAAATTGTGTCCTTCTACCATTTTCAAAAGTCAAAATCACCATTTCTCCTTAATTTTGTAATTAAGTGATTTTAATTAATTACCTAATTATTTCATCAATTATTCTTCTATTAAGTAATTAAATAATAAAGCATTATTTGATTATTCCATGTCTCATTATAAGTAATTAAATAATCATATTTAATTAATACTACAAGTAAATAAATTCTGTTATTTATTTAATCATGATTATTCTTACAAAGCTAACTCATACTAACTTTCAGTTCACTCTTCAATTACAATCTTGACTATTCAATCCCTTAGCAATCAATTAACAACTTAATCTATTTTAGTCTTCTATTACATCTCGTAAGTGAATTTTCCAATCAAGACAATCAAGAAGATTTGAACTCCTAGTCACTTTGAGTTAACTATTTGCCCTCATCAAGTCAATCTTCCAATCAAGGCATTCGAGCAGAGCTGAACTCCTACTCACTTTGAGTTAACTTTTTCCCCTCATCAAGTCAATCCTCTAATCAAGGCAGTCAAGTAGATTTGAACTCCTAATAACTTTGATTTCACTCTTCCACATCACCAATTAGCCCATCAATCAAGTAATCTTGACTAGAACCCCTAAAACTCTTATAAATAGAGAGGTAAATCTCTAGTTTTTAAAAAAGCACAACTACTTTGAATTCCTATGTTGGCACGATCTTGAGCTCAATTATGAGATCCCACATTTCATAAGAAGGAGAATACCAAGGAAGGATTTTATGGTTTGCATATTCATGTTCTTGAAATGATTTCATATTGATTATTGTTTATGCTTGTTATTTATATTGCATCCTTTCTTAAGTATTTAGAATACTAATTGCACTAACTATCTCTTTGTGGTTGAGATATTTGATGTTATCACAGGTTTCTACATTGATCCCCTATTATCTGATTACAAAATGGTGAACCTGACGTGAGCACACTAACTTTTTATTGACAATTTCTCATTTTCAGCACAAATATAGGTTTATTTTTACACGGATATAGGTTGCAACGATGCAGACAACAATTCCACTCGTCGCTCTCACCTCATCAAATCGATGCATTTGACATGAATGACAGATGATGGTTTTTCCCAGGTGGTTTTTCCCTTAGCAGGGTTTCCACATTAAATCTTTGTGTTATGTGTTACTTGTTATGATTAGTTTGCTATCATAATTTACATATTTCATATTTGATTAATCGGTAAACACAGTTTTGGAAATTACTGGTAGAAAAATCATTAAGACTATAGAAAATCAAGTTCTAGAAATGGACGGTTCTAATGCTTTGTCGTTACAACAATTGAGCATTCATCATTTGATACTTCTTGGTGTATTCCATTTAAGTGTGTCAGGCACAAAGTATTACATTTAGATATGTTCAAAATTTTTCCAGTAATGATTTAAGAAATGCAATCATGTGAAACACAAACTAATATTATTATTGTTATGAGAAGAGGTCAAAATAATATTCAAAGTATTATTATGAAATTTGCATGTTCATCACCTGTGCATATACCTTCTCTAATCACACAACCAATGAATAAAATTTCTTTAACAATTGAGATTTGAAGAACATGCATATTTGACTAAAAATTACTAGGAACTTGACCCAACAGCAAATGGACTTGTGATATAATTTTCACAATAGTACATGTGTTGTTGGGTAAGCTCACAGTAGTGTGGAACCCCATGAAAATAAAAAAAAGAAACAGGCTTTGTCAACAATGTTCAAAATCCTATCACCAAGCACAAACATAGGAAATCAAAAAGGGACAAAAGACAAAAAATAAGAAAAATCATTAGGACTATAGAAAAATCATTAAGACTATAGAAAATCAAGTTCTAGAAATGGACGGTTATGATGCTTTGCCATTACAACAATTGAGCATTCATCATTTGGTACTTCTTGGTGTATTCCATTTAAGTATGTCAGGCACAAAGTATTCCATTTACATTTGACAAACATGCAGATTTGACCAAGCCTTATTCGGAACTAGACCTAGAAACAAATGGACTTGTTATGATTTTCAAAATAGTACATGTGTTGCTAGGTTAGCTCCGAGTAGTGCTTAGGAAAATCTGCATGTTCATCACCTGTTTCTTTAAAAAGTTTCCAGATTATGAGAAGAGGTATGAGTGAGGGCCAAAGAAGGGGTATTTGTGAAGGTTTCATAGAGCTATGTTACTTTTTTCCCACCTCAACTCAGTAAAGAAGATATTCTATAGAATTTTAGAGATCTAGCAAATCTTCACAAATATCCCTTCTTATAGCCTCCACCAAATATATGTGTTCTCAGAATCTAAAAACTTCGATCATTGATCTATTTAGTTTTGACAGTTAGTTTTATGACTACTATGGAATAGTTTTGGGTAGTTAGGTGCTTACATTCAGGTTTCTTTGAAGAGTTTGAGTCTATTTCAATGCGGGCTTTCCAAGGTTACAAACCAATAGGGACATTACAAACAATTTGGTGCAAGGAGATAGAATGGTCACAAGAATGGATTGAGATGTTAATGAGTGTATGATTTGAGTGTATTGGGATCCTTAGAGGAGTAAAACACAAATGATTGCACAAACATGTAAGTAAAACACAAGGCAATGATCTTACATCACTATTCACTCAAGAACACATTTCCATAAGCAATTTAATTCACTCTTGTAGTGATTGTACCCACGAGCAGATATTTACCGTTGCAAGGATGATTTTTATTTATTAATTAGAATCATTAAAAAAAATTTCTCTTACACATCCCACCCTACTTCTCTCCTTCCACTCACATGGACCTTAATACAAATAAATTCCTAACTCCCCAAAAATTAGGGATTTTATGAGGAATTGGTGGAAGAATTTGTGAGGAACTTCAATGTGAAAGTGACCCAAGTGAGAGGGGAGAGGAGGAGGAGTAAAGGAAGGTATATGGTCTATTGGGGATTAAATGGATGAATATAATATATGTTTCTTCAATGAAATGTAAATCAAACAAGACTGGCCCTGTCTCTGCTCGTGATGGAACAATCCTCTTATTGGTTGCCTAAAACACTTTCTTTCATTGCAATATGGATAGAAAAGATAGATGTTAGTATGATTGTTCATTTATATGTTGATTTGGATTGATTTCATGGAAGAATTATATGAATGAAAATCATAATAGCATTCATTTGAATCCATTTTTGCAATGAAAGAGACGTTTTGGAAACCCAATACATTAACTGTACCTTCACAGGCAGAGACATGAAACTTGCATAAAATACATTTTGCATTGTTATGGTGGACTTGATATGCAAGTTGAGGGAATCCAAAACTTTAAAATACATTTTATTGCATAAAATACTTAAAAACCAACTATCACTTCTTTGGAACATCTATATGAACAATTGCTGGTGTACAGGCTTTTACCCCTCCAATAGGTCTCCAAATACAAAGAAAGTGCTATCACAACACCTTCCCAAAACTTCTAACCCAAAAACAAAGTTATAAAATGATCCTAAACTAAGGATTTTTCACTTTTTAAGAGAATACAAGTTTTAATCACCCAACATCAAAACCCTCCATTCTAGGCACATTTACCTATGGCTTTCTCTTCCAAGCATCTTCAAGAACTTCTAGATCCCCTCAGTGGATCCAACGCCATCTCTTATCCATATCATAACCATCAATGTCATAAAAAGTAGTCCTCTAATGGACCAATCTCCTAGACCATGATTGATCCCATCACATGTGACCCTTCAATCAGTAATTTGTCTCCATTAAAGACCTCTAACTCTTCACCCTTGTTCAACCCTGAAACAAACACATGAGGAAACATACAAATAACATAATTAAATGCCTTTCCACTTCCCATAATGGTGCAGGGGCACCTAGGATCAACAAATAAGGCATGAAGACAACTAGTGCAATCATGAAGACTATGAAGCCTTTGAAGACTTTTAGGGAGAACCAGATGGAAAAGGGGGTTAATCGCCTCAACTACAAGTTATTGGAACCTATTATGTTTTAATGTCATGTAATGACATTGCAATATGTGGACTTAATTTATATCCTTGAAAGGATCAAATGTGTGTAAAATGGACCATTAGTGTCCAATGGATGTCTTAGGGTAGTTTAAAGTTGTAGGAGTGTTACAATTAAGTCTCCTAGGTGTTGGAAAACCTTTGGAGTTCCTAATTTCCAATTAATAAGGTTTTTAAAGCATTTTCATAGTTTCAATTTTTAAATATTTAAAACATAACGGCTAGTTAGCCATTTGGGAGGGAAGTTAAAGTTTTAATGTCAAAACACTCAACTAATCCCTCTAACTAATCAGGAGTGGTTGGGGAAGTTGAGATGGAGATGTCTATTTGTATTTTGAACCCATTGTATGAGTAGATAGGGATTTGGTGTGTACGGATGAGAACGATGAATGAATAAAATATAAAGTTTTGACTGCGATCTATGTTTTCCAGAGAGATTAATAGTCTTTGATTGGATTCTAATTCAAGATGCAATAAGGGATAACTTCATACATTCACTTTCATCCATTGAATGCTTTGAAGATTTTTTTTTTACTGTTCCATGCGTTAATGCCGGTATAACAGTGACTGAGAATCAATAAAACTACATTCTCTTTCATTTTTGTATCTTGTGTGTGGATCCTCATGTAAGCTTCACTTGGATAAGATCTACAGGGATTCAATAAGACATTTGGAAGGAAATATTGCATATTTTGAATGTTTTGAGAGTCATTTAACATGATTGTAGCCTCACACACAATGGTGTAACCTTGTTTATATAGATTTCTTTCCTTGTTTGAAGTTTACTTGTAAACACTAACCATTCCATGGAATCAAAGGCCTAGAATCCATGGAATGTGATTAACATAATACTGTATCATAATTACCTAACCATGCATTTGCAGAAACTTGAAAGTTAAAGTAATCACTGGTTGAAAACAGAGAGTTTACATTGAAATTCATGGCACAAGTATAGCAGTGGCTATTTGGCTTGAACAAGGGGCATGTTTTAAGTTTTGGATCACCTTAGTATGTTTGAGAGATGGTGTATCAATCACCAATTTGAATCAGGAGTGTTTGGAGGGTCGACATTGACAAAGCCCTAGTTCCAAGGGTTTGGAGTGACCAAATTGGGGGTTTTGGTCTTGCTGAAGGTTTGAACCTAATTCCTTTTGGATTTGATCATTTTATAGCATAAGAGGATTTTATCTAGGAGTTGGAGTCTTGGGGAAATATAGAAGTTGTTAGAATAACTGAGAGGGGGGGTGAATCAATTAGATCAATTATCCTACAGTCCCAATTACAAAGATGTAATACTTTAAACAATTTCAACAAATTCTACAGCTCGATAACATAAACTACTAAACTGTATGTGCCTTTACCGATTACCAGTTAATTAACTCACAGTGATTACCAACCAAATCAAATATGCAATATGTAAAGTATGACAATAAATCAATCATCACATAAACACATAACACAAAGATTTAATGTGGAAACCATGTTAAGGGAAAAACCACCTGAGACCGGTAACCCAAAATAATTTTCACTCTTCTGAAGTGAGCTCGATGAAGAGCCAACCCTGTTAAAGGTTACAAACACACTGTTAGGTGTGACCTTGTTATAGGATTTAAGACTAACAGTTATCGTTCAACCAACATTCACTATGGGGTCGATAGGATAATAATGTACATTCATTGAATGACATGGGGGCATAACATAAGACGGTTAAGTCCACTTGGTTAAGAGATTTTTTTGTATCAATGGTTAAACTAAAACAGTAGTTGATCTGATTACAATACAACTCAAATTGTAGATGTTTAGATCTATTATAAGCCCATACAAATCCTCTAATCAATATATCAATTCACTTCCTCAACTTACTTTTCACTCGGTAATAGCTCTCTGATGCTCGCTACTATTCTGCAGTTTGGTTCTTCTTCAACCAGTCTGATCAGGCATGCATGAAACTGTATTCACGCAATATCTCTGTAGTCTTCTTTCTTCCAACATGTTTCAATAAAGAAACTCATATCTCTTATATAGATAGATAAATCATTTTCATATCATCCATCAGATTTTATCGCTTAATCTCCTTCATTGATTTTGCCTCTTAATCCTTCCTCGACAGATGTGTCAATAACATGTTTCAATTCCATCCTTTAGATCTTCTCTAAATTTTGTCAGTTGTGGATCTCATAACAAACTTTATCCTCAATCTTGAAATCATAACAATTTCCAGCTCATCAATTTCTGTCGGCTAAACTTAAGCATTTAATACTTTCATCCATACTCAATTAACAAAGAAATATGTTGGTGAACACAAGCTCGGTTAATACTGTCTCTCAGTATACACTACACTAGCTCGGTGTATACTGAAGTCCTTCATCAACCAACCAGATTGCCTTGTAAATTTTGCTTCCATCTTCATAATAGATTAATGCAACATAATCAAGTCAACCATATGAAGTCATAGACTCATTAATTAGTTACCCAAACTATTCCTTATCCTCATTTGTCATATCCATCTTTCTCCATGTAGATATCTCAGTTCTTCATCTTTTCTCTCATCTTTACAGATGTTTAGATGTTTGCAACTATCATGATAAGTACTGTCAAAACTAGTTGACATCAATGACAACAAAATGATTGATTTAATTATCTTACATATCATTTTAGTACTCGGTGATCTCTAATCACTGATCTTCAAGTCATTCAGGTATTCAATCAGTTGTAGTTCATCATAAGTAGGTGTTTCTTTGTTAATCTACCATTTTTGGGGCTCATTTGCAGGGGTACAGTCCAGAAACCTTAATTTGTTCCAAAACAACAATACCTCAATCCTTGATATATTTAAGTATGGCTTAAAGGGTATCTATATATGTGTTGATTTCTCTTGATGTTTTGGGGAAGTGTGCAATTCAAAGACTAAGAAGGTCTCTGCAGGGCTACAAGGCAAAGCCATTAGGCCACTGTGGCTGTGTAGACACTCAAAAATGGGCAAGTGCTTTAAAATCATAAAATTGCAAAATCTTAATCAAAATGCACTAATTCTAATCAAAATGGATCAAATCAAATTTAAATGGACATTTATTAATCAAAATTTGACAAAATCAATTAAATCAAAGAAAAAATTAAATAATGACGTCAAATAACTAAATACAAGCTTAAAGGGATGAAAAACACTATATAATTGATTTTAATCAATTAATTGTATAGTTTTAAATCAAAAATCAAATTGAACCTATTCCCTTACATGGCTAATTTAATTAATTGATGGAATTTAATTAATGTTTATATCTTTCAACAACAATTTGAGCAACCAATGAGAATTGAGGAACAAAAGCACATGGATCACTCAAAATAATTGAATCTCAATCACACATTTCAACTTTGAATCTCATCCACTCAATTTTGTCCTTTTGTCCAAAGCTTTGAGACAACCATTTAAATTGTCCCCCCATTTAAAAATATTGCAAATTTTTTGACTCAACCAAGGCTAAATCATGATTACTTCACTCTACCCCCTACCCTTGGGAATTTACTATAAATGAGAGGCATTTTGAGAGCAATAATCATCTTAGAAATTCATTTGCAAAGCATCATTACTATAGACATTTTCATAGAAATTGAGAGCAATTGAGAACATATCATAAGCATTTGAATTATCTTTGTATCACATTTGAGAGCTAGATTAAGCATTGTACTATCATATTTCTCATTCTAGATTTGTCACTAGTGGAGAATAGGCTGAGAACTTCACTTACCAAATTAGTTAGAGAACCATGAGATATCATGGATGTTAATTTCAATTCTTAGCTTAAATTTTTATTGTATTTGCTTAGAATTGTTAGTTAATGATCCTAATTTCATGAAGGTGTTTAACATACACACACAAATGGCGCCTACTGTGGGGCTTTGAGCCTAATGTCTAACATTTTTATCAAATTTTGTGTGTTTTTGTCTTTACTTTTCTTTTAATTTTGCAAAAAATAGGAGAAATGATGCCTATGAAGGATCTAGCAACACCTATGGCTATTCTGACAACGCTTACCAGCAGTTAACTGACGCATGTGTGATTCCTTCTATTTTATCTTTTATTCTTCTGATGCCTGTGAGATAAAGTGTTACGCCTGCAAGCGTAAAGCGATGCCTATGATCTGAGAACTAACGCCTACTAGCTATTATTCACCACCTGTGATGATTCTTATTGCACAATTTACATAATCTATCATGCCTAGTATTCTTTAATTAATGCTTAGTAGTTGTTATTTGCTGCTTTGAATACTTTATCGTACATAATTTTCAATACTTTTAACGCCTGTCAGTTATAGTGTCACGCTTACTAATCTTTAAAAATCGCTTGATTCACTGGAAAGTGACGCCTATGATTCTTAAAGTGACACCTACTAGCATTTAAATAATGCGTACTAGCATTTAAATGACATGTACCAGCATTTAAATGACACGTACCAACATTTAAATGACATGTACCAGCATTTAAATGACACGTACCAAAATTTAAATGACGCATCCCAGTATTTAAATCACGCCTGATAATATTTAAATCACGCGTATTAGCTGACTAATGACGCCTAGCATTTTTCATTTTAATTTGTTGTCAAATCAATAAATTTTGTTTTCTTACTCTTTGTTTGTGTTTTTCCTGCAGATGAGCAAACATAGAAAAGTGTGAAAACCAGAAAGCAGAATCACTCAAGGAAGAAAAGAGGTAAGAATCCAAATAAAACATCAAAAGGAAATTCATAGTGCTTTAATTCTTGAAAGTTTGGGATTAGAAGAAAATTTGTATACTCATTACATTAAAGTATTAGATGCTTACAAGAAGAAATTACCTACTTTGGATTAAATTTGCTTGCATTAAGGTGTTATAATTTCTTTGAAAAATCTTGTCAAAAACACTTAAGTTGCAATTTCAATTGTTCTTTTGGATTTCCTTCATTTTGTATGGTTGTGTTGAACTAATTTGTTAGAGGAGGGAGCAAGAACAATCGCCACTAGGTGAGTGAGAAAAGTTAAAAAGCCAAAAAAACCTCATAAAAGTGCCTAGCCTTTGCTAGCTACAAAAAGAGGTATTCATCAAATCAAGCTTGCAATTTCTTAAATTGTGGCTATTCATTGAATCTAGATTAATAGAGAAACCTTACTATTTGTCAAATTGAACAAGCATTAGGCATATGCTCTCTATTTTTCGAAGTGGATCAAAAAGCCAAACATGTTAGTTCAATTTGGTAGAAAGGAAGGGAGGAATTAACCAAACATTTTGTTTATTAAGAATTTCCTTGTTAAGAGATTGAAAAAGAACAAAATCTGATTGAAGTGTTTGGAACAAAGAACAACAATAGGGATATGCTCTTCACTTTCTAAGTGAACCAAATTCCCAAACTTGTTGGACTAAGTTCAACTTCTTATTTTTCCATACATGCTAGTTAAAATAGAGCAATAGAGGGACTGCCTCCTGAGATTTTCCTTACGAGGATGGTGAGAGGGAACAACCCAAGTGGGAGATAATTTGCTTTAGCTGCGATACTATCTAACCCACTATAAAAAAAAATACACTCTTCCTTAATAGGGGAGTGACTAGATTATGTGCAAGTTTCTTCACTTCCTTTAGTAGTCCTTTTGGATTGAGCCAAATCATGCTTTTATGTGTGTGGGAAGCCCGCAAGTGGGAAAAAGAGCTTGACATGATTTAGAATAGAATTATTCATTAAATCCTGATAAGTAGTAAGCTACCTTATAGAGCCAAACATGTTAAAAGCCAAATTTGACTATAGGTAGATTGCTTGGAAGATTTTCTTGTTCAATACTTGTGAAAAATGATCGAGAACATACACTTTTAGTGTGAATTTAGGGATATGGTGCAAATTTGATGTGTGTGTTGCGTTTGTACTTCATTTTCAAGCAAGAATATTCTACAGACTTGATCTTACAACTTTTAAAATTTGAAATTTACAACCTGGTCTATGAAGTGCCGCCTACACATAGAGAAACACTGCATATATGTAGTAAAGTCATGCCTGTGACATTTCAAGAAATGCCTGGTAAAGATTAAGAAACACCTATAAACAAGGAAAAGCCACCTGCTGACCTACAGAGCGCCGCTTAAGAATATACCAGTAACCGCGTACCATTTTTTAAGTCATGCCTACACACTAGCAAGTGACACCCAAAAACAAAGAAGGGAAAACAATGAACATTTACCGAAGGTTTGGAAGGATTTTGAAATCATTTTTGGATACCCTTTTCGGATATATTCCTTATCAGTGCAACAAATAGATCATATTCCTAAAAAATATTTATAATGATGAGTCTATTTGAAAAACAAATCAATCCTATTATGGAGCATAATTATCGAAATCAAGATCAAAATCTCCATTGGAATCAAAATGATGAGGTGTCTGAAGAAGAATTTCAGAAGCAATCCAAGATCCCATGTTTATGGAAATAATGGGATTAATTATGAATAGGGATAAAGAAGCATATTTCATAAAGTTAGCTCAATCAAGAGCTAAGCTTCCTCATAATTTTGACACATCAACCTTGAGGGAGAATGGGGAAAAAAAAAAAGAGACATCATCTAAAAAGCCATCATTAAGATCAATGTGTCCATTTCTTTATGATGATGGGCCATCCGTACCTTCATATTCCTCACAAAAAGAAACATTTAAGAGCAACAAACCTATCTTGGATCAAGGGAAATTTCATGATGATCCTATTTGTGATCAAGGTAATAAAGAGTATGAAGAGAAAATTACCCCTCTCAAGAAAGATCTAGTGCACAAACCTCTATCTAGAAAGGTTTCTCCCATAGCTTGTAATCCTGTCATCTTTCGTTCATCTCACAAAGCTTCAAAACTATCCAAAATTCCTCCATCAAAGAATGAGCCTAATGATGAAACTTTTCACATTGACTATGTCTACCCTCAAGGGCTACCTCTAAAAGAAACCCAAGCTAACTTACATCTTGTTGTAGATCATTTCCATGCTTCAAAGATCTTGGACCCCAAAGCTTCATGTGCTTCAATGCCTATTATACCCCTTCAAAAGGATCCTACATTATTCTTCCAAACATCCCCCACACATATCCAAACATCTACCTTGTCCTTAGAAGTGGCTCCATGTCAAGAGGATAATCCAAAGAGAAAAGAAACAAATGTTTATAAAGATCAAGATCAAGATTATATACAATCCCTTCCCATATTTGATGAAGGTGAATCTATAGAACCCTATGATGATCCCCTTGCATCCTTTCATGTCTTCCAAGATGATATCCTTCCATTCCAAGAACCAAATATCCTTCCAAGTTCTATATTCTCTCCACTTCCCAAGAAAGATCAAGATATCCCTTCCACAATTTCCAATGAGCATATTGAAAATCAAGAGCAAAATACCCTATCTATACCCTTCGAAGATCCTTGTCAAGATCAAAGTATCCTATCATTTCCTTGTCATATTCCTTCATGTTCACCTCAAGAAGCCATCATTCTTCCAAATCCCTTGCATGATAATAAATCCCTTCAAGCTTCAGTTGATCCTATCAAATGTGTTCCTATCAAATCTATTCATGAGCCCATTGGTATAAAAATAAATCTTAAAGATGTGAACTTTGGCAATGCAACTCTTTCCAAAGATATTGATATCACTTTCACACCTTATATCCCTCCATTCAAATGCAACCATATGCCTTCATTATCCTCGAAATCCATTTTGGGTTCCTATGTCCCAAAACAAAAGTCTTCATCCCTTCCATCCATATTAGGTCCATATATTCCTCCATTCTCCATTCCTATCATCCCTAGCTCTCCATTCACTTACCCTACCATGTATCAAGATCATCTAAGGCACACATATTTGAAGAATGTCCAAACACCAATACATATGAACCCTCCATATTATTCCTATTCATCCACAATTCTTAAGCCTTTTGGAAGCAATGTTGATGTGCAACATAAAAATCATAAATCCAAGAATCCATATGTCTATAAGAATCACAATGTCCCATCTAATTGACATGTAATGAAAATAAAAATGAAATATCCAAAAGACCGCAAAGGTCCATCAAGCAAAAAGAAAAAAATAAAACGTGGGTTCCTAAATCCCTCATTGAAGAAATGCATTCAAAAGCATCACAAAAGAAAGGAAAATCAAAAACTATGTGGATTCCCAAGTCACTGTTGAAAGACTTGCACACAAAAGAAAAATCAAAATTGGCATTCAAGCTTCCAAAGGCTTCCATTTCATCCCCTTCCAAACATCTTCCACTTTCCAAGTTTGATTTGGGTTCCTATTGCCCAAAATCCACTACCTCAAAAGGATCCTTACCTTCTTCATCTATTGTTCCTCCATCATTCCACCACTCTTCAAAGTGTGTGTCGAAGTTGATCTTGCCAACATTTTCATCTACAACATACCTTCTTCTTATCCTCACATTCATTTTCCAATACTTACTTTCCATACTTCCATCCCTCTTATTAATATCTTTGAGCATCCTAGCCATACCCATGGTTTATTATAGCATATCATTCAGAAGAGCATTGTCCAAAGATCCCGATGTTGGGAAAATATTGAGAAAAAAAAAAGAGAAAAAGTGCCTTGGTGAAAACCTAGCAATAGGAACCTAGGTAACAAAAGTAAAGAGAAACAAATACCATGATGAAAATCTGGTAAACAGGCATCATGCATAATTCCTCCTTGCACTCCACACTTGGGGGCAAGTTTCATCCATATTTCCTCTCTCACCTTCATCTTGACAAGGTTGAACACATCCATGAGCATTAAGTATCTTGACATTTGTTATCCTTTCCATTAGCTTATGTACTTGTTGCATCCATGTTACCCTATCATGATCTTGCTTATCCCAAATTCACCTTCTTTATTCCTTGATAGTCTTTCCATAATCCCAAAACATCCCTTCGTAACCTTCATCACCTCTTTATCCCGATTGTGTTATCTTATCCACATCTTACCCAAATTGATCCCTTGGTCTTGATCAAAATGAAGAACTTAAAGTACAAAAATTGTTATCAAGAACTTCTTGACATGTCCACTCTTTTGGATCCCTCATTTTCATGATAGCAGATTGTTATCCTATAGGCTATCTAGCACTACATCATTGGCTTCCATGGCTTATCCAAAAACATGCTTCACATTGCTATATCATTTTTCCTTAGCTTGGGTACTCTTGAGGAGATAGTCCTACGGGTCACATTCGCATGCTTCATCCATCATGGTCTTTCCATCTCTAATCCATCAGCTTGCAAATCCATCCTTCATGTCCTATATCTTGCTAGACATTGGGGGCAAACCAATGTGATCTTGTTCAAGAGTTGGTAATTTCTTGCATAAAGTGCTTTGAGCTACATCTTGCATAAACTGAGCTTTTGTAATATTTTGGAAGTTTTCCCAAGTCCAACATTTTTCCTATCCAACTAGGGGCATTTGATCCTAATCAGTGGATTTCAACAACAAACATCAATTCACATGAAGCAATGCATTAAACTCAATCGAATTCAATAGTGCTACTTTCAGTCACATATTAGACAGACTTCTCAGAGCTTCAAAAGAGAGAGATTTTTTTTGAACCTTTGATGGATATCATTGTTCACAACCAAGTATTTTGATCCTACAACTTGATCCTTGAGCCTTCATTGACTTTATTATTTGGGATTAAAAAAAAATTGACAACACTTAAAAGATCATAATGTTTGGAAATTCTTTTTGAAAATCTTGATACATTGAAAAACACTTGAAGCTTTCTTTTGATGATCTTTATTGAATTGACTTTTATCACATCTTTTTAGCTAATCAATGATGTTTCGACTAGATTGGCCATGATGGAGACATGATATTTTTCTTGTCTTTGAGTGACTGTCTTGAGGGAGATCCAACAACTTATGTGAATTCATCTAATGACATGGTCATCAAAGAATCATCGAGGACTTTCATATAAGGGGGAGGGTTGACCTTTGTTTGTTTGACATTGAATCCATTGGAACCAGTATTCATACTCCCATAGTTGGTTATTCAACTAGTGAGGGTTGTACTAGTTTTCCTAAAGGGGGTTACCAAAAAGTGATATAAAGTGGTATTCATATCATCATGATGTGGTTAGTGATGGTTGTACTTGCTTTATAGTCCCACAATGCTCAATGATGAAAATATTTTTCTATGGCATTTCTTTGCTAAAAGCTAGTGACAATTAGTTGCATTGTATTGCATTTTCATGTTAGATTAAGTGCATTGGTTTGTTGTTATTTTTTCAAGGGAAAAGGGGTTTCAATCAATTATCTTGATCAATCAAAAAGGGGGAATCAAAGAAAAGTCCATATCATCATATCAATGTTCATAACATCAAAGATCTAACCATCTATATATCAAGATACAATATCAACGAAAAAATGATACATCTAAGTCCTGATCAATAAAACATCAACATGATATAAAATCAACAACAAGGAAGATCCATAAACCTAATATCCAAGAAGCTAGGGACCGTATGTATAACTTACGAAAATGTGCCTATTTTGCAAATCAAGGGAATCATATCATTATTCTATATCAGTGAATCATTTTATGTCAATCAATCAAATCAATCAGTACCAACTTATTGTTTCCCAACTCTTGATTGTGAGGCGAGACCAATATGATCAGTATTAATACTATCAGTAAACTACCTATCAGAATCCCATATTAGTTTTACTATCCTATTAGATTGACAAATCACATTCATTGGTACTATTATCCTAATCACTTGTTTGTTTAACTACAACAGACCTAGCTATCTTGGATGTTCAATCATTCATCAAGACATCAACAACATTTTCTCAATCATAGTTTTTCTCATCAACATATCAATCACACTGGGGAATTTGTTGAAATCAGGCATATCATCAATGTTTTTTCAGAAATGAAAACATTTTGGATCAATATAAATCAATTAATCAACTTTTTCAAATTAGGCAATCAATATGTTTCATTTCTAAGGGGACATCATAAGAATATCAAATTGGCATCAAACATCATTGAATCTGGGGCATCAAAATTTTTGAACTATTATCAGTGGGGCATATCATATCAAATGTTGAATCATATCAGGTAGTATCATCAATCATATCAGGTATCAAATCAGGACCTAAATCAGCTGTGTATCAGTTAATTAGGACCTAAAAAGTGATCAAGACTTCAAAATTTTCTTTGAATCAATGAGCTCCATACATCAATTCAAAGAGGGGCATTTGTAGACACTCAAAAATGGGCAAGTGCTTTAAAATCATAAAATTGCAAAATCTTAATCAAAATGCACTAATTCTAATCAAAATGGATCAAATCAAATTTAAATGGACATTTATTAATCAAAATTGGACAAAATCAATTAAATCAAAGGAAAAATTAAATAATGACATCAAATAACTAAATACAAGCTTAAAGGGATGAAAAACACTATATAATTAATTTTAATCAATTAATTGTATAGTTTTAAATCAAAAATCAAATTGAACCTATTCCCTTACATGGCTAATTTAATTAATTGATGGAATTTAATTAATCCTAATATCTTTCAACAACAATTTGAGCAACCAATGCGAATTGAGGAACAAAAGCACATGGATCACTCAAAATAATTGAATCTCAATCACACATTTCAACTTTGAATCTTATCCACTCAATTTTGTCCTTTTGTCCAAAGCTTTGAGACAACCATTTAAATTGTCCCCCCATTTAAAAACATTGCAAAGTTTTTGACTCAACCAAGGCTAAATCATGATTTCTTCACTCTACCCCCTACCCTTGGGAATTTATTATAAATGAGAGGCATTTTGAGAGCAATAATCATCTTAAAAATTCATTTGCAAAGCATCATTACTATAGGCATTTTCATAGAAATTGAGAGAAATTGAGAGCATATCATAAGCATTTGAATTATCTTTGTATCACATTTGAGAGCTAGATTAAGCATTGTACTATCATATTTCTCATTCTAGATTTGTCACTAGTGGAGAATAGGCTGAGAGATTCACTTACCAAATTAGTTAGAGAGCCATGAGATGTCATGGATGTTAATTTCAATTCTTAGCTTAAATTTGCATTGTATTTTCTTAGAATTGTTAGTTAATGATCCTAATTTCATGAAGGTGTTTAAAATACACACACAGGTAGTTTAGAAGGAATTTTAAGAATGGGAGTGTAAGGGTAACTTAGAACCTTAAAATTCATTGAATCCAAGTGAATATAAGTCTATAACACCAAATATATCACTTAGAAGTCTTGTGAAGAGTCTTGGGAAGTTTAAGCCTTGTTGAAACATTTGAGGATTGGGAGGGTATAGTGTCTAAACCTCTTAAATTTATAAAATTTTCTTTTTTATCATCAACCGCCACCCTTACCTCTGCATCATAACATCCATGGGAGTGAGGGGCCTCACCAATCCATCATTTCACCAAGGCAATTTGTTGTTGCACACCCTGACTGTCCAAGGATAGTCACCTCTAAATAGGGTTAAAACACTTCAAAATCTTCACAAATCAATCCAAATAAACATATAAATGAAAAATCATACTAACATCTATCTTTTCTATCCATATTGCAATGAAAGAAAGTGTTTTAGGCAACCAATAAGAGGACTGTACCATCACGGGTAGAGACAGGGCCAATCTTGTTTAATTTACATTTCATTGAAGAAAAGTATATTACATTCATCCATTTGATCTCTAATCAACCATATACCTTCCTTTACAACAAAATGTATTTTATGCAATAAAATGTATTTTGAAGTTTTGGAGTCCCTCACCTTGCATATTATTATGATTATTATGATTTTCATTCATATAATTCTTCTATGAAATCAATCCAAATCAACATATAAATGAACAATCATACTAACATCTATCTTTTCTATCCATATTGCAATGAAAGAAAGCATTTTGGGCAACCAATAAGAGGACTATACCCTCATGGACAGAGACAGGGCCAGTCTTGTTTAATTTACATTTCATTGAAGAAAAGTATATTACATTCATCCATTTGATCACGGGTATGCTTTCTCAGTTGATTAAGTATGCATTTGGGATTTTGCAACATTGAGCTTAAGATGATAATAACCTTTTTACTATGTACTGGTCTTGAAAGCATAATATTTACTTGCATATGCAGTTTTATACAATGAAACCCCGATGTAAAAAGTATATGTAACCACATGTAAACATGTAAGTAGATAGTGCTATGTTTCTTCCCCCATTTTGGCAACTATATACTTAGTTGGGGGCTAAGCTTATGATACTTGGATTCTCTTCAAATTTACCTATAGAGTTGAATGTTATCCAATTTTGATTAACTACTTTGATAGAAAAAAAAGTTGTGGTGTAGGACTTATATTAGTATGGAGGAATAAAGGTGTTATGAGATCAAGGATCAATGATTGTTTATCCATAAAAGAAAAAGAATGGTTTAAAAAGTATGAAGATAAGGTAGTGAATGTATCTATACATGAAGCAGTATAGACTTGTGACAAAACACGTTCTTGACAGTATGTTACTAAGGCTTATAGGTGCTATGAATATTATTTCAACTTGGTGATCATGTTTTTGTCTATACATAAGGCAAATATGAAAACATTGTGGTCATTTTGTTATACAACCATTTTGACATTATCAAGAGTGAATTTTTTCATTCTTTACTCATAATGAGATGACTTTGAAAGGAAGAGTTAGATGAAAGTATGATGTGGTATGAGCTCATATGTTCTAAAGGATGTGCTCATGATAGAAGGTGAGTTTGGTTTGAATGAGATTCAATGTTAGAACATATGAGTTTGGTTTGAATGAGATTCAATATAAGAACATGTTTGAGCTTTAACATAATGGTCTTTATAATGTCTTTCTTGAAGCCTAAATGCAACCAAATCAGTTGGAGTTTGAAATCAAGGTCTTGCAAAACTCAAGTTTCTACTTCATTCCATTCTGGGAATATGAACCTTTACAAGTGCCCCTGCATTTTGTTTAATTAAAATTTTAGTAACAAGACTGAAATTTATAAGGACAAATGGTAATAACTAAACTAAACTGTATACTATTTATATACAGAAATTTTTTGTTTGTGGCAATAGACCATCCAACATGGGGTTGACACAGAGTCTGAGGATTGAATTACCTCTCGTTGAGATCTTGAAGTCAAATAAACACAATGAAGCCAGACAAAGCATTAAGAAATGTTGCCTACAAATTTATTTCAATTGGTTTTCTACAAAAACATGTTTCATATTCTACCAAAAGCAAGGGTTCACTAGTATGAGCATTGTTGTTTACATGGAACACCCTGCCAAATATTTGAATGAATGCCTTTTAAAGTGATAAAAAATGTATTTACATGTGACAGTAGGGATTGCAAATATAACTACGAAGAAAACTCATAAATGGTGATTGTTGAAAGTATTAAATGACACAAAGAGGAAGAAGCATGATAAATATTAGAAAGTATCATACACAACATACATATGTTGCAAATGTTTACAACATATTTAAATTTGACAAGGTGAGTTATTTAACAAAGAATACTTAATCAAATTAGAAACCATACCCACGAACCTTAAGATTAATGCCCTCCTTTTGGCCTCCTTCAACTCTATGGCGCCACAATAACAAATGAAATATCGATGCCCTCCTTAAGATCGATTCCCTCCTTCTGACCTCCTTCAACTCTCAACAATAACAAATGTAATAGCAATGTTCGCAGCACTCAAAGGTCAATTCGTAAGCCTCCTTCAACTCTCAGCAATAACAAATGAAATAGCAGTGTTCGCAACACTTAGAGGTCAATTTGCAAACCTCCTTCAACTCTCAACAATAATAAATGAAATAGCAATGTTCGCAGCACTCAGAGGTCAATTCGCAATAATAAATATAATGAAAACTTTAGGTTATATAATAACAAATAAAATGACTCTTTTTTTTAGGTTATACGTTTGTATTGGTCAAAATTTTGACCAACACAGGAATGGATTAAAAAAATCCATTTATAAACCGATCAAGCAAAACCATTTCAATGCTTGGTCGGAAATGTTGGTAAAAAATTAGGGTTAAATGTATTAGTGTGGAATCATGAAACTATTTAGCTTTCCATTGTGCACCATGACAATGTTGGATATGTGGATATATGACAGTATGAAATATGGTCATAAACTCAAGGTAGGGCAATTCACTCTCCTTAAATGCAATTTTTTTGGATTCATCTCATATCTTAGTTCAGTATGTCTCATATTCAAATCTCTTCCACAAAATGAGCATTGATACATGTAAATATTCTCAATTTGTTGTAGAAATTCATGCAAATCTCCACAATCATTGCATGTATTTTTTATACATTATAGTTTGAACTCATCTGAATCTTTTGATTTATCACATATAATAGACTTCACAAATTCTATCGTACTTCCAAGGATAACCATATGTGTATTAAGTACTTCCATATCATTTTTATATGATTGTAAGTATAGATGAAATTCAACATGATTTCGACAACAACAAGTTTCACGTACCTTATTTATGTGTATCAAGCAAGGATGCAAACTCTCAAACATTCTCTAACATATTTTCATATATGAAAACTCTTGCTTGAATGCTTGAAATAGTTCATTTTGTGTTATATCTATAAAATGTCTTGGGTGTTCATATTTCATACTTGTCTCTTCATCTTTCATTTGTATAGTATCCCTTCTATTGGAAGAAACACGGGAGCAAGTAGTCCAATATTCAATGACATGTCTTTTAACATCTTCAAAAATTGTCTTTTCAAGGAAGTCTATAAATATTTACTCAATTCTTTTCAATGTTTTCATCTAACATAAATTGAACATATTTATCCTCCTAATATATCTTTGAACTGTTCTTCTAGATCTACTTGCATTAAATCAGAAACTACACAAACTTGTTTTAACTGTGTCAACTTCCTACTAGATATTTTAGTTATCAACGCTCTACATGCAACACCTAAATCATCTCCTCGAGTTGTGTTCTTAATGTTGCTCAATGCATCTTATAAATTTTCAACTATTATTCGATTAACACTATCCATAGAGATTTTCCTATTATCAACACCTAATAACTCTAAAACATGAGCCATCTCTCTTTTCCTAAATAACCTTGCAAATAATTGTGCTCTTCCAAACATGCTTTTATTTTCAAATTTTATTCATGCTAAATTTTTTCGCAATGCAATTTAATTGTGCTTTCAGATACCATGTTTTCGGATAAAACTTGATGGAAAAGTGTGTCGTCATTCATCTCCATCAAATTTCCCATGTCAAATAATATGTTTCCACATTGAGAACTACTAATTTGTCCCCTACTTGAATTGCATCTTCTTAAATATCAATAGGTTCTTCTTGAACTTCAATATGTTGATATTCATTACGTTTTGTATGACTTTTTATTTTGTCATCTTTTATTTGATCATATTTTCTTGTTCTTCAACATTCTTTTTATTCCCCGTTGAATTGAAAGCTTCAATTCACATGCATACAAAAAATCATATACCCAATAAAAAATGATAAACAATATTTATAACTTCATAAATCAAGTACTAATTGAATATTTTTTAATTAATAAACCAAATAAAACAATGCTCTAAGTTAAAAATAAATAAAAATAAAATAATGCTTTAATTTAAAAAACTAAATAAAATAATGCTTTAATTTAAAAAAATAAAATAAAATAATGTTTCAATTAAAAAAATTAAATAAAACAAAACAAAGGAAAAATAAAATATAAAAATATCTTGTAAGAAAAAATATACCTTCTTGATGATTGTCCTTCGTAATTGCCTTTCGAACGCAAAAAAAACAATAAAAAACTTCACATGTCGCAGCCAAACAAGCAAAAAATAAAAAAAATTAGAACTTCTCACTTCTATAGCTTATTTCTCCATCAAAACTCAACTTTCTTCAAAAAACAAAAATACCCTTTTGTAGAGCTCGAAGTGAAGATTATCAGCATATAAGTATTATAATATTTTAATTAGAGATAATATATTATAATTTCAAAATACTGTAAGTATTTTAACATTCAAAAAGGCATTGCTTCAAAAAAAAAAAAAAGTAAATCATAACAAAAAAATTTAAAATTTATATTTAACATAAGAGGAGAGATTCCTCTTCAAGAATATGTAATTAGTTTGATAGGGAAAATTGGTGGGAGACAAAAACTGTCAATTTTGGATAAGTTCGACTTTGAGAAGTCATAAAAAAAATGCATCGGAAACCAATCTTTCTTTTTTTTATGCAAGTTAGCTATACATGTCATCTATAACATATTTTGAAATCAAAGGAAAAAAAGATTATTTGCATATACTTTTTTGGCGGAACTAAACCCCAGATTTTCAAAAAAAATCAGCAATTACAAAATGGACTTCAAAAATTAAAAAACTGTATCAATTCTTTATCATTTTTTTTAAAAAATTATAGATATAAACTTCATCAAGGTTTACACATTTCATCAATTTACATCATCTTCAAATTCTAAACACAAATGTGATTTTTGTGTCGTTAAAGTTGAACAATTTGCGTGTTGTTGACCTTTGCTTTTATAAAAGTGTGACACGGGTTTGTACTTTTACCCATACAACTTCTAATAATCACTTTTATTTATGTTTATACCAATAGGTTTTACAAAATCCTAAATGCAACAAAAAATAGAGATGCACACACCAAACACTGTTATATTTTACTAAAAAAATAGGAACATTTTTGTGTGTAAGTTTTTTTTTCATCCTCTTAATCTTAACTATTTTTTAAAAAAATAAGTAGTTTAGAGCTAGATTCACTATATTACAATCCTAGTTACTTTTGTATATGCGATTTTTGAGTGCATGAATCTCAACTCACTCATCCAAGTTAGATTTAGATGATTTTAGAAAAAAAAAATGACCACTTCTAACCCCCTTTTGTATATCACTTCCATGCACTCACCCCTATATGCCTCAAAATCATGAACCCAATAAACTATGACCCTCCAATTAAATGTTTTATCCTAACTAATTGAAATGATGAATATATTTCTCAATATGACATATATATATTAAATATTTAACTTAATGTCCCATACAACAAGTGTCCCCAAGAATGCCTAATCCATGTGATATTTACATATCTAGTGTTGTAAGTAGTAGTTGTCGTTGCACCAAAAGATCGACCTGTTAATGTCTGATACAACCACTAGAGTTATAGAAGACACAAGAGGTGGTTAAGCCATGTCACGAATTCTGAGGGGAGCGCTGACTATTTTTCTAACAATCTCCCCCTCAGTGTTACCCGAGGGGATTTGAACCTATGACCAAGCTCTGATACCACTTGTTACAAGTAGTAGTTGTTGTTGCACCAAAAGATCAACATGTTAATGCCTGATACAACCACTAGACTTATAAAAGACACAGGAGGCGGTTAAGCCATGTCACGAATCCTGAGGGGAGCACTGACCATTTTGCCAACAATCTAGATGTGCAATATTATATATTTATTTCTATAGTATTATAATTATGTAAGGTGCACAACCTACATACTTAAGATTAGCCCCAAATTGGTGTAAGAACTTGGAGGGGCTCTCTACTATTACAAGTAGCCCTTGTTATACTAAAAAATGATGACCTACAACTGATTGAATAACTTGATGAACTGAAGAGACAGTGATTAGAGATCACTGAGCTATTAAAGTGATATGTAAGATGATTAAATTAGTCAAAATGTTGTCATTGATGTCAACTAGTTTTGACTATACTTATCATGATAGTTACAAACATCTAAATATCTGTAGAAGGAAGAAATGGTGAAGAAATGAGATATCTACATAAGAAAAAGATGGATATGACAGATAAGGATAAAGTATGCATTGGGTAACTTATTGATGAGTCTATGGCATTATGTTTTTGACTTGAGCTCATGTTACATTATTCTATTGTGAAGAAGAGATCGGAATTGAACAAGTTAATGTGGTCGGTAATTGAAGATTTATGTATACACCGAGTTAGTCTTATGTATATCGAGTGACAGTAATAACAGAGTTAGTTATCACCAACACATTCAGTATTAACTAAGTATGGATGAAAACATTAAATGTTATAACAGCCGACTGAAATTTGATGAGCTGAAATTGCTTATGATTTTGAGGTAAGAGATGAAGTTTGTTATAAGATCCACGACTGAAAAACTTCAAATATGATCGAAGGGAAGAGAATGAAACGTGTTATTAACACATCTATCGAGGAAGGTTGAACTGGCAAAATGGATGATGGAGATTAAGAGGTAAAATCTAGTGGTTGATATGAAAAAAGGTTTACACGTCTATTTAAGAAACATGAGATTCATTGTTGAACATGCCAGATGAATAGAGACTGCAGAAGATTTTGCGTGAAGACATTTTTCATGCATACCTGATTAAACTAGTTATAGACATAACCGAGTTGAACTGCAAGTATAACCGAGCATTAGAGATATATACACCGAGTGAAGTAAGTTGGAGGATAAAATTGAGTGAATTGATTATTGATCAAAAGAGTTATTTTGAGCTTAGCATAGATCTGAATACTTGCAAGTTGAGTTGTATTTGAATCAAATCACTACTGTATCAGTTTAACCATTGTTACAGCAAAATCACTTCATTGAGTGGACTTAACATCTTTTGTATTTTCATATGACATTCAAGGAATGTTAATTGTTTTCTTGTTGACCTCATAGTGAATGTTGGTCAAGAGTTAACTGTTAGTGATAAATCATCTAACAAGATCACACTTAACAGTGTGCATTGTAACCTAGATCACTTCAAAAGAGTGAAATATTTTGGGTTATCGGTCCCAGGTGGTTTTTCTCTTAGCAGGGTTTTCACATTAAATCTTTGTGTTATGTGTTATTTGTTATGATTTTTTTGCTATTATACTTTACATATTGCATATTTACTAAATCGGTAAAGACAGTTTTGGAAATTAATGGTATTCAGTAAATGAACAAAAAGATAGTTATTTTATCTTACCGAGTTATTTGATTTGTTGAAAAAGTACATATGAGAGTTTAGGACTGTAGGATAACTGATTTAACTAATCACCCCCCCCCTCTCGGTTATCTAACAAAAACAACCTTAGTATCAAATATAATACTTTGTAGTGCTACACAAATACTTGAAGGCTCTATTCATTATTGCCAATGTTCTATACCAAGATTAGTGAAAAAAATGGCTTGGGAATTCAATCAATCTTGAGCAATAATTGGTTTGGTGTTGATCGTAGAAAACATCAAGCCACCAATTGCACCAATATAAGGACCATGATAATTCATCTATCTTCGTAGATAAAGATATGCATTACTCAATTCATAATTTAGTCCTTATTTCCATCTTCGTAGGTAAAGATAGACATTACTAAATAAATAATTTAGTCCTTATTAAATTAGGAATGTTGATTGGTTTGTGTTCTACCATAATAAAATGCTTTAACATAGAATTAGACATACTTTCTCTATCCTAATTAGAACTTTTTGTTAACTCTATCTCTTTTGATCTTCATACCCTAAAGTTATCATCTCTCAAATTATTCATAACAATTTGTAATTCAATAATTGATATCTCAAATTCTTAATCACCCCATACAATTATTGAATATCAACCTATCATCTACTTACATTATAATTAAAAAAAATAGATAAACATCTTATTTAAAACATAGTTAATTGCCTTAACCCTACAAATCTTAACTTCAAAATATATAAATTAGAAAATTGATATTACGTCAATCACCTATTCATCTAACAACAAATGAAACTGAAACATTCAAACTAAAAAACATTCATATCTTAGAATATCCTACTAAAAATTTTAACTAAGCTAAATTTAATATTAGTTCCTTATTGTAAATAATTAACATTTGCACAAACAATGATTCGTTTGATATTCAATGCTCTAATGAAAAATTCATTTTAAGGCTATAGCAAAGTTGATGCATTAGCTCAAACCCTAAGATTGATTTTATATCTACCTTGAATTAATTTAAAGACAACCACGAAACTTAACTTGCTAAAGTTAAACTATGAAGTCAAGGAAAACTCCTCCATTTATTACGAAACACAAATCATTTAAATTCTCTCCTCAAAACAAAAGACTTTCACTGACACTGAAAACAAAACAAAAATCCTCAGCCACGTCATGACTTTATTTTTTAATTATTCCCAAACTAATAATTATGTTATAATTACATAAAAAAAATCTTAGGCAAGAATTGCTGTAAATGTAAATGTAGATGTTGAAGCAGGTAAAAATTGACTGACGAAATATAGTGGTTGGCCAACCATTGACAAGTTACTTTCTTCGGAAGAGTAGAAAATAGGTCTTATCCTCACATGATTTTGATATGTTTTTTTTAATTGAATAAAGTAGAGAAATAAACTAATAATAATAGGCAATTAAATTATTGTGGAAAGTAATAATAAGATATAAAGTAAAAAAAAATTAGGACTTTTCAATTGTTCAGCTGACAAAAACATTTCTATGTAAATTCTGAATTACAAATAGCTTGAATATATAGAACTACTACATCTACTCAGCATCTAAGACCATAACTAAACATAAAACAATCATACAATTTAGTAATAATAAATATCAAATCAGTCTGACTTTTGATTTGGTATTCATTATTATTAAATTTTATGATTGTTTTGTGTTTAGTTATAATATTGATTTTTTAATTTTTTAATTTTACGAGGTATATTACTTGACCTTAAATTTGTATTTATAATTTTAATATGTTTATTATATTATTTCAGATCAAGGTAGGTATATGTCCTTACTTTTTATTTTTAGACTACAAAATGTACTAGTTTTAAGATTGTCAATATTAGAATATGTTTATTAGTTATTTTTGTGTGATAAAAGAGTTGAGTTGTGCATCTAGGACTTGAATTTAAAGATATAATATTTTATTTAGTAGAAGAAAGAACATTGACAATTAGCATATAACATCCACATGCAAGGATATCAAGATTCTTCACTCTATCAAAAGCAAACAAACTTTAGCTAATGTTTTTGAAACTTTAATTTTCTCAAATATATGTACAAACTAAATAGACTTAAAATTAAAATTCTACAATAAACAAAACTACTAAGAAAAAAATTTCATGAATTTGAACTTGAGTATAACCTAGTCTCAATCCTCATAACTTTTGGAAAACATATATCTTAAACTTTGAATCACCAATTTACTTTAAATTTTCATTTATTAACAAAAATTAATTTATCATAAATTTAATTAGGTAAATTATAATACACAAAAGTTTAATATAAAGATACAACAAAAAATACTAAATAATAATTTTTTTCATTAATATTATCAACCATAATTATTTTTATCATTGATTTAAGTATATAAATTAGTAATGCTAATTCATTCTCTAAAAGTTAAAGACTACACGATGGTAAAGGCTGATTGTTTAAGTGGAGGACAATCCTCCCTAAACTTTAAAAACAAAATTCATAAGGTCTTCCAAACTTGTATATCATGGTAGTGGGGGAAGGGGAATAAAGGCTGATTGTTTAAGTTGAGGACAATCCTCCCTAAACTTTTAAAACAAAATTTATAACGTCTTCCAAACTTGTATATTGCGGTAGTGGGGAAGGGAAATATTTTTATATTATTGATTAACATATATGAAACGTTGATTGTTTAAGTGGGATCAATTTTTTTTTATTTAATAATATTTGATTATATAAAAGTCTTAAGTCTTAAGTCTTGAGTATGCTCCCCAAGTTCTTGGGTTGGAATCTGAGGTTCAGATTTGGGGCGTGCTTGTGCATCCCTAGAGAGATTATTCTCACCCTAGGTCATTCCAGATACTCAAAATATGGACTGCTGAGCACTGGACTAGGTGGGAGATACCCCTAGGTAAAAATAAATTAAAAATATTGACTATATAAAATCATATCCCATACTTTAATATATTTCAATCTATGTATAGATTATCAATTTTAAACCTCTTAGATTTTAACAAAATTAATAATAAATAATAACAATAAAATGAAAATTGAAATCAATTTCTATTGTACAAAAACTATTTTACATGTATATTGATGATCATCAACTAAAATCTTGAATATCAATATGGCTTCGATGTCTTAATCTATATGCAATAGCGAGTGCATGCATTCTTCTGTACGCCACATTGTTCGAACATGGCTCTACAACGTCCTCTGCAAATCTCACCTTCTTCTTAACCACCTTCTCCCTCTTAATATCTGCATATCAACTTCTTACTCTCAAGAAAACATTATTTTACTTAAATTTAAAAAAAAATGTCTGGTCTTAAAGAAATCCTAAAGCAAGTTTACCTTTCACTCGCTGACCCGACTGGAATCCTGTGTCGCTTATCTCTGCAACTTCATTCAAAGTGAGTTTATCATCACCAAAGAAATCAACGACAATAAACTCATTGGTTACCTTCATGTTGGGGTTCACATCCTCTAAATTTTTCATTTTATTTATTTCTCCATGTAACTGCTTGTTAGATTCATTGGAAGCCATTAATGGGGGATTGTCAACCTTCCTGGACAAGCACATACCCATGACTAACACACTGGAAAATGCCTGAAATAACATACTCTGTGCAAATACAGTGAAAAAATGAACGCCAATATGTTGCCTTGGTTTTACAGTTATATTCAGAGGCCATGCAATCTTATTGGGTTGAGAAATTGAATTCACTGCGTACATTTGATTTGAGTTTCTAAAATCACAAGATTTGATGATTTGATAATTGATGTGGTGTAGGAAAATTTTGAATGCCTGGAAGCTGTCGAATAATATAAAATCCTTAATATCGGGCAATAATGGAGTTCAATAATTATTTTCCTAAATTGGGTCGCATGCCTAAATCTTGGGTTGCATTTGATTTACTGCTCTGTATTCAAAGAGAAATTAGCGAAAACTCATTGGTAAGGAAGATTGATTTCTTATTTCTCCAATTGTTTAAATTTAGTAAATTTAATCTGGTGAATGCTTCCCTTGATGGTATTCTCTGTCATACTCGTACTCTCTTCCTGGAAATAATGATTTAGTAATATTCTATAAGTATTGAAAAATTTGGTAGATCATGAAGAACAGATGTTGAAAATTTGTTGTTTTTTCTCTTTTTAGCCACATCCTACGAAGACAAATCTCAGCATTGATTACATTGAATAAAAGAATTTATATATATATTTATTATTATTTTTATTATTTTAAATTAAAAAATTAGTTGTATTTGAATAGTATTTAACTTTTTAGTATTTATAGTAAAATTTATATTGTGATATTAAATAATAATTCAATTGTGTAATTTTAGAATTAATTTTTTTTATTTATATTTATGAGTAGTGATTCACAAGAACTTATCTTTCATAAATTTGAACAAGTGCCACGTAGTGGCCAAGTACTTGCCTTTAGTTTTATAAATAAATTTTATTTTAATTTTGATTTATATGTAAAGTGAATTTTTAATTATAATAATTTATAACTAAGTTTAATTTTAATTTTAATTTATATGTAAAGTAATTATTTCATTATAAAAAATTATAAAATTACTATAATTGTAGTTCTAATAATATTTTTTAATTTTATAAATAATTATAAAATATCATTTATAATTAATTTAAATTGTAAAATAGTTCTACTTATAATTAATTTTAATATTAATTATTTTGTCCAAATAACTCTTTTTCAACAATATTATAAATTTATATAATATATATCAAAATAAATCCAAAAAATATTCAATATTTTATAATATAACAAAAATAGAAATATTATTTTAATATAGGGAAAAACTTATCAATCTCTTAATAGGTATCTATAAAGTTGTCAACCATAAAGCGAATAAAATCAATTTTCATGTACAATAAATAACAAACGTGGTACATTTTAATTGGTTCACTCCAATAATAAGACCTCAAATGTATTAGCCAATCATATCAAAAAAATGTTGCAATAGTACTTGCTAGCCTATCGGCAAGTACTAATAAAACTCAAATCATATAATTTTATTTTCTATAAATGACATATTTTATTTTGTTTATTTATTTTAATAAAATTCTTAGTATGTAATTAGTATCATTTTATAAAATAAAAAAATACAATACAATATTTTTTTTATTCACACTTATTCATTATATAAGATCAAATCTCTAGAATCAAATCTCTTATCATGAAATTGATTAAATTTAATTTTATATTTTGAAAAGAAAAAACTAAACATTAAAAACTCAAATTCAAATTTGAAGTCAACCCCTTCCTAATTGACTATTATGTAGACTTAAATGTAAACAATTTGTGCATCCTATGTAGTTAGTAACTAACATTATTTCACTTTTATTGCAATTGTACATGGTCACTTATTGTCAATTATTATTTACAAACAAGTATTAAATTGGTATTCTAATGTTTGATCAAGTGAGAATCATTCCAGTCTAGAAAACTCTAAAACAATTTTTTCATGTACTATTATTTAGATAATGCATATCAAAGGCATTAAGTTGGACAAAATCTCAGTATATGAATTAACAAAAATTTGTTAATTATTATTTATGTCCTATGAAGACAAATCCCAGTATTGGTTACATTGAATAAAAAATTTATATATATTTTTATTATTATTTTTATTATTTTAAATTGAAAAAATTAGTCGTATTTGAATAGTATTTAACTTTATAAGATTTATAGTAAAATTTATATTGTGATATTAAATAATAATTCAATTGTGTAATTTTAGAATTAATTTTTTTTATCTATATTCATGAGTAGTGATTCACAAGAACTTGTCTTTCATAAGAATGAATAAAACTCAAATCGTATAATTTCATTTTCTATAAATGACATATTTTATTTTGGTTTATTTATTTTAATAGAATTATTAGTGTGTAACTAGTATCATTTTATATAAAAAATAATACAATACAATACTTTTTTTTCATTCACATATATTCATTATATAGAATCAAATATCTTATCATGAAATTGATTAGAGATTTAGTTTTACATTTTGAAGAGGAAAAACTAAACATTTAAAACTGAAATTCAAATTTGAAGTCAACCCAACCCCTTCCTAATTGACTACTAAGATAGTTATTCAACAAACATTACTAAGAATCTATTTTAATATCATCTACTTAGGCAATTGTACATGGTCACTTATTGTCATTTATTATTTACAAACAAGTATTAAATTGGTATTCTAATGTTTGATCAAGTGAGAATCATTCTAGTTTAGAAAACTTAAACAATTTTTTTCATGAACTATTATTTAGATAATGCATATCAAAGGCATTAAGTTGGACAAAATCTGAGTATATGAATTAATAAAATTTAAGTCCATATGAAAGGTTCATATCTACAAGAAAATTTTAATTTTGCATTCATGAAGATTGAATCAATAGTAATCAATTTGAATCAAATATTTCATGAAGATCTAGAGGCACCTAAAAATTAATAAATCAATAGATGACATATTTCCATATTGAATTTTAAAGCTAATTAATTTTATCTTATTACTTAGAATTTTAAGTGTTTACTATTGCATTTAATTGAGATGTTTTAGTCCCTTCATTATCATAT
The DNA here is from genome assembly GCA_027943335.1 of Chamaecyparis obtusa. Taxonomy (NCBI): domain Eukaryota; kingdom Viridiplantae; phylum Streptophyta; class Pinopsida; order Cupressales; family Cupressaceae; genus Chamaecyparis; species Chamaecyparis obtusa. The sequence goes on along the minus strand of BSBK01005284.1, from coordinate 527,311 downwards.
GGTTGTTTTTTAATTAGTTCAAATCATAAGAGTTATATTTATGACACTCTTTCACAATTAAAAATATGAAAAATTTATTCTTAAAAGTATCAACTATTAGTAGTAAACATAACATGAATATAATATTAATATACTTTTATTACAAAAATAAATAATCATGTATCTAAGATTCCTAATGGTGAACACCTTATGAGATTTTTTATGGCTATGGGTTTCCTACCAACCTTCATCAACGTCTTGCATTTTTTAAGCAAAGGACAAATGGTCTCATTCAAATTGAACAACTCCTTTTGGCTCATTTGTCTTGGGGTCATGCTCAACGGTTTTAAAAAAAGGTATCTACACTCCTTGTGATTTTTTCTACAACTACTATATATCCTCACCCTTGAGGATATATGAAAACCTAGTATCAGCTCTCTTGGCCAAATCGAGAGAAATTTAGCATCGCCTTGTCAAATATTCTACTAGACGCAATTCACAAGATTGAATTCATACTCAAACCTCTCTAGAAAGACTGATGTTGATTTCTCAACAACGCTTTTTGAGACTATAAGCCATGTTTAAGGTATTGTTGACTTTCTTTGCACCTTGTTATGGTGCTTTATTTCAATTAGTGACATTTTCAATTGCCTTTGTAAGTTTGGCAATGTCGATTTCACAATATTTCATTTACTACTATTGATCCTAAGCTCTCCCAATTCTCCTCTAGATATATTCTTTTCCAAGGCTTTCATGTGGGCTATCACCTTTGGCATATGGGTATTCCAAACCCTTGTATGTCTTGTTGATAACCTAAGTCTTTCAAGCATCTCTTCTGGTTTCTTCATCATGCTCAACAACTCTAGGGTTGAACTCGTGATTTTTTTGCCCCTTTCAACCAAAATATATTTATGGCACATGACTCTTTTAGGGGATAGACTTCACAATTATTAAAGTATACCCAAATTTGGCATGCTTTTAGGATGGATTTTTATTTTCCTTATGGGAAGATAGGAATGTTGTTATTTTTTTTATCATTGCTATATTGGCAATGTCATTTCACTTTTCACTAAATCTTATTTTTTTTCTAATGTCATGCTTCATAATCAAGTTCAGTCCAACAAGGTGGCTTTGGAATTTTCTATCCTTTAAGAGCTACTATATAATTGGGTTAATGCCCATGTACTATGACCAAGATCACCTAAGATAGTTTTTCTTCTTGTAGCCTTTCTTCACTTGGTTGTTGGCAACAATTGGAGCTTCTAAGATTGACATTCATACTCCCCTAGATCTCAAGAACCTCATTATCACTATGGTAGAAGGAATGATCTAACTCAACATTTCTCTATCTCACCTCCTCTCGTAGGTCCTTCCTTTGGTTCGCCCTTGGGTAGGGCAGGGTCAATGAATGGTGGTGGCCATGGTTAACTATTGACTAGTGTGGTAGTGGTTGGCCAGAGTCCTCAAAATGACTCCCTTGATTTGATTTGGTCATTTATTTGGCATGGAATGAAGAGAGAGGTAGAGAGGAGGGAGAAGATAAGAAAGATGAAGGATGATTTGTCCCTAACATCGCCCTAAACCTTGTTGATGTATATGAAAAAAATGGATGGGTGGGACCCCATTCATAGTGAGGAGGGAAAAGTTGACTTAGAAGGAAAGATCATCTCTACCCTATATGATCTAATGATAGCAAGAAAAAAAATGAGTAGCAAAAGCTAAAGCTAAAATAGTCTCAAAAGTTGATAATAGATCTAAAAATTCAGATAGAAGAGGGCAAGAGGATAAATTTCATGACAACAATGTTAAATGAAAAAGTAAGAACTTTAAATTTAGAAAGAGCACTAAGATTTTGGATGAGATCATATAAAGTCAAAGATGACCACATATCAAGGATAGTAATCATGGATTTGATGAAAACATAGAAAACTAAGGTCGCTAATCATTCCACGAAGACAAACCCCAAGGATATCTATGAGAATGTCTCCCAAACTTCAAGATTTGATCAATCTAAAGTAATTAAGGATAGCAAGCAGGAAGATGATGCCTTCATTCAAGTTCACAAATAGAAGAGATCTAGAAGACAAAATCTAAAAATAAAAACTTAATATACTAAATTAAATAATTCTCTTTCTAGTTATTGTTTCAATTATAATCAATTTGGTCATAAGGCAATCAATCCCTGCAAGAAGGAATAACTTTTTAGGTATAAATATTTTCGCACATTTGTTTGATTAGAATGTTTTTTATATTAAAAAGTAGCAAAATAAGGGTGTTGGCCCTTACAAAGATATACCAAAAAGGTCATTTAAAAAATAGTTAAAAACTGACCATTAATCACACACTAGCAAAACAACTAGTAGCCCAAACCAAGAATGGGTAAACTAATCACCTACAACATGGGGATGAGAATGAGAAACAAAAGGATGATCTTTTCTACACAAGTAGACAACCATCCAGGCAATACTATCACTAGGATCCCCGCCACAAGGGAGAGAAAGTGGGGAAATCCCCTGTGATATTATCAATATAAGGTGCAGAGTGTCGGTAAGGTTGCACATCATCAACCAAAGGTTTGAGTACAGTAAGAGAGGCATACAGAGAAGGGTTCATGCAGCCAAAGGGACCCAAACTAGTACTAAGAGGTGGAGTAGGATCCACTAGATCTGAGGAGGCCAAATAAACAACAAGAGCAGCATCATAAAGAGAGTCATCATTAGCCTATGAAGAATCATTAGAGGAAGAGTCAAAAGTTGAGACATTCAAATGATCATCATTAGCATCCTTCCACCAAGTGCTAGTGCCTTTAAGATATATGAGAACAAATTTCTTCTAGGTGACCAGTAGAGAAGCACTGACAACATTTAAAGGGGATACCTTCATAATCCAATGGTTGGTCAATGGCTAATCCCCAACCATAAGAACCACATACCCAAAAGAAGTGTGGAGATAAAACCCCTTAGCAGAAGGGAAAAGCTCAATATTACAAAAAACTAAGGGTCTCCAAGAATCCATCACCCAAAGTTGAAGATTTGAAAGAGAGGGCCAAGAACCAACAAATCTACAGATCAACCCACAACATTGGTAAAAGTCCACATTATAGACCACATCAAGGCCACAAACTACCACATGGGAAGTCTTGGCACAAGTAAGATGTTGAGATTTCACCCTAAGAAGAGGAGAAACAACCTATTTAAGAATACAAGCAAAAGCTTTGCCCACCAATAGAAAATAGAGGCTTTAGGGGGGACCAAACTTTCATAGTATTAGAAAGCCTAAAATTATGTCTTCTAGAAGAGTGCCTAGGCACCTTCCAATAGAAACCCTTGCACCATAAATAGCACTAGTGCCAAATCCTAAGATAGGGTGTGCGTCAAAACCCAGAGGCCTCAAAAACAATATGACCACATGTATCGTCATAAATTATTAGCACCCAAGTGGTGTAAAATCTCACGCTTATTTAGCATGTACCTTAGTTTGTTTTCATTATAGCTTGCATAATATGACTTCGCAATTACACTTAATCAACACGTAAATTCAAATACGGGTCCTCTATCCCTTCAATTTTGTTTAAAATCAAGGTGATCCCTTATTTCTAAGTGTGCTCCTCTATTTTTCCTCCAATCCAATAATTCATTTCAACTTCTAAACCCTATGTTACCATTTGTGGCCTTGGTGTTCAAACCTGACCCTGAAATTAGTTGTCGATTCTAATCTCACATCCCCTAATTTCTTGGGACCCACAATACTAATTTAGGCCTAAAATGGGTCAAACAGAACATTTGGCATGTTTTGTTTTTGGGTCAAACATTTTGTACCTCGAGTTTTAAGCCCAAATTTAAATTGGATCCCCATCTCAGTGATTTAGCATAGGATTAGGACATATAATCGGCTCTCTCAAGTATAAAAGAAAGCTTCACACTTAATTTTGGCAAGATGAAAGAAATTGCAAGGGTGGGGCCCCAATTTGAAGACATTCCATGAAGTGAGGACTTGTGAATCAAGGCTAAATCAAAATATTATATCAAGTATTCAAGAATTCCAAACATTATCAACATCAAGATGAAGCTACAAAAGGATTATGATGATGACTACGGGATCACTGAATAATGATTGGCTTGCACTCTTCCTCTTACGATTAGGTATGATTTCTTGTTAATTTCGTATCTACATGTTTTTAAGTAAGGTAACAACATGTTTTGAAGGGACCCCGAAACCCTTTAACAAAGATGACATTTAAGATGGAACAACAAAAGCTCCCAAACCGAAACAAACCAGCCAAAACAAAAGGCCAGAAACCCTTACACCAAATAAAGAACACTGCCACAATAAGACATTGAGAAATAGTAGTCCAAAGGAGATAGCATCAAAACACACTATCCATTAGTCCCCTTCTTATGGGATCAAAGGGTCATGTCAAAAGAAGAGGATGATCTCTTTGATTGTTTACCTTTAACTATGATCCAACCTTCTTCAACTCTTGCAACCTCATCCTGCCAGCACAATGAATCCAAGACAGAAGATCCAGCACCTAGCAAAGGTGTTGAACCAGTTAGCGGGACATCCAGCTCAGGGCCAGAATTGGTCCTGACAAGTGGGACAGGATAACTAGAGCCCTCAGCATCCAAAACACCAACAGAGCTGGCAAGAGCAGCAACCACAGAACCACCAGTAGAGATCCTGACATCAACTAGCGAAGTAAGAATAGGTCCAAGATCAGCAGGATGATCAGAACTAGCAGCATCAGCGAGCCCAATAGGATCATCAAGAGGCAAAACCGGGCATGATCTTTCTACCTCCACAAGAGGCACTTGAGATCCCAAAACAGGAGCAATCTCCTTCAAATGTTGAGAAGATTTTTTCAATACAATATAATGTTGGATTGAAGCACCCTTCCACCAAGTATGAGAGGATTTCTTCTTTTTAAAATCAGTACCAAAATGAGCAGCAATATGACCAATCTTAAGACATTTTCTGCACCTAAAGGAATATCCTCGTAGTCCAACTGTTGGGTCCAAGATCCCATAGATTATTCAATTTTAATTTCAGCTGGAAGAGACCCAATGTAGTATCAATATCTACCAAAATGTGGGCAAGGGTAGAGTCACGATCCAATGTCAAGAACTCCCCCAAATCCTCCCCCACTTCCTCAAGGATAGAATCGTGCCAAAGATGAAGGGGGAGATTAGGGAGCTTAACCTAAATAGGGATCTTACTGAAGACTTCAGAGGAAGGATTGAAATCGGGGTGCCAGAGTTTAACCATAAGCATAAATTTGTCCTCCTCCCAACTGAAGAAATCCTCACACAAGATCTTAGATCTATCCTTAGCTCTACATATTTTTGATTTAGATGTTTGTGATTTAGATCTTTATTCATTAAATGCCTTCAATTACATTTAGATTGTATCTTTATATAGGGTTTACTCTATCACACTAGGGTAGATCTTAACATTGCATTTATGCACTTTAGCTCATAGCAATTTAGACATACTCTAGATTCACGAGCACTACACACATTATCTCTTTATAATGGCTATCCATGGAGATAAGAATCACAAAAATAGGGGATTGACCAAAATAGAAAACACAAACAAAACAATTCTTTCATTTGTATGTATCATCAAGTTCCTAGCCATAAGAAAAATGAATGTTATGATTTGAAGTGTAAAATTCAAGAATTCATTGATTGTGGTATGATTCAAATGACATGTAATAATGAATGACACTTTTTTCATGATCATTCTAAATCACATCTAAGTTCTTGTTATGTTTCTCCTCACTATGTGACATTGCTAGCCTATCCTTTAGGGGCTCATTGTCATTTATGGTGGTCTAATTTTAGGTGAAATCATATTTTGTGAGCAACATAATAGTCTTCCTTATTCCTTGTCTCTGCATTTGGGAGGAAAGGCTACTATTTCATTCTCATACCCCAAGGACCTATTTCCTCCCCTTATTGACGAGTTTCTTTTATAATATGATGTCCTTTCTTGCATGGATTTTTTTGTTTACATAAGGATCTTCTCTTTTTCAATAGATTTACATCCTGAGTTTACAACATTTAATTTGCTTGAAAGTGTGTGTCTATTATAAATGACCTTTCACTTGGGATGCTTAATGTGTTGTCCCTTGTCAAATTTTATGTTACCTAGCAATAGGGAAGGTGTGTATACTTGATCATCCTTCCTCATTTTCTCTTCCTTTCCAAAAAAATCCAATATCCCTTTGTTCACTTGTTTCTTTTATAATATGATGTCCTTTCTTACGTGGATTTGTAGCTTTATATAAGGATCTTCTATTTTTCAGGATATTTACATCTCGAATTACAACCTTATGCTTGTTATAAAGCATATGTCTATAATAAAGGATCTATCACTTAGGGTATATAATAGGTTATTTTTTCCCTTTCCTTCACCCTTGGGGAGAAAAGTTTCATTTCTTAGTCTCATGTTCCTTTCTAAGGATGCACTTTCTCTTGGATATACATAATGGTATTTTTTTGTCACATGATATTCCTTCTTGTATGGAGATTGTTCATTTATGTAAGGATCTTATCTTTTTCAAGAGATTTACATCATGAGTTACAATATTTTCCTTGTTTTCAAAGCGCATGTCTATCCTAAACAAATACCCCTACTTGGGGGCTTAGATTGTGTTATCCTTAATCAAGAATATCTTTTTTACCAGCAATAGTGAGCTAAAAGGGTGCATTCTTGTTCTCTTCCCCTCTTTGTCTTGGAGATGTTGTCTTTGTTCAAGAACTCCTCTTGAAGGTAGATATATCTTCCTTTCAAGGGTCTCCTCCCACTTGTGGATATTCTTTCACGATTATCTATTCCTTGGTTAATAATGGTTTTCACTCTTTGCTAGGGTTATAGCATATATTTTTGTTTTAAGGATATCTCCTTATTGTTAGAAGTAGGTATCCTTGCTCTATTTTCTTTACGATGCTACCATAGTCCTATATCGCCATCATAAGGAGGGTAGCATATATGTGGCCTCCTTGTACATTATGCAAACTTATTGATCCCTAAGGAGACAAATTTTTTCTTAGGATTGATCGTTCGTACTGATCCCTAAGGAGACAATGATTTCCTTAGGACTGATGGTTCTTATTGATCCCTAAGGAGACAATGTTTTTCTTAAGACTGGTCATGTTTTTTTATCTCTAGGGAGACAATGTGTTCCTTAAGATCAATCATTTTTATGGATCCATATAGAGTTAATGCTTTCCATAAGACAGGTCCCATAAGCCACCCCTATGCACAAAACTTTTTAAGCCACCTCTAAGCACATTTTTTTGAGCTGCCTTGTGCATAAACTTTTCAAGGTAGAATTGACTAGCATAATGCAACTTTATAGACCATCAATTATCTTTTCCCTTTTTCTTTGAAATGAGTGGAACTAGCATAACACATCTTGCTAGCCTTTCTACTCTTCTCCTTTCCTTGTTTTTCCATGAATCAACCATCATAACACAACTTGTTATCCTATTGAATTCATGGTCTCTCTCTTCTTAACATGATCTCATAGCGTTGTTAGTGGGTTAGATCATGTATTGTGTTTGGTCCTTTGTATATGCTTCACTTAATCATTCATATCATGAGATAGCGAACTCTAATTCTCACATCATTTGTTACACTAAGATCGTGATTTAGTTCCCTATCAATCCAAATGCTTTATAGAATGTTTCGAGTTCATCTTGACACCTATTGATAGCATTTGTCAATCAACTTATGTTCACAATTCATTGTGATAAACATGATACCATGTTTCACCTTCCTCATTAGCAAACCTCAGAATAGGGGGGCATATAGCTATCTGTGGATTTCATCATTCTCTTAGTGATCCTTAGGTGGTTTAAGGTTTTCAACTAACAAAGTGATTTTGCAAAATGTGGTTCCTAACATTTTAGTATTGCTTGTTGGGAGCTTCTGTTTGACAACTTTGGAATTTCCCCAATTCTTGTACTTTAGCTTGCATATGCACGTGGTACCATATACCGCTAAAGTGAAGGTTAATTGTAGCGTCATAAATTGTAAGCACCTAAGTGGTGTACAATTTCATGATTGTTTAGCACCTACCTTAGTGTGTTTTCATTATAGCTTACATAATAGGACTTCATAATTACACTTAATGAACACCTAAATTCAAATATGGGTCCTCTATCCTTTCAAACTTGTTTAAAATTGACGTAATCCCATATTTCTAAGTGTGCTCCTATATTTTTCCTCCAATCCACTAATTCATTTCATCTTCTAAGCCCTATGTTACCATTTGCAGCCTTGTTGTTTAATCCCGACCTTGAAACTAGTTATTGGTTCTAATCTTGCATCTCTTGATTTCCCAGCACCCACAATCCTGATTTGGGCCTAAAATGGGTAAAACATAACATTTGAAACATTCTTTTCTCAGGTATAGATTGTTTCAAACATTTTATTCCCCGAGTTTTGAGCCCAAATTTAAATTGGGTCCCCATCTCAGTGATTTAGTAGAGGATTAGGATTTACAGTCAGCTCTCTCAATTTGGTATAAAGGCAAGCTTCACACTTTATTTTAGCAATATGAAAGCAATTGTAAGTTTGGGGCCCCAATTTCAAGACATCACATGAAATGAGGACTTGCAAGTCAAGGCTACATCAATCTTCTATCAAGCATTCAAGCATTCCAAATATTCTCGACATCAAGATGAAGCTACAAAAGGATTATGATGATGATTACGAGATCATTAACTGATGATTGGCTTGTACTCTTCCTCTTAGGATTGCGAATGGTTTCTTGTTATCTTCAAATCTACATGTTTGTGTTTCATATCTATATTTGTTACATGCTTTCAATCACACATCAATTGCATCTTCATATAGGGTTTACTCTATCACACTAGGGTCGATCTTAAATGCAATTGCATTTATGCACTTTAGACATACTCTAGATTCATGAGCACTACACACTATCTCTTTTATATTGATTATCTGTGGAGGTGAGAATCACCAAAATGGGTGGTTGACCAAGGAAAACCTCTATATAGCCACCCACACACAATTATCATATTTGCAGGTGTAGAAGACTCCAAAGTCAATTGTCAGAATTTTTGATGCAGGAGCATCCTGGGTGTAAGAGCAATCTTGCATCACCCAAAAATATTTCTATTTTTTGTTTTCAATAAGGGCTATTTTGTGCAGAGCTGCTATTTATGGAAAGTTACTATTTTTGGTAATTTTTGTATGTGCTCAGAATGATCTGATTTCTTTCTTGGAGGTTCATTTTGGTCATATAAGTCTGCCAGTAAAGTTTCATTGCCAGATCAAGTGTATATTGGAAGATATTGAAGATTTTCGGTATTGGCAGCAGGGTACAGAAACTTTGAACTCAGTTTTGAAGGCTTTAGAGGCCCCGGATGAGGTCAAATTTTGGACTGAATGAAGCTTGCTTCATTCAGGCGTTGTAGAGCTCCTCGCGCCCTTTCCGAAATGGGGTTACAATAGTCAATCGGGTCAACTGGTGATGACTTATGGTCTTCGGAAGTTGGGTCACCTGAAATGGCGGAAAATGATTTTTCTTCAAAATTTCTGTTCGGGTTTCAAAGGTTATCTTGAGCCGACTATGATGTAATGAAATGTAAAATAAAAATAATTCTAAGTTTGGTCGGCCTTATTGGCTAAAATTCTGGAACCTTCCCAGGCGGTGGAAAATTGCCTATATAAGGAAGGCTGTATTATTGTCTTAGGCAGTTTAGAATAATTCTGGGTAGTAGATCTGGGTATTGATTCGAGGCTTTGTCCTACAGAATATTGTAAGGGAATGCCCATGTGGCTTTGCATATTGTAATTTTGAAAGTTGTAATTCCACATTTGTGGAGATAATAAGAAGCCAATTTTCTGTTCTTGCATATTGTTGTTGTTTCTCTATATCTGTTATGTGTTTGTGGTATTAAGGGGAGCACCCTTCATTAAGTGGTATCAGAGCAGGAGTTCTTGAGTGTGTAAACAGATCGCCGACTGTGAGGCAGTTTGCACCAGGACCGCGGCTAGGGTTTCAGCGCGCATCGCAAAAATGCCTCCACGAAGGGAACGTGGCGGAAGAGCTGGTGTCGTAACACCCGAAGTTAGAGAGCTGCAGAGACAAGTGCGAGCATTGCAAGAAGAGATTCGCAGAGGAATGAATCTTAATGTCAGAGATGAAAGCGAGGATGAAGCCGAAGAAGAATATCAAGCAGGAGAAGTTGAAATTGTGAACCAGGAGGAAGAAAGACTTTTTCGGGCAATTTCCAAGATTGGGAAAAGACCTAAGATTGAGGTTCCTACATTTTCTAGAAATCTTAACCCAGAGGAATTGATCGACTGGATCAATGAATGTGAGGAATATTTTGAGTACGAAGATGTTGAGGATCCTGATAGGGTCAAATTTGCGAAGGCCAGACTGAAAGGTCATGCGAAGATCTGGTGGCAAGAAATTCAATTGGAGCGAAATAGAAGAGGGAAAGATAAAATCGCAAGATGGGATCGGATGGTGGATAAATTGAAGCGATAGTTCATTCCTGTTGATTATGAGCTTGACCTACTGAAGAAAATGCAGAGTTTGAAGCAAGCAGGAAGATCTGTTCAGGAGTATACAGAGGAGTTCTATCGACTTCTCATCAGAACAGGCCATGCAGAAGCTGATAAGGAGAAAGTTGCCCGATACCTTAATGGGTTAAGGCCAAGCATTCAGGAGGAGCTGAATCTGGTTCGAATGAACAGTATTGAAGAGGCATACCAGTTTGCCCTAAAAGTAGAGGAAAAGCTGAACAAGAAGTTTGAGAGTAGACAAAACGGAAGAGGTCGTGGTGGACGATCTGGTGGACGGTCATATGGTGGCCGAAATGAAGATCTGAAAAAGAAGGATGAGGCCAGTAGCAGTCAGAATCAGCGTGGAAATAATTCCAATCGCTTCCAGGATCAGAATAATAGAGATCAGAGAGGAAGAGGAAGAGGACAAGGATCTGGAAGAGGAGGCTTCCGTGGAACATGTTTTCACTGTGGAGAAGAAGGTCATAGGGCATTTGAATGTCCTCAGCGCCAAGGCAGAACAGACAGGAGAAATGAAGGCCAGGCCAGAGTTGCACATGTAGATGAAGATGCCAGATCATCAAATTCTGAAGATGCTGAAAGAGGAGAAACGTTGATTAACAGAAGAGTCCTGTTGAGTGGTGAGAATGAACCTGAGCAAAGGAGGAGCCTGTTTCGCACCAGGTGCAAGTGTGAAGGTAAATGTTGTGATGTGATTATTGATAGTGGAAGCACTGACAATTTGGTGTCAGAAGAGATGGTGACAAAGTTGAAACTCAAGAGACAGAAACACCCACATCCATATCGGATTGCCTGGGTACAGGATGACCACAAGGTCATGGTCAATGAACAATGCCTAGTGAAGTTCAAGATCGGCGGGTACCAAGATGAGGTACTATGTGATATCATCTCTATGGATGCATGTCATATGTTATTGGGTAGACCGTGGCAGTTTGACAGATGTGCTGTACACGATGGTCGTGCGAATACCTATTCCCTGACAAAGGATGGAGTGCGACATAAGCTAAAGCCATTGAAGGAGACCGAAGAAAAGGTATGTGGTAATGCAAGAATAACATTTGTTGATGGAAGGAAATTCCTAGATGGTATGAGGCATGAGCATGTATGTTTTGCTTTAATTCCAAAAGCTGGTAAAAAGGAAGTAGAAGATGTTCCTGTAGAAGTTGCAGATTTGTTGAATGAGTTTCAGGATATTGTATCCGATAACGTGCCTGATGGATTACCACCAGTCAGGAAGATCAGTCATCAGATGGACTTGATCCCAGGAGCGAGTTTGCCGAATAAGGCAGCACACAGAATGACACCTGCAGAAAGTGAGGAGTTGAACAGACAAGTGCATGAACTGTTACAGAAAGGATTGATTCGAGAGAGTCTGAGTCCCTGTGCTGTACCAGCGGTATTAGCACCAAAGAAGAATGGAGAATGGAGGATGTGTACAGATTCTAGGGCAATAAACAAGATCACAATCAAGTACAGGTTTCCATTGCCACGAATGGATGATATTATGGACTGTTTGAGTGGAGCTGTGTATTTCTCAAAAATAGATCTGAAGAGTGGATATCATCAGATTCGGATCAGAGAAGGAGATGAGTGGAAGACTGCCTTCAAGACAAAGGAAGGATTGTATGAGTGGTTAGTCATGCCTTTTGGGCTAACCAATGCACCGAGCACTTTCATGCGGCTCATGAACGAGGTTCTGAAAGAATTTCTAGGTAAGTTTGTCATTATTTACCTAGATGATATTTTGATCTTTAGTAAGACATTGGAGGAGCATGTGATGCATATTCGTATGGTATTTGAGAAGCTGAGAGAAGAGAAATTGTTGATTAATTTGAAGAAGTGCAGTTTTGTGAAGAAAGAGTTAGTGTATTTGGGATTTGTAGTTTCAGCAGAAGGTCTAAAAATGGACCCAGAAAAGGTACAGGCTATCGTTGAATGGCCTACTCCAAGGAGTGCTACTGAGGTAAGATCTTTTCATGGTCTAGCTAGCTTTTACAGAAAGTTTATCAGAAATTTTAGCAGTATTTGTGGACCCTTGACTGAAACAATGAGAGGGGATAGAAAAGAATTTAAGTGGACTAATGGGGCAGAAAAGAGTTTTCAATTGTTGAAACAAAAAGTTACAGAACAACCTGTTTTAGCACTTCCAGATTTTAATAAGGTGTTTAAAGTAGATTGTGATGCTAGTGGTACTGCAATAGGAGCTGTTATGAGCCAAGAAGGTAAACCTATTGCTTATTTCAGTGAGAAGTTGAATGATGCCAAGAGAAAATATTCTGTTTATGATCAGGAATTTTATGCTATAGTTCAAGCATTAAAGAAGTGGAGACACTATTTGCTTCCTAACGAGTTTGTTTTGTATACCGATCATCAAGCTTTGCAATATTTGAATAGTCAAGGAAAATTGAATCAAAGGCATTTGAAATGGGTTGAGTTTTTGCAGAGTTATACATTTGTTTTGAAACACAGAAGTGGAAAGTCTAATAAGGTTGCAGATGCTCTTAGCAGAAGGCAACTATTGCTGACAGAGATGCAGATTGAGGTGGTTGGGTTCAAGGAACTCAGGAATTTGTATCCAGAGGATCCTGATTTTGGTGAAGCTTGGAAAGCTTGTACAGAACCTGTTACTCTAGACAGGACGAAATGGTTGGATTTTATCATCCAAGATGATATGCTATTCAGAGGGAGTCAGTTGTGCATTCTACGAAGTTCTATGAGGGAGAATCTCATCAAGGAGAAGCATAGTGGAGGATTGGCTGGACATTTTGGTCGTGATAAAACCCTTGCTTTGGTTGGTGAGAATTATTATTGGCCACAATTGCAGCAAGATGTGAAGAAGTTTGTACAGAGTTGCAGAGTATGTCAGATGGCGAAAGGAGTGAAGCAGAATACAGGGTTGTATCAGCCATTACCTGTACCAGAGAAGCCTTGGGAGGATATCAGCATGGACTTTGTTCTTGGTTTACCGAGGACACAGCGGGGACACGATTCAATTTTTGTGGTGGTTGACAGATTTTCAAAGATGGCACATTTCATTCCCTGCAAGAAGACTAATGATGCTGTTCATGTAGCAGAATTGTTTTTCAGAGAAGTAGTGAGACTTCATGGTTTGCCAAAGACCATAGTTTCAGATCGGGACACTAAGTTTGTTGGATATTTCTGGCGTACATTGTGGAAGACGTTGAAGACAGATTTGAAGTTCAGTTCATCACATCATCCACAGACTGATGGACAGACAGAGGTAGTGAATAGAAGTTTGAGAAATTTGCTGAGATGTTTGGTTGGAGATAAGCCAACAGGATGGGATTTGATTTTACCACAGGCAGAATTTGCATACAATAATTTTGTCAACAGGAGCACTGGTAAATCACCATTCCAGATTGTATATGGAAGTAGTCCAAGAAATGCATCTGAATTGAGAAAGATAGATAAAGGAGAAATAAGTAGTGCTGAAGCTGAGGATTTTGCAGAACACTTGAAGAACATCCATGAGGAGGTAAGGAAGCATATTACCAAGATGAATGCACAGTATAAGGCTGAGGCAGATGAGAAAAGGAAGTATAAAGAATTTCAGGTTGGTGATGAAGTCATGGTTCATTTGCGGAAGGAGCGGTTTCCAGTTGGTACATATAACAAGCTGAAAATGAAGAAGTTTGGACCATGTAAGATACTGAAGAAGCATGATTCAGGAAATGCATATGAGGTAGAATTGCCTAGTGAGCTGAATATTTCACCAGTGTTTAACATTTCAGATCTGACAGAGTATCATGAAGGAGGTGTTGAAGATGAGATCACAGCAGCACAGTGGAGTATTCCAGCAACTAGTTCAGACACTAAGGAGATCAAAGATATACTGGACAGTCGTGTTGGCAGAAGCACAAGGAACAGGACATATGAAGAATATTTGGTCAAATGGAAAGGACGACCTGTTGAAGATTCATCATGGATAACAAAGGAGGAGGTTAACCGTCTTGGTTTTCCTCTGCACGCCTGAGTCGTGACAGGGTCACTTCTCAAATTATCCCGGGTGTCTGATGCAGGAGCATCCTGGGTGTAAAAGCAATCTTGCATCACCCAAAAATATTTCTATTTTTTGTTTTCAATAAGGGCTATTTTGTGCAGAGCTGCTATTTATGGAAAGTTACTATTTTTGGTAATTTTTGTATGTGCTCAGAATGATCTGATTGCTTTCTTGGAGGTTCATTTTGGTCATATAAGTCTGCCAGTAAAGTTTCATTGCCAGATCAAGTGTATATTGGAAGATATTGAAGATTTTCGGTATTGGCAGCAGGGTACAAAAACTTCGAACTCAGTTTTGAAAGCTTTAGAGGCCCCGGATGAGGTCGAATTTTGGGCTGAATGAAGCTTGCTTGATTCAGGCGTTGTACAGCTCCTCGCGCCCTTTCTGAAATGGGGTTACAATAGTCAATCGGGTCAACTGGTGATGACTTATGGTCTTCGGAAGTTGGGTCACCTGAAATGGCGGAAAATGATTTTTCTTCAAAATTTATGTTCGGGTTTCAAAGGTTATCTTGAGCCGACTATGATGTAATGAAATGTAAAATAAAAATAATTCTAAGTTTGGTCGGCCTTATTGGCTAAAATTCTGGAACCTTCCCAGGCGGTGGAAAATTGCCTATATAAGGAAGGCTGTATTATTGTCTTAGGCAGTTTAGAATAATTCTGGGTAGTAGATCTGGGTATTGATTCGAGGCTTTGTCCTACAGAATATTGTAAGGGAATGCCCATGTGGCTTTGCATATTGTAATTCTGAAAGTTGTAATTCCACATTTGTGGAGATAATAAGAAGCCAATTTTCTGTTCTTGCATATTGTTGTTGTTTCTCTATATCTGTTATGTGTTTGTGGTATTAAGGGGAGCACCCTTCATTAAGTGGTATCAGAGCAAGAGTTCTTGAGTGTGTAAACAGATCGCCGACTGTGAGGCAGTTTGCACCAGGACCGCGGCTAGGGTTTCAGCGCGCATCGCAAAAATGCCTCCACGAAGGGAACGTGGCGGAAGAGCTGGTGTCGTAACACCCGAAGTTAGAGAGCTGCAGAGACAAGTGCGAGCATTGCAAGAAGAGATTCGCAGAGGAATGAATCTTAATGTCAGAGATGAAAGCGAGGATGAAGCCGAAGAAGAATATCAAGCAGGAGAAGTTGAAATTGTGAACCAGGAGGAAGAAAGACTTTTTCGGGCAATTTCCAAGATTGGGAAAAGACCTAAGATTGAGGTTCCTACATTTTCTAGAAATCTTAACCCAGAGGAATTGATCGACTGGATCAATGAATGTGAGGAATATTTTGAGTACGAAGATGTTGAGGATCCTGATAGGGTCAAATTTGCGAAGGCCAGACTGAAAGGTCATGCGAAGATCTGGTGGCAAGAAATTCAATTGGAGCGAAATAGAAGAGGGAAAGATAAAATCGCAAGATGGGATCGGATGGTGGATAAATTGAAGCGACAGTTCATTCCTGTTGATTATGAGCTTGACCTACTGAAGAAAATGCAGAGTTTGAAGCAAGCAGGAAGATCTGTTCAGGAGTATACAGAGGAGTTCTATCGACTTCTCATCAGAACAGGCCATGCAGAAGCTGATAAGGAGAAAGTTGCCCGATACCTTAATGGGTTAAGGCCAAGCATTCAGGAGGAGCTGAATCTGGTTCGAATGAACAGTATTGAAGAGGCATACCAGTTTGCCCTAAAAGTAGAGGAAAAGCTGAACAAGAAGTTTGAGAGTAGACAAAACGGAAGAGGTCGTGGTGGACGATCTGGTGGACGGTCATATGGTGGCCGAAATGAAGATCTGAAAAAGAAGGATGAGGCCAGTAGCAGTCAGAATCAGCGTGGAAATAATTCCAATCGCTTCCAGGATCAGAATAATAGAGATCAGAGAGGAAGAGGAAGAGGACAAGGATCTGGAAGAGGAGGCTTCCGTGGAACATGTTTTCACTGTGGAGAAGAAGGTCATAGGGCATTTGAATGTCCTCAGCGCCAAGGCAGAACAGACAGGAGAAATGAAGGCCAGGCCAGAGTTGCACATGTAGATGAAGATGCCAGATCATCAAATTCTGAAGATGCTGAAAGAGGAGAAACGTTGATTAACAGAAGAGTCCTGTTGAGTGGTGAGAATGAACCTGAGCAAAGGAGGAGCCTGTTTCGCACCAGGTGCAAGTGTGAAGGTAAATGTTGTGATGTGATTATTGATAGTGGAAGCACTGACAATTTGGTGTCAGAAGAGATGGTGACAAAGTTGAAACTCAAGAGACAGAAACACCCACATCCATATCGGATTGCCTGGGTACAGGATGACCACAAGGTCATGGTCAATGAACAATGCCTAGTGAAGTTCAAGATCGGCGGGTACCAAGATGAGGTACTATGTGATATCATCTCTATGGATGCATGTCATATGTTATTGGGTAGACCGTGGCAGTTTGACAGATGTGCTGTACACGATGGTCGTGCGAATACCTATTCCCTGACAAAGGATGGAGTGCGACATAAGCTAAAGCCATTGAAGGAGACCGAAGAAAAGGTATGTGGTAATGCAAGAATAACATTTGTTGATGGAAGGAAATTCCTAGATGGTATGAGGCATGAGCATGTATGTTTTGCTTTAATTCCAAAAGCTGGTAAAAAGGAAGTAGAAGATGTTCCTGTAGAAGTTGCAGATTTGTTGAATGAGTTTCAGGATATTGTATCCAATAACGTGCCTGATGGATTACCACCAGTCAGGAAGATCAGTCATCAGATGGACTTGATCCCAGGAGCGAGTTTGCCGAATAAGGCAGCACACAGAATGACACCTGCAGAAAGTGAGGAGTTGAACAGACAAGTGCATGAACTGTTACAGAAAGGATTGATTCGAGAGAGTCTGAGTCCCTGTGCTGTACCAGCGGTATTAGCACCAAAGAAGAATGGAGAATGGAGGATGTGTACAGATTCTAGGGCAATAAACAAGATCACAATCAAGTACAGGTTTCCATTGCCACGAATGGATGATATTATGGACTGTTTGAGTGGAGCTGTGTATTTCTCAAAGATAGATCTGAAGAGTGGATATCATCAGATTCGGATCAGAGAAGGAGATGAGTGGAAGACTGCCTTCAAGACAAAGGAAGGATTGTATGAGTGGTTAGTCATGCCTTTTGGGCTAACCAATGCACCGAGCACTTTCATGCGGCTCATGAACGAGGTTCTGAAAGAATTTCTAGGTAAGTTTGTCATTATTTACCTAGATGATATTTTGATCTTTAGTAAGACATTGGAGGAGCATGTGATGCATATTCGTATGGTATTTGAGAAGCTGAGAGAAGAGAAATTGTTGATTAATTTGAAGAAGTGCAGTTTTGTGAAGAAAGAGTTAGTGTATTTGGGATTTGTAGTTTCAGCAGAAGGTCTAAAAATGGACCCAGAGAAGGTACAGGCTATCCTTGAATGGCCTACTCCAAGGAGTGCTACTGAGGTAAGATCTTTTCATGGTCTAGCTAGCTTTTACAGAAAGTTTATCAGAAATTTTAGCAGTATTTGTGGACCCTTGACTGAAACAATGAGAGGGGATAGAAAAGAATTTAAGTGGACTAATGGAGCAGAAAAGAGTTTTCAATTGTTGAAACAAAAAGTTACAGAACAACCTGTTTTAGCACTTCCAGATTTTAATAAGGTGTTTCAAGTAGATTGTGATGCTAGTGGTACTGCAATAGGAGCTGTTATGAGCCAAGAAGGTAAACCTATTGCTTATTTCAGTGAGAAGTTGAATGATGCCAAGAGAAAATATTCTGTTTATGATCAAGAATTTTATGCTATAGTTCAAGCATTAAAGAAGTGGAGACACTATTTGCTTCCTAACGAGTTTGTTTTGTATACCGATCATCAAGCTTTGCAATATTTGAATAGTCAAGGAAAATTGAATCAAAGGCATTTGAAATGGGTTGAGTTTTTGCAGAGTTATACATTTGTTTTGAAACACAGAAGTGGAAAGTCTAATAGGGTTGCAGATGCTCTTAGCAGAAGGCAACTATTGCTGACAGAGATGCAGATTGAGGTGGTTGGGTTCAAGGAACTCACGAATTTGTATCCAGAGGATCCTGATTTTGGTGAAGCTTGGAAAGCTTGTACAGAACCTGTTACTCTAGACAGGACGAAATGGTTGGATTTTATCATCCAAGATGATATGCTATTCAGAGGGAGTCAGTTGTGCATTCCACGAAGTTCTATGAGGGAGAATCTCATCAAGGAGAAGCATAGTGGAGGATTGGCTGGACATTTTGGTCGTGATAAAACCCTTGCTTTGGTTGGTGAGAATTATTATTGGCCACAATTGCAGCAAGATGTGAAGAAGTTTGTACAGAGTTGCAGAGTATGTCAGATGGCGAAAGGAGTGAAGCAGAATACAGGGTTGTATCAGCCATTACCTGTACCAGAGAAGCCTTGGGAGGATATCAGCATGGACTTTGTTCTTGGTTTACCGAGGACACGGCGGGGACACGATTCAATTTTTGTGGTGGTTGACAGATTTTCAAAGATGGCACATTTCATTCCCTGCAAGAAAACTAATGATGCTGTTCATGTAGCAGAATTGTTTTTCAGAGAAGTAGTGAGACTTCATGGTTTGCCAAAGACCATAGTTTCAGATCGGGACACTAAGTTTGTTGGATATTTCTGGCGTACATTGTGGAAGACGTTGAAGACAGATTTGAAGTTCAGTTCATCACATCATCCACAGATTGATGGACAGACAGAGGTAGTGAATAGAAGTTTGGGAAATTTGCTGAGATGTTTGGTTGGAGATAAGCCAACAGGATGGGATTTGATTTTACCACAGGCGGAATTTGCATACAATAATTCTGTCAACAGGAGCACTGGTAAATCACCATTCCAGATTGTATATGGAAGTAGTCCAAGAAATGCATCTGAATTGAGAAAGATAGATAAAGGAGAAATAAGTAGTGCTGAAGCTGAGGATTTTGCAGAACACTTGAAGAACATCCATGAGGAGGTAAGGAAGCATATTACCAAGATGAATGCACAGTATAAGGCTGAGGCAGATGAGAAAAGGAGGTATAAAGAATTTCAGGTTGGTGATGAAGTCATGGTTCATTTGCGGAAGGAGCGGTTTCCAGTTGGTACATATAACAAGCTGAAAATGAAGAAGTTTGGACCATGTAGGATACTGAAGAAGCATGATTCAGGAAATGCATATGAGGTAGAATTGCCTAGTGAGCTGAATATTTCACCAGTGTTTAACATTTCAGATCTGACAGAGTATCATGAAGGAGGTGTTGAAGATGAGATCACAGCAGCACAGTGGAGTATTCCAGCAACTAGTTCAGACACTAAGGAGATCGAAGATATACTGGACAGTCGTGTTGGCAGAAGCACAAGGAACAGGACATATGAAGAATATTTGGTCAAATGGAAAGGACGACCTGTTGAAGATTCATCATGGATAACAAAGGAGGAGGTTAACCGTCTTGGTTTTCCTCTCCACGCCTGAGTCGTGACAGGGTCACTTCTCAAATTACCCCGGGTGTCTGATGCAGGAGCATCCTGGGTGTAAGAGCAATCTTGCATCACCCAAAAATATTTCTATTTTTTGTTTTCAATAAGGGCTATTTTGTGCAGAGCTGCTATTTATGGAAAGTTACTATTTTTGGTAATTTTTGTATGTGCTCAGAATGATCTGATTGCTTTCTTGGAGGTTCATTTTGGTCATATAAGTCTGCCAGTAAAGTTTCATTGCCAGATCAAGTGTATATTGGAAGATATTGAAGATTTTCGGTATTGGCAGCAGGGTACAGAAACTTCGAACTCAGTTTTGAAGGCTTTAGAGGCCCCGGATGAGGTCGAATTTTGGGCTGAATGAAGCTTGCTTGATTCAGGTGTTGTAAAGCTCCTCGCGCCCTTTCCGAAATGGGGTTACAATAGTCAATCGGGTCAACTCGTGATGACTTATGGTCTTCGGAAGTTGGGTCACCTGAAATGGCGGAAAATGATTTTTCTTCAAAATTTATGTTCGGGTTTCAAAGGTTATCTTGAGCCGACTATGATGTAATGAAATGTAAAATAAAAATAATTCTAAGTTTGGTCGGCCTTATTGGCTAAAATTCTGGAACCTTCCCAGGCGGTGGAAAATTGCCTATATAAGGAAGGCTGTATTATTGTCTTAGGCAGTTTAGAATAATTCTGGGTAGTAGATCTGGGTATTGATTCGAGGCTTTGTCCTACAGAATATTGTAAGGGAATGCCCATGTGGCTTTGCATATTGTAATTCTGAAAGTTGTAATTCCACATTTGTGGAGATAATAAGAAGCCAATTTTCTGTTCTTGCATATTGTTGTTGTTTCTCTATATCTGTTATGTGTTTGTGGTATTAAGGGGAGCACCCTTCATTAAGTGGTATCAGAGCAGGAGTTCTTGAGTGTGTAAACAGATCGCCGACTGTGAGGCAGTTTGCACCAGGACCGCGGCTAGGGTTTCAGCGCGCATCGCAAAAATGCCTCCACGAAGGGAACGTGGCGGAAGAGCTGGTGTCGTAACACCCGAAGTTAGAGAGCTGCAGAGACAAGTGCGAGCATTGCAAGAAGAGATTCGCAGAGGAATGAATCTTAATGTCAGAGATGAAAGCGAAGATGAAGCCGAAGAAGAATATCAAGCAGGAGAAGTTGAAATTGTGAACCAGGAGGAAGAAAGACTTTTTCGGGCAATTTCCAAGATTGGGAAAAGACCTAAGATTGAGGTTCCTACATTTTCTAGAAATCTTAACCCAGAGGAATTGATCGACTGGATCAATGAATGTGAGGAATATTTTGAGTACGAAGATGTTGAGGATCCTGATAGGGTCAAATTTGCGAAGGCCAGACTGAAAGGTCATGCGAAGATCTGGTGGCAAGAAATTCAATTGGAGCGAAATAGAAGAGGGAAAGATAAAATCGCAAGATGGGATCGGATGGTGGATAAATTGAAGCGACAGTTCATTCCTGTTGATTATGAGCTTGACCTACTGAAGAAAATGCAGAGTTTGAAGCAAGCAGGAAGATCTGTTCAGGAGTATACAGAGGAGTTCTATCGACTTCTCATCAGAACAGGCCATGCAGAAGCTGATAAGGAGAAAGTTGCCCGATACCTTAATGGGTTAAGGCCAAGCATTCAGGAGGAGCTGAATCTGGTTCGAATGAACAGTATTGAAGAGGCATACCAGTTTGCCCTAAAAGTAGAGGAAAAGCTGAACAAGAAGTTTGAAAGTAGACAAAACGGAAGAGGTCGTGGTGGACGATCTGGTGGACGGTCATATGGTGGCCGAAATGAAGATCTGAAAAAGAAGGATGAGGCCAGTAGCAGTCAGAATCAGCGTGGAAATAATTTCAATCGCTTCCAGGATCAGAATAATAGAGATCAGAGAGGAAGAGGAAGAGGACAAGGATCTGGAAGAGGAGGCTTCCGTGGAACATGTTTTCACTGTGGAGAAGAAGGTCATAGGGCATTTGAATGTCCTCAGCGCCAAGGCAGAACAGACAGGAGAAATGAAGGCCAGGCCAGAGTTGCACATGTAGATGAAGATGCCAGATCATCAAATTCTGAAGATGCTGAAAGAGGAGAAACGTTGATTAACAGAAGAGTCCTGTTGAGTGGTGAGAATGAACCTGAGCAAAGGAGGAGCCTGTTTCGCACCAGGTGCAAGTGTGAAGGTAAATGTTGTGATGTGATTATTGATAGTGGAAGCACTGACAATTTGGTGTCAGAAGAGATGGTGACAAAGTTGAAACTCAAGAGACAGAAACACCCACATCCATATCGGATTGCCTGGGTACAGGATGACCACAAGGTCATGGTCAATGAACAATGCCTAGTGAAGTTCAAGATCGGCGGGTACCAAGATGAGGTACTATGTGATATCATCTCTATGGATGCATGTCATATGTTATTGGGTAGACCGTGGCAGTTTGACAGATGTGCTGTACACGATGGTCGTGCGAATACCTATTCCCTGACAAAGGATGGAGTGCGACATAAGCTAACATCATTGAAGGAGACCGAAGAAAAGGTATGTGGTAATGCAAGAATAACATTTGTTGATGGAAGGAAATTCTTAGATGGTATGAGGCATGAGCATGTATGTTTTGCTTTAATTCCAAAAGCTGGTAAAGAGGAAGTAGAAGATGTTCCTGTAGAAGTTGCAGATTTGTTGAATGAGTTTCAGGATATTGTATCCGATAACGTGCCTGATGGATTACCACCAGTCAGGAAGATCAGTCATCAGATGGACTTGATCCCAGGAGCGAGTTTGCCGAATAAGGCAGCACACAGAATGACACCTGCAGAAAGTGAGGAGTTGAACAGACAAGTGCATGAACTGTTACAGAAAGGATTGATTCGAGAGAGTCTGAGTCCCTGTGCTGTACCAGCGGTATTAGCACCAAAGAAGAATGGAGAATGGAGGATGTGTACAGATTCTAGGGCAATAAACAAGATCACAATCAAGTACAGGTTTCCATTGCCACGAATGGATGATATTATGGACTGTTTGAGTGGAGCTGTGTATTTCTCAAAGATAGATCTGAAGAGTGGATATCATCAGATTCGGATCAGAGAAGGAGATGAGTGGAAGACTGCTTTCAAGACAAAGGAAGGATTGTATGAGTGGTTAGTCATGCCTTTTGGGCTAACCAATGCACCGAGCACTTTCATGCGGCTCATGAACGAGGTTCTGAAAGAATTTCTAGGTAAGTTTGTCATTATTTACCTAGATGATATTTTGATCTTTAGTAAGACATTGGAGGAGCATGTGATGCATATTCGTATGGTATTTGAGAAGCTGAGAGAAGAGAAATTGTTGATTAATTTGAAGAAGTGCAGTTTTGTGAAGAAAGAGTTAGTGTATTTGGGATTTGTAGTTTCAGCAGAAGGTCTAAAAATGGACCCAGAGAAGGTACAGGCTATCCTTGAATGGCCTACTCCAAGGAGTGCTACTGAGGTAAGATCTTTTCATGGTCTAGCTAGCTTTTGCAGAAAGTTTATCAGAAATTTTAGCAGTATTTGTGGACCCTTGACTGAAACAATGAGAGGGGATAGAAAAGAATTTAAGTGGACTAATGGGGCAGAAAAGAGTTTTCAATTGTTGAAACAAAAAGTTACAGAACAACCTGTTTTAGCACTTCCAGATTTTAATAAGGTGTTTCAAGTAGATTGTGATGCTAGTGGTACTGCAATAGGAGCTGTTATGAGCCAAGAAGGTAAACCTATTGCTTATTTCAGTGAGAAGTTGAATGATGCCAAGAGAAAATATTCTGTTTATGATCAGGAATTTTATGCTATAGTTCAAGCATTAAAGAAGTGGAGACACTATTTGCTTCCTAACGAGTTTGTTTTGTATACCGATCATCAAGCTTTGCAATATTTGAATAGTCAAGGAAAATTGAATCAAAGGCATTTGAAATGGGTTGAGTTTTTGCAGAGTTATACATTTGTTTTGAAACACAGAAGTGGAAAGTCTAATAGGGTTGCAGATGCTCTTAGCAGAAGGCAACTATTGCTGACAGAGATGCAGATTGAGGTGGTTGGGTTCAAAGAACTCACGAATTTGTATCCAGAGGATCCTGATTTTGGTGAAGCTTGGAAAGCTTGTACAGAACCTGTTACTCTAGACAGGACGAAATGGTTGGATTTTATCATCCAAGATGATATGCTATTCAGAGGGAGTCAGTTGTGCATTCCACGAAGTTCTATGAGGGAGAATCTCATCAAGGAGAAGCATAGTGGAGGATTGGCTGGACATTTTGGTCGTGATAAAACCATTGCTTTGGTTGGTGAGAATTATTATTGGCCACAATTGCAGCAAGATGTGAAGAAGTTTGTACAGAGTTGCAGAGTATGTCAGATGGCGAAAGGAGTGAAGCAGAATACAGGGTTGTATCAGCCATTACCTGTACCAGAGAAGCCTTGGGAGGATATCAGCATGGACTTTGTTCTTGGTTTACCGAGGACACAGCGGGGACACGATTCAATTTTTGTGGTGGTTGACAGATTTTCAAAGATGGCACATTTCATTCCCTGCAAGAAGACTAATGATGCTGTTCATGTAGCAGAATTGTTTTTCAGAGAAGTAGTGAGACTTCATGGTTTGCCAAAGACCATAGTTTCAGATCGGGACACTAAATTTGTTGGATATTTCTGGCGTACATTGTGGAAGACGTTGAAGACAGATTTGAAGTTCAGTTCATCACATCATCCACAGACTGATGGACAGACAGAGGTAGTGAATAGAAGTTTGGGAAATTTGCTGAGATGTTTGGTTGGAGATAAGCCAACAGGATGGGATTTGATTTTACCACAGGCGGAATTTGCATACAATAATTCTGTCAACAGGAGCACTGGTAAATCACCATTCCAGATTGTATATGGAAGTAGTCCAAGAAATGCATCTGAATTGAGAAAGATAGATAAAGGAGAAATAAGTAGTGCTGAAGCTGAAGATTTTGCAGAACACTTGAAGAACATCCATGAGGAGGTAAGGAAGCATATTACCAAGATGAATGCACAGTATAAGGCTGAGGCAGATGAGAAAAGGAGGTATAAAGAATTTCAGGTTGGTGATGAAGTCATGGTTCATTTGCGGAAGGAGCGGTTTCCAGTTGGTACATATAACAAGCTGAAAATGAAGAAGTTTGGACCATGTAGGATACTGAAGAAGCATGATTCAGGAAATGCATATGAGGTAGAATTGCCTAGTGAGCTGAATATTTCACCAGTGTTTAACATTTCAGATCTGACAGAGTATCATGAAGGAGGTGTTGAAGATGAAATCACAGCAGCACAGTGGAGTATTCCAGCAACTAGTTCAGACACTAAAGAGATCGAAGATATACTGGACAGTCGTGTTGGCAGAAGCACAAGGAACAGGACATATGAAGAATATTTGGTCAAATGGAAAGGACGACCTGTTGAAGATTCATCATGGATAACAAATGAAGAGGTTAACCGTCTTGGTTTTCCTCTGCACGCCTGAGTCGTGACAGGGTCACTTCTGAAATTACCCCGGGTGTCTGATGCAGGAGCATCCTGGGTGTAAGAGCAATCTTGCATCACCCAAAAATATTTCTATTTTTTGTTTTCAATAAGGGCTATTTTGTGCAGAGCTGCTTTTTATGGAAAGTTACTATTTTTGGTAATTTTTGTATGTGCTTAGAATGATCTGATTGCTTTTTTGGAGGTTCATTTTGGTCATATAAGTCTGCCAGTAAAGTTTCATTGCCAGATCAAGTGTATATTGGAAGATATTGAAGATTTTCGGTATTGAGAGCAGGGTACAGAAACTTCGAACTCAGTTTTGAAGGCTTTAGAGGCCCCGGATGAGGTCAAATTTTGGGCTGAATGAAGCTTGCTTGATTCAGGCGTTGTAAAGCTCCTCGCGCCCTTTCCGAAATGGGGTTACAATAGTCAATCGGGTCAACTGGTGATGACTTATGGTCTTCGGAAGTTGGGTCACCTGAAATGGCGGAAAATGATTTTTCTTCAAAATTTCTGTTCGGGTTTCAAAGGTTATCTTGAGCCGACTATGATGTAATGAAATGTAAAATAAAAATAATTCTAAGTTTGGTCGGCCTTATTGGCTAAAATTCTGGAACCTTCCCAGGCGGTGGAAAATTGCCTATATAAGGAAGGCTGTATTATTGTCTTAGGCAGTTTAGAATAATTCTGGGTAGTAGATCTGGGTATTGATTCGAGGCTTTGTCCTACAGAATATTGTAAGGGAATGCCCATGTGGCTTTGCATATTGTAATTCTGAAAGTTGTAATTCCACATTTGTGGAGATAATAAGAAGCCAATTTTCTGTTCTTGCATATTGTTGTTGTTTCTCTATATCTGTTATGTGTTTGTGGTATTAAGGGGAGCACCCTTCATTAAGTGGTATCAGAGCAGGAGTTCTTGAGTGTGTAAACAGATCGCCGACTGTGAGGCAGTTTGCACCAGGACCGCGGCTAGGGTTTCA
Organism: Chamaecyparis obtusa; assembly: GCA_027943335.1. Lineage (NCBI taxonomy): Eukaryota > Viridiplantae > Streptophyta > Pinopsida > Cupressales > Cupressaceae > Chamaecyparis > Chamaecyparis obtusa. Next base: position 500,769 of record BSBK01005284.1, on the reverse strand, counting down.
GCGCGCATCGCAAAAATGCCTCCACGAAGGGAACGTGGCGGAAGAGCTGGTGTCGTAACACCCGAAGTTAGAGAGCTGCAGAGACAAGTGCGAGCATTGCAAGAAGAGATTCGCAGAGGAATGAATCTTAATGTCAGAGATGAAAGCGAGGATGAAGCCGAAGAAGAATATCAAGCAGGAGAAGTTGAAATTGTGAACCAGGAGGAAGAAAGACTTTTTCGGGCAATTTCCAAGATTGGGAAAAGACCTAAGATTGAGGTTCCTACATTTTCTAGAAATCTTAACCCAGAGGAATTGATCGACTGGATCAATGAATGTGAGGAATATTTTGAGTACGAAGATGTTGAGGATCCTGATAGGGTCAAATTTGCGAAGGCCAGACTGAAAGGTCATGCGAAGATCTGGTGGCAAGAAATTCAATTGGAGCGAAATAGAAGAGGGAAAGATAAAATCGCAAGATGGGATCGGATGGTGGATAAATTGAAGCGACAGTTCATTCCTGTTGCTTATGAGCTTGACCTACTGAAAAAAATGCAGAGTTTGAAGCAAGCAGGAAGATCTGTTCAGGAGTATACAGAGGAGTTCTATCGACTTCTCATCAGAACAGGCCATGCAGAAGCTGATAAGGAGAAAGTTGCCCGATACCTTAATGGGTTAAGGCCAAGCATTCAGGAGGAGCTGAATCTGGTTCGAATGAACAGTATTGAAGAGGCATACCAGTTTGCCCTAAAAGTAGAAGAAAAGCTGAACAAGAAGTTTGAGAGTAGACAAAACGGAAGAGGTCGTGGTGGACGATCTGGTGGACGGTCATATGGTGGCCGAAATGAAGATCTGAAAAAGAAGGATGAGGCCAGTAGCAGTCAGAATCAGCGTGGAAATAATTCCAATCGCTTCCAGGATCAGAATAATAGAGATCAGAGAGGAAGAGGAAGAGGACAAGGATCTGGAAGAGGAGGCTTCCGTGGAACATGTTTTCACTGTGGAGAAGAAGGTCATAGGGCATTTGAATGTCCTCAGCGCCAAGGCAGAACAGACAGGAGAAATGAAGGCCAGGCCAGAGTTGCACATGTAGATGAAGATGCCAGATCATCAAATTCTGAAGATGCTGAAAGAGGAGAAACGTTGATTAACAGAAGAGTCCTGTTGAGTGGTGAGAATGAACCTGAGCAAAGGAGGAGCCTGTTTCGCACCAGGTGCAAGTGTGAAGGTAAATGTTGTGATGTGATTATTGATAGTGGAAGCACTCACAATTTAGTGTCAGAAGAGATGGTGACAAAGTTGAAACTCAAGAGACAGAAACACCCACATCCATATCGGATTGCCTGGGTACAGGATGACCACAAGGTCATGGTCAATGAACAATGCCTAGTGAAGTTCAAGATCGGCGGGTACCAAGATGAGGTACTATGTGATATCATCTCTATGGATGCATGTCATATGTTATTCGGTAGACCGTGGCAGTTTGACAGATGTGCTGTACACGATGGTCGTGCGAATACCTATTCCCTGACAAAGGATGGAGTGCGACATAAGCTAAAGCCATTGAAGGAGACCGAAGAAAAGGTATGTGGTAATGCAAGAATAACATTTGTTGATGGAAGGAAATTCCTAGATGGTATGAGGCATGAGCATGTATGTTTTGCTTTAATTCCAAAAGCTGGTAAAGAGGAAGTAGAATATGTTCCTGTAGAAGTTGCAGATTTGTTGAATGAGTTTCAGGATATTGTATCCGATAACGTGCCTGATGGATTACCACCAGTCAGGAAGATCAGTCATCAGATGGACTTGATCCCAGGAGCGAGTTTGCCGAATAAGGCAGCACACAGAATGACACCTGCAGAAAGTGAGGAGTTGAACAGACAAATGCATGAACTGTTACAGAAAGGATTGATTCGAGAGAGTCTGAGTCCCTGTGCTGTACCAGCGGTATTAGCACCAAAGAATAATGGAGAATGGAGGATGTGTACAAATTCTAGGGCAATAAACAAGATCACAATCAAGTACAGGTTTCCATTGCCACGAATGGATGATATTATGGACTGTTTGAGTGGAGCTGTGTATTTCTCAAAGATAGATCTGAAGAGTGGATATCATCAGATTCGGATCAGAGAAGGAGATGAGTGGAAGACTGCCTTCAAGACAAAGGAAGGATTGTATGAGTGGTTAGTCATGCCTTTTGGGCTAACCAATGCACCGAGCACTTTCATGCGGCTCATGAACGAGGTTCTGAAAGAATTTCTAGGTAAGTTTGTCATTATTTACCTAGATGATATTTTGATCTTTAGTAAGACATTGGAGGAGCATGTGATGCATATTCGTATGGTATTTGAGAAGCTGAGAGAAGAGAAATTGTTGATTAATTTGAAGAAGTGCAGTTTTGTGAAGAAAGAGTTAGTGTATTTGGGATTTGTAGTTTCAGCAGAAGGTCTAAAAATGGACCCAGAGAAGGTACAGGCTATCCTTGAATGGCCTACTCCAAGGAGTGCTACTGAGGTAAGATCTTTTCATGGTCTAGCTAGCTTTTACAGAAAGTTTATCAGAAATTTTAGCAGTATTTGTGGACCCTTGACTGAAACAATGAGAGGGGATAGAAAAGAATTTAAGTGGACTAATGGGGCAGAAAAGAGTTTTCAATTGTTGAAACAAAAAGTTACAGAACAACCTGTTTTAGCACTTCCAGATTTTAATAAAGTGTTTCAAGTAGATTGTGATGCTAGTGGTACTGCAATAGGAGCTGTTATGAGCCAAGAAGGTAAACCTATTGCTTATTTCAGTGAGAAGTTGAATGATGCCAAGAGAAAATATTCTGTTTATGATCAGGAATTTTATGCTATAGTTCAAGCATTAAAGAAGTGGAGACACTATTTGCTTCCTAACGAGTTTGTTTTGTATACCGATCATCAAGCTTTGCAATATTTGAATAGTCAAGGAAAATTGAATCAAAGGCATTTGAAATGGGTTGAGTTTTTGCAGAGTTATACATTTGTTTTGAAACACAGAAGTGGAAAGTCTAATAGGGTTGCAGATGCTCTTAGCAGAAGGCAACTATTGCTGACAGAGATGCAGATTGAGGTGGTTGGGTTCAAGGAACTCAGGAATTTGTATCCAGAGGATCCTGATTTTGGTGAAGCTTGGAAAGCTTGTACAGAACCTGTTACTCTAGACAGGACGAAATGGTTGGATTTTATCATCCAAGATGATATGCTATTCAGAGGGAGTCAGTTGTGCATTCCACGAAGTTCTATGAGGGAGAATCTCATCAAGGAGAAGCATAGTGGAGGATTGGCTGGACATTTTGGTCGTGATAAAACCCTTGCTTTGGTTGGTGAGAATTATTATTGGCCACAATTGTAGCAAGATGTGAAGAAGTTTGTACAGAGTTGCAGAGTATGTCAGATGGCGAAAGGAGTGAAGCAGAATACAGGGTTGTATCAGCCATTACCTGTACCAGAGAAGCCTTGGGAGGATATCAGCATGGACTTTGTTCTTGGTTTACCGAGGACACAGCGGGGACACGATTCAATTTTTGTGGTGGTTGACAGATTTTCAAAGATGGCACATTTCATTCCCTGCAAGAAGACTAATGATGCTGTTCATGTAGCAGAATTGTTTTTCAGAGAAGTAGTGAGACTTCATGGTTTGCCAAAGACCATAGTTTCAGATCGGGACACTAAGTTTGTTGGATATTTCTGGCGTACATTGTGGAAGACGTTGAAGACAGATTTGAAGTTCAGTTCATCACATCATCCACAGACTGATGGACAGACAGAGGTAGTGAATAGAAGTTTGGGAAATTTGCTGAGATGTTTGGTTGGAGATAAGCCAACAGGATGGGATTTGATTTTACCACAGGCGGAATTTGCATACAATAATTCTGTCAACAGGAGCACTGGTAAATCACCATTCCAGATTGTATATGGAAGTAGTCCAAGAAATGCATCTGAATTGAGAAAGATAGATAAAGGAGAAATAAGTAGTGCTGAAGCTGAGGATTTTGCAGAACACTTGAAGAACATCCATGAGGAGGTAAGGAAGCATATTACCAAGATGAATGCACAGTATAAGGCTGAGGCAGATGAGAAAAGGTGGTATAAAGAATTTCAGGTTGGTGATGAAGTCATGGTTCATTTGCGGAAGGAGCGGTTTCCAGTTGGTACATATAACAAGCTGAAAATGAAGAAGTTTGGACCATGTAGGATACTGAAGAAGCATGATTCAGGAAATGCATATGAGGTAGAATTGCCTAGTGAGCTGAATATTTCACCAGTGTTTAACATTTCAGATCTGACAGAGTATCATGAAGGAGGTGTTGAAGATGAGATCACAGCAGCACAGTGGAGTATTCCAGCAACTAGTTCAGACACTAAGGAGATCGAAGATATACTGGACAGTCGTGTTGGCAGAAGCACAAGGAACAGGACATATGAAGAATATTTGGTCAAATGGAAAGGACGACCTGTTGAAGATTCATCATGGCTAATAAAGGAGGAGGTTAACCGTCTTGGTTTTCCTCTGCACGCCTGAGTCGTGACAGGGTCACTTCTCAAATTACCCCGGGTGTCTGATGCAGGAGCATCCTGGGTGTAAGAGCAATCTTGCATCACCCAAAAATATTTCTATTTTTTATTTTCAATAAGGGCTATTTTGTGCAGAGCTGCTATTTATGGAAAGTTACTATTTTTGGTAATTTTTGTATGTGCTCAGAATGATCTGATTGCTTTCTTGGAGGTTCATTTTGGTCATATAAGTCTGCCAGTAAAGTTTCATTGCCAGATCAAGTGTATATTGGAAGATATTGAAGATTTTCGGTATTGGCAGCAGGGTACAGAAACTTCGAACTCAGTTTTGAAGGCTTTAGAGGCCCCGGATGAGGTCGAATTTTGGGCTGAATGAAGCTTGCTTGATTAAGGCGTTGTAAAGCTCCTCGCGCCCTTTCCGAAATGGGGTTACAATAGTCAATCGGGTCAACTGGTGATGACTTATGGTCTTCGGAAGTTAGGTCACCTAAAATGGCGGAAAATGATTTTTCTTCAAAATTTCTGTTCGGGTTTCAAAGGTTATCTTGAGCCGACTATGATGTAATGAAATGTAAAATAAAAATAATTCTAAGTTTGGTCGGCCTTATTGGCTAAAATTCTGGAACCTTCCCAGGCGGTGGAAAATTGCCTATATAAGGAAGGCTGTATTATTGTCTTAGGCAGTTTAGAATAATTCTGGGTAGTAGATCTGGGTATTGATTCGAGGCTTTGTCCTACAGAATATTGTAAGGGAATGCCCATGTGGCTTTGCATATTGTAATTCTGAAAGTTGTAATTCCACATTTGTGGAGATAATAAGAAGCCAATTTTCTGTTCTTGTATATTGTTGTTGTTTCTCTATATCTGTTATGTGTTTGTGGTATTAAGGGGAGCACCCTTCATCAATTTTTATGATATCTCAGCCCTAAGACAATCACTCTGCAAATTGTCCAGGCAGAAAACACTAGATACAGAACGTTCCAAATATTTTGTTCCCTATAGCATCAATCAAGATTTTTTTTGCAGACGGAAATCAAGCTCGAGATCTCAAATTATTAGTTACAAGTGTTTTTAGGATTCTAGTAACTTTAAAAATTCATATTTGAGTCTTCATTGTTCCTGTTTTGATTCGAGGTGCACTCAAATCTACCCTAATCTCTTTCTACTTATATTTTTTAGTTAACATGATCATCTATTATCCTGATTAGTCATTTGCATACTAGTCTTATTCATTCCCTTTCTGATTCTAAGCAACAAAGGAATAGAAACCCCGAAAGAAAAAATCTTGCATGAGCATCCCTCTTACTATAGGCGGTGCTAATTTGATTTGTCTTAAGGTGGTTTCGTATTCTAATGTGCCATATGAATTGGGGAAAACTAGGCTTTTAGGTGATCCCCTTTTCATATTACACACCACCAACACCTTGAGGTAGAGCAAAAGAAGAAGCCCCAAGAACATCCCCTTTTCATGTTACACACCACCAACACCTTGAGGTGGAACAAAGGAAGAAGTCCCCAACATGATCTAGTTTCAGCATCCACAACGCACAAGAGTTGTATCTACCATAGAAGCACCTTGAGTAATAGACACGGGCCTAGGTAGCGCAGAGGCAGACAATTTCAAAGCACTAATAGCCACTGGAGACACCGTTGAAGGCAGAGCGCAAAGTGCAAAAGTGGGTGATTCAAAAAAAAAAATTGATTAGAATGTTATATTCTATAAGTGCAACAACTTTGGATATATTGCAAGGCATTATAGAGATGGCTTTGTGAATCTACCTAAGCTGGATATGAAGGAAAAAATTTCAACAAAATAGGAGAATGAGTTAGAGTAAGTGTAAAAAAGAAAACAAAAGGAATAGAGGTCACAAGGATCAATGATTGCACAAACCATATTGCATGCACAAGGTAAGAAGAATTTATAGATCATTGATAGCGCATGTTCTAGTCACACGATTAGATACATAAAGCAAGATCATCAAACTAAAAAGAAAAATGATGGATCAGTAAGAATCAAAACAATTTAGTTGCAAAGATAATTGGAAATGACGCTTTTGAGCCTTTATGGGTGAAAAACAAAGACGTGTAATGTTCTAACAAAGACGTGTAATGTTCTATGCACGTATAAGATATGAAACATAGTCCTCTAAACATTGATCAAATATGTAACAAAGAGCCTCTTAATCAATGTGGATGGATGTGAATTTCAAAAAACAAGCACTAGTAACCTTGTTGCACAAGAAAGTTTTGTATATAATCCCAATTTAATCAATAGAATGAAATGCCTTGTGGGATAGAAAGATAAACGTTAGTTATGTCATAGAAGAATAGGTCACATCAATTTTGATCATCTTATTAAGATCACTTCGCAGAAAGCAATAAGTGACATGCCTAAAATTGTAAAACCCCTTATGAAATCCATTTTTTGTTCTATTTTACACCACATTTAAGCCTATTTCACACACCTTTATATCCATTATCATATCTCATTTCCTATCATATTATACTATTTATGGTGTATATGATTAAATATAAATAAATAATATTTAATATAGTTTCTGGCTCAAATAAGGAAAAATGATTTGATTGCATGTACCAATAATTAGTTTTCTTTTATTAAAATAACTCCCGCAGCACGTCGCAGATTTATGGCATGACATAATGTGCAAAGAAATAATCATTCCAGAAATAGTTATTGTTGCAATAAACACTGCTACTCTCCATTGATTGGTCTTGGTAATCTCTGACAACCTTCAACTAATAAAGTGCCATCCACCACAAATTATGTAACCTGAAAATGGGCCTGAAAAGAAGGAAAATAGAACATTATCGGCTCAAAGGATATATCCCTTTCAATACTCGTACCCGATGCTAATGGTCCTCCATTAAATAGTTTGATTTAGTCGGTATTCACCATAAGCCACGATAATCTGACAAGTACTTATGGCCCATATCTATGTTTAGCTGTCAGTTTGGACCGTTGAAATAAATGGTTATCTCACCAAATTATCTATTATATAAACGCAGGTAATGTTGCCTTTGGATTGTCAAGAAATAAATAAAATAAAGGAAAGTTTATGCAAAAGCCTGCATGTGAATCAAGGGACGTAGCTTTTGTATTTCAGTCCTCTCGCCAATTCAGAGGAAGGACGCCCACCCTTTGGGAGTTAGATGACATTGTAAATAGTTTTCATTTATTTGCTAGGTTGCAGCAATTACATGATATTTTTATAAATTTGTTATTTTGTTCACTTGTGAAATGTGTTTAAATAAGTCTTCCAAATATGTTTATATTAATTTTTTGTTTGTGAAACTTAAGTTAAGGTTATTGAGTGTTTGCATCTAAATTTGTTTGCAATCGTTTATGAGAAAATAGTTGTCAGCTTGTTCTTGTCGTCAAGAAGTAACAATTCCTCTTGCTAGAATTATTTTGATTTGCAATAGTTTTAGTTTTTGAACTGCATTTCATCCCCACTCGGCTTACTACCTACATCCCTTGTGCAGATTGCCACAACACCTGTCGCAAGCTTACGATCCCTAGGTTAACATTTAGACCAAGTTGAACCAAATGTATTCCTTACTCCAATGTTGACCTATCAACTCATGTATGCTCTCTACAAATAATGTCAAGAAGGAAAACAAATAGGTGTTTTTCAATAAAAAGAGTTTTGACTACAAAACCATTGGAGTGGGTTCATACATACTTGTGTAGATCAATGAGGACAGAGAGTGTACAATAGGACAAGTATTTTACAATGCTTTCTTAATGATTTTTCCAAGATGTCATGGGTTAATTTCTTGAAAGAAAAATCTAAAGCCTTTGAGAAGTTCAAAATATTCAAAGAAATGGTAGAGAGTAAGGTTGGACACACTATCAAATGTCTAAGATCTTACAAAAGCGGTCAATTTAATTAGATGAATTTTTAAAATTCTATAAAAAGTATGGATTTCAAAGACAATACTTTGCCACAAGGATTACTTAGCAAACTAGAGTTAAAGAAAAAATAGAATAGTTCAAGAGATGGTAAGAACTATGTTGAACCAAGTTACCTAATTTATACTAGAGAAAGCATGTTCATACTAGATTCTACATTCTGAATAGATGATACCTCAAGGTAAACAATTCGAAGGCAACATATGAATTGGGAAAGACACACTGACATTAGATATGTATTTCATAATATTTGGAAGCAAATGTTACATCAGGAAAAATACAAATAAACAAGGTAAGTTTGACTCGCGATTAAATGAAAGTCGATTTCTTATCTATTCTACAATAAGCAAGGCATATAGATGTGTTAGTTTTTAGGCAAACCAAAGCATATACTCCCTCTGCAATGTTTGTGTCACCGACTCCCACATCATCTTCCGCTTCTAGAGCTTTTCATCATGACGGTGTCCCTCAGCCCGGTTTGTCGTCACCTAGTCCTGCTGCTTCGGCATTGCCTAGTGTTCACTCTGTCTTAGCTTCTTTGGTGTCACCTGATGATGGATCAACGAGTTTTGGTCTTGCTGGCGATGGTGTCTCTCAAGCTTCCCCCACTCTGCCTTTGGCGACAGACCCATCTCTAGCAGATGGTGTAGTTGTTGGGCAGTTTGTTGGCCCTCTTCCTTTGGTCCTTGGTGTTGGGACGGTGAGTGTGCCACCTTTGTCTGCAGATGCTTTTGTCGCTCGCCCTGCTACAAGGATTCCTGAGGGTTCTTATGCGGTGCACTTGGTTAGTGGTGGGGTAAGGGAGCTGATCCTAATAAACACTTTGAATCTAAGTCGTTTCCTGTCTGTCGGTCTATTGCTATTGGGTTGGATGAGGAGACGGTTGTCGAGATTCAGTTTAAAGGTTTCTGGTCCAGTCTCCTGGGGCTCCATGATTGGATCTCAAGTTTTGGGAGCCCATTATTTCGGACTCAGTCTAGATTTTCCCTATGGCCAAGGGTTTCTTTATTGCCAAGTTTGAAAATGTGGCAGATAAAGAAATTATTCTTTGTAAGCATTTTTTTACTTGGGAGAATCGCTTCCCCTTGATGATGAAACCCTGGCATGAGGACTTCAACCCTCCATCTGAATCCTTCTACAAAATGTTAATTTGAGTTAGACTTCCCTACCTCCCACTTCATCTCTGGGTGGACTCACTCCTTGAGGAAGTGGGTGAGGCTCTGGGTGATTTTTTTATGGTGGATGTGAAGTCTTCTGATATTCTTCATTCCACCTATGCCCGCATTTTGGTTGATATTGATGCTTCTAAAGGTCTATCAGCAGAGATTAAACTCATGACTCCAAAGGGTTCCTGGATTCAACCTTTGGACTATGAAGGAATTCCCTTCATATGTAGAAGATGCTTCAAGACTGGACGTGTTGCTTATAAATGTGATTAAGAGAAAGTTAAATTGAAGAAGCCCTCTTCATGGTGGAAAGGTGCCTATTGCCATCATTACACATTTTTTAAGTCTACTTCTCATATTATTGGGCAAGCTCATTCCACCAGTGCTATGGTGTCGGTTGTGGGTTTCGTTGATTTTGCTTTTGTGGTTCCTGCGACTGTTTCGGATTCAGCTTTTGTGGATGTTGTCAACAGTGTTGTCCCTTCTGTTGTTGTTTCAAAGGGTGTTCTTATTTTCTCTCGGCCATAGATAGATGTTGGTTCTTATTTGATACTTGATCATTTTGTTGGATCCCTGGATCTATCCATGTTGTTGGTTGTGATAAGGTCCTTGTTGGTGCGTCTGTTGGTGGTCTCTTTATCTGTTCTTGCTTCCAATGATGTATCTAGTCGTAGATCTATTACTTTTGTTGGCTTTGTTGGCTCTTCGCTTTGCCCTGACCTTTCCTCAGGGGCTAGTTTTTCAGCATTGGATTCAATAGTTTGGTAGGGTGAGGCTGCTAAGGTTGAAGAAGGTTGGATTACAGTCAAAGGTAAACATTTCAAGAGGTCTTCTCCTCCTTTTGATATGACCCTTCAAACCCATAAGAAGGGATCCAAAGGGAAACCCTCATGTTGGACAGTTGGTCCTAGTTGCGGGACCCATTTTTCCCCCTTCGGACAGTAACTTTGTACACCTACTTTGCAAGATTTTTGAGGTATTGGTTGTGTTGGGCTACCTATTGGTTTCTCATGGTATTATTTGTCATGCACGCCTTCATTTTGTTGGGGGGGTCTCTAGTTTTGCTCCCCTTTTCTTGGCCTTGTTCTGCCTCGTCTTCATTTTGATTCATTTTGTGGCTATTTTTCAATATCTTTAGTTGTGGGTTTCAAGTCTCTCCTAAAACCTATCTTGTACAAGGTTTTGGGGCCCCTTCACAATACGTTTTCACTTAATCAAAAATAATATTAAATAAAATGTAGAATTAAAGATCCAAAAATAACAATTTCACAATAACACAAATTCAATGAGGTTCACCCAATGAGGGCTACATCTATAGAGAAACAATCATAAACGTTCTATAATTACTTAACAAAAATCAAATTACAATATGATGGTATTTCACATTATAATCAAGCTCTATTTGGTGGTTTACAAAGCTTAGTTTACATGCTAAAATAATAGTGGACCACGTAATTATTCTACTCATTTTGTGTAATCTGTAACTATTATAGCCAGAAATTTAGCTTGTTTTTGTCATTATGTGCTTAATCTTTTTGATAACAATTCAAGTTCTTATTTATGCTTTTACTTTTTGGCTGCCCGAAAAGCACACCAGTCAACCAGCTTGTGCATTTTCTATTCTTAAGCATCAATTGTTTTATAATAAGGATTTCTGAAATATGTTGTTCAACTTTCCGAAATAATAGCAATGGTAAACTTTATTAACTTAGTTAATCCAAATTCAATACCTCTATCTCATGTCCATCTCCATATACATTATCACGTCACACCTTACAATATAACTAATATCCATCATACAACTGAACCTCTTTTGCAATAGTTGTCCTTTAACCCATAACAACTATACAAATGGACCTACATTTGCAATAGTCATCCTATGGTAATAATCATCATCCTATTATCATTTAACTATTATTATTCATTATTAACTCAATAAACTCTCATACTCCTCGACCACTTAATGGAACCCTTGTATTACTTGAATAAAAATGGTCCAAAAATGTGATTTTAGAAATCACGTGTGTGTGTGAACGAGTTATCCTTTTACTTTTACAACTAGACAAAGCTTTATCATATTTTTGGACCATCTAAAGGAACCCTTGTATCACTTGATTTCTAAAATGAAAATGATCCAAAAATGTGATTTTTAAAATCACCTCTGTTGGTGTGAAGTTATCTATCGCAAATTTGTTTTTTTCTCTTGCGTTGTTTTCAAACATTGCCTTTTTAACTATGTTCCACGAAGTTTCTGGGACGGGGACATTTTAGGGGACGTGGACGTGTTTCCAGTACAGGTACAGGTCGAAGCCAAAATTTAGGGGACGGCAACTAAAAAGATAGGGAATTTTTATATATAGAGAGACAAAATTCATATATGAATATCATAACATTGATAAACCTTTCACCATAGAGTCATAGACATACATGGAAATTGAAAACTTAGCTATCAAGGATTCAAGATTGAAATGACAATATGATATAAATTATAATATCTTAGGGGACCGGGAAAAGTTGTACCTGCATCCCTGTTTCGTACCCGGTACGGGGATGAGGCAAAAAGGGTAGGGGACGCGTCCCTGTGGAACACAACTTTTTAAGCCTGTTTAAGGCGTTCAATTGTTAATCTGGAGGATTGAGAATCACACATATCTCTTCGGTCACCCTTGCAAGCTAGGGTTTCTATGTCAAATCACTATATGTATTTGCATTGTATCCTATTGCACCAGTAACAGCGACTTACCATTGTATTCTATCGTTCAAGTAATGCCAATTTAAAATTCTTTCTGGCTTCTCTTTTGTGAAAAGGTTCTTTGGTGTCACAACTTACTCCAAGTTATCTCTTGTATAACCTTTGCAAAATAGGGTCTCTTAAGTCCAGTCTCCATAAAATTTTGCATTGTTTTCTATTGCAAGTACAACTAATTTAGCGCTCTTCTTGCTTTTTTCTTTTGTCAAAAAGTTATTTGGGTGTCACAGAAGCCTTGTATTTTCTCTTTTGTATAACCCTTGCAAACTAGAGTCTCAATGTCCATCTCCATATACATTTCCATCATGTTCTATCTTACAAGTACTCCCAATTTGACATGCTTTATTGTTTCTCTCTCTTATCACCTTGTAATCTAGAGTCTCAATGTCCAGTCTCCATATACATTTGCATTGCATTATATTGTATAAGTACCACCAATTTAACATTATTTTTTGCTTCTCTATTTTGAGCAAAGATACTGCCAATTTAACATTCTTTCTTGCCTCACTCTTTTGTGGAAAGGTACTGCCAATTTAACATCCTTTCTTGTCTCTCCTTAATGAAAAGGTTCTTAGTGTCACAGAAGATTCTTACTTCTATGAAATTCTTTTGCAACTTTAAACCTTTTCTTAAAACCTTGAAACGAATTCATAATTCTTCTTTTCTTAAATCCTTGAAATGTTCACAATTCCTCTTTCTATAAATGTTTTTGGCATATTATTTGTATGTATGCGGTATATCAGTAAGCCACTGCTTCATAGATTTTCTAAGAGAATCATATATTTGAGTACTTCAACATATTTTACAACACTACTGTTCTTCCTCATAATCTTCAGATATACCAGCAAAAAAAATTGAAGTAATGGCCTGACTATGTCTCCCATCTAACAACAATAGCACTTCAACAGCAGGTGAATTGTCTGTGTCTATAGAACTATGTGTGTATAGGTCCACGCACATGCCGAGAGACCTCAGCTATTGTATCTTACACTGTCAGCCAAGAAAATTTAAGTAATGACTTTGTATGTCTCGCAATAAACAACAGCAGCAATTAAACAGTAGGTACCGTTGACTTGTCTGTCTATCAGGTTATAGATCCTAGCACATGCTGAGCCAAAAAAATTTGGTTATTGTTATCTTAGAGTAGCTAGGAACATAGGTGTTGTGACACCCTGGAAGATATTAACTCGTCAATGCCTCGTAAAACACAACTTCTTTCATTCTCTAATTATCAAGACTTGCCATTGAACTATTTAATCCCTCCACTAACCACAGGTAAAACTAATATCAGTTATTTATAACCTATGGAGTAGATACATATTAACTAACTGAAGTCTTCTACAATCAAAACTACTCTCTCATGACCAAAACTTCACTCTATAATTTATCAAGGCATTGAAAAATCCTTCCACTAACCAGAGAAATGCATGTTAAGCATATCGGTCATTTTTGTATTTGTCAGAATGGATATCCAATAATTGGGAAGTATGTAAGCTTAACAATACCATTGTTGAATGCTAACATTTTAGATGCAGCACAATCTAACATTGCAAAAAGAACCTTGAGCCATGACAAAAGAATGCATTTGGACCCAGTATAATTAATTTCTATAGGCACCACTAAGAACAAAACCTTGAAGACAAATGAGATCACATTTTCAAATCCATTCTAAAAACATAGTTTTCAGAATACCATGACCATTAAAGGGAGCCACAATATAAATTTGACAAAACTGTGCCAAAGGGTACAAGAATTCAATTTTTAACACAAGGTACAGAAGCATTAAAATGCCAACAAAATTATTTTACTCGTAACTAAAATGAGCCTTTGAAGTTACAGAAACAATCATATAGCATTGATGCTAGTGCTTATAATTACCACATAAGGAGTAGTAAGCCTATGTCTCCATAGTTTAATAAAATTGACCGAAAAAACCTGCAACACAGCAATTGAACTTAGTATGCATTAAAGATGAGTGAAGCCTCAATTTTGCTTAATACTTCTAAAATAGATCAGAAGGAAAATTACCTACTAAATGCTTTAAACCTTGTACCCGCGGCTGTTTCTCCTTCCACGAGCTTTCTCGAATTTCCTTCCTTTAGAACGGACATAAGGTTTGGTGTGACTGTGTGGGACACCAGGTGCCTTTCCAAAATGCTTAACAGCCTCACGGTGACTCTTAGGTCCACGCAAAAGGACCTGACAACATTAAACACTGTTTTAAGCACAAAGCCAGGAATAAAACTCCACCACTACTTAGCAATTAATGGGGAAAAGAATTCAATAATCATTACTAAACAAATCACAACTTATTAAAGACAATGATCAGGTTGATAATAGAATCCTAAACAAACAATCCATATTCAATGTTCATTAATAAAAATGCATTAACATAGCTATGCTCTATTATCGTACCGTGTTTTGTCCCAGTGGTGCAAGCAAAGCAAGTTGATCAAAAGTCAAGCATTCCCCTCCTGCCTTTAAAATTCTAGCCCTTGCTGTTTCGGTGAATCGAAGAGCTACAACCTTCAATGCTGGTAGCTCGTAAAGTCTTTTATCATCAGTTACAGTACCAACTAACACAGCAATACTGCCCTCCTGAAAAACAAAAAAAAATAAGGTTATTTGACTACTCAACATGTTGCCCATCCACTTCATCTATAAAAAGCTAAAGAAAAATCAAAAAGCATTCCATTATTGTAAGAATTTTAACAAAATTCCTTAAATAGCATTTCAACATAATGGCCACTCAAAGTTTCCAATTGTACCCCAATAGTAAATCTTATCTAAAATCATCTTTCCATATATTACATTAAGAATTATATGATGAAATTTCTAATCTAGACAAGTGCACAAAATCTTTTTACAATTTCCCCATTGCATAAAAAATAATGTGTAGGATAGAATTTCCAGCTAGTTCTAGTTGCACTGCATTGAAGAGAGATCAGAAAATTTTTTCCGTGAATAGTTCTTAACCCTTGCAAGACAAAAAAGTGGTTCCAGTCAACCAAGGGCATAAATTGGAATAGATTGTGCTAGGCATGTTTACTATCTTGGTCAACTTACTAGGATAGATTGTGTTCGGTAGGAAATCTATCTTTGTCAATTATGAGGATAGTGAAACCGTAGTGTTGTAAATTGTAACCCATTACAATTTCACTCTTTTTTGGCCTTTAATTTACTTTCATAGCTCCTTTCAAGCCTATTTCCAGCCTTGTCTGTAATGTCTTCTTCTTCCACATAACTCAATTCAAGTTTTCCACTAACCTATTCTTAGGTTACTGTAGGCTAAGTGGATTTGGTTAAGAAACTCAATGTCTTGAGGTGAACTCTTTCAGAGATTTTCAGTGTTTTCAACAATTTTACTATTTTTGGCATACTGCTATTTTTTAGTAAGTGCTATTTTTAGCACTTGGTCTTGGTCTCAAATCTTTCCTTAGTTCAGTGCAATAGAATTCAGTTGGACTTGGTGAGTTTCTATTGTTTTCACAAGAATTGTACTTTATTTCATTCATTATAAAGTGCTTTTAAAAATATCCCTCCCTTGGCCTAGTGACAAATTGTTTTTAAAAGAGCGCCATCTTGTCATCTTAAAGGGATGCCTAAGGGTTTTATGCGCTTATATTATTTGTCCAAAAGGACGTCCAGGGGTTATAAGAAGATCAAATTTACATTAAAATGTTTCTCATAAGGATTTCAAAAGGGATCAACCCTCCTATGGCTAAATTACATTTCATTTGTATTTGGAAAAGAGGGAAATGATTGTCCTATTATTTACACTCATGTGGAGCTCTTATTTGGGGACACTATAGTTGTCATTTTGTTATGCGGCCGGATTGACATCTTGGACTGGTTGAGGACAAAATCCCTAATCTAGAGCATAGTTTGAAAACTCTAACTCGGCAAAAAACTCAGCTAGGACCCAGCAAAGAAGAAACCATGGTTTTCCAGAAAAACAAAAAAAAATTATGCATTTAGAGAATATGAGAGCCATAATTCAAATATTACAAAGAACCTCCACAATTTACTACTATATCTGATAAATTACGAACATGGAATAATAATAAAGATGGCAATGCATACCAGATATGAGAGTAATATCTTTGTTCGTTCATGAATAAAGGTTAATGGCAAAAGTGTAAACAATGACACGTACTGTGCAAACTCAAAGTTGTAGTGTACTTCAAAAATTAAATGGGGGTTTGTGGGCAACGCCCTTTGTGCAGATCTTGGGGCAGTGCCCCCAGTGGCCTCAAGGGAGAACCCCCCTTGCGGGGGTTTGGGGGCAGCGCCCCTCACGGGATCTCGAGCCAATGTTGAGACCAAATTAAGACCTTCAAAACCACATTGAACTCTATGATGCACATCATTTTCGTGACTACATATACATATGGCCTTCTCAACAACAAAGAAAATAGGTGAAAAAACCAAAAAAAGGCATTAACTCTATTTCTATTTTGCCATTTTCAAGCAGCGCTAGAGCCCTTCATTGGGTCTCGCAAGTCTTTCAGAAAAACTTGTGAGTCTTTGATTTGGACTCCCCAGGACTCGACTCGCAAGTCTATAGTGAGTCAACTCAGCAAGCCACGAGGGTGCAAGAGCACCCAAGGGTTGGTTGATCCAATCCATCTTATTTTGCTTTGTAAGCCATCTTCGGCATGTGTGAGTTTTCCCTAAGGTCATGTTGACCACAGTGTGGAATCCAATAGGATGAGAGGTCTATATAGGTCCTATGTCTTAGGTCTTAGCCATCTTGACGCTTAAGTGTTAAAGTCTCTTTCTTGGTTATTTGTATTGAGATGATGTCACTATGATGTCATTGGGTCTAAAGTGTAATAGGAGTCATAGTTGAACCTAGCAAGAGTCTAGAACTCTCTAGGACTTAGCCAAAGTCTTTGGTTTTCAAAATTGAAAAGTTGTAAAAATGTTGCAAAAAGTTGCTTAGCAACTTTTGCAACTTTTCAATGTTGCTCAGACATAATTGTCCAAACACCCTAAAATGACCTAAGAGTGCCCTAATGGCAACCTAAGACTAAGTTCGGACTATTTAAGTGGATTTTGGACCAAATCCCGAGGTTAGAGATTCTTATGTACGGAGCTTTGATTTTGGAATGTAAGCAGTGTATGAAAGTTTGTGTGTATCTTTGGGATCAGTGAATTGCAGAGAATGTTTTGGATTGCATGATGAACTGAAATCAATGGATAAGTTAGATTAGGGTTTTTCCTTGCATTGTGTGTCATTAGATTAGGAGTTTGTGTTTATTTTCTTGTTCTGTATTAAATCTTTTATCTTTTCCCTGTTCACTGGTTCAAACCAGGAAGGTGTGTGAAATGGAGACCTAGCTCACTATCCCACTGATCAATCTGTACGGCCTCTTGGGGATAGTGAGTAGATTCCATGTATATACTTTGTACAGGAACATGGGCCCTGGAAAGCTTGGGAAGCATTTACAAAGTCTTGCCCTAGGCGAACCTATGGTGAGCCCGGCTAGGAAAGACTGAGACACAGTGAAGATAACATGCAAAAGTGTGCATGAAGCCACAGATTAATAGTTGGAGGTCAAAGATAAGGTATTTGCCAAGAACTGCTCGAAAGGAGAGGGTCTAGCCAATCCATTTGGTTACCCAAAACTTGCAGACAAGCCATGCAATCAGAAAAGTCCTAAAACCCTCCCAAAACACCTATTTTTGGTTAGGGGATTGTACGGCAAGGTGGAACCCTAAAACCTCAAAAATCCTTGAGAGGTTGGCTATTGAAACAAGAATCCATAATTAAGTTGCAGAGTTCTTTGGCATTATTTGGGAGAAAAGTCTTATTTTCCCGGAATAGGAGGCCTAATTGGAACTCTTCCTTGTAGCCCTATTTTATGAAGGATCTATGAGATCGGTAAGAAAGACATGTGAAGTAAGACCTCCAAGAAAACAAGACATGTTGGAGCACCTCCCTACCTCTGCAAGAGTCTATGCTAGTATTGGAGGTGGTGAGCCCTTAGATGGCATTAAGGGTCAGTGTGTATGTGAAGGAAGAAGAGCACCAAGAATTTCGCTTGTCTTGGTAATTGCTACTTGGTAGTTGGGTTGGTTAGCAGACCAGGGGATCAAGCCACAAAAGGGGATCCTATAGGTCAGTAGGTGTTAGGAGAGAACACCTCAAGGTCACTTGTGAGACCTAGGCATGAGCTTGTGATTGGCTCATCCAACCTCCCTATCACACGGGACTTGCAAGTTTGTGGTGAGTCTGTCACGAGTCTCGTGAGTCTTCAAACTATGATCTACAGTACTAGTTTCAACGATGAAAGACCAACCCTAGCTAGCTGTTCTTCATAGTTGCAAATTGTTTCAGTGTTCTTAAAGCTTTCAAGAAGATTTTAGCTTTGGAATGATAAAGTATTTTGCAGCTTCTAGTGTGGGTTTCTAGAATTTGGTGTGGAGTGTGATTATCAGCTGTGGTGTGATTTTGGAAGTGATTTTACGTGTTTTCAGAATGCTGGCATGAGATTTCTGATTTCTAGATTTGTGCTCTCTATGCGGCTGAATTCATATTTTGCTCATATCTTGTAAAGGGAGGCGAATCTGATTCTAGGTATTAGTTTATACCTCTTTCCTAGCCTAGGTGATTTATTTTGAGAGGTTACTTGCAATTATTGATGATATCGCCCTCAAAGAGGCCGTACAAATCTGCCCTAGCTGGTGTTTCGGAGTTACAAAAATCAGACTTTTTGGAGAGCTGAAATCCGCTCTTTGTGGCGACTTTATGTAAGTATTTGCTGGTAAGTTTAAAAATCTGATTATTGGGGTTTTTGGCACTTACATGTGCCCTTTGTTGTCAAGATTAAGTGAGTTTGATGCATGCTTTATGGTCTAATTTTATTGATCAGAAATTCTAATTTCAGTTTCTTTGATATTGTAATTGAAACTAACTCCATATTTGAAGGGTTTCAAATTATCTTATACTAGCTTTCCAATTAAGTGGCCATGGAGTCAAATACCCACTTAACTCAGTGGCTGCAATTTATGTTTTGTACTGACAAAGAGGTGAACACTCAGCCCCCTCTCATTTGTTACTGGCAAACAGTATTTCTCTTTTCTATGATTTGTACTGATTGAGGGGCAATGGTTTCAATCCCCCCTCTTCATATACTTTATTGTTGTGAGCATTGCATTTATTTGCTTACATATTTGCATGTATCAAAAGCTAACAATTGACAGCCATTCTACTTTAGTTTCTGTACTGTTTCACATTTTTCAAAAAGAATCAAAGGTGGTTATTAGTTTGTCACTACCAAACTGTCGTCATGGGCTAATTTGATGACTAGATCCTAGGTCCTGAACCTATAAACTCTACACCTGCCTTTATTTCACCCCATTATGGGTGGCCTATGGCGCACAGCCGCCCAAAATGGGCCCAAATTCAAGCATGTTGGTGTGTCAATTCCCACCATTTGTGGACTGGTCCCAAAATTTTAATGAATTTTGAATGTCGGCCTAATTTACAAAATACCTTGAAAACTCTATATAAGGTCATTTCTAATTCATTTGAACATATCTCTAATCTCACGTTCTCAAGTATCCTAAATCATCAAGCCTTCATTCTATTGTAAGTGAATTTCTTCATATCTAAGCATTACAGAGCAGTAAATTACAACAATTATAATGTCCCCTTTCTAAGATTACCCTATATTTTTCCCTAGAATCACAAATTCAGTAAAACAAGGGACATAATATAGTTAGAGATGTAATTTTACCCAAAGGGTGTAAAGCAAGATAGATCCTTGTTGAGTTCTTGCAATCATGTTAAGACAAACATTGAAAATATAATTCATAAGATCAACCATTACTAGGGTTAAAGAACATATATATTCAAAATCATCTTAGTCATATAAGATATCTAATTTATTGTTTGGGTTCAATCATAATGGAGCTTTGATAAAGAAACATGCCACCCAAAGCGATCCTCTACCCTAGACCAAAGAGTGGACACACCATCCGTCCTAGCCTCCTATGGCCTTTCGCCATTCATATGATAATGAGAAATCCCAGTCATCCTCCCTCTTCATGACACCCTTATTCACCCTCCTATGATTGAGACTCCCTTGAACCTATCCCAACAATCAATCCATGTATAGGTTGGAGGGAAACTACAATCGGGTACCCAAAGTGATCCTCTACCCTAGGCCCAAGAGCAGATATACCATCTCTCTTGGCCTCGTGGCCTTCCGCCATCCATATGAGATGTTGTACCTAGTGAGGAATCCTATATTGAATCTCCCTCCTTGTATTATAGGGTACCCAAAGCAATCCTCTACCCTAGGCCCAAGAGTGGATATTCCATCCCTCTTGGCCTCGAGGCCTTTTGTCATCCACGTCAGGTGGAGCACCAAGTGAGGTAGCCTCTAGTTCTTCTCCCTCCTTGTATAAGGTGCCCAAAGCAATCCTCTACCCTAAGCCCAAGAGCGGGTATACCGTCCCTCTTGGCCTTATGTGACCTTATGCCATCCATATGAGGTGGTGTGCCTAGTGGCGAAGCCTATAGCAATTCTCCCTCCTTGTATTCCCTTCCTCACCTTGCCATGATCAATTGGTGCTATTTGGAATCCACATTAATTATTACCAGTGTTACCCAAAAATGCATTTCCACCCTAAAAGCACAAGTACCGAAAACAGTTGACTAGAAACATTTCCAAGCCATCCTTGATCATGCACAATATTTGGAAATCGTCTTAGAAACTCGAAAACGGTCAATGCTAGTCCCAGAAACCATTGAGCGTCCCCCAATTTCCTGGGGACAAATGACTATTTCTAGCGGCGGGAGGCATAAAGCAAGTCATTTTTATAGTTTATTTGCAAATTAGAAAAATCATAATCTAGTTAGACTTTGTGATAACTTGTATATTATTGCCTATCATAGCCTTTAATCGAATCAACTTACTAAAAAATTTGGCAATGCTCATATCTTTATCATTGGTCCTTTTCATATCATGTTACCATATTTTTGTGAGGACACCCTATAACAGAAATACCCAGTCTCACCCTTATTTGATGTAGCAACATCAGCACTACTAACTGTTGTTGCATCTATCCTCCAGCAACTGTAACTACTATATGCCATACCTTGTATCAAGCTATCTATTCACTGTCCCGCCATATGTTTCTTCTTATTAAAGATGTTTGTGGGTGTGTAACATCCTTTGATATGGCAGCACAAAAACTCTCATTACTAATTTCCTGGGTCACTATTCTCAGTAAATTGCAAGGTCTTATAAATAAGACAGTTTTCTGATAAATGTTGTTTGCTTAGATATTCTTCATGTTGGGTCCATGACATGGGTACACTAGGGATCTATCTTAGGAATTGCCCAAACAATGTCCTTGTTTGATTCATTTGATGCTATGTTCTATGATGATTCAGTGAATGATCATTGATTTCAGATTTATCAATGTTATTATGTTGCTATGATGATTGTTACAATATGATATTATTCATGAATATATTTGAAATTTCAATTTTTCATCTACACACACACACACACACATATATATATATAGCCGTCCCTTGCTCCGAGAAAAATCCCGTTTTCCTGTCCCCCAGTCCCGAAAACCCAGGGTTAGACTGATTATTACTTATGTACTATATATATGATGTTATGGACAAATATATTATCCTATATTAATAAGGAATTGTGCATTATATTGCAGCAAATATCATACATACATATTTGAACATATATACATACCACAAATTTCTGATTCCGATCTGATCGCTGGTATATAACGCATTGATCTGTTCTTATGAGCACTGATGCCTTTTTTATTGCCTTCCTTGATGACCTCTCCCATCATGGCCTTCTCTCATATATATCTTAACATTTTCATTGAGGTAGGCATCCTTTGGAAGAGTCACAACCCTTCATCATTTCTGCCCTTTGAAAGAGTCACAACCTTTCATAATTGATAGAGTCACGAATCTTAATCACTGCTGCCCTTTGAGAGAGTGACAACCTTTCATAATTCCCACCCTTTCAAAGACTCACAACCCTTCATCACTTTTGCCTTTTGAAGTAGACACTTCCTTATTTTCTTCTCATTCCGTTTTTCATCCCGTTAATTCATTCTTAATTTACACCTTCCCTTTTTTCTTCCTTCCTCCTCACCACTTTCAAATGAAGTTCTCCTCCCTTTTATATCTCATGTTTAAGGGAGTCCCAACTTTTTATTTCATATCTTTTGACCATTCATTAAACTAACTAAAGTTTAATTGTGTTATTTTTTAATTTTACTCTTATATTTTAATTTAGATTTTATTTTTATTTTTATATTTTAAAATATTATTATTGTGTTTAACATTAATATTAGAATATTGTAACGTTTCTTTGATAGTCATCTTAGTTAGTCTTTAGCTTATTAGTTTGTTTCCGGTCTTAATTACCGATTGTTTCGTTTAGAAACTTCATCTTTGTAAATCTATATAAGGAGAGTACGTCTGCATTTGTAATTACTCGTTTATGAATAATGAAATATTGTAACATGGTATCAAAGCGGGTCAATGGGCTTCTTTACAATTTGGCGATTTTTTTATAAGAAAAAGTCGTAGCCCTTTTTGCCTTGGGATTTATTCCAAAAGTTTTTTAATTGGTTTTTAATGAAAAAACAACTTTGCAAATTTATTTTGGATTTAAGAGTTTTTGCTGAAAATCGCAAGCCTGGTCGAGGGTTTTGATCACGCAATTTCCTGGTTTGAGCAAAAGCCTGCAAATTTTGTGGGTTGCATGTACTTGCATGTTGCCTACATATGCATTTTGTGAGTTGCATGTTGCTTGCATGTGTTGTTTTACCATGCCAAGTCTATTGTTTTGCTGCGTGAAGGTTTTTATGGGAGGTTTTATAATTTTTTCCCTTAAACAATTATTGGTGGGTTTATAATTTTGTCCCAAAAAAACATTATTGGTGGGATTTCATAATTTTTTCCGGGAACTACAGTTGGGGTTACATAATTTTTTCCCATAAAAAATTCAAGAAGGGTTTTCATAATTTTTTCCTATAAAAAATTCTGGGAGGGTTTTAATTTTTTGTCCTTAGAAAAACATGTTTGGTTTTCGATTTTATGACTTTCGATTTTATGGTTTTAGATTTTACCCTCAAGGATCGTTTATGGGTTCTATAATTTGCAAAGTTGTGTGGGATTCCTTTGTGGGTTTTTACCTTTTTCCCAAAACACGATGATTTGTAATCTTGGGTTTGGCAATTTTTTTCCCTCAAAAATCATGACTTTTTGCAGCTTGTTTTGAGGCGACATGCTCATCTACAAAAGTTTGGAGGGTTTGCTGATTTTCCCTCAAAATCGTGGCAATTGTTCTTGATATGTATCTTTGGCTAAAGGGAAGGACAGCTATGTTATCCAACATCAGGTAGGACATTTTGTGATGATTTTTGGTCAAAAGTTTTGCAGATCTAGAAGGGTTAGTGGCAGACTCATCTGAATGGCAAAGTCAGTGGCAAGCTCTTGTCTCTTGTTGCAAAGCATTCATTCTGAAGAAAGGAGCAGCCTTCTCTATTTTTCTAGACGGACTTTGGCTACTCTTGGTCACTGACATTGTACAAATCCAGGGAGGGTCTCAGCAGTAGCAGAATGTTCTGAAGAATTTATGATCACGATAAACGCACAGTCTTTTGTTGGGTAGTTAGATGATGACCATCAAGGGAGGGTATTAGACTATCGTAATGTTTCTTTAATGGTCATCTTAGTTAATCTTTAGTTTATTAGTTTGCTTAGGTTTTCGGTCTTAGTTACCAATTGTTTCATTTAGAAACTTCATCTTTGTAAATCTATATAAGTCTCTTTGTAAATCTATATAAGGAGACTACGTCTCCATTTGTAATTACTTGTTTATGATTAATGAAATGTTGTAACAATTAAATCTTATTTGGCTAATTCAGAAAGGTGACATTACTTCAATCTTCATGCAAGTGTCTTTTTTGGATTGATTTTATCTTGTCATGTCATGTTATTGCATCAACCCTTGAAAGTCTTACCCATATAGCATTATATCACCACCATTACCATGTTTGAGGTAATACCATTTCAATTCAGCATTTTACAGCAGATTTAGCCTCTTCCCTACCAATGCTAAGCTCTATTTTTGTAATCATCATCGATGTAGTGGAGGTTAATAATTCCTACCTCAAGGTTTGACTGAGGGAAGCCCCTATGCAGCTCAACACTCTTCCCAAAACAAGGGAGCAGGTCCTGCTTGAGGCATGTGCACGTTGGCAAGCATTCGACTAAGCCAAACTGCCTCACAAGTTGCCTTAATTGTTCCTCGATATTCAACTTTGGTAAAGGAGAGTGATACTGCATGCTACTTCTAGATGTTGTAATTGTGGCCATTAAACCATTGATTTCCCTCCAATATAATGTCGGTCAAAGATGTCATCATTGAAACAGTGGTTGTTGATCAACCCTATATAGCATTATATCACCACCATTACCATGTTTGAGGTAATACCATTTCAATTCAGCATTTTACATCAGATTTAGCCTCTTCCCTACCAAGGCTAAGCTCTATTTTTTTAATCATCGTCGATGTTGTGGAGGTTAATAATTCCTACCTCAAGGTTTGACTGAGGGAAGCCCCTATGCAGCTCAACACTCTTCCCAAAACAAGGGAGTAGGTCTTGCTTGAGGCATGTGCAAGTCGGCAAGCATTCGACTAAGCCAAACTGCCTCACAAGTTGCCTTAATTGTTCCTCAATATTCAACTTTGGTAAAGGAGAGTGATATTGCATGCTACTTCTAGATGTTGTAATTGCGGCCATTAAACCATTGATTTCCCTCCAACATAATGTTGGTCAAAGATGTCATCACTCGGTGGTTGCTGGTCAACCCTATAAAGGCACAAAAAATGAGGTATACGCTGATACAAAAAGCTGAACAAGCCAAAAAAAGTCAAACTAGTGAACCTAAAATATAAAATAATCATCAAGAAAAAAACTCTTTTTTTAAATTCAAAAAACCCTACTAAGGTATAGGGATTAAAAACCTGATTGCCAAAAAATATCTAGAAAACCCTAATTGCAAAAATCCAAAAATTCAGATTTAGGGTTTGGGGTTTCGACCTCAAATTTAGAAAAAAAAATGGTGCATTTAAAATCATGCTCAAAAAAACCTAATTTGTGGCTAAAAATTGTGGAGCAGATAACTAACGAAATCACAAGTTGTAGTTTGAGACAAAAAAAGCGCAATTTATTACTAGGTTTTTCTTGGTGTGGTTGCAGCAGCAAAAAGGCACAAAATCATGAAAAATAAACCGCTAAAAAAAATAGTTGGTCGCAAGTTAAAAAAGAAAGTGTGCGCGGGCCTAAAGACACCCTAGGTTTTAAAAATAAACAAAAATCGCCAACTTTAAAACGCGAAAAGATTGCTTTTAGGCAAAGAAAGACGACGAAGATTTTCCTAACTATGGCAAAGAATAACAGCTGTCTAAAAATAGTAGACTCAAATGAAAAAATATGATTTAACAACTGCATGTTTTTGGCACGATTTTAGCCTGCGGATTTAGACGTGATTTTTAGCGGGGGTTTAACTCAACTGAACCTGCTTCACAAGAAAGAAAAAAAATTCTTTCAAAACCCTTGATGCGCGCCCACAAATTTGTGGTAAACCCTAAATGGATTTAGAACAGACTGCGAAAATTCAAAATATTAATTTTGAATTTCTCCACTAAAAAATTTTGCCCAAAATATCTACTGCTCTAATACCATGAAACTTTTAAAAACGGAATGAATTGTATTAACAAATACAATTAAAGAGTTTTACAAACACTAAAAAGAGCGTGAACTAAAAAGCAAAGTTGTCTAAATAAAGACAACGTCTGAAAATAGACCAAATTAAGAAAACTAATAATAAAGCCTAAATAACAATTGACTAAGATTCTAGAACAACTAGCTAAAAATAGCATGAACCTAGGAATCTAAAAATATTCTAATAACCTCCCTCCCTTAATGGTCATTCTATCAACTACAAGTTGCTTTCTAAACTTGACAAACTTCTCTAGACTGAGAGACTTGGTGAGGATGTTTGCAGTGTTGTCCCCAGTGTGTACATACTGCAACATCACGGATCCATCTTCAACAAGCTAGCTGATGAAGTGATAATGAAGGTCTACATGCTTTGTCTGTTGATGGAAGACTGGATTATTGGCTAATTTCAGAACTCCTTGATTATTACAGAACAAGGGAGTGGGTCCTTCTTGAAGGATGTGCAAGTCAGCAAGCATTCGACTAAACTAAATTGCCTCACAAGTTGACTTAATTGTTCCTCGATATTCAACTTCAGTAGAGGAGAGTGATACTGCATGTTGCTTCTAGGTATTGTAATTGCGGCCACTACACTGATGATTTCCCCCCAACATAATGTTTGTCAAAGATGTGATCACTGAAACAAAGGTTGTTAGTCAACCCTATGAAGGCACGAAAAACAAGGTAGATGCTAGTTCAAAACATTGAACATGCAAAAAAAATTAGACTATGGTGAACCTAAAACATAAAATAATCATCAAGAAAAAAACTCTTTTAATTTGAAATAACCTAATCGGGTTTAAGGGTTAAAAACTCATTTGCCAAAAAAAATCAAGAAAACCAAACCCTAATTGCAATAATCTAAAAATTTGGATTTAGGGTTTTGACCTCAAGACTGAAAAAGTGGTGTTCTACAATCACACCCAAAAAACCCTAATTTGTAACTAAAAATCGCAGGTCAAATAACTTACAAAATTGCAAGTTGTAGTCTCAGACAAAAAGGAACAAAAAAACACAAAAAATAAACCACTAAAAAAACCATTGGTGCAAGTCAAAAAAGAAAATGTGAACGGGCCTAAAGCAAACGTGGGTTTTTTTTATAAAAAAAAAGTCGATTTGAGGAAAGATCGTGTTTAGGCAAAGAAAAGCGATGGAGATTTTTCTAACAGTGGCAGAGAAAAACGCCAACTAAAAAATAGCAAGATTAGATGAAAAAACGTGATTTAATAACTACATGATTTTAGCGCGATTTTAAGTTGCGGGTTTAAGCGCGATTTTTAGCAAGGTTTAACTCAACTAAACCTACTTCACAGGAAAGAAATAAAAACTTTCAAAACACTAGATGCGCCCACAGATTTGCAGTAAACCCTAGACGGGTTTAGAACAAATTGCAAAAATTTGAAAAATTAATTTTGAATTTCTCCACTAAAACTTTTTGCCCAAAATATTTAATGCTCTAATACCATGAAACTCTTAAAAACAGAATGAATTGTATTAACAAATCACACAATTAAATAGAGTTTTACAAACGCTAAAAAAAGCATGAACTAAAACGCAAGGTTGTCTAAATAAAGACAAAATCTAGAAATAGACCAAATTAAGAGAACTAAAAATAAAGCCTAAATGACCATTAACTAAGATTCTAGAACAACTAGCCAAAAATAGTAAGAACCTAGGAGTCTAGAAATATTCTAATACTTTCAAGCTCAATTGTAGACAACAGTTTCCTTTTTGAAATCCATTTCCAGATCTGTCTTCAGAATTTGCATTACTGTTTATACTGATTTTGGTAAATTTCCAAGCATTCTACCTAATTCTTACATCTTCAATCCAAAACAACAACAACAACAACAACAAGGAGAATAATCACATACAACATCAAGCTCTCCTTTAAAATTTGAAGTTGGATCTTATTGATTATCCCTCCCTAATAAAACAACTAGGAATAGTGTCCTAGGTTCTTAGTTTATTACTTCTCCATGTTAAGACTCCCATTTACCTACATTTCAGAAAATCAAATTAATATAATACTTTCTTTATTGAATCCTTTATATTTGTTTGCACACAAGTTTGTGACTTTTGATTGATGTGTCACTTATTTATCTAGATGTCACCAAAACCACAAGAATGAAACCTCTTTGAGATGTTTTGGAAGAATATTTAGGAGATTAGAGGAAGGAACCCAATTACCACCCATGTTCCCAAAATTGTTCACTCCTTTCTCACCAAACCCCCCAATTACTAACTATAAAGAAACAAAAGAAATGATAATTAAAAACCTATTAATAAATTTCACATGTACCAATAACCACCCACTTGTACCCCCAATAGTTGAAGTTTGTAGACTTTGATTGGAGACATTGTGCACCTTTATTGGTACCCATAGCACACGACTACTAGGGCATTTATGTGTAAGTATAGGAAAAACAATTATTAGAGGAAAATAAATGTGTTGGTTCTTAGATGAATATGTATTGAATTAGTTGTACAAGTTTTTGAGGTTGTTGTAGTGCATGGTAATTGGGTCATCTTTAAATAGGTATAGGGCGACACTTCTAAATGACCACTTTTTGATACTCGTATACATAATAAATCCCACAGCATTTGTCTTTTTGTCTTGACTAACCAGAAGCCAGAACAATAGCTATCAGCAGTTAAGTTGCATACGACATTTTCAAACAAAAAAGTCAAAATCTGATGTATCATTTAGAAGCTTAGAATGTGTGAAAGCTTAGAGTTATCTAACTTTAGTTTCAAAAAAATCGCCTTTATATCATCATAGCTCAAAACTATCAATTGATATGTCAATGCTTTGCATAGATAGCAATAAATCTCTCTTTCTTTGCAGAAAGTTGCACAATAGCATTGACACATATACCTTGTGATTATTCATTAGCTTCCTTTCATCATATAGTTATTCAATATATGATTCAGATTGATATGACAAAATAGCCTCCCCCCATATATAATAGTTCTACCAATATATCGTATAGCTTATGTCGGAAATGTAAATCATAATTTAATTTAATTAAGGAACATGTTGTTTGCTGATATTTGGATACACACAAAATCATCTTTGGATGAAAATTAGCTCTCCATACCAGATATTTTCAAAGTTCTGACATGTAACTGAACGGAAGCCATGGCAATTAAACCCTTCATTGCTTGGCAGTATATACCACTAAGCGGCCTCTTCACTGCTAACTGCAATTGTGCTAGGTAAAAACTAAGACATATAAATATACATGCACAACCAAAGACCAGTCAAAATAACATTGAATGGACACTAGCTCAACAATGGTGTGACTGGCACTTTGTCCAAGTAGGGACAATTTTCCAATATTGGAAATGGTAGTAGAAAAATCCTTGATGGCTGACAAATTCGAACTAAATCACCTAATTACATTATCTAACTCTGGTCCCGAAAGGAGATAGAGAAAGAAAAATACGAGCAAAAATTTACAAAAAAAAATACTACTGACCAATATCTACAGGCTTCACACTGACTGATAAAAAAAATTATGAGTCAACGGATTCAAAAATTAGATAGATTCCCATCCGAATCAGACAAATTCTCTGCTTCAACTTCTTAGTCTAACACCCTCTTTTGATCTAACCCCGTACCTACTAATAATACAGCACAACGAATAATCCGTGTTTCAAAGCTAGTACTCTCTCCTATGGTTGAAGATTATGCACAGGAGGCTCATAAACAAGGTATCACGTTGCTTTATCCTACCATGTTTCCACATGATTGTTGGCCAAATCCATCTTTTGTTTCCCAAATTTCTTGATGCAATCTTGATTGCCCGAATAATAATTGAATAAATACCAAATCCGGGTTTAACACATTCACTACTGCCACAAAACGTCGTCAGAAAGATAAACCCTAAATTTACTTCAAGTCTAAACGATCAATGAAAACTCCGGTTTTAATCGATTCCCGCATACAAAATAGAAAAAACATTGAAAAAACGTGCAAATACTACTAACCTTCCCCTCCATATAACGCACGAGGCGAGAGAGAGACAACGGTGCTTTGTGAATCTTGCTCATAAACAGCCTCTTCAAAACCACCGCATTGAAGTTGCTATTGGTTCTTCTCACTAAAAACCTGTAAAGCTGCTCAATGTTCCAAATCATCGAGCAAAATAGAATTGGGGTGAGGATTTTCGCAACAAAATCCGAAATGAAAAAGCTCAACAAACGAATTAACGGAGAAAACAATTTTAAAAACAAATAAAATACCTTTACGAGAAGCTTGAGGTAAATATCATCGCTCTTCGGAGCGGTACGTTTGGTTTTCTTGCTCTTCCCTCCTGCTACCAAATCAATACCCTGTTTGCAGCCGAAAATCACCGGATTTCAGAAGGAAAAACATAAAAAATTAAATGAATACCCGCATTATTTCTTTTCTGAAGCAACACAAATTAGATTACCATTTTTTTTCCTGCCGGTGACCTGGAGTTCGATTTCGGCTCCTTCCGCTTCCTCCTACTCTGAGCCCCGAAAAATAGAGCTTAAAACAGACCTTCGCTCTCCTGCACAACCATATACAAGTCGCTCCTAGGGTTTTACTCGGCGATACAAATCTCCATACAAATATTTGTAAGTTTGATATTGTACACTACAACGAATGAATGTCCCCAAATGGTATATTTTCTTACCTATTATTCTTTCGTATAACAAAGAAAAAAAAATGCTTTGTATCATGTGTCTTCAACACTCACCAATCATGTATTTATGATATAAGTTCACTGATTTTTAGTAATAGCTTTGGCAATAATCTTGTGACTATGATTCTACTCGACTTTGAGAGGGCCTATGGTAGGATTGAATGGTCATTTGTGATTGGGATGCTAAAAGCTTTGGGTTTCCTCTATATTTTTGTAAATGGATTGAGATTTTTTTTAACGATTCATCTATTGTAATTTATGTGAATGGTAAGCTATCTAAATCTATTCACCATTTAACAAAGTTGTTCTATTGCACCCTCATTGTTTGTTATAGCAGTAGATGTTCTTTTCTAACAGTATAACCATAATATACAACAATAATATACAACATGCATTTATTAATCACAAATCCATTCATTCATTAAAACATAACTGGATGGAGAACTGTATTTATGATCATATATTGCATATTGTATAGGTTTTAGTAAAAGTCTTTTAAAACATCCAAATCCAAATGTCTAAGCTTGTTCAACAACCGACCCAACATTACCAAAGTTTATTGATAAAATAGACACGAGACCAAAGACTAGTGTATGTTCTTATAGGTGTGCTCACACAAGTGCTATAAGGACCTTGTTTGTCCTCTCCAAAGGATCCTACTCTCTTCTAGGATCTCACAATTCTTAGGTGACCAACCTAAACTGTTTCCAAACTCTAATCTAAGAGTCAATCTCCTTGTGCTTAGCCTTGAAGGGCATCCACCTTTTAGTTTTGTCTCAATGCTTCCTTAACACCTAGAAGACTCTAAGCGCCTGTCTCTCACACTTTTCCATTGTGGTTGCAGGGACATCATATTCCTTGAAAACATTCATCATGTTTCCATTTGAATCCATTTTGATTGGGCTCTTTTTAGTCGGGTTCAAAAATTAGTCTTATAGAGGCCTAATTAAGCCTAGTTTTCTAGTAGCCCTTGACAGGGTATCTTTCCCATCTCAAGCCAAAACTTCCCAAACAACCTACAAAACTAGTTTGATATTAGGATACCCTTTTGGAAGCTACTTTAAATTCAGGAGGTTTTAGGGTTCTATGGCCTCCATACACATGCTTCAGGATACAAAGTAGGGCTAATAGGGCTAATTGGCCTGATTTCTAGGACTTTACTGATTTCTTGCTTGAAACTCAACCAAATTCATTGATCAATCCTCAATCTCACCAACATGCATTGAAAACTTCATATGCTATCTGGAACCATGCTTGTTCTATACAGACTTCCTTTCCCCTGCATACAAACATTCAACTCTTCATTGTCACACCTTTAACCGGGATCACCAGTCTCGCCTAGGGCATGACTTTAAAATTAGCATCCTAACTCTTCACTCCTCCAAACTCCATATTTACACTATGCAATGACTCCCTAACCATTCCCATTCAAAGCCCTGGGTTTCCCTGGGTTAGAATTCATGGGGGAATCATGAAACTTAAAACTACCTAAATTTAACTAGTGAACTACTGATTCACTAAAAGATTTTCAAAAGACTATTGAATCAACTCTACGCTATATGATGACTGAATGAAAAAGACTTAAAACTACCTCTAGATCATGATTCCACTATCATAGTTCACACTCTAACACATTAACATGCTATCACCATTAACACAACTCGACTGTACCTTGAAAAACTAGGAAACTTCTCTATTCACATATCAAAAACTTACATAATCTAACATCTACCTCAGGAAATGAACCAAAAGGTATCATAAGATGCCTATCCCATGATTTTAGGCTTTTACATTGATTCCCCACTCCTAGAATGAGGGGAATCCAAAGATGTCGAACTACATGCAACATTTGCAAAAATTGTTCATGTTGTCATGACAATTTTTAGCATATTTTACATTTATGATGCCAACTATTTTCTAGGACCTCTATCCCACTTAGTTCGATGAACTAACTTCTTTAAAGCCATTTTAGGCATCTCCCATACATTTCTCAAGATTAAGACACATTTAGATTTCATTTCCCAACTTTTAGGACTATCCCTGAGGACTAACATGAAAGCAAACTAACCAAGCTAGATTGGATAGTACTAATTACTAATCCATCTAGGCACACACTTAGCAAGACCTACTAAGGTCCAAATGAAACACACTCTAACTTGGAAAAGGTCATAGACAAGCCAAAATAGTTAAGAACTAGGAGGTTAGCCTAGGTGCTCTTGCACCAAATACTACGCCAAAATAGGATAACAAATACCTAGACACAACAATAACAAAATATGACAATCTATGGGCTCATCATTGCCCCCTACTATGCTTGTGTTGGTCCTCCTGCACTGAGAGATTTTGGGTCCTAGTTGTAGCTCTGAAATCACCAATAGTTGTCTCACCACTCAAGGAACCTCCAATCTTCCAATGGAATCCTTTAGTCTGCTCTAGGTAGCCAAATCTATCATTCTCAAGTTTTTGATCCACATCTGTTGTTGTGCAGCTATAAAGAGGCCACATTAAAATGGGTGGTTGAAAGGTCATTGGGAACCAAAGTTCCCTTCTACTCTGATTCCCCAATTTGGCATACCATGGTCCTCTTTCCATGGTTGCTTCAATATTCAAGGGACTATGTGGCTCTGTTATCCTCGGTGCTAGAGGGAGTTTGTCCAATTGTGTAGTTATACCTTGATAGGCTCTCCTTCCTACACGGGAAGGCATTTTGTCAAATTCTTTATAAACTCCATCCTTGACATCAAAAGTTATCACTATAGTTGTTTTTTTTTTGAATCCATATGTGAGGTGAAGCCAGTAGATATAGAGCTTATTGGGTTTTCCACTCTTTGGTCTCAACAGTAAGGGCTCACTCTTTTCTCTATCAACATAATCTTACCATTAGGTCCCATAATTAATCTAATTTTGTGCCCATGACATCAAGGCTTTCAAATGAATATCTCCAATGTATATGATGCAAATAAGGGAGAAGAGGGGCCAAGGAATGACACACCCTACCTAAACCACCTTGCTCAACAACATGTGGAAGCAACAACAACACAGTGAGAGAGAGAAAGCAGGATCATTCATATATTATCATTCAAATTGATTCATACATGCCAGGTTGTAAGGCCTTCTTGGTTATGGCCAGATATTACAATGAATTCCAGAAGTCCTCAAACATGCGAGGATCTGCAAACAATCTTAATTCTACCTTCTCCTAACAACTATCCAAAAACTCCCTCTAAACTCTAACCAAACAACTATACTTATACAAGAGGCTACCAAAATGAGTCGGCCTTTAGATCCACAATCAACGAAAGGAATGGTTAGATATGGGACCATACGATTCCTAATGATGGATGCTAGCATTAAATTTGCGACCCATAATCAATGCACAAGTCAGCCTCAACATAACTCAAAATAAACTACTCGGTAAGCAAGGATGAATGAGCAACAGACAAGCATCATTGAGTGCCAATGAAACAATCGACTGCCTAGGAGATAACTGACCAAACTCGGTAACCAAAGGAAACTGACCAACTACCAAGCCAACTCGTTCAAAGAAGGAACCGAGCAACACAAACAAACTTCAAAATCTTTTCGGTGACATAGGATTGCCAAGGACCCGAGATGCTCCTGCATCAGACACCTAGGGTTATTTAGAAATGATTCTCCAAATCATTCAGTAGGTATGATCTGATTTGCATCCAACTCAGACTGTGAAATCCATGAACTATCTTCAATCGGTCTATTCTTCCACTTTACCAGATATTCCATATATTGTTTACCTCTTGTTCTTTTGCTAACTCTTTGCTCCAAAATCTGTTCAACTTCTTCATTCTTCTTCTTAGGGTATTCCATCGGTACTGTCATGTCTTCATCAAGTTCATGATACTCATACAAATCAGTAATGTTGAAAATCAGTGATATGTCCATCTCATCAGGTAACTCAATCTCATATGCATTTCCACTGTCAAATTTCTTCAAAATCTTGCAAGGTCCAAACTTCTTCATCTTCAGCTTCCCATATGTTCCAACAGGAAATTGACCTTTCTTCAAATGAACCATCACTTCATCACCAACATCAAAAGTCTTATGTCTCATTGATCTATCAGCTCTATCTTTGTATTTCTGATTACTTTCTCCTAGCTTGATTTTCACATCTTCATGCAATGTCTTCATGTACTCAGCAAATTTCACTCCTTCAGCACTTCTCTTACTTTCATCAGCAACATCCCTTAAATCAGATATACCTCTCGGTTGTATGCCATTCACAATATCAAAGGGTGTTTTTCCAATACTCCTATTCACTGAATTATTGTATGCAAACTCTGCTTGTGCCAACATAGAATCTCAATTACTAGGTGTGTCTCCAACTAAACATCTCAAAAGATTTCCCAAACTTATGTTCACAACTTCTATCTATCCATCGGTTTGTGGGTGAAATGTAGAACTATATTTCAACTCAGTGCCAAACTTTCTCCAAAGAGTCTTCCAAAAGTATCCAACAAGTTTACTATCTCGGTCAGAGATAATACTCCTTGGTAATCCATGTAATCTGATAATTTCCTTAAAGAAAAGATTTGCTACATGTACTGCATCTAATGTCTTTCTACAAGGTATAAAATGTGCCATCTTTGAAAATATATCTACCGTGCAACAAATATAGAATCATTACCTCTTACTATCTTTGGTAAGCCAAGAGCAAAATCCATACTGATGGCAGTCCAAGGTTCCTCGGGTACAACAATCGGTGTATACAATCCAATATTCTGACTTACTCCTTTTGCAACTTGACAAATTCTACAACTTTTCACAAATTTTTGAACATCTTTATACAACTATGGCCAAAATTATTTCTCCTTAAGAAAATTCAAAGTCTTATCAATACCAAAATGTCCATCCAAACCACTACTATGTTTCTCCTTTATCAAATTAGTTCTCATTTGTCCTCTCAGTATACACAACTAAATACCTTTAAACAACATACCTTCTTGGATGAAATATTCTTCCCATTTTGTACTCGGTTGATCTTGAATAGGTGGTCTGCACTTTCTCCGTGGCTCAGAAAAATCATGATCAGTTTCATACAAATCTCTCATCTCATCAAAATCAAGAACTTCAGTTTTCATCTCGGTCATCAAAGATCTTCTACTCAATGCATCAGCAACTCGGTTAGTGACTCCACTTTTATGTTTTATCACAAATGTGTAACTCTACAAATACTCAACCCATTTCATGTCTCTGATTCAACTTATTCTGAATACCCAAATATTGTAAAGCCTTATGATCAGTATACAACACAAATTCACTCGCTATCAAATAATGTCTCCATTTCTTCAATGCTTGAACAATAGCATAGAATTCTTGATCATACACAGAATACTTCCTTCTAGCATCATTCAACTTTTCACTAAATAAAGCAATGGGTTTACCTTCTTGACTCAACATAGCTCCAATTGCACTACCACTTGCATCACATTCCAATTGAAATACCTTATTGAAATCAGGCAATGTCAAAACAGGTAATTCAACAACCTTCTGCTTCAAGATCTCAAAACTCTTATCAGCTCCATGTGTCCACTTGAATTCTCTTTTGTCTCCTCTCGTAGTCTCAGTCATAGCATTACAAATTGAACTAAAATTCCTTATGAACTTTCAGTGAAAACTTGCCAAACCATGAAATGATCTTACCTCACTAGCATTCACAGGTGTAGGCCAATTCAGAATGAACACTTTTCAGATTTATCAGCAACTTTTCTTCTTTTAACGTCTACAAAACTTGTCTAACATGCAACAAATGTTCTTCTCTAGTCTTATTGAATATCGGAATATCATCAAGATATACAATCACAAACTTACCCAAGAATTTCTTCAAAACTTCATTCATCAACCTCATAAAAGTACTTGGTGCATTAGTTAAACCAAAAGGCATAACCAACCACTCATACAAACCTTCTTTTGTCTTGAAAGCAATCTTCCACTCATCACCTTCTCTAATATTGATCTGATGATACCCACTTTTCAAATTAGTCTTTGTGAAATACTTTGCTCTAGTCAAACTATCCATTATGTCATCCATTCTCGGTATAGGAAACCTATACTTCACTATTATCTTATTGATTGCTCTGGAATCAGTACACATTCACAATTCTCCATTCTTCTTTGGTGCCAATACCGCAGGTACTACACAAGGACTCAAACTTTCTCTAATCAAACCTTTATCCAGCAACTCTTGAATCTGTCAGTTCAATTCCTGGTTCTTGGTAGGTGTCAACTGATGATATGCCAAGTTTGGTAAACTAGCTCCAGGGATTAGATCCACGCAATGATCAATACTTCTCTTCGGTGGCAAACCATCAAGTATATTATTAGAAATGATATCACTATACTCGGTGAGTAACTTATCAATCTCCTCAGGATCACTATCCTCTATTTTCTTACTCAGCTTGTTAGGAATCACAATTAAATGTACATCATTATTCTTCAAATCCTTAACAAATTTTCTTCCTTCCATCAAACAAACTTTCATAGATGTGCAAACATTACTAATAGGTTCTTCCATCAAAGGTAACAAGATTTGTTTTCTTCCCTTAGCCACAATAGTATACTTATGCAATCTCCCATCATATATAGCATTCCCTTAGCCACAATAGTATACTTATGCAATCTCCCATCATATATAGCATGTCTATCATATTGCCAAGATCTTGTTAGCACTTCAAATTTTCAATACACGAGTCTTGTGAAAATTTTATAAATTTGAAGTGTGTCTAGTTGTTCATGAAATTGTGATAATTTTTCCAAAAAAACCCATAAAAGATCCTGCAAAATTATTTTTTCTTCCTTAGTATCCAGTGAGCCCTAATTAAGAGTTAAACCTAAGAAAAACCCTGAATGTATGCCATTTTCAAAAAGCCCTAGGTCGCTCTGTTTTAAATCTATTTGAGCATTACCTTTTTTATCACTTAAAATCTCAAAAATGCACGTGTGTAAAGTTTTCCTAAAGTCTCAGCGACTAGCGATTTTATTTTTTCCTAAGTCTGGTGGCTATGATATATCCTAAGTCCTAAATACTTTATATTCTAATGTTTTGGCTTTCATTTGGCTTGGTATCTTTAAAGAAGATCTAACGGCGGTCACATAGAATCTTATAGACCTATGTGATCATGCGACTGACCGTCGATCTTACAGAGAAGCTTAATACAGAAACAAAGTGGGACCGTTGACAAATATTTCATAGGTGGCGGCCTTTTATTTGTAAAGGATAGTGGGACCAGTGTTAGAGGAATCTTCAAAGCTGAAAGTAATGAAGGGAAGATACGATGGTATTCGTATGATCGCATGGAATCTTAGAGGTCTATGCGATCATGCGAATAACCGTCGATCTCGCATAAAGCTCAGTTTAATTCTTGGTGGGTCCATTTGCCAGCTTTGCACATGTGATCAATGGTTGGTTGAAAAGTCCTACTGATGTGGTAGTTGTGAGTAAGTGGGGACGCTGAAAGGAAAAAGGAAAAACCGGTCCACCTGCTAAGGGTTTTTGACATGTTATCTCATTATTGACAAAGGCAAAGTGGGACCAGTAACTTGAGGAAAAGATGATAGCGATTGAAGGCTAACAGTTTGTTGCATGTTCGCATAAGCTTATTTCAAGCTATGCGATCATGCGACTAACATGTTGTTTTAACAATAAGAGTTATAGGGGATTGCTGCTAATAAAGAGACTAAGTGATGACTTGTCATATGTTCGCATGAGTGATTTTTAGGCTATGTGATAGGCTGTTACTTCATCTTCTAGTAAAAATTGACGGTTCTAATTCAAACTGGAGATAAAGTGATGCAAATTTGAAGTTCCCGTTAAGAAGTGACAGTTAATTTTTTCAGAGGAGTAATGGTTGAATCATGCTAAATGAATTGCTGAAATGACTACTTTAATTACTCATAATATCAAGATTCCGCGCACTCTTAGAAGCACAAAGAAATCAAAAAATTGCAGAGACTCAAGCGTGAAGAATTGCAAGGACTGGATGTTGTCTCCCGGTGATTTCCCAAAAAGAGGTTGGTGAAATACTTATACGAATTGCTTCCCTACTAAAAGAATCATAGTTCTGTAGTCTATATATCTTGCAAAGGTTTCTTTAAGATAAACCCTAAAAATGGCACCAAGGAAAGAATTGTCTGGTAAAATTGAGTATAGTGAAAGAGGTTTGCATGAGGATTTGTTGTAGTTACTTCCTGACTCTACTACTAACCTAGTGAAAACCAAGAGTCTGATTCCCAAAGACCCTAGGGTAAAAGTAGCAAAGGGTTTATATGACACAACAAATTTTATTAGGGAGGCCAAAATTGGTACAATCAATGCAAGTGGTGACTCTGATATCACTAGATTAGATCTAGTCAAAGTAGGTTTTAGTCAGAGAAATGCCGCTCACCCTACAAGCAATATATGGCAGTTTGACCTAGGAAAACTTGTGGTACTCAGTGTCTTTTTAGATGTTGATTTGATGATCCAGGTTGCGAAGAGTTATGACCCAATCACTAGGGAGGTTAGGGATGCAAAGGGAATACTATTGATCAAAATTTCTGCTGAAGAGATCAGGAAGGTGTTCGGGTTAAGTGAACCCTCAAACAGTTTAGAGAATATTGATTTTGAAGAGCTAAGGCAAGTATATGATGCACAAAGGAACTATTTCAGAAGCAAATTATTGAAGGATTTCTGCACCAAAATTGGGAAAATGGTTATTATGGGACAGAACACACAGGAGCCTTTTAAAATAGAATATTTTGATTCCAAAGCTAAGGGTGCATATTGGTCATTATGTCAGGTTTTTGGAGAGGATGTTAGTGAGAGGATGCTAATACATTTGATGTACATGGTGATTCAAATTCTATATTCACAACTATCTATTACTTTTGATTTTGCTCCATTCATTGCTGAACGAATCCATAATGGATTAGTGAAGATTCAAAAGAATGAAGATGACAGACCCTTCTGCTAGTATTCTTTCATAATGTACATGTTTTTGTTTAAAGGAGCAAGCTTTTTTGGGCAAGAAATGGAACTAATGAGATACAAGGATGGTGAAGATATGCCAGTCCAATTATGGAGCCTCACAATGACCTGGGATAGAAAGGATAACAGTTTCACAAATTTTGAAAAACATTTTGCAGCCAGACTCAGGATGTTGTTTGTCTTAGACAACCCAAGAATCCCAACAATATTGGCACAACTCATTAGGCCAAATCAGTTTGCTAAGAATTTGAATATTATTCACAATTGGGGTGATGTCATTTTCTACAATGTATCAACTGTCATCAGGTTGTATGGTTTCAGGGGGACCCCTTTTATATTGCCTTATCATGTACCCCTTAGGATTGGAATTCCAGAATTTCTTAGGCAATTGGGAGATATTGAAGAGTATGCCCTCACTAGAAAAGGCAAGGGAACTTTATTTCCAAATGTTGCCATTGCCCACCAATTCATAATTACCAAGGGTGGATGGGTTCACATGGATAAAACCCTGGCTCCATACCGTATGGCCACTGCCATTACTAGAACATCAGACCCAGAGGGGTTCTATAATGAAATGTTTAAGAAGAGAGCCAAGTGTGCCATGATTAACCACATCTTTAATTTTCCTGAAGATATTGTCAGAAATATTCCAAAGTTGCAAGATCAAGAGGTTAGGAAAGAAAAATGGCTAGTGTACAAGAAGACATTAGATTTTATTCGACAATTTAATTCTGGATGGGATCCCCTGAAAAGCATAACTCCAATGGGGAAGAAAATAGATACTCTTATGAATTATTTTCAGGGTATTTTTCAGACCCTAAATTAAAAGAAGGAAAAGGTTATGAAGGATGACCCAAAAAAGGCTAAACAATTGTTAAGCAAGCCTGTATTTGCAAAAGGGTTACCCCCAGGGAGGTACATGGTGCAAAAGAAGACTAGTTACAATGTTGTGATACCAGAGCAAGGCCAGCAAAGGCAAATTGATACAAGGGATGTCCCATCAACTTCACAAAAAACTGAGAAACAAAAGGAGGTTGTAGAGGTCCCTGACTCTCCTCATCTTCAAGCCTCTAAGGATGTAATTGATTCTCCACCCCCATCAAAGAAACAGAGAGTAGAAGAAAGACATGTTCATGTTGAAAAGGATTATTCTCCATCACAGTCTCCTCTAAGATTTTTTGATGACCAAGAGATTGCAGAGCAAGTACATCAAATAGATGCTTTAGGTCAAATTTTTATGACCTATGAAGAAATAAATGAAGGAGTACCAGAGCTACCAGAGGAGCCCAAACTAGATCTAACAGCAGGGGAATTGGCAGGCACAGAATTGGACCCAATAATTAAACAAGCTTGTGATGAGTTCTTAGCTGATGATACTTTTGTTAAAACTAGGGCTTTCATGCAGTTTCTTTGGAAATTAAACATCAACCAGTTTCAAGAAATTTGTGAGAAGAAACATGAAGAGAATCTAGGGAAAGATTTAAAAATCATAGAGGAGGAAGTGAAAATAGAGATGACTGCAAAGTTTAAACTAATCACTCTAGAACAGGGAAGAGATATGTTAAAAGTATCAGGAGTGCTAATTCTTCTAGAGTGGGATATAGCTAATGCGATGGTTTTTGATGCAGTCAGAAAACAAACCACTCCTTTCCACAAAACTCAAGAGGAAGCAGAACATGCTATTAAAGGGGTCACTTTCAGTGACAATCACCAAGCTTTAGTAATGTGGTCCCTAAGAAAGAATGAAAATAACAGGGGAAAACAAATTGTCAGAGGTGATCTTTCAGGGAGTCTAATTGTAAGAAGGGTTACTGATACTTCTTTGGTGGAAGCATCAGGTATG
The DNA here is from genome assembly GCA_027943335.1 of Chamaecyparis obtusa. NCBI lineage: Eukaryota > Viridiplantae > Streptophyta > Pinopsida > Cupressales > Cupressaceae > Chamaecyparis > Chamaecyparis obtusa. Next base: position 459,092 of record BSBK01005284.1, on the reverse strand, counting down.
GTAATGGCCACAACACAATTGACAGCAAAGGTGGCAGAAAAAGAGGCCAAGGAGAAGGAAGAACTCACTGCAAAGTTGGAAATAGTTTTGAAGGTTTATGGTGAGTTGAAACAGGGGATTCTTGAAAGAGATACTTTAATTGAAAATTTAAAGAAAATATTGGGAGAGCATGGCCCAACACAACTATCAGAGTAGATGCAAATAGCTTCTTCCCCTGTTGGGCCTTCCTCATCAAGCCCTATTGTTGAATTTCCTCCTTCCCCTCTTCCTCCTTCCATGGATGAGGATGACATTGATCAAAAGGTAAAGCAAAGGTTTGAGAAGAAGATAAAGGATGTGGTTTCACATTTTGTTGCAAAGGTGAAACCTAAAGAAATATACAAAACTGCAAAATAATTGGCAGACATTTTAGCATCTTTTTAGAAAGAATTAGTTACTATGGACAAGATTTTGGAAAAATGGGCTACAAGGAAAGATAGTCTGAAGTCAATTTTTGATCAATTTAAGGATAAATGTATTGTGGATATAGAGCTAACAAACACTTACAAGTTTGTTAAGGATCTTTTTGATTTTGAGGTAAGTAGGGGGAGTATAAGAAGAAGATAAAAAATCTTAAGGGTGAGATATTTCCAAGATGATTTTCAATTTTTTCCTGGTCTTATTAAGGCAGATGGGGTAATGAAAGATAAAGATAAATGGATGGAGCAAATCGATAGACAAGTATTGTCTAAAGTAGACTCCATTTTATGTACAGATGATAATACCCCATTCATACAACTTGTTGAACTCCTTCAAGATGCTAGGATGCATTTTGCTAATGTAACAATAGAGGTTCACCAGTTGGTTGCTGAGTGGAACAAATTATTACCGAAGAAGGATGAAGTCCTTGCCTTTCATTGGCCAAGTGAAGAGACCTATATGACTTGGGAATCAACATATCCCTCAGAGGGTTCAGAAGAAAAAGAAGCATCAAATAAAGAGGCAACATGTGGCAATATTCCAAACCCTCAAGATCAAAGCTAACAAGGATAAAGACATCAAGCAGTTATCATAGATACGGATACAACACCTGGTAGAAGTTGAACTAACCTTGGGAGCTATTGCAAGATTTTGGCGCTCATCTTTACAATCCATCTCGAAGTTTTGTAACAAGAAAGTTTTTATTTTCATTTTTTGTCTTATATGCGAACTTCTTTCTTGTCTTTTCTAAGAGGATCCGAAGCTTGTTTGCAATCCTTATTCTATAAAAGGATTACCAAGATCAGTGTAAAAGGACCGAGAACTTGATCAATTTTACTAATAAGTTTCTTGAGTCTAGGATATCGTACATCATTTTTTAGACATTATTTCTATAGAAGAACAATATTTTATGGTTCAAGTTATTTTCAGAAGGTTGCATTGTAAAGCATTTTGTGAGCATGATATAATATAGCATTTGAATAAAATCCAAGATTTATATCTCTCCTTGAGTATTTCTATTTGAGTTATGAATTGTTCCAATTCATTGCATAGATGATCTCTGTGTGTATGTTTATATTTCTCAGCTCTGATCTAGCATCGTATTAAATAAACTTTGAAAGTGACATAAATTCTTTGAAGTTTTGCTTAAGGATACACCAATAAGTAGTGTGAATCTAGGAACCTTTGATAAAATCCACCATAGGGTGATTAGTATTTTCAAAGGGCAAGAAATCTTTCAAAGTTCAGTATATTTGTTCATGTATAACAGTCTTGCAGTGGAGGTGTAGCCCAATGGATAAGACACTGGCCAATAGTGAAGTTCTTCTCATAGAGATAAGTGTTTAAGAGGATTCTACTGGTATTTCCACCTTTAAGCATAAAATTGTCGAAATTCTTTGAAGTTCAGTGATTTGCAGAATAAATTACCACGTAGTGATAGTGAAAAATCTATGAATGAATGGTCATCATTTAGTTTTTCTTGTCATTTATCTATTGCATTTAAATCCAGTCAGTGAATTAGTGAAGCAAGTTTTGTTACTGGATTAGGATCACCCTCCTTGGTTTTGTAGAGCCAGAAGTGCAGAGGGCATACTAAGACCCTATAGTTGGTCCAATCATCTCTAGAGTTAAATATTTGGATCTAACCAATCCTCAGAATTTGTAGATGTATTGGTTTCATGTTAGAGCATAAACTCCCATTTTGGAAACCAACAGGTCTACCCAACAAATATGACAACAATCCATAGTCATGATATCACACAACACCTTATCATAGTACTTTCCAATTTTCAAATTCACATTTCATTGTTCACTTACCAAGAGTGTATTCACATCTTTGTTCCTTGAAATATGATAGGGCTTCAGATGTTTCAACCTTTCCAACTGCAACTTTGTGACCATCTCCTTAGATGCTAGATTCTCTGAGCTACCACCATCAATGATTACCTTCCAAACTTTGTAAAAAACTCTACATATGGTCTTGAACAAACTTTTCCTTACTAGATCTTCCTTTTTACTTTCATTCCACAATGCTCTTCTCACCATCAAGTTATTTTCCTTCTCAAGTTCATTCGGTGACTCCTCTTGCACCGAATCATTTCTACTACTACCAGCCTTCTTACTTGCATGTGTACACTCAAATGATCTTATATGTCCTTCTTCTCCACAATTGTAACAAGTTCATCAGAAATTACCTCTGCTATAACCACCTTGGTAGTTACTGCTTCTGCCTCTAGATGAACTTTCACCTTTCCACTCGGTCTTGCCTTTATCTAGATTTGTATTTTTAGGTTCAGAGCTACCACTTTCACCATTAGATCTACCTCTTCCTCTAGGGAATCTACCACCTCGACCTCTTTGTCTCCACTCATGTCTCTTGTTCAATTTCTCCTCAGCTTTCAATGCAAATTGATAAGCCTCTTCAATGTTCTCCAATTTGGCCATACTGATTTCCTCTTGGATGGAAACTCTCAAACCATTCAGGTATCTAGAACTTCTTTCCACATCATCCTCATCATGTCCAGATTTGATATCTAATCTATAGAATTCATCAATATACTCTTTTACCAAGCTATCTTTCTGCCTTAGAATTTGCATTCACCTAACTAGGTTAATATGATAATCACAAGGTAATAACTTTCCTTTCAATTTATTCACCATTTTATTCCATACCTTGATTTTGTCTTTGCCTTTCTTTTTCTAATCCAATTGCAGATGCTCCCACCACAAGGATGCATGACATTTCAACTTTGTGCTACAATTTTCACCTTCTTTTCCTCAGATACATTTTCATACTCAAAATACTTTTACATTTCAGTGATCCAGTCTATCAATTCATCAGAATCCAATTTCCCACTATACTCAGGAGAATTGAAATGTGGTGTTGACTTCAAACTTGTCAAAGCCTTCAAGAATCTTTCCTCACCCTGATCCATCATAGTTACAAGTTCTGCTTCACCTTGTTCCACTTTGATTTCATCATCACTAACATCTTCAAGATGTATGCCTCTTCTCTGGGTTGTTTCAACAACTTCTAATGTAGCAGCAAGTTGTCTCAACATGCCTTCCAATCCTGGATCCGCTTCTCACCTCCCATAAACCATCTTGAAAACCCTCTGTAATTGCAGGTCAAATCACAATCTGCCACCCCACAATAATTCACTAGGGCTTCACAAGAAGGAACCTACAAATCTAGATTCACAAACCTAAATCCAGATCTCACCTCACTCTGATACCACCTGACACAAATAAGTGAGAGGAGGGGCCAAGGAATGGCACACCCTACCTGAACCACCTTGCTCAACAACACACAGAAGCAACAACAACACAGTGAGAGAGAGAAAGTAGGATCATTCATATATTATCATTCAAATTGATTCATACATGCCGAGTTGTAAGGCCTTCCCGGTTATGGCCAGATATTACAATGAATTCTAGAAGTCCTCAAACATGTGAGGATCTGTGAACAATCTTAATTCTACCTTCTCCTAACTTCTATCCAAAAACTCCCTCTAAACTCTAACCAAATAACTATACTTATACAAGAGGCTACTGAATTGAGTCAGCCTTCAAATCCATAATCAATGGAAGGAATGGTTAGATTTGGGACCACACACTTCCCAATGATGGATACCAACATTAAATCTATGACCCATAATCAATGCCCAAGTCGGCCTCAATAGAACTCAAAATAAACTACTCGGTAAGCAAGGATGGTTGAGCAACAAACAAGCATCACCAAGCACCAATGAAACAACCGACTGCCCAGGAGACAACCGACCAAATTCGGTAACCAAAGGAAACCGACCAACTACCGAGCCAACTCGGTTGAGGAAGGAACCGAGCAACATAGACAAACTTCAAAATCTTTTTGGTGACACAAGATTGCCAAGGACACAAGATGCTCCTGCATCAATATAATAATAGATTCCACTTGGTATTGAAAGGGATAACATAGTTATGCAGATACAATTCGCATAGAAAATTTTGTAACCATTATGGGGAATGTTGATGTAAATCAAAAAAATCTCTAGGGTTATCAACGGTAGGAGGAAGGTCTCTAAGTGTTCTCATAAGCTGAAATAAAAGAAAATGTTCATTTAAACAAAGGGAATACACCCTTGGAGGTGGTCTACGTTCCAACAATTTAGAAATTAAATTAGCAACTGTAGTGACCTTATTTTCTAGCTGTGTAATTTCTTGTTTCTACTTTTTAATCTTTTTCTTCAATTTCCTCCTCTCAATTTCCCATAGGCTTTGTTGAAATTGTATTTGCTTGTATAATAGTAAATAAATATTATGAAGAGTAGTAGGTTTTTTATTACCTGGTTTTTCCTTTTTGTTTCTTCAAGCTTCCTCTAAATAGGATATCAACATAGTCTGTTTATAGGGTATTAAAGCTCCTTCCTACAAGACTGTTGGAGGAGGCTCTTGAACATTTGTTGAAGACACTAGTGTTATTTCATCCAAGTCATATGACCTCATCAAATCTTTCTCAGTCAAAGACTGAATTTCTTTTTCTTGTTGAACTTATTGTTGTTGTAACCTTGCTCATCCTTCATTATCCTCTTGTATATGCATTTCCTCAAATGATGGGTTATCTAGGGGTTCTTGATCATTGTTAGGAAATTATTCTACACTATTACTTTCTTCTGTTGTATTTTAATGCTGACCAGTATTCTATTCATTAATATTTTGTTCAACATTCTGGTCAATATTCCATTCCTCAAAAACATTTATCATGTATTAGGCTCTACCCTAGGGGTTTAAAATTTAGCACCTGATTCAGCAAGTGAAACTATTGAATCCCTATTATTTACTCTGGAACTTCTCTTGGGTTTAGTATTTATAGTGGTTACAGGAGTTGTTTTGGGGATTTTCTTTTTACTCCTTCTAGTTGTAGGAGAAGAAGTTGTAGGAGGATTTTTTCTTTTCTTGGAACTAGGTTCATTAGACTCAGGGGTTTGTTTTTCCTTTTCTCCTTCTACATCCTCAACAACTTTTTAGTTCCCTTTCTCTTCCCTAGTCCCATCAAGGATTGAAGAATTATAAGGGGGTTCCTCCCTTTCTATAGCTTGACTAAATGACCATGTCTTGGATATTTTTGTCTTTTTAGTAGTATGAGTACTAGGTGAAGAGGTTCTTGCACACTTATCTATGGTTTCTGCTATAGGGGATGCACCTAGGTGTAATATGTGGTCGTAATATTTTAGCTTTTACAAAATCTTCCCAAGATAATGGCAGAGTATTCCTCAAGGATCGCTCTATCAACAAATTTATTAATGTATTATGAGTAACAAAAAAATTATTTCCTTTCTTCATTTCCTAAAAACTAATGGATTAAAAATTATTAAAAAATAATTGGAACATTGCAATAGCGACCATATTTGATGTGGCTTATCAATTTATAAATGCAGATAGGAGAAGCAACCTTCACATGTATGGTACCTGATTGTGTGGGTTGCGAGTTGTGGAAATGGTGACAATAATGACAACCTTTTTTGTCCTTGCTTCCCCACCTCCAAAGGAGGGTCATCTTCCCTTATTATGAACTTTTCCCTAGCTGACCAAGCATCATGGTTAGCAGGGTATGGAATTCTTGTAGCTGGAAGGCTTGTTACTTCTATAATCCTTTGTTCTGAGGCTATGAACTTTAATCCCCACACTTCTACTTCACCTTCATAAAATGAATTAGTGAATTCAAATGCGACATCATCATCATAGGTATTTAACATGAGGATCTCAACTAATCGCAATTGTTAAACCATTGAACTGCTTCATAATCTTGTAACAAAGTTATGTGGGAAACTAGTTAATGGTGGATTAATTGACCCCCCATTGCAATTTTTATGAACCCTTGATCAACTATGTTATCAGCCCAATTAACTCTTTTGAAAAAATACCAAACTTCCATAATTCAACTCAAAAATTCTGAAATGAAGCTGAAAATACATCTAAAGGATGAAAAACTCTCAAGAAAGATTACCAAATTTAAACCCAATTGACTACATAAACTCTACTTGACAAATCTTCTAATAAAACCCTCATAATTGATAGGACCTATAAATATTATGATGGAGAAAGGTGTTCAAAAATATGATTAATAAATAATGTTTTAATACATAGGTGTTTTGTGCCACATGTATTAATATTTTTAAAAAGGTTCTCGCCATTCAAATGCATGGTCACTCACATCAATGACCATTTAATGTAAATGGATGTCATTAACTATGATGACAAGTTTATGACAAGTTGATTGGAAAGGGTGGCACTTGGCTGATGTGGACAAGAAATAACAAAGGTGACGTATAAGGTTATGACAAAACAATATATACCCTGCCCCCTACTTAAACTTTGGCACACATCCACACGTGCCGACTGACTTGGTAATCATTGGGTATTTATAAGTATAATGATCATATCAATAGTACTCTAATATTTGCAATAAATGAATAAACTTAGTGTAATAAATTATTGAATGTTGCATACTTGGAGAATCGAAGTCATAGTGGATGACAGGTTAGGTGTATGATAAGCAGAAACGACTAGAAAATGTGTGGATTGTGAAAGGGTAGGTGGAATGAAAATAGAAGAAAATGAATATGAAGTGGAGTGGAAAATTGTGATGGAGAAAAAGAACTTCCTAGAGAAAATGAAGTATTTATAATGACAAATGACATAGACTTTAAAGAGGTCTTGCGGGAAGAAGGTTTGCACCTTCGGCTGTAGGAAGTATCAATGAGTTTTGTTCTTCAAATTGCTTTAGGAAATCAAACTTGGAGGCAAGTTTGTGGTATAGGTGAAGTCGATGGCCATTTACTAGTAGCTTGATGTTGACTAGATCAATGGTAGATAATTGTATCACTCCATTGTCAAAAACATGTTGAATCTCATAAGGACCTAGCCACTATGTAATTGAATTACCTTGATTCCTCTAGAAGCAAGAATCATATAGTAGTACCCAGTCACCAAGTACAAATTGCTTTGACTTTATGTGACTATCATACCATTTATTTTGTTGATTTTGGATTACTTTTGTGTATTGTAGGGCAACTTTCTTGTGTGCTACAGGAAGGTCTATATTCAATTTTAATGTTGTTCTAAGAGTCTTGTGTTCAAAATCAATGGGAAACATTGTTGTTTTCCATATAGTAGTTCAAAGGATTTGAACCCTTTTGTAGTCTTCAAGGTTGTTATGTATGCCCATACTACTTTACGAAATCTAATGCTCCAGTCTTTTTTATGCAACTACACTATCTTGGTTAAAATAGACTTAATTTCCCAGTAGGTGACCTCTACCTATCCATTATCCTAAGGGCGATGTGGACTAGAATTTTAGTAGTGTATGTTATACTCATTCATCAATGTCATAATTAGTGTAGAAGTAAACTAGGCTCCCTGGTCTATCACTAGTTCTGTAGGAACTCCATATTTGGTGAAAATCTCCTCATATAAGAATTCAACCACCTTTTGTCTCTTACATGTGTCATAGCTATGACCTCTACCCACTTGGTTACATAATAAGTGCATACCAAGATGTATGACTTTCCATTGGATGGTGGATCAATAGGTCCAATAAAGTCCTTTTCCCATTTGTCAAAAGGGGTTACTACTACCTTGGGGTGCAATGACATCTCATCTGACCTTGTTGGTCGGCCCATACATTGGCATCTACCACATTTCCATGTATAACAAGCTGCATCCTAATGTAGAGTAGGCCAATAATAGCATGTTGTCAAAACCTTCATGGCTATCCTTTTTGCAGCAAAGTGCCCACCATAAGGTTCATCATGACAAACATGTAGGATACCATATGTTTCATCTTCTTAGACACATCTTCTAATTATATCACCAAGCCTTGTGTAGAACAGACAATCTTTTATCCAAGAAAAAATAAAACTTTTCTTTGTAAGTAGAAGCTTTTATTTAGGTGAGAAGTAAGATGGTACCTTATTAGCAACCGAATAGTTTGTTATATCTGCATACCAAGGTGATTTAACAAAAATTAAGAATAAGTGTTCATTAGGGAAACTATCATCAATTACATGTGAATCATCAACATTATGTAATCGAGACAAAAGTCAGCAACTATATTGTCTTTCCCTAGTTTATCAAGCTAGTAATATCAAACTCCTACAACAACAACAGCCAATGTGGTAGTCATCTTGAGATTGTAGGATTGTTCATCAAATATTTGATTGTTGCATGATCAGTATGTATAAAAACTTGATATAATGTAGCATAGTGGTGGAGCTTATTAAGTGCATAAACTACTACTAGTAATTCCTTCTCTATGACTGTGTAGTTAAGCTCTGCCCCTTAGAGATTTTTGTTGATAAAATAAATAGCATTTTCAAAAGAATCCTCCTTTTTTCCTAGCACTACTCCAATTACATAATCAAAAACATCAGTGTGTATGTGAAATGGAATTGACCAATTGGGGCCTTGAATAATAGGTGCTTGGGTGAGAAGATCTTTAAGCTATATGAATGATTCGTCATAGGCTGCTATCAAATTGAATTCAAATTCTTTTGTAAGGAGGGTATACAATGGGATGGCTATTTTATTGAAATTCTTTATAAATATTTTGTAGTAACCAGCATGTCCTAAGAATCTCCTAACATCCTTCTGCTTGGTAGGAATCAACAAAGTAAGAATAACTTCTATCTTAGCAGGGTCAACTTGTACACTAGCCTGAGAAATATAATGACCTAGGACAACACCTTCTTGCATTATCATAAAATATTTATCACTATTTAAAGAGAGATTGTACTCTTCACACTTTGTGAGGACCTTCTCTAAATTATCTAAGGCTTCTTCATATGTTACTCCATAAGTGCTAAAATCAGCCATATAAATCTCCATATAGTCATGAGAAATATCTAAAAATATACTAATGACTGCTCGTTGAAATGTGGCTAGAGCATTACATAAGCCAAAGGGTAAAATAGAGTATAAAGTTCCCCAACGACAAGTGAAAGTGGTATTTTCTTGGTTTTCAAGAGCAATCCTTATTTGATTATATCCACTATACCCATCTAGGAATGAGAAGCATTTTTTTCCAGCTAATGAATCTAGGACTTGATCAACAAAAGGCAAGGGAAAATGATCCCTTTTAGTTAGAGTGTTCAACTCTCTATAATCCACACATACTCTCCACTTCCCACATTTTTAGGCACAATTACTAAAGGTGAAACCCATTGTCTATCCGAGATAGGGTAAATAAAACAAACATCTAACAATTTCTACAATTCAGTTTTAACTATCTCTCGAAGGGAAAGATTCACTCTCCTTTAAGGTTATCTCATAGACATACTTCCTTCCTTTATATAGATTCTGTGGGTACACAACTTAGGATCTAATTCCTTAGTATCCTCATAATTAAATTCAAAAGCATGCTTGTGTTCCTGTAGTAGCTCAATTAAAGATGATTGTTGTGACTGAGTAAGCTTGTTGTTTATGTTCAAGCAACAACCTAGAGACACCTCTATTTTCTTTGTTAGTTCTTGTTACCCCTATTTCCATATGCATGCAAATTTGGCTAAAACCTATCCCAAAGTCTCTATTTTCGCCTCACTAGGCTCCCCTGAAATTTTCATGACTTGTTGTCCATCCTTCTGGCCTCTGCAAATTGTTTTATCCTCTGGTCTGCAAGCTAAAAATTCATAAATATAGTCATTATGGAAAAAAACCCTTGAAAGCCCTAGCCCTTCATTCTTTTTGGCTGTTACTTTTTCGGCAGTTTAAAAGTCCCAATATCCACGTGCTTTTATTTTCCTTTTGGTCACCAGCTCTCTAAGTTCTCTGGTGGTTACCATTTCTCTCAGTGAACTGGCGACTGCAGTGTTTCTCCTGGTCATGAAATAAAATGGTGGTTCCCTTAAGTATTCAGTGACTCTGCGGATTGCCTTCAGTCGAGCATTCGCTAACTGTAACCCTAAGTTGGACTTTTGGTTTAGCGATCCTGTGAGTGCCTTGTTCACATATTCTTCAGACTTAACCAAGGTTAAGATCTCTATTTAGTGACCGAGTGATTTTCCTTTCGCCGTGCATTCGCTAAAACCTCTGGGGTTAAGTGATAAGTGGGGTCCTAGTTAATGAGATCAACGGTTGTCGTAAGATCTCATAGCATGTGTTAGAGGCTTGCGATCTTACGACAACCGTCGATCTTTCCTTTTTCTCAGCACTTCATGCCTTTGTGGGTCCATTACCACGGTGTCCTATGTGGAGGTATTTCATTGATCAGAGGGAGATGACTTGTAATTTGTCAGCGGGCCCGGTTGTCAGTCCTCTTTTGATCTAATGGCTGGCATGTTTTCTCATGAAAAGTGTCAAAAGTTTGCGAACTTAAGACAACCATTGATTTCTCCTAGTGACGTAACTCTTCATTCAGGTGGGTCCACTGCTATGTGTATACAAATGGTGGCTTCTAATTGGTCCACATAATGGTGATTAGGCATATGTTAGTGGGTCCTGATCTTTTCAGGAGGTTAAAGTACAGCAAGATCTTGTGGTTGTCGTTACGTCGCTAGGATAGGATGCACACTATTTAAGTCAGAGGTTTAGTGACAACCATTTGATGCTCTTTTTGTAGGTCGTGGGTCCAAGTCTATCAAGTGTGCTAACTTGCTCAAATGTAATTAGTTGCCAAGTGTTGATGCAGATTTCCAAGTGGGTCCGTTTGTCAGAAGGGGTTCCAGCTTAAAGAGATCAACGGCTAGCGCAGGATCTGAAAGGATATTCAGGGGCCATGAGATCACGCACCCGCCGTTAGATTAGAATCTTGTCACAAATGGACCCAGGGTTAGTAAGCTTTATGCGAATCAGTGACTAAGGGTTTCTCGTGTTCGCTTAATGTAACCTGAGGTTATTAAAAGGTTTAGCTATTCAGCGACTGCAATGTTCACTGAATTGCTTGACCCAACTGAAGTTAAGAAATGTATTTCACAACTTAGAATTCTTCAGTTGCACAATCATTGAATAACTTAAGAAGACAAAAAATCAAAGTGGGGCCAAGCTGCCAGGTGTGCCGATGTGCTAATTTTCCATTGGTCCTCGTATTGCTGATATGGACTTGAACTTTTCAAAGGGTTTCTCGACCGTTTCAAAGTTAATCTAAGTCATTCATTTGCTAGGAGATAAAGGATATCGACGGTCACATTTTAAAATGATCGGCTAGCCGTTAAGTTTTCAAATTCAAATGTGTCTAAGAGGGTTTTTTTCCAGTATTTGATTTGCAGGCCGCAAGTAGTGAGGTAGCTCAGAAAATTTATGTCTCCATGACATTTGTAGTTGAAAGAAGATGATGAGGAAGTCTGGGTGGCCGTCGTGGGTCGATTCTTATCTTAGAAAAGTACCAGCTTGAGCATTCATGGCGAGACTTTGTGCAGGAAAGCATATGAATCCAGGTTACTTGTCTGCAAGTTGATGCAGTACAGAGATGGGCACATAATATTTGATCGGCCATAGTATTACAGAGATGCATTTATGATCAAATTTGATGGCAGTTAGGGTTTTAATATTATGCTAATGTAAAATCCATGAAACCCTAGTTAGGTTTTTGACTCCTGCCTATGTGCAATGGAGTATGTATATATTGTATTTTTGGAGCTTTTGAGCTCAGAGTTCGCATTTTGTAAAGAAGAAAGTCTCTTTCTTGGAAAGTTATCCGTGGCATTTCTTCCTGCCATCTAGTTTTTCACATTTTGTAATCTCCCATTGATTATTCAAATATTGTAGAGGTATTTTGTGGCAATTCTTCATTCCCCTATGCTTCCTTGTCTGAGTCTTCTCTTATTGGGTCAAAGTATATGTATGTTTTTTTTTTAATGACAACTTAGGGTTCCTGATCCCTCTTACTTTCTATGATTTTGTGTGTTATTGTGTTTGATCTAATTTAGATGCTTTTTTGGGTATACTTCAGCCCCCTAACAGTCTTGTCTCAATCCTACACCGAGTTGTAGAAGTGAATGTCTGCTTGCAGGTCATAAGTTGTGTCTTATGTTCAGACCCTCCTATGAAACACTTATGAAAGCCTATTCAGTAAGTTGTGACCTACTAGACCTAAGACTTTCATTGGTTACATTCCTCTATACTGAGATCCAAACCCTAACTTCAGTGTATCACCTAGTAGGTAGTTTGCTTTCAGTCATTTCCCTTTTAAGCATTCCTTCTATCCCTTTCCCTCAAAAGTTTACTTTCATGTCTAGAAGCAAATTAAGGTGATTATCCAAGAGGAACTAGCCTAGAACCCAGAGGTCTCATCTCAGTTAGCATAGGTCCCACAACCTGGAGATGATTCCCATGTTATACTAGGTTATCAAGACTACAAGAGCTTGAGACAAAGGCGCAAACTTAGTGTATAACAGTTCTATCATGGAGGATGCAGTCAAAGGAGGTGTTTGAATCTAATGAAGATGCAACTTATGAAATATATCATGAGATTTATAAAAAATAAAGGATTTGTATTGAGATTATAGTGGTTGCAGAAAGCATGGTGCAACAGATGGGCAATTAAAGGACTGCTCACTTACTCCGTAGTTTTTTTGTATAATGTTTGTGAGAAATTCTTAATCTTCTCCTTAGAGATGCATGAAAGGAATCCTTTGTAGCATCACTAATTAGGCTACTGAATTCACTTTTTTTGCCTCTTCTCCTAAATCCAACCAAACAGGTTGAGCTAAATATGACTGAGGCTGAGCAGGGGGGTACAAGGCTAGTTTCTTGGTTGTCATTCCATCTGAAATGGTCATATATCCATAATGAAAACCTATAAATGCATTAGCAGTGGCTAACCATGGCCTTCCTAGGATGATAGGATATCCCCCAAGTGTTACTGTAGGAGATAATATCATGAAGTCTATTGGATATTCCCAAGAATCTAAAGTCGCAATTACATCCTCTACTATCCCATTAGGTTTGACGGTTGAACTGTGTGCAAGATGCAAGATAGTAGGAGTGGATCTAAGACTTAAGATATTTAATTTCTACATGGTGTCCTTAGTCATGACATTAATGACTTCTAGATCAACTAAGGCATTTTTCACAGATTGGCCATTAATGATAAGTTCAACCACTGGGCTACCAAGATCAAAATACTTGGGAATTACAAATTTATCTAACATGATATCTATTAATTGGCCAAGAACATGGACAGTTTGAGGATCTTTCTCTCTCTTCCTACCAGGGTTCTTGAGACAAGATTCCTCGATAGCTTTTCCATAAATAGGAACATCCTTGATGGCTTAAAAAAGTAGAATTTGAACACAAATGTGCTTGAGTTGGTCAATAATATCAAATGCATCTTCCTCTTAAGGTTTGGGTCCTCCATCTTATAACCTTTGAGGAAAAGGTGGAACAATTTTCTTTTGGATGTTGGGCTCTTTTGGTGAATTTGTGTAAGGAGGTATATTGGCAATATTAGGTCCGTTCACTTGTTCTGATTCTTGAGTTGGAATTTCTATGAGTATAGGTGGTTTTGGGCCAGGAAAAGTAGTACTAGACCTTAAATGGATATTACCAATATTGACAACATATGATGGGTATTAATTTGCATCTACAAAATACACAAGTTGTTGTTGTTGCTGTTGTGGATTTTTGTTGGGGTTTGGCAAAGGTTGTGTAGGTAATTGAGTTAGTTTTGGAGAACTAGTATTGGTTACAGGAGGTAGCACAAGTGCTTGATATTATGGCTAAGAGGGAGGCTACATGAGTCTAGAAGATTGATTTTGTCATTGTTGGGCTCGCCTCCATTATGGATTTTGTTTCTAATTACCATGTTGCGGTTGTCATCCCCCTTGGGGTTATGACCAGCGTCCTATGGGTTGTTGCCAATTCCCTTGAGGAGGTTTCCATGAAGGGTTTTAGTAATTAGGCCACTGAGGTTGAGGGACATTCCAAGGTTGAGATTGATAATTATATGTAGGTTGTCATTGAGTATTATATACATGGGGATAAGGGCCACTAAAATTTAAAGGGTCTTGAGGCATACCTTGTCTTAGATCCCATGGCTTCCTTTGTACAATGTAGAACACTTGATCATCATCTCCTTCTACTAGCTTGGATTCAGTGGGCAGCTGCTTAGTCTCCAAATTGGCCACCATCTTACATTTGCAATCTCTTTTCTCGTCTATAATGAGGGCACAATTCAACCAACATGGCTTTAGATTATTCATGTTTCTTCTTAGCTTGCATGTTATCTAGATGTCTTTCCATGTTGTTGACAATATCTTGCTTAAAGTCTGACACTATATGAGTTATCTCTATCCTTGAGACACCAATACCATTGGACTTTCCCACATTAGATCTATATGCTTTGCCTTTCTTGACAAAAACTCTTGAATAGTTATGGCATATCCTCTTAATGTCATCCCAATTTTCTTGAGTTATGTCTCCTGCTGCCATCAAATCCAAAGCTTCAATACATCATTCATTTACTCCTCTAAAAAAGAGTATATTTTTTTATTCCTTGTTAAGCTCATATTGAGTGTTCTTTTGGAGGCTGAAGAGAAATTATGCTATATAGTCTTCCAAACTCTCATCTTCCTTTTGGGACATATTAAATATGTCATCTCCTCTCATATCATTGCCTCTACAATATTCCTTATACTTTTCCAATAACTTATTCTTCATCCCATCCCATTTATAAATGACATCATATCCTAGATCCATAAACCATCTTACGATTGAATCCTTCAAATTTGTAGGAAATAATTTAAGCTTATGAACATCAATAATGTAGTTATAAATCATGCAAAGGATATCAAACTCAAAAAGAAAGGTATCAGGGTCCTCTAAATGAGCTTGTTAAAATTAGGAGGAAATTATAGTTGTAATCTATAGCTCATTTCCGGTGTAAGGTTGTGCACAAAAATATCCATCTTTTCTTGTTCAGGAATTGTTTGTGGATATTTGGAAAATAGTTGACGCCATCTTTGTAAAAAAGCAAGGAAAGATTCTCCATTCTTTTGTTGTGCATTGCAAAGATCAAGCATAGTGACCTTACACCTAATGTTATATGAATAATGGGTCAAAAATTTATCAATTACCTCATTGAATGATTTGATTCTTGGTGGTAATTTAGAGAACCATTCCATAGCTTATCGTCCTAAGCTACGTCGGAATAATCTTGTAAGATAGGTTTCATCATGAGATACTTCAATACAAGTAGCACAAAACTCGTGTATGTGGTCTTGAGGAACCAAATTCCCTTTGTATTTATCAAATTTAGGCACCTCAAAGTGAGGAGGGAATGAAATCATTGCTAGATGCTTGAAAAAAGGATAAGGACATATATCATCTAACAAATATCTCTTTGTAGAAGATCCAGTTTGGATGTCATGAATTTGTTGTTGAAGCATTTGGATTTGTTGTAAAATAGGGTCCAAAGATGTATTATCTCCTTGTGTGTTGTGAGAACTACTAGGCTATTTTTCTCCCATAGCTTCATGAGCATGTGTTTCTTGGAAATCACTAGTTTTTCCTTGATCATTCATTTTAGGTTCTTTCTTAAGAAGGGAGACATCAAAATCAGCTAGTAATTTGACTCCTTGATGAGCAAGCATGAGGAAGTATTTATCTTTGTCCATGTCTAAAATTCTTTCCATGACCTTGTGGAATCTAGGATCTTGCATGAAAATTTTTAATTATTGATCCATTGGTTCTTCCTCAGTTGTAAAAATTGTAACTCTAGTAGAAAATTTTGACCAAGGATTTTAATCATTACTAGTTCCTCCCATTTTGTCTTGGGATTCTGGATTCATAGGTTCCTTTAGTTTTTGTGATCTAGTTTGAACCATAAAAAGGTGAAAGATGAAGTGTGATGAAGGTTTTGATGATAGGTGTGTGTGTGAATTTTGTACCTAGCTATAGACACAACACTTCAGTAAAACATTAGAGGTTAGCATAAATCAAAATCATGCAATGAAATGGAAACTAATCTAACCAGGCAATTTACTGCTTTCTAGTAGGTGCGAGTATGATATTCTCAGATTGGACCGAGATCAGTGACCTTGACAACACCTAAATGAAAGATTTGAATGCAGAATCTAGATATGAGATGAATGCAAATTAATCTATATTTTTGGATTTTCTATGCAATAAGATGAAACAAACTAGTATGAATCTATTCTATATGGAAAATTGATATGACATGCAATTAATCTAAGAATTGATATGCTAAATGATATGAATGCTCAAAATAATGAAAATCTCACAACTTTGATTCGCAAAGATGGATTCTTCAATCACCAATTCGCCAGTGTGAGGATGCAATTCATGGATGGATCAATATGAAGAGCTGAAGCCTTAATTTATAGAAATCCAGGACTTTGGAGGTGCATGGAAAAAGCCATAAATCACTCTTGATAAACTCAGGTTGATTTTTAGATTAACTCACAAAATCATGCAAAAGCTAAGTTTTAATTTTAAATCAGAAGTTGAGATCAACTTTCAACTCAAAAGAGAGTTGAGTTTATTTTTTAAAACAACTTGAATTGATTTTCTGATTTAAAGTTAAACTGCTTTTTGGATGTGCATAATTAATTATGAATTAATTAAATAAATAAAGTGATTTATCCTCAACTTAACTGATTTTAAAATTAAAATAATTGATTTATGGGTTAATCAATTATTAAATCAAACTTTTATTCAAAAACCATATTATTAAATATTGACAACTGACTTTAATTAATTAAAGAAGAATTTAATCAATTAATCATAAGATTTTTGATTTATTGTCAAAATAAAATAATACAATTTAGGAATAATTAAATTAAATCTAATTAAATAATTAGGTGGCAGTATTAAATCTAATTAATTAAATATTCATCATATTCAATTAATCAAACTTTAGGATAAATAAGGTTTATCGCCAAATAATATTTAATTAAAGATAATTAGGATAAATAAAAATATTTCTAAGAATATTCCCCGATGCAGACTTTAGGATAATCAATTAAATTCGATAATGTGCAGATGTGCCTTAGGTTAGGACTTCGATGTTGATTTTATTCAAATTGAAGATGTAGGAGGTTAATGAGCCTATAGCCCATTTTGGGGGTATTACATTTTGCCCCTCTTTGAATTACTGTGTGAAGCGCAGTGGTTCAAAGATAGTTTGTGTATGATGTTGAAACTAATGTTTGAGGTTGAAATTGATATGAGATAGAAATTGATTAAAATATTTGAAGATGCTAGGTCCTGAATGACCAAAGATAATGCTAACTATAACATCAATAAACCGATGATTGTGAAGAAGTGTCAAAACACCTGATTCTGAACCTTATGATTATGAAGAAGTGAGTGACCAATTCCAGACCCAATTGTTGATAAGAATCACATTGGTATCACATCTGAACCCTTCAGTTACAAAGAACCAAGGAAATAACACTAATGAATCGATGGTTGTGAAAAACTGATACAGTTTACAAGATTAAGAGAATACCAGATTGATATGGATCTCGATGAATATGATATGCCCCAAGTGACGAGGTCTTTTGATGAATCAACAACTAGATGTGGTTGTTGTCTTGATTACTAAGGAAAGATATGATTTTAGATTTAGATTATAGACTCAAATGATGTTCAATACCATGCCCCCTTCGGGATAAAAATTGAAATCTGACAAGAAAAGTCAGCGTTATAGTTTAGAAGCCTGTTAATTGATTTGAGAAGTGGTTGTACATGTTGGAGAATGCATTTTGCATCATTTAGAGGTTCTGAAGACCAAGTTTGACTAGGTGAAACCATGAGTTGACCATAGTTGACCAAGTTGAAATTTCAATAGTTTGATGTAAGATAGTCAGTTAAGTTGAATTTTGGATTTCTGTGATGATTGAAAGTCAATTATGCAAGCAGTAGACCGTCTTGGGTCCGAAAAATTTAAATCACAATTTTGACATAGTAAACGATCTCAGATTTCGATTTCGATCCCGAAAAAAGGATTCTACTTGTTCTTTCATTGGAGGAACCTTCTTGTAGGATTCAGCTCTCTGTTAGATTTGAAGTTGTGATTGAAGAATCATATAATCATTGAAGTTTATGTAGCCATTTGTGAGATCATGCAAACATGCAAAGAAACATGTAAAATAAAATGCAATCTAAGACCTAAGACCTAGTCACTAATCATGTGTTGGTCATTTTCATCATACAATTTTTAGGTAACCGGATAAATCAATAAATTGCCCACTAGTTATGAAACCATAGACATATGAATATCAATTTGTATGTGCAAGAATCAATACAATGCCCACTGGCTAGGAAACCATGGACATATGAATATTGATTTTATTTTTGGAATGTCGGATTAGATATAAGCACCAAGGCACAAATGCTAGGATGACTTGAATATCATGTCCATTTCGATATAGCAATTTGTATAAGCATCAAAACATAAACGTTGTGATGACCTGAATACACCTTGCATAACAAACATATCAAATAGTCAAGAGATCATTCTGAGTCGAGTGTGAATTACCCGTAGTGACCCTTTATCGTTCACATCCTTAGGTAAGATCGTGTTTCACAGTAGGAGAAAGAACTCACTCAAAAAGACAATAGTGAGATCAAACGTCCTTGAATTTTTCAGGTATCAATGGTCGAGGTTGTGTGTGTGAAAATTGTACCTGATCTGTAGACACAACACTTCAGTAAAATATTAAAGGTTAGCAAAAATCAAAATCATGCAATGAATTGAAAGCTAAACTAACCAGACAATTTATTGCCTTCTAATAGGTGCGAGTATGATGTTCTTAGATTGTATCGAGATCAGTGACCTTGATGACACCTAAACGAAGGATTTGAATGCAAAACTGATATGAAATATGAATGCAATTAATCTATTTTTTTTAAAAAAAATTCTATGCAATGATATGATGAAAACTGATATGAATCTAGAATTTAAGATGAAATTGATATGCTAAAATGATCTAACAATAATGTGAAAACAAAAGTGATCTCACAAAATGTGGTTGATTCGCAAAGAAGTTCTGATTCTCGAGATAGCAATTCACCAGCATAAGTTCGCAAATTATGAGATGATTTGTGAAGAGTTGAAGCTTTAATTTATAGAAATCCAAGACTTTAGAGGTGCATGGATAAAAGTCATAAATCACTCAAATAACTCAGCTTGATTTTTGAGTTATTTTTAAATAAAGATAATTTAACTCACAAAAACATGCAAAAGCAAAGTTTAACTCAAAATAGAGTTTAGCTTTAATTGATAATTGATGGTTGTCTGCTTTTGTGATTGTGCATGTTTTTAATATGAATTAATTTAATAATAAAGTGATTTATTTCCAACTTAACTGATTTAAAAAAATAAAACAATTGATTTATGGGTTAATCAATTATTAAATCAAACTTTTATTCAAAAACAATATTATTAAAAATTGACAACTTGTTTTAATTAATTAAATAATATAATTCAAGAATAAATAGAATTAACTTCAATTAAATAATTAAGTAGCAGAATTAAATCTAATTAATTAAATATTGAGAATATTCAATTAATCAGACTTTAGGATAAATTGGATTTATCGCCAAATAATCATTAAATTAAAGATAATTAAGATAATTAGGAATATTACTAGGAATATTCCCCGATGCAGAATTTAAGATAATCAATTAAGATTTGATGATGTTCAGATGTGCCTTTGGTTAGGACTTCGATGTTGATTTCGTTCGATGTGTCGATATAGAAGATTAATAAACTTATAGCCCATTTTTGGGGTATTACATTTTGCCCCTCTTTGAATTGTTGTGCGAAGCGCAGTGGTTCAAAGATAGTCTGTGTTTGATATTGAAACTGATGTGAAAGATATGATGATATTAGGTCCTGAATGACCAAAGATAATGTTCACTATAGCAACGATGAACCAATGAAACAAAAGCGTCAAAATGTTTGATTCCAAACCTTATGATTGTGAAGAAGTGAGTGACTAATTCCAGACTCGATTGTCCTTAGAAGAATCATGTAGGTATCACATCTGAACCCTTCAGTTACCGAAGAACCAAGGAAATAACACTAATGAACCGATGGTTACTAAAAACTAATATAGTTTACAAGATTAGGAGAATATCAGATTGATATGGATCTCGATGAATCTAATATGCCCCAAGCGATGATAGATTTGCCCCGAGCGATGAGGACTTTTGATGAATCAACAACTAGACGTGGTTGTTGTCTTGATTACTGAGGAAATATATGATTCCAGATTAGATTACAAACTTTGAATGATGTGTAATACCATGCCCCCTTCGGGATGAAAAGTGAAATCTGACAAGAAAAGTCAACATGATATGGTTCAGAAGCATGTTAATTGATTTGAGAAGTGGTTAAACACGTCTGGGAACGTATTTTGCATCGTTTGGAGGTCCCAGAGACCAAGTTTGACTAGGTTTGACCATGAGTTGACCATAGTTGACCAAGTTGAAATTTTGATAGTTTGATGTAAGATAATCAGTTAAGTTGAAAAATGGATTTGAAAAATGATTGAAGGTCGAATGTGCAAGAAGTAGACCATCCTGGGTCCAAAAAATTTAAATCACGATTTTGACATAGGAAATGATCTCAAATTTTGATTTTGATCCCGAAAATGGATTCAAAATGTTGAAATTAGTCATGAGTGCAATTTTCATGGAAAACAGAGCACTTTTGAAAATTAGGTCAAAAACTATATAAAGGCCCGAAGGGTCATTTTCAAATCATTTCAACCATTTGACTTTTCAGATCTTGTGGAGCCCTCTGAGCAAGAAAATGGCAGAACAACGAGAACCAAAGGTACCTGTGAGTTCGCATCGATTTGAGCGCAGCCGGAGACATGACAGACCTCGACAGTATGGACATCCGGTATGTGGACCTTTGTGCCCCTCTGAAAATGCAAATTTTTCATGTTTTATAGCTTTTTAAATTTTTTCCATATGCATTTTACTTTTTGAATTTCACATGTGTGAAAACTCGTATGAGTCCCATCCTAGACTCATACGACATTCCATTTGCATTTGCTTTATCATTTCATACATAACCCAGTGTCGTATGAAGGGGACCCGCGTGTCATATGACATTTCATCGAGTTCCTAGAAACTCGTATGATATTGAATCTGTAGACACCTAAAAATTCTTTAGAAAATAAAGTATTTTTATTTTCTGAAAAATCCATGATGACATCATCATTAATTAATTAATTAATTATTTAATTAATTTATTTATTTTTATGTCATTAAATCCCTTTTTCTTAATTAAAAATATTTAATTAAGAAATCCCTCCCAAAAATGTTTAAATCTTATTTAAACATTAATCCCCTATTTATTAATTATTTTAATTAATAAATTGACCAAGAATCCCCCAAAAAAATAATTAATTTATTTTTTGACCAAAACTTGGCCAATTTTCTTAAGACCACTAACCTCTTCCAAAATCTTCTAATCCCTTCTTAATTTCGATTAAAAGGCTAATCCCATCTTTTCTAACCTTAATCTCAACTCAAAATATTTAATTAAGATTAAATATTTAATTTTCATATTTATTGAAAATATTTCAATAAATTTTCTCAAACTTAAGCTTTTGGAATGAATAAACTTTTATTCCATAAAACCTAGGAGAATTCTAGACTCTTCTAGAAACTTCTCAACCCAACCTCTTCACCCATCCTAATCCTAAAATCCCCTAATCCCCTTTCTAATCTTGTCACATTCCATTAGCAAAAGGTTTACCAAAACTTATGCTAACCTCCTCTTAGTCATCCTCCTTAGTCAACAAAGATGGCCACCTCTTGGCCACCTCTTGCAAATGCATTTAAAGATGCATTTAAGCCTTCCTTATCTTTCTTACATGCATTCATTATGCATTTAAGACCTTCTTATCCCTTCCTTGCCACCTCTTGGCCTTGGGCACATTTACCAAATTGTGCACATGCCCTCAAACTTTCAACTCAATCCTCCCTTGACACTTGTCCTTGACTCAACCCTAACCTTAGCCCTAACTCTGACTCATCCTTTTTAACCAAGCCCTTCCCTTTTCCTATAAATACCCTCACTTCCTAAGGCAAATCATCTTTCAACTCTCAAACTCAATAGCAAAGTTATAATGCCATTTTCATTCTAGCATAAGCATAAACTCATCATTTTAGATCATTTTCAAGCTTAAATCACATTTAAATTAGCTTAATTGGATTAACATAGATTCATTTCTTGTTTAATCAATCTTAGTTCATCTTTTAGCTTTGCATATTTGTGTGTTCTTGAGGCCTTTGAGGCAAAATAGGTTCCTCATACCTATTTTGTGTCATTTTGGGTCTTCTTGATCCTCAAATCATCCTATTTGCATGCTCCAAGTGCTTGAGTTTGCACACCCACATCCATTTATATCCAAGCATATCAAACGGTGCATGGGCGCATCCGTTTTAGGCTTAAACTGAGGTGGCTTTGATTTTAGTTTGTTTACCATTAAATTTGATTTGATAATATGCTATGACGTTTGTTTGTCTTTGGCCTTCAAAACAGGTTTAGGTGCACGCTCAAATCCTAGTCTACATTCTGGCACGCCCGGTAGGACCCACTTCACGGGTTCTTTGCAAACATTCTGATGAGTTTTAGACCATTTTCAGATTTTTCAAAGCTTATAGGTGGACGTAGCACTTAGATCCATTCTTCTTCTTCTTGTCTATATTCTTCTTCCTCTTCTTGTCTATATTCTTCTTCTATTCCGTCTCCTTTCTTCTTCTTCTTCTAGCAAGGAGGTCATGGCCATTTTTTTTCAAAAATAATAATAAAATTCATAAGGAAGCAAAATCATACACACCTTATTTTAGTGCTTAAAATGAACCCCCAAATCATTCTTGAATGCATTAAGGACTAAAATTTGCAAAATTTGTTCTAACAAACAAAACAAAAAAATTAATCAAGGCATTTGCATCCTTGCAACACCAAGGATTTTTAACAATGCATTCATGCAAAGTAGGAATGATCATATCTTTTTGGGCATAAAAAGAACATCAAATCTGCATTCAAACGAGTCAAAACAAAATCTTGAATGAAGCTAAAAGGAAGAACTTAGGTCCTAAAGCGTCATTTTCCATTTGAAAAGCAAACATAATCTTGAATGCCTTAAAGATCAAAACAAAGCTTTTTAAAAAAGTTCTTAATCAACACGCACACTCAATCTTGAATGCCCAAGTTAAAAAACTTGCAAACGCTCGATTTACTTTTTGGAGAAAGGAACAAATCAAAATCTAATCACGAGTGTCTTCATTTCAAAGTTCAAACATCACTTAATCAAATTTGGGAAAATGAACAAAATCTGCTTGATGTGCATGTAGGAGTTTTTCAATTCTTGCATAATCCTTGTTAGAGTAAGCAACGTGGAACATTTGAACTTGGACAAGTTCACCTGTTCTACTTTTAGTGAGGCCTGTCCAAGGAGAAGCGCTTCCTCCTCGGAGAACGACCTCAAACCGGTATCCCCTCCGGCCGGTATACAAATAAGTGAAGTCCAAAAGAATCACTTATATCTCCTAATCGTCGGGCGTTTGTGCCAAACATGTGTCTGGGGATGGTAAACATTCCTCTCCCCCAGCATTATTGGCAAGGCTCTTAAGTGAGTCACGGATGATCAGCAAAACTGGGTATGGAGACACCACGGAACTATTAAAAACTTGATAAAATAGAAGCTACCCTATCTACATCCGAAAGTATCAAAATCCTTGTGCAAGGACCGATTCCAAGGGGTTTACCGGGTCGCCTCAAGATTACTCACCATTTGTATTCCCTTCTGGGAGATACCAAGTTGTGGGCAAGCGATTTTGATACTCACCTTCCTTAGGTAGATCTGTTTGAAGTACTTGATAGTCAAAGACTCCGTGAAAACACTTGTTGAAACATACACTTTCAAAGCTTTGTCAGAGTCAGTTGTCTTTGTTTGTATCCCGCAGGGTTGCTTTGTCCCTTGCGGAGATTGCTTTGACTTTAAATTTTGCCATTGGAAACCTTTGCCTCAAAATCAGAAGCCTCTTTTCCAAAGTGATGCCCAGCAAGAGCAAACATCCTAAAGCGAAGTTGCCCAAATCCTAAGCCTATCAAGAGCGAAAAGTTGCCAAGAAGAACACCAAGACCTATCAATCCATTATCCAAGCAACCCAAGCAGAGGAAAAATCCCAAGCCAGACTTGAGAACATTGCCCATAACGCCCGCATCAAACAGTTCACCTTCCATTTCCGAGTTAACCATCACTTTGTCAACCTTGAGCCAGAAGATTAGCCAAATCCTTGTTCATGTCTTGTTCCATCTTCAGATCTTGAAATCTTGTCTCAAACACCCTTGCATCTTAGTTTCATTCTAGCTTTCATCTTTGCATCATTAATCAAAACCTTAGTTGCATTTGCATTCATCCTCCTACCAGCATTTTAGAATCAGTCCTTGTCATTTGCACTTGCATCATCCTTCTAGAGCATTGTCCCTTCACCCTTCAAAACTTTTTCCACCAGCATTCCCCCATCAGCTTTCCATATCTTTCCAGCATATCCATCATCTTTTGTTCCAAATCTAGAGATCCACCAACACTTAGTGTTCTACCTTTTGAGTTGTTCCTATCCTATATCCAAGATCAGAGACCATCATCCTCTTTTTTGACACAACGTGTTGTCATAAAGAAATCAAACCTTGTCCTTGCATAGCCATCATCTCGAGCAAGAGATTGGAGTGCATTGATAAGAAACTTGTTGACCGAAGATCATCAGTCCATCTTAGGTTGACCCCATCATATCTCTGATCCTCCATTTGGGAAAAATAGCAGCTCATTTGTTGACCGCTCAGTAATCTTTCACCAGCTTTCCACCAGCAACCTATCTTTCCTCCACCGTCTTGATCCATATCCGTTCCATCCAGCTTCCATCATCGCCATCTTGATCCCTATCTTTGCATTTGCATCTTAGAAGTCATCATCTTTAGAAGTTCATCAACTTTGCATCCATCAACATCTTTTAGCCAAACATCTTGCATACATTTAGCACTTGCATCTCCATGCCTGTTGAGACCAGATCTCGGAAAAGAAGAAGCATGAATCCTTATCCACCAACAACCTCATCCGATCCCAAACTTTTCACCAACGCCATGATGACCTACAATCCCCACATCCAAGCCAGTAACCCATGTGAAGATCCAAACATCCCTTCACCCCCCTTGGCAAACCAAGCATTTGTAAATCCTCCAGAAAGCCCACCAGCGACCAATGCCCTTGTACCGCAACATCAGCAAAGCACATTTGCCCACTATCTGCCAGAAAGTACCTCCATCCCACCATCTCTCTATCCACGCATCCCCATCAAAACTATCCAAGTTCCAGCACAAGCGTATTCTCCGTTTGTCCAATCATTTCCCGATCCTATCATGCAAACACCCCAAGAGCTTTCCACCATTCCCCTTTTCTTGCAAGGAAGCCTCGCCAGTCCCACAACACAAGCTGCAGCGCCATCCGCTCCATCTCCTACCCCTTTTGCTTCATCATCTGCTATGGCTGCCCAAGCCCAAATCCAAACCCAAAGTCAGCTTCCACCTCTCACACAAGCTTTTACACCGCCGCCATCCGCAAGTCAAGCAACGCCTTTCACCATCAAAGGAGCACCATCACCCTTCACCCCCCAAGCACCCGTACCTTCTTCTTTGGGGTTAGCGCAATCGCTTCCCATTCCAACCTCATCTTTCTCTTGGGTGTTTCCTTCATTTTCCTCCTCACAAGCATCCGCTCAACCACAACCTCAACAAGCTCCTTTCTCTCAAACATCATTCGTGTCCCAAGCTCCCGTTGCTCCTACCATTCCATCATCCACTGCAGTGCACCCTAACACAAGCTCTCAGTGGGGCCTTACACAAGAAGAAATGAAGGCATGGGGGATCCCATCTCAATCCCCTACATCTATGGTTGCAAGTCAACAAACCGCCTTCGCCCAAGCAGCACAGCAACAACTACCCCAACCACCGCCGGTTTCAAGCTATTCATCCCAAATCCCAAATACCTTCCAGCAAGTTCCACCACCTCAACAGCCAACTTTCCCCAGCTATCTTACCCCATCACCCTTTGCTTCTAGCTTCCCCACATCTGTTCCACCTCTAAGTAACGCAGGCATGCACCCAGCTTATATCAGCCAAACCCAAAGCCAACCTCAGCAACTACCACCATCATATCCGCAAGCAGCATCATTCCAACAGCCTCCCCCACAGCAACCACATGTCCCCTTTCAGCAAACAACCATCATTCCTCAACAACAGCAAGTCCCTTGCTATCAGCCTCAGCAACAAAACCCTATCATCCCCCAGCAACAACAAGTTCCCACCCATCAGTTACAACAACAAGTTCCAAATGTCTAATATCAGCAAGCAATCCCACAACAACCGCCAGTTCAACAACAGCAAGCAGCCCAACAACATCAAGCGGTTCCATATCATTTACCACAATATCCCCCTATGCCACACCAGCAATATCCCTAGCAACCATTGCCCCAAAATCAGTTCCAACCCATTTATCCACAGCAAGTGCCATATCCAATTCCACAACTTCCATCACAAACAGAAGTCCCAGTTCCCTCGCCACTCAATGCTGAGTGGGAAGCAATGAAAAATGCTCTAAAGGAGCTACAAAGTGGAACAGAGAATAAAACATACAAGTTCGAAGAGGTGTGCTCATATCCCTTCGATCGATCCATAGCAACTATCCCTTTCCCCAAGCATTTTGAGATGCCCAAGTTCGACAAGTATCGGGGGAAAGGAGATCCAGTAAATCATATCAAAGAGTTCTACATGGCATGCCAAGAAGTGGCTTACAGTGATAACTATCTCCTGCGCCTGTTTCCCAAGAGCTTGGGAGGAACTGTTGTTGAGTGGTTTTACAAAATACCACATGGGACAATAAAAACCTTTGCTGAACTCTCTGAGAAGTTCATCACACACTATACCCATAATGTGGAGAATGAGTTGTCCTTGCTAGACCTATGCAACTCAAAGCAAAAAGATGGAGAAAGCCTTGCAGAATACTTGCAAAGATGGCAGAATCTTACAACTAGGTTATCATATCAGCCGCCAGAGAAGCATCTAACAAAGATCTTCATTGATAACCTGCATCCAAAGCTATCCCATCACATGCGAATGAACTATCTCTAGACATACCAAGACATCAAGAGCAAAGGCATAGGCATCGAGAAAACTCTCTTAGACGAAGGCACTATTCATCACTTCAAGGATGATTCCAAGAACAAACCCAACAATGATAAATCCCGTTATTGGAATCGTAACAAGAATGTTGTTACAGATGGAGCCACTGACACTAAGAATGTACAATTCATTGTGGCTAGTCCTACACCAGCTCAAACATACCAACCGCCACAAGCGCCCATCTATCAGCAACCACCAGCTCCCGCATATCAAGCACCTATTTATCAGCAGCCTCCTCAAGCTCATCAGCCACCTATGCAACAGTATCAGCAGCAATACCAACAGCAACAGCCAGCACGTCAAGGCAATCCTGTTAACACAGTTAACGTTGCCCCAAGGCAGAACAAGCCCAACAATCAGAACAATCCAAAGAGGACTTTCACACCTTTGGGTGAGCCTCTAGATCAGATCTTTTATTGGCTAGCCAAAGCAAATATGATCACATATCCGCCCATCCCACAGAAGGATGACAACGCACCAAAGTCTGATTGGTATAAAGAAAATGAATACTGTGATTACCATCGTGTGAAGGGGCACACAACATTGAAGTGCATGCGGCTTAAGAACTACATCCAGGATCTCATTGATCGCAAGGAGATCCAGGTCGATGCACCAGCTCAAGCTTCACCCAACGCCAGTTTGCAAATATATCACAATGTGTTCCCTCAACACGATGCCGGGAAGAATCAAGCCAGCGCCAATCAGCCCCAAAATCATGGCAAAGGCAAGCAAGAAGATCACACATCAGCCTACATCAACTATGACAAGTATGTCGGATGCATAACTCAAGTTGAGCCCATCCAAGATGAGCCCACCATCAATACCATCCACGTCAGAGGGCCGGATCGACAATGTGCTGCAACTACCCGCAGTGGTAGGATAACTATTGCCGGTGCTCCTTCGAGATCAGCTGCTCCTCCAAGGCCAACATTTACTGCATCCACAGCACAGTCTAACACCAGGCCAGCATCAAATGCACGTGCAACACAGCATAATGCACCAAGTGCACAATACAATATCATAGAGCATCTTGGGAACATGCCAGCCCAAATATCTATCTTGGATTTGCTCCGCACATCACCCATCCATCAGGAGATCCTGGACAAAGCTCTAAAAGAAGGCCATGTCCCCACGGACATTAACACAACTCAGTTTGAAACTCTTGTGGGACACCTATTAGCAGCATGTGCCTTATCCTTCAAAGAATCTGATATACCAGATGTCGCTCCTGACCATACTCTCCCTCTCCGCATTGCCGTCATGGTCAGAGACTTTGCCATCAAATGGGTTTTAATAGATAATGGCTCAGCCCTCAACTTGTGCACATTAAAATTCATCAAGAAGATCGGGTTCACGGAGGCCGACATACAACATGAGATGATCACCATCAAAGCATATGATAACTTGGAGCGTACCTCTAAAGGTACTATCACCTTGCCTATCCAGCTAGGCCCAGCAATGCAAGATACTATCTGCCACGTTGTTGATCTCAACCTACCATTTAATATTCTTCTCGGCCACCCATGGATCCATTCCATTAGGGCTGTACCATCTACTTACCATCAGTGCATCAAGTTTCCACATCAAGGCACTGAGGTTACCATCCACGCTGATCCTAACCCCTTCGCATACTGCCGTGCGATGGAAGCATCTTTCCCTCATTCTACTCATTATCCCGGAACCGATATTGGTACTTCTATTGCTAGTTCATCCTGATCCCATCGCGATCCAGAGACCATCCTCTCTTCCACCTTATCATCCGTCAAGATCAACAACCAGGGTTGTGGCGAATACAGCCTCAGTGATGCATTTGCTGTAGGGGCTCTTCCACGTGATCCACATACTCAAGGACGCCCAAGTTGTCAAAACAAGCCTGTTGAGGAACATTATAAGCTCAAGCAAATCGGAAACATGACTTTTGAGTCTCATGGTACCATCAACAGCAAAGAGATAGATCCAGATATTAACAAATGGTTATACAAAGATCCCCCATCACGTGACACACAACTTCTTGAGTACTTCAAAGAGAAATATCCAATCCCCTACAAGAATGTCACAGAACAATATAACTATCAAGGTGGTGGTCTAGGACCACAAGAGGACAGAAATTTGTTTCCTATCATACCATCCCAGAATCCAGA
This sequence comes from Chamaecyparis obtusa, assembly GCA_027943335.1. Taxonomy (NCBI): domain Eukaryota; kingdom Viridiplantae; phylum Streptophyta; class Pinopsida; order Cupressales; family Cupressaceae; genus Chamaecyparis; species Chamaecyparis obtusa. The sequence continues at coordinate 429,293 of BSBK01005284.1, read as the reverse complement.
ACAGCAAGGACTTGGCTTTAATACCCCTCGCCTGCTTGAACAAGAGCCCAATACCACAACTGCGGGCACTAACATGACCAACGTGAACTTTTCGAATAGCCAGGATGACCTTGTGAAAATCGAAGACATCCCCGAAGAGAAAGACATCCGATCCTACGACGATATCTTTGCTGACGACACCCTCCTGGGGACTTCTGTTCTCCAACAACTCTCCATTAACCTCATAGATCTTCCCCTCACAAACCCTGACCTCATAGATTGGGACCAACCAAGCATCACACACATCGATGAGTTCCAAAGCGCACAAGCACTCCTAGAATTCATGGGGGCATCAGATCCAGCAAGCAAACAGGATCCAACATCAACCTCTGTCTATCAACTTCACCCAGAAGGATATTTTGGGGAAGAGGCAAGCTTTAGTCACAAAAATGAAATAGCAAGAGAACATCATGAGTCTTTATGTGAAAACCCCCTTGGGGCACATTCTGATTCCAAAATAGTAAAAATAAAGGGCGTATCTTCTAGTGAAAACCTGGCAATTCAGGCGCTAGAAGATGAAGCCTTGCCTCTTCCCCCTATCCAAGATTATAGACCAGAGAAGTCGCCGATCATCATAGAGGAAACCAAGCCAATCAACTTGGGAACAGAAGAATGTCCAAGGATCACCTACATTGCAGTCAACCTAACAGAAGGAGAAGAAATGGCTCTCAGTGCCTTGCTCAAGGAATCCATCATCAACTTTGCATGGTCATACGCCCACATGCCTGGGCTTGATCCAAACCTTGTTGTTCATCATCTATCAGTAGATCCAAACATCAAGCCAGTGAAGCAGAAGCTAAGGAAAATGCATCCAAAGGTAGCATTGCTCGTCAAAGCAGAGCTTGAGAAGCTCCTCCAAGCTAAGATCATCAGAGCAATAGATTATTCAGAGTGGATCTCTAACATGGTGCCAGTCACAAAGCCTTCTGGCGACATCAGAATCTGTACTGATTTCAGGGACTTGAACAAGGCATGCCCTAAGGATGACTTCCCATTGCCAAACATAGACATGCTTGTAGACCTCACAGTGGGTCATGAGATGTTATCATTAATGGATGGCTTTTCAGGCTACAACCAAATTCATATAGCGGAAGCAGATCAACATTAAACAACATTCACAACCCCATGGGGTACCTTTTGCTACAACATGATGCCATTTGGGCTAAAGAATGCAGGAGCAACATATCAGCGAGCAATGACAGCCATTTTCCATGACATGATCCACAAGATCCTTGAGGACTATGTGGACGATATCCTTGCAAAATCCAAAACAAGAGACGAGCACCTCAACATCCTAGAGCGTGTATTTGATTGTCTGAATCATTATGGCTTAAAGCTTAATCCTAAGAAATGTGTCTTTGGTGTTACATCTGGCAAGCTTCTAGGTTTCATCGTCTCTAGACGAGGCATAGAGATCGATCCTAAAAAGGTAAAAGCAATAACGGAGATGCCTCCACCAAGAAATCTCAAACAGCTCAGAAGCCTACAGGGCAAGCTTCAATCAGTTCGGCGATTCATCTCTCAACTAGCAGACAAGTGCCAACCCTTCTCACATCTCTTATGCAAAGACACCAACTTCAGGTGGGATCCCATATGTCAAAGAAGCTTTGATAAGCTCAAAGAGTATCTAGCTAACGCTCCGATCCTTGTACCACCAGTTCCAGGATGCCCACTCATCCTTTACATCTCAACAACAGCTACAGCACTAGGGGCACTCCTAGCACAGCATGATGATGAAAACAAAGAACGAGCTGTCTACTACATCAGTAGCACTCTTGTGGGCTATGAGCTTAACTATTCACCCATGGAGAAAGCATGCCTAGCAGTGGTCTTTGCCACTCAAAAACTTAGACATTACATGCTTAGCCACACAATCAAGCTCATATCAAAGGTGGACCCTCTTAAGTATCTGTTATCAAGGACAACCCTCACAGGCCGTATGGCAAAATGGGTCATGTTACTCAGCGAATTTGACATTCAGTATGTAGATCGCAAAGCAATCAAAGGGCAAGTCATTGCCGATCAACTAGCAGAAGCACCACTGGTGGATGCCTATCCACTAATCATGGAATTCCCCGATGAACATCTGTGCATGATTGAAGAGCAACCCATGTGGAAACTATACTTTGATGGTTCCAACACATCCCATAGCTCTGGGGTAGGAATCCTATTCGTCACACCTCAAGGTGACTATATTCCAAAATCATTCAAGTTGGGATTCCCCTGTACCAACAACATTGCAGAATATGAGGCACTCATCTTAGGTCTCAAAATAGCTATCCAATGGAACATCACAGAACTACAAGTCTTTGGAGATTCACAGCTCATTATCAAGCAAGTCCTTGATGAGTATCAGACAAAGGATGACAAATTGCTACCCTACAAGCAACTGGTGGATAAACTGAAAGAGCATTTCCTACATCTACAATTCAATCAGATCCCAAGGCTTCAAAACAAAGCAATAGATGCAATGGCAACCATCGGATCCTTATTGGAAATCCCACGTGACGCAACACAATATGAATTTCTAGTCAAGCAGCTACACTTGCCAGCTTATGAGAACACCGATGCAAACATGGTGTGTGTCTTGGTTGGTCCCCAATCCCCATGGTACCATGACATCCATGCATATCTAAAAAATGGTATCATATCTCCCCATCTCACCAATAACCAACGCCAAAACCTTATTCGCAGAGCTTCCCGCTACACTCTTGTAGCCAACACCCTATATCGTCGCGGGTATCACAATGTCCTATCTAGATGTTTAGATTCAAACGAGGCCGTCCTGGCCTTACAAGAAGTTCACGCTGGAATTTGCGGTGCCCACACGAGTGGCATGGTTCTAGCAAAGCAGCTGCTTAGAGTTGGATATTATTGGCCAACAATGGAACATGATGCGTGTGAATTTTTCAAGAAATGTCTCCCATGTCAACAACATGCCAATTTGATACATGCACCAGCACAGGATCTACAGCCTATTGCACCACCATGGCCTTTTTCATGTTGGGGCCTCGACCTCGTTGGCTTGATCACCCCCCTCTCTTCGGATGGACACAAGTATATCATAACAGCCACAGAGTACTTTACCAAATGGGTTGAAGCGATTCCGCTCACCCTTACTACTGGCATCCAAATATCCAAGTTCATCCTCTACCATATCATTTGCCGCTTCGGCATACCATCTACCATTTTCACAGACCATGGCACACCTTTTGAAAACCAGCATGTGGATGATCTGTGTGCCAGGCTCCACATCCATCACCGTTTCTCTAGTCCATATTTCCCTCAAGGAAACGGCCAAGCTGAGGCAACCAACAAAACTATCTTGAAAATCCTCAAGAAGGTTGTCAATGATTCTGGTCGTGACTGGCACCTCCAAATCAATCCTGCCCTTTGGGCCTACCGCACTTCTTATCACACTCCCACAGGCACCACCCCATACTCTCTTGTATATGGTGCTGAAGCCGTTCTACTAATCGAGGTTGAGCTCCCATCCTTGTGCGTCTCCATGAAGAACTATACAACTGATGAAGACTATCGTGTGGCCCGGCTCACACAGCTAGATCTGCTAGATGAAAAGAGACAGCAAGCTTATGATCACCTGGTGGCATACCAAAATCGACTCAAAAGGAGTTATAACAAAAAGGTCCATCCTAGACAATTCCAGGTCGGTGACATGGTCCTTAAAGAAAATCAGAAGGTCCTAGCAAATAGAGAAAAGAAAGGCAAGTTTGAGCCTACTTGGTTGGGCCCCTATGTTGTCACCGCATCCTTCGGCTCGGGAGCCTATCAGCTATCAACACCAGAAGGTGAGCCCTTGAATGATCCTATCAACATCATCCATATAAAGAGGTTCTATGCCTGAACCTGATCCTGCATATATCAGAAAATCCAAAAACATTCAAAAAAACAAAAAAAGCAAAAAAAAAGCAAAAAAGAAAAAAAGAAAAGAGAAAGAGAAAATAATCGTCCAAACAGTGAAAACTTGGCAATTCAAGCGCCTTGGACAAGTATGTTGGTGAAAACCTGGTAAACAGGCGCCAACATAGTAAACTGGGCTATTTATCTATTCAGTTGTCCTTTCAGCTACCGTCCTCTTCCTCCATCCATAACAGATCTCCTAGCAGTTCCATCTCCCCTATCCTCCAAGCATTCGGCTTCCATCTTCCTCCAACCCATCTGCAATCCATATCCTATTCCAAAGCTTTGTACCATATCTTGTACCATATCCCTTTCCCTTTCCTGTACAGCGCTTTCCTCCCTGTATTTATCCTTCTTGTCTCCGTCCTAGTGAGAGTCCCGCCGAGTGTGATCTTCCTATCCCCAATCCTGAGCTTCTATACATATCCCTTGTGCATATCATTCCTCCTTGTTGTACATAACCTTTGTCCGTCCTGCAACAACATTTGATCAAATATCTTGTCCCATCCCCAGCCTCAGAAAATTTGTAGTCCCACTCAGGCCTTGTGCTTCAGCAACATCAATTGATGACTTATCCTTTCTCATCCTGATTATTCCTTGAACTTCAGCTTTTTGCCAGCGAACAACTACACTTATTCTCTCACCAACCCATGGGTCCTTGAGGATATATCGTTCCTCCTGTCTGACCTAATCTTCCATCCTGGTCCTTGAGGATATATCGTTCCTCCTGTCCGACCAATCTTCCCACCATCAATCAAACCTAATCTCTCTCCTTGGCAAAGGATGTCTTTTTGGAGTTATCATTTTGATCTTGGATTTTTTGTCCTTTGGGTCTTGTTAATCTTTTTGGCTTCTCTTTATCCCACCAAGGTCACCACGATTCTTTATATCACGGTGTGCTGCGTGTGCGGATAATCTGGGGCAAGGTCTTTTGATCTTTCGCTTCTGCCTGCGAGTCAGTTGTGTGTTTGTGGTTCCTTCAGCATCGGATCCGCCATGTCGCCTCTGTGCTTCATGTGTGATGTTGGGGCAACCCTGTGTGTTTGTTTAGCGTCAGTCCTCGTCAGTCCTCTGCGACATTGTTGACAGGCCTCGTGATCCCAGTATCTTTGGCAGGTCTCTAACATAGCTATATTAAATCTAGGTTGTGCACTCCCGTTTGCACTTGGAGCTATCTGGTCCCTTGCATTCATCATATAGATTAATCTTGCATCTTTACATATAGCTGCATCTTGCATTTCCATCTCATCTTGCATTCACCCATCTTTGCTCTTGGAAGCTTGGTAATTTATCTCCCCTGCTTCCTCAGTCGTTCCTTCTCTGTTTCCTTTCGAGAAAATTCCACAATATTTACTCCTTGCGTTATTTTCTCGAGGGGGCACAATCCCTTATTCCTCTAAATTCTAGCCTGGGGCATCTTATTTTCTTGTCTTTGAAGCCATGCCACTTGCGGCATCGCATCAAAGAGGGGCAAAATGTAGACACCTAAAAATCCTTTAGAAAATAAAGTATTTTTATTTTCTGAAAAATCCCTGATGACATCATCATTTATTAATTAATTAATTATTTAATTAATTAGTTTATTTTTATGTCATTAAATCCCTTTTTCTTAATTAAAAATATTTAATTAAGAAATCCCTCCCAAAAATGTTTAAATCTTATTTAAACATTAATCCCCTATTTATTAATTATTTTAATTAATAAATTGACCAAAAATCCCCCAAAAAAATAATTAATTTATTTTTTGACCAAAACTTGGCCAATTTTCTTAAGACCACTAACCTCTTCCAAAATCTTCTAATCCCTTCTTAATTTCGATTAAAAGGCTAATCCCATCTTTTCTAACCCTAATCTCAACTCAAAATATTTAATTAAGATTAAATATTTAATTAAGATTAAATATTTAATTTTCATATTTATTGAAAATATTTCAATAAATTTTCCCAAACTTAAGCTTTTGGAATGAATAAACTTTTATTCCATAAAACCTAGGAGAATTCTAGACTCTTCTAGAAACTTCTCAACCCAACCTCTTCACCCATCCTAATCCTAAAATCCCCTAATCCCCTTTCTAATCTTGTCACATTCCATTAGCAAAAGGTTTACCAAAACTTATGCTAACCTCCTCTTAGTCATCCTCCTTAGTCAACAAAGATGGCCACCTCTTGGCCACCTCTTGCAAATGCATTTAAGGATGCATTTAAGCCTTCCTTATCTTTCTTACATGCATTCATTATGCATTTAAGACCTTCTTATCCCTTCCTTGCCACCTCTTGGCCTTGGGCACATTTACCAAATTGTGCACATGCCCTCAAACTTTCAACTCAATCCTCCCTTGACACTTGTCCTTGACTCAACCCTAACCTTAGCCCTAACTCTGACTCATCCTTTTTAACCAAGCCCTTCCCTTTTCCTATAAATACCCTCACTTCCTAAGGCAAATCATCTTTCAACTCTCAAACTCAATAGCAAAGTTATAATGCCATTTTCATTCTAGCATAAGCATAAACTCATCATTTTAGATCATTTTCAAGCTTAAATCACATTTAAATTAGCTTAATTGGATTAACATAGATTCATTTCTTGTTTAATCAATCTTAGTTCATCTTTTAGCTTTGCATATTTGTGTGTTCTTGAGGCCTTTGAGGCAAAATAGGTTCCTCATACCTATTTTGTGTCATTTTGGGTCTTCTTGATCCTCAAATCATCCTATTTGCATGCTCCAAGTGCTTGAGTTTGCACACCCACATCCATTTATAGCCAAGCATATCAAACGGTGCATGGGCGCATCCGTTTTAGGCTTAAACTGAGGTGGCTTTGATTTTAGTTTGTTTACCATTAAATTTGATTTGATAATATGCTATGACGTTTGTTTGTCTTTGGCCTTCAAAACAGGTTTAGGTGCACGCTCAAATCCTAGTCTACAGAATCCAATGTCGTATGACCATGGATTGTCGTATGGGCTTCTGTGGAGTGTTGTATGACTTTCGGTGCCAGTATGGACTGTTGTATAAAAAATAGAGGGCTGAAAACTGATATTTAGGGCCAAATTTTGACTTTTTTGATTTTTGATGCTGATAGCTAACCTTTTAACCTACCTTCTGAAGTACCCAACTGTCCAATTTCTGTACTATTAGCCTGTTATTGAACCTAATTTCTGATAGAATTCCCTATTTTTGCATGATATAGGTCACATATCCAGATCTTCATGTCCGACATTCATACCCGGTGACCCAGAGATTATGTGTCTTGCTTCCTGACCCTATGAGGGTTCATCTTGCTGCATGTGGGTTCGAGTATTTGATCCATTTACTCAATATTAGGGTAAACCATGGCCTGTTGACTGCACTTATCGAGAGATTCCACTCTAAGACACAAACGTTTCATTTACCGACTGGAGAGATGACTATGACTCTAGAGGATATTTATAGGATACTACACATTCCATTCAATAGCAGTCGACGTCCTAAGTATGTGAGTTCCGGCCAGACCAGTCTTCATGCCTTTAGGCGTCTGTTTGGAGATGATACACAGTTGACGGGGTCCATTTCCTGGGAGACCCTTGTATAGAGATATGGTCAGACGCACCGCTTAGAGTGCATTATTGATGGTATGATCTATGAGCTCATCATGCTAGGCTATCAACATAATGACTTTTTGATGGGATGGGCTCCGATGGCAACCCTTCTTACGGCCACTCCCACTGAGCTTGCCTAGGGTCAGTGCCTGTTGGCCCACATGTTTTTAGAGATGCACGAGATTATGTATCAGGATTGCAAGAGTTTCACTTCTAGAGCTCTTGTGTTACAGATATGGGCATGGGAGCATATCCCAGTTTTGAGACTGGTTTTTCAGTCACAGCGTCAGCCACAGGAGCTAGTGATATATACGTATGCTAGTTATGTCACACAGGTCTGCATGGGTCATACTGAGTACTTCCGACGATGCTTAGATTATATGACATTTGTGCATTGGAGACCTTACTTGTAGATAGAGGCTTGGCCCACTGCGAGGGAGCAGTACAACTTTCTTTTTCAGAGTCAGGTACTTATTGGCCGGTCTCCCACCGTTTCGGAGAGATTCTTGATTACTAGAGTGTGGCATCAGTATGGACATAGACAGGATGCCCCATAGGAGTATACTGCATATGCTCGCATTGTTCATGAGATTGGGCTTGGATGGACACAGAGGCTCTCTTATTCTTTATGTTCAGAGGAGTACAGTGCTATCATAGGTAGAGACTAGGACTACTGTCCACAGGTTGTTGATGCAGGGGTCACAGATGGATACATTGCTTGGTGTCCTAATCACCTTATTCATAGATTCTCGGATCCCATTGAGTTGATACCCTCCATAGAGGAGGCGATGGATGTTACGAGTACTCCCGTGGTATAGGGCCTGAAACCTCAGGTAGTGCATCCTACACCACCCAAACAAAGAGCGACGACTTCACTGCAGAGACCATCAGGACATATGACACCCCCTCGTCCTTCTACTTCTTTAGCAGGTACATCCACAGGTTCACAAAGACAGACCAGGGGTGAGAGGGGCACTTTGGGCGGTGTTGGTTTTGCAAATGATGTCATAGCAGTTGAGCAGTTTGTAGGTGGTGATGTAGATCCCTTACAGGCAGATACCACTTTTGATCTAGGAGCTGAGGTCAGACGTTGTAAGGTGCATAGAGCGGATACCACTGATCAGCAGGCAGAGCAACCAGCACAGGACACAGAGATGCCTGCAGTTGAGGTTGATCCTACTGTTCCTCTCACTTCATCAAAGACTATCAGACGTCTCAGAGCTTAGGTCTGAGACCTGAAGGTACATAGTGCTAGGTGGGAGGAGAGGTATCTAGAGGTAGATAGGCAGTGGATAGAGCTTCGTGTAGAGGTTCAGAGACTACAAACAGAGGTGACTCATCAGACCTCACGGGCTTCGTATTATGTGTTTGCATATTATGCTACTATCCCAGCTGCACAGAGAGTACCCATGTATTCAGATTATATGGCAGCCTCAGAGGGAGCTAGGGCACTAGGAGCAGAGACTATACCAAATGCACCACCCCCTCCTCCACCAAATACTGACAAGCATGCTGATAGTTGATTCTTGCTCTTATGTTTTGATATACTCTATTCTTTTTGATCACTAATATACTGTTTTGACTCTGATAGCTCTCTAGAGCTCATTCTTTTGCATACTATGCCAGTAGTGCACCCCTAACACATTTCAAGTTTATGATATACATGAGATCAATGTTTTGGATCGTGAATTCATTTCTACTTGTCATTTTTGGATTTATGATGATATCATGATATGCTTATGCTATGAGTAGTGTAGAATGTATGTATGGATCAATGCAATACAATGATTTCTTTCATATGTATGGATGTTATGCAAATGTAATTGATTTATGAAAATATGTATGTATGATTTATGCTTATGTACTGGATGTAATGTAATGCAACAAATGGTAATGATATGAGATGTAAATACAGCGATACACATGATATGTTTTTGCAGGTTGATGAAGACAAGTACTCAGTCTTATGTCAAAAGGATATTTAACCCCAGAGAGTTACTCCTCGCGGTTTGGTGTAGAGACCTTTGAGTGAGACTCAACTCTTGTTAGATGTGAAGATGCAATTTGAAGAATTGTTTAAGCTTTGAAGTGTTTCCAAACATTTGTGAGATCATGCAGAAATTCAAAAATGCAAAGAAACATGCAAAATGAAATGCAACCTAAGACCTAGGACCTAGTCACTGATCATATGTTGATTTGTTATCATCATTGAACTTTTAGGTAACTGGATAAATCAATACAAAGCCCACTAGCTATGAAACCATAGACATATGAACGATTTGTATGCACAAGAATCAACACAACACCCACTGGTTAACAACCATGGATATATGAATATTGATTTTGTTTTCGGAATGTCGGATTAGATATAAGCACCAAGGCATAAATGCTAGGATGACTTGAATATCATGTCCATTTTGAGATAGCAATTTGTATAAGCATCAAAACATAAACATCATGATGACTTGAATACACCTTGCATGTACAAACACATCAAATAGTCAAGAGATCATTCTAAATCCAATGTGAATTACCCGTAGTGACCCTTTATCATTCACATCCTTAGGTAAGATCATGTTTCACAATAGGAGAAAGAACTCACTCAAAAAGACAATAGTTAGATCAAACTTCTTTGAATTTTCTAAGTATCTATGGTCGAGGTACGCATGGCCATCCAATTCGAGATAGAGGCTCTTACAGTCGGACACCATTTCAATCCAAAATTTCCAAAGTTGTTGGATTTTCACATACAAGCAGAAGACAAAGAAAAGATTATGCCCCCAGTCATCACTCTCTAAATGTTGTAAAGGACATCATCGAAGAGCTTGTGGGAACACAATATACAAGAAATTCCAATGCGAATCAATAAGCATACAAGGAGATAAAAGCATGTAAAAAGCATAGATTATTTTCAGTTTGATGTTTGATGTTTGATTGCATTGTTGTAGATGCAAAATCCTTTCTGGAGACAAGACTGACTAACTGACTCAAATGAAGATTCAAAGGACTCTGATTGGATATGATATGTCTAAGATACATTAGAGGCCACAGGATATGACATTGATTTCCCCCAAGTGTTTCTCTTGATTTCTTGTATGAGGAAGCTCTGGTTTCCACCATTAACCTTGAGTGAAGAAAAAGAATAAGACGGAGACAACTGAAGAAATATCTGATTCAAGAAGATCAAATGACACAACCTTGTCAAGGTTTGATTGGTTAAGGATAAGATTAGACATAAATGAAGGATACTATGCCCTGGATGTATGGGTAGATGCCCAAAAGATAGCGGACATGAGTTCACAACACTTAGCCATTTTTGAAAATTGATTGAAGATTGATAGTTATGACAAGGTTTTGACACAAGATGAAAAAGACTCAAATCGATTAAACAGAAGGCTGAATCAGACTCAAGAGGCCACTTTAAGAAAATGATTGGATTCATTCTAGTTTTTTCTTTGTTCCTGAAACAATGATTTTCTTGACAGACTCTGGAAATAGGTTGCAAAAGTTGGGTCTCTGACAGATTTGATAACTTTCTAGCAATTTTTCTCAAATAACTTATTGCAGGCTCATACGATAGTGGGTAGGCTATGAAACAACAATTGACAAGCTCGTACAACCATTGTAAAACTCACACAATAGTTGATAGTAGAAATTTTGAATTTTGTTATTAACTGGTGACAAAATTCGTACGACACTATACAAGCTATCATATGACAATTTGGGGGTTTTGAAACGACAATGGCCAAAAGTCATACAACTTTCTGACTTTATGGGATGACTTTTGACCCCAGAAAGGTGTTTGACATCAAATTTTGCAATTTTTAGGGTTTTAGTTTCAAATTGTTCACAAAATTATCTATCTAGATTTGAAGATTGTACCAGATCGATTCGTTCTTAGTAACCAGATAGATAAACAGGCACACAAAACAACAAGTGATTTCAAGCACATCTGAAAACAATGAACAGGGGACAAAGCAACCTTGTGCATGAACAACCAAGTCACTGAATGTGCTAATCCCTAGGAGTGCTAACAGTGTATGTTCCAAAAAGTTTTGCAATAACACACATATTCCTAGAAATGAAAATTTGGCCTCACTAGGGTTTGTAGTAATGGTCTGACTCTGAAAATTTTGTGATCTCAAGAGAGCAAACTCCAATCCAGGTGCATTAAGGTTTTGACACAGTCTGAAAACTTAATCTTCAAGATCTGCTAAGGAGATCTGACAGCCCAACAAGAGACCACACCTATGAAGATTTCCTCCACAAGGACATTTATATAGCGGCTGCTGCTACCATGGCAAAAATTGCTATTACCGCTTGAGGTTCCGTTAATGTGGTTGACCCAATTAAGGGAATGTCAACTATGGTTAACCCTCTCTAAAGGTGACTCAAAAAAGATACCACATGAAGTCTAGTTCCAGATTCAAGGATATGAGTTTCTGATACTACCCAAAAAGGGAGTAGAGCATAGTCCTCTAGCCTTTTCACTTTTAACCAAAACAAAGTAGATAGATTAATCTGACATGCTAAGACCAAGATTATCTCACAAAGATCTATGATGCCAACCACTTATGATCTATCAACCTCTCCAAAGAGAGAATGTATCAATCAGAAGTTGAAGACGCACAAATCTAGTAGAACGTGAGACTCTCTCAGTAACCTCCCTACCTACAAGGGTTCCTTCATTGATAAGAGTTTAATTGGAAACCCACTCTCTCAAGAACCATGAATAGCATTCATAGGGCCTATTTACTATGTGTAACAAAGATGCTGAAAAGAAAATCTATGTTCATTTTTAAGGCCCAAAATGAAATCTGTGATATGAAAGCAATAAAAGGTCACACAAGCTTGACACGTGAGGGTTCATTTTAGTCCAAATCAAAATGTTATCAGCTGAGAAGATTACCTAAATTCCTCACAATGTGCTTAGTAGATTTTTACCTATTTTTAGCAATTCTCATGCTTTTCCCAATCAAAATCAGCAGAAATCAATCAGAAACAACAAATTTCAATTGTTAATGTTAGATGTTAGTCCAAATCTAGAAAACAAATCTAAAAAACTGCTTGAAAAAGTGAAATGACAATTGAAACCTGGCACTGAAACTCATATGATAGTGGGTCACCTCCTAGACGACAGTCTAGAAACTCGTACGACAATGGGTATCAGATCATATGACAGTAGAGCCTCTAGATGATAATGGGTTTTTGATGGTACAATCCTTGATCAAATAAACTATTGTACGACCATGGGTATCTCCTGGTATGAGTTTCTGACAAAACTCGTATGAAAATTGTATGGATAGAAATTAAAAATCGTAGCTTGGAACAAAAAATGACAAGAAGATGATAAAAAATGATAGAAATTCAATGGAAACCTGTTTCAGGGCCCCACGGTGGGTGCCAAAAATGTCTGTGTGAATTTTGTACCTAGCTGTAGACACAACACTTAAGTAAAACATTAGAGGTTAGCAGAAATCAAAATCATGCAATGAAATGGAAACTAATCTAACCAGGCAATTTACTGCCTTTTAGTAGGTGCGAGTATGATATTCTCAGATTGGACCGAGATCAGTGACCTTGACGACACCTAAATGAAGGATTTGAATGCAGAATCTAGATATGAGATGAATGCAAACTAATCTATATTTTTGGATTTTCTATGCAATAAGATGAAATAAACTGGTATGAATCTATTCTATATGGAAAATTGATATGACATGCAATTAATCTAATAATTGATATGCTAAATGATATGAATGTTCAAAATAATGAAAATCTCACAACTTTGATTTGCAAAGATGGATTCTTTGATCACCAATTTGCCAGTGTGAGGATGCAATTCATGGATGGATCAAGCAGCTTGAAAGATAAAATGCGCAGATCAAGAGAGACCTTTTTGAAGAGCTGAACCCTTAATTTATAGAAATTGAGGGCTTTGGATGTGCATGAGAAAAGCCATAAATCACTCTTAATAAACTTAGGTTGATTTTTAGATTAAGTCATAAAATCATGCAAAAGCTAAGTTTTAATTTTCAATCAGAAGTTGAGATTAGCTTTCAACTCAAAAGAGAGTTGAGTTTATTTTTTTAAACAACTTGAATTGATTTTCTGATTTAAAGTTAAACTGCTTTTTGGATGTGCATAATTAATTATGAATTAATTAAATAAATAAAGTGATTTATCCTCAACTTAACTGATTTTAAAATTAAAACAATTGATTTATGGGTTAATCAATTATTAAATCAAACTTTTATTAAAAAACTATATTATTAAATATTGACAACTGACTTTAATTAATTAAATAAGAATTTAATCAATTAGTCATAAGATTTTTGATTTATTGGAAACACCCCACAAAGCAACGGTAAGTTGCGAGCCTCTCATTTGGGAGGTGTTGGGTTCAAGTCTTCTTGAGCCTCATGTTGATCTTGGCTTCGGCCTATTACCCATAAAAAAAAGAAAAAGATTTTTGATTTATTGTCAAAATAAAATGATACAATTTAGGAATAATTAAATTAAATCCAATTAAATAATTAGGTGGCAGTATTAAATCTAATTATTTAAATATTCATCATATTCAATTAATCAAACTTTAGGATAAATAAGCTTTGTTGCCAAATAATATTTAATTAAAGATAATTAGGATAAATAGGAATATTGCTAAGAATATTCCCCGATGCAGAATTTAGGATAATCAATTAAATTCTATAATCTGTAGATGTGCCTTAGGTTAGGACTTCGATGTTGATTTTGTTCAAATTGAAGATGTAGGAGGTTAATGAACCTATAGCCCATTTTTGGGGTATTACAATAGGTAAAACTCACAAAAAGATTCTGATATTTATAGGATGATTATCAATAGTAAATTTGGTTTAGAAATATATAGATAGATGAAAGGGATGATTAAATTGTGAAAAGGATGTTCAAACTAGGTGATAAGGTCCTGAAGGTATCAACTTGGTTTCCAGAATCAACAAGAAGATGAAAATGGGTATCTGAAAGTGTATGTTTCAATGGGTCAAAATCTCTGCAAATGGGCTTTGTGATGAATGCGCAGTAACAGATGTGCAAGACAGTGTAATGTATGCGCTGAAACAAATTATAGATGCACAAATTTTATGATTATATGCGCAAGATCAGAAATATATGTGTATTTATAGGAAATGTATGCGCATTACTATGATATGTATGCGCAAATTGGAAAAAAATCAATTTTGGTAGTAAATTTCTTCTAATTTTGATTGTTGAGTTTTGTTTGTTTTGGTTGTTCTTTTATGGTTTTATTGCAAGAAAATGCATATATACACATGCACAAGACATAAATAATTGATTCCTAAATTAAATTAGAATGAATGCACAAACACACTTACAAATCATATGGTTGGCAAGGACAATATCTATTGAATCCTCACTTGGATAAAATCTAGCCACACTTATCCAAAGCGGATAGCCTAAGAACTTGGAGGCATGGGTTCCTCTTACAGTGCACTCACTTCTCTGGCACAACAAGTTTTGAATTCAATGGGTCATTACTTCCCAAAGAACCACTATCTCTACTATGAACCGTAATTAATGTGAGGTGTCTTCACGGTAATGGGTGATCCCTTGAGCCAGCAAATAGAAGGTTTTTGGCTACTAAAACAAAATTATGTAGTAAGGGCATCTGTTCAAGTGGCTATGATCTATCCATATTCTTGATTAAGGGGACTCTCTCAATCCTTTCAAAGTAAGATTTTTACACCTCAACAATGTAGGGACTTTAACGCACCACACAGGTACTAGAGAAGATTTTGATTGCCATAACGAATTCACACCTATTCATTGTGAGACTAATCACAATGACATTTTTTTATTTACTAGTTTGGAAGGGCTTGGCTTTAACCTATTACTGATTAGGTCATTCTTTGGGGTGAGTGCCTCTTTTCCCACCAAAGACGACCCTCTAAAAGATATAACATTTTCTCTTACACCCAAGATCCACGAAGGTGAGGGGAGAGGATATGTTGTTATAACTTTTTGAGATTACAAAGTGCTTAAAAATTAAGACACAACAAACACTTATTCTACACTAAATAAGACACATGAAAAAAACAAAATGTGTGTTGTATTTTCAGCCCAAACAAGGTTATGGTTTTCCTTAACAACCCCCTTCTGCTTCCAAGGAACCTGTAAGGAAATTTATGAGTAATTTATGAGGGTTCTTCAACAACACATATTGAAAAAAAACATATTTACTAGATGACAAAAATAACAAGTCATTAAAGTGTCAGCTAAATGCAAAATGCAATGAAAAACTAATTTAAACAGTATTTCCAAATGAATGTGTAGATATAGTAAATACATGTACAGCAACAGTAAATGAAAGCACATGATAGTACAAATGTGCAATTATAAGTAATCAATGTGCTAAATAGTGGAATGCATGCGCAGATGTGGTCGAATGTGCAAGTATTTGTAATAAAAGTGCAAAATATGTAAATGTATGTGTAGAAATCAGAAAAATACAGAGTAGACAAAAAATTGATATGATTGTTTATGACATAAAATGGATGTGTAGAAAGATGGAATGTATGTGCATCTTTCAGGTATGGATGCACACAAAAAATCCTGTAGGTGCCTGCACACGGAAAACTCAAACTTTGATAGTTAAATTCATGGGTTGGCCCCATGGTGGGGGCAAAAAATGTATGCAAATTACGAGTACTATCTTAGAAATGAAATACTAATTCACTAATTAGTTACAAAATCTATCTAATATGCATGCACAATGAAGATTATAAAGAGAAATGAACTAAAATAAGATTTTACCTTCACTCACCCATTCTCCTCCTAGCCTTGAATTCTTGAAATGTTGAGCTATTAGAATTGCAAATCTGCTAATTTTCCAAGATGCTTTCAAAGTGTGGAGATAGTAGAATTTGATGATGCAAAGCTAGTTTGAATCTAGAATGCTCCTTATGCAATGATAGTTGATGCAAGTTGTGATGAATATGAATGATATAAAAATGCTTAAAATGACACTAAATTACTTCATTACTTAATTTTTTTTAATCTTTAAATGCTCCAAAATGCTCAAAATCACTATTGCTATTAGCTTCACAAAGAAGGAGGAAGACTCCTTTTATAGATTTTTGAATGGCTCAAGCCTAGGTGGAAAGATCCAAGGGTGGAGATTGAAAGATGGAAGATCCTAGGGCTGAAATTGACTTAGTTTAAGGAGTTGAGAGAAATATGGATTTAGTTGGAATGTGAGAGGAGGAATAGGAGAGATGTTCCTCCTACATTGACAAGAAGGAGTGTAAGGTGGAAGAGAAAGAAACATGTCAAATGTTTCACAAAGACTCTTAAGAAGAAGGTGGGAAGACATTTTCCTTATGAGGAATCTTGGTACAAATGTCACATGAATCAACTTTGACTCCTTGAGGTGGCTAAAGAAGCTCCTAAAGAATAGGGAATGTGATCTTGACTAAATTTAAAGAGGACATGTGGTCATGAGACCAAGTCTCACGAGGCCACATAGCCCTTGAAAATAGGACACATGTGCGAGGATACATATGAATAATTAATAATTGAAATTAATTAATTATATTAGCCAAGATGATGTGTCAAGTGACTAGGTCTATGAGATGGACTAAAAGACTTAGTCATATAGTGATTGTATAATTGAATAATTAATTAAATCACTTTAAAAAGACTATTTAGAATACTTAGGATAAGAAGAAGAATGTAAGTGAATGTACTAAATAAATTAAATAATTTACTTAGTAATAAACATTAATTAAATAATAAATATTTAATTAATTTATCAAGCCAATTTTAAGTGTATAAAGGGATAACTATTTTTGTTTAAATATTGTAATCACATTAGGTTCAAAGTCAAGGTTGGTATTTATTTAAGCTTATGGTTGAGTGAGGTTTGGGTTTAATAGTGTTTAAGGTTATTTTTTAAAAGGGTTCCATGATTTGATTTGATTCTATGTCTTGTAGATTTGTTTGGATTAAAAGAGCAACACAAATATGATAATCACTAGGTTTAGTTTCTTATACTGTTTCGTCGGGTTTAGGGTTAGGGTTCAATTTTCTTTAGTGTTCAAATAATCTCAGTGTTAAGGTTTAATTTGTTTAATCTTTAAGGTTTAGGTAAAAGCTGGTCTAGAGTTAGTGTTTAATTTGGTTTGGTGTTCGTTTAGTTTTATGAGTAGAGTTCAACTTGATTTAGGATTTTGATTACAATTCAATTTGGTTTAGGTTTATAATTTTTTTTATTTTTTTGGATCAATAGAGGTTGAGGCCAGGATTTTATTTTATTAATATAATTAAAATATTTACAAACTTCGTTCATGCAAGCATTGGTAGGAAAGAACAGAGTGCAAAAAACCTCCAGTCTTGCCCAAGACTCTTAAGTCTTGTACAATAGCTCATTTACAAGGCTTTCTTTAGTAGCGCGAGATAGACTGAGGACAACCCTCTTTTACAACTTCATTTTATAATCTAAGACTACCTTATTATACTCAAATGTACTTTATTATATTCTAACATATACAATTTTCCATTTTTACACCAATCATTTGTAGCTTTATATTACCCTCCTATGAGTCTTTAATGTTTCACAAAGCCAATTTGTCTCACCTTCCTTTACCAGGCCTTTTCGATACATAATTCTCCTGCATGATACCTTTAAGTCCTTGGCAAAGATCATTGTTAGAGTAACTCGAGAAATAGTCTTTAAATTAATAAATTAGAATCTAAGATCCTACTTGCCATTCTTGCTTTGAGTTTATTTTATTTTGATTTTCAAAATGTTGGGAGATCATTACGCACAAGATCCTTAAGAAAAATTTATATGAGGACCAGACCGAACAACATGATCTACTTCCAATTCATAATTGAGAGGAAATGAAAGCTAAAACACTTACCATTAAAGAGATATATCTAAATAATTATACATAGTAGTTCAACACCTATGATTTATTACATGAGCAAGCAATTATTCTTTGAGATAATAACTTTACCAGATTGAAGACAAAATAAATAGTAAACATATGTACCTATATAAAGTTCAAGAAATATATATGTGTGTCTGTGTCTGTGTCTATGTGGACACCTAAAATCCCTTTGTTAAAATATTTATTTTTTTTACAAGAACCCCTAATGACATCATCATTAATTAATTAATTATTATGCCATTAATCCCTCCTATTTTAATTTAAAATATTTAATTAAGATACCCCATCCCAAAAATATTTAAATCTAATTTAAAAATTTAATCCCTATTTATTAAATAAATATTGTCACCAACTTTAAATAAATTTAATATTTATTTAAATCCCTAAATTCTAGATATCTTCTAGAAAACCCTAGAACCTCTAGACTCTTCTAGATAACCCTTATCCTAATTTTGACCTTTGAGCCTAACTCAACCTTGGTCCATTCAACCCATGAAAGTCAGTCCTTATCTCTTTGACTCAACCCCTAACCAAACCCCTAACTCTGACCCTCCTTCCTAACCCAAGCCCTTGGCTTGAATCCTATAAATACTCCTCCTTCCAAGAACAAAATCATTAGCTTAGTTTTTATCATTCATGCATTGTTATCATGCTCATTTGTATCTAGATCATCTTAGCATTTAGCATAATTGTTAGATTTCATTATCTCTTATGCTTTCTAACTCATCCTAGAATAGCTAAATGGATTAACCTAGTTCATTATTAATATTTTCTAATCATTTATGCATCACATCACACTTCATTTGGTTTAAAATCAATCTTAGCATAATCATTTGTAGCTTGATCTGCATTTCAACTTCATTAGGCTCATTGAGGCTCTAGGGGCAAATCAGGTGTTCTATACCCAATTTTGTGCCACTATGGCATTCCCATGGTCCTTATTTGTTTCTAAACCTTCCCAATATGCATTAGGGATATGCTCCAAGTGTTTTGAGAGCACACCCACATCCCTAAATTGAGAGCAAATCGAACGGTAACAAGGTGCTCTCATTAAGCTCTATTTGAAGTATCTTTGCAAAAAAAAAATTACTGTATGCTAGGAATATGATGTTAGGATAATTATTGTATGTATATTCTTGTTATGAACAGGTTAGGTTTTCTTTGATCACATTTTGGCACACCTGGTGAGACCTCGCAAGCCTTCTAAACTGTATTTTTAGGCTTTTTTGGCCAAAAACATATTTTTTCAAGCATCACGGACAAATTTTTCTGCAGTGTCATATGAAATTTCATGAATATCATCAGGTTTTAAATGGGTAGTTCCCAAGTGTCGTATGGTTTGTGCCCAATAGTCGTTTGGGCCATTTTGCATGTTTTAAAAGCATTTTTCCCATTTTCTAGCTCAAATATCGTATGGGTTGTGCCCAAGTGTCATATAGGAACTCATGAAATGTCGTACAACACCATAAATCAAAAAAATCCCTGGTCTTAAGTGTTGTATGGGAAGAAGAGGGCTGGTATGAAGCCCTAGACTTGGTTTTTATTGACTGTTTGGGCCTGTTTGGGGATCGTAGTGACCCTAGGCTTTAAACTTGTAATCTCTGACCCCATGCTCTTACAGGTACTACTTGGAGGCCAAGTTCTCACCAAAAAAAAAATCCTTAAGGCTCATGAACCTTCTTTAATGTTTAGGAATCTAAAAACTTCATTTATTTGGCTTAAAATGAACTTCTATTCACTCTTGAATGCCTTAAACGAAGCAAGTTGTAAATCTTTCCTAAATGTATCCTAATCATTCCTAAACAATCATAAACATTCCTAATTGATCCTAAAGAAATAAAACTCATCCCTAATGTCTTTAATTTGGCTAAAAAGAACCTCATTCATGCAAATCTAAAGTTTTAGGGTTCTCTCATGCAAACTAGGAACACTTCAAATTTTGGATGCTTAAAAAGGACTAGAAATTTGCATATCAATCCTATTGGGTTCCTCATCAACCCTAATCCATTCTAAGTGTTCCTAAATCAATCCTAATGCATTTTTCTTAGCTAAAGTGAACTTCTTTTGCAATATCTTAAGTGTTTTTCAAAGTTTCATGCAATCTAGGAACAAATTTGCATCTCAATCCTAATTGGTTCTTGATCAATCCTAAACTATCCTAAATGTTCCTAAATAAATCCTAATGCTTTTTTCTTGGATCAAACAAACTTATTTTTTCAAAATCTTGAATGTGTTCAAATTTTTTCATGCATAAAGCACTCTGGGAACACTTCTTTTGGGCCAAAAACTTAATTCTAGAGCACAAAATCTTGAATAAATCTAAAGACATGAAGCAAAGTCCAAATCAAGAGAGTCATTTTTCTTTTAGTCCAGACACTATCTTGAATTACCTAAATTGAAATCAAAGCATTTCATTTCATTTCAAATTTCAAATCAGGATCCTAGAAAGCAAACTCAATCTTGAATGCATAAAAGTGAAAAATTTGCAATGTCTTTAAAACACTTTCTTGTCTTCAGAAGAATGAATAAATCAAAATCATAAATACATGTGTTTGCAAGTTTTCATTTGAAACATTAAATCAAATTGGAAAAAATAATTCATGATGTGATTCTTGGAGTTTCAATTCTGTGAAGCCTTGTTAGCTAAGTGATGTAAAAAAGGTTGAACTTGGACAAGTTCACTTCTTTTTACTTCTAAAGAAGCCTGTCCAGAGAGAAAAGTGCTTCCTCTTTGGAGAATGACTTCAAACTGGTACTTCCCCATCTGGTATAGAAATAAAGCATTGAGAAAATTCTCTCTTCATCCTCTCAAGCTTGGGTGATGTGTGTTGATGGTAGCCCGAGGTAGGTGAATATCCTACTATTTCAGCATGGTCAACCAGGCTCTTAAGTGAGTCATGCACATACAAACCGATTGGGAGGATACCATAAATCAAATCAAATATCTATAAATTAGAGGCTTCCCGATCTACTCCCGAAGGTATCAAAATCTTTGTGCAAGGATTGATCCAAGTGGTTTCCCAGATCACCTTAAGATTACTCACCATCTATATTCCTTTTTGGGATATCAAGTTGTGGGCAAAGATTTTGATACTAGCCTATCTTCTAGGTAGTTCTTTCTTGATGTGTTTTTTGAAGTTTCAAACTCAGTGCAAAACATCTGTTGAAAAATACACAAATGAAGAGTTCTACACTCAAATCCTTATGCCAAGTCAATCAAAATCCTCCAAAATCTCAAAGTCATCCAAGCTTTCATAATATTATCATCCTAGTCTCCTAAATCACAATCTTTCAGTCATCTTACATCCAGTCTTGTCCTCCTTTCCTCCTATCCTAGGTTAGCAAAGTCATCTTGGTCATCCCCCATCCCCTATCTTTCTTTTCCAACGTTAATCTTTCCTCCTATTCTAAGTCAAATATAGTCCTAGTCTGAGCTTCTCGATCATCCTAAACCAAATCCTAGTCTAAAATCTTGTCATTCTTCCAATCCATCTTTATCCTTCATCCCCATCCAACTCATCTGCAAGTCAGCATGTCACAAAACCATTATGATGAGTTTGGTTATTATGTCTCTTCTCTTATTCCATCCTATCTTGATGATGATGAAGATCTAATTGATCATGATGAGCACTTTGAAAACCTTAGAAGGCTTGCTCCAAACATCCTCCAGAATCCAATCATTCCTCCATCCTATCCCAATGATGATGAAAGTCTTGTTGATCATGATGAGTATTTTGAAAACTTTAACAAGATTGCTCCAAATGTCCCCCATGATCCAATCATTCCTCCAAACTATTCTATCATGCCTTCATGCATATTCACTAGTTCTCCTTATCCTACCTTTGACAAGGGTAGTCTTCCAATACATTATCATAATCCCCCATCCTATCTCGATCCTCCATCCACTATATCCTATCTCAATCCTACATCTTCTAGTCTTACCTACATTTCGATAAATCCCCTTTCACAAGAAGAATGCATCCCTCAATCCGCTTTATATCCCATATCTCAACCCATCACCCCTACCTCACCAGATAGTCAATCAAGTTCAAAAAATTCCTCTAAACCTACCTATGTGAACTATCTAGTCATGCCATCTTCCAATTCCTCTTTGACATCGTCATCCCCTCAAACAAGTTCACAATCTTCCATCCCACCTTCATGTGAGGACTATCCTAGCTCCCCACCATCTACATATTCTAATCCTTCACCTCAACCTCCATCATGAAAGTCTCTAAGGAGTTTCACAAGGAAGCCAACAAAAATTCCCACTACTAAAGCTAAAGAGTCATGCCATCTCAATCCTTCATGTGAAGCCATCAGTAATGAGGCCCATCAACCTCATACACCTATCATCCTTCTTCCATATATATCACTTATTGATCCTCTTCCATCTCCTAGCATCATTGAGTCCTTTCCATCTATTGACTCCATCCAATTCCCATCCACAGCTCCTCCTCCTAGCATTATCCAAAGCACATTCAATGAGCCTCATGAGTTCACCCTTCTTCCTACCATCGCAATTACAGAATCTCTTATCCTTTCATCCATACCATCTGAATAGTTCACCCTTCTTCTTGCTATCACAATTTTAGAATCTCCCAACCTCCCATCCACTCCATCTAAAGAATCCATCCATGCATCCCCTAACACTCTATCCACACTAATCCTATCAAGTTAAGATCTTGTCCAAAATCATGTTGAAGTACCCACAGATGAAAATCAAGATCCTATCATCCCAAATCCTCCAATCCAAGATCCTACCATCCCAAATCCCCCACTCCAAGATCCTACCATCCCCATTCCTCCATCTCAAGATCCCTTTCTATCCTCCAATCCCAGTCAAAATCCTATCATCCCATCCTCTCCACTTGGTGATCCTCCAATCCAAACTATCCCACTTCCATCACTCTATCCTCTTGGACCACTTACATTTGTCAAGAAAATCCCACTCGAAGGAGAAGAAATCAGTTTCATATCTTCCACTATAGCACCTAAAACTGGATGTTTATCTTATTCCCCAAGTTAAAAATATCCTTGCTTGGATAAAATGCTCAAGAAATGGAATTATCAGGGCAAAGGCCTAGGTATCCATGAACAAGGAAATCTAGAGCCCATACAAGATAAGAAATATCCAAAATCATGTGGTATTGGCCACACATCTAAAGGCACTTCTTCCAGAAATGTTGGTACAACTAAAGCCCAATACAAGCATCCTTCCAAAAACACCATTACATCTTCCCATCATCTTTCCAAAGCATACAATTCCATTCCTCCTCCTCCATCATTGAAAACTAGGACAACCTATCACATTCCTCCTTCATCCTCTAAATCCATTTTGGGTCCCTATGTCCCAAAATCTACCATTACATATCCTCCACATACCAAATCCATTTTGGGGCCCTACATCCCAAAATATCATCCCCCATCTTATCCTACTCAATCCTTCATCCAAAATCCATACACTCCTAGTCAGGATCAACAAAGGCATATTCCCACATCTCCTACATGCCAATCTCCTTCCATCTCTCCACCCATATTTCCTCCATCCTACACATCTCCTTCTAATGCTCCTCACAATTTGGATGCCAAATAAAAAATGCATAAAGGGAACTATCCACAAGGATCCAAAGATTTCCATGTCCACTGTAAAGGACATGCTCAAGCAAAGAAAAATCTAATCAAGAAATCTGATGCATTCCAATGGCCACAAAGGCCCATCAAAGTAAAAGATAAAACCAATGCATCCCAATGGACATAAAGGCCCACTAAAGCTAAAGCAAAGAATATGTGGATCCCAAAGCAAAAAGATGCAATGCATCTAAAATAATTATCCACAATAACATCCAAAGTTGCTAATCCACTAGAGCTACTCAGTCTTCTCCTCCATCTCCTAAATCCATTTTGGGCTCTTATATCCCAAGATCTCCTAACACAAATCCTCTATCCTATTCGCATCTATCTTCCAAATCCCATCCTCTTCGTCCACCTTCTGTGCAATGTGTGCCAATTTTGGTCCTAACAACTGTGTGTGTGAAAATTGTACCTAATCTATAGACACAACACTTCAGTAAAACATTAGAGGTTAGCAAAAATGAAATAGTGCAATGAATTGAAAGCTAAACTAACCAGATGATTTACTGCCTTCTAATAGGTGCGAGTATGATGTTCTCAGATTGTATCAAGATCAGTGACCTTGATGACACCTAAATGAAGGATTTGAATGCAAAACTGATATGAAATATGAATGCAATTAATCTATTTTTTTTTAAAATTTTAGATGCAATGATATGATGAAAACTGATATGAAATCTATGCTAATATGGAAATTGATATGCTAAAATGATCTAACAATAATATGAAAACAAAAGTGATCTCACAAAACGTGGTTGATTCGCAAAGAAGCTTCAATTCTCCAGATAGCAATTCACCAGCATAAGTTCACAAATTATGAGATGGTTTGGGATGAGCTGAAGCCTTGATTTATAGAAATCTAGGGCTTTGAGGATGCATGGAAGAAAGCCATAAATCACTCAAATAACTCAAGTTGATTTTTGAGTTATTTTTAAATAAAGATAATTTAATTCACAAAAACATGCAAATCATGCAAAAACAACTTTTGAACTCAAATTAGAAGTTTAGATCAACTTTAAAACTCAAAAATGATGTTGAGTTCCAAAAAGTCAATAACTTGCATTGATTTTCTGATTTGGAGTTTAACTGCTCTTTGATTGTGCACATGGATAATTATGAATTAATAAATAAAGTGATTTATTCTCAACTTAATTGATTTTGGAAATAAAACAATTGATTTATGGGTTAATCAATCATTTAATCAAACTTTTATTCAAAAATAATATCATCAAATATGACAACTTGCTTTAATTAATTAAATAAGAATTTAATCAATTAATGATAGGAATTTTGATTTATTGTCAAATTTAAATAATAATACTTAGGAATAAATACAATTAAATTCAATTAAATAATTAAGTGGTAGAATTAAATCAATTAATTAAATATTCATCATATTCAATTAATCAACTTTAGGATAACTGTGATTTATTGCCAAATAATTATTAAATTAAAGATAATTATGATAATTAGGAATATTACTAGGAATATTCTCCGATGTAGAATTTAGGATAATCAATTAGGATTTGATGATGTTCAGATGTGCCTTGGGTTAGGACTTTGATGTTGATTTCATTTGATGTGTTGATGTATGAGGTTAATGAACCTATAGCCCATTTTTGGGGTATTACATTTTGCCCCTCTTTGAATTACTGTGCGAAGCACAGTGGTTCAAAGATAGTCTGTGTTTGATAGAGATATGAAACTGATTCAAAATTGATAATTGATATGAAACAGAAGCTGATTGAAAGATTTGATATGAAGATGATAGGTCCTGAATGACCAAAGATAATGTTAACTATAACAACAATGAACCAATGAAACAAAAGTGTCAAAACGCCTGATTCCGAACCTTATGACTGTGAAGAAGTGAGTGACCGATTCTAGACTCGATTGTCCTTAGAAGAATCACGTAGGTATCACATATGAACCCTTTAGTTACCGAAGAATCAAGGAAATAACACAATTGAATCGATAGTTGCAAAAACTGATACAATTTACAAGATTAAGAGAATACCAGATTGATATGGATCTCGATGAATCTGATATGCCCCGAGTGATGATTGATTTGCCCCAAGCAATGAGGACTTTTGATGAATCAGTAACTAGACATGGTTGTTGTCTTGATTATTGAGGAAAGATATGATTTCATAAAGATATGATTTCAGATTAGATTACAGACTTTGAATGATGTGCAATACCATGCCCCTTTCAAAATTAAAATTGAAATCTGACCAGAAAAGTCAGCGTTGATAGTTCAGAAGCATGTTAATTGATTTGAGAAGTGGTTAAACACGTTTGAGAATGCATTCTGCATTGTTTGGAAGTCCTGGAGACCAAGTTTGACTAGGTTTGACCATGAGTTAACCATGGTTGACCAAGTTGCTATTTCGATAGTTTGATGTAAGATAATCAGTTAAGTTGAATACTAGATTTCTGTGATGATTGAAGGTTGAATATGCAAGCAGTAGACCGTCCTGGGTCCAAAAATTTTAAATCATGATTTTGACATAGGAAATGATCTCAGATTTTGATTTTGATCCCGAAAATGGATTCAGAGCGTCGAAATTAGCCAGGGGTGCAAATTTCGTGGAAAATGGAGCACTTTTGAAAATTAGGTAAAAAACTATATAAAGGCCAGAAGGGTCATTTTCAAATCATTTCAACCATTTGACTTTTGAGATCTTGTGGAGCCCTCTGAGTAAGAAAATGACAAAACAACAAGAACCAAAGGTACCTGTGAGTTTGCATCGATTTGAGCGTAACCGGAGGCATGACAAACCTCGACAGTATGGACATCCGGCATGTGGACCTATGTGCCTCTCTGAAAATGCAAATTTTTCATGTTTTATAGCATTTTTAATTTTTTCCATACGCGTTTTACTTTTTGAATTTCGCATGTTTGAAAACTCGTATGAGTCCCATCCTAGACTTGTACGACATTCCATTTGCATTTGCTTTGTCATTTCATGCATAACCAAATGTCGTATGAAGGGGATCCGTGTGTCGTACGACATTTCATCAGGTCCCTGGAAACTCGTATGATACTTAATCCAGTGTCGTATGACCATGGATTGTCGTATGGTCTATTGTGGAGTGTTGTACAACTTTCGGTGTCAGTCTAGACTGTTGTATGAAAAATAGAGGGCTTAAAATTGATATTTAGGGCCAAATTTTGACTTTTCTGATTTCTGATGCTGATAGCTGACCTTTTAACCTACCTTTTGAAGTACCCAATTGTCCAATTTCTGTACTATTAGCCTATTATTGAACCCAATTTTTGATAGAATTCCCTATTTTTGCATGATATAGGTCACATATCCAGATGTTCATGTCCGACATTCATACCCGGTGACCCAGAGATTATGTGTCTCACTTCCTGACCCTATGAGGGTTCATCTTGCTACATGTGGGTTCGAGTATTTGATCCATTTACCCGATATTAGGGTAAACCATGGACTGTTGACTGCACTTATCAAGAGATTCCACTCTGAGACACAGATGTTTCATTTACCAACTGGAGAGATGACTGTGACTCCAAAGGATATTTATAGGATACTACGCATTCCATTCCATAACAGTTGGCGTCCTGAGTATGTGAGTTCCAGCCAGACTGGTCTTCATGCCTTTAGGCGTCTATTTGGGGATGATACACAGTTGACAGGGTCCATTTCCTGGGAGACCCTTGTACAGAGATATGGTTAGACGCACCATTTAGAGTGCATTATTGTTGGGATGATCAGTGAGGTCATCATGCCAGGCCGTCAGCAAAATGACTTTTTGATGGGATGGGCTCCGATGGTAGCCCTTCTTATGGCCACTCCAACTGAGCTTGCCTGGGGTCAGTGCCTGTTGGCCCACATGTTTTCAGAGATGCACGAGATTGTGTATCAGGATTGCAAGAGTTTCGCTTCTAGAGCTCTTGTGTTACAGATATGGGCTTGGGAGCATATCCCAGTTTTGAAACTGATTTTTCAATCACAATGTCAGCCATAGGAGCTAGTGATATATACGTATGCTGGTTATGTCACACAGGTCCACATGGGTCATACTGAGTACTTTTAATGATGCTTAGATGATATGACATTTGTGCATTGGAGACCTTACTTTCAGATAGAGGTGTGGCCCACTATGAGGGAGCAGTACAACTTTCTTTTTTAGAGTCAGGTACTCGTTGGTCATTCCCCCACTATTTTGGAGAGATTTTTGATTACTAGAGTGTGGCGTCAGTATGGATGCAGACAGGATGCCCCATAGGAGTATACTACATATGCTCGCATTGTTCGTGAGATTGGGCTCGGATGGACACAGAGGCTCAATTATTCTCTATGTTCAGAGGAGTACAGTAGGATCATTGCTAGAGATTGGTACTATTGTCCATAGGTAGTTGATGCAAGGGTCACATATGGATACATTGCTTGGCTTGCAAACCACCCTGTCCATAGATTCTCGAATCCTATTGAGTTGATACCCTCCATGGAGGAGGTGATGGATGTGACAGGAGCTCCTATGGCACAGGGTCCAATGATACAGCCTACATCCCCGAGACCTAGAGCAATGACCCCACCATAGAGACCATCCAAATAGATGAGGCCCCCTCGGCCTTCCACTTCTACAGCAGGTACATCCACAAGTGCATAGAGACAGACCAGGGGTGAGAGTGGTACCTTGGGCGGTGTTGGTTCTGCAGATGATGTCATAGAAGCTGAGAAGTTTGTAGGTGGTGATGTAGATCCCTTACAGGTAGATACCACTTTTGATCTAGGAGATGAGGTCAGACGCCATAAGGCACATAGAGTAGATACCACTGATCAGCAGCCAGAGCAGCCAGCACAGGACACAGAGATGCCAGCAGCTGAGACCGATCCTATAGTTCCTCTCACTTCATCAGAGACTATCAAACGTCTCAGAGCTTAGGTCTGAGACCTGAAGGTATAGGGTGCTAGGTGGGAGGAGAGGTATCTAGAGGTAGATAGGCAACATACAAAGCTTCATGCAGAGGTTCGGGGACTACAGACAGAGGTTACTCATCAGACCTCATGGGCTTCGTATTATGTGTCTGCATATTATGTTGTTGTCCCAGCTGCATAGAGAGTACCCACGTATTTAGATTATATGGCAGCCTCAGAGGGAGCTAGGGCACTGAGAGTAGAGACTATACCAGATGCACTACCCCCTCCTCCACCAGATACCAAGGAGCATGCTGATAGTTGATTCTTGCTCTTATGTTTTGATATACTTTGTTCTTTTTTATCACTGATATACTGTTCTGACTCTAATAGCTCTTTGGAGCTCATTCTTTTGTATACTGTGCCAGTAGTGCACCCCTGACACATTTTGAGTTTATGATATATATGAGATCGATGTTTTTGGTTGTGACTTCCTTTGTACTTGTCATTTTTGGATTTATGATGATATCATGCTATGCTTATGCTATGAGTAGTGTAGAATGTATGTATGGATCAATGCAATGCAATGATTTATTTCATATGTATGGATGTTATGCAAATGTAATTGATTTATGAAAAGATGTATGTATGATTTATGCTTATGCACTAGATGTAATGTAATGCAACAAATGGTAATGATATGTGATGTAAATGCAATGATACACATGACATGTTTTTGCAGGTTGATGAAGACAAGTACTCGGTCTTATGTCAAAAGGATTTTTAACCCAGGAGAGTTACTGCTTGCGATTCGGTGAAGAGACCTTCTAGTGAGACTCATCTCTTGTTAGATGTGAAGATGCGATTTGAAGAATTATTTAAGCTTTGAAGTGTTTCCAAACATTTGTGAGATCATGTAGAAATGCAAAAATGCAAAGAAACATGCAAAATGAAATGCAACCTAAGACCTAGGACCTAGTCACTGATCATATGTCAATTTGTTATCATCATTGAACTTTTAGGTAATCGGATAAATCAATACAATGCCCACTAGTTATGAAACCATAGACATATGAATATCGATTTGTATGTGCAAGAATCAATACAACACCCACTGGTCAACAACGATGGATATATGAATATTGATTTTGTTTTTAGAATGTCGGATTAGATATAAGCATCAAGGCATAAACGCCAAGATGACCTGAATATCATGTCCATTTTGATATAGCAATTTGTATAAGCATCAAAACATAAACGTCATGATGACCAGAATACACCTTGCATGACAAACACATCAAACAGTCAAGAGATCATTCTAAATCCAGTGTGAATTACCCGTAGTGACCCTTTATCATTCACATCCTTAGGTAAGATCACGTTTCACAATAGGAGAAAGAAATCACTCAAAAAAGATAATAGTTAGATCAAACTTCCTTGAATTTTCTAGGTATCAATGGTCAAGGTACGTATGGCCATCCAATTTGAGATAGAGGCTCTTACAGTCAGACACCATTTCAATCCAAAATTTCCAAAGTTGTTAGATTTTCACATACCAGCAGAAGACAAAGAAAAGATGATGCCCTCGACCATCACTCTCTAAATCCTATAAAGGACATCATCAAAGAGCTCGAAGGGACACAATATGCAAAAATCTCAATGCGAATTAGTAAGCATGCAAGGAAATAAAAGCATGTAAAAAGCACAGATTGTTTTCAGTTTGTGTTTGATGTTGATGCAAAATCCTTTCTGGAGACAAGACTGACTGAGTGACTGACTCAAATGAAGCTTCAAAGGACTTTGATTGGATATGATACATCTAAGATACATTGGAGACCATAGGATATGACATTGATTGCCCCCAAGTGTTAAGCATTGATAGGATACAGACGCTGGAGCTGATTGGTGTACAAATCGACTTATTGAAAACTGGAAATGCAGAAACAAATCGGGAGATATGTACAAACTAAACCAAGACTAAAAGCTGAGAAAGACTAAGATTGTGTTGATAGATGGAGCATTTTGAAACAAGTGGCACCCATTTGTTGGGTTTTCACCATCTTGGTAGAGATTCTATTTTTGCTACCAAGGCGCCTGTTTCCAGGTTTTCACCAAGGCACTTTTTCTCTTTTTTTTTTTGCATTTTTCATTTTTTCAATTTTTTGTACTTTTGATATTTTTCACTTTTTTTTGTAAATCATCAAGGTGCCTATTGCTAGGTTTTCACCAAGATGTTCATTTTTTCAAGACTTTTTCCAAATTTTAAGATTTTTTTAGGATATTTTACCATACACTGAATGCTTTAGGCATAGAATTTCTTCAGATGAAGAATGTTGATTGGTTCTCGAAGCTGTTCTCGTTCATTCATTGAGAGTTGATAGGCACTAGAGCCAAAAGTAGTAGTGATTACAAAGGGACCCAGCCAGTTGGGTTCAAACTTCCCCTTGTGTTCTCGATGTGATTGATTTTTAGGATTTTCTCTCAAGACTAGATCACCAACCTTAAATTCTCTGTGTCTGACTTTCTTGTTGTAACCTCTAGACATTCTCTTCTGATATACTCTAAGATGATCATATGTTGCTTATCTGTGCTCATCTAGTAGTTCAAGTTCTTTCAACCTAGACACTCTATAGTCATCATTAGTTACTAGACCATGCATTCTGATTCTTAGTGATGGGATTTCAACCTCAATAGGTAGTATTGCTTTAGACCCATAAACTAAAGTGAAAGGCATAGCCCCTGTAGGCATTCTGATACTTGTTCTATAGGCCCAGAGAGCTAGATTGATCATGAGATGCCAGTCTCTTCCTATTTTATTAACTGTTCGATGCAATATTTTCAATAGATTTTTGTTAGAGGCCCTAGCTTGGCCATTCCCTTGAGGATAGTAGATAGAAGACCAATGTTGTGTGATCTTGAATTTGGCACATAGATCATCTAGGTCTTTGTTCTTGAATTGTCCACCGTTATCTATGATTATGGAATGAGGTATCCCATATCTGCATATGATATAGTTTAATATGAACATAGATATTTGCTTTCCTGTTGCTTATGTCAAAGGGACTACTTCTACCCATTTTGTAAAATAATCTGTAGCTGTGATTATATGGGTATGTCCATTAGAGAAATGAGGATGAATCATCCCGATAAGATCAAATTCCAATTGATGGAAAGGCCATTGCATTGTAAAGGGGATTAGATCTCTCCTTGCAGTGTGAATTAAGTTGCCATGCACTTGGCACTTTTGACAATTCTTAGAAAACTTGATAGCCTCTTTCTCTATTTCAGGCCAATAGTACCCAGCCCTAATAAGTTTTCAAGCTAGTGTTAAACCATTCGAGTGTGACCCACAAATACCATCATGGACTTCTTCTAATGCATGTTGAGACTCTTCCCATTCTAAACATCTAAGTAGTGTACTAGCTAGACCTCGTTTGTACAGATCGTGACCAATGATGACATATCGGGATGCATTTCGAATAAGGTATCTCTTTTCATGGCGGTTTAAAGTATCAGGGATAATTTGGTCTTGGAGATAGGAAAATATGTTTTTGTATCTGGATGAATCATGACCTAAAACATTGCAAATCATGTGGGTTTTGGGGGAGTCATATGAAGGATAAGATAGTGCTTCCACCAGGAACTCGTAGCGTAGCTCATGTTCAAGCTACTGTAATAAATTAGATAGCATTGTCATTGCATCGGCAACCTTATTCTCCATTCTAGGAATTTTCTCAAATGTGATAGATATGAAATACTTCTTTAAATCATCTACCATTCTCTTGTAAGGAATGAGCTTTTCATCTTTAGTTTGGTACACATCATTGACTTGATGAATAACAAGTTGAGAGTCTCCATGAATGTGTAGCTCTGTCACTCTCCACTCAATTGCTAGTTTCATACCATTCAAAAGGGCTTCATATTTTGCAATATTATTTGTGCAAGGAAAATTTAATCTGAATGCTTTTGGGATTGAGTATCCTTGAGGAGTTATGAACAATATGCCTACTCCAGATCCATTCTATGTATAGGAGCCATCAAAGAATAATTGCCATTCTCTAGAAGAGAGATGCATGATAGAGGAATCTAAAAATTCTATTTGTAGTGGTGTGTCATCAATCATAGGTGCATCTGCTAATTCATCAGCAATAACCTATCCTTTGATAGCTTTTCATTCCACATATTCAATGTCACATTCACTTAAGAGCATGACCCATTTAGCTAATCTACCCGTGAGGGCAGCTTTGCTTAGAAGGTACTTGAGTGGATCAATCTTAGCTACCAAATGTGTGGTATGAGCTAACATGTAATGTCTCAATTTTTGTGATGCAAAGATCACACATAGACAAGCTTTCTCAATCATTGAATAGTTCTTTTCATATGCAACCAATGTCCTACTGATATAGTATATAGCTCTTTCCTTTTTTGTTCTCATTGTGTTGTGCTAGCAATGCCCCCAGTGATGTATCTGTTGTGGAGACATATAAGATCAATGGATTCCCATGAATAGGAGGCATCAAGATAGGAGGATTTGATAGATACTTATTGATATGGTCAAATTTCTTTTCACATTCTTCATTCCATGCAAAGGTCACACCTTTATGTAATGTTTTCGTAAAAGGTTGTGATATATCAGCAAGTTGTGATATAAATCTTCTGATAGATTGAACTCTTCCTTGCAACGTCCTCATTTGACTAATATTCTTTGGAGGTTGCATTTCCATTATAGCCTTTACTTTAGCTGGATCAACTTCAATACCCTTCTTTGAGACTATGTATCCTAAGAGCTTTCCAGAAGTGACACCAAAAGCACACTTCTTAGGATTTAGTTGGAGACTAAACTTTTCCATTCTGTCTAGGATCATGCTCAAGTCCTTTAGATGTTCAGTTCTAATAATAGATTTTGCTAATGTGTCATCAACATAATCTTCCATGGTTCGATGCATCATGTCATGGAAAATAGATGTCATTGCTCTTTGATATGTAGCACCAGCATTTTTAAGCCCAAATGGCATGACATTCCAACAGAAGGTACCCCATGCACATGTGAAAGTAGTTTTCTCTTGATCCTCTAGAGCAATTTTTATTTGGTTATATCCAGAGAAACCATCCATTAAGGAATACATCTCAAAACCCGCAGTCATGTCCACTATCATATCAATGTTAGGTAGTGGAAAATCATCCTTAGGGCACGCTCTATTCACATCTCTAAAGTCTGTGCACACTCTGATTGAACCATATGGTTTAGAAATAGGTACAATATTGGAGATCCACTCTACATAGTCAATAACTTTGATGAATCCAACTTTTAGGAGCTTTTCTAATTCAACTTTTACCAAGAGTGCAACATGAGGATGCATCTTTCTTAATTTTTGCTTGACAGGTTTTATATTAGGAGCTATAGATAAATGGTGCATGATAAGATTAGGATCCAACCCTAGCATATCTAAGTATTTCCATGCAAATTTGATCTTCTTCTCTGTTAGGAATGTAGTAAATTTTTGCTTCTCTTCTTCTGATAATGATTGTGCTACATGTACCAATTGTGGCTCCTCTGTTGTACCCAAATTGATGGATTGAGTGGGCTCAATTAGAATTGGAGATCTGTCCTGTAAATGACTCAAAAGGACATCAAATATCTCATCCTTAGGTGCTTGAAAGAGGTTTTCACATTTGGATACATCTTTTATTTTTACTTTTGTAGGTTCGGAGACTACCACAAAGTGGTTTTCACCCTCAGAACTCTTTTACTTTTTCTTTTTATTCTTATTTTTCTGACTAAGATACTTGATGTCCGACTCGGTCATGCTAATGCTCGGTTCACTGATAGAAGTCCTCATAGGCTCAACTACATTTGGGTAGCAAGAAAGGGCATAGTCATTCAGGAAGGTATAAATACCATGGCTCAAATTTGTTGAGGTTTGATCAATAAGGTCTGGATATTGGATAGTGAAAATAGGGAAAGATTGGGAGATAGTGTTTACGGATATAGATCTTTCATCATTGGTCCTAACCCGATGCTCACATTCAAAGGTGATATTATAACTTAAGACATTCAATTCATGAATAGGCTCAAGGTCATTGCGGGAGTCCAATTCTGCCATAGGTGGATTAGACTCGATAGGTTCATCATTTCACTCTAGACTTACGTTGGGGTTAGGTGCATATTGGTGAATAACATCAACATGTTTCTCTGTAATAAGCTCATCTTCATCTAGTTTTGGAATGGCTCCCCATTCATAGTCATTTGATTCAGCTTCTGATTCAGGATCTCTAGGAAATATTAGAACATGAGTAAAGTCAGGGTGAATACCCCAAGAAGGGTTACCCTCAGTTTGTGATTTGAATTCATACTCATGGGAATCAGTTTCAGAATAACTACCACCTTCTTCTTCTTGATTATTTTCGAGATTAGTTGGTTCTTGTGTTGCAACTATCTCTTGATTGATAGTAGGTTCTTGTGTTTCTACTACATTAATTCTTTTGATTGGATCATCTTTATCATCAAGAAGGTCTTTGATCTCCTTAGGCAATTTTTCATAGGGGATGAGTTCTGAGCTTTCTGGATCACTATCTGATGGTTCTGTTTCTTCTTTCTTAAGAAGAGGTTCACCTGGTGTGATCTGCTCTATGACATGAGAACAATTACCCTTGAAGTGATAGGGTTTCTTCTTAAAGCCCAGGCCAACAGTATTCTTATTTTCTCTACTAGTATGTGGGAGAGGTGTCACAAGACCTTTTCCTCTGACTCCTAGAGGTCCTGTACCTGAATATCCCATCTTAGCTATCAACTTATTTCCTGCACCGTATGACTTAGAAGGGATCTGTGGTGTTGTAGAGTCGCTAGTTTGAACATTGTGGGATTCAGGTTCATCTTTTTATAGCCATGATAGCAACTTCATCCTCTTCAAACTCTTGCTTGGATACTTGTTCTGCCACAAAAAAAAAATTATATGCGATAAGAGGTTCCTTAGGTTTGGGTTTGGATTGTTTCAAAGATTGTCCATAAGACTTAGGTGATATAGGGAGAGATGTCAAAGATAAGAATGGCTCCATAGCATATTCTCCCATACTATTTTCTTTGATATTAACCTCTTTTGCAAGGTCTTCCGTTTTAGATGTGGATGCTTCTTTAGTTGATTCAATGGAAGATTCTCTATTATTAGGCACAAGCTTATCAGCACTTTCCTTCAATGTATTGCAAGTTGTATTCAGATCTACAGGGATAGTAACCTCTACTCCTTCATAAGGAAACTTCAAACATTGATGGTATGTAGAAGGAATAGCTTGCATTTCATGTATCCATGGTCTCCCGAGGAGGATGTTGTAAGCCAAAGGTAGATCAAGCACTTGATAGATGGTATCTTTGATAATTGGACCTACTCTGATAGGTAAGACAATGGTGCCTTTAGAAGATCTTTCTTGTTCATCATAGGCTTTGATAGTTATTTTCTTTCTAGGATCAATAGCCAATTCTGAAAATCCCAATTATGTGATCAAGCTGTAAGAACAAATGTTTAGGCCAACACCCCCATCTATCAACACATGTTTGACTCTATGATTCTGGATCAAGACTTCTGTATGCAAAGGCTGACTATGTGGGTGACTCAAGGAGTTGTCATCTTCCTCTGAAAAGGAGATATATTGTGGAGATGTAAGATGTCCAACCATAGTCTGGAACCTATCTAAATCAAGGTCATCAGGAACATTAGAACCGAGCAAAGCTTTGTCTAGTATGGCTCTATGAGCTGGAGATATTTGAAGCAACTCAAACATGGAGATTTTGGCATTAGTGTGCTAGAGTTGTTGAACAATGCTATAAGATGTAGGCCTTGTATCTTTAGAATTGGAAGATTTGGAAGCAACCTTCTATTTAGAAGCGGATGAAAGATTGAAGGGCACCTTAGGGACATTTGATGAATCTGGGATTTGTCCTTTTAGATGTGTTTGGGCTTGTGATCAAGTAACTGCGTTGGTGGATTGATTTTGTCTATGTCTTCTTACAATTGTGATGACATTGCAATGCTCTGAGAGACATGGTTCAACCATATTGATGACATCATTATTTCTAGGGTAGGCATAGTTGACTTTTGCCCCCATATTAGGCTGAGAAGTTGAAACTCCTTGACCATGTTGTGGAAATGGTTCTATAAATGTCGTATGATCATTATTTCTCTTAGGATTGTCAACTGTGATGTCTCCATTATCGATCAGATCTTGAATGGTGTGTTTCAACCAGAAGCAGTTATTCATTTTGTGACCTTTACCTTGATGGAAATCACATAATTCATTTTCTCTCCACCATTTTGGCTTAGGCTCAGAATCAGGTAGTCAGATTACTGGAAAAGAGATGATGTTATCAGCCAGTAGGGTTTTCATAGCTGCTTCTAAAGATTCTCCAAGAGGAGTGAACTTTTGATGTTTATCCCAAGATTTGTATTCTGGCTTATTTTGGAATGGTTCAGATGACTTTTGTTCTGAAGCTTTTATGGCTTGGGAATGAAGAGTTAGATTGTAGGCTGGTGTCTTTGATGGGGCATGGATAGTATCAACAATGCCATCTATGATGATGCCTTTGTTCTTGTTCCAATTTTTGTTCTTGTCTCTAGAACTGGATCCTGATTCGTACTTGTCTTTTTGAAGTGTGATTTCTCCTTTTTTCACAAGCACTTTTTCAATTTTGATAGCATTATCCACCATCTTATCAAAAGATGTATGATCTTGCATTTGTAGAGGATAATTGATCTCTAGCACAAGGTTATTGATGAAGATTTCTAGTTTTTTTGTTTCTGGAATAGGTCTAGCATATAGAGAGAACTTCTTCCTCCATCTCTTGAGAAATGTTAGGAATGGTTCCCTTGGATATTGCTTGAGATTACAGATATCAATCATGGTGACTAGATGTTGAATATTGTAGGAGTATTGCTGATAAAATAATTTGATCAACTCCTCAAAATTTTTGATAGTAGAAGGCAATCTAGAGAGCCAATGGATGGCTGCTCCGCCCAGAGATCTAGGAAAGAGGTGCATCAGATAGGTCGATTCATGCATGAACTCCATGGATTGTGTACAAAATTCTCTGACATGATCTTGAGGATCTGAGTGTCCATCATACTTATCATACTTTGGCATCTCCACTCTTTTTGGAAATGGTGGCATGTACAAGTCTTTGTCAAATGGAAAAGGACATAGAGCCTCCATGGAGAACTCTTTGGGTTCCTTCTCTTTTTTGAGTTGATTCAGTTTGACTTGTAAAGCATGTATCTATTTTGTCAT
This sequence comes from Chamaecyparis obtusa, assembly GCA_027943335.1. NCBI lineage: Eukaryota > Viridiplantae > Streptophyta > Pinopsida > Cupressales > Cupressaceae > Chamaecyparis > Chamaecyparis obtusa. The sequence goes on along the minus strand of BSBK01005284.1, from coordinate 391,008 downwards.
GGCCATTATTAGAGTTTCTTCCTCATGTGTGATGATAGCTTTGACATTAAAATTAGGAGGAAGCTTAGCTCCTTGATGAGCTAATTGTAAAAAGTATGCTTCTCTTCTTTCAAGAAATGCTTCATCATTCGTTTGAAGTTATCATCATTTTGATATTGAGCAATTTCTTCTGGTGTGGGTTCCTGATCTGCACCATGTTGAGATTGAGCTCCTTGAGAGCCAAATTTTGTCCCTGCTTGAGACATGGTAGGAGTTTGTGGACTCCCTGGAATAGATTGATGTGGGGTTTGTAGGGTACCTCTGTGGGTTGATGGAGGAGGAATGTAACCAGTTTTTAATCGAAAGTTGCCAATATCGTCATCCTCGTAAAGACTAGAATTGATGAGTTGCTCAAGAGTTGGACCCCTGGTAGTGGTTATAGGTAAGGTTTGGGATGCTTCTCTATATTTATTGTGTGAGGAAGCTCTGGTTTCCACCATTAACTTTGAGTGAAACAACAGAATAAGATCCAAATAACTGAAGAATGAATGGAATCAAGATGATCAGATGACACAACCTTGTCAAGGTTTGATTGATTTGAAGATTTGATTAGATGTGGGTGAATGATATTGTGCCCTGGATGTATGGGTAGATTGCCCAAAAGATATCAGACGAGTTCACAACACTTAGTCTATTTTTGAAGATTTGATAGAAGATTGACAGTTATGACAAGGTTTTGACACAAGATGAAAATGACTCAAATCAATAAAAAATAAGGCTAAATCAGATTTAAAAGGCCACACTAGGAAAATGATTGGATTCTTAGTAGTTGCTGCTCTATTCCTGACACAGTGATTTGTTTGACAGGTTCTGGAAATAGGCTGAAAAAGCTAAGTATTTGGCAATTCTGACAATTTTCTGACATGTTTCAAAAATTTCCCAAATGAAACTCTACAAACTCATACGACAGTGGATGTGCTATGAAATGATAGTTTAAAAACTCGTACAATAGTGGGTATGCTATGAAATGATAGTTGAAAAGCTCGTACGACAGTTGCTAGTAGGTTTTGACTTTTGGAATTTAATTGGCAGAAAGACTCATACGACACTGGGTTCTCTATCATACAACAGATGGGTAGTAATGAAATGACACTTGATAGAAACTCGTATGAATTTTTGACCTCCTGAGATGACTTTTGACTCTAGAAAGGAATTTCACTTCAAATTTTGCAAATTTAGGGTTTTCAGTTTCAGATTGTTTGGAAATTTCAATGTCCAAATTTTGAGGATTGTAATAGATTTATTCATTTTCAATAACCAGATAGATAAAAAAGCACACAAAACAGTAAGCAAGTGATTTCAAGCATGTTTTAAAACAATGAACAAGGGCAAAAGCAACCTTGTGCATGAACAGTCAAGTGATTTTATTCGTTCTAATCCTCAGAAGTGCTAATTGTGTATGTTCCAAAAATATTTTGCAATAACACACATATACCCTAGAAAATGAAAATTTGGCCTCGCTAGGGTTTTTAGTAATGGTTTGACTCTGCAACTTTTATGATCCAAAGGGGTGAACTCTAATCCTAGCGCACCAGGGTTTTGACACAGTCTGAGAATTTAATCAATCAAGAGCTGCTAGGGAGATCTGACAACCCAACAATGAACCATACTTGTGAAGATTTCTTCCACAAGGACATTTATATAGCGGCTATCACTACCACGATGAAAATGGCTATTATCGCTCGAGGTTTCATCAACACAATTTTCCCTGTGAAGGGAGTGTCCGCTACAATTAACCCTCTCTAAAGGTGACTCACAATAGTATACCATAAGGGGAGTTGGCTCCAGATCCAAGGGTTTGATGCCTTTTCACTTTTAACCCAGATAAAGTAGGTAGATAAATTTGACACGCTAAGATGAAGATTATCTCACCAAGGTCTATGATATCAACCCCACGTGATCTATCAACCTCTCCGGAGAGAGAATGTATCAATCAATAAGGGAAGACACACGGACCAAGTAGAATGTGAGACGCACTAAGTATCCTCCCTACCGACAAGGATTTCATTATCAAGAAGGATTTCACTGGGAATCCAATCTCTTGAGAACCACAAATAGTGTTCATAGGGCCTAATTACTATGTTTTCACAGATATATTAGAAAACAAATCTATCCAAAAATATTCAAAAGCACAAAAGGTGGTACACTTAATGCTCCAAATAAATGTAAGGTGAGTCCAAAAAGTGGTGCATTTAACTCCTCACACAAATTTAAAATCAATTCCACACCCTAGAATACTAATGAGATCCGAAAAGCACAAAATGGGAAAGAACTAGTGGAACAATTAACGCTCTTTCTAAGTAGACCCCTCCCCTGAATATGGTGCTGATCTTGCAACCACGGGGTGAAAATGAGGGGCGAGTAAGAATAAGCGAGTCCAATATCCCAATTTCGCTAATAAGATCAATCAAAAATATCCTAAGATTGCCTATCAATACTTAAGGTGTTACAACCTAGTATTCAATTATGCAAATTTGAAGAAAATCATGTAAAGAAAACACTCAAGCCAAACGCATGAGAGATTCGTTTTAGGATCCAAATTAAAATGTTATCAAATTAAGGAGAATACTTAGAATCCTTGCAATGCGCTTAGTAGATGTTTACCCACTTTTAGCAATTCTTGCACTTTTTCCCATCAAAATCAGCAGGAGTCAATAAAAAATAGAGAATTTCAATTGTTAAGATTAGCCGTTAGTCAAAATTTGAAAACCAAATATGACAAACTACCCTGAAAAATGAAATGGTAGTGTAAATATGATGCCGAAACTCATACGACAGTGGGTCTATTACCAAAAAATAGTCTGAAACTCATACGACAGTGGGTGTGCTCCCTGATGACAGTCCAGAAACTCGTATGACACTGGGTATGATATGAAACGATAGTTGAACTTTCAAACAATAGTGTGTACTACACGACACAATCCTTGATCTGATAAACTATCATACGATAGTGGGTACAGTGTGAAATGACTTTTGTCAGAAACTCATACGAAGATTGTATGGACATAAATTAAAAATCATAGTTTTGCATAGAAATCGAGGAGAAAAAGATAGAAATTGATAGAATTGAATTGGAAACCCGTTTCAGGGCCCCACGGTGGGCACCAAAAATGTGTGTGTGAAAATTGTACCTGATCTGTAGACACAACACTTCAGTAAAACATTAGAGGTTAGAAAAAATGAAATCGTGCAATGAATTGAAAGCTAAACTAACCAGGTGATTTACTGCCTTCTAATAGGTGCGAGTATGATGTTCTCAGATTGTATCGAGATCAGTGACCTTGACGACACCTAAATGAAGGATTTGAATGCAAAACTGATATGAAATATGAATGCAATTAATCTTTTTTCTTTTTTTTTTAATTTTAGATGCAATGATATGATGAAAACTGATATGAAATCTATGATAATATGGAAATTGATATGCTAAAATGATCTAACAATAATATGAAAACAAAAGTGATCTCACAAAACATGGTTGATTCGCAAAGAAGCTTCGATTCTCTAGATAGCAATTCACCAGCATAAGTTCGCAAATTATGAGATGGTTTGGGATGAGTTGAAGCCTTGATTTATAGAAATCTAGGGCTTTGAGGATGCATGGAAGAAAGCCATAAATCACTCAAATAACTCAGGTTGATTTTTGAGTTATTTTTAAATAAAGATAATTTAATTCACAAAAACATGCAAATCATGCAAAAATAGCTTTTTAACTCAAATTAGAAGTTTAGATCAACTTTAAAACTCAAAAATGATGTTGAGTTGCAAAAAGTCAATAACTTGCATTGATTTTCTGATTTGGAGTTTAACTGCTCTTTGATTGTGCACATGGATAATTATGAATTAATAAATAAAGTGATTTATTCTCAACTTAACTGATTTTGGAAATAAAACAATTGATTTATGGGTTAATCAATCATTTAATCAAACTTTTATTCAAAAATAATATCATCAAATATGACAACTTGCTTTAATTAATTAAATAAGAATTTAATCAATTAATGATAGGAATTTTGATTTATTGTCAAATTTAAATAATAATACTTAGGAATAAATAAAATTAAATTCAATTAAATAATTAAGTGGCAGAATTAAATCAATTAATTAAATATTCATCATATTCAATTAATCAACTTTAGGATAATTGTGATTTATCGCCAAATAATCATTAAATTAAAGATAATTATGATAATTAGGAATATTACTAGGAATATTCCCCGATGTAGAATTTAGGATAATCAATTAGGATTTGATGATGTTTAGATGTGCCTTTGGTTAGGACTCTGATGTCGATTTCATTTGATGTGTCGATGTATGAGGTTAATAAACCTATAGCCCCTTTTTTGGGTATTACAACAACATCCCCCTATCATAATCACTTTCCATCATTCCATCCAAACACTTTCTACCACCATATCTCCCATCTACCCCATCCCATCCATGCCTTTGTAGAAACCCCCCATCCCAATAAATTTGTACCAACATCCCAATAAATTAGAAAGGCATCAACAAATCAGAGGGTCAACAACAAATCAGAGAGTCAGCAGTAAATCAAAAAATCCATAAAAATTAGAAAAATCAAGAAAAATATCAAAAAAGAAAAGAAAAGAGAAAAACATTTATCCAATGGTGAAAACTTGACAATTCAAGCACCTTGGACAAGTACCATGATGAAAACCTAGCAAACAGGCATCATGTGTAATCCCCCCCAATTCCTTTTTGCAATTGGGGGAAATTCCCTTCTATCACATCTTATCCATCATCTCCTCCATCTCATTTGTCTCGCACCTTCGTCATCCTCCATCGGATCTTGACAATGAAATAGAGACCACTAGGTATGCATGCTTTTGGGCACCTTTCTACATTCATTTTCTCACCACATCCTTCAACCACTTATCCTCTACCCATTCATTGTATCCAAGCTTCCATCTACCTTCCTCATCCTTTTGTCATCATATCTTCAACCAATTGTACCCCCGCCTAATGTCTCAGAATACATGAACCATCTTAAGCAGGGGCATCTTGTTCCTTGATGACAAATTCCTTGGAGACTTTATCCAAATCCTTATCTTCCATCTCCCAATCCAAATCTCCTAGCATTCCTCTATCCTAATCCCTCAGTGATCCTTAATCCTCAGCATCCCTCATCATTCCTCCATCCAAATCCTAAAGAAAATCCTCTATCAAAAAATCTCAGCATTTCCTCTATCCAAACCCAACAATTCCTCCAACAACAAATTTCAGCATTTCCTCTATCCAAATCCCCAAGCATTCATCCCTAAGCATTTCCTCTATCCAAATCTCTCAACATTTCCTTCATCTTTCCATCACATGGTACTTCCCTTGTCATTGGTGTCTAGCTACAAGCTACCCCCATGGAATCCAATGCCATACCATCCATATCTAAACATTCTTCTAGAAATCTTCCAACATCTTCCAATCCTATCCATATCCTCTAACTATCCAAAATCCAACATCTAAGATCAAGCCAATCAACTCAATCAAATCCTTAGTCTTGTTACAAGTCTTGATCTCAATATAATCATCATCGTTGGGATGTGCCCTTCCCAAATTTGTGTCATTTCAGGACACATCATCCATCATCATCATATCCACCATCAGTCTATCTTGGTTTTCCATCCCAACTGGGGCATTATCTTGCATATCTCTACAACATCAACTTCATCCCCAGATCCCATGTACATCTTATCCCGAGTCTTGTACCATAGAGTCAGTCACATCTCCACCTAAGATCATTTGTACATATGTGTCTTTAGGTCCCATCCTCTGCATTAGTCATCCCTTGAGTCGTCATAACCTATCCAGCTTAGTGCTTCAACAATCATCCCTTGGTCCTTTTGAGGTTCGAGTGTCTTACCTATCTCTTGTCATAGGAATCCTTATCCAGTTATCCACCATCCACTTCGTGTCATATCCTTTGAGTTGCTTAATCCTTATCCTAAATTAGAATCATCCTAGCACTACCCTTTCACTAAGCATTATCTAGGGAATCCTATACTTGTCTTTGTAGCCCTCATAATCTCCAGAAAGAGATCGGCATACACTAGCAATATTCTTGTCTTCCATAGATCAATAGTCTATCTTAGGTTGATAAATCCAATCCAAACCTATCTGATCCTACATCAAGAAACATCAACTCATCCCTGACACTTGGTAATCCTCTACCATCCTCCACCATCAATCCTCATTCAATCAATCATCCTCCATCATCCTACCTATGGAAAAAGGTATGTGAGATACTTATTATTTCATTTGTTCCTTTGGATCATTGCTTATCTTTTGAGCTCCTTTGTAAATATCTCACCGCCCTTTGTACATATCATCATTTTCCTATTGTACATATCCTCATCATTCCTCTAGCAACATTTGATATGATATCTTGTCCTACCTGGCCTCGTACTTCAACAAAATATTTTGTCGACTATCCTTGATCATATTGACTATCTTTGAACCTCATCATTTGCCAATTAGCAACACAACATTCTCCCCATCAAACCGGGTCCGCACATTTGTATCCTTCTGTATTGTTTGACCTAATCAATCAAATTAGGTCCATGATGATGTATCCTTCACCATGTTCATACCTCATCTCCCCCCATCAATCAACCATCAATCTTTCTCCTTGGCAAAGGATGTCTTTTAGAGTTATCATTGCGATCTTGGATTTTGTCCTTTGGATCTTGTTAATATTTTAAGGATTCTCATTGTTCCTCTCCTCAAAGTCACCATGATCCTTTATATCATGGTGTGCTATGAATGAGGACAATATGGGTTAAGGTCTTTTTATCTTTTGCTTCCGCCTGTGAATCAGTCGTCTGTTTGTGGTTTCTCCAGCATCATTTCCATCATGCTTCCTCCTGGTTTCATGTGTGATGCTGGAGCAACCCTTTGTGTGCTTGTTTTTTTTTGTGTGAGTCCTATGCAATGGTGGTGACAAGGCCTTGAGTTCCTAGTAACCTTGGTAGGTCTCTAGCATTGCTATATCAAACTAGGTTGTGCTCTCAAAAAAATTCAACACACGGAGCTCCCTAAATCCCCCATCTTGCATCATATAGATTAATTTTGCTTAACCCTGAATCTCACATCATATTGCATTCATGCATCTTTTCTCTTGGAAGGCCATTTGTTTATCCCCCCTTCCCGTCTTTCTTCATCCTTTCCCTTCCTTTTTGTGTTCTTTTCGAGAAAATTCCACAAAGTTTCCTCTTTGCATTATTTTCTCGAGGGGGTACAACCCCTTATCCTTTTCAATTCTAGCCGGTGGTTTCTTATTTTCTTGTCTTTGACGCCACGCCACTTGCAGCATCACATCAAAGAGAGACAAAATACAAACACCTAAAATCCCTTTGTTAAACTAAAAATATTTTATTTTACAAGAACCCCTGATGACATCATTATTAATTAATTAATTATTATGTCATTAATCCCTCCTATTTTAATTAAAAATATTTAATTAAGATACCCCATCCCAAAAATATTTAAATCTAATTTAAATATTTAATCCCTATTTATTAAATAAATATTGTCACCAACTTTAAGTAAATTTAATATTTATTTAAATCCCTAAATTCTAGATATCTTCTAGAAAACCCTAGAACCTCTAGAATCTTCTAGAAAACCCTAAACCTTTTGTATCATCTTAAAATGGAAGCACTTCCATGTTAAGAGCATTTAGCCCTTAGATTAGGTGGTTTGGGGTCATGTCAAGCACCTTGAATTGGTCTTTGCATGGATCTGACTTTTTCCCCCTATTATGCTTCTCTCTCCACCCATTTCTAGCCTTTTTCTGGCACCTGGTTCTGAGAATTTGAAATATGTCACTTTAGGGTCAAATTTGAACTCACCCCTAACCTAGGGCGGAGTCGATCTCACCCCTAACCTAGGGTAGAGTCAAACTCAACTCTGACCCTGGGTCCAATTTTCAAATTCTAGAGGTTTTGGGATGTCGGGCTTCGGAAAGTTTTATTTTTCTCGCTTCCAGATCGGCTGTTTCAGATTTTGAAATGGTAAACTCTTAAATTATATTTAATTTAGGTCCATTCCTAAAGGTTTGAGGATTAATTGGAATTTAATTCCCCAAGGTAGCCCCTCTAGAGGATTGTGCCCTAAATCACTATAAAAGGAAGCCTTCCTCTCTCATTTTCTCCATCAGGTTTTGTGAGAACATCTCTTAATCAAGTTTTCATGCTCAAGCATTCTCAAGGAGACATTGGTGATCAATCAATATTCCATTCAAGCATTCAAGCAATCTTCCATTCAAGCATTCAAGCAATCATCCATTCAAGTTCCTCATTGAAGATCAAGGATTCAAGCATTCATGCCTTTGAAGGAATTTGGTTCAAGTACTCAAGATTCATCATTCAAACCCTAGATCTATCCATCATGATGGTGTGATCTTCCTTCAAGATCCTTTTTCTCATCTTCAAGATCCATTCATTCTTCCCTCAAGGTGGATTCCAAGCATACAATCATGGAGGTTTAGATTTACATTTGTTAGTGTTGATTCCAAACTTCCATATTAACATACTTGATTACATTTCAAATACGATTGCATATCTATTGAATATCATAGCTTCGTTGTTAGATCTAATTCTACTACTTGCTAGCATTCTCTATTTCAATTCCATTACTAAGCTTGATTCCAAACTGGGGTTTGACTAAGGAAAACCCCCCAAACAAACAATAAAAACTCTCTTTTTCTTGCAGGTACAAGTACAAGACTACAAATCAGAGCTCAGATCTAGATACCCTTTTTGTCAAACTTCTGAGATCTGCGGACAGAATTTTTGTCGGAGCAATTGGGTCAATGACAACCTAGATTCCAACCTAGGTTAGAGACTACCTAGACACCAACCTAGGTTAGAGATGACCTTAACCCTGACCTAGGGCAGAGACGACCTAACCTCAGAAAAAGATTTTTGGGTTTTGTAGATCTCGCAGTTTCATTTAAGGTTTTAAAAATTGATAGTTTCTAAGAGTGTTTGACAGGGTTTTCAACCAATTCTTTTTTAGAGGTAAGTACTTTTATTTCTTAATTTCAATATTAGTCATCTACATTTACTTTTTGCATCAATACAATTTCATGTAATTATAAAATATTGGTTTTGGGGTCTCTTTTATGTGCAAATCATTATCCTAGGACCTCATCCATATTTTATCCTTTACATTTTGGTGAGCTCGACATGCTTACCCTCCTTTCTTTTTGTGGATTTAGATGCTCTATTGTGTTAGATCTTCCTTTTTATTCCTTTGTGTGTTCACCTTCATTTTACATTTTGGTGAACCCATTTTATGATACCTCTTTCTTTTGTGGAATTAGATGCCCTATTGTGTTTCATTTGATTGCATTTGGATATATCTAGATCTATTTTCTATGCATTTCCTTATTTGTTATTATGTGGAATAAGTTGTTTTCAAGTGTTTTCAAATGCCTTATTGATAGGGATGATAATCCTCCTATTTGGGATGAACCTTTGGATTTGGATGTTGATTACTCTCTTCCCCAGGAAACCATTGTGAATGATCCCTTGGATAAAGACATTGATTTATCCCCTCCTCATGAAGAACCTTTAATACAAGAGGGTGATTTATTAATGGATGACACATTCATATATGATGATAACTCTTATGTGGACATTTTAGTGAAAGAAGATGATATTATAGATGCTTTACCTCCATTTGAGATTCCTTCTAGTGATGAGGCATTAGTGGAGAATGATATGAATTCCCTTAATTCTCTCCCTTTTAGTGATGATCCTATGGAGAATCAAGATCCTACCTCAACTCCTCCTAGGATGTCCTCTTTTCTTCCTTCTTGTGAATCTATTTGTAGTGTTGAGACAACTACCATGGTTTATCCTAAACCCTTGTTGACTATCAAAGGCTATCCTCACATTACTATCAAAGGTAAACCTGTGGAGTCTTTAGAGTCTTTCAATGACCAAGATTCGATAGCTCACACATATCATACAATGAATAACCCTCAACCTAATCCAGTGGTTTCTCCTTCTTTTCCACCTTCTCAACCAATTCTTCCTCCTCCACCCCGTCTTCCTAGCAAGGAGTATAATTTGGTAAACCAATTGCAAAATACCCTGCCAAGATTTCTTTATGGGAGCTTCTTCAAACTTCACCTACCTACTATGAAGCCTTGCAAAAAGCTCTAGAAACTCTTCCTACTTCACCTCCTAATCAAGAGAACATCAATAACTTCTTACAATGCATGCATGCTACCCCGGGTCCTCTTGACATTGTATTTACTCAAAATGATTTACCTTCTAAAGAAGTTCAGAATCAATATGATGCTCTTATGGTTGTTGTTTCTATCAATAAAAGTATTGAAAGTTTGGGATTGTAGGATAACTGATTTAACTGATTCAACCCCCTCTCAGTTATCTAACAATTGGTATCAAAGCATATTGGTTGCTTGGAGGAAAGTTTTAAGGACTTGAGCAAAAGATCACAAGACTTATAAAAGGGAAGTGCCTAAGCTGAACAAAGATAAATTCTCCACATGGCAAAGATGGATGAGGTTGCACATATTTGGAATTGGAGAATTTTCTCTTCAATGCCTAGACAATGGCTACATCCAACCAACTATTGGACCTTTGATAGTTGATCAGCTGAGAGACAGACATGAACACAATATAAAAATGATATAGATTGATGTTGCTCTATCTGATGTAGAATTTGAAGATATCAAAGCATGCACTACAATGAAAGAAATGTGGGACAAACTTGCACTTGTTCATGGAGGAGATGTAAATGTACTAAGGGCCAAAGTTGAAAGCCTTAGAGGAAGATTTGATGATATAAAGATGAAAGAAGGTGAGAATATCACACAATACTCTAACCGAATCAAGGAGGTGGTCAATGTTATCTAAGGAGTAGGATGTATTATTTCTAAAGACACTATTGTGAGTAAAATACTAAGAACCTTGTTGCCTATCTATGCTATTAGAATCTATGTTATTCATGAAATGAGATCTACATAGGGTAGTGTTCTTACACTAGATAGTCTAATTGGTAAGCTGACTACTTTTGAGCTGAATAACTATGATAAAAGTATTGTAGCAAGTGTTGAGTCTACATTTATGTTATCACTAAAGATTGGTAAGTCTACCAGTAAACATAACATAAGAAATGAAAGTGGTAGTGACAGTGAAGATGAGCTTGATAAACTTGAAGCACTTATGGCTAGGAGACTTCAGAAAGGTAAAGGAAGGTATAAAGGAAAGTTACCTCTAGCATATTTTAATTATAAAGAGATTGTCCATATTATTACTAGATGTCCTAACAGGAAAGATGAAGATAAAGACAATGATGGATCTGGTGATAGAAAGTTTGATAGAAGAGATAACCGAGAACATAGAGGAAATTGACAGTTTGACAGAAGAAACAACTGAGACTACAAAGACAAAGGCAAGGAGGCATGTTACCTTATTGGAGATGATGATAATGACACCAACACCAATAATGATGAAGATGTTGAGGTGGTATTCGTTGCAATGAAAGATGATTCAGAAGATGAAGAAAGGTATGTAGAAATAACACTTATATCTAAAGTTAGAAAGAATGATACATGGATTATTGATAGTGGTTGTACACATCATATAACTGGTGATGAGGATAAATTTTAATACCTTGAACACTATAATGGAGGATTTGTTAAAATGAGAAATGATACACCTTGTCTAGTAAAAGGAAAGGGATCTATCATGTTGAACAATACGATTAGATGTGAGAATGCATATTGGGTGAAAGGACTTAACTATAATCTGTTGAGTATAGCACAATTGAATAATTCAGGTCACCGAGTTGCATTTGAATGTAGAAAGGTAAAAATTTATGATGAAACTGGAAAGTTGGTTGGTACTGGTGAACAATCCAAATGTAATATATTTTATCTTCACAATGCTAAAACTTCTTGTTTGTTGGCTAGAAATGAAGATGTGTGGTTGTGGCATAAGAGACTTTGTCATGTGAACTTTGATAACATGGTTAAGATCAATAAGAAGAGAAGAGTTAGAGGTTTACTGAGTCTAACCAAACCTAACCATGTTATGTGCAATCAATGTCAGAAAGAGAAAATGACTAAATCTAGTTTTAAAAGAAAAGACTATTCTTCTAAAGGTATTTTGGAGTTGGTACATACTGACTTATGTGGTCCTGCGAGAACTTAGAGTTATTATGGTGACAAATATTTCATTTTATTTGTTGATGACTACTCTAGGATGATGACAATTGTGTTTTTGAAAGAAAAATCTAAAGCTTTCAAACTATTTAAGTGGTATAAAGATAAATTTGAAAAGGAAACTAGGAAAGATTTAAAATGCTTAAGATCTGATAGAGGAGGTGAGTTTATTTATGATAAATTCACTAAATTTTGTAGGTTTACATATATTGAGCATCCAGACTATCTACCCAAGCCATAGGCTGAGTCTACTGAGCGACAAAAAAATACTATTGAGAATTAGCAAATGCAAACCAAGAACTAGGAAGATGCTACTGAGGAAGAAAAAGAACCTAAATTGAATGATGAGCAAAGAAGGGAGCTAGTACTAGCAAGATTTGTTAGAAGACACCATCCATAGAACCAAATTATTGGAGACAAGCAAGTTGGCATGATGACACTAAGTAAGTTAAGATAGAACACATGTTTAGTTTGTGAATTTTAGCTTAAGAATGTTAGAGATGCACTTGAGAATGATGAATGGATTAAGGCAATAAATGAAGAAACTGAACAGATAGAGAAAACCAAAACATGGACATTGGTACCAAGACTGAATCATAAAAATGTGATTGGTACTATGTGGATTTTTAGAAACAAGTTGAATGAGAATGGTGAAGTAACTAGAAACAAAATAAGACTTGTATGCAAGGGATATGCACAAGAAGAAGGTATTGACTATGGTGAAACTTTTGCACCAGTAGCAAGACTTGAAGGAGTCTGAATATTACTTGCATATGCTGCACATAAAGGATTCAAATTATATCAAATGGATGTGAAATCAACATTTCTAAATGGAATTCTTGAGCAAGAAGGCCACATAGAATAACCTGAAGGTTTTGGTGATCCAAATCAGAAGAACATGGTATGTAAATTGCACAAAGCCCAGTATGGATTGAAACAAGCACCGAGAGCATGGTATGAAAGATTACATGCTTATCTTATTAGTATTGGATTTATGATGACAAGTGACAATATCAATTTGTAAATGAAAGAAGAATTTGATGATAATATTTTGATTGTTGAAATATTTGTTGATGATATAATTTTTGGAGGACATGATAATATTTGCAAATCTTTTACTAATGAAATGAGAAAAGAGTTTGAGATGTCAATGTTTGGAGAGATTAAATTCTTTCTAGGTTTGCAAATTATACAACAAAATGATGGGATTTTCATAACCCAATCAAAATACATCAAGGAAGTGTTGAAGACTTTTGGCATGGAAGATTCAAAACCAGTAGGTACACCAATGGTCACAGGATGTAAGTTGACAAAAGATGATGAATCGATTGAGGTAATGTTAGCACCTAGAAAATTTTTCATGGCTTCATCATCTTTTCCCTAGTCTCTACAATATTTTCCATGTCCTTGGCTTGAAATCCTAGGTCAATTTTCAAATTTCTAGCCGTTGCATGTGAAAACCCTAGTTTCCCCTGGCCGAGTTCTATTTCATTTTTACTTTTTCAGCCACTTAAATCCTAATAGCCCATGTGCCTTTAAAAGGTTCACTTTATGTGTTTCGCGATTAGGTTTCATGTCGGGGTCCCCTTTTAATAAATTTCCCTAAGTTTAGCTGTCTCCCACAGTAATTTTTCCTATGTTTCGCCCTTTAAAAATGTGTGGCTGTCGTTACATCACAAGGCTTCCTGTTGTTAGAGTTTCTGACAAGCGGTATAGCGAAAAGATGCCACTTGTCCCGGCAGGCCCAGTATCTCAGTCTCAAATTCAAGATTTACGGTGGGCATATGATCTCATGGAATCTTTCCAGGTCATGAGATCATGTGATGGTCGTCTGATTTTCCATAGGGTAAAGGCTTGACAATGGGTCCAATGCTAGGTCACGCCACCGTGTTTGATTCTTATTGGTCGACGTGGATAGTGAGGTGGAAGTATGTCAGGTGGACCTTGTGTGCTAAAATGTTGTCACATTTCTATGAATCCTTACATGCAAGAAAACTCAAGAATGAGCCCTCACAAATCGATCCATAGCTCTCTATGTATGGAGTTGCAAGATTTGTAAAATTGCTCTTAGCTAGAGCTATAAACTCATGACCTTGCTAGTCAACCACATAATGAGAGATTCCAAATGAATGCAATGCTATGCAAATCTATATGAGAATGCAAATTAATTTTATGAGAATGAAGATGCAATTAAGCTTTGAAAATGGAAATGAAAGAGTTACAAACCCTCTAATTAAACTATGTGAGATTAATCTAAAACATGAAAGGAAATGATACCATGATGATGCAATTATGATGCAAGCTAGGATGTGATGTAGATGCAAGATGAATGCCAAGGATGCTCCAAATCTTCAAAACTTGATGCAAGAATATCTCCAAAAGCTTCAATGACTTAGAAAACCTGTAGCATAATAATTCAAGTATGTATGGTGTGTGCAAATGAGGAAGAGAGCTCTTCTTTTATAGGAAGTGAAAAACAATGGACCATGAAGATTAAGAGGCAAAAGACTTAATCAATGATGGAGAAAAAAAAAAGCTTGATCCTTGTGCACAAATATCCTCCAATAAGAAAATTAGAAGCATTTACTTTATGTTGAGCATTTACTTTATGTCCATGTGAGACAAAAGTACTTTTCTTTTATTTTTTATTTTATTTTTCTTTATAAATAAGAATTAAATACTTTATTTGTGCAACAAGGATAAGAAGAAAAGTGGAGATTTTTTATTTAAATAAAATGGAAGAAATTTTCTTTTAATTAAATAAAGGCTTAAGATAAAGTGATTTTATTATTTAATTAAAATAGATTTTTAATTAATTAAAAGAGAGCATGTTCTCTTAATTAAATAAGATTTTTATTTTTATTTTCTCTTTT
Organism: Chamaecyparis obtusa; assembly: GCA_027943335.1. Taxonomy (NCBI): domain Eukaryota; kingdom Viridiplantae; phylum Streptophyta; class Pinopsida; order Cupressales; family Cupressaceae; genus Chamaecyparis; species Chamaecyparis obtusa. Next base: position 375,882 of record BSBK01005284.1, on the reverse strand, counting down.
AAATTAAATAAGGCTCAAACTTTAGGAAATATTGAATTGATTATGATTTGATCAAGGAAATTGATATATTTGAAAAATGTTGATTTTTGAAAATATTGATTCAGGGATTTGATAAATTGCAGAAATGGGGCCCAAAGTCTAGGCGACCATTTTAGGGTGCATACATTTGCCCCTCTTTGACTAATGTGTGATCGATTTGGGAACACATGCAGTCAAAGAAGAATTGAAATGTGAGATCGATCTGGGATCACAAAATAACTCAGATGTGAGGTCGATTCGGGATCACATCTGGACAAACATAAACAAAAGATTCTGGACATGAGGTCGATTCGGGATCATATCCAAAATAAGAGATAAGAATCTCAAGTTGAGCTTAATGATAAAGCTGAATCAAAGATTAAAGCTGATAGGTACTATCCCCTCGGAATCGAAATCAAAATCAAATAGAGGAGAACAACAAATTGATAAACCTGATCAAGTCACAATAAATCATAATCAAAGGATGGAGCATGATAGGATAATCATCAAACAGTGAAGATATGCCCCAGGTTGACGAGGTTTGACTGTGAAAGATATAGGATAAAAATTAAGTCAAACCTCAGAGAGAGGAAGTGAAAGGGGTGAATGAAAGACTAGAAGTTTGAAAGACATGGAAAGGAAGAAATTCTATTGAAAATTGAAGAATTATGCCTCAAATGGTCAGTCAACGCGACTCAAGTTTCGGTTTCGAGTCTGAAATGGATAGAAAATGATGTGACATGAAAGACCAGAAATGAAAGATATGATCAAGAAGAATCAGAAAATGAGCATAGTTGACCAACTAGTCCATAGATGATAAAAAAGAGAGCTCTCTCCATATGCAAGATGCAAAAACTAAACTAACATGAACCTAGGAATGCAAGCTACTATGAAAGTGGTTGACTTGCAAGGTCACAATGCCTATAGACATCTAATTATCATCATCGAGCGTTATTGGTAACGTCGTAAGATCATACAATGCACACTAGCATAATTATGTGGATATGAATATGATCTTTATCAGATAGAAATGTGGAAATCCCACCTAGGCATCAAAGACATGGAGGTCAAGATGACTAATGCAGTGAGATTACCTAAATTTTGATATGGCGAGATTATGTTTGTATCAAGACACATGAAAGTCAGGATAACTAGAAGCATGCACTCGTAAAACAATCAAGGATAATACCTTGTCAATCCATAGTGTCAAGTAAGACCAGCATAAATGCTCATGATAGGTAGGACCAACAAAATATACCCACAAGCAGATAAAGAAATAAAACATGTTCTCATTCCCTCAGTCTTCTAGCTATGCATCATCGAAAACTTCTCAGGGAGAGACCACTCATCAAAGAAATCCTCATAGATAGCACACAAAGAAAAGTAAAGTCAACATATCTCAAGAAGTTGATTGTTTAAGTGCGTGTGTGTTGGTCATAGAGTCAAAATTTGGTTATTGCATCTGCAAATGAGAAATATCGCATCATACTTAGACTATTGGGTAAGACATCTGATAAGTGTTAAGAAACACTCGACGCAAGGGTAGTGTTGAAAAACACTGTTTGGGGTGGTGTTGAAAAACACCTGTTGTGAAATGCCCCAAGAGACAAACGCACCTAAAAGACCTATGCTAATAGGTATGCCCCTTAGACAAAGACAAAGACCAAGGCAAAGAAGGTCAAGGCATGATGGAAAGTGGCTAAGTGTCAAGAGCGCATGCTAACAAATAGGGGTGCAAAGGCCTCAAGTAGCGCCTGTTTCCAAGTTTTCACCATTTGGATTTATTGCAATTTTTTCTTTTTTCATTTTTTTGTATTTTTGCTACCAAGGCACCTGTTTCCAGGTTTTCACCAAGACACTTTTTCTATTTTTTTTTAAATTTTTAAATTTTTTTGTATTTTTTTAGGACTTTTTATGCTTTTTAGAATTTTTTCAGCATCATATATATATATATATATATATATATATATATATATATATATATATATATATATATATATATATATATATATATATATATATATATATATATATATATTTTAGTATTTTTTCAGGATCAATAAATATGTACAAAGGATGCCCCCAGATAGAACGGGCATTAAACTCATAAGCAAGATCACATCGTGCAGTCCCAATGTCTAGCAAGGTGGGGAACAAGAGGGATGAGCAAGCTAGTGGAAGAGATGGAAGACATGAGAATGAATGAGAGTAAAGGAAAGATATCCTCAAAGGCAAACTCCTCAAGAGTACCCAAGCTAGGGAAAAAAATTGTCATGCAAAGCACATTTGGATAAGCAATGAAAAGCTAGCATAGGATAAGCGTAATGCAAAAGAAGGTGAGGATGCAGTCCAAAGGAGTAGACATGTCAAGAGGCTTCATAACATCGCGTTTACTCTTTTTATTAGATCAAGACCAAAGGGGAAAAGGATAGCGAAAGGCTACAATAAATGAAGGAAAATGAAAGTGAAGGCTAAACATGAATGAAATGAAAGCAAGACCATCGGAAGATAGCTCAAAAGATAGCCAAATGTTTGAGTATAGGTCAACATTGTCAAGATCAAAGAGAGAAGATGAAATGGATGAAATATGTAGAAAAACTATGCATGATGCCTGATTGCCAGGTTTTCATCATGGTACTTATCCAAGGTGCCACAAGGGAGTGGTTTTCACCATAGGATGAATTTATTTCTCTTTACTTTTTCTACCAAGGCGCCTGTTTCCAGGTTTTCACCATGGCACATTTTCAATTTTTTTCATTTTTTGTCTTTTATTTTTGAATTTTTCTATTTTTTTAAATTTTATATTTTTTGTGGAAGAAGGCAAGCTTTTCAGATAATGCTCCTTGAAAGGATAAATCATTGATATACCAAGGATTCAAAATGATATGCTCAAAGATGCTGATAGGAAAAGAAAGATGGAAGAGAAAAATGGAGGATAAGGTTTTATGTAAAGCGAGTGAGGTTGGAAGATAAGAGGAATAGGCAAATGAGGAAAAATGATAGAAGGTAAAAGGATAATGAATGGAAGGATTGTGAAAGGGTAGATGAAAAGAAAGGCAAGATCAACATCAACACACACCTTGAAGGGTGGTGAGAGGGTGGAGGGAACTTGAATGAAGAATACATGAAGGAATATGGTGAATGTTTAGCAGAGGTTGCAGTTTAGGCACATGGAATTGAAAAATATTTTTGGAAGAAGATGAAATGGAAGCCTTTGGAAGCCTTAATGTCAACTTTACTTTTTGTTCAATATTAGACTCTTTCAAGAGAGATTTTGGAATCCATATAGCCTTAGGCTTTTTATTTTCTTTTGATGTGTTAGAGAGAATATCTTCAATGATGGATTTTGAAACCCATACTTGTCTTGTAGTTTTCTTCTTAGATATCTCTTTTGACTTTATGCCCCCATGTCGATTAGAGGAGACATGGTGATCTTCTTTTTTTGATGGATTCTTGTATTGCTTCTTTTTCTTGTATTGAACATTCAAGTTACTTCCAAAAGACTTGGGACTTGTGGAAGAAGAAGGAGGATATGACCGGTTTAGATGGGTGGGTGAATGAAAAGGATTCAAGGGTATGCATCTATGTTGATCTTGAGGAAAGATAGGAGATGGAGGGATGTAAGGACCCAAGATGGATGACAAATTAGGAGAATTAGGAGAGGAAAGTGAAGGGACATAAGGGCCCAAGATGGAAGGAAGACATGAAGCCCTTAGTATTGGTGGAGGAGGTCCAAGGATAGATGTGGAAGATGCAAAAGGATAATCAATAAGTTCATCAACATCTATATCACAACCAAGGATATCAACATCTTTAGAGTGAGCATTAGAATTTTCAATAGGATCTTGGACATCTTGAATAGGAGCACCTTCGTTGACAGGATTGTTCATAGCTTGCAAAGACTTAGGAAGAGAAGAAAGTGGAAATGAACATGGAGTGGTAGAACAAGAAGGTGGAAGACTTTGATCTTGACAAAGATCTCTGGATAGCATAAGCGTATCAACTTTCTTTTGATTTTCAATAGGCTTTACATTAGAAGTAACAACACCATTTTTAATAACCTTAATGGAAGTATCATCTTTGGAAAGCACAAGTGTGGTAAGGTTATTTTGATTATCAATAAGCTCAATAGTGTAAGTAGTAGCTTGATTTTGCTTAGGAGATGGTGGAATGAATGTGGAAGGGTGTAAAGGATCAAAAGAACCATGAAATGGAGGAGAGATATTATGAATAGGATTGGATGACATGGAGAGTTCTTGATCTTGATCTTTCTTTATATTCTTTTCTTTATCATTTTTAGAGTCCTCTTGACATGGATCCACTTCTAAGGACAAGGAAGCAGATTGGAGTTGTATGGAAGACTTTGGAGGAGATAGTGAAGAATTAGCTGAAGTAGGAATTGTAACATATAAAGACTTAGGCTCTTTAGGTTTAGCATTATTGAAAGTATTTTCAGCCAAATGAAGGTTAGTTTGAGTTTCTTTAAGAGGTAGCCCTTGAGGATAACTATAGGGAACCACATGAAAAGTCTTAGGATCTTTGTTGGATGAAGGATTTGTGACAGATTTGGAAGACTCAGAAGCTTTAGGAAATGTATGAGTATTGGAGGAAATAGGGGCTGGAAGGGAACCATCACAAGACAAAGGTTCAACATTAACATGATCTTGCTTGAGAGTGCAACCTTTATTTTCAGCATGAGAACTTTTAGAGGAGAGATTCTTTTGACATTTGAAATCAGCGTGGTAGATTTTCTCTTCCTCAGTAGGAATATTGTATTGTTCACAAAAATCATCAAAGAATTCTTCAAATTTAGAGTCATATGGATCACCATCACAGTCTACCCAATATGACTCCCCCTTAGAAATCACAAGTGTACCACGAGGATGATGCTTAGGAATAGAAGTTTCATGGGTATCACTACATTGTCCATCATCATAGTCATCATAGGTGGGTGCGTCACTCTTCATGGAAGAGGTATCATAAGGACTATCACGTTGCTCATTATGGTATGTCTTTTGAAGAGAAGTAAGACTCTCTGAAGATTTAGAAGAAGAATGAGATTGTGAAGAAGAGGAAGGTGAAGACCTAGTGGAAGAAGAGAACTTAGATGATGAGGAATTTGAATGATGTTTAGAAGAGTCATGATAAGATTTGGAAGATGAAGAATGTGAATAGTGTTTAGAAGAATCATGATAAGACTTAGAAGATGAAGAATGAGAATGATGTCTGGAAGAGTCATGATAAGACTTGAAAGGTGAAGAAGAATGAGAAGATTTAGATGATGAAGAATGTTTGGAAGAAGAAGATCGTGATATGATCATGTTTATGATTCTAGCAAAGGCATCTGATTTAATCATATTTTCTTTTATTTTTGCTATAAATTCATCACTCATGAGAATTTTGGAGGAACAACACTTTTCGAATATGTCAATGAGCTCAAGATCATCTATTCTTAATAAAGTTTCCAAAACTAGATAGTCAAGATTCATGGTTATAGAAGAGGAGGAATCAAACATGGAAGAAATGAATAGAAGAGATGAATAGAAGAAGGTAGACTAGATAATAAGAGGAAAATAATCAAGAAGAAGAAGAATTTCCCATGGGAATAGAAGACTTTAGAAGAACATGGGAAATGGAGAAGAAATAAGAAGACTAAGAGTCATCTTGTGCAATTGATACCATAACGTTCATTGAGATGTTGAGCAACATGACAACACTCACGATCTGACCTGGACTGACCAAGGAAGACCAAGCTTCTAAGGAGAACTCACTACAGCAGGATGGAACTCAGTTTCAATATTCCAATTAGATCTTTCAAAATATTTTTCAATGATGATCAAGCACATATAATAGCAACCAGGGAGTTCAAGCAATGAGCAAGGGACAAAGAAACCTTGCGCATGAATAGAGATAGTGACTTAGTATGCCACTTCTTAAAGATTCCACTTGTGTATGTTCTTGAAAATATTTTAGCAGGCACATAGAACACAACAACACCTTAACAAGATGTCTACAAGGATATACGTGGCTTTCTAAAAAGAGTCCTCAATATACACAAGGTACATGAGGCCCAAATCCGTAGATGAGAAGAATCCAAAATCACACAGCCGGGGGGAGACGGTAACCCAAATCTCTTCCTTCACTTCTCAAAGGTATAAAGTTCTTTGAGGCTTAGCCAAGAGTGATATCAAACTCAATTCCCAAGAGAGGTGTCTTTGGATTCACCTCCCGATATTTATACTCCGTCGGAACACAGGAGTTAAGGTCGTCCCTTAAGGTGGTGTGTCCCCAAGCAGGCCTTCTAGAAATAAAAACTAAGTAATTCACTATCAAAAGTATTTAGAGCACTAAAGGTGGAACACTTAACTCTTCAAATAAATGCGAAGTGAGTCCAAAAGTGGAACATTTAACCCTTTAAGATAATGTGAAGCGAGTCCAAAAGTGGAACATTTAACCCTTCAAGAGAATGTGAAGTGAGTCCAAAAAAGTGGAACACTTAACCCTTCACACAAACTCAAAGTGAGTCTAAAAGTGGAACATTTAACTCTTCACACCAACTCAAAGTGAATCCAAAAGTGGAACATTTAACTCCTCACATCAACTCAAAGTGAGTCCACACCTTAGAAAATAAGTGAGTTCCAAAAAGCACAAAAGGGTTGCCTAGTGGAGCAATTAACGCTTTTTTCCTGTAGACCCCTCCCCTTTAATGTGGCGCTAATCTTGCAACCACGAGGCAGAAATGAGGAGCCGGTGGATTAGCGAGTCCAATAACCCAAGATAGCAATCTAGATCAATCACAAGTAATCTAAAGTTGCTTATCAATACTACTCACAAATGACAAAGGGTTAAATCAATGAAATATTTAACTTTCCAAGAAAACATAGAGTGAGTCCACAAAGTGGTGCATTTAACTCCTTATGTAAACAAGGAATGAATCCATGCCCTCAATCACTTAATGAGATATTTGATATTGAAACCAAGAATTACTTAAGGTTTAAACATAAGCATTCACTTACACAAACTTGTATGAAAGCAAATCTATGTTCATTTATTTCTCATTAAGAGCATCAATTGAAATGTGTCCTATGAAAGCATGTAAACACTCAAGCCAAACATATGAGAAGTTCAATTTTAATCCCAAAATCCAAATGTTGTAGAGATGGAACAAAGTACCTCAAGTCCAACGCTTTGTTTTAAACATTTTCCATGAAAGCAAGAGCACCTTCAAATGAACAAGACAAGAAAACAAGCAAACAAGATATGCAATGTATATCCAACTTATGCAAACCCTAGGGTTAGATCTGAAAATCAATTATTATGAGCAATGATAACTAGCGAATAATCCAAATGATAACTCATATCATGCAATGAACAATGAAAAATAAGTGCATACCCATCACAAAATTTTATTTTTTTTGCATTTGACCTAGTCAACAAGATCTAATTTTTACCACATGAATTCAGACCCTAAACTCAAAATGCAGAAAAAAGACCTCTGTCAAAAAATAGAGAGCTTTCCAAAAATGTAAAAATTTCAGAAAAATCTTTTCATTTGTGCCCTAGAGACCCATTTTATCAAAACAGACCAGTTTTTATAAATTGACCAAATGAGCTATCATATGATTTCTAAATTAAAAACACAGTGAATGGACCCCTTGTAGAATTCCAAGACCTTTCCAGAAATGTAAAAATTTCTAAAAAATACGTTGATTTGCGCTAAAAATCAATTTTTTATGAAAAATAAAAAAAATCATAAAAAATACAAATCACCTCCAAAAATTCTAAATTTTTTTTTGGAGCTTCTCTGATATGTCGCCAACTTGCAAAAAAAATTTTAGACCAAACTACCAAGCTGTTTGGGAGATATGATCAAATCTTTCAAATCTAGAGTTTTTCGTCTCCAAACAAATCTGCACAAGGGTTAGCTCCAAAAATAATCAAAACCAGCATGCAAGAGGTGGGTTGCCCCACGGTGGGCACCAAAAAATGTGTGCTAAAATATTGTCACACTTCTATGAATCCTTACATGCAAGAAAACTCAAGAATGAGCCCTCACAAATTGATCCATAGCTCTCTATGTATGGAGTTGCAAGATTTGTAAAATTGCTCTCAGCTAGAGCTATAAACTCATGACCTTGCTAGTCAACCACATAATGAGAGATTCCAAATGAATGCAATGCTATGCAAATCTATATGAGAATGCAAATTAATCTTATGAGAATGAAGATGCAATTAAGCTTTGAAAATAGAAATGAAAGAGTTACAAACCCTCTAATTAAACTATGTGAGATTAATCTAAAACATGAAAGAAAATGATACCATGATGATGCAAGTATGATGCAAGCTAGAATGTGATGTAGATGCAAGATGAATGCCAAGGATGCTCCAAATCTTCAAAACTTGATGCAAGAATATCTCCAAAAGCTTCAATGACTTAGAAAACCTGTAGCATAATAATTCAAGTATGTATGGTGTGTGCAAATGAGGAAGAGAGCTCTTCTTTTATAGGAAGTGAAAAATAATGGACCATGGAGATTAAGAGGCAAAAGACTTAATCAACAATGGAGAAAAAAAGAAGCTTGATCCTTGTGCACAAATATCCTCCAATAAGAAAATTAGAAGCATTTACTTTATGTTGAGCATTTACTTTATGTCCATGTGAGACAAAAGTATTTTTCTTTTATTTTTTATTTTATTTTTCTTTATAAATAAGAATTAAATGCTTTATTTGTGCAACAAGGATAAGAAGAAAAGTGGAGATTTTTTATTTAAATAAAAGGGGAGAAATTTTTTTTTAATTAAATAAAGGCTTAAGATAAAGTGATTTTATTATTTAATTAAAATAGATTTTTAATTAATTAAAAAAGAGCATGTTCTCTTAATTAAATAAGATTTTTATTTTTATTTTCTCTTTTAAATTAAATAAGGCTCAAACCTTAAGAAATATTGAATTGATTATGATTTGATCAAGGAAATTGATATATTTGAAAAATGTTGATTTTTGAAAATATTGATTCAGGGATTTGATAAATTGCAGAAATGGAGCCCAAAGTCTAAGCAACTATTTTAGGGTGCATACAGACCTATGTGCGATGAAAATGTTGTTTGTCCACCTACCAGATTTTGTGATGTGGCATTTTCTTATTGATCGGTAGGTTCGCTGATATATGTGGCGTGTCCTTGAGGGTCCTAATATCTGTAGAAGATCTACGGTTGGTGTAAATTCTCATGGGTTTTGTCAGAGCTACGAGATCTTACGCGAACTGTCAATTTTACTTTATTCTCAGGTGACAAAGGGTGGGTCCTTTGATAGTTAAGGCTGACGTGCATGTTTTTCATTGGCGAAAGAGATGAGGCTGTAGTGGGACCGTGTTGCCAGGTGTGCTGATTTGTATTGTTTTGATTGGCTAAGCGGGAAGGTGACAAGGACATGTTAGTGGGCCTAAATCTTTTAAGAGGATGGAAGATTCATGATCTACAGTGGTCGTATGATCGCATGGAATCTTTCCATGCTATGCGATCATACACCGACCGTCTGATTTAAAGGTTTCTAAGTTGTGGGTCCGCTGTCAAATGGTGATGACTTGCTCAATTTTCATTGGTTACGACGTGCTGATGTGGTTGAAGACTTTTCAAATGGCTTTGTGAATGTTATGGGGATTAATGTGAACCACCCGATCTATCAGGAAAACATTGAAATCGATGGTCGCGTTTTAAACCTTGTCGACCGACCGTTACATTTCAAATTTGAATTTTTAGAAGGGTTTTCGACGACAAGAAGGACTAAAATTGAATGTTTTTGCGGCTGGATTTGGTGGAACTGGTGGCGCCTATTGCTGCAGTGTGGTCCAGGGAGGTTGATGATTAATTACAAGGGTTTGTACCATGATTTTGTTGCTTGAGGGCATGTTGTAGGTGGCTGAACAGGGTGATAAATATGGGCAAATCCATGGTTTTTAGTACTTTCTTAGGGAATTACCATGATTACAAATCATTCTTGGATCTATTTTTCTCTAGGCTACTTGGTTTTCCCCCAATTGTAATAAATTCTTGATTGATCTTAGTTGGTTTGGTGGGTAAAACCCTAACCCTAATCATCTGTAGCTTGTTGCATCTTATTTTGGGATCCCAAGATGATTAGGGGTTATATATGGTTAAATTTTTTGATTTTGTGTTGTTGATGTTTTGTTGAAAATCAATAGAAAAATTGAACAAAGAGAGCCTGGGTTTTGGGTCTTGTTCCTAGCAGTTGTCATCTTGGTAATGTATTGTTTCTAAAATTTTTAATGAGAATACACTTCAATTCCTGTCTCAAATTTATGATTGTCTTCTTGTCTTGATTTTGGATTCATATATGTTAAAGTCACAAAGTGAGTTAGCATATGGTAAACAAAGAGTATTGTGAGGTTATCTTGGAGTTCCCAACAAAGTTAGGATTAAAGTCTTTAGGGTGATTTCAGTGAGTCTATGGTTGGATAAGGATCTTGATGATCAGGTTTGGGAGTGAGAAGGATAATAGGCAAAGAACTTATCCTAAGTTCAAGGGTGTTTGAGTTAGGGTTCTTAGTTATTTTATGTTATTGGGTGACTCTTTTCCCTTGGTTAAGGTACTGATCCATTCTCTGGAAGCGGTCCATCATCATCCACTACAAATACAAATGATAAAATCTTTAAATCAATTAGTAAAGGGCATAAATGTATATTATTTAGTGATTCCTTTCAAGAAGTGAATCAAAGGTACACCCGCCTGAGCATCTAGGTTCAAAGTGTAGGAGGTGTAGTTGTATTTGATCATGATTAAACCTTGGTTGAGTCCTTGGTTCCACCCTTTGAAGACAATGCAAAGTTTGTGTCCTCAAAGCTTGGGACAAGTAGACAAGATCAATGGACAAGATTCTCTTTCACTTTGAGTGATTGAGATTGAATTTGGCTTGATCCATGTGAATGTCTTTCCTTAAATCTCATTGGTTGATTGCATTTCCTCTCCTTTTGGGTTGTTGAGAGTAATTAAGATTTATTAATTAGTTTAATTGATTTATTTTAGCCATGTACCCCTTGAATGGGTTGAATTTGATTTAATCTAATACTATACAATTAATTGATTTAATTGTATTTTGATTTGATTGCACTTGATTAAAATGCTCTCAATTTTGATTGATCTTGAATTAAGATTTGATTTTAATATTGATTGGCTAATTATGCATTGTGATTCAATTACTTCAATTATGTTCTTGATTTGCTTTGATTTGACTTGATTTTCTTTGATTTGATCTTTGTCCATTTTTAGGTGATTACAAGTGCCCCTCTTTGAGTTGACGTGCGAAGCATGTCAATTCAAAGAATACTCTGATCTTGCTTAATGATAGGTCTTGATTCATTGATGGTCAATCTTTGATGTTTGTTTGATGTCTTTTGATGGTTGATCCTTGATTTTTGATACAAGATTGATGTAGATATGATCGATATGGAACTCTCAATTGATATGGTTCTGATGATCGTTCTAATATGATGATCCTTTTGATGATTAATCCCTGATATGATGTTTGATCCTGATGAAAAATCCCGATATGATACCTGATTTGATGATTGATTTCGATGTGATGCCCCATTCATTTGATTACAAAAAATTTCTTGATAAAAGCTTTCGCTTTTGATTAGATGGTCAGTTTCTTGATTTTCGATGATGATATGATTGCATGCCCCCTCGAGAAATGAATCAAAATGATTTTGGATGATTTGGTTGAGATTGGGAAATTTTGATTTGTTTCCCGATATAGAAATTTGAAAATGCCCCGATCATGAGAGAATTTGATGAGAAAAGATTTGATTGATAAGATGCTGATGTCAATTTGATAGGATAAGTTGATGATGATTTGGTTTCATTTGATGTCAGTCAGAATCACTTGGCTGATGTTGATGTCAATCTGACAGGATAAGTTGATGGGTTAATATTTCGTTCTCAAGATCTAGAGACACAAAAAAATGATTTCCCTTCCTCATGATATAGAGTTAGGAGATTTGATGCACTCAAGATGAGCAAATGGATGATAGGATAACTTGATTGATGTTAGATGATCAATTGGATGATTTGACTTATTGATATTTGATACATGATTAGATGTTTTGATGATACGGGGTTGATTGGATTTCTCATGATGCAAAATAAGGATTGATAGAAGAGAAAGTGATGAACATGATTAGGTTGCCCCTATTTAATCAGAATGATTGATTATTGATGATTTCCTTGACGGAGCATGAATCATTTGATGGATCAAACATTTGAAGATGTATCTTGATGATGTTGATGTACCTTTGATGATCAGATTGAACATGATTTTTGATGAGGGGTACTTCAGACATTGATGATGTTGATCAAGATTTTGATGATATCGATAGAAATTTGATGATTTAGATCTTAAAACATTTGATGTTGTACCATTGATGATATCATTGATCATTTGATGTATTTTGATTTGGTCTTTTAATAATGATAACTCCACCCCCTTTTTGTTTTCCTCATAGAATTAAGGTTAATCATCAATAATAAATGAAATAGTAACTAAATTAAACCACAATAAAGCAACTATTTAGCAAATTAATGACTAATTGAGCATCCTATGGCTCTCTAACTAAGATTGTTAATGCAAATCTCTCAGCAAGCTCCCATTAATAACAGTCCTAGAATGAGAATGATAAGATAAACAAGTTAAAGCTAACAATTATATCAAATTAATTGCTAATTAAGCTCTCAAATGCCTTTCTAAACTCAAATTGCAAGAGGTTCAATGCAATTCTCAGATGTGTGGTTGATAATAATGAAGGAATTTGATCTTCCTTTTATAAATTTTCTAATGGTAGGGGGTGTAGTTGTATTTGATCATGATTAAACCTTGGTTGAGTCCTTGGTTCCACCCTTTGAAGACAATGCAAAGTTTGTGTCCTCAAAGCTTGGGACAAGTAGACAAGATCAATGGACAAGATTCTCTTTCACTTTGAGTGATTGAGATTGAATTTGGCTTGATCCATGTGAATGCCTTTCCTTAAATCTCATTGGTTGATTGAATTTCCTCTCCTTTTGGGTTGTTGAGAGTAATTAAGATTTAATAATTGGTTTAATTGATTTATTTTAGCCATGTACCCCTTGAATGGGTTGAATTTGATTTAATCCAAGACTATACAATTAATTGATTTAATTGTATTTTGATTTGATTGCACTTGATTAAAATGCTCTCAATTTTGATTGATCTCGAATTAAGATTTGATTTTAATATTGATTGGCTAATTATGCATTGTGATTCAATTACTTCAATTATGTCCTTGATTTTCTTTGATTTGATCTTTGTCCATTTTTAGGTGATTACAAATTCCCCTCTTTGAGTTGACGCGCGAAGCATGTCAATTCAAAGAATACTCTGATCTTGCTTGATGATAGGTCCTGATTCATTAATGGTCGATCTTTGATGTTTGTTTGATGTCTTTTGATGGTCAATCCTTGATTTCTAATACGAGATTGGTGTAGATATGATTGACATGAAACTCTCAATTGATATGGTTCTGATGATCATTCTGATATGATGGTCATTATGATGATGGTTCTCAATATGATGTTTGATCCAATGATTGATCCTGATATGATACCTGATTTGATGATTGATTTCGATGTGATGCCCCATTCGTTTGATTACAAAAAAATTTTTGATAAAAGCTTTCGCTTTGATTTCGATGATCGGTCTCTTGATTTTTGATGATGTTACTGTTGTTGTTGATTTGATTATGATTGTTGTTGTTTGATATTTCCCATGGTGTGCCCCCTCAGAAATAAAACATATTGATGCTTGATTTGAAAAATTTGATTGATTGATTGATCCAATATGTTTTCATTTCTAAAAAACAATGATGATATGCTATGATTCACATTTTGCCCCAGTTGAACTGATAGGTTAAAGTCAAAATTTCACCTCTAAATTAGGTCAAATTAGCTTAAATAGGTTGAAAAACCTTGATTTACTATTCTTTTTCACTTTTGACTTCTGAGATTTTGCTCTGGTTTTCCTTTGATTTTCGATATGGTTGTTCCTATCAGAGAGCATTAGTTCGAGAGATGTCAACGGTATCAGAGACCACCTAACTACGGACCTCCAGTGAGTCATTTCTAACTCCCTTGTTGCATTTATTGCTCATTTATCGCATTTATTGCCTTTTTTCCTTGTCATCATTTTAAATTTGCAAAGTCATGCGTAGGATAAATTCAATGTCGCGTCAGCCTGTTAAGTGTCGCATCTGTGCCTTTTACTCATACCTCCGTGTAGTAAACTGTCGCTTAGCATTTTTTTTGTTCTCACCTGACAAAAATTTGGTGTCGCGTAGCCTTAGGGTTTTAATGCCTATTTGCATATGATTTTTTGCATGTGAAACCCTAACATTTTATTGTCGCCTAGGCTTTATTAGATGTTGCCTAGAATCATGAAGTGTAGCCTGATACTTGAAATACTGTGTAGAGGAAATGAAGTGTCACCTGACATCTTTTTTGTATCGCTCAGGATGAAATGTCGCCTAGTATGAATAAAATCACGCCTGACAATTTTTTGAATTTTTTTTTCGTTGTACTTGATCTTTCTTGATGAAAAATTTGATAAGTCCAAATGATTGATTCTGATGATAAGATTAGGTCTGTTGCATTCAAATAAAAAAAATGATTAGGATATCAAGATAATGGTACTGAGGAATGTGATTTGTCAATTTGATAGGATAAATCAATAGTGTAGAAATTGATACGATTGATTTGATCATTCGTTCTTAGGATATAGAGACATGAACTAGGTGTGATTGCTTGATATTTTTTATTGACTTGAAATAATTTCTTGATATGATATGATGATATGATTCCTCTATTTTTCCAAATAGGCACACTTTCCTGTTCTTTACATACGGTCTGTAGCATCATCGGTTATCGACCTTGGTCAGGCTCTGACTCCGACAGAGTTTCATGTTGTTGAGTTGTCTGGCCTTAGTTTTCTGCTTGACATGCCTCGATTTCAACTAAACCGTGGTCTTTTGACTGCTATGACGGAGAGATGGCACTTTGACCACAATACTTTTCACCTTCCCTTTGGAGAGATGACTATTACTTCGGAGGATGTGTATAGATCATTACGCATTCCTTGCCGAGGAGTGTTCAGAGACAATACCATGGATGATGATTTATTACTTGGCTACAGTTTTCTTCCTTCCTGACATTACCAGTGGTTCTTGGTGCTCTTATTGGTGGTTTCTATGTGTGTGAATTTTGTATCCAACTATAGACACAACACTTCAATAAAACATTAGAGGTTAGCAAAAATCAAAATCGTGCAAGTAATTGAAAACTAAACTAACCAGATGATTTACTGCCTTCTAGTAGGTGCGAGTATGATCTTCTTAGATTAGACCGAGACCAGTGACATTGACAACACCTAAATGAAGGATTTGAATGCAAGATAGCAATGGAGTAATGAATGCAAATTAATCTATATTTTTGTGTTTTCTATGCAATAAGAATGAAAAACTGATATGAATCTAGAATCTAAGATGAAATTGATATGCAAATGATCTAAAAATGATATGAAATGAAACTAAAATGAATTGAAAACAAGGTTGATCTCACAAAAGTTGTTGATTCGCAAGAAGCTTGATGATTCCTCTGATGTCGATTCTCTAGAGTAAGTATGCAAATTCTATGGATTCTGTGGATGATTTGTGAAGAGTTGAGCCTTGTTTTTATAGAAATCCAGGGCTTGAGGGTGCATGGGAAAAAGCCATAAATCACTCTTGATGAACTCAGGTTGATTTTTGAGTCAACAAGAATTAAATATTAATTAATCCATAAAAATATGCAAAATCATGCAAAAACAACTTTTTAACTCCAAATAGAGTTTAGTTCAATTTTCAACTCACAATTGAATGTTGAGTTTAAATTTAAACTTGGTTGTTGATTTCTAGTTGACTGCTTTTCTGAATGTGCATGTTTTAATTATAAATTGATTTTAAAAATAAAAGTGATTTGTTCTCAACTTAACTGATTTTAAATTTAAAAATAATTGATGCATGGGTTAATCAATTATTTTAATCAAACTTATATTCAAAACTATATTATTAAATATTGACAATTGACTTTGATTAATTAAATAGGAATTTAATCAATTAGTCATAAGATTTTTGATTTATTGTCAAAATTAAATAATATAATTAAGAATAAATATAATTAAATCTAATTAAATAATTAAGTGGCAAAATTAAATCTAATTAAATAAATATTTAGAATATTCAATTAATCAAACTTTAGGATAAATATGATTTATCGCCAAATAATCATTAATTAAAGATAATTAAGATAAATAGGAATATTGGTAGGAATATTCTCCGATGTAGAATTTAGGATAATCAATTAAAATTTGATAATGTGTCGATGTGCCTTAGGTTAGGACTTTGATGTCAATTTTATTCGATTTGTAGTTGTAGGAGGTTAATGAACCTATAGCCCATTTTTGGGGTATTACATTTTGCCCCTCTTTGAATTATTGTGTGAAGTGCAGTGGTTCAAAAATAGTCTGTGTATGATAAAGATGTTTGAGATTGAAATTGATTTGAAAGATGAATCAATTTTGAGATAGAAACCGATTGAAATATTTGAAGATGTTAGGTCTTGAATGATCAAAGATAATGTTAACCATAATAGTAATGAACCGATGAGTGTCAAAACGCTTGATTGTAAACCTTATGATTGCGAAGAAGTGAGTGACCGATTCCAAACTTGATTGTCCTTGTATGAATCACATTGGTATCACATTTGAACCCTTCAGTTACAAAGAACCAAGGAAATAACACTGATGAACCGATGAGCTGATACAGTTTACAAGATAGATTAGGATACTAGATTGATATGGATCTCGATGAATTTGATATTGTAATACCCTAAAAATGGGCTATATGTTCATTAACCTCCTACATCGACAAATCAAACAAAATCGACATCGAAGTCCTAACCTAAGGCACATCTAAACATCATCGAATCATAATTGATTATCTTAAATTCTGCATCGGAGAATATTCCTAGTAATATTCTTAATCATCATAATTATCTTTAATTTTATAATTATTTGGCAATAAATCACATTTATCCTAAAGTTTGATTAATTGAATATTTTTATATTTAATTAATTAGATTTAATATTTGCCACTTAATTGTGTAATTAAATTTAATTCTATCTACTATTAATTATATTATTTAAATTTTGACAATAAATCCAATATCATATGAATAATTGATTAAATTCTTATTTAATTAATTAAAGCATGTTGTCATTATTTAATAATATAATTTTTAATAAAAGTTTGATTAAATAATTGATTAATCCATAAATCAATTGTTTTATTTTTAAAAGCAGTTAAGTTGGAGATAAATCACTTTATTATTAAATTAATTCATAAATAAAACATGCACAATCATAAAAACAGACAACTATCAATTATCAATTAAAGCTAAACTCTATTTTGAGTTAAAACTTAGCTTTTGCATGTTTTTGTGACTTAATTATCTGTTATTATCAGATAACTCAAAAATCAAGCTGAGTTATTTGAGTGATTTATAGCTTTTATCCATGCACCTCCAAAGCCATGGATTTCTATAAAAACAAGGCTCAACTCTTCATAATTCATCTCTCAATCATCTCTCAAATTTGCATCCAAGCATCTCATATTTTGCACAATCACGCTGGAGAATTGGAATTGAAGAATCAAAGCTTTTGCGAATCGACATCTTTGTGAGATCAATCTTATTTTTGCATTCATATTGCATATCATTGTTAGATTAGCATTGCATATCAATTTTCAATAGCATCCATAGCATATCAGTTTATCATTCTTATTGTATAGAAAATATCAAAAATATAGATTAATTACATTCAATCTCATATCTAGATCAATTGCATTCAAATCCTTCATTTAGGTGTCGTCTAGGTCACTGATCTCGATTACAATCTAAGAACATCAATCTCGCACCTATTAGAAGGCAGTAAATCGCTTGGTTAGATTAGATTTCAATTTTGCACGACTTTGATTATAGCTAACCTCTAATGTTTTACTGAAGTGTTGTGTCTACAGATCAGGTACAATTTTCACACACACATTTCTGGCGCCCACCGTGGGGCAACCCACCTTTGCATGCTGATTTTGATTCTTGGAGCTAAAACCCTAAAGTTTCAAAGATTTAATTTTATCTCCCAAAGGGCTTGGAGTTTTGGTCTAAAATTTGTTTTACAGATTGGAGACATATCAAGGAAGCTTCGAAAAAAAATTCAAAATTTTCTAAATTATTTTGAATTTTTAATAATTTTTATTTTTTTTTTCATAAAAAATTAATATCTGACGCAAATCAGCATATTTTTCTAAAATTTTTACATTTTTGGAAAGCTCTTCAAATTCTATAGGGGGTCTATTATTTGTGTTTTAAATTTGGATGCAATTTAATAGCTCAAATAGTCAATTTGCAAAAACTGGTATGTTTTGATAAAATAGGTCTCTAGGGCACAAATGAAGAGATTTTTCTAAAATTTTTGCATTTTTGGAAAGCTCTCTATTTTTTAGTAGGGGTCTCTATTCTGAATTTCTATTTTTGTGGCCAAAATCATATAAAAAAAAATCAGATCTTGTTGACTAGGTCAAATGTAGTGCAAAAAAATTAAAATTTTGTGATGGGTATGCACTTATTTTTCATATGATTCAATGCATGATATGAGTTGTCATTTGGATTAATTTTTAGTTATTATTGCTCCTAACAATTGATTTTTAAATCTAACCCTAAGGTTTTCATAAGTTGAATATACCTTGCATATCTTGTTTGCTTGTTGGCTTGTTGGAGAGTTCATAGCTTGCTTGCATAGTAAAGCTCAACAAAAATTGCTAAAAATTAGGTAAAATCTACTAAGCACATTGCAAGGATCCCAGGTATTCTCCTTCATCTAATAACATTTCAATTTGGCCTTAAAATAAATCTCTCGAGTGTCTAGCTTGGGTGATTCTTTTCATGCTTTTGTTCTACACACTTGCATAATTGATACTAGGTTGTGACCCCTTAAGGATTCATTAAGTAGTCTTAGATACATGTGATTGATCTTGATTGCTATCTTGGGTTATTGGACTCGCTAATCCACCGGCCCCTCATTTCCGCCCCGTGGTTGCAATCTCAGCGCCATAAAGGGGAGGAGTCAACAGGACAGAAGCGTTAAGTGTTCCACTTGGCAACCCTTTTGTGCTTTTAGGAACTCACTTGTTTTCTAAGTTGTGGACTCATTTTCAGCTTGTGTGAGGTGTTAAGTGTTCCACCTTGTGGACTCATCTCATATTCGCTTTAAGTGTTAAGTGTTCCTCTTTCTGCTTTTTGAGTACTTTTGGTAGATTTGCTTTCGGGAATATATCTGTGCTCACATAGTAATTAGGCCCTATGAACACTATTTGTGATTCTTGAGAGATTAGATTCCTAGCGAAATCCTTCCTTGATGACGGAATCCTTGTAGGTAGGGAGGATACTTAGTGCGTTTCACATTCAACTTGGTTAGTGAGTCTTCTCTTATTGATCGACACATTCTCTCTCCGGAGAGGTTGATAGATCACGTAGGGTTGATATCATGAGCTTTGGTGAATCAAAATTGGTTAGTGCATCTTCTCTTATTGATTGATACATTCTCTCCCCAGAGAGGTTGATAGATCACGTGGAGTTGATATCACAGACCTTGGTGGAACAAAACTTTGTCTTAGCGTGTCAGATTAATCTGCTTGCTTTGTTTGGGTTAAAAGTGAAGAGGTATCAAAACCTTGAATCTAGAGCCAAGTCCCCTTGTGGTATAAATCTGTGAGTCACCTTTAGAGAGGGTTAACTGTAGCAGATAATCCCTTCATAGGGAAAATTGCGTTGACGGAACCTCAAGCGGTAATAGCCATTTTCACCATGGTAGTGACAGCCGCTATATAAATGTCCTTGTGGAAGAAATCTCCACAAGTATGGTTCATTGTTGGGTTGTCAGATCTCCCTAGCAGCTCTTGAAGATTAAGTTCTCGGACTGTATCAAAACCCTGGTGCGCCGGGATTGGAGTTCACCCCTTTGAATCATAAAAGTTGCAGAGTCAAACCATTACTAAAAACCCTAGAGAGGCCAATTTTTCATTTTCAGGTATATGTTTGTTATTGCAAAACTTTTCAGAACATACACAAGTAGTACTCTCAGGGATTAGCACAATTTGGTCACTTGATTGTTCATGCGCAAGGTTGCTTTTGCCCTTGTTCATTATTTTCAGACGTGCTTGGAATCACTTGCTTGCTGTTCTGCGTGCTTGTTTATCTACTTGGCTATAAAAAATGATCAAATCTGGTATAACCTTCAAAATCTGGATAGTACAATTTGCAAACAATCCAAAATTGAAGACCTTAAATTTTGCAAAAATTGACGTAAAATCTTTCTGGAGTCAAAAGTCATTTCAAGAAGTCAAAAGTCATACGAGTTTTGTCAAGTGTCATTTCAGTATTGCCCATCTGTCGTACGATTGAGAACCCAGTGTCGTATGAGTTTTCAAACCAGCAAATTCAAGAAAGTCAAAACCCTATTAGCAATTGTCGTACGAGTTTTGTCAACTGTCATTTCATTGCTACCCAACTGTCGTACGAGTTTAGCAACTGTTGTTTCATAGACTACTCAGTGTCGTACGAGTCTGCAGAGTGTCATTTGGAAAAATTTGAGAGAGTTGTCAGAAATTGTCAAATTGCAAGATATCCAATGTTTCCAGCCTAGTTCTAGAATCTGTCAAAAATATCATTGTGTCAAGAACAAATCAGTAGCTATTGAAAATTAGTACACATGTCTCAAAGAATCAGTAAACAAGAGGAAGAAATTTTGATCGCCGCTATGATGAAGCAGCTGCAAGCTATGCAAGTCCAGCTTGACAAACTTAAGAAAGAAAAGGAACCTCTATACTCTTTTCCATTTGATAAAGACTTGTACATGTCACCATGCCCCCGGAAAAAATTTGAGCAATATGATACCTCTTCCACAGAGAGTGACACATCTAGCTTTGGAGACTATGATGACTATGACAACAGACAATGTAATGATACCTATGACACCTCTGTTCCTAAGAGTCCTCCTCATCATTCATTCTTGCTTACTACAAATGGGCTGTCACATTGGATAGATCGTGATGGTGATCCATATGATTCTGATTTTGAAAGAGATTTTGATGGCTTTTGTGGATAATACCTTGATGATGATCCATCTACTACTGCTGAGGACTATAAAATACATTGTGCTAGCTTGAAACATCAATACTATAAGGATCTCTCCTCTCAGAACTCTCAGGCTGAAAATAAAGATTACACTCTCAAGCAAGATCATGTTAATGCTGAACCTTTGTCTGGTGATGGTTCCCTTCCATCCCCTACTTCCTCCAATACCCATACATTTCTTAAAGCTTTCGATTCTTTCAAATCTTTCACAAAACCTTCATCTGATACAAGCCCTGATACTTTTCATGCGGTTCCCTATAGTTATCCCCCAGGGCTACCTCTTAAAGAAACTCAAGCTAACCTTCACTTGGCTACAAATACTTTCAATAATGATAAACCTAAAGAGCCTAAGCCTTCATATGCTATAATCCCTCCTTCAGCTAGTCCTCCACCATCTCTTCCAAAGTCATCCATACAATCCCAACATGCTTCCTTGTCCTTAGAAGTGGCTCCATGTCAAGAGGACTCTAAAAATGATGAAGAAAAGAACATAAAGAAAGATCAAGATCAAGAACCCTCCATGTCATCCACTCCTTTTCATGATGTCTCTTATCCACCTCAGGGTTCTTTTGATCCTGTACCCCCTTTTTCATACATTCCACCATGTCTTAAGTCTTCGCCTAAGCAAGATCAAGCTACTACTCACACTGTTGAGCTTATTGACAATCAAAATAACCTTACTACACTTGCACTTTCCAAAGATGATACTTCCATTAAGGTTGGTAAAAATAGTGTTGTTACTTCCAATGTTAAGCCTATTGAAAATCAAGAGATAAATTATGCGCTGGTGCTATCCAAAGATCCTTGTCAAGATCAAAGTCTTCCATCTTCTTATTCTACCACTCCATGTTCACTTCCACTTTCTACTCTTCCTAAGTCTTTGCAAGCTTTGAACAATCCTATCAAAGAAGGTGCTCATATTCAAGATGTCCATGATTCTATTGAAGATCCTAATGCTCACTCTAAAGATGCTGATATCCTTGGTTGTCATATAGATGCTGATGAACTTATTGATTATCCTTTTGCATCTTCCACTTCCATCCTTGGCCCTCTTCCACCACTATAAAGATCTTCACACCTTCCTTCCATCTTGGGTCCTTATGTCCCTTCACTTTCCCCTCCTAACTCTCCTAATTTTCCATCCATCTTGGGTCCTTACATACCTCCATCTCCCATCTTTCCTCAAGATCAACATAGATGCATACCCTTGAATCCTTTTCATCCACCCACCCATCTAAACCAGTCATATCCTCCCTCTTCCACAAATCCCAAGTCTTTTGGAAGTAACTTGAATGTTTAATACAAAAAAAGAAGCAATACAAGAATCCATCAAAAAAATAAGATCACCATGTCTCCTCTCATCGACATGGAGGCATAAAGTCAAAAGAGATATCTAAGAAAAAAATTACAAGACAAGTATGGGTTCCAAAATCCATCATTGAAGATATTATCTCTAAATCATCAAAAGGAAATAAAAAGCCTATGGCTATATGGATTCCAAAGTCTCTCTTGAAAGAGTCTGGTGTTGAGCAAAAAGTAAAGTTGACATTCAAGCTTCCAAAGGCTTCCACTTCATTTCCCTCTAAAAATATTCTTTCATTCCATGCGCCTAAACCTCAACCTCTGCTATCCATTCGCCATATTCTTTCACGTATTCCTTCATTCACATTTCCTCCACCCTCTCGCTACCCTTCAAGGTGTGTGTTTATGTTGATCTTGCCTTCCTTTCCACCTACCCTTTCACAATCCTTCCATGCATTATCCTTCTACCTTCTATCATTTTTCTTCATTTGCCTATTCCTCCTATCTTCCAACCTCACTCGCTTTACATAAAACCTTATCCTCCATTTTTCTCTTCCATCTCCCTTTCCCTATCAGCATCTTTGAGCATATCATTTTGAATCCTTAGAATATCATGTTTTATCTTTCAAGGATCATTATCTAGCAAGCTTGCCTTCTTCTAAAATAGAAAATAAAAATAAAAAAATGAAAATGTGCCTTGGTGAAAACCTGGAAACAGGCACCTTGGTAGCAAAAGTAAAGAAAAATTAATTCATCCTATGGTGAAAACCACTCCCTTGTGGTGCCTTGGATAAGTACCGTGATGAAAACCTGGTAATCAGGCGTCATGCGTAGTTCTTCTACATATTTCATCCATTCCATCTTCTCTCTTTGATCTTGACAATGTTGATCTATACACAAACATTTGGCTATTTTGTGAGTTGTCTTATGATGATCTTGCTTTCATTCCCTTCCTATTTAGCCTTCATATTTATCTTCCTCCATTCATTTTTGCCTATCGCTATCTTTTTTCCCTTTGGTCTTGATCTAAAATAAAAAAAGAAAAAAGAAAGAGTAAAACACAATGCTATGAAGCCTCTTGACATGTCTACTCCTTTGGATTGCATTCTTTCCTGCTCTTGCACTACGCTTTTGTGACTTATCCTATACTAGCCTTTCCCTACTTATCCAAATATGCTTTACATGATGATTTTTCCCTAGCTTGAGTATTCTTGAGGAGTTTTCCCTTGAGGATTTCTTCCCTTCATTCTCCTTCATTCTCTTGTCTTCCATCTCTTCCACCAGCTTACCAATCCCTCTTGTTCTCCACCTTAGTAAACATTGGGACTGCACGATATGATCTTGCTTGGGAGTTTGCAATGGAAAAAGATGCTATCAAGTGTATCAAGTATCAGAACAAGTATCAGAACAAGTATCAAAACAAGTATCAAAACCAGTATCAGAATCAGTATCAAAACTAGTATCAGAACAAGTATCAGAATGAGTTTCAGAACAAGTATCAGAATGCCTACTAGGGCTACACCATTCGCTTTAGTTTATGGGTCTGAAGCGGTACTGCCTATTGAGGTTGAAATCCCATCACTAAGAATCAGAATGCATGGTCTAGTAACTGATGATAGCTACAGAGTATCTAGGTTACAAGAACTTGAATTACTAGATGAACGCAGGCAAGCAGCGTATGATCATCTCAGAGTGTATCATAAAAGAATGTCTAGAGGCTACAACAAGAAAGTTAGACATAGAGAATTTCAGGTTGGCGATCTAGTGTTGAGAGAAAATCCTAAAAATCAATCACATCGAGAACGCAAGGGGAAGTTCGAACCCAATTGGCTGGGTCCCTTTTTTATCACTGCTACTTTTGGCTCTGGTGCCTATCAACTCTCAATGACTGAAGGAGAAAAGCTCTGAGAACCAATCAACATTCTCCATCTAAAGAAATTCTACACCTGAGGCATTCAGTCTATGGTTAAATATCCTGAAAAAATCCTAAAAATTAGAAAAAGTCCTGAAAAAATGAACATCTTGGTGAAAACCTAGCAATAGGCACCTTGATGATTCACAAAAAAATAAAAAAATATCAAAAGTACAAAAAATTTGAAAAAATATCAAAAATACAAAAAAAAAGAAAAAAAAGAAAAAGTGCCTTGGTGAAAACTTGGAAACAGGTGCCTTGGTAGCAAAAATAGAATCTCTGCCAAGATGGTGAAAACTCGGCAAACGGGCACCACTTGTTTCAAAACGCTCCATCTATCAGCACAATCTTGGTCTTTCCCAGCTTTCAGTCTTGCTTTAGTTTGTACATATCTCCCGGTTTGTTTCAACATTTTCAGTTTTCAATAAGTCAGTCTGTACACCAATCAGCTCAAGCGTCTGTATCCTATCAATGTTTAACACTTGGGGGCAATCAATGTCATATCCTATGGCCTCTAGTGTATCTTAGACATATCATATCCAGTCAGAGTCCTTTGAAGCTTCATTTGAGTCAGTCAAGTCTATCTTGTCTCCAGAAAGGATTTTGCATCTACAACAACGCAATCAAACATCAAAACTCAACTAAAAACAATCTATGCTTTTTACATGCTTTTATCTCCTTGTATGCTTACTGATTCACGTTGAGATTTTTGCATATTGTGTCCCTTCGAGCTCTTTGATGATGTCCTTTACAGGATTTAGAGGGTGATGACTGGGGGCATAATTTTTTCTTTGTCTTCTGATTGTATGGGAAAATCTAACAACTTTGGAAATTCTGGATTGAAATGGTGTCTGACTATAAGAGCCTCTATCTCGAATTGGATGGCCATGCGTACCTCGACCATTGATACCCAAAAAATTCAAGGAAGTTTGATATAACTATTATCTTTTTGAGTAATTTCTTTCTCCTACTGTGAAACACGATCTTGCCTAAGGATGTGAACGATAAAGGGTCACTACGGGTAATTCACATTGGATTTAGAATGATCTCTTGACTGTTTGATGTGTTTGCAATGCAAGGCGTACTCAGGTCATCACGACATTCATGTTTTGATGCTTCTACAAATTGCTATATCAAAATGGACATGATATTCAGGTCATCCTGGCGTTTGTGCCTTGATGCTTATATCTAATCCGACATTTCGAAAATAAAATCAATATTCATATATCCATGGTTGTTGACCAGTGGGTGTTGTATTGATTCTTGCGCATACAAATTGATATTCATATGTCTATGGTTTCATAGCTAGTCGGCATTGTATTGATTTATCCAATTACCTAAAAGTTCAATAATGATAACAAATCGACATATGATCAGTGACTAGGTCCTAGGTCTTAGGTTGCATTTCATTTTGCATGTCTCATTGCATTTTGCATGTTTGCATGATCTCACAATGGCTAAATGAACTTCAATGCTTAAACGATTCTTCAAATCGCATCTTCAAGTCTAACAAGAACCGAATCTCACACGAAGGTTCCTCCAATGAAATAGCAAGTAGAATCCTTTTTCGGAATCAAAATTCAAATCTGAGATCATTCATATTATTAATTACTTGCATAATCAACCTTTAATCATCACAAAAATCTAGTATTCAACTTAACTGATTATCTTACATCAAACTATCAAAATTTCAACTTGGTCAACCATGGTCAACTCATGGTCAAACCTAGTCAAACTTGGTCTTTTGGGACCTTCCAACGATGCAGAATGTGTTCTTGAATGTGTTTCACCACACTTCTCAAATCAATTAACATGCTTCTAAACTATAACGCTGACTTTTCTTGTCAGATTTCAATTTTAATCCCGAAGGGGGCATGGTATTGCACATCATTCAAAGTCTGTAAATCAAATTCTATCGATCAAATCTATCAATATCTTTCATCAGTGATTAAGACAACAATCATGTCTAATCGCTGATTCATCAAAAGTCCTCATCGCTCGGGGCAAATCTATCATCACTTGGGGCATATCAGATTCATCGATCCAAATCAATCTGGTATTCTCCTAATCTTGTAAACTGTATCAGTTTTTTGCAACCATCAGATCACAGTGTTCTTTCCTTGGTTTTTCGGCAACTGAAGGGTTTGGATGTGATACTTGCTAGTTCTACTAAGACAATCGAGTCTAGAACGGGTCACTCACTTCTTATCAATCCTAAGGTTCAGAATCAGGCATTTTGACACTTTTTCGCAATCATCGGTTCATTGCTGTTATAGTGAACATTATCTTTGGTCATTCAGGACCTATTATCTCCATATCAATTCAATATCAATCAGCTTCTATCTCATATCAATTATTAATATCAAACATCAGTTTCATATCTCTATCAAACACAGACTTTCTTTGAACCACTGCGCTTCGCACAGTAATTCAAAGAGGGGCAAAATGTAATACCCCAAAAATGGGCTATATGTTCATTAACCTCCTACATCGACAAATCGAACAAAATTGACATCGAAGTCCTAACCTAAGGCACATCTAAACATCATCGAATCATAATTGATTATCTTAAATTCTGCATCGGAGAATATTCCTAGTAATATTCTTAATCATCATAATTATCTTTAATTTTATAATTATTTGGCAATAAATCACATTTATCCTAAAGTTTGATTAATTGAATATTTTCATATTTAATTAATTAGATTTAATATTTGCCACTTAATTGTGTAATTAAATTTAATTCTATCAACTATTAATTATATTATTTAAATTTTGACAATAAATCCAATATCATATGAATAATTGATTAAATTTTTATTTAATTAATTAAAGCATGTTGTCATTATTTAATAATATAATTTTTAATAAAAGTTTGATTAAATAATTGATTAATCCATAAATCAATTGTTTTATTTTTAAAAGCAGTTAAGTTAGAAATAAATCACTTTATTATTAAATTAATTCATAAATAAAACATGCACAATCATAAAAACAGACAACTGTCAATTATCAATTAAAGCTAAACTCTATTTTGAGTTAAAACTTAGCTTTTGCATGTTTTTGTGACTTAATTATCTGTTATTATCAGATAACTCAAAAATCAAGCTGAGTTATTTGAGTGATTTATAGCTTTTATCCATGCACCTCCAAAGCCCTGGATTTCTATAAAAACAAGGCTCAACTCTTCATAATTCATCTCTCAATCATCTCTCAAATTTGCATCCAAGCATCTCATATTTTGCACAATCACGCTGGAGAATTGGAATTGAAGAATCAAAGCTTTTGCGAATCGACATCTTTGTGAGATCAATCTTATTTTTGCATTCATATTGCATATCATTGTTAGATTAGCATTGCATATCAATTTTCAATAGCATCCATAGCATATCAGTTTATCATTCTTATTGCATAGAAAATATCAAAAACATAGATTAATTACATTCAATCTCATATCTAGATCAATTGCATTCAAATCCTTCATTTAGGTGTCATCTAGGTCACTGATCTCGATTACAATATGAGAACATCAATCTCGCACCTATTAGAAGGCAGTAAATCGCTTGGTTAGATTAGATTTCAATTTTGCATGATTTTGATTATAGCTAACCTCTAATGTTTTACTGAAGTGTTGTGTCTACATATCAAGTACAATTTTCACACACACAAATATACCCCAAGCGATGATAGATTTGCCCCAAGCGATGAGGACTTTGATGAGTCAGCAATTAGATGTGGTTGTTGTCTTGATTACTGAGGAAAGATTGATAGACAAAATTAGATTTACAGACTTGAATGATATGCAATACCATGCCCCCTTCAGGATTAAAATTGAAATCTGACAAGAAAATTTAGCATTGAATAGTTTAGAAGCATGTTAATGGATTTGAAAAATGGTTGTGCACGTCCGAGAACATGTTCTACATCATTTGGAGGTCCTCGAGACCAAGTTTGACTAGGTTAAACCATGAGTTGACCATGGTTGACCAAGTTGAAATTTTGATAGTTTGATGTAAGATAGTCAGTTAAGTTGAATTCTAGATTTCTGTGATGAGTGAAGGTCGATTATGCAAGTAGTAGACCGTCTTGGGTCTGAAAAATTTAAATCATGATTTTGACATAGTAAATGATCTCAGATTTTGATTTTGACCCCGAAAAAGGATTCTACTTGATGTTTCATTGGAGGAACCTTCTTGTAGGATTCAGCTCTCTGTTAGATTTGAAGTAGGTGATAGAAGAATCATTTAATCATTTGAAGTTTAGGTAGCCATTTGTGAGATCATGCAAACATGCAAAATGCAAAGAAATATGCAAAGTAAAAGGCAACCTAAGACCTAGGACCTAGTCACTGATCATGTGTCGGTCATTCTCATCATTGAATTTTTAGGTAACTAGATAAATCAATACAATGCCCACTAGTTATGAAACCATAGACATATGAATATCGATTTGTATGCGCAAGAATCAATACAACATCCACTGGTCAATCAACCATAGATATATTGAATATTGATTTTATTTTCAGAATGTTAGAGTAGATATAAGCACCAAGGCACAAACGCTAGGATGACCTGAATATCATGTCTATTTTGATATAGCAATTTGTATAAGCATCAGAACATAAACATCGTGATGACCTGAATATACCTTGCATTACAAACACATCAAATAGTTAAGTGATCATTCTAAGTCTAGTGTGAATTACCCATAGTGACCCTTTATCATTCACATCCTTAGGTAAGATCATGTTTCATAGTAGGAGAAAGAACTCACTCAAAAATATAATAGTTTGATCAAACTTCCTTGAATTTTCTAGGTATCAATGGTCGAGGTATGCATGGCTATCCAATTCGAGATAGAGGCTTTTACAGTCGGACACCATTTCAATCCAAAATTTCCAAAGTTGTTATATTTTTACATACAAGCAAAAGACAAAGAAAAGATTATGCCCCCAGTCATCACTCTCTAAATCCTGTAAAAGACATCATCGAAGAGCTTGAAGGGACACAATATGCAAAAATCTCAATGTGAATCAGTAAGCATACAAGGAGATAAAAGCATGTAAAAAAGCATAGATTGTTTTCAGTTTGATGTTTGATTATGTTGTTGTAGATGCAAAATCCTTTCTGGAGAGGAGACAAATGGACTGACTCGGATGAAGCTTCAAAGGACTCTGACTGGATATGACTCATCTAAGATATACTGGAGACCATAGGATATGACATTGATTTCCCCCAAGTGTTAAGCATTGATAGGATACAGACGCTTGAGCTAATTGGTGTACATACCGACTTATTGAAAATTGGAAATGTAGAAACAAACTGAGAAATATGTACAAACTAAAGCAAGATTGAAAGCTGGGAAAGACCAAGATTGTGTTGATAGATGGAGCATTTTTTAAACAAGTGGCATCCATTTGCCAGCTTTTCACCATCTTGGCAGAGATTATATTTTTGCTACCAAGGCACTTTTTCTTTTTCTCATTTTTTTTGTATTTTTTATTTTTTCAATTTTTTTTTTACTTTTGATATTTTTTACTTTTTTTGTGAATCATCAAGGTGCCCATTGCTAGGTTTTCACCAAGATGTTAATTTTTTCAGGACTTTTTCCAATTTTTATAATTTTTTCAAGATATTTTACCAAAGATTAAATGTCTTAGGCATAGAATTTCTTTAGATGGAGAATGTTGATTGGTTCTCAGACTGTTCTCCTTCAGTCATTGAGAGTTGATAGGCACCAGAGCCAAAAGTAGCAGTGATAACAAAGGGACCCAGCCAATTGGGTTCAAACTTCCCCTTGCGCTCTCTATGTGATTGATTTTTAGGATTCTCTCTCAAGACTAGATCGCCAACCTGAAATTCTCTGTGTCTAACTTTCTTGTTGTAGCCTCTAGACATTCTCTTCTTATATACTCTGAGATGATCATATGCTGCTTGTCTGCGCTCATCTAGTAGTTCAAGTTCTTGCAACCTAGACACTCTATAGTCATCATCAGTTACTAGACCATGCATTCTGATTCTTAGTGATGGGATTTCAACCTTAATAGGCAGTACCACTTCAAACCCATAAACTAAAGTGAAAGGTGTAGCCCCAGTAGGCGTTATGATACTTGTTCTATAGGCCCAAAGAGCTAGATTGATCATAAGATGCTAGTCTCTTCCTGTCTTATTAATTGTACGGTGCAAGATTTTTAATAAATTCTTGTTAGAAGTCTTTGCTTGTCCATTCCCTTGAGGATAGTAGATAGATGACCAATTTTGTGTAATCTTGAATTTGGCATATAAATCATCTAAGTCTTTATTCTTGAATTGTCCACCATTATCTGTGACTATGGAATGAGGAATCCCATATCTGCATATGATATAGTTCAAGATGAACATAGAAATTTTCTTGCCAGTTGCTTATGTCAAAGGAACCACTTCTACCCATTTTGTAAAATAATCTATAGCTGTAATGATATGGGTATATCCATTAGAAGAATGAGGATGTATGGATCCTATAAGATCAAATTCCCATTGGTGAAAATGTCATTGTGTAGTAAAGAGAATTAGATCTCTCCCTGGAGCATGAATTAAATTACCATGTACTTGACACTTTTGACAATTCTTAGCAAATTTGATGGCATCTTTCTGCATTGGAAACTCCCAAGCAAGATCATATCGTGCAGTCCCAATGTCTAGCAAGGTGGAGAACAAGAGGGATTAGCAAGTTGGTGGAAGAGATGGAAGACAAGAGAATGAAGGAGAATGAAGGGAAGAAATCCTCAAAGGCAAACTCCTTAAGAATACCCAAGTTAGGGAAAATTGTCATGTAAAGCACATTTGGACAACCAATGAAAGGCAAATATAGGATAAGTCACAAAATCGTAATGCAACAATAAGCAAGGATGTAGTCCAAAGGAGCAGACATGTCAAGAGGCTTCATAGCACCGTGTTTTACTCTTTTTTTATTTTTATTAGATCAAGACCAAAGGGGAAAAGAATAGTGATAGGCGAAAATGAATGGAGGAAGATAAATATGAAGGCTAAACAAGAACGAAATGAAAGCAAGATCATCGTAAGATAGCTCACAAGATAGCCAAATGTTTGTGTATAGATCAATATTATCAAGATCAAAGAGAGAAGATAGAATGGATGAAATATGTAGAAGAACTACGAATGATGCCTAATTGCTAGGTTTTCATCATGATACTTATCCAAGGTGCCACAAGGGAGTGATTTTCACCATAGGACGAATTTATTTCTCTTTACTTTTGCTATCAAGGCACCTGTTTCTAGGTTTTTACCGTGACACATTTTCAATTTTTTTCATTTTTTTTCATTTTTTTTCATTTTTCTTTGAATTTTTGGAAGAAGACAAGCTTTTTAATAGTGCTCCTTGAAAGGATAAACCATGATATGTCAAGGATTCAAAATGATATGCTCAAAGAGAAAATAGCATACTTCTCTACCTCTTCACCTTACCCAAACACACAAGACAAGTTCATCACCAAGCTAACTCCTCTCTAACCAATCCACAAGCTTTTGGGTTTCTGATTCTCTCAAAGAAAGAAGAGCATAATCCCCTAACAAATGGATGTGCTAAAGATTCGTTACCTTTCCTTGCTTCCCCAGGTATCTATCATGCTAGCAACATCTGGGTCTCAGATTCATCCATGGGCATCACTTCCATGTAATGAAGAGCCTATTACCCTACTTTGCTATCAAGACCCTTAAGAAATCTTCACAAGGCCCTATTTAGACTATGTATGAAAATCATGAAAGCAAGCACAATGTTTAGGATTTTAACTCTTTGACAAGCGTCCTGCAATCAAATGCATTAGTAGTTTCAAGTTTTTTGTTTTTTTTGGCAAGTGATCTTTTTATCCAATGATCTACAAAAAATTATTAGAACCTGCAAAAGAGAATTTCAAGGCAAAGATAAAGCCAAAACAAGCATAAATATTAGAAAAATCCCAAAGTCTAAGATCCTAAAGTGCTCTCTATGTCTAAGTTACGAACGTTTGGAATCTATAAAGAAGATATAACTTGTAATGTGTGAACCTACTTTTTAGGATTTACTCTAATAAATTTTTTTGTAGATCTATGTAGACCTCTAAAGTAGCTTTCTGACACTTTTTGAATCATCAAAATCTGAGTTGATTTGCAAAAGTTATCGTCGTTTTAGTGAAAGTGCTTCTTTATGAGTTTGACATATAAGCTCCCAAAAAGCCTCACGTGACTTGTAAGCTCTTAAAATGCCTTCCAAAACCTGCAAAATGAAGAAGAAGAAGAAGAAGAAATTAGGGGCTTGGGCCCCATGGTGTGTGCTAAATGTAATGCCTGTTAGCCTACAAGCACAAAAACATCAAAAAGAAGTATCAAAAGTTAGTGTTTCACGTCGGGTTCACCAAAAATGTAAGATTAGAATTGGATTAGAGTGCATATACATGGAATAACCACTAAAATCATGCAAGAAACAAATATGCAAAGTAAATCTAATCTACTTCATGAAAAACAACTTGGAAATGGAAGAAGTAACACTAAGTCTAAACTCCCTCTAAGATTTAGTTCTCATGTTCCCCTTTCTTCTCCTTTGAATGGATTGATGTAGCTCTCCAATAGCATATGAAGTACACCATGAATTTGAAAGCAAATTGAGAATACTAGGAGTGTGGTTGAACATAATAACAATGCAATAAAATTGGTCCCTTTGTAAAGGGAAACGAGGTCTTATTTATAGGATTTTTAAGAGAATCAACGGTTAGGATTTTACTAAGATAAAGGGTTAAGATTCTCTCATTTGAATTATTTAATTCAAAGTGGGTGGATGGGTGGATCCACTTTGAAAAGTGAAATCTACTACCAAAGATTATCCCAAATTCGTATGGAATGCTTTGAGTGAGGTTTTAGAGGGTTTATGAGACTTCTAGAGGGTAGTTAGAATCAAATTTAGCTTCCCCACTTGATATACTTAGGGTTAGGGGTTGAATTTTGGTCACTAGGTGGCCCACGACTCATAAAAGGGCCTCCAAAAATGACCCATGATTTTAGTGGGAAGACTTTAGAGATTAAAGAATCATTGTTTTAATTTTAGTGGGTGAGGTGGGTAAGAAAGATGAAATATAATATTAAGTTAATATTAGGAGCCATGTGCTCCCATAGAATTAAATATAATATTTAATTCCAAGTGGGTTAAAAGGAAAATATGAATTAATTTTAATAGATAAATATATTTATTTAAATTAATAGAAGAAAATGATTTAATGTGCTCAAATAGAATTAAATGTAATATTTAATTCCATGTGGATTAAAAAGGGAAATGTGAATTAATTTAAATGTATTTATTTAAATTAATAGAAGGGGATTTAATTAATTAAAGTACTAGGACTTTAAATTAATCAATCATAGGGTTTATTTAGCCATTATATTAAATGTAGCATGTGATTAATATAGATTTAAGATTTTCTGCGTTTGACACTAAGTCGAGTAGAGTCAATTAGAAGACATAATTACCTAGTATAATAGGACTTTGATGATTTAGAAAGATTGATATACTGAGGCCAATTTTGGGGTATTACACTTGGCACTTGTTCAAATGTGATAAGTATGAAATACTTTCTAAGATTGTCCACCATGTTTTTGTAGGGTATCAATTTGTCATCTTTCGTTTGATATTCTTCATTTTAACTTGATTTATGACTAATTGTGAATCTCCATAAACTTTTAGTTATGTTACTTTCCACTCTAATGCCAGCTTGA
The DNA here is from genome assembly GCA_027943335.1 of Chamaecyparis obtusa. NCBI lineage: Eukaryota > Viridiplantae > Streptophyta > Pinopsida > Cupressales > Cupressaceae > Chamaecyparis > Chamaecyparis obtusa. The sequence continues at coordinate 341,600 of BSBK01005284.1, read as the reverse complement.
TTCCAATAACCAAGGCTTCATATTCTGGTATATTGTTTGTGCATGGGAATAGCAATTTGTAAGACTTAGGGATAGTTGATCCTTGAGGACTGATTAGAAGTATGCCTACTCCTGATCCATGATGAGTGTAAGAACCATCAAAATAGAGTAGCCATGTTTTTGCCTCTACATTCACAATTTCTGAATCTGGGAATTCCACTTGTATAGGATGATCATCTTGAAGTGGTGCTTCTGCTAACTGGTCAGCAATAACTTGTCCTTTGATTGATTTTCTATCGACATATTCTATGTCGAATTCACTTAGTATCATCACCCACTTTGCTAGCCTTCCATTCAATGTTGTTTTACTAAGTAGATACTTTAATGGGTCAATTTTGGCAATGAGCCTTATCTTGTGGGCTAGCATATAATGGCATAATTTTTGGGAAGCAAAAACCACAGCCAAGCATGCCCTTTCCATAAATGTATAATTTAGCTCGTATTTGACTAAGGTTCTACTTATGTAGTAAATTTCCTTTTCTTTTCCTGTTTCATCCTCTTGTGCTAAAAGTGCCCCCAATTAATTCTCCGTTGTTGAAATATATAGGATCAAGGGCTTGCCTCTGATAGGTGGGATCAAGATTGGTGGATTCATGAGATATTTGTTTAGTAGATCAAAGGCTTCTTCACATTTTTCATCTCATTTGAAAATTGTGTCTTTATGCAAAAGTTGGTTGAAATTGTGACATTTTTCAGCTAATTGGGAGATAAATCTCCTAATGGATTGGATCCTTCCTTGTAAATATCTCATTTGACTAATGTTTTTAGGTGCTTCCATTTCCATAATAGCCTTCACTTTAGCAGGATCCACCTCTATCCCTTTTGCAGATACAATATAACCTAGTAGCTTGCCGGATTGGACTCCAAATGCACATTTCTTTAGGTTTAGTCTTACTTTGAATTCTTCTAGTCTTTCAAAAAAATTTGCCAAAATTGGAAGGTTCTCTTTTCTTGAGTGGGATTTAGCTAATATGTCATCCACATAATCCTGCATGAACTTATGCATCATATCATGAAATATTGTAGTCATTGCTCTTTGATAGGTTGCTCCTGCATTCTTTAACCCAAATGGCATGACATTCCAACAAAAAGTACCCCATGCACATGTAAAGGTGGTCTTATCTTGGTCTTCTAGTGCTATCTTGATCTAATTATATCCGCTAAATCCATCCATGAGTGAGAACATAGAGTGTCTTGTTGTTAAGTCTACAATGGCATGAATGCTTGGAAGTGGAAAATCATCCTTAGGACATGCCAACTTTAAGTCTATAAATTCCATGTAGATTCTGATGGATTTGTCTACTTTCAACATGGGCACTATATTTGAGATCCATTGTGCATAATCAATGACCCTTATAAATCCCACCTTTAATAGTTTTTCTAACTCCACCTTGACAAGTAGTGCTATATGAGGATGCATTTTCCTAGCTTTTGCTTAACAGGTTTGGCTCCTTCCTTGATATTTAGATTATGCATTATCAAATTTGGGTCTAAACCCAGCATATCATCATAATACCATGAAAATTTAACTTGTCTTTCCTTAAAGAACTTGATGAATTCTACTCTTTCTTCACTAGATAGGGATGTTGCTAGGTGGATGATCCTTGGCTCTGTTTCTGACCCAATATTTATCTTTTCTGTTGGCTCCATTAAGATTGAAGATCTTTCCTTGTAATGTTTTGGTAGTCCATCCAAACTCCCTTCCTTAGGTGCCTCAGTTGGGTTTTCACCTTTGGAAACATCCTTTATATCTTTATTTTTTTCATGATCTAATGTTGCCACAACGTGGTTTTCAACATTCGATTCTTTTCTTTTTCTATTTTTTTCTATTTTTTTCATTTTTTCTCGGATTGAAAGTTTAGATGCTCCCTTTGATCATTTCTTCTTGATATTTTCTGATAGAAGAAGGTTCAACCGTGTTAAGGTATTGGGACACCATGTTGTCATTTAAGAAAATTGGCAAGGGAGTTGGTTCAATGGCATTCCATTCAATCAAGTCCGGGCGGATGAGATTTAATGGGTTAACACTTGGGTTTGTTTCAATTAGGTTTAGGGTGTATATCTCATTATTGGAAGGTTCATACATTTTATCTTGAAAATCTTGAACATGGGCTTCCTCTAAATGTTCTAAAGAAGAAGGATCAAAATCCCCCTCACTAGACTCCTCTTGGGTTTTTGTTGGATAAAAATCATGTGGATTAAACCTAACATTTGATTATTCCATAGTAGGTCTCCATGAAGGAACATATGGTTCACCTACCCATTGATTTATCTCTATTTTTATGCTTGGCACATCATTTAGGATCACTTGACTAGAACTAGATGCCTGATTTGAAGCTGATTCTGTTATTGGTCCTTTATTTTTGGTAGAAGCATAGGTATGAATGAAATCAATACCCTTATCTTGACATGACTCATCTAATAGGGTCTCCCATTCCCATTCATTAGAATCCTCATCACTATTAGATTCTAATTGTAATATTTGATCATGAAGTTTGGGATAATGTTTTTGAGTGTATCCTTCTTCAAGATACCCTAATCCTACTTTCTCTTTGGAATCTTGCCATGTTGATTCTATGGGTTCAATGAGCCCTTCATTCTTTGTGCCTAAAGGTCCTTGACCTTTTTATCCCATCTTTTTCATGATAGAAAACCCTTTCCCATATTGATGTGTGGGAATGGTTATATTTTGGATATGTTTGACGTGAGCACTTGACTCTTCATCTTTGTATAACCAGTTTAGGATTTCATTGTCTTCTTCATCCATGGTAGATGATGTACTTGACCTCACAAAGTTATCATTATATTTATGAGGTAGATTTGGAGGTTTTCAAAAGGACTTGGGTGATAAAGGTAGGTCCATCATAGATAAGGAGTATTCGCCTACTCCCTTTTGCTTGATCTTACATTGCTTATCAAAAAATTTCATCATTTGGTCTGATAATGAGCCTCTTTAGTGTGCACTTGGATAGCTTTGGTAGGGTCTTCTCTTGGTTTTTTAATAATGTTATCCTCATTAACCTTCTCTTTTCCTTTACTCGATGTAGTTTGGTTAATGAGTTTTGGTGTGTCTTCAATAACAACTTCTTCTTCCATCTTTTCTTTTCCTTTTAACAAAGGGATGTCCTTGGAACTTTGACCTTGCTCCATTTGATTAGGTATAGACTCTTCAGCATTGTGTGGAACCAAGGATTCATTGATGGGCTTGACATTATTACAATATTGAAATGGGTTCAAATCCCCACTTATCATTATCTCTTGCCCTAGATATGGGAACTTTAGGCATTGGTGATAAGTTGAAGGAACAACTTGTATTTCGTGGATCCATGGCCTTCCTAACAAAATATTGTAAGTCAAATTTAGGTCCAATACTTGACACATGGTCTCTTTTTGCATGGGACCAACTCTTATGGGTAGTACTATGACTCCTTTTGAGGCTCTTTCTTCATCATCGTAGGCTTTTATGGTGATCTTTTTCTTAGGGTCAATAGCCTCCTCAAAAAATCCTAGGGCTTTCACCAAGTTAAGGGTACAAATGTTTAGGCCGACTCCTCCATCTATAAGGGCTCTCTTCACCCTATGCTTATGGATGAACACTTCTATATGTAAGGGAAAATTTTGTAGATGATTAAGGGACATGTCATCTTGTTCGAAAAATGATAGGCAATGGGGTGCAATAAGGTGCCCTACCATATTTTGGATTTTTTCTACCTCCAAATTTAGAGGCACATTTATTTCCAACAAGGCTTTCTCCAAGATATCCTTATGAATTGGTGATAATTTGAGCAGCTCAAGAATAGAGATTTGAGTGGGAGTTATTTGTATTTGATCAACCAAGTTATATTGTTTCGATGATGATATTGAAGCTTGGTTTGATACCACAAATTTTGGAGCATTGGTAGGTAGGATAATTTTTGATGCTTGCCCACTAGTGACAACATTTGATGATACTTACCTTGACTTATCTTTCACTATGATAACATTTATGGTTTGATCCTCTTCTCTTATAGTATTTATCGTATTATCATAGGTATGAGAAAAGTTTACTTTCTCATTACCCTTTTTTTTATTTTGATTAGCATTTGATGACTCACCCTTTTCATGATTCAAAAAGGGGTTTTTGAAGGCTGTGTGATCTCCATTATTTTGAGGCCCTTCAATTTGAATGGTTCCCTTGTCAATTAAATCTTGCACCAAGTGTTTTAACCTCATGCATTCATTTGTTGGGTGACCTCTATTTCGATGATATTCACAATGATGGGCTTCATTCCACCAATAAGGCTTAACTTTAGGTTCATAATCTTTCATATTAGGTAATGTGATGACATTATTAGTAACCAAGGTCCTTAATACATTCTCCAAAGGTTCACCCAAGTAGGTGAATTTCTTTTTATTATAATTGGAGTAGGAAGATTTTGATTTGTTCCCTTTAGCATTATTTTTGGAAGTGTTGGAATTGTTATTGGAATTATATGGAGCTTTGTTTGATTGATTAACATTATTTGAAGAATTAGCTCCATATGGTAGAATAAAAGGGGTTGATTTCAAGTTGCAGGCCTCCACAACTCCATCATTCACAAGGTTTTTGTTGTTATTCTTAGTCCATGATTTAGATTTATCATTGTTGTTGTTGGACCCCTGATTATTGAAATACTTAGGCACATAGTTATTGTTATTGTTGTTGTTGTTGTTGTTGGATTTATTATCTTTAAATAATTTGATTTCACATCTCTTGACCAAAACATCTTCAATCTTGATCCCATTTTCGATGAGTTTTTCAAATGTTGGGGGACATTGAAGTTGTAATCTATAATTCATTTTCGTGGTCAAATTGTTAGTGAAGATCTCCATCTTCTCTTTCTTGGGGATACTTCATGGATACCTTCCGAAAATAGTCCTCCACCTTTGTAGGAATCCTAAGAAGGACTCTCCATATTCCTATTTTGTATCACATAACTTGAGCATTGTGATTTCGTGCTCAATGTTATAAGAGTAATGGGTTACGAACTTGGAGGCTAGCTCCTCAAAGGTATTTATTCCTAGGGTTAGTTTTGAAAACCACTCCATTACGGGACCTCCTAAGCTTCTAGGAAAGAGTCTCATTAGATATGTATCATTGTGCATGAACTCTATGCTTAGGGTGCAAAACTCTCTCAAATGATCCTATGGGTCCATTTTACCCATGTACTTATCGTATTTAGGAAAAATGTATTGAAAGGAAAAGATACCATAGCTAAGCTTTCGTTGAAAGGGAAAGGACACAAAGCTTCAATGGAAAAGGCCTTAGGTTTGGTTGCCTTCTTCATGGTATCAATTTGTTCTTGGAAGGTCTTGATCTGCCTATTCATAACATTCATAGGGTCATCTTACTGTTGGTCTTTCTTGAGTTGGTCAATATCAAAATCATAAGGCAGCTTTACTCCCTTTTGAGCTAGATTTAGGAAAAAGTTATCCTTATCCTTATCTATCAATTTCTCCATAACCTCTAGGAAGTCTAGGTCTTGGGCAGCTTTCTCAACCCTTTCCTCAAGTGTTTCTCTGGAATTATAATTGACATTGTTGGTATTGTGATTATGTATGCTGAATTTCTATCCACCATCTCTCCAAGTCTTTGTTCAAATAGATTTGGAAAAATTTCCTCTTGATTAGGGTCCTTGAAAATACTTTGGTATTCAACTTCTTGCCCTTGGTTTGAAAAAAGAGTGCTATCTCCTGGTAATGATGCCCTATATGTGTGGGACCATGTGGAAACTATCATCCAACAAGGGTTCAATTTGAAATGATCCTTGATTCAAGAATTATTGATTTTAAATTGAAGAGATTTAAAAATATAAGATGAATTTTCAATGGATATATCTCTCACTTGTTTATGTATTTCAAACACAACAACCACACATTCACTTGTCTCTTTTTACCCACTTAACACAAAATGTTTGTTTTGAAGAATGTTGTCACGGGTTTTGCACAAAAAGACACTTCAAGCACCTACCTAACACAAGATTTGGTTCATATACATGGCTCTAAAAGGTGGTCTTGCTATTTTATCAAGGATTTAGTATTGATTATGTTCAAATAGACTTTAAAATTTCATCCCCCAAGTATGTTAAGGGGCAACCCACACACACAAAAAGTATGATTTGGTGCAATCCATGAAGACTACTAGAGGAAGTTCAAAAAATTTAAAATCCATTTATCACAGACCCCATTAAGGATGTATGCATTTTGTTTTATAGTAGGTTGGATTCCTGTAGCAAAAGCGAGCGTATCCCACTTTGGGATGTCCCTCTCACCGGCCTCGTTAAGGCAAACTCGGGAGGTGAACCCACTAATTCTCTAGCATGTTCATTCAAAGCAAGGAAAATGGAATTAAGGTTAAGCTTTTAGGAATTTGGTTCATCAAAAGGTGAAGAGCATATCCCTAACTTTTCCTTTAGTTCCCAAACACAATTAGCAATGTTCAATTGATTTCACCCACTAACTATAGGGATTTGGGTATTTCTACTCTCTTCCACAAACAAGGGGCTTTGATTTGATGTGTTTGATTCCTTAATCCTTCTTAATTACTAGATTCTTGAAGTGCACCAATTGTTAGGATAATAAGCAGAAAAATGCAAATATTAACACAGAGAAGAGAACACAATAACATAGAATTTAACGTGGTTCACCTAATCCTTGGGCTACATCCACCAATAGTGAGTCCAATATCTTTATTATTATCCAGTGATTACAATCTGAAACCTGCAACTCAATACCGCCATAGGAAGCTACAATAATCCCTCATACCATCAATCTCAAACCCTAAGCCCTTTTACAAGTACTTTTGACATCACGAAATTAGGGCAAAAATACTTCGACTGATAGAAAATAGATGGCCGACCCTTTACAATATTATTAAGTCATTCTTGATGTCGAGGGGCACTGCCCCTTGATCCCACCTTGGGGCGCTGCCCCTTTGGGGGCCCCACAAGGGGTGCTACCCCTTGACCCTATGGATAAGTCTAATTAGGCTCCACATACATAACAATCTCCCACTTGGAGACTGATTAGACTCCACAACAATATCCTCCCACTTGGAGACTAATCGACCAAAACCTATAGCTTCCACTGGAATAATGAAACTACCCTGGACTCAGCTATTCTTTTATTCTGTTCAGTCTAGAAGACCAACCAAAGCTGAACAGGAATTCAGCTTCTCCCTTGTCACTTCCTTGGTAAACATATTTTCTAGATTATCATCTATATGTATCTTCTCCAACTTTAACTGGCCATCATCCAAAACTGACCGAATGAAATGATATCGCAACTGTATGTGTTTTGTTTTTTAGTGCAAAGCATAATTCTTTGCAAGATGAATGGCACTCTAACTATCTGAATACAAATAATTATCTACCTATGGATGTCCCAATTCTTCCATGAAGAATTGAAGCCATATCATCTCCTTGGCTGCCTCTATAGCAGCAACATACTTTTCCTCTGTAGTGGATAAAGCATTCACCTTTTGTAACTGAGAAATCCAACTCACTGTTGTCCCACCAACAACAAATACATAACCTATAGTACTCCGTCTGGTATCAATATATCCTACCAAATCTAAGTCAACATAGCCATGAATTGTAGTAGAAGAGCCCCCAAAGTGTAAACACTTATTAGATGTGCCTCTCAAATATCTAAGAATCCATTTGAATGCATTCCAATGCTCAATCCCAGGGTGACTCATATATTGGCTAATGACTCCCACTACATGTGCAATATCTGGCCTAGTACATACCATAGCATACATTAAGCTCCCTACAGCTGAAGCATAAGGTACCTTGGACATTTTTGCCTCTTCTTCTAGTGTCTTAGGACACATTTCTTTGGTCAATTTCAAATGACTAGGTAAAGGTGTAGTGGTAGCTTTGGCATCCTTCATGTAGAATCTCTGCAACACCTTTTCAACATAATCAGCTTGAGATAGAGTTAATTATCTATTCTTCCTATCTCTGCAAATTTTCATGCCAAGGATTTGTTTTGCTGCCCCCAAATCTTTCATAGAAAAATATTTTGCTAACTGTTGTTTCAACCCCTTAATATGATCCATGTTAGAACTAGCTACAAGCATATCATTAACATATAAACATAGAATAATGTAGCTGTCATTATTTAACCTCTTGAAATAAACACAATGATCAGAATTACATCGAGTGTATCCATTCTCATTCATAAAAGTATCAAATTTAATATATCATTGCCGAGGTGCTTGCTTCAAGCCATATAAACTTTTCTACAATTTGCACACTAAACTCTCCTTACCCTTGACCTCAAATCCCTGTGGTTGTACCATATAAATTTCTTCATTCAAATCACCATGAAGAAAGGTTATTTTAACATCAAGCTGCTCTAAATGCAAATCTTCAGTAGCCACAATACTTAAAATAGTACAAATAGAAGTCATTTTAACAACTAGAGAAAAAATCTCATCAAAATCAATACCATGTTTCTATGCAAATCCTTTTACGACTAATCTGGCTTTAAATCTTTTCTTACCTCCATCTTTTTCTTTCAACCTGTAAACCCATTTATTCTGCAAAGCCCATTTACCTATAGGTAACTCACATAAATCTCAAGTCTGATTTTTCAGCAAGGAGTCCATTTCATCTGTCATTGTAGACTCCCACTGAAGTTTTGTATCCACCTGCATAGCTTCATTATAACATTCAGGTTCACCAGCATCAGTTAATAAGATAGAATACAAAGAAGGTGAAAATCTATCTGGAGGTCTACTTAGCCTTGTTGACCATCTAACATTCACTGCGGTGTATGGTATTTGTTGTTGCTATTGTTGCAGAGCATAAGGAATGACTGAAACATTATTATTTGGAATATCATCTAGCATTACATAATCATTTTCTTTCTTCTCATGCTGCTGCAACAGATCTTTGTACAATACTTTCTCATTGAATATGACATCCTTGCTTCTTACAATTTTATGATTTTCAAAATCCCAAAGCCTATAACCAAATTCATCAATGCCATATCCAACACATACACATTTCTTTGACTTAGCTTCCAGCTTGATTATGTTTTCAGAATCTATAAGTGCAAAAGCTTCACAGCCAAAGGTTTTGAGAAAAGAATAACTCACCTTCTTACAACTTCATGCTTCCTCTAGAATACCACAGTCCAAAGGAGTAGAGGGGCCTCTATTGATTAAATAAACAATAGCGTTCACAGCCTCTACCCACATATTTTGGGTAGCCTAGCATGCAACCTCATACTCCTTGCACTCTCCATTATTGTCCTGTTCATGCGTTCAGCCACTCCATTTTCTTGTGGAGTCCTTGGTACAGTTTTCTGTCTAGGAATACCAGTAGAGGCACAATAATCTTCAAATTATTTTGTATAATACTCACCACCATTATCAGATCTGAGATATTTTAATCTTTTTCCAGTCTCATTTTCAACCAAGCTTTTCCATTTCTTAAAAGTTTCAAATACATCATATTTCTATCTAATGAAATATATCCATACTTTCCTAGTTGCATCATTAATGAATGTAACATAATATTGAGAGCCACCAAGGGAAGATACCAGATCTAGACCCCATACATCTGTATGCACAAGCTCTAATTTTTCATCTTTCTTTTCCTTCCCACTCTTTACAAAACTAACTCTCTTTTGCTTTCCATACAGAAAACTTTCATAAAAATCCATATTAACACATTTGAGACCAGGTAAAACTTTCTTTGAAGGAAGTAATTTCATACCTTTCTCACTCATGTGCCCGAGTCTATTGTGCCACAGTGCTATGTCAGAATCTATAGCAATGATTTGATGTTCTTCCTACTCAACTGCAGCCACTGTTCCTGAACATTCATTATCTTCTGAAACAATTAAAGTAGAAGGAACAGTATGACCTGTACAAAGATATAAGGTGCCTACTTTCACACCTTTTGCTACTACTAAGGAACCTTTTGAAACCTTCCAATTTTTATCATTAAAAGTAACTGTGCAACTGTCATCAACGAGTTGCCCTGCTAAAATTAAATTTCTACTCAACCTTGGAACATGTCTTACCTCTTGTAGTAGCCAATGATTCCCATTGTGCAACTTAATCTTGATTTTCCCTTTTCCAACAATTTGACAGGGTGCATTATCTCCCAAATAAACTAGCCCAAAATCCCCTTGGACATAATCAACAAAATAACCTCTATGGGGTGTAGCATGAAATGAAGCCCCTGAATCTAACACCCATGAATCATCAACATTTTCTAAAGACAAGAGCAAAGCATCCTCTTCGGATTTGTTACTTACCACATTTGCCTCCTTGTTTCCATCACGTTTGTCTCCTTGATCTTTCTTTCGAGACCAACAATCATTCTTCTTATGACCTGGTTTTCCATAGTACCAGCAATCATTTGGCCCTTTGGATTTAGACCTCTTTCCCTTTGATTTTCCTCTTGATTTCCCACAATTTCCAGAGTTGTTTCCTCTATCTCTTGTTCTGCCTCTGCTTTCTGCATTCAATACACTACCCGATATGGATGCCCCTGAGCTTTTCCTATGAATTTCCTCACTCAATATAACACTAATGACATCATCAAACTTTAGGGTATTAGAACCAAAAACAAAATTACTAACAGCCATTACCAAGCCATTCCAGCTTTTTGGCAAAGAGCACAAAATCAAGAGAGCCCTAACCTCTTCATTGAAAGTAATTTTAACTAAGGCTAACTGACTTGTAACTGTATTAAATTCATTCAAATGATTAGTGACTGATCCACCTTCTACCATTTTCATATTAAATAAATGTTTCATAAGAAATACATTGTTTGAAGCTGAAGGCTTTTCATACAACCTCACTAGGGTGTCCATTAGATCTTTAGCTTTCGTTGCTCCAGTAATATTGAATGCCACCGATTGTGCCAGGCATAGATGAATACTCCCTAGTGCCTTCCTATCCAAAATATCCCAATCATCATGAGACATTGATGCCTCTTTCTTGGCTATTCCCTCTAATGGCCACCATAGATCCTTCTAATAGAGATAGTCCTCCATTTGCATCTTCCATAACTAGAAGTTCCACCCATTAAAATTATCAACCTTTAGCCTACCCTTGTCTGCCATTTCTCCCACTTAACTGAGAGATTCTCCCACTAACTCATGAGACCTACTTCAAAGATAGATGAAAGAACGAATGAAATAACCTCACTCTAATACCACTTGTTAGGATAATAAGCAGAAAAATGCAAATATTAACACACAGAAGAGAACATAATAACACACAATTTAACATGGTTCACCCAATCCTTGGGCTACGTCCACCAATAGCGAGTCCAATATCTTTATTATTATCCAGTGATTACAATCTGAAACCTGCAACTTAATACCGCCACAGGAAGCTACAATAATCCCTCATACCATCAATCTCAAACCCTAAGCCCTTTTACAAGTACTTTTGACATCATGAAATTAGGGCAAAAATACTCTGACTAATACAAAATAGATGGCCGACCCTTTACAATATTATTAAGTCATTCTTGGCATCAAGGGGCACTGCCCCTCGACCCCGCCCTGGGGCACTGCCCCTCTGGGGGCCCCACAAGGGGCGTTGCCCCTTGACCTCACAAGGGGCTCTACCCCTTGATCCTGTGGATAAGTCTGATTAGGCTCCACATACATAACACCAATGCCACAATTTAAGGGAAAATATTGACTAGTTGAGGCTTACCTTTTCCTTGTAGCTAACTAAAGTTAGGGGCATTTTTGAGTGATTTCATTATTTTTATCCTTACCTTGGCAATAGCTCCTTCTAAATGTGCTTTTCCACTAGCAAGTTAGTCAACACCAACAATCACAATGAGGGGAAACCAAATCGAAATTGATGAAGCAAAGAATTATGTATTGAACTTTAAGCACCTTATTTGCAAATTTTTAAGGAAAAACTTGAACTAAGGAGTAAAAATCCAATTAAGAGAAACAAATTTCATTTTGTAAGCTTCAATAATTACAAGATATTTTTGGTAGACCTAGTTTTCTTCCTCTTGTGATGTCTCAAGAACAACCTTCATGTGTGCAACGTTTTCCTTCTTGATCCTCTTAGCCAATGCCTTTTCTTCTTGATTAAACCTGCTCTCTGGCTTTTGGACCTTTCTATGCCTGCTCATTTACAGTCAAAACATACAAACAAAGAATTAGATAATTAAATTGATCAATCTAACAAAAAATTAAGACAACAAACATAAAGCAACATTATCCAGCTAATACATGTGATCAAATTGTTAGCAAGCGTAACTTTAATGACAACAAGCATCACTTTCCAGTGAAACAGGTGACACTGAAAGTTAATCAAGCATGAACAATTTATTGCTAAGCATAAACAATATTGAAAATTGCATAAAATGATTTATCTGAAGTGACAATTTAACAATACTAAGCATAAAATGATAGATACTATGTGTGACTGCTTCTGTAAAGTGCGTAGCAAAGCTCGGTCATAGGCAGTAACAAATTGTAGATAGGTGACACTCTTTAAGTCACAGGCATGACTTTACATGCAAAGGTTGAACAACTTATCTCAAGGTGTGAGTATCTATCTCCCGGGCGACTAGAAAGAATTTAAGACCAGAAAGAAGTGATCAACCAGGTGTGAGTTATTGTTAGAATTTAATCTTTCCTTGGTAAATATGTAAGGATAAACCAAGGTATCCTATTGTATTCATCCTCTAGTCCAAGTGGGAGGACATGTCATATTTGTAATTCCTTTATTAAGGAATTTAGATATTCCTCCTTATGAGGAATCCTACACTTGTCTCACACACTAGTGAAATGTGGCATACACAAAGATGGGAGTTACATGCAAATTCCTCCACTCATCTCTATTTAAAGAGATTCTTCTCACACACTTGCTTAATTAATCTTCTCTATTCTTTCATTCTTTCTCCATATTGTAATGATCTTTTAGATCCATTATTTCTTCTTCTTTTGGATTTGAGCCTCATTCATAATTCACAAGGGGTTTTTCTTTGCTTTTCCCCTTTCAAATTCTTGTGTTCTTGCCTTGGTTCTTGGAGCATTTTTGTGAGCTTGTGTTTGATCTCTTGAAGGAAAATCTCTCTCTCTCTCTCAGTGTTTGGTAAATCTCTTCCTTTGCATACTCTCTTGGATTCTTTCCTTACCTTTTTCATTTTATTTTATGATTCCAACAATTATTAGCTAGTAGATGTCAGAACAGTGATCTTAGGCATCATCTAAATAACTGTAGGCATGACTGAATCTATTGTACGCATGACTTCACCTATTTTCTACAGAAAACTCATGGAAAAGTGAAAATACAAGCATACAAAATATGATGAAAATGATGAAATGAGGCTTAGAGCCCTACAGTGGGCACCATTTTATATACTAGGAAAAGTATCTTCATAGAATTAAGGTTAATCATCAATAATAAATGAAACAGTAACTAAATTAAACCACAATAGAGAAACTATTTAGCAAATTAATGACTAATTGAGCATCCTATGGCTCTCTAACTAAGATTGTTAATGCAAAGCTCTCAGCAAGCTCCCATTAATGACAGTCCTAAAATGAGAATGATAAGATAAACAAGTTGTATCATCTTAAAATGGAAGCACTTCCATGGTAAGAGTGTTTAGCCCTTTGAGTAAGTGGTTTAGGGTCATGATTGGCATCTTTGCATTCTCCCTTGTCTTCAACTTCTTCTCTGCACTTGATTTCTTCATTCTAGGTGAAATTAGGGTTAAGGTCTTAAGGATTTTCTAGATTTTCTCTCTTCCATGGCTCCATTTTATAGGTAGGATTCAAAAATGAGACCTCCTAGTCCATCATCACATCATTCCAAGGATTTTCTGTCTATTCCTGACATTGGGTCCTGTTCAGATATCAATTTCTAAGTTTCTAGCATCTCTGGGATCTCTATTGCAGAACCTGACAAAGTTAGGGTCTGAGGTCAAAGTTGACCTCAACCCTAACTAGTTCAAGGTCAACCTTGACCTTGACCTCTTCCTGCTAGGATTTCAAATTCTCATTTGCCGGTAATTTGGCTTTCAAGAAAGTTATTTCTCTGCCTCCGGGTCGGCTGTTTCAGGTTCTGAAACGGTAAATCCTTTAATTGTATTTAATCAAGGTATATTTTCTAAAGGTGAGGATCTAATTGGGATTTAATTATCCATGGTGGCCCATCTAGAGGAGTGTGCCCTAGATCACTATAAAAGGAGGCCTTCCTCTCTCATTTTCACATCACTCGATCGTCAAGTTTTGGCAATCTAGCTCTCAAGTTCTCAAGGTGATCAAGCAAGAATTCATTCAAGTATTCAAGTCTTCTTCTTCATCCAAGTTCTCCATTGAAGATAAAGGATTCAAGAATTCAAGCTATTGAAGGGATTTAGCTCAAGAATTCAAGATCTATCATTCAAACCCTAGATTTAGCCACCATGGTGGTGTGATCTTCCTTCAAGATCCTTGATTCATCTTCAAGATCCATATCATTGTTTCCTCAAGGTGGATTTCAAGCATACAATCATGGAGGTTTGATCATGTTATGTTCAAGCTTTCATATCAATATATTTGATTACATTCCAAATACATCATATCTATTGAATTGCATAGCTTCATTGTTAGATTCATTTCTACTACTTGCTAGCATTCTTCTATTTCAATTTCAATATTAAGGTTGATTCAAAACCGGGGTTTGACCAAGGCAAACCCCCCAAACAAACAATAAAACCATTTTTCTTGCAGGCACAGGTGTGGAATCTTGGATATGAGAGTGAATTTGGATACCCTTTTTGACAATCTTTTAGGATCTATGAACAGAATTGGAATCGGACTTCAAATAAATAATGTGGTTTTTGACCTTTTAAAAGGTCAAAGTCAACCTGTATGAATTTGGAGAAAATATTTATGGGTTTTGTTTGCCTCAACATTTCCAGTCCAAAATAGGTGATTGAATCTTCAAAAAGTTCATACAAAAGCCAGAATTCAACATTTTCTAGATCTGCCCTAATTCAAGGTTAGTATTTGCACTTCAATTATTTCATATTTCAAGCTTAATCCAACTATAGGTAAGTATAGGGTTTCTCTCTCTCTTTCATATTCTTTATAGATTGATTTGATTGTGTATTAACCTCTTGGTTGATCAAATTGGATCTTTCCTTTGGGAATTTGGATTTAGGAGTGAATCTTACATTTTCCCCACACACATACACAAATAGTGGTGATTCCAAATTACCACTATTCATTTTGGTGAACAGGATATCTCCTTGCTTTGTGAAGTAGGTATCCTCTTCCATCTTTGTTCCTACCCTTGGGGGGAAAAGTTGCCTTATCCTTCTTTTCTATCTTCAAACATTCACACATGGAGTCAAAAATACGGGTTGTGAGTTTGGTAGAAGTACTTTAGCCTTGGAGGCTTGGTATGCTTTTCTATCTTATTCAAATCTATGCATTGTTATTTCATCTGATATTCTCTTCTTTTATAGGGATTCACCTCTTTCCTTGGTTAAGCAGTATCTATCTATTATGTGATATCCAATCATACATGAAAATTATGATTTGCATTTGTGGACCTATGTCCTTTATGCAAACCTTCTTTGTTGTTTGACATTGGGTTTCCATGGTTGATACATCTCTCACCTTGGAAACTGAATAGTGTGCTATCCCTCATTAAGGGTTACTTTCTTTTCACTTCTTGCATGATATCTTTTACATTCATCCCTTCCATGGCCTCATAGGAGTTATGACCTTCTTGGCTTGGACTGGGTGTTGTCTATGGATATTGTCTTGATGCTGAAGAAGGCTTTATCCTTGTTCTTTCTTTCCTTAACATGACAAAATAGTATTTTTTTTGCCATATTAAGGAGGGGGGCATATACAGGGTCTCCCTTGTACTATGGTTTTTTATTTTTATATGCTAAATCTTGGAAGGTAACACACATAAGTTGCTAAATCCTAAAAAGACACGCATTCATATGCTAAATCTTCTGAAGGTAATGCACATAAGTTGCTAAATCCTGAGGAGACACGCATTTTTCAAAATTTTCAATATGCTAAATCCTCTGAAGGTAACACACATAAGTTGCTAAATCCTGAAGGGACGCACATTTCCAAATTTCAAATATGCTAAATCTTGAAAGGTAACGCACATAAGTTTCTAAATCCTAAAAAGACACGCACCTATATGCTAAATCTTCTGAAGGTAATGCACATAAGTTGCTAAATCCTGAGAAGACACGCATTTCATATTCATAGTGATACAAGAAGGTGGATCTATGGATATTCCAAAAGCTATCAGAAGATGCATTACAATTGCAAGCATAGTTTATGGGTGAACCTATTGGGCTCTCCCTCCAGGGTGATTCACGATAAGGTAGGCATCTTATCGGGTGAGGTAATCACTTTCTCTTTTCTCTCTTTTTGCTTTCATGCTAGTAGGACTGGATCATGAAGCTATGTTGTCTATAGTGTTGCTCTTGTCTTTCTTATGTAATCATTTATGCTATTATGATAGCTTTCTAAATATGATATTGGTATGAGAAATATTTCTTAGCAAGGTTTCTTATGCTAATTGATTTGGGTTGTTTAGTACTAACCCTTGTTCTTTTGTATACTTTCATGTATGTATGTTGAGTTAGAATCCTTGGTCTAGGGGCTTGTGTCTTTAGCTAAGTGTTATTTTATCTCATTTTGAATCCACTGGGATCTTTTCTCTCTTCTCCTTTACCAAGAATTTGCATTGAATCCATACTATTGCTAAAGTGGGGGCTTAATGTATCATCTTAAAATGGAAGAACTTCCATGTTAAGAGCATTTAGCCCTCTGAGTAAGTGGTTTAGGATCATGATTGGCATCTTTGCATTCTCCCTTATCTTCTACTTCTTCTCTGCACTTGATTTCTTCATTTTTGGTGAAAATAGGGTTAAGGTCTTAAGGACTTTCCAGATTTTCTCTCTTCCATGGCTCCATTTTCTAGGTATGATTTAGAAATGAGACCTCCTAGTCCATCATCACATCATTCCAAGGATTTTCTGTCTATTCCTGACATTGGGTCCTGTTCAGACATCAATTTCTAAGTTTCTAGCATCTTTGGGATCTCTGTTGCAGAACTTGACAAAGTTAGGGTTTGAGGTCAAAGTCGACCTCGACCCTGACTAGGTCAGGGTCAACCTAGACCTTGACCTCTTCCCACTAGGATTTAAAATTCTCATTTTCCAGTAATTTGGCTTTCAAGAAAGTTATTTCTCTGCCTCCAGGTCGGTTGTTTCGGGTTTCAAAACGGTAAATCCTTTAATTGTATTTAATCAAGGTATATTTTCTAAAGGTGAGGACCTAATTGGGATTTAATTCTCCATGGTGGCCCATCTAGAGGAGTGTGCCCTAGATCACTATAAAAGGAGGCCTCCCTCTCTCATTTTCACATCACTCGATCATCAAGTTTTGGCAATCAAGCTCTCAAGTTCTCAAGGTGATCAAGCAAGAATTCATTCAAGTATTCAAGTCTTCTTCTTCATCCAAGTTCTCCATTGAAGATCAAGGATTCAAGCATTCAAGCTATTGAAGGGATTTGGCTCAAGCATTCAAGATCTATCATTCAAACCCTAGATTTAGCCACCATGGTGGTGTGATCTTCCTTCAAGATCCTTGGTTCATCTTCAAGATCCATATCATTGTTTCCTTAAGGTGGATTTCAAGCATACAATCATGGAGGTTTGATCATGTTATGTTCAAGCTTTCATATCAATATATTTGATTACATTCCAAATACATTAGCATATCTATTGAATTACATAGCTTCATTATTAGATTCATTTCTATTACTTGCTAGCATTCTTCTATTTCAATTTCAATATTAAGGTTGATTCCAAACTGGGGTTTGACTAAGGAAAACCCCCCAAACAAACAAAAAAACCATTTTTATTGTAGGCACAGGTGTGGAATCTTGGATATGAGAGTGAATTTGGATACCCTTTTCGACAATCTTTTAGGATTTGCGAACAGAATCGAAATTGGACTTCAAATAAATAATGTGGTCTTTGACCTTTTAAAAGGTCAAAGTTGACCTATATGAATTTGGAGAAAAGATTTTTGGGTTTTGTCTACCTCGACATTTCCAGTCTAGAGCAAGTGGCGAAATCTTCAAAAAGTTCATACAGAAGCTAGAATTCAGCATTTTCCAGATCTGCCCTAATTCAAGGTTAGTATTTGTACTTCAATTATTTTAGATTTCAAGCTTAATCCAACTATAGGGAAGTATAGGGTTTCTCTCTCTCTTTCATATTCTTTATAGATTGATTCGATTGTGTATTAACCTCTTGGTTGATCAAATTGGATCTCTCCTTTGGGAATTTGGATTTAGGAGTGAATCTTACATTTTCCCCAACACATACACAAATAGTAGTGATTCCAAATTACCACTATTCACAAGTTAAAGCTAACAATTATATCAAATTAAATGCTAATGAAGCTCTCAAATGCCTTTCTAAACTCAAATTGCAAGAGGTTCAATGCAATTCTTAGATGTGTGGTTGATAATAATGAAGGAATTTGGTCTTCCTTTTATAGATTTTCCAATGGTAGGGGGTGTAGTTGTATTTGATCATGATTAAACCTTGGTTGAGTCCTTGGTTCCACCCTTTGAAGACAATGCAAAGTTTGTGTCCTCAAAGCTTGGGACAAGTAGACAAGATCAATGGACAAGATTCTCTTTCACTTTGAGTGATTGAGATTGAATTTGGCTTGATCCATGTGAATGCATTTCCTTAAATCTCATTGGTTGATTGAATTTCCTCTCCTTTTGGGTTGTTGAGAGTAATTAAGATTTATTAATTGGTTTAATGGATTTATTTTAGCCATGTACCCCTTGAATGGGTTTAATTTGATTTAATCCAAGACTATACAATTAATTGATTTAATTTTATTTTGATTTGATTACACTTGATTAAAATGCTCTCAATTTTGATTGATCTCGAATTAAGATTTGATTTTAATTTTGATTGGATAATTATGCATTGTGATTCAATTACTTCAATTATGTCCTTGATTTTCTATGATTTGACTTGATTTTCTTTGATTTGATCTTTGTCCATTTTTAGGTGATTACACTACCTATGCTACAGGAAGATAAAATGCATAAAAGAAACCTATGCTATTGCTGCAGGAAAGTAAGCACACTTAACTACTTAATGAAATTGCTGCAAAAAGCTTGTAAACTTATTCTAAGCATGTTTAACAACTCAAAGCATTCACTATGTCTATCTCTACATGTGCTGAAGGAACATTCACAATAGTAATGTTGCAGGAGTAAAATAGTAACTTCTACTTGAAAGCACGAAAAATGCAGAAAGCAATTCTACTCTATCCTAATCTACTCCACCTCCCAAGTGGGCCCCCTTGGTTGGATTCTGCTAATTACTAACACAAAAGATACTTCAAAATCACTCTATCATTATATTCTCATAACTGATTACATTGTAATTGAACAATACATGAATAATAGAAAAGAGTAACTCTGTTACGCTGAACACAACATTTGAATATATTTTCTCATTACCTAACTGATGAGACAATTTATTGTCTCCATTTTTTTATAATCTTTATACTTTGTTGACACTCTTTATGCTTTGATAAGACATTTATGAACCTATACCTATGTGAACTTGTTATAAGTACAACTAGAGTTGCAAAGACTATGGGTAGTTAGAATAGCATGTTTTGTTGACTATTATATATATAATGCAGTACTTCATATAGCTATTTTAAGTTATGTTCTAACATTTGAGTAGGAGTTGAAATATTGGCTTGAATATATATATATATATATATATATATATATATATATATATATATATATATATATATATATATATATATATATATATATACACACACACACACACCAAATGTTACTAACCTACCAGGTAAGCAAGGGGCGGTTCAAGAGTGGTGCGACTACATTTAACAAGGAGCAGTACAAAGAGTGGTGCAACCGCATTAAAGGAGCATTAGAAGACTAGCCATGGCGGAAGAATCCAACTTGATTCTGAAGGATATGTCGCTACTAAGGAGTTATCATTCTAGAAGATATAGGAAATAGTTATGCTATATTCCCTTAGTGTTGTTATTTTGTTATCTGCACTTCTTGTAATATGTCGTGGTTGTTTTATCTCCTCCTTATTTAGCGAGATTTAATCAGACTTTTTTGTTATGTTTTCAATAAGCGTCAATCCTCTTTATAAAGGGATTTGATCAACTTAGTTAGGTAATGAGAAAATATAGAATGATGTATTCAGTATAGTAAAAGTTGCTCTTTTATGTTCTTCATGAGTTGTTCAATTGTTATGTAACCAGTTAAGAAGAATTTAATGGAAGAGTAATTTTGGAGTATCTTTTGTGTTAGTAGTTACCAGAAGCCAACCAAGGGGGCCCACTTTGGAGGTGGATTAGATTAAGTTAGAGTAGAGTTGCTTACTGTATTTTTTGTGCTTTCAAGTAGAAGTTATTGTTTTATTCCAGCAGCATTACTACTGTGGATGTTCCTGCACCACTTGCAGAGATAGACATAGTGAACGTTTTGAGTTGGTAGATAGGTTTAGGATAAGTTTACAAGCTTTTTGCAATTATTCCATTAATTAGTTAAGTGTGTTTACTTTCCTGCAACAATAGCATAGGTTCCTTTCATGTATTTTATCTTCTTGCAACATAGGTGTTATGACTCTTAGAGGAACTTAGTGCACAAACTGTGCTGTCCCATTTCAAGTCTACATCCCTGGGTTGACAATCTAAATGCATTTCATGATGGGAAAAGTAATCCTTAGCATAAGTATATTATTCCTAAGAGAGACAATGGCATGATTATCATTACCTATTGTGAAACTATTCATTTTTGGCATCGTTGTCAGGGATGGTGTCAAACTAAAAACCTTAATGAGACATTTATTTTTCAAATTAGTTTATTATTTTTTTTAGCCAACACCAAGTAGTTGTGAGCTTTCTTCATAATTTCATCAACTTACTTGCATGAATCAAAGAAGGCGAGATGTTCACGGTAGATTTCTTCCAAAAGAACTTGTTAAATTGAAAGAAGAATTTGAAGAACTTGAGTTACCATTTCTTGACACAAGTCCTGAGTTTGTTGCATCATCTTCAATAGAAGAAGACACTCATGATAAATTTGACCTTCATCCTTTTGTATAAATATTAGCTAGTTTCCATAATAATCCCAATCCAGGACCACCTATTGTCCAGAACCTTTCGGTCAATAATACTTTCCAGCCATAGTTTCAATATCCAACACCTCGAGTAATGGCAGCTCCTACATTTCCATTTCATATTCCAAGTCTTATCAACAATCCTAACCTCAAGAACATACCTGCTTCAGCACTTCCAAAGTTCTATGGCCTTATTACAAAAGATCCTGCCACCTTTTTGTTCAAGTTTGACATACTGTGTCAAAGTTTTGACTATAATACTGATAGTTATAAACTTAAGTTGTTTCCAATGACATTGAAGGAGTCAGCGCTCAGATGGTTCATGGGCTTAGGAGCAAATGCAATAACTAATTGGGATGGAATGAGAGATTTATTTCTAAGGAAGTATAAGGAATACTGAAAAGGAGGTGATTCAAAAGGAGATGACATCTTTCGTATGTCACAGAAAGAAGATGAGACACTAGAGGACTACATATCACGCTTCTTATACAACTTGCAAAAGAACCCTCAACATGCACGGCAAGAGAATTCACATAAGCTAATTTTTCTAAGAGGAGTGAATGATAATTGCCTAGAAGCATTAGACCTCGTGGCTGGAGGAGATATATCTCAATCTTCCTGGGATGACCTTAAAAATATTTGTTTGAACTATTCCAAATCAGTAGTAAAGAAAGGAAGGGGATTTTGTCCAATACTGGCAAAAGGAAGTGGCTCTGGTATTTCAAAGATGGAAATTTTAAACCTATTGTTAGACTTCAAGCAAGACATCATTAATGATGTCACTACACACCTGGACATGATGACTACCAAGAAGAAGCATGCAGACACGGAGGTGCGGGTAGCCGAATATTGTCCCCATTGCTGTAAGAAAAGGAAGGATTGTCAATGCAAGTTGGTCGCAAACCTTGAGAATCAACATCTTCCAACTAAATACTTAAAGATAGAAAGAGAGGATGAGCAAGTATTCTTTGTTTCTCGACGTCGGCCATGGGCCATGAGACAAGGTATGCCTCAAGACCCATTACAAATTTCAAATTCTTATAATAGTCAATGGCAAAGCCAGAATAACCAAAGTCATCCCCATTATAATCAACCTATTTGGAATAATGCTTGGCCCAATAATCAACAGAATCAATGGTATCCTTCACAACAACCCCAATGGCCACAATTTCTAAACCAATGGCAACAACCACAAGGGAATTGGTAGTCCACTAGCCAGTGGAGAGGACCTAAAAAATGACCTAATCTGAATCTTGGATATCCACCTTTGCCACCTCCAATAAATACACCTGCAATAATACCACCACCTACAAATATAGGTCCTCAAAAGAAAACATAATTACCTACCCAGGCTCAGCCGAATCCCAATAGTCAACAACCACAACAGCAAATGTATGCTACTGATGCTCAATAGTACCCTACCTATGCACTCAATATAGCCAGTATACACCTAAGATTGGGTACTACCTTGCCTACACCTAAACCACCTCTTATTACTGAAGTGCCAGACCTTCCTGTAGCACCAATATCAATTCCAAAGAATTCTTTGCAAAATATTGTTGCTCCAGATAATGTTACCAATTCAACTAATGTTCAAACATCAGTTAAACCACCTTTTCCTCAAAGGCTCAGCATGGACAAGACCATACCAAAAGAAGACAAACCATTTGATATCCTTGACCAATTAAAGAACATGCATGTCCAGATTCCTCTATTTCAAGCAATAAAGGATATCCCTATCTATGGAAAAGCAATAAAAGAAGCTTGTCTTAAAAAGCCTGGAAGAAAGAAAAAGGATCCTACAATAGTTCATGTTATAGGACATTTAGCTGATATTATACTGGGAAAATTAGTAATTCCAAAATATTCAAATCCAGGGAGTCTAGTTGTTAACATCATCATTAATGGTCAGTTTGTCAAAAATGCATTAATAGATTTGGGTGCTGCCATTAATGTAGTGACTAAGGATACTATGAATAAATTGAGTATAGAAGGGTTACGAGCTACTCCAACAATATTGCAATTAGCAAATAGCTCTATTGTCACCCCTGATGGAATGATAGAAGACATAATAGTTGCCCTAGATTCCTGGGAATACCCTAGTGATTTCATGATTCTATCACCAAAGGTCAATCTTGCTAGTTATCATGTCATTTTAGGATGTCCATGGTTGGCAACAGCGAATGAAAACATTAGTTGTAGATTAGGAAACATGACAATATCAAATGGGCAAGCCACTAAGAAACTAGCATTGTATCCTCCAGCTCAACTTCAACCGGATTTAAGCACACCTATATGGCTAGATTTAGGAGATGGGGAAGATGAATTGAACTTTGTGGTTCAGCTCATGATGTTACATAGGCAATATTTTTTAAAGTTGCAGGAAGAAGATGAAGTAATCAGGAGCATTCTCAATAATGACTTTGTTGAAATCAAATACATATCTGAAAGGTTTGTGTTAGAGTTAACTACATATGAGGACCATTTTGAGAACTATGTTTTGCCTTCATAACCCAATATTATTCATCAAATCCTACCCTATGAGGTAAATACAAGTCTTATTACTAAAGTATCCATGCTTGACTTTACAACTATTGTTGAGTTGTCCAAGGGTCACAATCTCCATGTAAATAATAAGCTACCTCCACAACAAATGGAGCAATTAACTAAACTTCTCCAAACACATGAGATAGCCTTTGCATGGGATTATGGGGACATCAAGGGACTAAGCCCAACACTCCACACCCATAGGATTTATATCAATGAAGGAAGCTTACCACTCCATCAACCTCAAAGGAGGATTAACCCAACATTAAGAGAGATAGTCAAAACAGAATTACAAAAATTGCTAGATGTTGGCTTTATATATCCTATATATGATAGTAAATGAGTATCACCTTTTGTTATAGTGCCCAAAAAGGGGGGTAAATGGAGAATCTATGTGGATTACAGAGAGTTAAATAAAGTTACCAAGAAAGATCACTTCCCATTACCATTCATTGATCAAGTACTTGATACTTTAGCTGGTAAAAAGTATTTTTCCTTTCTTGATGGATATAATGGATACAATCAGATTACTATTGCTCTAGAGGACCAGGAGAAGAATACATTCACATGTCTATGGGGAACATATGCATACTCTATCTTACCATTTGGGTTGTGTAATGCTCTAGCAACATTTCAAAGGGTTGTAATTAGTATTTTTGCTGACATATCACATGATTGTATAGAGATATATATGGATGACTTTAAAACATTTAGAGTGACATTTGAAGAGGCTTTGAAGAATCTTGAAAAGGTGTTGATCTGATGCAAGGAACACAATCTCTCCCTTAACAATGAGAAATGCTTCATGTTGATGCAAGAAGGAGTAGTACTTGGGCATTTTATTTCAGCAGTAGGGATCCAAGTGGACCCAGCCAAAGTAGAGGTAATACTTACACTACCTACCCCTACTAAGAAAAAAGATGTAAGATCATTCTTAGGACATGCTGGTTATTATAGGCACTTTATTCAGAATTTCAGTCAAGTAGCTAGTCATCTGTACACATTGCTAACAAAAGAGGTTGAGTTTGTATGGACACAAGCATGTGATGAGTCCTTCCTACAGCTCAAGACACTTTTAACAACTGCACCAGTCCTCAAAGGACCAAATTGGTCTATCCCATTTCACATTCATACAAATGCATCAGATTATGTCATAGGAGTTGTGCTAGGACAAAATCCTAGTAACCTTGAGAATGCAATCTACTATATCAGTAAAAGCCTCCATGGACCAGAATTGAACTACATAGTTACTAAAAAGGAACTCCTAGCTATAGTTTATGCATTAAACAAATTTTGCCACTATGTAATAAGCTATCCTATCTTTGTTCACACTGATCACTCAACAATTAAATATTTGATGAACAACCTGCTATAATAAGTAGATTAGCAAGGTGGCTCCTACTATTACAAGAGTTTGATATAACAATTGTTGATAAGCCAAGGAAGGCAAACGTAGTAGCTAACTATTTGTCTAGACTTCAAAATGTTGATACAAAGACTACTCTGATTGAAGATGCATTCCCTGATGAACACTTGTTCTGTATAGCAATAAAAAAAACCATGGTATGCTGACATAGCCAATTATCTTGCAGCAAATAAGATGCCCCCACATTTCTCTCACAAGGATAAGAAAAAGCTTGCAAAGAAAAGCTCCCAATTTTCATGGATAGATAACAATCTATTTTACACTAGTCCAATTCAGATTATGAGAAGGTGTGTGAGAGAATATGAAATCTATGATATACTCCATGCTTTTCATGATGAGCCATGTGGAGGTCACTTTACAGCAAAGAGAACAACCCTAAAAATCTTAACAACAAGATATTATTGGCCAACACTACATAAGGATGCAGCCAGTTATACAATAAAATGTGATAAATGTCAAAAGATGGGTCACCCAACAAAATCAGATGAGATGCCACTCAATCCACAAGTGGTAATAATGCCATTTGACAAATGGGGTATGGATTTCATAGGACCAATAGATCCTCCCTCAAATGGAAAATCTTACATCTTGGTATGCACGGACTATCTAACAAAATGGGTGGAAGTGAAAGCTATGCAGAATGCCAGGGATCAAAAAGTAGCAAAATTCTTGTATGAGGATATTTTCACCCATTATGGAGTCTTGAGAGATCTTGTAATAGACCAAGGACCATAGTTCACTTCAAATTTGATCAATGAGCTAATGAAGGAATATAGTATTAGGCATCGCAAATCTAGCCCTTACCATCCGTAGGCAAACGGATAGGTAGAAGTCACAAATAGAGAAATTGAGGCCATATTAACAAAGATAGTGCAATTGCATCGAAGGGATTGGAGCAATAGATTAACTAAAGTAGTATGGGCCTATCGTACCACTTGGAAAACAACTACAGGGTTGACACCATTTGAATTGGTGTATGGAAAGGCATCAATGTTTCCCATAGAATTTGAACAAAAACATTGCGCACAGCTCTGGAATTGAATCTCAATCTTCTTGCAGCATAATCAGAACACCTTCTCCACCTCAACTCTTTGGATGAAATGTGAAAGTCAGCATTTGAGTGGATGGAGCTAATCCAAAACCAAAGAAAGAGGTGGCATGATTCACACATAAAAAATAAGCAATTTCAAGTGGGTGATTGGGCTCTATTATATGATTCTCGATTCAAGGAGATTCTAGGAAAGCTAAAAACCAGATGGCTAGGACCATATTAAATTCAATACATCTTTGACAATGGAGTAGTCCAATTGACCACACTAGATCTAGTCCAATTCAAACTACTTGTCAATGGACATCACTTGCGCCTGTACCACAAGCCTCAAACCAAGGAAGAATTCCTACAACAGTTCAACATGCACAGTTCAATAACAACTCAGGTACCAGTTCCTGTAGCAGAAGGTGAAAGCCTTCCTCCTATAGCTTCACTATAACATGCCTTCGGAAACCAACCATAATAAAGCTTCATTTAATATGAGGTATATTTCTTCATTCACTTTTCTTCCTTCTCTCTAATTCATCTCATTTCTCTTTCTTCCACCCACTCACAATCCACATCACCCATAGTTTCTATTTTCATTGCTTTCAATAAACACCACGTCAACACTCACATGCATCCACCAAAATCAACAAACTCTCATCAACTTGCATTCATGTGTATGGTACATAAATCCCAAGTACAACTCCCTCAACCCTTACTCACTTTTAGCACACAGGTTTTAATAATTATATATAGTATGACATTAACTCTATAATATAGGAGTTATGCTAGTTTCCCATTCTCATGCTAAAATATATCAAGTGAGGACACTTTTTAATGTTTGGTAGGGGATAGGGGAAGTGTAATAAATTCCAAGTGTTATTACTAATCCATCCCAGTCATATCCTTGTCACATCAATGTTGTACTTAGGCTTTGTTCTATTATTTCTTTTAATCCTACACATTTGTCGTACTTGCAAAATTCTAATTTTTTGAGCTTGATATGACTTGAAAGGACTATAATTAAACTGCGAGGTAACTCACACTTAAAGCTGTGATGTCCTCTATAATCAATGTCATTATTATTGTTCATGTTAAGCATAACAAAGGTAATGTAAGTGAAAAATTAGTATTTTCAAGAATTGCAATTGCATTTCAAGAAGATGGTATTTGCAAAGCATAAGAGACTGAGATATTAGTAGTAAATTGAAGGCTGGGTGTTAATAGAATGGGTGGACAATTACAGAGGCATGAACCGATTATCCATGGTATTTTACTAGCAGATGTTGAAGCAGTCTACAGATTTAATGCATGTGGTTGGCTAGGGTATTTTCTTCAGTTAACAAAATTTAATGAGGAGGTTGAAGCCTAATTTATGGGCACTTTTGACGAGGGACAAGCAACTGTGTGGGGTTTAATAGTTGTTGCCACCGAGGAAAGAATTACAGAGGTCACCGAGTTGCCAGTCATTGGAGAGAACTATCATAATGAGCATGACGCCAGGTCATCTTGAGCTCAATTATCCTGACCACGTGATCCTCCACTTGAAGTTACTAAGCATGGATGCAAGAGATTTCCTTTTCTACCACCATTTCCAGAATTGGCTACCCACATTCTTAGGTATTTAACTTGCGAAGGTAGATTCTCCAACTTGCATGCCCATCATTTCAAATTGCTTAGTTGTATAAGGCATAATCTTCAGGTCAATGTTCCTAATTTTCTCTATAATATGTTAAGCATTAGTGTCGAGGAAACACATAAGGGTAACACAAATTCTATAAGTCACCATGCCCTAATAAAGCTTTTGGTTGAAAAAGAGCTAGAATTATCCCCATAAAATAAGTCTTCCGAGACCACTCTAGAGAGTAATATACCTACTTCTTCCATAAAGAAAGGAAAATAGAAGGTTGGAGAGGAAACCCCTAACCTAGAAAAGGAAATTCAAAACCCTACAGTTCAAATAAATAAAAGAAAATGGTCAAGTCTAGCAGCATCTACTCCTGCAGCGTCTACTCCTACAGCACAAAGGCCAAAAAGATCCCACCAAAGTAAAACTACAGTGGTTGAGGAATCAATAGTTGGAAGAAGCCCTCGCATGCGAGGACAAGTATCTTTGCCTTCCCTCAAAAATCCAAATGTTCCAGCACCAAAACCTGCTCCAAAACCCTCTGCTGAGTACATTCCTGATGAATCACCCAAGCTAATAGAAGTGTCTTCATCTCCCAAAAATATGGAGGAATCTCAAAATGTGAAAGAACCTGATAGTAGCATGTCACATGATGACTAGGGTATGCCTGAGCAAAGCCCTGACATAGCACAGGAGAGCATTCATGTGAATGTTCAAACAACTCCTCTACAACACCCTGTGTATTCCAATGTGTCCATTATGCCCTACAAATCCACATGGTTCACTGAGTATTTTCAGCAAGTTGCCAAAGAAAAGAAAAAGAAAGCTCAGCTACAAGAATTTCCCTTACCAACAATTCAGTTTGTACTCTTTAATCTATACAATCATTTTGTTTTTCAGAAGACCTACTGGAAATAGGAAAGAGATCAAATGCAGAAAGAGATATTTGATAAGGATGAGGAAATTGAAGCTCTCAAGGAGAAAATAAAGAAACAAAAACAACAAATGAACAAAGCCCTAAAACTAGCTGATCAGGTCATAGCTTGTAGACCGCCACACAAGGTATATGCTATTTGTTTAAAAGAATACTTTCTTTTGTTTCAACTTATGATGACAATGAAGGGTATTGATTGTGAATTCAAGTCAATCCAAAAATTTTATGGAATATATCAAACTCTTCCCCCATGGCAACAAAATTTATTATGTGAACTATATTTGTATAACTTTGTCATCCCACATAACAGAGTGGAATCCTTTTTCTCTATATAGGGGATGTTCATTTGAGAGCTCTGATGTCATGGATGCATAATAAAGGAAACTATGATAGGCAGCTAAATATTTACAGGGATCTAGATAAATCTGAACCCTTACCATTAAGGGTTGAATCACATAAGCCTGATGTCCTCTTGAGGGATTGGCTCGATTTGACCTATGGGAAACAGAATCCTGAAATTAGAGAGAATGTGTTTGCATTAAGAGACAGGGTCTACAAAGAACAGCAGGGACTACCCTACTTTTCATTTCAAAGAGGTCTTGCAGGGGTAAGAAGCCAATGAAATAGATTACCAAAGGCCTTTAAGAAAATAGAGCCACACAACCCAATCAACTTTGAGGTAGCAACAAACTGAGCAACCGGATATATGCAGTTGGGGCATCAGATCAGAATAAAATTATGGATGCCTTTGTCTTTTCAGCCACCTACACTCTTATGGCCCCTATATGACATCAACACCACCATATTGGATCAGTTGCTAGAAGAACACCGGGGAGACTACTTGGAAAGAACAAGGGGATTTTATTACACTTTCAAGAGTGGAAAGAAGGGAAAGATATTTGTCGGTGATTTTAGGTCTTTAGCTAGAAAATGCAATGCTTGAGGACAAGCATTATCTTCAGTAAGGGGCAGATGGTAAGACAATTTATTGTCTCCATTTTGTTATAATATTTATACTTTGTTGACACTCTTTATGCTCTAATAAGAAATTTCTAAAACATTTATGAGCCTATACCTATGTGAACTTGTTGTAAGTACAACTAGAGGTGCAAAGACTATGGGTAGTTAGAATAGCATGTTTTGCTGACTATTATATATAGAATGTAGTACTTCATATAGCTATTTTAAGTTGTGTTCTAACATTTGAGTAGGAGTTTAAATGTTGACTTGAATATATATATATATATATATATATATATATATATATATATATATATATATATATATATATATATATATATATATATATATATATATATATATATATATATATATATATATATATATATATATATATATACACACACACACCTAATGTTACTAACCTGTCAAGTAAGTAAGGGGCGGTTCAAGAGTGGTGCGACTGCATTTAACAAGGAGCAGTACATAGAGTGGTGCAACCACATTAAAGAAGTGTTAGAGGACTAGCCATGGTGAAAGAATCCAACACAATTCTGAAGGATATGCCACTACTAAGAAGGATTTGTCATTCCAGAAGATATATGAAATAGTTATGCTATATTCCCTCAGTGTTGTTATTATGTTATCTACACTTACTATAATATGTCGTGGTTGTTTTATCTCCTACTTATTTGGCAAGATTTAATCAGACTTTTCTATTATGTTTTCAATAAGCATCAATCCTCTTTATAAAGGGATTTGATCGACTTAGTTAGGTAATGAGAAAATATAGAATGATGTATTCAATATAGTAGAAGTTGCTCTTTTCTATTCTTCATGAGTTGTTTAATTGTTATGTAACCAGTTAAGAAGAATTTAATGGAAGAGTAATTTTGGAGTATCTTCTATGTTAGTAGTTAGCAGAAGCAAACCAAGGGGGCCCACTTGGGAGGTGGATTAGATTAAGTTAGAGTAGAGTTGCTTACTATATTTTTTTGTGCTTTCAAGTAGAAGTTACTATTTTATTCTTGCAACATTACTATTGTGGATGTTCCTACAGCACTTGCAGAGATAGACATAGTGAATATTTTGAGTTGCTAGATAGGTTTAGGATAAGTTTACAAGCTTTTTGCAGTCATTCCATTAAGTAGTTAAGTGTGTTTACTTTCCCACAACAATAGCATAGGTTCCTTTCATGCATTTTATCTTCTTGCAGCATAGGTGTTATGACTCTTAGAGGAACTTAGTGCACAAACTGTGCTGTCCCATTTCAAGTCTACGTCCCTGGGTTGAAAATCTAAATGCATTTCATGATGGGAAAAGTAATCCTTAGCATAAGTATATTATTCCTAAGAGAGACAATGGCATGATTATCATTACCTATTGTTGAACTATTCACTAACTAAACCAATCAAATCCCTTTATATAGAAGGTTGATGCTTATTGAAAGTATAACAGTAAAGTCTGACTAAATCTCACCATAGAAGGAGGAAATATAACAACCATGATATATTACAATAAAGTGCGAATAACAAAATAACAAGCACTAAGGAAATATAGCAAAGTTGTTTCCTATATTCTCTGGAATGATGGCTCATTTTTAGTAGTAGCATGATCCTCAGAATTGTGTTGGCTCCCCCCATCATGGTTGGAACTCCAATGCTCTTTCTTCAATTCGGTTGATGCACTCTCAAGTTGCTCTTTATTTTCCTGACAAGTTAGTAGCATTTGGTATGTATACAGGTCAACATTTCAATTCCTACCCAAATATTAGAACACAAATTAAAGTAGCTCTATGAAGTACTGCAATTTATATATAATATTCAGCAAAACATGTCATTCTAACTACCCATAATCTTTGTGGCTCTAGTCGTATTTATCACAAGTTCACATAGGTATAGGTTCATAAATGTATTGGAAATGCTTATCAGAGCGTAAAGAGTTTCAACAGAGTATAAAGATTATAACAAAATAGAGACAATAAATTGTCTCATCATCTGCCCCCTACTAAACATAATGCTTGTCCTCAAGCATTACATTTTTTGGATGTAAACCTGAAATCACTAACAATTATCTTCCCCTTCTTCCCACTCTTAAAAGTGTAATAGAACCCTCTAGTTATTTCCAACTAATCCGCCCGATGCTCCTCTTGTAGACGGTCCAATCTAGTGGCATTGATATCATAGAGCAACCATAAGAGTGTAGGTGGTTGGAAAGACAAGGGAATCCACAATTCTCTTCTAGTTTGATGCCTCAATTGTATATATTTAGTTGCTCTATTTGCAGCTACTTCAAAGTTGATTGAGCTATGTGGCTCTATTTTCTTGAAGGCCTCTGGTAACCTATTCCACCAACTCCTTACCCCTGCAAGAGCTTTTTGAAATGAAAAGTAGGGAAACCCCTGATATTCTCTATAAACTCTATCTCTCAATGCAAAGATCTTCTCCCTGATCTTAGGTTTATGCTTTCCATAGGTTAGGTTGAGCCAATTTCATAAGAGGACATTAGGTTTGTGTGATTCAGCCCTTAAAAGTAAGGGTTCAGACTTCTCTAGGTCCCTATAATTATTCAGTTGCCTATCATAGTTTCCCTCATTGTGCATCCATGACATCAGAGCTCTCAAATGGATATCACCTATGTAGAGCAAAGGGTCCCATTTTGTTTCATGTGGAATGATAATGTTATGTACATAGATCTCACATAGTAAATTTTGCTGCCATGGAGGGAGAGTTTGGTATAATCCATAGAATTCCTAGGCTGATTTAAATTCACAATCTATACCCTTCATAATCATCATGAGTTGAAACAAAAGGAATTTCATTTTCAAAAAAATGACATACACTCTAGGAGGTGGTTTGCAGGCTATGACCTAATCAACTAATTTAAGAGTTTGGTCCATTTGTTATTTTATTTCTTTACATGTTCCTTAAGATCTTCAATTTCCTCTTCCTTGTCATCTATCTCTTTTTGCATTCTGCTTCTTTCTTGTGTCCACCAAGTTTTATGGAAAACAAATTGATTATATAAATTAAACAGTATAGATTGTATCGTTGGTGGGCTGAATTCTTACAGTTGGTCTTTCTTTCTCTTTTCTTTGGAAACTTGTTGAAAATACACAGTAAACCATGTTGATTTATAAGGCACAATAGGCATATTGGAATAAACAAGGGACTGTGGAGGAGTCATGTGGACATCATAAAAAATGCTTTATTGTGCCATAGTAGGGCTTTTCTCAGATACACCCAAATCATCATATGGTATGTTACCACAATGTTCTTGCAAATTTTGGGATTCTTGCATATTTTTGGGAGACGAAGACACTTTTGTCTACTTAGGAGAATTATCATGAATGTACTCAACAGAAGAGTTTGGAGCAGGCTTTGATATTGGAACATTTGGGTTTTCAGGGGAATTTGGAGACACTTGTCCTCGCATCTGAGGACTTCTTTGCACTGTTGTTTCCACAACCACTGCAATTTTCTTTTAGCGGGTTCTTTTTGGCCTCTCTACTATAGGAGCAAATGTTGCAAGATTAGGTGCTGCAAGATTTGACCTTTTTCTTTTATTTCTTTAAATTGCAAGGTTTTGAATTTCACTTTCAAGGTTAAGGGTTTCTTCTCCAACTTTCTATTTTCCTTTCCTTATGGAAGAAGTAGGAACATTTCTTTCTGGAGCGGGCGCAAAAAACCTATTTTCTTGGAATAACTCTAGCTCTTTTTCTTTTGTAGTGGTTTCTGCAACAGGCTCAGAAGATTTTGCATTATTTCCTAGGGGTTGTTCAATAGGGTTAACCTGTGGTTACAATGTTTTATGTTGAACCAATTCTATCCATGCTAGGGGAGAGACATCCCTAAGGGATTTTTTGAATCGCAGTTTTATTAGGGCATGGTGGGTAACAAAATTTGCATTTCCCTTCTGAGTCTCCTCAACACTAATGCTCAGCATATTGTACAGGAAATTAGAGACATTAACTTGGAGATTATGCCTGATGAAATTAAGTAGTTTAAAATTATGGGCATGCAAATTTGAAAATCTCCCTTCGCAAGTTAAGTACTTGATAATATGTGTCGCCAATTCATTGAACAGTTGAGAAAGAGATAGTCTTTTGCATCCCTTCTTGGTAATTTCCAGAGGAGGATCAGTTGGATAAGAGAACTAAGCCCAAGATGACCTAACATCATGCTCATTGGGGTAATGCTCCCCAATGAGTGGCAACCTAGTGACCTCTTCTATTCTTTCTTCAGTGGTGACAACTGTTAAACCCCAGACGGTTGTCTATCCCTTCTCAAAGGTACCCATAAATTTAGTTGCTACTTCCTCATTAAAATTTGATAATTGAAGAAAATAACCCAACCGGCCACATGCATTAAATCTCTAGACTGCTTCGACATCTACAAGTAAAATGCCATGGTGCACTGGCTCATGCCTCTATAGTTGGCCACTCATTTGTTTTCAATATCCAGCCCCCAATTTTCTGCTCACCAATTTCTCTGTTAATCTTTCAGTCTCTCATGCTTTGCAAATACCTTCTTTCCTTCTTGAAATTCAAATGCACTTCTTGAAAACACTGACTTTCCTTTTTATTTCCTTTGTTATTTTAGCATGAACAATAATAATGACATTTTAACAGATGACATTATAACCTTAAATATGAGTTACCACACAATTTAATTATAATTTTTTTCAATCATATCAACTTCAGAAAATCAGAATTTGCAGTACGACAAATGTGTGGGAATAAAGAAAATTTATAAAACAAGACCTAAGTACAGCTTGAAGTGACAAGGATGGCTTAGTAATGACATTTGGAACTTATTACACTTCCCCTACCGCCTACGAAACATTTCCAAGTGTCCTCACTTGGCACATTTAGCACGAAATGGGGAACTGATGTAACACCTAAATTATATATTTATTGCAGTACTATATATAATTACTGAGATATATGTGCTAAAAGTGAGTAAAGATTGAAGAAGTTGTACCTATGCATTGATTATCGTATGTGCAAAGAAAAGGTGGTGATATTGGAGCAATTCTGGCAACTGCATGCGTTAGGTGATGTGGCATTTATTGAAAACATTAAAAATAGAAAAAGTGGATGACATGGATTGTGAGTGGATGGAAGAGAGAGAAATGAAATGGGTTGGAGAGAAGAATAAAGAAAAGTGAATGGAGAAATGTACGTCATATTAAATGAAGTTTTATTATGGTCGACTCTTGAAGGCATGTTATTTTGAAGCTGTAGGAAGAAGGCTTTCACCTTCTGCTGTAGGAAGTGTTACCTATGGTGTTGTTGAAGTGTGTGTTTTGAACTTGTTGACACCTGAAAATTTAGGTCTTAAAATTGCAAATGCATCAGGGAAGTATGATGTTTGATTTCAATTTTTTATAACTTTCCTATGATAAAAGATTAAAATAGATAGAAGGCATTTGCATTTATGATTTCCACTCTCATTTATTAGGTTGCAAAATGTCTTATTTTATACATATTTGTTTTTAGATATTAATAAATTTTTTTTAAAAAAATATGTACATAATTGGGCTAAAAAGGCGGTGAGAGGGAGTTGAACACTCAACCTCTCAAGCCAACCTTTTTACCTACATACCTAATCCCTCACTCCTAACCAACTAGTCTACATTATTCTTCAAGAGGAATAGGGGAAAAGTATTTACTTATTTTAATTGTATGTGCAAGTGAGAGATCAAAATCACTGTTCACACAGGGAGTTACCTCTTCCCTAGTTACTTTTATAATTTAATAATATGATTATTGTGTTATTTTGTATTTATATATTTTCTAAATTTTAGGAAAAAGAACGGGGAGAGGGAGTTGAACACTCGACCTCTCGACTTGTTCCTCTTCCTACCTATCTACCCAAATCTACCCCCCCTAACCAACTACTCTACATTATTCTTCAAGAGTTTATATGAGCATAAATGTATAAATTAAAGAAAACATTATATCTTTTTGAGTTAAATGTTAAAATGAATTAAGTTTGGGAGTTATGAATTTGATGTTTCATAATTGTTAATCATTATTTTATTGTTGATTTGTAATTTCCCCCCAAAACCCTAAAAGTGAAAATATAGTATAAAGATTAAATTGGTAAATATTTAATTTGTTAGGGTTTTTATGATATACTTAACATTTAACTTAGCTGAGTAGATTTTTATTTTTCTAATGATGTACTATATTTATGTGTTTTCGGGTTTCCATTTATGTTGTTATTTTGAATCCCTAAAGGATAACTTGCTTTATTTTTGTTAGTGTTAGGGTTTAATTATTTCATTTTACTAACTTTTATAAGTGAGTTATTTCTTTTAAAAATAATTTAGTGTTGTTTTTTTTTTTTTAGAAAGACAAATCTTTTAATCCCCTAATTGTATATATTATAGTTACATTTTTATTTTATGTTGATAAGATTTTACTTCATTAAGATTATTTTAACCCTAAGTGAATTGATTTCACCTTTAGGGTTAGATTTGTTCATTATAATTAAGAAAATTGATTTTATCTTTAGGGCTAGTTTTATTCCTTTTTTATTATTAAGTGCATTATTCTTTATTTTAAAAGGATAATTGTAAGTGTTTTGTTTTGATTTATCACATTACATAAATCCTTCATAATTTAATCATTAGATTAAAATGTAATTTAATTTTCATTTCCATATTTATTTATTTATTTTCTTATCTATTTGAATTGATTATTTATAAATAGTGTATAGTATTTATATAAGATTAATTCATTTCATAATGTTTTTTATTATGTTTGATATGAACTAATGTTGATTATTTTGTGTGCAGGAAATCAAGGTGTAAACTATTATGCACAGCACACATATACTACATGGGATTTTTCCCGAACAATTATTGTTATGATTTGGTTATATACATTTAGGTTTAATTATACAATTAGGTCATGTGAAAGGGCATGTCCTTTCACAGGAAACCGTAGAAATTTATATTTATACCTACTAAATTGTAAAGGGAAGACACACAATTCTATCACAACAATAATAATATTCATATGAGCAAAAATATTTCAAACAATTTTGTGATGGCATATACACTTATTATGGACTAATTTTTTTATGGGTGAATCTGGAGGAATGGTATATGAAATTTGATCAGTACTGTAATGCTGCCGGAATGAGATAAATTTAAATTCCTCAATGTTATAATTCAATGATTTTGATGATATTTATGTGTGGATGAATTCTTTCGAGTTCCTTTAATGTGATCGATCTGAATTCTGTTATCAGTATATTTGATGAAAATATTGGTCTCCTAGGATATGTTTTTAGTTAAACTCTTCCAAATTACGCGATTGGTAGGCCTATAAACATCAGAGTTAAATTCAATAAAGTTGTCTATATTGATAATTTGGAATTCATTTCTGTCTCCTAACCCATTTTGATTATCAGGACTCTGGTGCCCAATGTTATAGGCACTGATCTCATATTCAGTATTGTATTCACATATCTGATTGTTTCATGTATTAGTTTCCAGGTTTTGCCCTCATTTCAATTCTAAAGCATTTCAATCAATCTTTAGGTTTTAGTTTATAAGTTTTCAAATTCATATTTCATTTATAAGTTTATAAGTTTATAAGTTTTCAAATTCATATTAGTTATTACATTGATTTTCTAACATTCTAACCCTAATTAGCATTAGGTCTTAGATTTCAATTTTGTTAGTTCAGTATAGCTCATTTATTTCACATTCAATTTTCAATCCTAACTTAGATTTGTTAATTTTTAGAATCTATAGTCATAAGTTATTTGCAAGTTTTCAGTTATTGGGTACACCTGCCCTGGTTTCTAACCTAAAGTGCAGGGATTCAAGTTAGAGAAAAGGATTTGAATCCGTCAATTGGCATCTCGTAACCACTAAGAAGAAATCAAGTGATTTCAGGAGCCAACAAAATTGCTATAGGAAGTCCTCCTTGGTTTGGGGCTTGTGATACAGGCGCAACCGGTGTCCGTTGACAAGTAGTTTGAATTGGACTGGATCTGGTGTGGTCAACTGGACTGCTCTATTATCAAAGACATATTCAATTTTATAGGGCCCCAACCATATGGTCTATAACTTTCCTAGAATCTCCTTAAATCTGGAATCATATAATAAAGCCCAATCACCCACTTGAAACTGCTTGCTCTTAATATGAGAATCATGCCACCTCTTTCGTTGGTTCTGGATTAGCTCTGTGTGCTTCAATGCAGATTTGCACATTTCATCTAAGGAATTGAGGTGGAGAAGGCATTCTATTTGTGCTGCAAGAAGATTGATATTTAGTTCCAGAGCTATTCGCAATGTCTTGTGTTCAAATTCTATTGGTAACATTGTTGCCTTCCCATATACTAACTCAAATAGGATGAATCCTATGGTTGTCTTCCAGGTTGTGCGATAGGCCCAGACTGCTTCAGTTAGTTGGCTGCTCCAATCTCATTGGTGCAATTGAACTATTTTTGTTAGGATGGCCTCAATTTCTCTATTTGTGACCTCTGCCTATCTATTTGCTTGTGAATGGGAAGGGTTGGACTTCCAATGAATGATACTATATTCCTTGATTAGCTCATTGATCAGATTTGAAGTGAATTGTGCTCCTTGGTCAGTTACAAGTTCTCTTGGCACTCCATAACTAGTGAAAATATCCTCATACAAGAATTTTGCTACCTTTTGATCTCTGACATGCTACATGGCTTTCACTTCCACCCATCTGGTCAAATAATCTGTGCATACCAGGATGTAAGATTTCCTATTCGAAGGAGGATCTATTGGTCCTATGAATTCCATGCCCCATTTGTCAAATGGTGTTACCACCACTTGTGGATTGAGGGGCATTTCATCTTATTTGGTTGGGTCACCCATCCTCTGGCATTTATCACATTTTCTTGTATAACTTGTTGCATCCCTTTGAAGTGTTGGCCAATAGTAACCCGTTGTTAAGATTTTTAAAGTTGTTCTCTTTGCTACAAAATAGCCTCCACATGGCTCATCATGACAAGCATGGAGTATATCATATGTTTCATCTTCTCTCACACACCTTCTCATGATTTGGTCTGGACTAGTAAAAAATAAGTTGTTATCAATCCATGTGAATTGGAAACTTTTTTCTACAAGCATTCTTATGTCCTTTGGAGAGAAATGTGGGGGCATTTTATTGGCTACAAGGTAATTAGCTATGTCAGCATACCATGGATTTTTTACTGCAATATGGAACAGGTGTTCATCAGGGAATGTATCTTCAACCAGAGTAGTGTCTGCATCAACATTTTGAAGTCTGGACAAATAGTCAGCCGCTATGTTTGCCTTCCCTAGCTTGTTAATGATGGTAATATCAAATTCCTGCAAAAGAAGAATCCATCTTTCTAACCTTCTTGTGATAGTAGGTTTGTTCATTAGATATTTAATTGATGAGTGATCAGTGTGAATGAAGATGGGACAACCTGTTACATAATGATAGAATTTGTTAATGCATAAACTACAACCAGTAATTCTTTTTTAGTTACTGTGTAATTTAATTCTAGTCCATGTAAGCTCTTACTAATATAGTAAATTGCACTCTCAAGGTTACTAGGCTTTTGTCCTAGCAAAACACATATTGCATAATATGATGCATCTTTATGTATGTGAAATGGGATAGACCAATCAGGTCCTTTGAGGACTCGTGCAATTGTTAGAAGTGACTTGAGCTGCAGGAAGGACTCATCACAAGCTGATGTCCATATAAACTCAACCTCTTTGGTAAGTAGTGTGTATAGAGGACTAGCTATTTGACTGAAATTCTGAATAAAGCACCTATAGTAGCCAACATGTCCTAAGAAAGATCTTACATCCTTTTGCTTAGTAGGTGTAGGTAACGTGATAATTACCTCAATTTTGGCTGAGTCTACTTGGATTCCTGCTGTCGAAATAAAATGTCCAAGTATAATGCCTTCCTGCATCATCACAAAGCATTTCTCACTGTTGAGGGAGAGATTGTGTTCCTTACATATGATCAACACCTTTTCTAGATTCTGTAGAGCTTCTTCAAAGGTCACCCCAAATGTTGTAAAATCATCCATGTATATCTCCATGCAATCATGTGAAATGTCAGCAAAAATACTAATTACAACTCTCTGGAATGTTGTTGGAGCATTACATAACCCAAATGGTAGGAAATAATATGCATAAGTCCCTCATGGACATGTGAATGTAGTCTTTTCCTAGGCCTCTAGAGCAATACTAATCTGATTGTATCCACTATATCCATCAAGAAAGAAAAAATACTTTTTACCGACTAATGTATCAAGTACTTGATCAATGAAAGGTAATGGGAAATGATCTTTCTTGGTAGCTTTATTTAATTCCCTATAATCTACACAGATTCTCCATTTACCCCCTTTTTGGGCACTATGACCAGAGGTGATACCCATTTACTATCAAATATATGATATATAAAGCCAACATCTAGCAACTTTTGTAACTCTATTTTGACTATCTCTCTCAATGTTGGGTTAATCCTCCTCTGAGGCTAGCAGAGTGGTAGACTTCCTTCATTGATATATATCCTGTGAGTACAGAGTGTGGGACTTAGTTCCTTCATATCTCCATAGTCCCATGGAAAGGCTTTTTCATGTATTTGTAAGAGCTTAGTTAATTGCTCTAATTGCTGTGAAGGAGACTTATTATTTACATGGAGGTTGTGACCCTTGAAAAGCTCAATAGTAGTTGTAAGGTCAAGCATGGATAATTCAAGGATAGGACTTGTAACTACTTCACAGGGTAGTAACTAATGGATAATATTGGGTTCTGAAGGCAAAACACCATGCTCAACTTGGTCTTCATATGTAGTTAACTCCAACACAGAGCTTTTAGATATGTCTTTGATCACAACACAATCATTATTAAGAATGCTCTGAATTACTTTATCTTCCTCTTGCAACTTTAGAAAGGATTGCCTATGTAACATCATGAGTTGAACCACAAAGCTCAACTCTTATTCTCCATCTCCTGAATCTGGCCATATAGGGGTGTTTAAATCTAGTTGGGGTTGAGTTGGAGGATATAATGCTAGTTTCTTAGTTGCTTGCCCATCTGAAATTGTCATGTTCCCTAATCTACAACTAATGTTTGCATCAGTTGTTGCTAACCATGGACGTCTTAGAATAACAGGGTAGCCAGCAAGATTGACCTTAGGTGACAAAATCATGAAATCAGCAGGATATTCCCAAGAATCTAGGGCAACTATTATGTCTTCTATCATCCCATTAGGGGTGACAGTGGAACTATCTGCCAGTTGCAAGATTGTTGGGGTAGCTCGTAGTCCTTCTATGCTCAATTTATTCATAGTATCCTTAGTCATTACATTAATGGAAACACCTAAGTCCATGAGATCATTTTTGACAGATTGACCATTAATGATGATATTAACAACTGGACTCCCTGGATCAGAATATTTTGGAATTACAATTTTTCCCAACATAATATCAGCTAGTTGTCCTATAACATGAACTATTTTGGGATACATTTTCTTTCATCTAGGCTTTTTGAGACAAGCTTCTTTGATTGATTTTCCATATATAGGAACATCTTTAATGGCTTCAAATAGAGGAATCTAGACACACATGTTCTTTAGTTGGTCAAGGATATCAAATGGTTGTTCCTATTTTGGTATAGGTTTGTCTAGGTTGAGCCTCTGAGGAAAAGGAAGTTTGATAGATGTCTGAACATTATTTGAATTGGATGCATTAGCTGGGGCAATTGTATTTGACAAAGCATTCTCTAGAATTGGTACTGATGTTGTAGGAAGGTCTAGCACTTCAGTAATAAAAGGTGGTTCAGGTGCAGGCTGTATGCACTCTAAAATGGTCGCCTAAACTTTGGGACCCATTTATTTGATTTATCAATCCTGAATCATTTTTATCAATAATCAATATTTTCAACATTATCAATTTCTTGATCAAGTCTTAATTTCGATCATATATTGGATTTTTATTCTATGGGCTAACCATTTATCCTAAGTCTTTATTTAATTAAAAGGAATATTTCCTCCCCTTTTGATTAAATAAAAAGCCTCACTTTTCCTCTTATCCTAAGTTGCACAAATAAAGCATTATTCCTATTTTATAAAAAAGAGAAAAACACTTTTTGTCTCATATGGACATAAAGTCAACTCTTATTTTCCTATTGGAGGATACTTGTGCACATGGATTGCTCCTCTTTCAAGCTCCACCGCTAATTAAGACTTTTTGCCTCTTAATCTCAATGGTCCATTTCTTTGCATTTCTTATAAAAGGAGAGCTCTCGAGCCTTCATTTATATCCATGTTTTTATGCTAATGTTATGCTGCAGGTTTTAGGTGCATTTGGAGCTTTTGAAGATATTGAAGACTTGCTTCATTTCATTACATCATTTTGTTGCATATTTGCTTTCTTAGTTGCATGATAATGACATTCTTAGTATAGATTTCCTTTTATGCAATAGAGTAACTCACATAGATTAATTAGGAAGATTGTAATCCATTGCTATTTCCTTTCATAGTTGCATTGTACTTTCATTTTGATAGATTAATCTTTGCATCATCATTTAGATTTGCATTGCATTGCATATTTGATTCTTGAGGATATTGGCACTCTTGCCCTTGTCCTCACTTGAATCTCTCATTGTGTGGTTGACTAGCAAGGTCACAAGCTTGTAGCTCTAGCTGAGAGCAAACACATCATAGTCCCTTGCAACTCCATGCATAGAGAGCTATGAGCCACTTTGTGAGGCCTCATTCTTGAGCAACCTTGCATGTAATGGTTCATAGAAGTGCACCATTTTAGTGTGTACATTTCTGGCGCCCACCGTGGGGCAGAGTAGATAGGCTTTGTCTCTTATTTCATTTGCGTTTTCGTCATTTTTCGGATTATTTTTCAAAAATTTTACAGTTCTGGTTTTCTGTCTCAGAGTATCGCGTGATACTTCTCAGAAATATCATGTGATATACCTTTGTATAGTGGTGCAACACTTCGCGTGACAAAAGAATCACTTGCCAATACTGAGGTATATCACCTGGCATCGTGCAAAGTATCGCCCGCCCATAGTGCAAAGTATCGCCTAGACTAAGGTATATCACGCAACTATAGGAAACTGTGTCGCGCGATACTGGTGAAGTCTGAGGTTTATCACCTGATCTGACAGAGACTTGCATTTCCAATTTTATCATCCGAATTTGATCATTTTAGCTTGCTGTTTTATTTTGTTGTATTTAGATAGGTCTAACCTGCATCTTTTAAGGTTGAATCTATCAGTTTATTGCATGTTTACATTTGGATTTTGATTTTGCTAACCTTGTGGGTCTAACAAGTTGTGTTTGTAGGTGCTCTCATTGCTTGAAAATTGCTAAAAATGCATGTCAAAGAGGGCTACTAACAACTTTTGCAGGGCTGCCCAAGCATAAAAACAAAAAACAAAAAAAAAGTTTCTTGCTTGTTTATTTATTTTCCTTTCAAGTGTGGCATTCACTAATTGTATTAGGAATCTTTAAAACCTTGTGAAAGAGATTTTGAGGTAGTAGGAGAAGTATGCTCTTCACCTTTAGGTGAACCAGAAAATCTTGACCCATCTT
The DNA here is from genome assembly GCA_027943335.1 of Chamaecyparis obtusa. Classification (NCBI taxonomy): domain Eukaryota; kingdom Viridiplantae; phylum Streptophyta; class Pinopsida; order Cupressales; family Cupressaceae; genus Chamaecyparis; species Chamaecyparis obtusa. Next base: position 298,234 of record BSBK01005284.1, on the reverse strand, counting down.
AAGATTTTGGAAGCAAGGGAGTAATTGAACATCTTTGCTTGGTGTGTTTGGGAGAGATTCTTGAGATAGGGGAGTATGCTCTTCACCCTTGTGGTGAACCAAAAACCTTGAACCTCAAGAGTTGATCTATTCTTTGTTTAGTTTAGGATCCTTTAGCGGGCCTACTCTTGAGCAATCAAGAGGAACGACTCAAGTGGGGACAACCTTGTCATCATTTTTCTTAGTGGCAAGTGATTCCAACTCACTATAATCTCAAGGCTATCAAGGACACCAAAAACCTTGGTAGACATAACACTTATCTTCGTTTGATGTGAGTAGCTCATGGGATTGCGACCATGGGGAAAACATTGAACAAGAATGCTTAAGATACTCTTGAGGCCACAAGGTCCTAGTCCTTTATGAGGAGCAAGAGGGGTGTTGTGAACGAAAATCCTTATTAAGAACCATTAGATAGAAGCCACCTTATTTTAGCCACTTATCTTCTTAGTGCAAGGATTGATCCAAGTGGTTTACCCGGATCACCTTAAGATACTCACCATATGTGTCCCTTTGGTTGTGTCATTTGACATTTCCATGACAAAGCCAACATCTCTTGTGGGTAACCACTTGGTGTGAGGCGAGGGGGCATCAAGTTGTGGGCTAAGTTGGTAAGTATTGAGCCTTGACTTTTAGGATAGATTTGCTTGAATTATCTTCGATTGTGTGATGTCAGTGCAAATGTTCTTACATACAAACAATCGGTAGCATTCATAGGGTGTTGTTTCAATTCTGATATCACAAGTGTTTGTCTTGGCAAGGTTGCTTTTTCCCTTGTTTCAAGTGTTTGAGACCATGTTTTGATCCCTTACTGTTTGCAAACCTACCAAAATTCTGCTGATATTATGACTGAAATCGAAAACATCAACCCTCAGACTGAAAATTTTGACCAAACAGACCCAAAAATGCAAATTTTACACAATTCTGGTCAAGAGTTGAATAATTCTGCAATAGTATCGCACACTGTAAAGCGAAATATCGTACGATACTTCACGCCTGCTAAAAATATCGCCTACTTTGAAGAGAAATATTATGTGATAGTTCACTCCTGATGGACTATCGCCCGACCCGCCTGGAGTATATCGCCCACCAGTGCTGAGGTATATCGCCTGGCATTGTGTGAAGTATCGTGTGGTTATAGGTATATCGCCCCAGTAGCCTGGAGTATATCACCTGGTTAATTTTTGTCGTGCTTACACTTTGGTCAGTTTCAGTTGCTGTTAATCAGGTTAGGTCTTAGAGTAGGCTTCTTGCCCCGATGTTTGAAACATGTCTTGACTCTAAATTTTTGGTTTTAGTCCTCTGGGATAGCATCATTTGATTTACGAAATCACTTTGAAATAATTGCCAAGTTAGAGGGTCATTCTTGGTGCCAAGGTTCATCTCTAAGATTGTTAGCTACATTCTTGGAAAATTTTAGTACTCTTATTGTCCAAATAATTTTTATTTAAATCTCAATTTCAATTATCTTTTGGCCTAGTCCAACCTCCTAATTCAAAAGTGCAAGGGTAGTCACCCTTTGATTTGAAGCACCTCCTTGACAGTGTTGGTAAAACCCTTTTTTTTACCTTCTCATTTCTCTTTGGACAATAGAGGACTTTGATTATCCTAGTTTGGCATTGACACTTTGAGAGGTCACCTTATCATTGAGAGTATCTTTCTTTCATGTCAGTTACGACAAGGTACCAAGTTAATCAAGGGAAGCGACCCCCCGTGACCTTTAGCCAGTTACCACCCGTCAAGACTCGTCAACAACCTAAAGGAAAAGGACCCCTTTTTGACCAATCTCCTAAGAGTGAATCTGAGGTTCGTTTTAATCCGGGAGCTAATCCTAGTGAAGTGAGCACCTCTTTCATACCACTTTCATCAAGCATGGACATGAGTTACACTTTCACCCGACAACAAAGAGAAGCCATGAATCAAACTCTTGAGGATATCTTCCAATGACACAGAAGAGAGTATGGTGGTTCTTCTCATGCTAGTCCACCTAGGTCACCTCCCAACAACGCGAGGTATTTGATGCTCACCAATGAGCCGAGAGACATCATAAGCAAGCTCACTCAGATTCAGAGTCACAACACGAAGACCAGAACAACGAATCTAGTGACCACCACATAAACATAGCCAATGCAATAAGGCATTCGAGACAATCCTCCCCACTTAAAGACACCTCTCAATATGCAAATACAAGATTGAGAAGCATTGAGAGAGAGAAGCAAGCCTACTTAGATGAACAGGCTGCTAAAAAGGAAAAATTCAGACAACTAGAAGAAGAGGAACGTGCATTGTTGGATATAAAGAAAAGAGTCACCCAAGAAGAAGAAGATAGACTACGCACAACAACTCCAAAGTTGATTCAACAGAAGGGGAACCAATAGTGGGACCAACTCACCCCCATCTACCCCTTCCCCAAGCCCTAGAAGAAGATCAAGGATGCCCTCACGATCCCCAAGTCCTAGAGGAAGAAGGGTTTCAAGATATGACCATCATAGGAGACAGTCGTCTCATAGACATTCAAAGCAACCCTCCCAACGAGCACATCATGGCTCACAACATGGAGGAAGTTATGCTAAATTTGATCATATGGATTTCATGACTATGCAACAAGAACCATCCTTTTAAGCATATGTGGAGCAATATGTGGAACAAAACAAAGACCAATTCTTGGAAAGTCTTATTAACAAAGGCGCTAAAGTTCCATATAATTTTGATGTTCACCAAAAGATCAAGAAACAAAGCCCTTCCACTGATGAGGTGATCTTACAAATGCAAAAGGATATAGACAGGATGAAGGCTCCCAAGAGCACGTTTCATTTGGAATCCATATGTCCTAACCCCATTGACAAAAGTGTGGTGATGGTAGAATTCCCTTAGAAAGTTGAGTTCCCAATATATGACAAATATGATGGCATTGGTGACCTTCATGACCATGTTCGACAGTTCTACATAATGAGCTTTTTCTTTCACCATGAAGACTCCTACTTGATGAGATTATTCCCAAGGAGCTTAAAAGGTCAAGCCATGGAGTGGTTCACCAACCTTTCCCCTCCAGTAAAGACATTTAAAGAACTTGTCCAAAGGTTTGTTTAACATTTTGCTTACAACTTATCGAGGTCGGTCACAATGCTTGATTTGTGCAAATTCAAGCAAAATCAAGGGGAATCTTTTGTCACATTTTTACAATGATGGAGGTGATTGTGTTCGAAATACCCAAGGACAATTCCTGAAGAAGAGAGAATTGATATCATTGCGAGCAATCTAATACCAGAACTAAGATATGAAGTCAAGAAAATCTCATTTAATTCCTTTGATACTATGGTAGAGGTGGCATGTCGCATTGAGGATGTCCTAAAAGAACAAGAAATTTTGGCTAAACCAACAAATAACAACAATAGCCAAAATAACAATACTAATGGTAACAAGGACAAAAAGAACTCCTATTGGAACAAAAACAAGCAAGTGGTCAACGACGGAGTTGTTGACTCATCTCAAGTCAAAAATGAAGGAATTCTTAACCTCTCTCATGCAGTTCAAGCTATGAAGCTGCAAACATCTTCAACACAACAAGATAAACCTAAGTATCAAAGGAGATCTAAAACGGAGAAAAGACAATTTACTAAATTGGGAGAATCTTATGCGGATGTTTTTAAGACATTAGTTGCTCATAATTTGTCACACCCACAGGATCCTGCAAAACATCGTATACCGGATCCTTTACCTCATTGGTGGGATGCTAAGGCTTTTTGCGTTTTCCATAATGGGATTGGACACGACATAGAAAATTGTTTTAAACTCAAGCATCTTGTCCAAGACCTTATTGAAAAAGGACAATTACAAGTGGATGGGTTAACCACTAATGTAGATCATAAAGCCTTTAAAGAACCCTTGCCTAAATATGAGAAGGGAGAGAATTCTAACAATAAGAATGGCAAGGCGGCTATCAACTACACCTACACAAATGCAGAGAACGTTATTAACATGCTTGAAGTGGTGGATGATAGTGTCAACATGATGAGAGGGAAAGATCCCTATGGACATAACGTGGACTCAACTCCTATGACTGATGAAAGACCCGTTGTGGTGATAAGAGGTCCTCACTCACAAAGAATGCCCCAGTCCCTCAATGCTGTCACTAGGGGCCAAGCCCAAGCGCCCATTATCATCAAAGGTCCTAGCACTAGCAAGTCTAAGCAGCCCATGTCTAAAGGCGTTCCTCCTAAATCTGTCGTTGGTCCTGATTCCAATTATAATCTTATTGACCAACTACAACGTACACCTGCGCAGATATCCATTTTTGAGCTTTTAGAATTATCTCCTAAGCGCAAGTGCATCCTTGAGGATGCTTTGTGAGTAGCCAACATTCCTAACAACTTAGATATTGATCAATTACAGAACATGGTCAACCATTTGGCTAGCCCTCATTACCTCACCTTCTCAGAAGAAGACGACAAATCCATTAGTCACCCACATAACTTGGCCTTACACATCGAAGTCATGATTCATAAAACCCGTGTCAGGCGTGTATTGATAGATGGGGGTGCGGGGCTCAATATTTGTACCATGAGTTTGTTGCTGGCTCTAGGATATTCTGAGAACGTCATTGACACAAGGAAAAAAATCACGATCAAAGCATATGACGAAGCAGAAAGAAGTTCTAAGGGATTGGTTGTTTTGCCTATTCACATTGGTCCAATAGAAAAAGACATCTTATTTCAAATTATTGATGTTGGACCTTTAGCCTACAACATTTTGCTAGGTAGGCCATGGATTCACGAAATGCAAGCAGTCCCATCAACATATCACCAGTGTGTTAAGTTTCCCCATAACAGTGTAGAAATTTGCATCCCTGGAGATAGTGTTTTATCAGTTAATAACATTTCCGCCAGATCACATGTACCTTTGAATAGGGAAGCTAACAGTCCTAGTAGTTCACTTGAACAATGCAAGCAGAGGTTTAAGACCATAGATCTTGGGATGGGAGATTATAAAATTGATTCTTTTACAAACATGCCAATCTCCCCTAGGTCTTATGGGAGACCATCACCAAATGTGAAGCCTTCGTCATCAGCAATGACATTATTTGGGAAATTTGTTGAGTCTTCGGTCCCCATTCAGGAAGAAAAAGAGGAAGTTGCCATAAGGGACTGGATTTATCACGAGGAAAAATACAAACACAACGAGAATTTTGCTCCTCCACCTGAAGCTTATGGGAAAGGGTACACAATGGTTAAGAATATGGGTTATCCTGGATATGGTCCCCTTAGCCATAGGCTAGACACTAAAGCTGAGCCTCTTGATCATGCTCTTTTTGGACGAAAGAATAAGTCCACGGTTGGCTTAGGTTTTGAGAATAAAAAGAAGAAAGGTGTCCCTGTCCCAGCTGCGACAGACAGTGACAGTGACTCAGATTATACGCCTGATCTTTCTAATCAACAAGATGTGTCTGATGATTGGGTGCCCTCAACAAATCTCCTTTGGGGAGATTCCACAAATTTGATACTTGACAGTCCTACTATCCCAGCTGCGACGGATAGTGACTATGTGACTGCTAGATCGACAAAGGAAAGTGTTACTGTCCTAGCTACGACGAATAGTACCAATACTAGCACTAGAGAGGGGGAAACCCTTCCTAACCTCGAGGCTTCTACATCACGAGGACCAAATGATGACTCAGACACAGACTCCCATGAATATGAATGGGACTCACTTTCAGATGCAACAATTGATCTGGACGTAGATATTGTCCATGCTTATAGTACCCAACCCGATGCGGCTAACAAGCCTAGTGTAGGACTAGAGGATCGTACTCCTCAAATTGCCTTAGTGGACGACGCTTCGTTTGATAGGATGAGTCCTAATTTGGGTATCTTAGGAGAAGACTTGATGAACTCCGATTATATGGTCACCAAAGATGACACCTTTCGCATAAACAACATTGAACCAGTCATTGACCTACCCCTTGTTCACTTTGACCTAATTGACTGGTCTCAGCACCATCAAGAGCCTACATTCCTCACCTTTCAGAATGATTACAAAATTGCCTGCTATCTGAATGCTCTTGAACCCGTGGCTTCTTCCACCAGTGAACCAACAACCAGCATGACAGAGCCTGATATTAAGTGCCTCAGTCTAAAAATAAAAGAGAAAGAAAAAAAGAAAAATAGGTCTGATGGCAAAAACCACTTTGTGGCGGTATCAGAACCAAAAATAGTAAAAAGAAATGACGCATTCGAGGGTGAAAACCTCTTTGAGGCACCTAAGGATGGGGTACTTAATAACTTGCCAAGTTATTTCCAGGATAGATCATCAGTATTGATTGAGCCAACAAAGCTAGTCAATTTGAACACAAAAGAAAATCCTCAAATAGTCCACCTTGCTCAGCCTTTATCGGAAGAAGAGACCAAGGCATATGTACAGTTCCTACAGAAGAAGAAAATTAATTTTGCATGGACCTATTTAGACATGCCAGGGCTTGACACGAATCTCATAATGCATCACTTATCCATAGCCCCAGGAGTCAAGCCGGTGAAACAGAGACTCAGAAAAATGCATCCCCATGTAGCTCTCCTTGTCAAAGGGGAATTAGAAAAACTTTTGAGAGCTGGATTCATTAGAGCCATCGATTATGTAGAATGGATCTCAAACATAGTGCTAGTTTCCAAACATGATGGGTCCATTCGTGTATGCACAAACTTTAGAGATTTAAACAAAGCATGCCCAAAGGACGATTTTCCACTTCCAAACATTGACATGATAGTGGACATGACAGCGGGCTATGACATATACTCTCTAATGGATGGTTTCTCGGGGTATAATCAAATCAAAATAGCTCCTGAAGACCAAGAGAAAATAGCATTCACATGTGCATGGGGAACCTATTGCTGGAATGTCATGCCATTCGGATTAAAGAATGCAGGAGCAACCTACCAAAGAGCTATGACCACTATCTTTCATGATATGATGCACAAAAATATGGAAGATTATGTGGATGATACCCTGGCAAAATCAAGACAACGGGACACACACCTCGATGATCTGGAAGTAATTCTAGATCGTATGGAATAGTTTCAACTCAGATTGAATCCAAAGAAGTGCACATTTGGTGTCACCTCAGGCAAACTTTTAGGATTCATAATATCAGCAAAAGGTATCGAGGTTGATCCCGAAAAGGTCCAAGCAATTCTAGATATGCCACCTCCTCAAAATATCAGCCAAATGAGAAGTCTTCAGGGACGTCTTCAATCAATTAGGAGGTTTATTTCTCAGCTTGCAGATAGAGCGCAACCCTTCAACAAGACATTGCATAAGGGTGCTTTTTATGTTCCGAACGAGGATTGTCAAAAGAGCCTAGATCAGATCAAACAATACTTGGCTAATCCTCTGATTCTAATGCCTCCTATTCTAGGGAAACCATTGATCCTATATATTTCAGCTTCAGACACTTCCGTGGGGGCATTGTTGGCTCAATCAGATGATACTGGGAAAGAATGGGCCATATACTATATCAGCCATACTCTAGTCTCCTATGAGATCAATTACAATAATATTGAGAAGTCTTGTCTCGCAGTGGTGTTTGCTTCTCAAAAGTTGCACCACTACATGCTTGCTCATACCATACATTTGATTGCAAAAATTGATCCTCTTAAATACTTGCTTCGTAAGGCTGCCCTCACGGGTAGACTCGCTAAATGGATGATGGTCCTAACTAAATTTGACATAGAGTACGTTGAAAGGAAGGCAATAAAAGGGCAAGCTATTGCTGACCAATTAGCTGATTTCCCAATTCAGGATAGTATGCCAGTCCAAGTGGAATTCCCAGACGAACACATCTTATATACGACTACTCGCACTTGGACAATGTTCTTTGATGGTTCCCTCATGCAAAATGGATCAAGTGCTGGAGTATTATTTATTTCTCCACATGGGTACAATATCCCAAAGTCTTACAAACTTTTATTCCCATGCACGAATAATATTGCAAAGTATGAAGCTTTAACCAATGGCTTGAGAATGGCTATAGAATGGAACATCACAGAGCTACATGTCTTTGGGGATTCCCAGTTAATCATCAACTAGGTCAATGAAGAGTATCAAACCAAGGATGATAAATTGATACCTTACAAAAAGATGGTTGATTCTTTGAGACGCTATTTCACCTTTGTGATGTTTCAACAGATCCCTAGGACAGAGAACAAAGCTGTAGATGCCATGGCCACATTAGCTTCACTTCTTCAATTGGAGGCACATGAATCCAGATTTGAATTCCTGGTGGAAGAGCTACACCATCCCATCTTTGACTCATCTGAAAGCCATGTCATTTGTACCATTGTCACACACGAGTCTTCCCGGTATGGTGCTATCTATTCATATCTTCATGATGGCATCATCCCTGACACATTCAACTGCTCTGAATGTCGAAACCTCATTTGTAACGCCTCTCGCCACACCCTCATCTCTGGTGATTTATATAGGAGGGGTTTAGATGGGATGCTCCTTAGGTGCTTGGAAAAAGGAGGAATCCAACCAAGCGTTAGTTGACATCCACGAGGGCATTTGTGGTGGACATTCTAATGGTCTCGCCATGGCCCGAAGGTTGCTTAGGGCGGGATATTATTGGCCCACAATGCAAATAGACGCGGTCACCTTTGCTAAGTCATGTGAAAAATGTCAGAAACATGGAAACCTGATTCATGCTCCAGGTAGGGAGCTGATCCCTTCTGTTTCTCATTGGCCATTTCAACACTAGGCCTTTGATCTGGTTGGGCAGATTCATCCCAACTCATCAGGTGGACACAAGTTCATTATTACTGCCACTGAATACTTCACAAAATGGGTGGAAGCTGTGCCACTTTCGGTTGCTTCAGGGAGGACCATTTCTTTGTTCATCTTGAATCATATTATTTGCCGATTTGGAGTGCCTTCTGAGATCATTACAGACAACGGAGGTCAATTTAAGAATAAGGACCTAAAGCATCTATGCAAAAAGTTTAAAATCAAGCAACATTGGTCCTCCATCTATTTTCCACAGGGAAACGGACAGGCAGAAGCCTCTAACAAAACCATTCTTAAGATTCTTCATAGGATAGTACACAAGAATGGTAGGGATTGGCACTTACAAATCAATCCAGCACTATGGGCTTATAGAACAAGCATTTGCACACCTACAGGAGCCACTCCTTTCTCTCTCACCTATGGCGCTGAAGTAGTATTGCCTTTAAAAGTTGAGATACCATCACTTAGAGTCTCACTCAGAGGTTTGATTACAGATGAGGATTACCGCGCCATGAGGTTACAGGAACTAGAACTTCTAGATGAGAAGCGTAAGGCTTCCTTTGATCATATGAGAGTGTATCAGAAGCGTATGTCCAAAGCATTCAACAAGAAGGTTCACCCTAGAGAATTTCAAATAGGTGATCTTGTTTTGCGAGAGAATCCTAAGAACCAACAGAACAGAGAACAAAAGGGCAAGTTTGAACCTAACTGGCTTGGACCATATGTCATCACAGCTACTTTTGGTACTGGTGCGTATTTACTGTCAGATCCTGATGGAGAACAGCTCCTTGATCCCATCAACATTGTGCACTTAAAGAAGTTCTATCCTTGATGCATGTTTTTGTCTGGGGGCATCCTTTGTATATATCTTATTGGTCCTAAAAAAATACCAAAAAAATTGATATACGATGCTGAAAAAATCCTAAAAAGTATAAAAAGTCCTAAAAAAATACAAAAAAAATCAAAAGAATTCAAAAATCCAAAAAAATGAAAAAATAAAAAAAAGAATTCAAGTGGTGAAAACCTGGAAACAGGCGCTACTTGAGGCCTTTGCACTCCTATTTGTTAGCATGCGTCCTCGACACTAAACCTTTCCCTCATGCCTTGACCTTATTTGGCTTAGTCTGGAATTGGTCTTTGTCTTTGTCTAGGGGGCATAACTGTTAGCATTGGTCTTTTAGGTGCGTTTGTCTCTTGGGGCATTTCACAACAGGTGTTTTTCAACACCACCCCAAACAGTGTTTTTCAACACTACCCTTGCGTCGAGTGTTTCTTAACACTTATCAGGTGCCTTACCTAACAGTCTCGTATGATGTGATATTTCTCACTAAGCAGATATGATACTCAGAGTTTGACTCTATGACCAACACACACGCACTTAAACAATCAACTCGCTGACGATATGATGACTTTATTTTTTTCTTTCTTTGTGTGCTATCTATGAGGATTTCTTTGATGAGTGGTCTCTCCCTGAGAAGTTTTCGATGATGCATAGCTAGAAGACTGCGGGAATGAGAACATGTTTTCTTTCTTTATCTGCTTGTGGGTATATTTTGTTGATCCTAACTATCATGAGCATTTATGCTGGTCCTACTTGACACTATGGATTGACAAGGTATTATCCTTGACTGTTTTGCGAGTGCATGCTTTTAGCTATCTTGACTTTTATGTGTCTTGATATAAGCATAATCTCGCCATATCAAACTTAGGTAATCTCACTGCATTAGTCATCTTGAACTATATGTCTTTGATGCCTAGGTGAGCTTTCCACATTTCTATCTGATAAAGATCATATTCATATCCACATAGTTATGCTAGTGTGCATTGTATGATCTTACGACGCTACCAATAACGCTCGATGATGATAATTAGATGTCTATAAGCGTTGTGACCTTGCAAGTCAACCACTTTCATAGTAGCATGCATTTTTAGGTTCATGATAGTCTAGTTTTGCATTTCTTGCATATGGAGAGAGCTCTCCTTTTCATCTTACGTGGACCTGTCAGTCGACTGCGCTCACCTTTCCTTCTTCTTGATCATGTCTTTCACTCCTTGTCCTTTTCATCTCGAACTTGTTCCTGTTCATCACAAGGGGTTAATCATATCATCATATCTATATCAACACTATCATTTTCAAGAAACATGAGTCTATATCATACACATGAGAATTAAACATACATCTATGAGAGAGAACATACATAAGCATTTTGAGCAAAATGGCAAGACAATATATATAAACTAATACATCCATCACAAGTGAGACAAATACACATGATACATCGAACATCCAGTAATCTCATAAATCTATAACAATGTCATGATATACAATACAATATGAGATCCCAAAATCTGGATCAAAAGTCTCAGGATATGTCCAAAACATCTAAACCTAAGACCTAACCCTAAGACTCGCTACCACCCTCATGAGGAGCTCATGGTGGTGGAGGAGGCATGGCTCTCTTATCAAGTACCACATCTGATACCCCTGCCCTCTGAGAGTATGATGGTGCTCTCTCACCCTCTGGGACAGCCTGCAGATAGAGTCCATGATAGTAGGCTGCTCTCGTTGACTCTCGTCGGAGCTCCAGTGCATCTGCCTGTGCCATCGCCTCACGGCGTGCTATCTCTGCCCTGAGATCGGCTATCTGCTGATCTCGCTCTGCCCTTAGATCCAGTAGCTGCTGATCTCTCATGGCTATAGTAATCCAAAGCTGCTATATCTCTACCTCCTGAGCCTGTATCTGGGCTCTCAAATCATCCCCACCCGCAGGCTACTCCTGCTGCGCCTCTGCCTACCGGCGAGCTGGTCTCGCCTCATCCTCGGGTGTCACTGATCTCTGTCCCCATGACCATTTCCAACCACCTGATCTTGACCCCTCTCCTCTCTCCATCCTCCTCCCTCTCCCCCTCCCGCCATCTCCTCTCCCCTCCCTCCCCTCCATCTCCCCCGTCATCCCCTCTGTCTCCTCCTTGCGCTGGTACCTGTGCATCTGGTACCGTAAACCAAGGGAATGGCACCCTCTGCCGCTCTACTCTGTAGGCTACATCAGCCCCTGCATCTGCCACATCTGAGAAATACTCCCAGGGCTCGCTCCTGATACCTGTTGTCTCTGCGACAGCCTGCTGATAATCCAACATGGGTAGCCACCCATGACCCTCCTCGTCCCTGGCATATGTAGTAGTCTTTGTCAAGACTCGCTGCTACCTCCTGAACTGCCGCCATACCTGAGTGATGCAGAACCTCTCCACTATCTTTGCATACCGACCTACTAGTGGCCGAGTGGACAACATGTAACTCAGCTCATCAGCTGCATCTCCCCAGACCTCCACCTCCTTGTATGGCCTCCATGTGAACGAGGCTATCTCATCCAAAATCTGTCGGTAGTACGTCACATCCCTAGAATGGGCATGTGATATGAACCCGAGGTACCTATAGATAAAGGGGTACCTCCTCTCCCTCGACTGAACCCTGGGATGCACCATAGTGATGTGCTCCCATGCTCACACCTGTGCCAGGATGGTACCGCACGCCCATGTCTGATCATCCTTGTAGACGATCTTGTGCAACTCATGGTACATCTCTGACAATATAGCAAGATCCCATGCCATCCGCCGAGGCCTGCCGACCAAATCAACCAATAGCCGAGCCCATCCGAGCGGGAATCCCTTCTGACTGCGATCAGTCATCAGGATCTGTGAGATAATGGAAGCCACTATACATGGCACTGGGTAGTCTCTACCAAAATCATCTATCAGCCTCTCCCAGTTGATATGCCTATCCAGAATAGTGACATCCTAGAACATCTCCTGAACCAGTCAGCGCCCCTCAGTGGCATCCTGATCATAGTACACTTGTGCCAACAAACGAATCATGTCAGTTTTCATCATATGGAAATATTATATTTATGATTATATCTTAAAACATGATTATACTCACCGGCTCGCCATGACATGACACTCGTAAGATCCTATAGACGTCCTCTAAGGTGATCGACACCTCTCCAGTAGGCAGGTGGAAGGTGTTGTGCTCGCTATGCCATCTCTCGGCAAGAGCAGTCAACAACCCATGGTCTACTCTGATGTATGGATATCTCAACAGATATCTGAATCCCATAGCTCTGATGTTGGCATTGTCTGGATCGTCTAGATCTCGTCACCTTCGGTGCTCTGATGATCAGCGCCGGAAAGACCTCCTGCAAGCCAAAACTAAGCCAGTTGTTAGCACATATCATGATAAATGTCTAAAAACTCAGTATAAAACATCTCTAAAGTGTAACATTGTCTAGACCCATGTCATTTTTGCTCAAAAATGCGTAAAAAATCAAAATTTTAACCTGGCCGATATTTTTTTTTGGAGAAGTATCGTGCGATAGTTCTCCCTATAGCGGGGCGATAGACCTTATGCCGCGCGATACTTCACCTGGTATCGTGCGATCTTTCACCCAATATCGTGCGATACTAGTGCCTTAGGTCACACGATACTTTGGGGACCCGTGAAGTATCGTGCGACATTTCTCCCCAAAGGGCGCGATACTTCTAAAGTATCGTGCGATAGTTCGCTCAACCAAAATTTTTAAAATTTAAAAATTTGAAAAACGTGCTAAAAAAAGCTATTAAATGCAAAAAAAATAACTCAAAAAGCTCAAGTTTTTCAAAAACATACCGGGCCAGGATACTGTGGTGGCCAGTTGTGCAATCGGGCGCGCTTGAATCGATGCCTATTGACGGGAACTCCTGCTTGCTGGGCCATTTTCTTTCTCTAAAGCTCTGAAAATTCTCAAATCGCTAAAAGACAAATGACTTTTGAAAATGACATTTTGACCCCTTTTATAGCCTTTTGACTTTTTGACCTCATTTTCAAAACACCTCGAAATTGCGCGAAAATTGCACCCCTAGCTAATTTCGACGTCCTGGATCCATTTTCAAACTTGAAATCGAAATCCAAGGTCATCTTGATAGTCAAAATTACGTTTCAAAATCTTCCCTTCTTTTGCGTAGTTGACTGATCTTTTGAGGCCTAATCCTTCGATCTTTGTTGGGGCATCGTCATTTCTTCATTTCCATGTCTTCCAAACTTCTATTCTTTCATTCATATTCATTCCATTCCCTCCTTTCTCATGTTTGACTGCATCTTTTCAGTCAGGCTGGGGCATGTTTCATTGCCTAATGGCTAACCTATCGACCCTTACCTTCGATTATGATTTCATTTTGATTTGATCAAATCCTTATCAATTCATTGTTCTCCTCTCTACCTGATTTTGATTTTGATTCCGAGGGGGCAGTACCTATGGGATTCTCATCCCTGATTTTCTTGATTTTCCTGATTCAGACATCTTTTGTGAGTTGTCGCTCAAATTTGAGATTCTTATCTCTTACTTTGAATGTGATCCCGAATCGACCTCATGTTCAAAGGCTTTTGTTTATGCTTTATCCGGATATGATCCCGAATCGACCTCATATTTGAGTTGTTTTGTGATCCCAGATTGATCTCACATTTCAATTCTTCTTTGACTGCATGTGTTCCCAAATCGATCACACATTAGTCAAAGAGGGGCAAATATATGCACCCTAAAATGGTCGCCTAGACTTTGGGCCCCATTTATTTGATTTATCAATCCTGAATCATTTTTATCAATAATCAATATTTTCAACATTATCAATTTCTTGATCAAGTCTTAATTTCGATCATATATTGGATTTTTATCCTATGGGCTAACCATTTATCTTAAGTTTTTATTTAATTAAAAAGAATATTTCCTCCCCTTTTGATTAAATAAAAAGCCCCACTTTTCCTCTTATCCTAAGTTGCACAAATAAAGCATTATTCCTATTTTATAAAAAGGAGAAAAGCACTTTTTGTCTCATATGGACATAAAGTCAACTCTTATTTTCCTATTGGAGGATACTTGTGCACATGGATTGCTCCTCTTTCAAGCTCCACCGCTGATTAAGACTTTTTGCCTCTTAATCTCAATGGTCCATTTCTTTGCATTTTTTATAAAAGGAGAGCTCTCTCCTTCATTTATATCCATGTTTTTATGCTAATGTTATGCTGCAGGTTTTAGGTGCATTTGGAGCTTTTGAAGATATTGAAGACTTGTTTCATTTCATTACATCATTTTGTTGCATATTTGCTTTCTTAGTTGCATGATAATGACATTCTTAGTATAGATTTCTTTTTATGCAATAGAGTAACTCACATATATTAATTAGGAAGATTGTAATCCATTGCTATTTCTTTTCATAGTTGCATTGTACTTTCATTTTGATAGATTAATCTTTGCATCATCATTTAGATTTGCATTGCATTGCATATTTGATTCTTGAGGATATTGGCACTCTTGCCCTTGTCCTCACTTGAATCTCTCATTGTGTGGTTGACTAGCAAGGTCACAAGCTTGTAGCTCTAGCTGAGAGCAAACACATCATAGTCCCTTGCAACTCCATGCATAAAGAGCTATGAGCCACTTTGTGAGGCCTCATTCTTGAGCAACCTTGCATGTAATGGTTCATAGAAGTGCACCATTTTAGTGTGTACACAGGCAAGGTAGTACCTGATCTTAAGTGTATATCATCTATGTTGAGTGCATAGGCAGGGTACTGTTGAGCATCAGTAGCATACATTTTCTATTGTTGTTGTTGACTATTGGGATTGAGTTGTGGTTGAGTAGGTAGTTATGTCTACTTTTGCAGACTTGTATTTGTAGGTGGTGGCATAATTATAGGTGTATTCATTGGAGGTGGCAAAGATGGATATCCAAGATTTGGATTAGGCCATTGTTGAGGTCCTCTCCACTGGTTAGTGGGATGCCAATTTCCTTGTGGTGATTGCCATTGGTTTGTGGGTTGTGGCCATTGGGGTTGTTGTTGTGGATTAAACCATTGATTCTATTGATTATTGGGCCAAACATTATTCTAGGTAGGTTGAGTATACTGAGGAGGGCTTTGAACATTCTGATTTTGCCACTGATGATTATAAGATTTGAAATTTGTAGTGGGTCTTGAAGCATACCTTGTCTTGTGGCCCATGGCCGATGTTGAGCAACAAAGAACACTTGCTCGTCCTCTCCTTCTATCTTTAAGTACTTAGTTGGAAGGTGTTGATTCTCTAGGTTCGTGGCTAGCTTACAATGGTAATCCTTCTTTTGCTTGTGGCAATGGGGATAGTATTAAGTGAGCTACACCTCTGCGTCTACATGTTGCTTCTTAGCAGTCATCGTATCTAAGTGTGTAGCAACATCATTAATGATGTCTTGCTTGAAGTCTGATAGTAGGTTTGATATTACTATCTTGGAAATGCCAGAGCCACTTCCTATTGCAAGTGTTGGACAGAATCCTCTGCCTTTCTTTACTGCTACTCTGGAATAATTCAAACAAATCTTCTTGAGATCATCCTAGGAAGATTGAGATATATCTCCTCTAGCCATAAGGTCCAATGCTTCCAAGCAGTTATCATTCACTTCTTTTAGAAAGATTAGCTTATGTGAATCCTCCTGCAGTGCATGTTGAGGATTATTCTATAGATTATATAAGAAGCATGATATGTAGTCCTCCAGGGTCTCATCTTCCTTATGTGACATTTGAAAGATGTCATCTCCTTTTGAATCACCTCCTTTGTAGTATTCATTATACTTCTTTAGAAATAAATCTCTCATTATGTCCCAATCAGTTACTGAATTTTCTCCTAAGCCCATGAACCATCTGAGAGCTGACTCCTTCAATGTTGTTGGAAACAACTTAAGTTTATGACTATTAGATTTATAGTCAAAACTTTGATGCAAGATGTCAAACTCGAACAAAAAGGTGTCAGGGTCCTCTATAATAAGGTCATATAACTTTGGAAGAGCTGAAACATGTATGTTCTTGAGATTAGGATTGTTGATAGGACTTGGAATAGGAAATGGAAATGTAGGAGCTACCATTACTAGAGGTGCTAGATAATGAAACCACGGCTAGGAAGTATTATTAACCAAAAGGTTTTGGTCAACAAGTGGTCCTGGATTGGAATTATTGAGGAAATTGGCTAATATCTCTGCAAAAGGGCTAAGGTCAAATGGATCAAGAGGATCTCCTTCTATTGAATATGATGTGGCAAACTCTGGACTTGCATCAAGAAATGGTAACTCAAGTTCTTCAAATTCTTCTTTCAGTTTAATAGGTTCTTTTGGGAGAAATCTTCCATGAACATCTCACCTTCTTCGATTCATGCAAGTGAGTTGATGAACTTGTGAAGCAAGCTCACAACTACTCTTTGTTGACTAAGAACAAGAAACTAATCTATAAAAATAAATGACTCGTTAAGGTTCTCAGTTTGACACCATCCCTAGCAATGACGCCAAAAATGAACAGTCTCACAATAGGTAATGATAACCATGTCATTGTCTCTCTTAGGAATAATATATTAATACTAAGGATTACTTTTCCCATCATGAAATGCATTTAGATTGTCAACCCAGGGACATAGACTTGAAATGGGACAACACAGTTTGTGCACTGAGTTCCTCTAAGAGTCATACTACCTATGATGTAGGAAGATAAAATGCATAAAAGAAACTTGTGCTATTGCTGCAAGAAAGTAAGCACACTTAACTACTTAATGAAATTACTGTAGAAAGCTTGTAAACTTATTCTAATCCCGTTTAACAACTCAAAGCATTCACTATGTCTATCTCTGCAAGTGTTGCAAGA
This sequence comes from Chamaecyparis obtusa, assembly GCA_027943335.1. Lineage (NCBI taxonomy): Eukaryota > Viridiplantae > Streptophyta > Pinopsida > Cupressales > Cupressaceae > Chamaecyparis > Chamaecyparis obtusa. Next base: position 280,738 of record BSBK01005284.1, on the reverse strand, counting down.
ACATTCATAGTAGTAATGCTGCAGGAGTAAAATAGTAACTTCTACTTGAAAGAAAGGAAAATGCAGAAAGCAATTCTACTCTATCCTAATCTACTCCACCTCCCAAGTGGGCCCCCTCGGTTGGCTTCTACTAACTAGTAACACAAAAGATACTTCAAAATCACTCTTTCATTATATTCTCATAAATTGATTACATGGTAATTGAACAATACATGAAGAACAGAAAAGAGTAACTTTGTTACATTAAACACAACATTTGAATATATTTTCCCATTACCTAACTAAACCAATCAAATCCCTTTACATAGAGGGTTGACGCTTATTGAAATCATAATAGTAAAGTCTGACTAAATCTTGCCATAGGAGGAAATATAACAACCACGACATATTACAATAAAGTGCAGATAACATAATAACAAGCATTGAGGAAATATAGAAAAGGTGTTTCCTATATTCTCTAGAATGATGGCTCCTTTTCAGCAGCGACATGATCCTCAAAATTGTGTTGGCTCCCTTGTCATGGCTGGAACTCCAACGATCTTTCTTCAATGCGGTCGATCCACTCTCAAGCTACTCCTTATTTTCTTGGCAAGTTAGTAGCATATGGTATGTATACAAGTCAACATTTCAATTCCTACCCAAATATTAGAACACAGATTAAAGTAGCTATATGAAGTACTGTAATTTATATATAATATTCAACAAAACATGTCATTCTAACTACCCATAATCTTTGTGGCTCTAGCTGTACTTATCACAAGTTCACATAGGTATAGGTTCATAAATGTATTGGAAATGTTTATCAGAGCATAAAGAGTTTCAATAGAGTATAAAGATTATAACAAAATGGAGACAATAAATTGTCTCATCAAGATTCATTGTTGAACTATGTTGGATGGATAGAGACTACAAAATATTTTGCGTGAAGACATTTTTCATGCATACCTAATCAAATTGGTTACAAACAGAACCGAGTTGAACTACAGGCATAACCGAGCGTCTGAGATATATACACCGAGTGAAGTAAGTTGGAGGATATGATGAAGTGAATTGATTATTGATCAGACAAGTTATTTTGAACTTAGCATAGATCTGAATACTTGCAATTTGAGTTGTATTTGAATCAAATCACTATTGTATTAGTTTAACCATTGTTAAGATGAAATTTCTTAACCGAGTGGACTTAATAGTCTTTTGTATTTCCATATGACATTCAAGGAATGTTAAATGTTTTCTTGTTGACCTCATAGTGAATGTTGGTCAAAAGTTAACTCTTAGTGATAAATCCTCTAACCAGGTCACACCTTACAATGTGCATTGTAACCTTTAATAGGGTTGGGTCCTAACCGAGCTCACCTCAGAAGAGTGAATTATTTTGGGTTACTGGTCCCAGGTGGTTTTTCCCTTAGCAAGGCTTCCATGTTAAATCTTTGTGTTATGTGTTATTTGTTATGATTGTTTTGCTATCATAGTTTACATGTTGCATATTGATTAATCGGTAAAGATAATTTTGGAAAATACTGGTATTTGGTAAATGAACATAAAGATAGTTATCTTATCTTAATGAGTTGTTTGAATTGTTAAAAAAGTTTGAAAAAGTACATCTAAGAGTTTTGGATTGTAGGATAATCAATTTAACAGATTCACCTCCCCTCTTAGTTATCTAATAGATAATTTCTATTTGACCTAAATGTTTATACCCTTCCTTATAGGTTATATCCTGGTTGTAGATTTTGTCATATTCTTTAGACATGCTACTCTCTCCTACAGTCTCAAATTTGCACTTTAAGTATCCTTTTACATCTTCCAAATGCAATACACCATCTGGTATAGACAATAAGGCTAAGCTAGGGTATTCTTCAGAGGGTTCTATTGGTTCCCTTCTCACTTCAGGTCTAGGTGTGTCATTAATGTTGTGAACTAGGGATACATCTATGATTGTACTGAAAAATAACTTCTCTAACAGTAAACACTTAGTAAAATACCTTGGAATCACAGTTTAGGGCTTCCGCATAGATCTAGCAAAAATCTATCTCCAAATCCTTCAAATTGCTTTCAATCTTCACTGACTAGCTCTCTAAAACTCTTGTAAACTCATGAATGATCAAATGTTATCCAATAAACCACTTTTATCTATCATATCCTTCAAGACATTATCGTCGCATTAATTGCATAAGTGTATTCATGCCAAAAAGATATTCCTGGTTGTCTGCAAACTTCTTTCACTTCGTGTGCTCTCATACATGCTCTGAATTTATGCACTCTTAACCATAGGTTCCTTACATCACTTTCTATCACTTATTAACTTCGTAGGGCTTGATTCAAATTCTACTAAACTCTATGCTATTTTGGTGCTAAATTTGATGCTAAATTAATGAAATATGGTGCTTAATCAATTTGAGATGGGTTTAGAATTGATTCCAACTTACTTTCAAATGATTCATCTGACTGACTTACTAATATTGTGGATGCACTTGCTTGATCTATAGCTTTGACAAATATAACTTCTTCCATGTTACTATTGTTTCCTTTTGACTGTTATTGATATCCATATTTCTTCTGGTGTAATTTACATTTCTTCTAGGATTAGGATTCCTCATGTTGTTCATTCTATGATATCTTGTTGTGTGTCCCATGTTATTACAAATCTAACAAACTATGACATTATTTTTGTATCTTAGTCCTAACTGACTGATATGTCATCTGCAATTTCTGGCAATATGTCCAAAATTATTGCATCTATAACACACAACTCCATTTCTTATACTGTTTATTGCTCCAATAGGTCTTTTATCTATAGGGTTAGTATTTCTAAATATTCTACTATTATCTTTATCATTAAATATAAGTTTCTTACAATCAATAGCTCTATGACCAAAACCATGACAATTATAATAATAACCAGAGATAGGTTTGAATTGCTTACATGTACAATCTCTTTTCATGTGTCCAAATGAATTGCATGTAAAACATCTATCTTTGAGTTCATTTCACATTTATTTAGGTGATTCATCTTGCATAGGTTGTTTAGGTACATCTTCATATTGGTTAGGCTCAACTTTGTTTTGTTTTTCTTCTTCTTTGTTCTCGGATTGTTGAATTTCTAGATCTGGCTCTTTACATTCTTCAATCTTCTTTGAGAAATTTTCTTAGAAATATCCAAGACTAATTTTATCATAAGAATGTTTTTGATAAGAAATCTGTTCAATATTTTCACTACTGGAATACATTTTCTCAAGATGTTGCTTGAATTGAGTTAGTTCTCATTTCACAATTGTATTGTATTTCTCAAGTTCAACATACTGCAATTTTGTAGTCTCAAATTCAGATGTTACTTTGGTAATTTTAGACCTTAGATTTGCATTTTTAGACTTTAGATCTAATTCAACTTTTCTATTATCATCTTTCAAACTTAACTTTAGATCTACAATCTTTAGTTCATGCTTTAGGATCTCATTTTCCTTTTTCAGTTTTGAAACTTCATCACTATCCTTTATCTGATTTGTAGGTTCTTTCTTTGATTTAAGATCTTTATATCTTGTCTTTTAGTTTCTCAATGTAGTCTTTTACACTTTCATATTTGTTCTTTAGAGTATCTCTTTCTTTAGTAAGAATATCAATCTGCTCAAGAGCTTCTTGTAGGTTTTTCTGCAATTGATCCATATCCATAAAGATCTTAATCAAGCTATTAGGCCTTCTCCGAGTAACTGTGCTCTAATACCAATTGTTAGAAATAGGAAATACTAAGAGGGGGGTGAATCAATATTTCACAAACTTTTACTTTTGCCCACTTATAGATATATGTAATTAACTTGTAACTTGCATAAGAAACTAAATTGAATAACAAACACAACCATAAAATAAAGGAACTCATAAAACCATATTTGTTCTTGAGGAAACCCTAGCCAAGGGAAAACCCTGGTGGGGATGATACCCATAAATGATCCACTAATCAAAAGTATATGGTTGAAGATATTGACCCTATTAGGAGTCTATTACATTCGTATAGTGTCTCACTCCTTGGTAGAGGACTTTAGGCCTTGTTAGAAGCCTCAACCCTATTAGGAGTTGGCATTACAAAATATGAATGTATGCAAGATGAGCTCACTTCCCAAACATGCAATATATAATAATAATCTTCAGTACTAAAGATAGAATACAAAAACCTTTTACTATTGCTAAATATCTTCAATATTCTGATCTAGCTTGTAGGATTTTCACAAAAACTTGCTATCAGTTCACACTATTATGATCATATATCAGATTTTGCATAATACATCATCAATACATCAAAAAAAAATCTTTCTTACAACTTCTCATTAGTCTCTTCTTAATTTGCATTACACATTACTTTCTTTTATACCATCTCAAATATAACTTATCAGTCAACTTCCATGTTATCAAAACATAATTTTAACTCTTGTTGCCTTAGGTTTAACATCTAGGATGTCATCCCTAATTAGTTAAGTCATTATTTTGATAAATAAAATAATCCCCTAACTCAAAATAGTTATTTACTAATCGCTGCCCTATTCTGGTCAACTCAACACTATTTCTGTAAAATATTAATATCTCTGTTCATACATGTCATACAATCTCATGCTCTTAGATGTTGCTTCAACATACCTCATATAATTTGTGCTCAAGTTTGCATGCACTGAAAATACTTCTGTGAACTTCACTGATCAAAGTAGTCTCTGTGTAGACATATAAACATTGTAATACTTAGACAATTTTCTTAAGTTCTCATCCAAAAATTCATCCTTGGATCATGTTGTCTTAACACTGAATATATGTTTCCATAATGACAACATCATGATATCCTACTCAGCCAAATTACCAACATGATCAAGTTGGTAGTGTACACACAAAAGTAGTGCACTTCTCTAAGTCATTACATCAAAGAAAATCCATGAAAGGGAAACCTTCAATAGCAACCTAGAGCTCTTTATGTATGGAGTTGCAAGATTGTAAAATAGCTCTTAGCTAGAGCTAATAAACTTATGACCTCGCTAGTCAACCACACAATGAGAGATTCCAAAATTGAAGACAAGGGCAAGAGTGTCAATATCCCCAAAGAATCAAATGGAAATGCAATGCAAGTAAGCTAAGAATGAGGATGCAAGATACAAACTAAGCTATGAAAGTAAATATGCAAGTATTACAAATCCTCCTATTAAGCTATGTGAGATTAATCTATAGCATAAAGGAAATCTAAACTATGAATGCCATGAGAATGAAACTATTATGCAAGAAATGAAAGCTAAACTATGAAGTAATGAAGAAATCTAAGATGTGATGCAACAATGATTTCCAAAATCTTGATGCAAGAATGTCTTCAAATCTTCAAAAAGCTCCAAAGTGACCTAGAAATCCTACAGCATAAAGTTAGCATAAAAGATGAGATATGCAAATGAGGAAGAAAGCTCTTCTTTTATAGGAAGTGAGAAAGAATGGACCATGGAGATTAAGAGGCAAAAGATTTAATCAAGGGTGGAGCTTGAAAGAGGAGCAATCCATGTGCACAAATATCCTCCAATGAGAAAATAAGAGTTGACTTTTGTGTCCCTATGAGACAAAAAGTGATTTTCTTCTTTTTATAAAATAAGAATAATGCTTTATTTGTGCAACTTAGGATAAGATGAAAAGTTGGGGGCATTTTATTTAATAAAAGGGGAGGAAATATTCCTTTTAAATAAATAAAGACTTTAGGATAAAATGGTTAGCCCAAGGCAAATAATCGAAAATGATGAAATATGACTTGATCAAGGAAATTGATATAATTGATAAAATGCTGATTTTTGAAAATATTGATTCAAGGATTTGATAGATTGTTGAATGCAGGCCCAAAGTCTAGGTAACCATTTTAGGGTGCATACAGGTAGCTTCTTTATTGTCATTCTTCAAGGGGAAGGAAAAATTAATTAATACCAAATTACAATCGTTGGTATACCTTGACCACCCTTTGGTTCCTCACATTTTAGATAAAGACAAGAACATAAAAGAAGTAGAGGAGTTGTAATATGATTTTGATCTCATCTGCCCAGGTGTGCAAATCATGATTTTAGTTGATATTTATAATGATACCCATGAGTTCATTTATTTTGTGGATGTGATGATTAAGTTTGAGACTAGTTTTAGCAAGTTCATCAAAGACTCCCGTGCTGCTACATATGTCACGTAGGCAAAATCTATCTTACAAATGGGCAATTTGAAAGATTTCAAGTGGTCGAGAGAGAAAGAAGTAAACAAATGGAGTGCTTTTACTGAGGGGAAGAGAAAACAAGTTACTCGATGAAAAGGCTCAACCTATCCTTTTTGGTTCTTTATTTATTGATCTCATTGTGTGATGATCGGGCCACTAACACACTTCAAGGAGGTTAAGAGGCTATCTACATGGACATCTTGCCAGGCTCAATTATGTCACATATGTATCACATTGTTAGGAATGAAATAGGCAACCAACTTGAAGGTGACATGCTAATTTTAGTGCCCTCATTTTGTTCCATTTGTTTTTCTTGTTGGCTTTGTGTACAACTTACAATAGGCACATCACCATTTGCTTTGATTATTTTGTTGTTGCGGTTCTGTCGGTAGAGATTTTTGTTGTAGAGAATTACTGTTTGAATGTCTCTCAAACTTTTTTGGTTTGTTGAGATATGTTACAATTAGAATCTCTATTTTGATTTGATTCCAATGAATGAACTAAAGCTTGTTGCATCCCCCAAGTTATATAAGGGATTACATGATCATTTTTTGAAGGTTCCCAGCTTTTGTATTCATGGACATCATAATAAAAATAGTGTTAATTCTTAGGGTTTTATAGGTTGATATAATGAGACATGTTGGATAATATGGTATAATCTATTCACTGTATTACATATCCATATGATTAGTTTGATTATCTTTTTGCTTTGTTTAAATTCTAATATGAACAAAATATAAAGTAATTTTTTTTTCATCTTGTTGTCATGTGGATGTGAGTTTATCACTCTCATACTTTCTTTCAAGGAAAGGATTAAGTATGCTTCAATTGATAAATGTGAGAACTGTATATATGGTACAAATCTGATGATAATATTGGTTATGTGGGATTACATATATGTTACACATATTTAGTAATCTTAATCTTGTGTCTTTGTGAGAAGTTAAACATAAAGTTGGATGTGTCTTATAGTTTTTTTAGTATGTTTCCCTATAGGTTAACCACTAGTCTAAGTCATGTTAGAATACTATTGGAGAGCGCAATAATCCATAAATCTGAAATCATTTTACTACGTGTTATTGATTTCATGGTAAATTATTTGTATTCTCAGTAAGAAACTGGAAGCTATGGTGAGAACTTTGTTCTATGACTATTCCTGCAACCATTGGAACTCTATTCTTTGACTATTCCTCTAGCCATTGGAATTTTGTTCTTTGATTGTTCTTGTAGCCATTGGAATTTTGTTCTTTGACTATTCTTGCGGCCAAGGCAAAACATAGTAAATTCATGTTTGTTTGCTAAGAACTATGTTTCTATTATCTACTTCATGTCTATTTAGTTGTTGATTCATGTTTAGTACTCAAGCTAATTTTTTTCAAGCATTTTACTTCAATACTATTTCCTTAAAGGAAACTAGTAAACACATTATACATTCATAAAATTATCATGAAGACAAATTTGGCTATTCTGAACAAACAAAATTATGTAACATAAAGAAAATGAAGTAGGAGACAATTTTCAAATGATATTTTCAATTAATTTCTTCTGAAGTATTCATACATTTCATTTAATACAAGACTTTGTAATTCCTATTTCTACAAAAAGATCTATTACATAAACTATTCTACTTGTTCTTGTACAAATAATTTTCAGAATCTATAAGATAGGCTACCTTGATATTCCTTTTATAAACACAAGGGATGCAACAAGTTATAGGTCAGAGTATCACTTTTATATTATGTTACCAACTACCACTAGTCGATGATAAAAGATATTCTCCAAATGAATGTTGTTACCTCTGTTTGTGTCCTTAAGTGAATTTAGAGGAGGCCATGGAGTGTTTATTATCACAAGGCTTGTGGTCCAACCAGGCTTCTGAACCATGCTATTATTGCCTATGGGTTGTTTTTGAGGCATAAAATGATAGGAGTAAAAATTCTCACCATCTTCCCTTGTGGTAGATGGCTTTGAAAATACAACACATGGAGAAACAAATGAATCCAAACTCCCATATTTTGTGTTTACACCCATAATTTTCTTTGCTTCCATCCTAGAAAATGGAACCAAAGTAGTAATATGAGAGATTAGGGGAACTTGCAAGTTGTAGAAAGAGTTTTCAGCAAAGTACAGAGCTTTCAGTATCTCTACAGTTACCGAAAGTAATTTCAATATCTCTATGATTACACAATGTATTATCAACTGGTTCACCACCATGATCCTTGTATATCTCCTACAACATGGCTTAGTCTAACCCCTTCTTGTTATAGTAAAATATATTTGTAGCCTCAACAAACCCCATCCTTAGTACTCAAATAAAGAAACACTCTCTTCCAATCGTGAAAAACCCAAATTTAGACAACACACACAACTCATTCTACATTTTTCCCTTCCTATATTTAAGCTATTTCTCACACTTTCAAACTGCAAAAAATGAAGCAACAACTATCCCAACAGCTGCAAGACTTGTGATTGTGTTCTTTTCCCTTAGTTATAGCAAGTTAAATGTAACACTCAAAGGGTTGAGCCATAAGGGAAACAACTACATAGGCATCAAAAGGATAGCTAACAAGACCAATTTCTGAGTTTAATAATTAATTTAAAATACAGTTTCAAACTTTGGTTTTTAAATTAATTATTAAACTCAAAAATTGGTCTTGTCAGGTATCCTTTTGATACTTGTGTAGCCATTTTTGAGCCGTAAGGGAATGATTTTCTGGCAACAGAATGATTTTTAGATAAAAAACTATAACATTCCATCAGTCATGACATCTCTTCTCAAATTCTTCCTACCTCCACTTCTTTCTTTAATATATTGTCAAATAGTTTTGAGTAACCCACATAAATTATCACGAGGTTGCAACTTACCCAACCTAGATTATCAATTCATTTCATTGCAAGCTAGCAACCATTTTGCTTAACTATAATTTAGGCCTGTCGGGACACGATAACTTATCCCATTTATAAATGCACATGTATCATTTTTTGGTTAAGAGGTTGTGTCTCCCGCATGGTGGCACAATGTAAAGTTTCTCTTGTTTCCTTGTGTTATCGAGTTGCATTGTGTCATCTAAATTGACATGCAGTGGTGCGTTGGGAGCTTCTTTTGGTCTTAGTGCGTTACCAAGTAATTTCTTTATGCATAGGAGTTCGTTATGACATGGCACATGGTGGCACAGTGTAATGTTACTCATGTCTCCCTATGTTATTGAGTTTCTTTATTCATTGATTAATTAATATGTTATTAGTTCATTTCATTACAAGCTTGCAACCATTTTCATTAACTACAATTTAGGCTTGCAAGGATGCGAGGCCAGAATTCTTGAATAGGTGTCAATACCTCTTTTAACCACGACATGCAACAATACCAATTTGTTAACCCTGTAGTGACATGGTGAAAAAAAACCATCAAGTGCCACATGTAACATCTTCACTTCCTCATGGTCCAAAATTGAGTCCCACATAATAAGCTATGAGGTGACGATAAGGGACCTTTAAACATTTCCCCCACCAACCTCCACAAGGACACAACAATACTTTTATCACCGCCCATAGATTGCCACATAGCCTCACAACTGCTAGCTGTCATTTGGATTAACCTCCATCAGGGTGTGATAAACACTTTAAGCACAACTTAAAGCATGTACAAAATAAACAATAAAGTATTAGAATATGACATAAGAGATATAAGGTCACAAGAGCATGAAATAATGACCAAAATATTTTGACATTAAATCAATAGAATATCCTAACCAAGAACATATCAGGAAAATCAAATATGACAGGCTGACAAAAGGATACTTTAATATAGCACCTAATTCTACACCTACTCGTCCAAGTGGTGTTTGTTTGGACACCAACACAAGAGCCAATATGGGCACAAATATAATTGTTGCATTGTGCCCAACTTGGCACCAGACTCTTTAGCTCGGTGCAAAGAACACCATGAGTCACGCCGACCTGATGAATAACGCCATATTTTTAAAAAAATAGGAGAAATACATAAAAAGAGTGTGTGGAAGTAAAACACAAAGCCAAAAAGGGAGCTAATGACAAGGAATTATTGTAGTGTGGTTTCATTTACCATTAAAAAACTACCAAGAGAGCTCTCGATAACTTCAAAGCATGAGTCAAACCATAAATGTAGAGGTGAGTTAGGAAGTCTTACCCAAAGCAGAACCTATAAAAAATTTTAGTAGCAGAGCAAAAAATTGGATGCCAAGGTTTCAACATTAGTGAATTTTTATTTTCCCAATTCAAGAGGCATTCGTATAAAATCCTATTCCCATCCCGAATAGTTTCAAATACAAAATTGAAAAACCCTCTTTCTCCCAAGTAGATTTGAACACATTCATCTAATCCCAATTTTTAGATATCCAACTTTGCAACCCACTTAGACTTGGCCACAAACCTCTGAAATTTACAATCAATCTAAGCTCTAAAAAAATTACAATGTTGTGAGCAACTTCCTTCTCCACTTCATCTACTAAGTCGACCACAATGGCCCTCATGGTTCATTGCTTAATATCTTCTACAAACCCTATTGTGTCGATGGTGTCCATCTGTGTCATTGGCCAAAGGTGGTAAAATCCTAGAAGGGCTTCTTAGGCCATAGCTATTAATGATCCCACCATCATAAACAATTTTATGTCCACCAAAAGTGACCATCTTTGAGCGATTCTTTTCCCTTGTCCCTTTTGGATATGTATACTTTCCAACATCACCCCCTATCCTAGGTTGTTGCCCCTTGTTCAAGGTCATTTTTTCTTACATTGTTTATAGACACATCCACCTGATCTGCTCCAAACTTGGTGCAGTGCAGGTCAGAGGATCCAGTTAAGGACTGTCCAAACTGACTACAAAATAAACACAATGCGGAAGCACACAACAAGATCTAAATCTTAATCCAATTTTCTATTAATATGCTCGGCTGTAAGGCCTTCCGAGTTAGGGCCAATTACAAACAAAGAGTAATTCTGCAAGATTACAAGATTCAGCTTATAATCAACAACAACTAGTTTAGTTTTGAGAAAAATCATACACTGATGGAAACCCTAAGGTAGATCTAAACTTGTGCTTCACAAAGCCACCAAGCAATCTCCTCGGTTCCAAGCCTCAGCTACTAGCTCTGCAATTACAAACTATTAGACTAGCAATCTGATCTACAAGATCAACAAAGATCCTTCCACGACTTCACCAACTCTAGCTTCTCTAGATTGGTTACTTCACCATCAATCTGCTCCTCTTCACTCTACCTCAGATGTTTAAACCACTGCCCAAACATCCCTTTAAATACAAGTCTCTAACAAATAACTCTTAAGCCAGTCGACTTCTACTACAACAATTATTAAATGCAAATAATGGTTGGCTCTCAAATAGCCTTACAAACATAAAAAATAACTCTTAAGCCAGTCGGCTTCTACTACAACAATTATTAAATGCAAATAATGGTTGGCTCTCAAATAGCCTTACAAACATTTAATACATGTCGGCCTCTAGATCCACATAGGAGAATCCAACAAAATCTACCAACAATTATTACACCAAGTCGGCCCAACAATCACAAAGAACTCCCATCAGTAAACAGGAACTATCGAGCAATGGGTATACTACCGAGCATCAGTGACTTCACCGAGCATGCTAGGCATCGCCAAGCACTATGTCATCCAAGCACCATAAGCATCATCGAGTAACACTTTCATCGAGCGCCACAGAGAATACCGAGTTCCTTTAGTGATCGAGCTTCCTTCCTTAACCGAGACCGTCGGTTAAAGATGCAACCGAGTAACACCAGCCAAACACAAACACCTTATTCAGTTTCACTGAGGATAAAGAATTCCCCAACCTAAACCTTGGATGCCCCTGCATCAGACACCCCAAGTTCCAAAAGATGTTCATATGTGAGAAGAACATCTTCCAGGGTTCAGCACATAAACCTCGATCTGGTTCTTCACATACATGTCTCCCACCTTTTCTGCTTGCATACTCTTCCACTTCTACTTTCTTTGTCTCTTCAAGTCTTTTCTGGACAATGCACATGTCAGTTTCCAAAACTAATCATTCATTTTCTCAGGATCTGCCAACTCAACTCGGGTACCGATACTCAAACTTCACTTACCGAGCATTGTATCCATCAAAGGCATCAGTGAAAACTTCATGTCATTCTTCTCAACAGTAAACACATTTCTGACACAGTCATACATAGCTTTGCAATCATATTGCCAAGGCCTACCAAGCAATATATCACAACTATCCATCTCTACAATGTCACACAACACAAGATCCTTATACTGGCCAATATGAACATCAATGATGATGGACATATTGTCATTGATGTCAAAATCAGAGATCAAAGAAGGTTAAATACAACATATATGAATCAGAGGTGCACATATGAATATAATAACAATGGCATATATACATGGCATATAATCAGAGATTATATGTTCAACAGTGAAAATACATATATATGAAGATATATAATAGATGAAGACATATAGAAGTATAATGTGAAGCATGTATAATGTGAAGATACGTATATGAATCGAAGCAGCATATGATATATATATACATTATAGAAATAATGAATGATAGACAGCATATATGTATACATACAGCATAAAGTCAATATGTAAAGATATCATTAATACTCAGATATATACAACAAAGAATGGTATAAAGACATCTAAATAGTGACAAAGACTTCTATAATATTCAGCATTATATGCAGCACATAATAATTATATGCAGACACGTATATAATATTATGCAGCGTTAAATAAATATATACAGTGATTAATATATATAGCGGTCAAAGATGATATATTCGAAGGTTTAAAAATATATGTACAATATTCAACATATATATATGCCACTTTTAAAAAGGTTTCGAAGGTAAGATATTCGAAGGTGTAAAAATATATGTACAACGGCTTTCAAAGAACAGAGAAAATATCAAAGATTAATTAATATTAATCAAAGGAAAAAATTATATCAGATATATCGAAGATAAGAGAAGATATATGAAAGAGTTTTAAAGGCAAGAGAAAGTCTTTTAAAGTTTTATTTAATATGATTAAATAAAGGAATTATTAACTTATTTTTAAGTTAATAATTTATTTTAATAAAAGAGAGACCTTTTCAAACTGAAAAGTCATAACTTTTAAAAAGGACATAATGTTTCATATGAATATATATATTCAGTCTTATTTTGAAAATAGAAACAAGTCAGCATGTGAAGATAAAAGGAAGAGCAGTCATAGTATAAAGGAGAGAAGAATTAGTGATTATAAATTTGGATTTTTTTATTATTGTAAAAATACTGTCATAATGACATATATTTGAAAATAAGGAGAAAAATATTGGCTGACTTAGAGAGAGCGGATTGTGTCCATCATCAGTTGAAGATAGCAACATTGTCAAGGTGGAAGAAAAGTTTGAAAACAGTGAGTTGGTGCTCAGAATCTAGTCAGGGGGAGTTGGTGCTTCCAGTAGGTGGGCACCTGCGAAGTGTGGGAGTTGGAGCTTTCAGTAGGTCGGTGCCTACGAAGTGTGGGAGTTGGTGCTTCCAGTGAGTTGGTGCTCATAAATATAGGGGTTGGAGCCTCTAGTAGGTTGGAGCCTACAAAACATTGTAAAAGAACAATATTATATATAAAAGCAAATTATTTAGTGGTTTTCTCCCATATTGGGTTTCCACGTAAAATTTGTGTTCATGTGCATAATTGTTTATTTTGAAGTTATATTTGAATAAAAGCATTTAAATTTAAAAAGGGTTAATATACTGATTCACCCCCCCCCCCCCCCCCCCTCTTAGTATATTCGTGTGCTCTTCAAATGAAACATTGTTCTCTAACTTCCAAAGCATGATCATCTTGCAACCATCCAATCCTATAAGGATGTGGGTGTTTCATTCTATTCAAACCAAGGTTCTGAACCAAGTCCTCAGCAACAAGGTTGTCAGTACTACCACTATCCACAATAACATTACAAAGTTTACCTTCAGTCTTGCATCAGGTCCTAAACAAGTTGCTCCTCTTACAAGGTTCCTCCTTTGTACCGAGCAATGTTCGTCGAAGCAGCAAGTTCTCTGATTCAGGTTCATTCTGTACTTCTTCATTTACCACAACTGTCCATCAGTCACCAGTCTTCTTCTATTGAGTACACTCAAAAGAATGATGGCCTTCACCTCCATAGTTGTAAGAAGTACCTTTAAAGATCACCTTCCTTATCTTCTTCTTTGGTTCCACAAGTTTCGATTCATCTTCTACATTCATCAATTTATCCTTCACGGAGTGATCAACCTTCTCCTTTCCTCAGGGGTTACCGTTCTATTTCCTCTTCAACTTATCTTTTGCCTTCAGTGCATATTGATAAGCATCCTCAATTGATTCAATCCTTAGCATTCCAAGCTCATCCTGAATACTAAATTTCAACCCATTCACATACCAAGCTACCTTTTCCTTACCAAGCTCCTGGTGTCTAGACCAAATAGTAAGTTTGTAGAACTCCTCGGTATAATCTTCAATAGTCATATCCTTCTGTTTCAGATTCTGCAACTTCTTAAACAAGTCAAGCTCATAGTCAGTAGGTATGAACTTAGTTTTCAACTTCATCACCATCAACCTCCACTGATTTATCTTCATTTCTCCTTCATCCTCTCTTTCTCTTTGCAGTTCCTTCCACCAAAGAGCAGCATGGCCTTTCAACTTTGTCTGTGCCAATCTTAGCCTAAGAGGATCTTTAATTTCTTCTAGCTCAAAGAAATCTTCCAGTTCACCGATCCAGTCAATCAAGTCCTCAGGCTTTAGAGTACCAAAGAAATTAGAGACTTCCATTCGGTAACTACTATTCAACCGAGCTCCAAATCTATGCAACCGACCAGTTCTATCTTCACCAAATCTATCTCTTTGGTTATCACCACTAGATCCAGCAGTTTCAAAGTCTTCGACAATTTCTTCATAGCCATATTCAGTACCAACATTTCAAGGTACACTAGCAACAATTCTTACAATCTCAGAAATCATGTTGCTCTTCATCATCTCTGTCTCAGATCTAAAATCTGATTTCACCTTCTTGGTAATCTTTGATTCCACAGCATCACAAAGATCAACAATTGCTCTAGGGTCTAATCTTCTTGGAGGCATCCTTCAAGATCTTTGAAAACCAAAAACAATAAATCACCAACAGGGTCTTGGTGCAAACTATCTTGACACAGAGATCAATTCACACACTCAAGGTCAACTCGCTCTGATACGACCTGGTGTAGTTTAGGTCGGAGGATCCAGTTAAGGACTATCCAAACTGGCTACAAAATAAACACAATGCGGAAGTACACAACAAGATCTAGATCTTAATCCAATTTTCTATTAATATGCCTGGCTATAAGGCCTTCCAGGTTAGGGCCAATTACAAACAGAGAGTAATTCTGCAAGATTACAAGATTCAGCTTACAATCAACAACAACTAGTTTAGTTCTGAGACAAATCATACACTGATGGAAACCCTAAGGTAGATCTAAACTTGTGCTTTGCAAAGCCACCAAGCAATCTCCTCAGTTCCAAGCCTCAACTACTAGCTTTGCAATTACAAACTATCAAACTAGCAATCTAATCTGCAAGATCAACAAAGATCCTTCCACGACTTCACCAACTCCAGCTTCTCTAGATTGGTTACTTCACCATCGATCTGCTCCTCTTCTCTCTACCTCAAATGTCTAAACCACTGCCCAAACATCCCTTTAAATACAAGTCTCTAACAAATAACTCTTAAGCCAGTCAACTTCTACTACAACAATTATTAAATGCAAATAATGGTCGGCTCTCAAATAGCCTTACAAACATTTAATACAACATGTTGACCTCCAGATCCACATAGGATAATCCAATAAAATCTACCAATAATTATTACACCAAGTTGGCCCAACAATCACAAAGAACTCCCATCAGTAAACAGGAACTATCGAGCAACGAGTATACTACCGAGCATCAGTGACTTCACCGAGCATGCCAGGCATCGCCGAGCACTATGTTGACCGAGCACCACAAGCATCACCGAGTAACACTTTCACCGAGTGCCACAGAGAATACCGAGTTCCTTCAGTGACCGAGCTTCCTTCCTTAACCAAGACCATCGGTTAAAGCTGCAACCGAGTAACACTGGCCAAACACAAACACCTTATGCACTTTCACCGAGGATAAAGAATTCCCCAGCCTAAACCTTGGATGCCCCTGCATCAAAACTTGTAAACACTATTTCCATCTAAAGAAATCCCTTGCTCACACAATCTTTCTCTATCTATCCCTACAATAGTTGGAAGCACCAATGAAACCCTAGGTGCAAAGAGATTCCACAATGGCTCCATCTTGTCCCTTACCATAAATCATTTAACTACATGTTGCATCTATTTGTTAGTTATTCAAAGCTTCTTAAATAAAATTATGTTGGGCGTGCTAATTCTTGGAAAAGCCATGTATGTGAAAGACAACAACTGTCTAAAGATTTTTAATAGAACATCTACAAAATGACACAGAATACAAACCATACATATATTTTTAACACTTTTGAGAGCTATGTAGGTTTGATAAGTTTTTTTTTTAGATAAATAAATGTAAAGCCCCATCCTTTCTAAACGTGTAGTTCTTTAGGTATCACTTTCAATATAGGTACTTATGATGAAAATATAAAATGGATCCCATCCAGGTATGGCACTATTAGTTTAACTTCAATTTACATTATTTCTAAAGACTTTATTTTTGGTCCTAAGTATTGAGGTTTTATTTTGTATATGTTAAATTTTTTGGACTATGGGTTTTATATTTTGAAGAGTTGTATAAATATTTTCTAACTAAATTTCAAATAATTTTTATTGGCTACAAATTACAATGGCCAGACATTTCCAAAGGACCAACATCACCTAACATTTTATAAGATTTGAATAACAATGTTATTGAAGCTATTGGTATGCCTTCCAGTTCCTTGGAGAAAATTAAATGCATTTTTCAGCTACGAAGTGTATGCTCATAATACTTGTTTGAATATGAAACATATTCTAAAAAAAAACTCATTTAGACTATATAAAACACAATTAAATATGCAAACCTTAAAAAATACTAAATTGTAACATAACACCATGTTTACCTCAATATTTCCATGCAGCCTTTATGAAGAGGATGCCAAGTTATACACCTTCAAGAATTCAACCTTTCAGTTGATTGTTGCACAAATATAGGTCTTCGAAAGATGATATTTTTTTGAAAGATTGGCCTAGATGGTCTTCATGTTGATTTTTGGATGAATACAACAAAATCAACTACACAATATGAAATTGAATAAATAGGGAATATGGAAATAAATAAACAATGTGCACATACTTGTTTGTGAAGTTCTGAGCATATGTATCAACTCCCATAAACATTCAATGTTTGTGCTTTATCCATAATTAAGATTTATAGGTAAGATTTATCCATAATTTTGTACTTTGTTGCTTAACATCGATCTTCTTTCAATATGACTAGATTTTTCTAGAGATTTACATTAAACAGAACCAACGACCAATACCCTAGGAAGTACTTCTTAGCAACTTACTTGAATACATAATTCATGTTGTGAATCAATCCCATTCTTTGCTATCAAATGTCA
Organism: Chamaecyparis obtusa; assembly: GCA_027943335.1. NCBI lineage: Eukaryota > Viridiplantae > Streptophyta > Pinopsida > Cupressales > Cupressaceae > Chamaecyparis > Chamaecyparis obtusa. The sequence continues at coordinate 262,896 of BSBK01005284.1, read as the reverse complement.
TTTCATGCTGTCAATCATCTCCCCACTATAGAATGTTAGCCATATACAAAGAGGAGTAATTTTAAAAATATTTTTGCATGTTTTTGAGTTTTATTTGTACCCGTTGCAACTATATATAATGGATATCTGCATCTAGCCATTGACTTTTTTAGATTTTCCTAGATTTTGTAATTAACTCTCTTCTGCACACATAAGAGGCCCTACAATATTATGTATTTCATCTACCATTGAAAAAGCCTACACCAAAGTATTTCCTATAGTGGTGGAGAAGTCTAAAGTTGAGGAAAAAATATTTCACTTTTGAAGCTAGGTAAATTTAAGAAACTATTCTACAATGACTACTCATTGTACGAACTAATAAAAAGAGGAATACAAGTTTTTAATTAAATTTTAAAAAATAAAATAAAATTAAACACATTATAAATGCACACAAGTTTGCAAAAATTCAATAAGTTGATCGATCAAAATGAGAATTTTTTTTTGCATCTAACAATGCAATGAACTAGTAAAATCTGACATAGATTCATTATTTTTAAAATAAAAAACTTATGCATAATTTTACAACTAATCTTCAAACAAAATGTCAAATAAAGTCCATATGGGAGCCTCCCCAATAACATCTAAAGTAGCAAGTGTTTGATCCCTATGTGAAACCTATGTTTTAGCGATATGTGAGGGGGTGATCATCAAACTGGAGGTGTGGTCCTAGGGGAGATGACCCAGTAGCCGTCTAGGGTAACTTCGCGCACGTAGAACTCCTAAACTGTAAGTCGAATTTCACTGATTTTTTCAATGTATCTTGGTAGGTGAGTTAAAAGCTTAAAGCTAAGGTTTCAACTTTTGGGTATTCACATATCTCTTTGTAGATATCATTGAGCGCAAAGTGGTCAGAAAGTGGCATTTCAAAAGTGCCGCCTGATATCCACTATATTCTTGCACCAATAGTCATTCACTCAAAAATGTCAGTACTTGTGGTCAAATGTACCAATTGTTTTTAAGAAACTTCCTAATAGTGGTGCACAAACGAGTGATCAAATATACCAATTGTTTTTATGAATTATCCTAATAATGGTGCACAAATTGTTGATGTATGTAGCATTGTTCAGATAAATAATATTGACTATATGATTATTATGAGAAATGATTTATTAAATATATAAAAATATATATCAATATATATACTAATTGATATTACTATATACATTGATATATACGTATATATAAAGTTAGATTATAATTATTCTCATAATAACTAAATAGTGAAATTGATAAAAATAAATATTATTATTATTATTATTATTGTATGCAAATTAGATGTCTAATAACTAGAGATGATAAATTAACTATTCAAAGCCAATAAATCAATCTAATGCAACACAATGAAGAGTACAAAGTAACTATAAAATGATGAAACTAAATTAATTACCTTCACCTACCATGCAACTTGTCTCCATTGTCCTCCTAGCCTTGATTTCTTGAAGAGGTTGAGCTCTCAGATTTCCAAATGAAGCCTTCTCCCAAGATGCTACCAAAGTGTGGAGATTTTATGAAATGAGTGCACAATAACTTATACAATCTAATGAATGGAATGCAAATAAAATGATGATAATATGGATTAATTGCTCTTAGAATGCTTGGATGCTTGATTGCTTGATTGCTGGATTGCCTATTACAAAAATATCTATTAGCTCACAAAGGGGAAACGTGGCTCCTTTTATAGAGTTTTGGAGGATCTAGGCCTAGGTGGCACAATCCTACGGTTGAGAATGAAAGGTGGAAGATCCTAGGGCTAGGATTGACTTGGTTGAAGGAGTTGAAAGAAAGGGGGATGTAGTTGGAATGTGAGAGGAAGAATAGGGATGATGTTCCTCTCACATTGACATGGAGGAGAAGAAAGTGGAAGGGAAAGAGACATGTCAAGTGTCTCACAAAGACCAAAGAGAGAAAGAGGGAGAGACCTTTTCCTCATGAGGACTCTTTGCACAAGTGTCCTATGAGTCACCTTTGACCCTTAGAGGTGGCTTGAGAAGCCCCTTAGGAATAGGGAATGTCTCTTGACTTGGTTGTTGAGAGGACATGTGGTCATGAGACTAAGTCCTATGAGGCCACATAGCCCTTAAGAATAGGACATGTGTGGGTGAGGATAATTACTAATAAATAATTAATAATAATTATTTATCTTAGCCAAGGTGATGTGTCAGGTGACTAGGTAGGTGAGGTGGATTAGAAAACTTAGTCATATTTAGGTGATTGTGTATTTAATTAAATCACTTTAATAAGACTAATTAGAAGACTTAGGATAGAGGAATAGACTATAGTGAATCTACTAAATAAATTGAATAATTTATTTAATAAATAGAGGAATAATTATTAATTAAATAATAAATATTTAATTAATTTATCAAGTCAATAGTAATTAAATAGTAAATATTTAATTAATTAATGAAGCCATTTTTAGGTGTGGATATATACAATGAATAGATACACTAGAAGAATCCTAATAGATAGAGGAGCTAACTCGATACACATGGCGCCTGTTTCCAGGTTTTCACCACATGCTTTTATTGCAATTTTCGTTTGATTTTTATTTTTATTTTTAATTTTTTTTTATGATTTTTTGTATTTACAAAATATATACATAACCCTTACATTGAGATTTCAAGGATAGAACTTCTTGAGATGGATGCTGTTAGGAGGTTCATCCAAGGGATCTCCCTTAGGTGTGGACAACTGATAAGCCCCAGAACCATAGACTGTTGTAATCACAAAAGGACCTGACCAATTGGGTTTGAATTTGCCCTTCTTTTCATAGTGCTATTGATTCTTTGGATTTTCGCGAAGGACTAAGTCACCCAACTGAAAGTCTCTGATCTTTACCTTGCTATTATACTGACGAGACATACGCTGCTGATAGATTTTCAAATGATCATAAGCTCTCTGACGGTGTTCATCCAGTAGTTCTAGTTTAGTCAACTGTGCAACTCTGTAGTCTTCATCAGGAATCAAATCTTTGAGAGTGACACAAAGTGAAGGCAACTCGACCTTGAGGGGCAGGACTGCTTCAAATCCATAAACAAGGGAGTATGGGGTGGCTCCAGTAGGAGTACATATGGAGGTACAGTAAGCCCATAAGGCTGGATTTAGTTGGATATGCCAGTCACGGCCAACATCATTGACAGTCTTTTGTAGGATGTTAACAATAGTTTTATTTGATGCCTCAGCTTGGCCATTTCCTTGGGGATAGTATATGGTAGAATAGTTATGGGTGATATGGAATTTTGCGCACAATTCATCCATGTCCTGATTTTGAAACTATTTGCCATGATCAGTAATGAGATACATAGGTATACCATATCTACAAATGATATAGTTTAAGATGAACATGGATATTTGTTTCCCTGTGGCAGTAATTAAGGGAATGACCTCAATCCATTTAGTAAAGTATTCCATGGTAGTGAGAATCCATTTGTGACCGTTGGAAGATGGAGGGTTGATAGCGCCCACAAGATCGAGCCCCCACCGACTGAATGGCAAGGTAGTTGTAAAAGGATGTAACTCTTGTGCTGGAGCATGAATAAGGTTTCCATGTATTTGACATTTCTTACATGCCCTAGCAAAATGAAAGGAATCTGTTTCCATGGTAGGCCAATAATAACCCATACGCATGTGTTTCTTAGCTAAAGAGGGACCACTCGAATGTGTCCCACAAATACCCTCATGTACATCTCGCAAGGCAGTTTGAGCTTCATCATGCTTGAGACATCGAAGGAGAGTACCGTCAAGACCTCGCCGATAAAGGGTATCAGATATTAGGACATAGCGGGAGGCTTGGCAGAGAAAAGTTCATTTTTGATTGTAGGATATGTCAAGGGGTATGATGTCATTTTTCAAATAGGAATAAATTTTTCCATAGATGGGGGAATCGTGACCAATTAGATGACATATAATACTCGTATCAGGATCATCATATGCAGGACAAGTCAGGGATTCCACCACGAACTCAAAACGGACCTTGGTATCTTCTGTATTAAACAAAGAGGCAATCGTTGCCATGGCATTAACAGCCTTGTTATCAAGCCAAGGAATCTACTCAAAAGTGATGACTGAGAAATATTGTTTGAAGTCATCAACCATACGTTTATATGGTAATAACTTATCATCTTTAGTCTGATAGTCATCATTAACCTGGTTTATAATCAACTGAGAATCCCCATAGACATTTATTTCAGTTACTTTCCATTGTAAAGCCATCTTTAACCCAATCAGCAAGGCTTCATATTCTGCTACATTGTTGGTGCAAGGGAAAAGCAACTTGTAAGATTTTGGAATGGTGTATCCTTATGGTGTGACAAAAAGAATACCAGCTCCTGAACCCTGTTGTGTATACGATCCCTCAAAATATAGTTGCCAGGTTTGTGTAGATAAAGCCAAAATGTGTGCATCAGGAAACTCTGTTTGTATAGGTTGGTCATCCGCTAATGGAGCATCTGCTAGTTGATCTGGTATCACTTGACCTTTGATATCCTTCTTGTCTATATATTCAATATCAAATTCACTAAGTAGCATGACCCACTTAGCCAATCTACCTGTCAGTGTTGTTTTGCTTAATAGATATTTTAAAGGATCAATCTTTGCGATGAGCTGAATTGAGTGTGATAACATGTAATGTCACCACTTCTGTGATGCAAAAACAACAGCCAGACATGCTCTTTCTATAGGAGAATAATTTAGCTCATAGCCCACTAGGGTGCGACTGATATAATAGATGGCTTTTTCTTTTCCTTCATGATCTTGCTGAGCCAATAGAGCACCTAATGACACTGCCATAGCTGAAATGTAGAGCAAGAGTGGCTTGCCCGGAATTGGTGACATCAGAGTTGGAGGATTCGCCAGATATTTCTTGATTTTGTTGAAAGCTTCTTCGCACTGATCATCCCATTGGAATAAGATATTTTTATGCAACAAATGTTGAAAGGGATGATTGCGATCGGCTAGTTGAGAAACAAATCTTTGGATAGATTGGAGACATCCCTGTAATGATCTTAACTGACTGATGTTAGTGGGGGAAGCATCTCCAATATTGCTTTAACTTTTTCTGGATCCACTTCGATTCCTTTGGCTGAGACAATGTACCCCAACAGTTTACTAGATGTAACTCTGAATGCACATTTCTTCAGATTGAGTCGAATCTGATACTTTTCCATCCGGGTGAATATTCTATCCAACACTCTCAAATGACCAGCCCTATCTTTGGATTTTGCTAAAATGTCGTCAACATAATCTTCCATAATGGTGTGCATCATATCATGAAAGATTGTGGGCATTGCTCTTTGGTAGGTTGCTCCAGCATTTTTGAGGCCAAAAGGCATCACATTCCAGCAGTATGTACCCCATGGACAAGTAAAAGCAGTCTTTTCTTGGTCTTCTGGTGCAATCTTGATTTGGTTATAGCCAAAAAATCCATCCATTAATGATAACATCTCATGCCCAGCTGTCAGGTCAACAATAATGTCAATATTTGGTAGAGGAAAGTCATCTTTCGGACAAGCCTTATTAAGATCTTGAAAATCAATACAAATCCTGATAGATTTGTTTGGTTTTGAGACAGGGACAATATTTGAAATCCACTCAGCATAATCAATAGCCTAAATGAATCCAACATCTAAGAGCTTCTTCAATTCCGCTTTAACCGTTAGTGCAATATGGGGATGCATCTTGCAGAGCTTTTGTTTAACTGGTTTTACACCTGGTCGGATAGATAAATGATGCATTATGAGATTTCAATCCAGACCATGCATATCAGCATAGGACCAAGAAAAGTTGACTTGTCTTTCTTTGAAAATTTTTGCAAAAGCTTCTTTCTCTGATTCTGTCAAGGATGCTGCTACTTTGAGGATGCGCGGAGACTCTTCTGTTCCAATGTTAAGAGGTATTGTTGGTTCTATAAGAACAATAGATTGTTCTTGATATAGATAGTTGGGAAGAGTGTCAATCCTTCCATCATCAGGCACCTTAGAGAGGTTTTCACCATCAGATGCGTCATTTCTTTTTACTATTTTTGGATCTAATATTGCCACTGAGTGGTTTTCACCATTAGATCTGTTGATTATTTTTATATTTTTATGACTGAAAGGATTGGCACTCTCACCAAAGTAGGCCATGTCATTGAGTTCTATCAGAAATCCTGACTTGTGATCTCCTGGTGGTAAATGATCTCTGATTCCAAGATAGTCAATGATTGCATCATCATTATGGAATACATCAAGTTTTGGATGATCAGGAGAATCCCAATCGATAAGTTCGGGATGTACAAGGGGCATCGAATCATTTGGGTCAGTTTCAAAGGCAAAAATGGTATTAATGGAAAAGTTGTCAAGGTTTATGATAGTATCAACGAGGTCTATTTCCATACTCTCATCCAATTCATCTATTGCAAGATAAAGGTCACTTTCCTCATAATCGACAAAAGTAGTATCACGTGGGACCAATCCTAATGAGTCAGTCTTTGAACTCTCTCCCTCATGGTAATCGTTACTATGGTGATGGACAACATCAACTCCTATCTCTGTAGTACAATCAGATAATGAATCCCATTCATAATCATTTGAGTTAGAATCATCATTATCCCCAAGTCTATCAATGATTCCTTGTGCTATCCTTTGTTTCTCTGGATCCACATACATACCATTCTTTCTGAATTACAAAGCAGGAACTTTAGATATCTCATGAAAAGGTGCGACCTTTTCTTTTCCTTTCGATTCTTTTGGTCCTTCTCCTCTGTAGCCTAATCCTGTAGTGTCTCTTTGATAGTTGGGATTTCATAAAATTGGTTTGATAACCCCTTCTCTTTGTAACCCTATAGGTCCAACACCTTGGTATCCCATCTTTTGTAACAAAGTATACCCTTTACCATAGACATTAGGTGATATATATTCATGTTTGATATCCTCTTCATTTTTCTGTGACTTAAGCAAATGATCACCATTACGCTCAGCTGCCTCTTTGGATATTGTGCCCCCACTTATAAATGTATCATAAACAAGTTTTGAAGGGGGTTCTAATTGTTGTTTAGTGTTCAAAGATCTACCATATGATCTAAGAGATAAGGGTAACTCTGTGATACAAAGAGCTTGACCTAAAGTGTACTCTCCCATACTTCTTTCTTTTATGTCTATCTTGATCCCATTTGATTTTGATGTTGATGCTATATTACTAGGATTAATGGGTGTAGTTGCAGAAGATCCAGTACGATTATAAGGTATCAAAGAATCAGATGTCTTCATAGAACTGCAATACTGGAATGGATTAGTATCTCCCTTGATAGTGACTTCCTGACCATTATGAGGGAATTTCAAGCATTGATGATAGGTTGATGGTACAGCTTGCATGGAATGAATCCATGGTCTTCCCAAGAGAATGTTATAAGCAAGATCCATGTCTAGGACTTGGCAAGGTACATCTTTAATTATAGGACCTACTCTTATTGGTAAAACAACAGACCCCTTGGATGACCACTCTTCCTCATCATAAGCTTTTATCGTGATTTTCTTCTTGGGATCAACAACATTTTCAGAGAATCCCAATGCAAGGACTAGTTTCAATGTACAGATATTTAAGCCAGCTCCTCCATCTATTAGTACTCATTTAATTTTGTGACTCTGGACAAGGACTTCTATATGTAGGGGAGCATTATGAGGTTGGGTAATAGCTAAGTCATCATTCTTAGTGAAGGATAGGTAATGCGGGGTTGTTAAATGACCCACCATAGCTTGAAATTGATCATGATCTAGATTTGTGGGGACTTGGGTTTCTAAAAGAGCCTTTTCAAGGATATCTTTATGAGATGGGGATAGACACAAAAGCTCTAAGATGGATATCTGGGCAGGTGTTTTCTTGAGTTGCTCCAAAAGGTTGTATTGGTTGGAAATATTCGTTGTAGACTTTGGGACATAAATAGACCTATTGTGAGGTGCATTTGGTTTAGACTAGACTCCTTGGAGAGTAACTTTGGATTGAGCATGAGTAGTAACATGGACTGGGTGACTCTGATCTTCCTTTGATGGTAATGACATTGGCATAATACTTAGAAGGATGACATTCAAAAATGTTACCAACATATCGATAGGGAGTGGAATTATAATTGGCTTGATTGTCACTCTTAGTATTGGAAGAACCTCCTTTTTCATGCTCAAGAAGTGGATCTTTGAAAGCTGTATGTGATTCATTTGAGGTATGTCCATCAACACTAATCTCATCGCTTTCAATTAGATCTTGAATTACATTTTTGAGCCTTTTGCAATCATTGGTTTTATGTCCTTTGCCTCTGTGAAATTTGCAATAATCATGCTCATCCCACCAAGAAGACTTCACTCTAGGTTCGAAATCTTTCGTGTTAGGAAGCGTAATGAGCTTCTTTGTGATTAACTTTCGCAAGGCTGATTCAAGAGATTCCCCTAAAGGAGTAAAGTTTCTTCGAGGTGACATGAAAGGCAATCTTGGTTTAGATGAATCTTTGTTGGTATTTTAATTTGATGACTGATTGCTATAAGTACCTTGAGTAGCATTGGCCTGATTGGTGAGATTGAGAAGGGGTTGTGTTGGTTTGACATTATGATTATCAACAATCTCATCATTGACAATGTTTTTGTTTTTATTCCAAAACTTTGATTTGTCATTGTTATAGTTGTTGGAATTGGAATTTGAGGATCCAACAGTGTCTTTAGAATAAAGTTTGATCTCACCTTTTCGGACCATGGCTTCCTCAATCTTGATACCATTTTCTATGAGCTTATTGAAGTTTGGCGGACATTGCAATTGTAACCTATAACTCATTTCTGATGTAAGGTTATGCACAAAAATATCCATCTTTTCTTGTTTAGGAATCGTTCGTGGATATTTAGCAAACAATTGACGCCATCTTTGCAAAAAAGTAAGGAAGGGTTCTCCATTCTTTTGATGTGCATTGTAAAGATCAAGCATAGTGACTTCATGTTTGATGTTATATGAATAATGAGTCACAAATTTGTCAAGAAGCTCATTGAAAGATTTGATGTCTGGGGGTAGTTTGGAGAACCATTTCATGGCTTGTCCTCCTAAACTTTGTGGAAATAGTCGCATAAGATAAGTGTCATTGTGAGCGACTTCAATACAAGCAGCACAAAACTCATGAATGTGGTCTTGTGGATCTGAATTCCCTTTGTATTTGTCAAATTTTGGTACCTCAATATGAGGAGGGAATGGAATCATTGCTAAATTCTTATCAAAAGGATAAGGACATATATCATCCAAGGAATACTTCTTTGTTGATGATCCAGTTTGGATGTCACAGATTTGTTGTTGAAGCATTTGGATTTGTTGTAGAACGGGATCCAAAGATAACATGTTTCCTTGAGAGTTTTGGGAAACATTGTTGCGAGAAGCATTGTTTTGGGAAGCATGATTTTGCTGATCATTTTGAGAAATAGTGTGTTGTTCATGACTATGAGAAGCATTGGATTTTTGATTGGTTTCCTTTGCTCCATGAGTATCTTGAGAACCTTTAGGAATTTGTTGATTGTTTGTGTGAGTTGGTTCTCTAAGATAGGAAACATCAAAATCGCTTGGTAACTTAGCTCCTTATTGAGCAAGCATGAGGAAATACATCTCTTTATCCAAGCCTAAGAGTCTTTCCATGACATGATAAAATTGAGGATCTTGTGAAGCTTCCCTAAGTTCATCGTCGGTGGGTTCGTCAGTGGATGTAAAAAGTGAAGTTTTCTTAGGAGCTTCGGGCCAAGGATTTTCTTCATTGCTGGTATTTCCTTCCATCTTGTCTAGGGATTCTGGATTAATGGCTTGTTTAAGTTTTTGAGATCGAGTTTGAACCATAAAATTGAGAAAATTGATTGTGGGATGAAAGATTCTTGATGAGAAGATATGGAAAGTGATTGATAGAAAAGATATTGAAATGTGTTGAAAAGTGATAAGACAACTTGATAAACTCCAAGTCAATAGGAGGTATAGATCTCACTATGATATGACAAAAGGGAAATCAAGAGATAATAACCTAAGTTTGGTGGTTAAGGATGATATATCTTGATATGGTAAACTCACAAAGATCAAAATCTGATAGATAAGGTAATGTTTCAACACAAAATTGAGAATTTCAAAGATTGGAAGAAAATGATTTGATGAGTTCTTAATGAAGAAATGGTGAAAAATGATGAAAATGGTCAAACTAAAGATCAGAGGTCTGTGTAACTCGACTATTTTTCTAGAATCTTACTAAGGACAAAAATGGGTATTTGAAAAAGTGATTTTGAAAATTGGAAAGTTTGTGAAAATGCTCACTGTTGTAAATGCGCAACAACAAATGCGCAGGACAGATTAATCAATGCGCAACAAAATTGGATAGATGCGCAGCAAAATATGATAGATGCGAACTAGTTAAATCAAAAGCGCAGATAGCTTGAACAGAAGTGCAACAAATTTGATCAAATGTGCAGCAATATGTGATATATGCGCAGTTTCTAAGGTTTTGATATGATTTGAAAATTTTGGACGTTTCTGATGTTTTCTAGTTTTTTTTTTGGAAAAATGAAAAAATGCATAAACACACGCATGCAAGACAAAAATGATTTTAATCTAACTATGCTAATATGAATGCACAAACACGCTTACAATCCTATGGTAGGCAAGGACAATATCTGCTGAATTCCCACTAGGATAATAAAATCCAGCCACGCAAATCCACAACAGATAGCCTAGGAACTTGGAGGCACGGGCTCCTTCTTACAGTGCACTCACTTCTCAAGCACACCAAGTTTCGAATTCAATGGGTCATTACTTCCCAAAGAACTGCTATCTCTACTATGAACTGTGAGTAATGTGGGGTGTCTTCATGAGCTTGGGTGACTCCTTGAGCCAACAGATAGAAGGTTTTTGGCCACTAAACAAAAGCTTTTAATAAGGACATCTATTCAGGTGGTTGTGATCAAGTCATTTTTCCAATCAAGGGGGCTCTCCCAATCTTTTCAAAGCAAGACTTTCACCTCTACTAAGTAAGACCTTAACACACCACTAGGGTACTGGAGGAGATTTTGGTTGCCACAATGAATTCACACCTGTCTAGTGTGAGACTAATCACACTAGCATTTTTTATATACCGGTTTGGAAGGGCTTGGCTTTAGCCTGTTATCGGTTGGGTCGTTCCTTGGGGCGAGTACCTCTTTTCCCACCAAAGACTGCCCTCTAAAAATTATAACAGTTTCTCTTACACCCAAGGTCCATGAATGGCGAGGGGAGAGGATATGTTGTTATAATTTTGGGATTACAAATATGCTATTAAGCAAGACACAACAAACACTTGAGCTATGCTAAAGAGTACACACAAAGCAAAAGCATGTCTTTTTTTAAGCCCAAATGAGGTTATGGTTTAATTTGCAATACCCTTTAGGAATCCCTGCAAAGAAATGTGTTAGAAATTTTAGCAATAGGGTCTTCTACTAAACGTCCTGTAAAACAGCCTAAAAACTACCATAACAAATAGAAAACTTGTCAAAGGTTAGCTAAAATCAAAATAAGTCATAAATTTAAACTTAACTATTGTAAATAACAGATGCGCAATAATAGTGGATAAATGCGCAGAACAGAATAATGGATGCGCAAAAACTATTAATGTATGCTCAGGAAAACATAACGGATGCGCAGATGTTAATTAAAAACCGAAAATGGAAAAATGATAGTTTTGATTAGAGATGCATGCGTAGAACAGATAGATAAATGCGCAGGATTTGTGAATGAAAGCACAGTAAAAATCTGGAAACGTCTGCACACGGAAAACTAAAAAAATAGAATGTTAAAAATGGAGGTTGCCTCCTTCTAGCACCAAAAATGTATGCAAATGAGATGTCTAATAACTAGAGATGATAAATTAACTATTCAAAGCCAATAAATCAATCTAATGCAACACAATGAAGAATACAAAGTAACTATAAAATAATGAAACTAAATTAATTACCTTCACCTACCATGCAGCTTGTCTCCATTGTCCTCCTAGCCTTGATTTCTTGAAGAGGTTGAGCTCTCAGATTTCCAAATGAAGCCTTCTCCCAAGATGCTACCAAAGTGTGGAGATTTTATGAAATGAGTGCACAATAACTTATACAATCTAATGAATGGAATGCAAATAAAATGATGATAATATGGATTAATTGCTCTTAGAATGCTTGGATGCTTGATTGCTTGATTGCTTGAATGCCTATTACAAAAATACCTATTAGCTCACAAAGGGGAAATGTGGCTCCTTTTATAGAGTTTTGGAGGATCTAGGCCTAGGTGGCACAATCCTACGGTTGAGAATGAAAGGTGGAAGATCCTAGGGCTAGGATTGACTTGGTTGAAGGAGTTGAGAGAAAGGGGGATGTAGTTGGAATGTGAGAGGAAGAATAGGGATGATGTTCCTCTCACATTGACATGGAGGAGAAGAAGGTGGAAGGGAAAGACACATGTCAAGTGTCTCACAAAGACCAAAGAGAGAAAGGGGGAGAGACCTTTTCCTCATGAGGACTCTTTGCACAAGTGTCCTATGAGTCACCTTTGACCCTTAGAGGTGGCTTGAGAAGCCCCTTAGGAATAGGGAATGTCTCTTGACTTGGTTGTTGAGAGGACATGTGGTCATGAGACTAAGTCCTATGAGGCCACATAGCCCTTAAGAATAAGACATGTGTGGGTGAGGATAATTACTAATAAATAATTAATAATAATTATTTATCTTAGCCAAGGTGATGTGTCAGGTGACTAGGTAGGTGAGGTGGATTAGAAAACTTAGTCATATTTAGGTGATTGTGTATTTAATTAAATCACTTTAATAAGACTAATTAGAAGACTTAGGATAGAGGAATATACTATAGTGAATCTACTAAATAAATTAAATAATTTATTTAATAAATAGAAGAATAATTATTAATTAAATAATAAATATTTAATTAATTTATCAAGTCAATAGTAATTAAATAATAAATATTTAATTAATTAATGAAGCCATTTTTAGATGTATACAATTATGTAAATATTAGAGAATTTAATATAATACTCAAGAGATTATATATATATATATATATATATATATATATATATATATATATATATATATATATATATATATATATATATATATATATATATATATATATATATATATATATATATATATATATATATAAAATTCTAATTGTCATTATATTAATTACATAATAATGAATAGACATGTCCCATGAAGGGACATGTCTCTTCTTGGCTCATTCTAAATATAAATGTAAGAGATTGTTGCATTTGAAAAATACATACAATGAGAGAGTGCTATTACATTTGCAATGATCCTAAAAGCTTAACATGGTATCATAGCCAGGTTGCAAATGTAAGAGAGAAGTTTATTGATGGTGAATGTGTGACTGTCTCAGAAAATACAGTCTCGGTGAGAAGAGCATATCTCACAAATTCACTGTTGGATTTTTCTAATTTTCGGATATGTTTGTGAAAACCTAATTTAGAAGAATCTCACTAAAGTGATTGAAAGTAAAGTGTTTGGTTCAAAAGTTACAACCTAATGTGTATGAGTTTATGCAAAAATTTGGAAAAGAGCGAGATTCCTTCTTTAAAAGCCTAACTACTTGAAGGGAGATTTAATAAGATTGAAGGATAGAAGCACAAGCTAATTGCATTCAAGGGAGAAAGAACTTGATGCTTGAAATCAAATTGATGATTGAGACTAGATGCAAATGGAGTTTGACATTTCAAAAGAGGTCAAGAAGTTGATAAACTTGAGCTTCAGAGGGAGCAGATGGTTCAGTCAACTTGTGATAATCTTGATCATGTTGATTGAGAGGAAGTTCACTATTGAAGGTGAAACACTTATGAGGTAAACTTGATATAATTGATTATTATACTAATGAATCATGAATGTTTTTAATGGGCCTACCCCCTGTGTAAATCATGAGGAAGTGACGACTTCCAAATGATTATCACTTGTATTTGCAGAAGTTATTGGAAGGTGATGATCTTACAATAACTTAAGTCATGATATACATTATTTATAATGTTGAAACAGATCATGATGAATTAATGCAACAACTAAGTGTTAGATGTCATTAAGTTGATGGTCTATAAGTTGTTTGCATAAATATATCTTGTAAAGCAACAACTAAGTGTTATATGTCAAATTGACGGTCTATAAGTTGCTTGTATAGATACATCTTGTAAAAGCAACAACTAAGTGTTAGATGTCATTAAATTGACGGTCTATAAGTTGTTTGCATAGATATATCTTGTAAATCAACAACTAAGTGTTAGATGTCATTGACGGTCTATGAGTTGTTTGTATAGATATATGATAGGTATTTGGTGAATATCATGTGTTGATATTTTGCAAGCCAATACCTTATTGAGTATTTGGTGAATGTCATGTGTTGACATTCTGATAGGCCAATACTTAAGAAAACAAATGAATAGAATCACCGATGGAGGCAATCCACCTGAGAACTTGTGGATAGAATCGCCGATGGAGGCAATCCACATATTGAGACTATATTTTATATCTTGAGGATGATGCCTTTATTTCTTACATCATATGATTGATGTTGTCAAGTGACTAAGTGTTGACATTGGATTGATTTATCCTCCCTAGCTAGGAGGGAGTGTTGATGTATGTAGCATCATTCAGATAAATAATATTGACTATATGATTATTATGAGAAATGATATATATATATATATATATATATATATATATATATATATATATATATATATATATATATATATATATATATATTATGATTATGTAAATATACTCATATTAAATTCTCTAATATTTACATATTATTATATAAATATACTCATATTAAATTCTCTAATATATATATATATATATATATAATTCTAATTGTCATTATATTAATTATATAATAATGAATAGACATGTCTTTTCTTGGCTCATTCTAAATATAAATGTAAGAGATTGTTGCATTTGGAAAACACATACAATGAGAGAGTGCTATTACATTTGCAATGATTCTAAAAGCTTAACACAAATGAGCTAATCACCAATTAAAAAAACTAAAAAATGATAGACTATTAGTATATATGTGATCAACTATTAATACAAGTATTTTCATTTTTAGAACTCTTTTAATAGTAATAATTAAAAGATAAACATGAGAAAAAGATTATTAGATCCCTATTACTGTGCCACTTTCCCTATATATAAACAATAACCTCAGACGGAAAATTTTCATTTCCTGTTTCCTTTCGACAAGGGTCTCGCGCAGGTCGAGTATTATATATAGCTCGTTACTCCAGGCTTTTGGTGCTATTCCCTATCCCTTTTTTATGTCGTCCTTGCCCTCTTTCTGCCTGCCTTCCTCAACTCTTCCTCTCCACTCGCCCTTTTTCCTTGCCAGTTTTTACGTAGAGAGAGTGGAAGGCCAGTTAGAAAGGCATTAAATTTTATCTAGCCGAAGTGTTAACTTTCATTTTGCCGAGAGATCACCTTTGAAATAAATTAGGGTTTGTGGTGTTTATTCGCAGAGATAAGATGGCTGGCAGGGAGGTCAGAGAGTATACAAATCTCAGCGACCCCAAAGGTATTAAAATAAGGCCTTTGCTTTCTATTATATGAAATATGAAATACTAGATTTACATTTGGAAAAAAAATAAATGCAGTAGAATAAAATATGTGTTTTAGGTTTACGCTTGGAAAAAAAATTCTGCAGATTTTTAAATTTGAAATTTTACCACTGGGTAGTGATGACTTGCCAGTATATGGAAAATGTTCGACTGTGTATATAACACTGTCGACCGTTTTCTGTCGTGTTTATCTAATTTTTTTTTGTTTTTCATTCTTTTGTGTATCTGTTGTAGTTACTGAAATTAATTTGGTTTTTGAGTGTTCACAGCGGAACTGCTTATAATGTAATTTTTCTTTTCTGTGTCGATCAAGCTTAGTGGATTTAATGTGTTTGCATTCGAGATGTTACAGATTAAATTGTGGTTTTCATTTTTGTGCGGATTAGGGTTAGCGAAGTTAATGTATTTATTTAGTCAAATAAATGAAGAATTGAGGATCTACCGTGGAAGTGCTAAATTTCCAAATTTAATGTTTGCTTGGGGATGTTGATTCTCTTAAGTGTTATTTATGATGACAGCAGGGTTAAATATTTGATTTCATCTCCTCGTTAAATTTTAACCTAGGACATTGGTTGTATGCCAAGAACAATTGGAAACTATCTAGCTTTTCTAGCTTTATAAAAATCATGCACTTTTTAAGGCTTTATGTTTATATTTTTGGTAATAGATAAGAAATGGCGGAAGGGAAACGTACTGTTGTACTAACAATTATTGGAGACAAGTTTTATAATATTCCATTTTTAAGGCTTGATGTTTAGATTATTGGTGACAGATAAGAAATGGAGGGGTAACGTACTCTTGTGCTGACAATTATTACAGACAAGTTTTAAAGAATTACACTTTTTAAGCCTTACTGATTATGTCTTCGATGACAGATAAGAAATGGGGGAAGGGTAAAGATAAAGTTGACGATGAAGATATTGCATTTCAGAGGATGGTGGCAAAGGTTAGTAAACCGGCCCTGCTGAATTTGTGCTGGGTTTCAGCTTTTGATAATGGATAGTTTTGTACGTTTTTGAATTTTCTTCTTTCTGCAAAATTGCATGAAAGTGTGCATTAGACTTTAGAGTTCTACTTATGAAGATATGTACAAACTTTTTAGAATAAATATTCTGTTGTTGCGAGACTCTAAATTGTTAACCGCTAGATATGGATATTTTCATTTCCTTGTCATTCAAAGCATTGAAAATGAGGCGATGGGATCCTATGGAGTGCAATTATTACATTCATTATCATAACAGTTTTTGCATCTGTATTTTGTGATTTCTGTTGTAGCTTCACCTTAATTTAGTAGCCTGTCCTACGAATTTTTCAATATATTGTATCCTATGCACCTTGTTTTAAGCTGGGTCAAACTACTTGATATTTTATGCTATATTTTGCTTGGTATATTCTGGGTGAATTTCACTTTTTAACATGCTGTCTTGGTAAGACTTGTTTGAGGTAATGGTCTGTCATTTGCACGGGTTAAGGGTTTTTGTATAATTTGTTAGTTTGGTACTAAGTGGCTTGTATGTATGTTTGGTGTTTGGGTTCACCATATGGCAGATTGCGCCCCCCCCCCCCCCCCCACCCACCCCGGGTTTGGAACGGGTAGGTGGAGTCATACAATATATATAATAGATTCATAATAACTCTACAATTTTAAAAGTACTAAACATAACATTGATAAATATTAAAATAATTTTTGATTTCCAGTAGTCTTGATGTCCTAATAATTAAGTCTTCTTATTGTTTTCAAAAGTGGCTGCTGAATAAATGTAAGAATGACATTGACTTCTGCATTCATGATTTCAATTTTGTTCATTGTAGAAGGGAAGGAAATCAGGTTATTGATTTTTTAGCTTAAACTAGCTTCAAATTGGGACTATATCAAGTTTGATATTGGAAATAATTAGGATTGCCCTATATAGGATTTGTGCAGAGCCTTAAGTGATTTGTGAATGTTAACTACAATGTACAATGGCTCTCTGGAGTTTTGATTCCTATTAGTGTGCTTCTTGTTGGTGTTTTGGTTGTTTAG
The DNA here is from genome assembly GCA_027943335.1 of Chamaecyparis obtusa. Classification (NCBI taxonomy): domain Eukaryota; kingdom Viridiplantae; phylum Streptophyta; class Pinopsida; order Cupressales; family Cupressaceae; genus Chamaecyparis; species Chamaecyparis obtusa. Next base: position 245,210 of record BSBK01005284.1, on the reverse strand, counting down.
GTGTCTTTCGTGCCAACTTTGTAATTAAGAATATTAGTTTTCCACAATCCATTATAGTTATTGACAATGCTTCTGGTTTAGATTGTGTTTGATTTTTTGAATCAATGTTTTGGATGCACTCTGTGATCCATCATCAGGATAAAAGAAAGCACAATCAGAAAGCTCAAGAATTTGAAAAATTGATTGTGCTTTCTTTTATCCTGATGATAGATCACATAGTGTGATCTGAAATGTTGATTCAAAAAATCAAACACAATCTAAACCAGAAGCATTGTAAATAACTTTGTCATTCCTTTTGCTAATGGGCTTTCCTCTTGGTCTGTTATTTTTAGCCTAAAGGCAAACATATTTTTTTTATACTCACAACATGAACAATCTTTAGGGTAACAAGGGCTTATACCTTGTCTATGGGATTTGGAGAATTCTTCCTATTTTACTAATTGTGTATCTATAGTCCATTTGAATTTTTGAAGATTCTTTTGGGATAGGGTGTATTAGGAGTCTTCTTAATATTTGTACTCATGTTTTAATATTTCTTTTTACTTTATGTAATTGTTTTTTGAAAAATATATACAATTTTTTTAAAATTCATTATTTGCTTAATTAATTAATATTTTATTTAATGGCTAAAAAAGTGTCACAAGCAGAGTGGCAAAAGGACAAACTTCACATCATAAACTACCTTAAGCTGATTGAGTTGAATGGAAGAAAAACTATTTCTATCAAACGTGAGAAAAAAAAACTATTTCAAGCCAAGATGAAAATATATTCGTAACAAACAAAACCCTCAAATTTTAAAGAGGATAACAAAACTATAGATTTTCTACTCTGTGGAATTGCACAACAGTAGATAATAGATATTATGTCTTTAAGAGTTCCACCCTCCATAACTGAGTGATTAAACAGAGTATTGAATGAACACCCACTTTTGATAATAACCAATCCATTGACCTCAGCTTTTCTGACAACAAACCCAGACCCAGACCCATCCCGTCCCTGTACCTGGATCCAAAGGGAACCCAGGAAATTCACCACTTATTTCTGCTAAACTTAGTAACAAAGGTTTTCTAAACATGTGCCAAGCACTGAAGCTTGAATGTAGCGCACATTGTTAAAATTTATGATCTGTTTATATACTTGATGTTTCTTTAAATCTTTGCTCGAGATTATGGACTGCAAAATGTTTTGTAAGCTTGGATGATGCTTGTAAGATGGCTTTTTTTAGCCTATTGTATGTTGACCTTGGATTGCCTTTGCAATATGCTCAAACATGTATGTTGCTAATATGTGTCCCATTGTTGTTCATCACAACCTTTTTATTGTCTGCTGGAAATATGGGATACCGTATTGTCTTAGTGGCCATTGTACCTATAAAAGAGCTATATGTTCAATAGAAACAAAAGAGTGTGAGGGTGAGAATTGGAGAATTCAAGTTCATTGACAAATTTAGAAAGTTTCCAGAGGGCTTCAAAAGTCTACTAATGAACTCTTGAGGTGAAGATGACTACAGAAGCAGTTATCAGCAGTCAAACATGTTGAATATGGAAGAATAGACCAGGAGGCAAGCTAATGAGCATTGTAATATGTTTGAAGCCTCAGTTTCAGAATTTGTCTTGTAAAAATGGTAAGATGAAACTGAAAATGGGAAAGCATAGTTTTGTACTACATGATTTTAAAGTTTTCCCATATTGAGTTTCTCCTGAGTAACTTGTATTTTATTCATTTCTATGTGTGTTTTGATTTTTATGCTTGGTCACTTATATTTTATGCAAGTACTTCACTTGCTCATGCACTCAATAAAGAATAGGAATGACATGGTGGGTTGATTACACAACCACATTACTTGCTTATAATTGCATATGGAAGCTTAATTTAATTTCACTTGTATTAAATAATCTGACTGCTCTTTGTTGTACTACTGTTTTTGTGGAATAGGAAAGAGTGAAATATTTTGAGTTGCATAGGAGGATCTGTATGTGAATATTTGCAAAATTGCAATGAAAACATGATGTAAATGGCAGCATTAGAACTGTATGAAGGATTAATTTCAGCCTTAGATTGTTGTTTGAATGGATTTATCTTGAGAGTAGTATGTAAGGTAAATTAAATCTGTGTTGGTGTATTGTGCACTTGAATGTCCAAGCCAATCATATGGTATCACAACAGATTTTTCCTCATGTTGTAAGGGCTGTTGGTAATGGATTTGAGATTTGTGTCTATTTGGTGCTATATGTGATGATTGACTGGAGAGCTATATGGTCACATAGCCTAGCCATGAACATTTTTTTGGAGATAACAAAGGCTTCAAGAGTTTGATAAAATAAATCCGCAATTTTAAATGAAATATGAGTAGTTGAAACTTGAGAATTATGGTTCAGCTCTCGAGATTGAAAATGAGGAGTTATATGAGTTAGACTGACAAGCCATAAAATGTTTTATATGTAACCTCAAGTTTCCGAGATGGGGAGATTGGGGGACGCTTTTTCTTGTCCCTGATTTTTCGAGCCATTTTTTAGGGATGGTTAGGGGATGACAAAGGGGACGGCTATATAAAATATAGAAGATTTAAAATATGTAGGGAGATTTTTAAATATTTATATGAAAACATGGATAAAGCATGCATATATACATTATAGAAGCTTAACATATAATATTTGTGTTAAATAACTTAATTGAGAGTTCAAATGAGAATCAAAGTCAAAATTATTAAGACTGAAACATCAATACTGTGGGACGGCCAGGGGATGCACCCAAGGTGTCCTTATGTCCCCAGACAACTCTGATATTTTCCCATGGGCATCTTAAAGGATTCTAACAATTGTATGTAAAAGAATAGCTATTGTTCTGATTTGTATTAATTGTTGAAAAATGAGTAGTTGAGAATTATGGTGCAGCTCTTGAGATTGAGATTCAGGAGTTGGAGGTGTTCCTGCTTCCCTGGGTAACTCTGATATTTTTTAATGAGCATCATAGAGGATTGTAACATTTGTATGTAAAAGAATAGCTATTGTTCTTGTATCAATTGTTGAAAAGTGAGTATTTGAGAATTATGGTGTAGCTCTTGAGATTGAGATTGAGGAGTTACAAGTTAGATTGATAAGTCATAGAGGATTGCAACAAGAGTTGTATGTATCATAGCAGCAAAAATTGTTTGAGGAAAAAGTTAGCAAACCAAAAGTATAAGATTTTTTTTTTTAATTCAGGAAAAGTTGTATTTTCAAAGAACTGTCTTTTTTTTTAGAAAAAGAAACAATTTAAAAAAAACAAAACTTAATGGCATTTCCATTGCATAGAGATATAGAGGGCAAATAAAATACTGTTTAGCCCACAAATTGTAGAAAATAGATTTTTGTCGTTTAACTTTATATTCATATTGCTGATTTCATAGGCAAATACTCAGTTAACTTTTTAAGAGGGCAATCACCAAATAGCTGTCTAAGTCTGAGATCAAATATTAGCCAAGTCCATGAAGTAACTGAGATCGACATTTATTAAACTTCTTAAGAGGGCAGTCACCAAATAGTTGTTGAAGTCTGAGATCAAATATGAGCGAAGTCTTTGAAACACTTGAGATCAACATTTCTCTGACTTTTGAAGAGAGATCAAATATTAGATCAAATGAAGTCATTGAGATCAAAATTTATTAGACAACAATCTAGTTACTTTTAGAAATTTAGTAAAAGTGGAAGCCATTTTGAAGTGATCCAAGACTTTTATTGTGATTGAGGCAAGGAGTCATGTAGGGGTAATTCTATGTTTGAAAAAGCTTATCAAATCATTTTCCGCAATCACAATGCTAAAGATATTCCATAATTGCAATTGGCAAGTCCTTTATATGGGTAGATTTGAACAAAAGGCATATGTCTAGTTGAAGTAAATGATTGGCAAGCTATTGGTTTAGGCAATACCTAGCTTGCAACATTTGTTTTAGGTGTAGATAAATGTTAACAATACAATTAAATATATTAATTAAAAATTAAAAATCACACACTATTAAAAATTGAATATATTAGTATATATTAAAAATTAAATATCTACATTATAAATTTAAAATAATTTTCAATTTATAATTATATAACTATTCATATTCATATATATTTATAGTCAATAATTTTAAATTTAAAACTACTCTATAAGATTAATAATAAATAATAGAGGTTCACTCCTTTCCCATCAAATTGCCATTCATAATATTGCATGATAGTTATAATTTTTAAATTAGTGTATAATATTTAATTATATACTTGTTGGCCTCAGAATCCACGGGGTGAGGCGTGCAAAGAGCTCTGATCATATCGAAGCTTCTATTTAGCGCTGATTCATCAGCTACTTCGACACTATCTCACATACTCCCCATGATTTAGGATGATTCCACTCATTTGTTTAGGGTTTTTCATAGGGTGGAAATAAAACTAAGAGACAAAATAGCAAACTATTTCCACACCAATTCTCCATTGACTTTGATTCCTTCCCATAATTGGTCCAATTTCTGAGTGTTTTGGTAATATTTCATGAGTTTTTCTAGGGTTTCATGGGTTTTTGCAATGATTTTTCACATTTTTTTCTTCTGTTTTTAGGGATTTTAGAATGACTTTAATGCGATTTTAATGCAAAAAGCCAATGAAAATTGGGTCAATGATCAATCAATAATTTATGATGAACTGAGATTTTTTGGGGAAAAAAAATCAGCAGCTGGCTCACAATTTGCGATTTTTCGTAGATGATTGCTCTTCTAATATGTATAAGTATATATATTGTTTAACTTGTTTTAATTTTTTGTTGGAATATCCAAGCGAATTTATGGATAAAAACAATTGCCCATATGTTTGCACAGTTGATGCTCTCGCTGTGTTTTGTGGTGCTTACCAAACATGCAAAATTAATTAGGAATTTAAAGGTATGCATTTGTGCTAATCCATTTCGTGTGGTGAGATCACCTTGATAAAATTGTGTTTCAGGTTAGCTTGATGATAGTCACACTTGTTTAGGTCACATTGGGTTTGATTAACTAAATTTTATATAAGAATCTTTTTTGATATCTTCATGTACCAAATTTATGATGGAGAGGCTGATAGAAAAGGATATTTTCTTGCTTTAATATTGAGATTTTGTTGACGAGTTCAATTACTCTTTCCACATTGCATGGGGAAGCATCCCTAAGCATTTGAGTGATGTTCTTGATGTCCCAAGGTCTCCCAAGGGCTAGGTGATATTCCAGTTTTTTCCACATGTTCTTGATATTTCGTTGAATGAGTTTAATTACTTTTTCTACATGTTCTTGATATTTTGTTGAATGAGTTTGATTACTTTTTCCACATTCCACCCCTAGGCGTTTGGGTGATGTTCTTGTTGTTCCAAGAACTAGGTGACATTCATGCTCACTTTTCTAGTAGTGGATAACCTGTTTCGTTGGGTGCATGAGTAATTGACGACCCCTAAAAAGATAAAAGGGGGAGGATTGTCATTGCATTGTAAATTCGGTAATTGTTTTTACTTTCTCAAAGTTTTAGCTATATTTAGTCTGTTTAATATAGTTTGACAGCCATCCCTGAAACCGAGTCTCCATATCCCCATGCTTTTCTGTCCTAAAAACTTGGATTAACACTTCTCTTTCTTTTTCTCTTGCAGATGTTCTCTTTTATGCCCCTCTTTTGTTTTGTTATTTCCTCAGTGAATATCAGTGAACCTCTTTGTGTCAAGAGTGCTTCAGGATGTATAAGAATTAAAAACTGAATCTAGACTTTGGACATGGATTGTCAAAGATCTGGTAGCTGTGTGAGAGACCATTCATACCTGTGTTGATCAGCATTAATTTTCTCAGAGTATATTTGCGATGATGGACTGTGATCATCATTCCTTTGGTTTGTTCACTTGTATGGATGCTCATCTACATTCTTGATTCTCTGTTTTTTGTTTCATCGGGAGCTGCTTCTGTTCTGCGGAGATGCTATCGTGCCTGAGACTATGTATTCTACTGAAGACTATGTAACATCCTTCATTATTTGTCACCGCCCAGCATTATGGTTTCGGTGTGTTGAGCTGTATGTGATTAAAGTTCTTTTGGACAACTGTCTTCTGTAACTTTTGTCTTCCATTATGAATTATTCCTTCAGAACGGGTATAGGCTAATATCATGCGGGCACGTGAGCTGGATTCATGCTTGGATGGTAACTGCCGACCATTCTTCTAGTGTCTCTAGACCTTCCATGGAAAAGGCTCATTCGAATGTTATTGGAGGTTAGTTGAAGATATTGGGTGATGAAAAACATTAGTGTGTGTCGGCAGCTGAGTGCATAGGGGTTTTCCTCTGTATCGTGCAAGACCTCTGCATTTTTTGAAGTATTCTGTGTCATTTTTATATCTGAAATATAAGTGCATATCTTCAGTATTGCGTGTATCAGATGTTTGAAGAATCTCTTCATACTTGATCGTGTATGATCAGTTTATGTTTGGAAGTCATTCTCAGTATTAGAAGTATCTGTGAGAAACCTGTAGCTTTTGTTTTATTCTGTATTTGCATAGCTGAAGTGATCAATCTGAGAATAAGGCGAATAAGGCTTATTGATTGGATGTTGAGAGTATTCAATCATAAGCATGAGAATATTGTAATTGTTTTGAGCATACAATAAAGGATCTATATTTTGTGGGTCTGGGTTTTTCACCCTCGAGTGGAGGGTTTTCCCAGGATAAGTTTTTTGTGTCCACTGTTCTTTTGTGTTTTGAGTTTCAGTTCATTGCATTTTATGTATTCTTGTTCAAAATTTAACATGGATAACCTTCTGCATTGAATATGACTGATGGCTGCTGTGGAAAAAAAAGGACACGTCTTTATCCTTGACTGTTATGATAATTGAAGAGTTGATAATGCAAAGCACAGAAGCAAAATGCAAGAGAAGTGGTAGGAAGGATATCCAACATTCATTGAACCATAGTTTGCAAACTCTCTGAGTACTCTCCAAGTTGCGGAGTACTCTCTAATTTTTTTGCTGCGAGAGTTTTCACAAGTTTAACTTCCGCAATTTTATAGACACAAAAGACCATAGGTAAAAATGTCGATGCAGGTAAAATGCTGGTTAAAATGTGTTTTTCACAGGTTGTTTTTGCTATGAAACCATGGATTTTCTCTTTTGAGATGTCAATTTTTAATATAATACATTTTGTAATTGAATTTTACAAACAAAATATGTTTTTTTAAGAGATTTTATTTTTTAGTACCTTCTAAGTTGCGAGAGTTTTTGTCGAGTATTTGCCAAGTTGAAAATTTTGGGCTTGTCGAGTACTCTCCGAGTCCGAGTCTGTGAACTATGCATTCAACTGTAGATATCAGACCTCTTATCAACAAAAGCCCTTAGAAATACGTAGCACCGGTTTTTTAACTCTTATCATGTCTACTTGGAACTGATGACTAACATGTGGGTTCATAACTTAAGCACACAATATATAATATTTTCAAAATCATGAGAGCTTTCTTAAGATAGATTGTAATCTACTTAGTTGTAGATCAGGCCTTGATGAAATAAAGCATTCAGAAATGTTAAAATTTTAGCACTTATAGATATATTAATATCTGGCAATCAGTAGTCTCATCAATCAGCAAAAATCAGTGAAAAAACTATGGTCAGGATGTAGTAATTTATTTGTTACCTGTATTTTCTGGAATCATTCTTAGATTTATTATTGAGTACATTATATCAAGCTATGAGTTGTCTTATAGATCAGCAAACATGAGTAAAAATTATTAAGATCAGGATGTAGTAATTTATTTGTTTTCTGTATATTCTGGAAATGAGTGAAGTTAGAAAGGACCACTTCTTATGGTTGTTCAGCATATCTTGTGAATCTCTTTTTAAAATTACAGTCGTGAAGTAAAAATAACTTGCCTTGTCACAGATTTATGTGCTGGATATATCACCTCAGATTTCATTTTTAGAGTTTTATGCTTTTAAGATAAATTAATTCAGTGCTTCTTTTATCTATAGAGTACATGTTTCTGATAACTTGCCCTGACAGGGTTCTTGGCACCTCACCTTGTACACTTTGAAAACAACAGATGCAAGAAGTTGCTGGAGAACGTGGGGGATATTTGCATGGACGAGGGGGTATTTCCTTCATCTTTGTGCTTATGTATCTTTGTTTTTATGTTGGTATTATGTATATGGTAATTGAAATTAAGCTCAACTTTTTCTATACATGGAGCTTGTTTAATTTTAAATTTGTATGTGTGAGATGGAAAACACACGGTGTAAATGTGTTGACATTATTATTTTAACTTTTTAACAATTCCCATGTATTTTGTATTAATTGTAGTGTCAGCTCTCGTATCTAGAGTCAAATCATGATTTTCTTAGTCGTGAAGTTTTGGATATTTGATTTGACAAAGTGATTGCTGGTTGAGGGTACTGCAGCTTTAGACAGTGATGATTTGCTTTATCTAAAAGAGCAAATGGAAGCTGAGGAGGATGCTGAACGGCTCCGTAGAAGGACTGAGAAACGAGCATTTGCAGCCTTCAAGATATCCTTTGGTTGAACTTTTTTCTTTTTGCTTTCAATATTATATATATTTAAATATTCTAACATTGCATTGCGTTTTTGCCATTCTTAGTAGAACACGTTTATGTTGATTGAAGTTGTTGTTTATTTTGGACTACTTGTATTTTCTTGACTATCTTTGCACAGAGCTGCCAACTTAGCCGATTCTTCACCATCAATCCAACCACTTCGTGTTGAACCAAAGCCTAAGAGTGGGATTAGGTATGTTGTTGCTCCCGTCAGTAATGTTTTATTTAAACTAATTTCTTATTGGTATTTTGCAGCCCAGTCTGTGATTCTGGATAGGGTTGGCAAAGTATTAGAATGTGAAACATAAGCCAAAACATAGTGTGCATTATTAGGTTGTTCATAAAAAAATTAAATTGTTGCAATGATTTACTAACAAAAGAAGTGGGCAGAATGGCAATGCACTTTACAATTATAAATTAAATGGCCCGTTATCTCAAGCCACAAAGAACTGCAAACAAAATGCATATATTCCCCTAGACAAAAACAATATCAAGATTGTTGTAACTTCAGTATTATGTGAACTTGCCATCTAAAGTTATACAACTTACAAGGAAATAGCATGATCATATTAATTAAGACTGGCTGGTTTTGTCTTCCATCCATTCATTGAGTAATTTGTTTTTATTATTCCACTCATTTTCTGTTTTTGGTTTGTCTACCAAAGGGAGTAAATCAAGTTCCTAGCTTTTGAGTTGGGGAATTGGTGCTGGTATTTCCTTGTTTAAGGTTTAGCTAGCTCCTGTTCAAGAAACCAAATTATTTGTTGAATCCTCTAGTGTATGGAAATTGTTGATTACACAACATTTTGGGCCACTTGGAAAATGATACCTAAATGTATTTGTCTTCACTGCTTTTTAATTAATTGCCACAGAGGCTCCTCTTTATGTTTTGTTACTTGTATTCATGATTGGCTTAGTGGGTGTCCATATTCTGTCAAGTTTAATTTTTGGTCTATTTCCAAAAGGTATAGTAGAGAGTTCCAGAAGCAGTTTTGGAGTTAATGACAAAGGGCTAGAGAGGTTGACATATTTCTCATAAAGAAAACTTTAGAAGTTGTCAGTGATGGACTAATAAAATGGTCTTGTATTTTATGTACTTAATCTTGCACCATCCAATGTTGCATTTATTAATGGCTAATTTAAAAGATGTCAGGAAATATGTTTTTTTTATAAATTTATATTTTTTTTGAACATTGCTGGTAAGGGTTCATTGTTGTAAGTTGTAACAATGAGCTCAATCTTCAATCTTCAGAAGATGGTATGTATAACCTGTAATCTCAGTAAATACTACCTGCAGTGTAGTTTGAGCTCCTTTTTCACTGACTCCTAAACCATCAAGAATAAGCTGTCATATCTGTTATTTTTGTATTGCATGATTTGCTAGTAAGTATGGCAGAGTCACTGTCAGCTCTGTTAGGTTTTACACCTGCCATTTTTAGTTCCTTTTACCAAAATCTCTGACTGGCATGGTGTAAGAAGCTGTGTGTCAAGACTCTATGATGGTTATTTTAAAATAAGTTATTTACAATAGAAAACAAGAGAATGTATGTGTATGTGTAGTTAACTTATGATTATTGCCCTAGGCGGAGAGCTATCCTCCAAGAGATATGGAGTGGCGTGGTATTCCATGGGAGAGGTTAAAAGTGGCACATTTTGCCCTTTGTTGGCATGATGTGATGGGCAAACATTGAGTTGAGCTGCTCAGGACACACCATTGCTTGGTTGTGAAGCGCTTGTGAGGAGTTGCTCTACATTTATTTAAATAAAGTGTTAGAAATATTAGAATTGTTCTTCAAAGTGAGTATCATTATGAGAAATGCAATCTTAAAATTGGAACAGGTCCAGTTTATATTCCAGTCTCTTGTGTTTATTGAATATCTTGTATTAATCTGATGGATGCTTATTATGAACTATGTGTACACTAGTTGGAGGTTTATAAAATTATTTGTCAAAGTTTTTTTCCTTTGAAGTATGCACAATTTATTAGATAGAGTGTGTCAGAGTGGTCATCTTATTAACTAGTTATGTGATTGGGATATTGAACTTGGTAATCTATTATATTCCAGTAGCATGCTCACTCTCATGCCCCCATTTTTTTTCTCTTATTTTTTTTCTAATGAATTAGCATTAGATTTAAATTACAATTTTTAAGTAGATTTGTATTAATCTGATTTATATTTGTATTGATTTTATGGAAAGATTAGAATCAACTGGTTGTTTTACAGCAACTTAAGCTGGTTGTTTTCAAGTGTTTTACAAGCCAAGACCAGAAAATATTTGCAGTTAATTTATGATGATTGCCCTAGGCCGAGCGCTATCCTCCAAGAGAAATGGAGTGGCGTGGTATTCCACGGGAGAGGTTAAATGTGGCATACTATCCCACTTGTTGGGATGGTGTGATGGGCAAACATTGAACTGGGCTGCTCAGGCCGCACCACTGCTATGTCTTGCAGTGCTTGCGAAGAGCTAACCCTACATTTAGTTTTCTTTTTCTACAGAGTATTCCGTTCCCCACTTTCATAATATTAGGATGCACTGTTGCTGTTGATATACTGTATGCATAGGATGCACTAGCACAGAACGAGAAATGCAGTGCAGAGGGCAAGGAAGTGAAATAGAATCATTGCAATCTTTACTTCTATTACTTTCCTCATTTGTAAATAACCTAAGATTTCTTTGTTCACTTCACAACATTTTCAATAAATTTAAGATTCAGGGTTCTTGATGTTTGAAAACAAGAAACATTATATGCATTTTGCTTTTTAGCCTCCTACCCTTGTCTTAGTGTCTTGGTTGCATAATAAGAACTATCCATGTTGAGCCTTGAAAAGCTGTTTCTCAGCTTCCTAGGACCTAAGCTGTCTGTGTTCCAAGTGTTTTACAAGACAAGACCAGAAAATGTTTGCAGTTAATTTGTGATGATTGCCCTAGGCCGAGCGCCATCCTCCAAGAGATATGGAGTGGCGTGGTATTCCACGGGAGAGGTTAAATGTGGCACACCATTCCACTTGTTGGCATGGTGTGATGGGCAAACATTGAACTGGGCTGCTCAGGCTGCACTACTGCTTTGTTTTGCAGTTCTTGCGAGGAGCTAATCCCACATTTCATTTTTCGTTTTCTATAGAAAACTTTGTTCCCCAGTTTTATAATGTTTGGATGCATTGCTGCTGCTGATACACTGTACAGATATGATGCACTACCACTGAACTAGAAGTGCAGTGTAGAGGGTAAGGAAATGAAATGGAACCTTGACAATTTTCAATTTATTTAGAATTTGAAGTTCTCGATGTTTGTAAGACAAGAAACAAAGAAACATTCTATATGCATTGCAAGAGCAATCAGAAAATGTGGCAGATTAGACCAGAAGCCATCACAGACTTATGATAATTTTTTTTTTCCTTTAGATTTTAAATCATTCATAGAGTTCCTTAGTTGTAGGCCTTGCTCACTTTTGATCTCTAAGCCTCCTACCCTCATCTTAGTGTCTTGCTTGCATTATAGGATATTAGGACCTATACCATGTCAAGTCGTAATAAGCGGTTTCTGAGCATCCTAAGATGGTTGCGTTTTAGTGTTTTACAAGGCAAGACCAGAAAACATTTTGAAGTTAATTTATGATGATTGCCCTTCCTCCAAGAGAAATGGACTGGCATGATATTCCACAGGAGAGTTGAAATGTGGCATGCCATACCACTTGTTAGTATGGTGTGATGGGTAGACATTGATTTGGGATGCTCAGGCCACACTGCTGCTTTGTTTTGCAGTACTTGTGAGGAGCTAATACTACATTCTAAGTTACCGGATCCCCCTGTTTTGCCTCAGATCCTGGTTCCGATTCTGCTCGGACTATGGCAGGATTCCAGACAGGAATCTGGATTCTCTGTGGATTCTACAGTCAGAATCCACAGAGAATCCGGATTCCTGTCAGGAATCCTGCTGGAATCTGGAGGGATCTGTGGGAATCCATGGCTGTGGGTGTCCAGAAACGGGCCCCACATTTTTACTATTGGATTGTCTATTTACTAATTAGAGTGCTGTTGTAAAACTCTATTTCCAGCTATTAGGTTGTGACTTCATTTGTATCAGATTTAATGACAGCAAACATCTCCACTATACTCGCTGGTAATTGCTGAAGGCAAATCTTTCTGTTTGCTCAAGCTTTAAATTGATGGTTAAGGTTGGAAACTTAGTCCCGTAATCTGATTTTTATTATTGATTATCTAAGGAGTACTTGATTTACCTCTAGTGTAATGACAGCAAACATTTCAACTATATTCACTGGTAATTGCTGAAGGCAAATCTTTCTATTTGCTCAAGCTTTAAAAGTATAAGAAACTTAGACTTATAATCTGATTTTTATTAGTGATTATCTAAGGAGTACTTGATTTACATCTAGTGATTATTAGTGATTATCTAATGAGTACTTGGTTGGCAATTATGGATCTAGTGATTTATCTAAGGCGTACTTGATTATTATATGTTTGAAGCTTTGAACCAATGATGAATTAACATTGACATGCTACGTGTATGAATCTATGAATATACATACATGCATACATACATACATACATATATTTATTTATATTTATATATATATTTGAAAATGTCTATATATATACCAGTGGTACCGAAACCAGCCCAAATTGTGGAATCTGAATCCGAACTTGAATCTAAACCAGAACCAGGATCGGCTACTTAGACTACATTTAATTTTCCGTTACTATAGAATATTTTTTTCCCCAGTTTGATCATATTAGGAGGCACTGCTGCTGCTGACCTACTGTACAGGTAGGTGCACCAGCACAGAACTATTAGTGTGGTGCAGAGGTCAAGTAAATGAAACAGAACTTTTGTAATTATTACTTGCTTTTATTGCTTTCCTCATTTGTAAAGAACCTAAGATCTCTGAGTGGATTTCACCATTTTCAATCAATTTAAGATTTGGGGTTCTTGTCATCTATAAAACAAGAATCAAAGAAACATCGTTGGCATTGCAAGAGGAAAACAGAATGTGGCAGGTCAAACCAGAAGCCATCACAGACTTCTGATATATGTATATATATATTTGCTTTAGATCTTATATCATTCATAGAATTAATTTTTCGGTTTTGTTCACTTTTGATTGATTAACTTCCTACCCTCATTATAGTGTCTTGCTTGCATCATAGTACCTATACCATGTTGAGTTTTGAGAAGCAGTATCTCAGCATCTTAAGCTGGCCGTGATCTAGTGTTTTACAAGGCAAGATCAGAAAATGTTTGCAGTTAATTTATGATGATTGCCCTAGGCCGAGCGCTATCCTCCAAGAGAAATGGAGTGGCGTGGTATTCCACGGGAGAGGTTAATCGTGGCACACCATCCCACTTGTTGGCGTGTTGTGATGGGCAAACATAGAATTGGGCTGCTCGGGCCGCAGCACTGCTTTGATTTGCAGTTTTTGTGGGGAGCTAACCCTACATTCAGTTTTTTTATTCTATAGAATATTTTGTTCCTCATTTTTATGATATTAGGATGCATTGCTGCTGCTAACATACTGCACAGATTGGTGCGCCAGAACAGAAACTTAGAAGAGCAGTCCAAGAAATGAAATATATCCTTTGCAATTATTACTTGCTTTTATTGCTTTCCCTTATTTGTAAGTAATCTTAAGATCTCTGAATAGATTTCATCATCTTTAATAAATTTATGGTTCTTGATGTCTGTAAAACAAGAAGCAAAGACATATTCTATGCAGTGCAAGAGCTTTTGGAAGATATGGCAGCTCAAACTAAAAGCTATTGCAGACATTTTGCTAGAAATTTGTTTTTGCTTTAGATCTTATTTCATTCATAGAGTTTCTTAGTCTGCTCCTTGCTTATTTCGATCTTATAGCCTCCTATCCTACATTTTAGTGTCTTGCATGCATTGTAGGACCTATACAGAATTGAGACTTGAGAAGCTGCTTCATAGCATCCTAAGCTGGTTGTGTTCAAGTGATTTACAAGGCAAACCCTGAAGGTGTTTGTAGTTAATTGAGATGATTGCCTTATGCTGACTGCTATCTTCCAAGAGAAATGGAGTGGATGGTATTCCATGGGAGAGGTTAAATGTGGCATGCTATCCCACCTGTTGGCATGGTGTATGGGGAACTTAATTGGTCTGCTCATGCTGCACCTGTGCTTTGTTGTGCTGTTCTTGTAAGGAGCTAACCATACGTTTAGTTTTCTTTAACTACAGAATAAGTTTGTGTGGTTTTGAAATATTAGGAATGCTTTGTTGCCCCTGATATTCAGGACACATAAGATACACCAGCGCAGAACTAGAAGTGCAATGCAGAGGGCAAGAAAATGAAATAGAACCTTTGCAATCATTACTTACTTTTAGAAGTCAATTTAATCATGATATCATCTTCTGTTAATTTAAGATTTGAGATTTTTGATGTCTGCAAAACAAGAGACAGAAATATTCTTATGCCATTGCAAGAGTTTTTGGAAAATGGGACAGCTTAAACTAGAAGTGATTGCAGACTTTTGATAGAATTTTTTTTTGTTTTATATCTTATATCATTCATTAAGTTCTTAGTTTAGGGCTTTGTTCAAATTTGATCTTATAGCTGCCTATACACAGTTTCTTGCTTGCATCATAGGACCTTATACCATGTCAAGTCTTAAGATGCTGAGCTGCTTAGTAATGTCCAAAGCCGGTTGTGTTTTGTCTATTTTACAATTCAAGAGCAGAAAATGTTTTCAGTTAATTTACGATTAATGCCCTTGGGCGAGCTCCTTAACAGAGATGTAGTGGTTTCCACTTGTTGAACTGGTGTCATGGGCAGACATTGAATTGGTCTGCTAACCTACATTTAGTTTAATTTGACTATAGAATATTGTTCCCCAGATTTAAAATATTAGAATGCTCTACTGCCCTACTGCCCCTAATGTTCTGTACACGTGGGATACACCAGCATAGAACTACAGGGGGAAATAGGCAAGGAAATGAAATGAAACCTCTATGATATGATAATTTTAGGTTTCTTTTTTCTATAGAATATCATTTGTTTGTTTTAAAAATATTTGTGTGACACGCTGTTTTTGATACTCTGGAGTCTGTCCTTGTGGCACTCCCACTAACTTCACCACTTTCAATGAATCTGGTATTACCAGTCTCTACAATTCTCGTACTGTGATCAGGACAGTAAAACCTATACCCTTTGGATTTTTCAGGATAACCAATAAAGTAACCACTGTCCGCTCTAAAATCCAATTTCTTTTCATGTGGATTATACACTCTAACCTCTGCTGGACAACCCCAAACATGCAGGTGTCTTAAACTCGGTTTCCTTCCTGTCCACAGTTCGAAAGGGGTCTTTGGAACTGATTTACTAGGAACCCGATTCAATAAGTATACAGTGGTCTTAAGAGCATGCATCCACAACGCCACGGGTAAATTAGAATTACTTAACATACTCCTAACCATATCCATTAAAGTACAATTACGCCTTTCAGCTACACCATTCTGCTGTGGCGTTCCAGGCATAGTATACTGCTAAGTTGCCGATTCGGGTGCGGATTCGGATGCGGATGCGGGATGCGGGATGCGGGTGTGGGATGCGTGAAATTTTTTTTTTAGGGGGTGCGGGTGCGTTTGGATACGTGTATATATATATATTTTTAAATATATATATATATATATATATATATATATATATATATATATATATATAATGATTAATCTAATATATGATATATGCAAAGAAGTGCAAGAATTATACAAAAATAAAACATTTGATAGTATGAATTTCAGAATTAGAATAATGATACTTCACCAATCAGCATTTATCAAGATTCAAGATATTTCATATTAGTTCAACAACTTCAACTTAAAAGTTCATAGACACAAATATTCAAATTGAAACTTGCTAGTATCGTTCAAACTTCAATGTTTATCAATCAACAATCAAGGATTCAAAAGTCAAGACACAAGATGCACTAATCAGATTGAGAATCATAAGGATTCTCAAAAAAATCCACATTCTCATCATCTCCAACTGCTGCAAGTTCAAGATCATTTGAACCAAGAACGGTTCCACTTGCGCTAGATGCACCATGTGTGATGGTATCATCACCATCATCTGTGACTGTAGTAAGATCATGAAGCGTTGCATCCAAGTTTGCACACTCAGGGGTTACATCCCAAAGCTTGGTTGACCCTTCCTTGTATTCATTTTGGCAACGTGACAAAAGACGCAAGTTGGTATGAATGTAGACCAAGTCCTCAGCTTTCTTTGAGCCTAACCGGTTGCGCTTCACTGAATGGATATAGGAGTATGTACTCCAATTCCGTTCAGCAGCAGAAGAACTTGCAACCTGGATAGTGTTCACAAAATTAAGCATACAAATGAAAAACAATTTAAAGAATGTTGAACACTAAAGTGTAGAATACAAGTGGTAAACAAAAAACAAAAAAAAAACTTACTTGTGACAGGATCTTGATTGCAAGAGGTTGTAGTTGCTTGTATGGTTGACCATACATGTACCACCAAGTGATAGCTCCCAATTTATATTGGTCCTTTATTGCAAATGGAGAGTTTTTTGCACCCGAAGCAAACAAGCCAAATTCTAGCCTCACTTTGTCATGCATTTCCTCATCTGGGAAGAGTCTTGCAAAAGCTTTGTAGCACCCAATGGCAACTTCTTCATCCGCATATGGTGCAACTCTATCTGGCATAGAAAGTACTTTCTCACTATAGTACCTCGGAGATAAGGCATATGCGAGGAGGTGCAATGGGGTAGTCATCTTCTCCCAACGATGATGAATGATTTTTTCCACCTTATTGCATAAGGCTTCACATTCTGTGGGGTCATTCTCATGCTGTTGTATGGAAAGTTTTACCTTCTCAACCATGGTGTCCATGCCATCATACACATCGCCCAAGCAAGGTGTATCTGTATCGGGAAAGCGGAGCATAGTCATAATAGGCTCCGTAAAATCCAATACAAATTGTACACGAGCCCACCAACTGTCATCCAAGACCAAAGCCTTGACCTTTTGGGCTCTTTCTGAATTTGAAGTCCTCCATATACCCCACTGGTTAGAAATAACCATTTGGCTTAATGCTGTTTGCACCTTCACAAGTCGTCTCATAACAATGGTATGAGACGCAAAACGGGTCTTAGCAACCTAAGCATAAAGCAAGTTAACAATATGTCAATAAATATTAAGCAAAGTTATATACAATTTGATAATTGAACATGAACATAAATAAATGAAATTTAGTAATTTAGTAATTACAATTTGAGTTTACCTTCAGCAGCTCCAATTTGGAGAATAATCTAAATATGGATTGTGACATGTGGTGGTTCATCACAAACATTTGTATCTCCTCCCCATCTTGGTAAATTTGCTTCACCCAATCAATTTGAGTGCCAATTTGTTGCATGATCAAGTTTAGGGAGTGTACTGTGCATGGTGTCCAAAAAATATGGTCATCGACCCTCAATCAAAGCACCTGCACCCCTACAATTTTTCGCATTGTCTGTAACCACTTGTACCACATTTTCACTCCCCACCATCTCTATGGCCTCAATGAGAATTCTAGAAATGAATTGTGAATCCTTCACCTGCCCTTCACAATCAACAGCTCTCAAAAACATTGATCCTTTGGGGGACATTGCAATCACATTAATCAATGGTCGATTTCTTGCATCTTTCCATCCATCAGACACAATAGTTATACCAGAAGTTTTCCAAGCATGTTTAATTGGTTGAAGAGATCTCTCTATACTAGTCCTCGCTTTTTGCAATAGAGTGGTACGCACCTTTTCATACTCGGGACTTCCATAATCGTCTGGAGCTCTAAGTATGGCTTGCACCATTTCCTTCCAATATGGTGATCTTACCAAGTTGAAAGGAAGACCATTGGCATAGAGGCAACGTGCAATGGCTTCATCAGCAAGCTCTCTTGCCTCCATTTTAAATGCGCTGTCAAAAGGGCCTCTTTTGCGGGTGGTAACCTCTACTTCTTCCTCTTCCTCTCCTAGTTCAGGTACTTGGAAGAATGGATGTTTGGAGGATGTAACTGCTTCAGTGGGTAATTGCGTTTTGTTCTTTCCTGATGGAGATTGATAAAAACTTTTTTTTGATCTTTTAACCAAATTATCAGCGTCTTCTTGTTCTTTTACAAATGAAGCTATTTGTGCATCAGTCAACCCCTTCCCAGTTGTGCCTTTGCACATTGCAAATCCTTTACCAGCAGGGCCCATAAAATGAAGTTTGACCCGGTAATACGAGCTATTGAATGCTTTTCCTTTGTTACTTTGACAATAATTACACTTCCAAAGATACGAGCCACCTCCTGAAACTTGTGATATTCTTGTCGTATGTCTCCATAAAGGAGATCCAACATCAATATTAAAATTATCGGTTCTTTGTCCTCCAACTGAACTTTGACTACCAGTGGTGGCCATTCTTGCACAATACAGTCTAGTTTCTTGCTATAATAAGAAAATAAATAAATTTAATTTAGAAAAAAAACTACGAACATCAAGCATACAAGTGCAAAAAAATGATACAAATAGATAGCTAAACTTGATTGTTTATTTTTTTTTTAAAAAAAAAAAATTGAAAAAAACTTCAAAAATTTCTTCACAAACTTGAAAAAATTTAAAAAATCATCAAAATCTCAAAGAAATTCATTAAACAAGTTGAGAATGGGACCAAATGCTTACCTGCAATGTTTAAAAACGCTTTGTGGAAGCTCTCCCTTGCTCTACGATCGTTCCTCTTCGAAAATAACCAAGTTGTCTTCAAAACCCAGAAAATGGAGAGCAAATGAGAAAATGGAGAGCTGCAAACAATATGGCATTTAGCTGGGTCGAATGGCCTCTTTTAGGGCCGTTTTAGGGTTTAGGTAAAAAAGAAGAAGTTTAAAACTCCTAATTTGCACATGGTAATTGTTTTTTTAAGTGAAAAAACATTTTTTTTTTGTTTGCTTTCATGTTTGGCCCGCGGGTGCTCCCGGATGCGCCCGGGTGCCCTGTGGGTGCCACCACAGGCGCTCGGATGCGGACGGATGCCTGTGGTGGCACCCGGGTGGCACCCACAGGGCACCAACACCGGCACTAGCATCCGTCAGCACCCGCACCCGCATCCAGCACTATCCTACATGCACCGGTATCTTAGGTATACTGTGCACATATGCCATGCTTTTCAAGGAGTTTAGCAAATGGGCTGGGGCACTGCCCTGATTCATCATACTTTCTATAATATTCGCCACCTCTATTAGATCGGATGATTTTCACCTTGCTGTCTAATTGCCTTTCAACCTCAGTAATGTACACCTCAGGGGCATCCACCAATTGAGATTTTTCATGTAGCAAATAGACATAACTATAACGTGAGAAATCATCTATAAAGGTGATAAAATACTTTTCTCCACCGAAAGATGGATTGTCAAAAGGCCCACAAATGTTTGTATGGATAATCTCAAGAAGCTCTGTACTTCTTGTGGCACCCTTCTTGGTGTGTTTGGTTTGTTTTCCCTTAATACAATCCACACATACCCCAAAATCAGAAAAATCTAGGTTCAAGAGAATCCCATCTTTTACTAATCTTAGTAACCGTTCTCTGGAAATATGTCCCAGCCTTTTATGCCACAAGTATGAGGAATTTTCATTCGTGAGACTACGTTTAGTACCAATATTATGATGCAGAAAAAGAATAGCTTCAGCAAATTGATTATCAAGTTTTAATTTGTACAAACCATCACAAAGGATACCCGAACCAACAAAAGAGGTACTCTTAAACAAACTGAAATTTTTATTCACAAATTTAAAAGAGTAACCATCAACATTAAGTTGGAATATGTGAACACACATCTTTAAGTAAAGTGCAGAGGGCAATGAATAATACAATAATCTGAGGCATTTCTTCATTTATTCAATTTATTAAAGATGGGCTCCTTGAGTTCTGTAAATTTAAAAAAAAAACAAAAAAACATTCTATGATGATCTTTGATAAATATATATTTCTACTTTAGATCTTATATCATTCAGAGAGTTTTTAGTTTTAGGCTTGCTTTACTTTGGATCATATTGCAATGTACCCTCATTTTAGTTTCTTGCTTGCATTATATGACCTTTGCATGGTTGGGAAAAAAAATTGTGTGGCCTGCAAATGCTAGGGATTCCACATGTCAATTGTCAGATGCACGGTAAATTTCGTGAATTATTAACGCGTCAACCAGAGGCTTAAAAACATAACATCTGTCTGGCAGATTTCCAGCAGATGCATGTTAAATTTCTTGAATATAACATCTGTCTAGCAGATTTCCAGCAGTGTAAAAGGGTGATTACTCTGTTATCTGATTCCTATTATGAGTCGCGGGCGAGTCTTCCACAATTTTGAATATGAGCGAGTAAAAGAGGGAAGGTGTCTTTGCTAACATCCATTGTTGCAGTGTACTCAAATGATGCAAATAAGTTTTATTACAGTCCCCGTGATTATCTTTAGTTTGTATGATAATAATCCTATTTTGAGATGAGTGGCCATGTAAATAAAACTACTATCTATCTTACAAACAGTCCGGTGCATTAGTTTGTTCCCAAATGAATCAGAGCCTTTGTTCTTTTCCTACAGGAATAGTCGCACATCCACTTAAGTGATATTGTTCTGTCACAGAAGTATTCTTTATAATGGATATGCTGTTGTCCTTACATTGCTATTACATTGATGAATCTCCTTCACAAAGAAAAATATAATTAGTGTATGCTTTTCATTGCTGTTTTATTTTTTATCCGTTTTGCAGGCAGCAAGTACTTCTCAAGAACATTTTAGAGGTAAAGCCCAAGAGACAGCGAGTGTCTGGTCATCCATCTGTTACTACAAGAGGTAAATCACCAGAAGCAGCTAATGGATCATCAGTTTCTTCGGCAGAAACTGTTGTCCTGAAAGTCAATTCTGATGGAAATAATCAAGGAAGTGACTTATCCAAACGAGGGGACACAAAAGAACAAGCCAGTGGAGGTTTGTTGGGATTGGCTTATGAGAGTTCTGATGAAGATTGAATATTATGAGATCTGATAAAGTTTGAGTCGACAATTATGGTGGGGCTGGTTCATCTGGTGAGCAATCGCAAGTATTTGCATAAATTTTATGCCGTTTTCACCACCAAACTGCTTTGTCAATGTATAACATGTTTGGATGGTAGGGCATAGGTTTGCATCTATAAGCAATCTATTATATATACGACGAGGTCTGACAGAGCAATATACATCATCTTTTACTAGCGAGCTCCTTTTGTAAGCCGAGGAAAAGATTATTACAGTACAATGCATTTGAGCTTTGTAAATTTAGTGAAGTTCCGTTACATTCTAAATAACTTGTAACACAATAGTTTCTAGTTTTGATAAAATTCGTTGGTTTCTTACATGTATGTACAATAGTTTCAGTTTTTGTATTAGAATTGGTTGGTTATGGGGTTTGGCAATGGAATACTATACCTTTTTTTGGAACATCTATTATGCACATTGGTTGGCTGGTTCTATTGTTTAGTGGCTAAACAACAGAAACGTTGATTCATGGTTGGGCTACAACACCATTAATAATGATCATCAACTTCTGTGTAGTTCTGGTATGCAGTACAGTGTTGGACAAGGTATTCCAAGACCAAGATAATATAGTTGGATCGATGGCATGTTGTGAACCATATAAGAAGTTTGCTAAGAAGATGCAAAACCTTAAATAGTTACTGCCACAGTGCATACACTAGGGTTTTATTAGTTGACATCAAATGCACCAATGAGATGCTAGAAATAAAGGAGCTTGATCAGGTAATTTTTTTTTATTTTAATGTTGGGTAAACTTTTAATGTGATGGTGATGCTGGTATGACATACCTTCGGGTATCACACAAACAGGCGACTTCATTTCTGATTATTAAAGTTGAAGCTCAAATAAGTAGCACATTGAACCAGCCAGAGCACAAGCCAAAAGAGTTTGAACCTTTGGGTACAACACTATCACTCTCTCTCTCACGCATATATATATATATATATATATATATATATATTCAAAATCAAATTATCTAATATTTTAGATGAAAGATTTGAGCAGTTTTATTAATGTGGTAAAAATGAAATCTTTAATTTTTTTAAATTTTAATTATAAAATAATTAATAGTATCAACTTAATTTATGTTTCTACGCTATCATATATATATAGACAGTCAAAAACAAATTATCTACCATTTTAGATGAAAGATTTGAGCAGTTTTTTTTTTTTTTATCGGTAAAAAGCCGAAGTCCTTGTAAAACTTTATTATTATATTAAAATTTTTAATACATGTGACCTCGACAACGAGCTGGTAGGAAAGAGCGGGGTGGAGAAAACCTCTAGCTTAGCCCGGGACCTGAGGTCCTGTACATATACAGTTTTACATGGGCATATCCACGACTCAACCATAGTCAAGATTTTATTATTACATATTTTTCATGGGCATCCCCACTTTTTATACAAGATGAATTTTATATCCGTTCAAATTACTTCTTTTCAATGGGCATATCCACTGCTCGATAATATCGAGTAAATACAAATACAACTCTTCCATTGCTGCTTTTAAATGATACATTTTATCGTTACATCATTAAGTATGTGAATTTGTATACATCCATGCTGGAGATATATGATCTAGTGCTAAATGTAGCTTCTTGAATGTGTCCTCCTGAAAAAAACAGCAAAACTCTACCACTCCATAAAAAGGAGAACTTCCAATTATATTTAACATATCCTATGAAGTTCACTTAGTATTTAAAGATTATGAATCTACTTTTAGTAGGATTAACATCAGCGTCTTGAACTAATATAATTTGATTCTCCCATCTCAAGATATATGCTCAAAAGTTATTCAGCAATTCAAGTAAGGCCTGTGCTGTATACTATTTGAGCATATCTTTTACGCATTATATATATATATATATATATATATATATATATATATATATATATATATATATATGATGCTGACATGGGCGCAAGTTTAGATAATGATGCTATCTAAAGCGAATAGAAGTATCATCATCTCCATTTTTATTTCTTTATTATTATTTGCATATAGAAGTGTTGCTGCTATTATGAGGATATACCCTTATTTGTGCTCATTTAAGGTGCTTCTACTAATTCTGATAGCCAAACTGGTTAAAATCCTGGAAAGAAATTTTTTAAGTCAACCAAGCTTCTCTTACTTGTTGAGAGAGGCAGCCATCTATCTCAGCAAGGAGAACTTACAGAAGAGTTACAACTTGTCGAATACTAAAGAGATCATCCATCATTCAACATTGTAATAATTGACTTATGCTAAAAAGATATACACAAACTAATCTAAAAAGATAAATACATGCTTATCTACATATATGTATATACCTTGATCTTCTTTATATACATATATGTAAATACAGTGATTATCTATATTTACTTATATGTATATAAATGATTATATATAAATATGTATATACATATTTATATATATATATATACATGTTTATATATGCATATGTAGTGATCAAAACATATATACATATATATAAAAGCATATACATATATATGAATATACATATATGCATATATCTTGATCAAACATATACCTTTATATGTATATATGCATATGCAATGTTCAAAACATATATATATATATATATATATATATATATATCTATATATATATATATATATATATATATATATATATTATACAGGATGTATAATTAATTTCCATGTTTACTGTTTTAGAGAAATGTAAAAAAAGAGAAAGGAAGCATTGCAAGATATGATAACTGTTGAAGAATGCGAATGCCAGGAGGACGTGGATGCCAGTAGGGAAAAGAATTTAATCTTCCATGTCCTCTGTTTTGTTATCGCACCTACCCCAGGCCTTCCTTTATGCCTTGGTGCATGATCGCAAGACAACTTTTATGCTTTTGCGATCATGCGACCACACACCTTTCCACCTCTTTGCATTAACTACACCTGCACGACATTTATTTGAGCCTTTATGCATTGTTGCATAATCGCATAGCTTCTCTCTCCTCTCTTGCGATCATGCGACCAGTACTTGATGCGACCAGCCTTCTCTGCCCTGACGTTGACCTTCCACACACCTACCGGCCTTTACTATCTGCCTTGTCGCATGATCGCAAGGCTTCTCTCTCCTCTCTTGCGATCATGCGACTGCCTCATATTTGCTCGGGGTTTTACTTTATACGATCTCTTAAACAGTGTGGGGCCCCCTCTTTTGTGTTTTTCGCATGATCGCATGACCTATATTTTATTCATGCGATCATGCAACCAACATCTTTTTCAAACCACCAACCACCATATTAAATGCAGTATATTTTATATTATTTTTTCTATGACATTTCTTCAATCGGATGTTAACCAAGCAATTCCAGAAGTTAAAGAAAGTCAATTCATGCTTGTCTGTTAAAGTTTATCTGCACAAAGGAGAAAGTGCCCGATACTATGCATAGTGATTTTTTATGCCGAAAGCATTACTTGTGTATAACTTTCAGTCTTATCTTACCTTACCTGTGCGGAGATCGATCCAACATGCTAAAAGAGGTGATATAACATACTGTATGCTTTATATTCCTCTATGTAATGCTTTGTACATATCTTGCTGTAGTTCTTCATACCTATTCACTGTTACATCTTATCCTTGTTTGAATAGTTGCTTTGTATATCATTAAACATAATATACAAAGGCTTATATGTACCTTACATCAATATATGTTTTCCTCTCTGTAGAGCCAATATTGCCATACTGCACTAATATTCTAATTTCCTTATAAGGCTGTTAATGTTTGTTTAAACTACATAGGGAGAGGGTGAGACAGATAAGAGGCATCTATTGATGCGTTCATAAGGTGCTTCGAAATATAAGAGTGTATTCACACATATTTGAGCATATATGTATATGTGCAGAGGATGTTTTCGACCTTCGCCTTGAAAGCTTAGGATGATTTCGACTTTCGGCCCAAAAATCTTTTGTGTTTTCGACCTCTTCACATCTTCGCACCAGTTCTTCCTAACGACAACATTCTTTTTATGTGCCCAACTCTGACCAGGTGGGCCCGATCAGCAGTCAAGAAAAGCTAGTTTTATGTTGGTCGCATGATCACATGCGGTCTCAAGACCGCATGCGACCATGCGACAAGCTGATAGGTGGTTAACGGACCGGTAGGGTGACATCATGCGGTTGGTCGCATGATCGCATGCAACTTTCTAACCGCACGCGATCATGCGACAAGCAATTGGGACCGAAGTGCCGGGTTAGGGAGATGTGCTAGTTTCTCCTTCATCGACTAGTGGTGACGAACATTTGCAGGTGGGTTCGGATTACTTAAGTGAAGTGCCAGTGCAGTGAATATCCGACGGTTGTTGCATGTTCTCATGGGATCTTTCGAGCCCATGAGATCATGCGACAACTGTCCGATGAGGAACTCAATGGCTCGTGGGTCAGATGGAGTCTCAGTTTGCGATGACCGTGTGATGAGGATCAACGACGGTCGCATGATCTCATGGGATCTTCTGACCCCATGAGATCACGCGCCCGCCGTTAGATTAGAATCTTAGTTGGTGGGCCCGAGGATGGTAAAGCGGATTCGCGGATGCGCGGTTAAGAGATATCGCGTGGTCGTTGGATGAATAGTTGCTCTGTATATCATTAAACATAATATACAAAGGCTTATATGTACCTTACATCAATATATGTTTTCCTCTCTGGTTCTTCCTAACGACAACATACTTTTTATATGCGTAACTCCGACCAGGTGGGCCCGATCAGCAGTCAAGAAAAGCTATTTTTATGTTGGTCGCATGACTGCATGCGACAAGCCGACATGCGGTTTGCGGACCAGTAGGGTGACATCATGCGGATGGTCGCATGATCGCATGCGACTTTCTAACCGCACGCGATCATGCGACAAGCAGTTGGGACCGAAGTGCCAGGCTAGGGAGATGTGTTAGTTTCTCCTTCACCGACTAGTGGTGACGAACATTTGCAGGTGGGCCCGGATTACTTAAGTGAAGTGCCAGTGCAGTGAATATCCGACGGTTGTCGCATGTTCTCATGGGATCTTCCGAGCCCATGAGATAATGCAACAACCATCCGATGAGGATCGCAATGGCTCGTGGGTCAGATGGAGTCTCAGTTTGCGATGATTGTGCGGTGAGGATCAACGACGGTCGCATGATCTCATGGGATCTTCTGACCCCATGAGATCACGCGCCCGCTGTTAGATTAGAATCTCAGTTGGTGGGCTCGGGGATGGTAAAGTGGATATGCGGTTGCGCGATTAAGAGATTTCACGTGGTCGTTGGATGTAATCAAGGTTAAGAAAAAGTTAAGCGACTTGGTGACTAAGAGGGAAAATAAACCCAGGGTGAAGCTGGGGTTAAAATTGCAATCGGATCTCGAGCGCGGGTTTTTAGCCAGCAGTTTGAATTTTTGGTTAGCCCGAGGTGTCTTGCAAGGTAAGAAGACAGATAGTAAAGGCTTGTCGCATGATCGCATGCGGCTTTCTAACCGCATGCGATCATGCGACCATTGAGTAAGGAGATGTTAGGGAGAGACAGAAAGGAAGAAGATTAACTTTAAAATATGATTTAATTACTCTTATTTGTACATTTCTTGCTATAGGTCTCCATACAAATCCTATGCTACATCTAAAACTGATGACAAAAGCTGATCTATACATCAAAACATAGTGCCTATGTTATATACATTTACTATGTATAGTGCGGAATAAGATAAGATGCCAAAATCCACACAATGTATGCAATGCTTTGCACTACTCAGATGAAATAATATGAGTCTCAGTTTGCGATGACCGTGTGATGAGGATCAACGGCGGTCGCATGATCTCATGGGATCTTCTGACCCCATGAGATCACGCGCCCGCTATTAGATTAGAATCTCAGTTGGTGGGCCCAAGGATGGTAAAGCGGATTCGCGGATGCGCGGTTAAGAGATATCGCGTGGTCGCTGGATGAATAGTTGCTCTGTATATCATTAAACATAATATACAAAGGCTTATATGTACCTTACATCAATATATGTTTTCCTCTCTAGTTCTTCCTAACGACAACATACTTTTTATATGCGTAACTCCGACCAGGTGGGCCCGATCAGCAGTCAAGAAAAGCTATTTTTATGTTGGTCGCATGATCGCATGCGGTCTCAAGACCGCATGCGACCATGCGACAAGCCGACAGGCGGTTTGCGGACCAGTAGGGTGACATCATGCGGATGGTCGCATGATCGCATGATCGCATGCGACTTTCTAACCACACGTGATCATGTGACAAGCAGTTGGGACCGAAGTGCCAGGCTAGGGAGATGTGTTAGTTTCTCCTTCACCGACTAGTGGTGACGAACATTTGCAGGTGGGCCCAGATTACTTAAGTGAAGTGCCAGTGCAGTGAATATCCGACGGTTGTTGCATGTTCTCATGGGATCTTTCGAGCCCATGAGATAATGCAACAACCATCCGATGAGGATCGCAATGGCTCGTGTGGTTGTGCGGTTAAGAGATTTCGCGTGGTCGCTGGATGTAATCAAGGTTAAGAAAAAGTTAAGCGACTTGGCGACTAAGAGGGAAAATAAACCCAGGGTGAAGCTGGGGTTAAAATTGCAGTCGGATCTCGAGCGCGGGTTTTTAGCCAGCAGTTTAAATTTTTGGTTAGCCCGAGGTGTCTTGCAAGGCAAGAAGACAGATAGTAAAGGCTTGTCGCATGATCGCATGCGGCTTTCTAACCGCATGCGATCATGCGACCATTGAGTAAGGAGATGTTAGGGAGAGACAGAAAGGAAGAAGATTAACCTTAAAATATGATTTAATTACTCTTATTTGTACATTTCTTGCTATAGGTCTCCATACAAATCCTATGCTACATCTAAAACTGATGACAGATGCTAATCTATACATCAAAACATAGTGCCTATGTTATATACATTTACTATGTATAGTGCGGAATAAGATAAGATGCCAAAATCCACACAATGTATGCAATGCTTTGCACTACTCAGATGAAATAATATACATACTATATACTCTTTTCAATTTCTAGTTTGATCCAAGAGTTCTCCTGTTAATCACCAGTCTGAAGTTAATATTATTTATGTTGATTTCAAGATTGGTGACTAACAGATCAACTTGATCAAAATTTTTTTCTGAATTTTAATGCCGTTAGTAACCATGAGCTCCTTTATATAAGACTCGATTTTATAGTATTCTAAGACTGTATTGGGCTTCATGAATAAATTCTGTATTAAAGATTCCTTTTATTGCTTGACACATATGCTTCTAGAACCGACTGAGGAATATATTCTTGAACTAATTACATTAAATTACTATTCTAAGGCATACAGCTGTCTAGTATCTGCTTTACAGACTTACCAGGCTTGAAAGGAATCTACTGCTAAAAGAACTGGCTATCTCCACAGGGAATTTCTATAAATCGAATAGGCTAATTAATGCGCTTTGCTATTTGTCTATTGTATGAAAGAAACCCACCCTAATTCTGAATGTGGAGATTAACTCCAGTAGAGTGGAGCCACTTTAGTTTCTATGCTCTGTTTGTGGATTAATAAATGAGATTTCTTTACATACTCTGATAAGCCATAGAAATTAAGAGGCTTGATCCAAAAAGAAAAAATACAGCAGGCATCCTGACAATATTAACCTTAAGACTAAATACAGAGTGCATATGCTGTTTACAAATGAAAATATTGTACTCATAATCATGAAAATAGTATTTACATCAAAATTGTAGGTAGATATTGTATATACATCAAATTTGCATATACTGTTCCTTAACATAATGCTATTCTTTAAAGTAACTAAAGACACCAAAATTGTTAGTAACAGTCTATCTTAGGTTAAAGCTAAAAATTTGCTCCGTTCTCTTGCTAGAACTAGCCAAGAGACTCAATATTGCATTTTAAAAGGACAAGAGATTAAAGGAATGTGGAGCTACAATGTCTAAAAGGAAAAGGCTAAGTTTGCGAACCTACTCATAATCTCTGATTAATCTAATTTATTATTAGTTAAGGGTCCCATATGATTCTTTAGTAAGCTATCTTCCCCAAAGAGCTCCTATATTCTTATAAGTAAGAAGGGTTCCTATGGTTAGAATGTCTATATATGAGGATCCTGTATCCTCATAGGAGAGTTAGTTTCCCAATCTTCCTACTGAGGTTAACACAGGGTAAGGTCTCTGCCTTAACCTTATCATTAAAATACCTGTTTAACTATTATATATGCTGTTCCAATGTTACTACTCCATTGGCACCTAGATTCGCTAACTTATCAGCCTCTGTGTTTCTTTCTCTGTAAGTATGTCTGATTTCATAATTGGGAATATTATCCATTAATAAATTAATCTCTTCTATTTTTGAATTTAAAACCCAATTAGGAGTTTTTTTTAGTGCGGATGGCGTTGATAATAATTTGGGAGTCTCCTTCAACAATTACTTTTGAAATGTTAAGATTTTTGCATAATTTAAGCCCTTCTAATGCCGCTACACATTCAACCATATTGTTGGTTGTAGGGCTAATGGGTCTTGAGAATTTTGCTACCACTTCTGATTTCCAATTGTGGATGATCCCTCCTATACCTGCTACCCCAGGATTGCCTTGGGATGCTCCGTCAAAGTTGAGTTTATACCAACCAGCTTTTGGTGGTATCCATTTACAGGATGCTCTGTCCGTTTTAGTTTTGGATCCCCCTTTACCATAGAGGGGAGGGATAGCTAGTTTTGGCCATTTGCACCCGATTTTGTTATCCCAACTCTTAAAGGAATCTTCATAGCTCTGTTTGTCCCTGAGTTTATTGTTAATAATTTCTACGATGGATGCTTCTATCTTGTTAGCTATTGAGTTCCAAGTTAATTTTTGGTCCATAAAAATCTTTCTATTTCTTTCTTTCCATAATTCCCATACTAATATAGAAGGTGCTATTGTCCATATGTCCTTGAAGAGATTGTCTTTATACAGAGACGACCACACTTTAAGGTTGCTGATTAAATCACAATGAGAAGCAGATTTTCATCCTAAACTTTGATGAAGCCAATTCCAACAATTTTGAGAAAAAGGACAATTAAGGAGAATGTGATTGGCATCCTCAGAATGGTTTTCGCATAGCGGGCATCTGGATGGTCCTTCGAATCCTAATTTATTAAGCCTGTCTGCAGTAAGAATTCTATTTTGTAATGCCGCCCATAAGAACAATCCAGCTTTAGGGAGGCAGGATTTGTTCCAGCAAAGGTTCACAGGTATATTGATGTTATCCATATTTTGGTTCTTAATAATTGCATTGTAACCCTCCTTAACAGAGTATTTTCCGTTGTTAGATCCTGTCCATATTAAAGTATCCGGTCTATCTTTAAGAATTACTTCTCTATCATTTAAGATTGTTAGGAGGTTGTTCTTCTCTAGCCAAACATCCTAAATTATATTTGTAACATTCCATTTATTGTCTTCCATCTTGCCTAGGTAGTCCTTAAGGTAAGGGCCAATGACTCTTTTGCATTCTTCCATAAACTCCTTGGAGAAACCTAGTTTGTTAAGGGAGGGAAGGCCTGCCCACGAATCCTCCCAAAATAAAGCTTGATCTCCTGCTCCTACATCCCAAGAAAGGAATTTGCTGATAATCCCTCTGCAGTCCTTAATAAAATTCCATATCCGTGAGCCCTTAACATGTGATTGAGACTTGAAGATGTTGATGGGATCCGCATCAAGGATGTACTTATGTAATAAAATTGATGCCCACTTACTACTTGATTCTTTGAACATTCTCCATATAAGTTTAGCCCCAAGGGCTTGGTTTTGCCATAATAGATTTTTAATGCCTAGGCCCCCTTTAGAAATCGGTTTACATAGAGTATCCCATTTGATAAGGGCAATTTTTTTTTCCTCGGAAGGACCTTGCCAATAGAATTCTCGAAGAATTTTGTCTAATTCCTTTTTAATGCAAATTGGGAGGGGTAGGACTGACAAATGATACGTGGGAATGGCTAAAAGGACAGATTTAATCATAGTTGTTCTACCTGCTTTAGTTAACCACTTTCCTTTCCATGAACTTTTCTTGTTTTGAACTTTGGATATGACTTGTTGCCATAATTTGGAGGATAAGAGACCTGTATCCAGATCAATACCTAAGTATTTACATGAAAATTTGCCAATTTTATATCCCATCATACCACAAATTTCTTTTTTAATTTTTGAGATAGTGTTAATAAAGTAAATTTCTGACTCAGAAGGGTCGACATGTTGACCTGAGGCTTTCGCATAAAGACTTAGAATGCTTTTGAAGGCACTCGCTTCCTGTCTACTAGCTAATCCAGGCAAACTATTGGTGAGTTATATTCGGCACGTTTTCTGTGGCTTTCAATCCCAAGATTTTCCCTTCTAAATGAAGCTTAGTAATTGATCTCCCCAACGCTTCTGCCATAATGACATATAGAAAGGGGGATAATGGATCTCCTTGCCGAATGCCCCTGGATATACTGAAAAAGCCTTCCGGGGTACCATTGACAAGAATATAAATCCTGGGAGCTGAGATGTAGTTAAAGATAAGATTAATCCATTGTTTAGAAAAACCAAACGCTTCCATACATTTGCACAGGAATCTCCAATCTACTTTATCGTATGCTTTTTGAATGTCAATTTTCATTAACATACTAGGTTCCTTTGTTATCTGAGCGGTATGGACTATTTCTTGCGCTATAATAATACCATCTAGAATCGATCTATTTGCTACAAAGCCCGTCTGCTCTTCCGAAATAATCATTGGAATGATGGATTTGATTCTATTAGCTAAGCATTTTGATAGGATCTTGCATATGGTATTACAAAGGGAGATAGGTCTGAAATCCCCTCGTTCCGAACACTCGTCTTCCTTCAGAATAAGAGTAAAGAAGGTATTATTAATTTCACTTAATAAAGATCCTGAATTTCTAGTAGCTTCCACAGCTTGCCATACTTCTTCTCCAACGAAATGCCAACATTTTTGGAAGAAGCCGGCTTGGAAACCATCTAGGCCTGGTGCTTTATCCGGATGTAGTTGAAACATTGCTGCTTTGACCTCTTCTATTGAGAGCTTATTATTCATCATTTTGTTGTCAGAATCCGTAATCAGCTTAGGAATAGCTTTAAGCATTTCATTTTGGGCATGAAGGTCAGAAGCTTCTGTAGTGTTGAGTAGGGAGTTGTAAAAATTCATTAGTACATTTGAGATTTGTATAGGATCCTCAGCAATAAGTCCCTCAGCTGACTTAATTTTGGTTATTCTATTGATGCTCCTTTTAAAATTAGTTGTATTATGAAAGAATTTAGTTTTACTATCGCCCTCCTTAAGCCAAGATTCCCTGGATTTTTGCTTCCAAAAGATTTCTTCTTTGAGAAGGATATCATTGTATCTAGCCATCAACTCTTTGTCCTTATGGAAACTAAGATCGTTCATACCTTGTTCTATTACTATGTTGTTAAGGTCAGAGATTTCTTGTTCTACCTTGGTTTTCTCTTCGAATATATCATTGAAGTGATTCTTATTCCATTCTAACGCTTTGTTTTTAATAATTTTTAATTTAGCTATTAAGCAGAACATTTTCGATCCTTTGACCGAGGTTTGTTTCCACCAATCCTCAAGAAGGATTATGAATTCCGGATTTTGGAACCACATAAATTCAAATTTAAACGGATTCCTCGAGGGTTTAGAATTTTCTGTTATGGTAAACCTGACAAGGAAGTGATCCGATCCTGCTTCAGGAAGTATCTCCGCACTAACTATTTGATTAAAGTTTTCAGAATTAGTTCTAGTAAAGAATCTATCTAATTTTTCAGCTATGTAGCTGAAGCCCGCTCTTCTATTATTCCAAGTATAGATTCCATTAATAGTATTTATGCTTATTAGATGATTAACCTCAGCCCATTTGCCAAAGTCTTTATGAGATTGCGAAATATACTGAGAGCTTCCAAATTTTTCTTCTGGATTTAAGATAGCATTGAAATCTCCTCCGATGATGAAGGGATGTTCTCATTTTTCAATTAGAAGATTTTGTATTTCCATCCAAACTTTTCTTTTTTCCTCATTAGGGATTGGCCCATATATGTTGATCAGGTAAAATTTTAAATCGGATTTTAGGCTATTAATTGTTAATGTCATCCATCTATCGTTAATGGGTGCGAGTTGGGCCATTACTTTACGGGGATCCCATAGGACTGCCAAACCACTAGAGAGGCCTACTGATGGGACATATTCTGACTTCCATAGACCTAGTCTTTTACTAAACTTGTTAATTTCATCTTTATTAAGCTTAGTTTCTTGTAACATAATGATTTCGGAGTCAAAGTTTCTTAAGTATCTTTTGATTAATCGCTGTTTGTTAGGGGCATTTAGACCCCTAACATTCCAAGTAGTGACTTTCATTGTTCCTTGGGAAGGAACTTCCCCTTCCCTGTGTTCAAAATATCCGCTATCTTTTTTTGGTTACCTGCATTACCATCCAACGTTCTCAACTCAACAGCTGACTTCCTACCTCTTTTCTTTTTGAGTTTATTAATATTGGATGTACTTAAACTACCTCTGTTTATGGCTATGCCTAATTCTTTGTTTTCATTAGTGATCTCGAAAAGGCCTTCTATTGCTTCTTTACCAAAGTTGTTTCTCCATCAAACCTTATTATAGAATTAACCTGGTTGTTTGAGTTTTTTTGCTCATTTAAGGAACAATCTAGGGGTTCATCTCTATCTATGATCTCCTTGCCATAAATTTCCACTATATCTACATCATTTCCTGCCAAATCCATATTTAATGCTTCTAGCTCTAGAGGAATATAAATAGCTAGTTCCTTCCCATTAACACAGGTAGGCACATTTAAGTTTTCCTTATCATTTATATTTTTCTCTTTTGCGTTATGCCTGTCTATAGCTTCTTGACTGATTTTTTTATCTGATTGGTTTGAATTTTTGTCAGGGTTATCCAAAAGTGCAATTTTTGAAGCTTCCTTTTCTGGGGAAGAGGGAAGGAGATGCTGATTCAGACTATTATTCTGTTCCTTATTTTCTTCTAGGATGCATTCCCGAATTTGTTTAATTAGTATTTCCTTTTGGAGTTTTAGTTCATCGAAGTCACAAGTTTCGTCAAGAAACATGTCCATAAGTTCATCCATTAGTGATTTTCCTAAGTAATTAATAATTTGATTCACCTCCTCTTCTGTTCTATTTACCTGCTCAACTAATTCTACCGCATCAACACATTCCGGCTTCAAAATCAAGTTAGTTGGTAGTTCAGTCCTATTACCTTCATCTTGAAAACAAATTTTATTATTATTTGTTCCAAGTTCTATTTGTTCTGATTTACTCTCCCTATTGAATTTTTCATATGGTTCTTGCCTTATAATGTTAACTGGGTTATTATTTATTGGAAGCATTGCTTCAGATATTTGGGGGTTTGTTAGATTAACCATAGGTAAATTAATTGGGTGTTGATCGGGTATTGATTTGTCTGTATTATTAATTTTACAGCCATAGTCCAAATTTTTTTGTTTATCGTTCTCAGTTATATTTTCCATGTTCAGGCTCAATGTTTTCGTGGTTTCTATCCTCCTTAAAGAAGTATGAGCGTTGGATGAGTCCTGAGGAGTGTCATTTATAACCGGAGTGTTGATTTTATACAAATTGGGAGGAGGAATCTTAGAATACTCCTCTTCGTTATTCAGGATTTCAAAACCCCCTTTGTTATTTAAGAAGTTTACTTTTATTCTATTATCTGTGCCATGTTGAAAATCTGAGCAATCTCTAAGAGTAAGTGAGAAAGGATTTCCTCCTTTCTCAGAATCTTCTATGTAGTTATCTAAGATCTAGGGATTTATAATTATGGAATTAGAGTTAAAACATAGCTGAAGGGGAGGAATGTAATTATCATGATAATTTAAATTAATTATGATAATCACATCTATTTTGTTATGTTTAGTTTTAACTATCCTTTTAAAAATTCTGATTCTATTGCCTATATTTTTAATGATTTTTGGATGATTAAATTCTAATGGCATATTTCTTAATAAAATAGCTTTTTCTACTTGGAAATCCGCTACTTTTATTGGATTAAAAAAGGGAAACCACGAGCATACAAAAAAGGAAATATCTCTGAATTTTAGATAACTTTTCTCTAAAATATCATTTTTGAGCTTACTACTCTTGCAATCTACAAAAATAAAGTTATCTGTCATGATAGTAGTACTTACCTTCGGGGGAAGAAGCGATGCCAAACCTTTGATTGTATCCTCTAAAAGGGCACCTGTACCCATCCATTTGCATGACACCTGTTTCTACATAAACATGCTGATTTTGCACAATGTATTTTTCATCCAATGTTATCCTAAGATGATTAGGACCATGATTACCATATTTTGAAAGTGTTGAATGGCTATGGTTATCTGCACGCCTATGTGGTGGGGTGTAAATGCTATCATTACACTTATCATGAGACGGATTACCCTCATTATAGGGTTTAACCATATTATATGACTTCCTGTTCATAGAACCCATATTTTCCTTCCTTTGATGAGGAGGGTTGTAAGCATTTGGGGATCTATGAATAAAAGCTAGATCTTTAATATCCTTAGAAGTTCTATGTGCCATGCCTAGAGTTTTGGACAGGGGGAGGGGGGAATTTCTCATATCGGGTTGTGTAGGTTCACCTTCCAGATCTGATTTCCCCCAGGAAGCTACTCCCCCTCCCAAAACCCTACTACTCTGATGATTTACTAAGTGCGTAAGTTTGTTACTAGGGTTAATATCCCTGCTTAGTATTTCAAAATAATTTTTAAGAACAATATTACTGCTATTGTGATTTATAGGAGAAGATTTTACCATTTTCCTACCTTTGACCATGTGCCATTCCTCTTTTCTTGATCTTCCACCACCGGAAGACGCCTTAGTCTCTATCAATCCTCCTCCTTTCGCAGTAGATAGAGGTTCATAGGGGCATTTGGTTGGAGATGTCCTGGATGATAGAGCCTTTACGGTCCCGGGGTGATCATACAACTTACTTTCTGATAGCCGTGGATAGGGTTTGTACAAACTACGAGTGGTAAGGTTCTGAGAAGGTGCCACTCCATCTTTCCCCACTTTGGAGTTAGCTTGAAGTGAGACCTGCTCAATAGACTTTGCCCTTACCATCTCTAAATTATTTTTCTTCAAATTCGCATACTTGGTTTTAGCAAAAAAATTCATTTGTGCGTCCAGTGATTTGATAGAGAAAACCTTTAGCTCCATAATCTTGTTTTGGAACCAATAGCCATTGGAAGTATGGTTTTCAGAACCAGGTTCCAAAACCCTAGTTTTAATTGCTAAACACTTATCAGATTTCTTAGTGATATGCTCTTTGTAACCAATGTTCGGGGGATTAACTGAATTAACATGTGAAGTGATGATCTTGCCCTTAGATTGCTCATTTTGCTGAGCATCCTGCAAACTTTTTGCCTTCTGCTTCGCAATGAACTCATTGAGGTGATCGTAATTGGGATGGAGATGACGGACATCCCTGAGTTTGCAGTTTGTATGTTTGTGCCCATATTGCCAACAATTAAAACAATAACTGGTGAATTCCTTTTCCGGGCTAGAATATTTGGTATCCGAATATTGAGCAGGCTTGGAGGACAGTTTTGCCGAGGCAGAATCTAGATTTTTGGCTTTTGCTAGGTCATGATGAATAAGTCCTAGCTTGACCTGACGATTCTGCAAAGTTATTTTCCTTTGAAGTCTAATTTTTTGCATTTTCGCAAGCAGTCCAAAAGTATATGGTAACTATTGTGCTTCAAAATCTGTAAGAAATTTAAAGATTTGAGCAGTTTTATTAATGTGGTAAAAATGAAATCTTTAATTTTTTTAAATTTTAATTATAAAATAATTAATAGTATCAACTTATTTTATGTTTTTGTCCATTGAACTATTTGATCTATTTGATAAATGGCTATATTTTTTTAATTCAAAAGATGGAGGGTCAAGGATAATATATATGTTAAATTATATTTGAGATGATTCATGTTTGATTTTTTTATAGGTAAAAAGGCTGTAGCTAGATATTTTTCTCCCCACTACACAGGTGGAAAATAAGCCTTACATTACTTCTTTGTTACAAATGGTAGCTCATAATACATAATTTGTCACATGGAACATGTCTGGCTATATGTTGCAAACAAGTTTGCATCAATCTAAGTTTAAACAAGTTTGCATCAATCTAAGTTTACTCTTTGCTTGGCTCCCTTAGAGAGATGTCATTTGTTTAGAGGCCCTTGCATTATAACATCAATCTCTTGCATAAGACGTTATAACAACGTCTAAAGGCTCAATTTTATAGAAACATGAAATAGAGAATATATAAGAGCTCGTGATTCAAATATTTAATAATATAAATAAAACTTATATGCATTACTTAATAAGTTTTTAAAAATCAGTACTGAAAAAATAGAATAATATGTAATAGAAAATATTTATAATTATATTTTTAGTTTTGGGGTTCATCACTTAGTGTGTTGGTTAAGAAGTGGTGGTGGTGGTCGTGTTGTCTCCACTTAGGTTCAAATGCTTGTTGGGCCTCTCACGTGGATCTAAGGGGTATGTCATGTCAATGCCACCAATCAGGTTAAAAAGTTTTTTAGACAGTT
This sequence comes from Chamaecyparis obtusa, assembly GCA_027943335.1. Lineage (NCBI taxonomy): Eukaryota > Viridiplantae > Streptophyta > Pinopsida > Cupressales > Cupressaceae > Chamaecyparis > Chamaecyparis obtusa. The sequence goes on along the minus strand of BSBK01005284.1, from coordinate 206,954 downwards.
ATTTATTTTAATGTGTGTATGTATGTAATTAATTAATTTAAATAAAAATTATAAAATATTTAGATGAAATTATTTAAATACTTAAAGCTTGATACTCATTTGACATTGTCTCTATTTAATTAACATTGGCTTGTGAATAGGCTTGTCATATATGCCAAACCATACTATGATTGTAGAAGTATAGAAGCTTGCCAAGTTTCGTGAAAGCCTATTGTGGTTGGTAAGACAATTTTTTTTGTGGTGTGGATGTTAATAATGAACTATTAATATAGAAGCTTACTATGTTGTTTCTCTTAACTTTAGCACTCTTCCTAACATGCTTAGCTAGGTTTCAATTTGTTGGAAGTCCACTGTGGGTGGTAAGACTAAGTTTTTCCCTTGTGCTAAAGGCTTTTGCATTGATTCATTTTTCTCTTCCGAGGATATATACTTGGTGCTTGAGTAGCTATGGGAGTGAGGAGAGCACTCCCTCTCAGTTGCTTTCTAAAAGTTGATGCTTCCATCTCCCATTGGGGCATTCCACCTTCACTTGCATCTTGGTTGATGGTTGGGGATAACACAACTCCTTGATTAGGAGGGCCTCCCTTTCAAATGTCACATTTGTTTTGTTACTATTCTACTTGGTTCCTGCCTATTTTGAGGATTGCTTTCAAAGTGGTTTTTTCATGTCCTCATGCCCCTATAAAAAATCCTCCTACTATGCATTTAACTTTTGTTGTTATGACTACTTTTTTTTTTCCATATTCAATCTCCTATTGTGGCTGATACTTGTCTTCTGTGTGGTCATTATGTCCCTCCTTTGGATGTTGGTGATTCTTTAGTTAGGATGCCGCCTCTTGTTTCCCATTGCAATGTGGTTCCAAATGATAATATTCCTTGAGTTGTGGTCCATAGGAGGAAATGTTCTCCTTTCTCTCTTTCATTTGTTGCAAAAAATGGGTCTTTAGCATAGGGCCAAGAACCTTGGTTTTTTGTTGATTTCTTGCTTCGGTCAAAAGCTTTGTAGTTGGTAGTTGTTTTCCCAATCTCACATCTAGTTGGATTCACTCTATTTGCCTTGATAGTTGATATTGAGTCCTTTCCGTGCTTATAATCAAAACATTTGCATCACAATTATAATTTTGTTTAAATGCATTCAAATTATTAAATTTAATCAAATTTTAAGCTTTAATCCTCCTTTGTCATTCTCTTTTTTTTTATCAACCTTTTCAACATAATTTTTATTTTTGTTTAGTTAAGTTATTTTATTCTAACTTTTAAACATCATTAATAATCAAAACTTTGAAGCTAGTGCAACAATTTTCATCTAATAAAATCTTATTATGTTTTTTTATTAAGGCATTAATAGGTTTTGAAGGGACCCAAAACCCTTTTCAAAAGGAATACTAAAGATATAACATGAAAGCCCATCAAAATAAGAAAGAACAACACTAAGACCATAAAATGGGTTTTAACAACATGCTCGCACATCTTGAAACAAAAGTTGCACAAAAAAGCCAACATGTAGTCAAAAAACCAAAACTAGGACCAGAGAAACTCCAACTCCACACCCAAAACAAGGAACCATCAAGATTTGTATTCAGCACCTCCCTTGTGGGATCATATAGTCATGTCAAAAGAGGGTGTAAATGTCTTAGATTTATTTCCTTTAATAGTAATCTAACCCTCTTCCACCTTAGTAGCAAAATCTTGCCAAACAATAGCTCCAATAGATCAATCATTCCTCAAAGTAAAACCACAAGAAAAAAGCCCTATTAGTGGTAGTAATCAGAGACACAATTGGTTCATCAACATGAGCCACAATACTTTCAACAATCGCCCCCCAACAAAGTCCAGACCAACTTGAGAAGAAGCAACATGACATAGAGAGATGTCCTCAATAACCCCCCCCCCCCCCCCAACAAAATCCAAACCAACCAGAGAAGAAAGCACAAGACACAAAGAATAGTCCTCTGCAACCCCCCAACATAATCTAGACTAACTTGAGAAGAAGCCATATGACACTGAGAGTCTATCACAACCACTTGTGAGAAACTCCTTTGAATTTCAAATTTCTTCTTCATTGTATAATGTTCACCAGTAACACCATTCCACCACAAAGCATTCATTTTATTTTTCTCTAAACCACATTGGGCAACCACATGACCTATTTTAAAACATATTCTACATCTGAAGGGAATCCCTTAATAGTCCAACAATTGAACCCAACTTCCCTTTGAAGACCTAATTAAGATTTCAACAGATAAACCCTTATACACATCCATATCCACTAGGATACGAGCAAAGGTAGAATGATAAATATCAGATGACACATAATCAACCATTAGGGAATCCCTAAAGCTTATCCCACTTCCTCTAAAAGAGAGTCCACCTAAAGATGAATGGGAGATAAGGAAGAGGAATCCAAATTAGAATCTTATTAAACATTTTTGAGGACATATTGAAATCAGGGTGCCAAGGCTTAATTATTAACATAAATCTATCCTCCCAACTAAACAAATGATTACATAAAATTTTATTTATGTTCTCAGTAAAGTCAAATTTTGTAATTAAAAACTCCTTGCCATAGGGAAAACATGAACCGTACAAGAAAGAAGAGGCTTCCAATGTTGAGAGATCCAAGCATGCAGTTGAGGGAGGCTCAGCCAAAATTTCTAAACCGATAGATCACACCACGAGTGGAGAAAATATAGACATTATGGTCTATTTCCTCCTTCGTCTTAACATCCAAATAAATGGCAATACCCTTAGTAACATGAAAAACCCTAGCATCAACAAAATGTCACTTCTCACCATGAGCTTTCCCAATGCCCGAATCAACACTAGGAGAAACCATGGCCACAACACTCCCATCCTCAGGTCTAGAGAAAGGGGAAGACACCACACATTGGGTTGTCTTCCCACACATGATAGAAGAAGGAATAGTGGCAACCACATAAGCATTGACTGAACCCTTACATGAGACTTGGATGAACGACCACCACCCGGAAGCAAACAACCAGAAGAAGAGGTGCCTTGGCACCTCAGAGATGTGGATGCCCTAGTTGCCATGAGGGAAGAAAGTAGAGCCATAGGAGATGAAGCCGTAGCCTCCTTGGGAGAAGGATTCTAAGCCACGAGAGTCATTCATAGTCCAATTTACATAAAACCTTATTATGTTTTAATATTATTGACAAATTAATAATTCTAACAACAATAATTTAAATCAACTACCATTTTAACAATAAGGAAACAATATGCGTCTCGATGGCTCTAATGGCTCCTTCATCTCCCACTCGATTATTTTCAAAATGTGCAAGTTCTTTGGATGCTAAATGGGGGCTCTACATCTATAGCCCCTACTTCTCTATTGGGTGTAACCGTGGGTGTTGGTGTTGTCTTCAATTCTCTACAACAGAGGATAGATGTTGCCATATCTAGCTCCTGCATAGATTCCTTTGCCTTTGCATTCATTTTGGTTGACATTGTTATTTCCACACCTTTCCCTAGAGATGTGGTTCTTATGGTGGGGGACAAGCCATGGATTCAATTGGTGGATTATGAGGGCCTTTCATTTTGGTGTCGTTGATGCTTCTCTGCTAGTCACCTTACTATATGCACCCAAAAATGGTCGCCTAGACTTTGGGCCCCATTTATTTGATTTATCAATCCTGAATCATTTTTATCAATAATCAATATTTTGAACATTATCAATTTCTTGATCAAATCCTAATTTCGATCATATATTAGATTTTTATCCTTGGGCTAACCATTTATCCTAAGTCTTTATTTGATTAAAAGGAATATTTCCTCCCCTTTTGATTAAATAAAAAGCCCACCTTTTCCTCTTATCCTAAGTTGCACAAATAAAACATTATTCCTATTTTATAAAAAGGGAAAAAGCACTTTTTGTCTCATATGGACATAAAGTCAACTCTTATTTTCCTATTGGAGGATATGTGTGCACATGGATTGCTCCTCTTTCAAGCTCCACCGCTGATTAAGTCTTTTTGCCTCTTAATCTCCATGGTCCATTTCACCTCATTTCTTATAAAAGGAGAGCTCTCTCCTTCATTTGCATATCCATATTTTATGCTATTGTTATGCTACAGGTTTTTTAGGTCATCTTGGAGCTTTTGGAGACATTCTTGCATCTAGGGTTTGAAGATTTGGAGCATTGTTGGCATTCATCTTAGATCTTCATCAACACTCTATCTTCTTGTCTTCATTCTTGCATCATCATGGCTTTCTTGCTTCATAGTTAGATTTCATTTCTTGCATAGTAGCTTCATTTTCATGGCATTCTTAGCTTAGATTTCCTTTATGCTTTAGATTAATTCATCTATAGGAGGTATTGTAATCCATTGCTATTTCCCTTCATAGCTTAGTTTGTATTTCCATTTTCATAGCATAGCTTGCACATTTGCATCTTCATCTTAGTTGCATTGCATTGCATTTCATATTGGATTCTTGGAGATATTGGCATTGTTGCCCTTGTCTTCATTTGAATCTCTCATTGTATGGTTGACTAGCAAGGTCACCTTCTTGTAGCTTTAGCTGAGAGCAAAACTCATAGTCCCTTGCAACTCCATGCATAGAGAGCTATGAGCCGCTTTGTGAGGCCTCACTCTTGAGTAACCTTGCATATAATGGTTCATAGAAGTGCATATTTTAGTGTGTACATTTCTGGCGCCCACTGTGGGGCAGAGTAGATTAGCTTTGTCCCTTTTAATTCTGCATTTTTCGTCATTTTCGGATTAATTTTCGGAAAAATCTGCGTCTCTGGTTTTCTGTCTCAGATTATCGCGCGAGACTTCTCAGAAATATCGCATGATATACTTCCTGTCTTGGCGCGATAGTTCGCTCGGAAAGTGTATCGCACTCATATGTTGACTTCTGTCGCCTGTCATCGGGCGAAGTATCGCCTGTCATCGTGCGAAGTATCGCTCGACTGAGAAGTATCGCCCGACTATAGGAAACTGTATTGCGCGATACTGTTGAAGACTGAGAAACATCGCCTGGTCTGGCAGAGACTTGCGCTTTCAGTTTTTTTTTCCGAATTCGATTATTTTAGCTTGCTATTTTGTTTTGCTTTGTTTAGATAGGTCTAACCTGCATCTTTTAGCTTGAATCCATCAGATTATTGCACATTTACATTTTGATTTTGATTTTGCTAACATTGTGGGCCTAACAAGTTGTGTTTGTAGGTGCTCTCCTTTGCTTGAAAATTGCTAAAAACGCATGTCAAAGAGGGCTACTAACAGTTTTTGCAGGGCTGCCCAAGCATAAAAACAAAAAAAAAATAAATTTCTATTTCTTGCTTGTTGTTATTTTCCTTTCATTTGTGGCATTTACTAATTGTATTAGGAATCTTAATACCTTGTGAAAGGGATCTTGAGGTGGTAGGAGAAGTATGCTCTTCACCTTTAGGTGAATCAGAAAATCTTGACCCATCTTAAGGTTTTGGAAGCAAGGGGGGGTAATTGATCTCTTTGCTTGGTGTGTTTGGGAGAGATTCTTGAGATAGGGGAGTATGCTCTTCACCCTTGTGGTGAATCAAAAACCTTGAACCTCAAGATTTGATCCATTTTTGTTTAGTTTAGGAATCCTTTAGCGGGCCTGCTTTTGAGCAATCAAGAGGAACGACTCAAGTGGGGACAACCTTGTCATCATTTTCCTTGGTGGCAAGTGATTCCAACTCACTATAATCTCAAGGCTATCAAGGACACCAAAAACCTTGATAGACATAACACTTGTCTTCGTTTGATGTGAGTAGCTCATGGGATTGCGACCATGAGGAAAACATTGAACAAGAATGCTTAAGGTACTCTTGAGGCCGCGAGGTCCTAGTCCTTTATGAGGAGCAAGAGGGGTGTTGTGAACGGAAATCCTTATTAAGAACCATTAGATAGAAGCCACCCTCTTTTAGCCGCTTATCTTCTTAGTGCAAGGATTGATCCAAGTGGTTTACCCGGATCACCTTAAGATACTCACCATATGTGTCCCTTTGGTTGTGTCATTTTGACATTTCCATGACAAAGCCAATATCTCTTGTGGGTAACCACTTGGTGTGAGGCAAGGGGGCATCAAGTTGTGGGCTAAGTTGGTAAGTATTGAGCCTTGTCTTGTAGGTAGTAATTGCTTGAATTGTCTTCGATTGTGTGATACCAGTGTAAACGTTCTCAACATACAAACAATCGGTAGCATTCATAGGGTGTTGTTTCAATTTTGATATCACAAGTGCTTGTCTTGGCAAGGTTGCTTTTGCCCTTGTTTCAAGTGTTTGAGACCATGTTTTGATCCCTTGCTGTTTGTAAACCTACCGAAATTCTGCTGACACCGTGACTGAAATCGAAAACATCAACCCTCAGACTGAGAATTTTGACCAAACAGACCCAAAAACGCAAATTTCACACAATTCTAGTCAAGAGTTAAATAATTCTGCAACAGTATCGCGCCCTGTAAGGCGAAGTATCGTGCGATACTTCGCACATGCTAGAAATATCACCTCCTTTGAAGAGAAATATCGCACGATAGTTCACCCCTGACGGACTATCGCCCTGCCTGCCTGGAGTATATCACCCTCTAGTGTTAAGAAGTATCGCCTGTCTTAGGGTGAAGTATCGCACGGGTATAGGTTTATCGCCCCAGTAGCCTGGAGTATATCGCCTGGTTCATTTTTGTCGTGCTTAAATTTTGGTCAGTTTCAGTTGCTGTCAATCAGGCTAGGTCTTAGAGCAGGCTTCTCACCCTGACGTTTGAGATCTGTCTTGACTCCAAATTTCTGGTTCTTAGTTCTCCGGGATAGCATCATTTGATTTACAAAGTCACTTTGGAATAATTGTCAAGTTAGAAAGCCATTCTTGGTGCCAAGGTCCAACTTTAAAGTTGTTAGCTATATTCTGGGAAAATTTTAGTTCTCTTATTGTCCAAATCGCTTTCATTTTCAATTATCTTTTGGCCTAGTCCAACCTCCTGATTCAAAAGTGCAAGGGTAGTCACCCTTTGAGTTGAAGCACCTCTTTGACAGTGTTGGTAAAGCCCCCTTTCTTTTCTTTTTTTTTATTTCTCTTTGGACAATAGAGGATTTCGATTATCCTACTTTGGTGTTGACACTTTGAAAGGTCACCTTATCATTGAAAATATCTCTCTTTCATGTCAGTTACGACAAGGTACCAAGTTAATCAAGGGAAGCGACCCCCTGTTGCCTTTAGCCAGTTACCACCTATCAAGACCCGTCGACAACCTAAGGGAAAAGGACCCCTTTTTGACCAATCTCCTAAGAGTGAATCCGAGGTTTGTTTCAATCCGGGAGCTAACCCTAGTGAAGTGAGCACCTCTTTCATACCACTTTCATCAAGTATGGACATGAGTTACACTTTCACCCGACAACAAAGAGAAGCCATGAATCAAACTCTTGAGGATATCTTTCAATGACATAGAAGAGAGTATGGTGGTTCTTCTCATGCCAGTCCACCCGGGTCACCTCCTAACAACGCGAGGTATTTTGATACTCATCAACGAGCCGAAAGACAGCATAAGTCAGCTCACTCAGATTCAGGGTCACAACACGAAGACCAGAACAACGAATCTAGTGATCACCACATCAACGCAGCTAATGCAATAAGGCATTCAAGACAAACCTCCCCACTTAAGGACACTTCTCGATATGCAAATACAAGATTGAGAAGCATTGAGAGAGAGAAGCAAGCCTACTTAGATGAACAGGCTGCAAAAAAGGAAAAATTCTGACAACTAGAGGAAGAGGAACGTGCATTGTTGGATATACAGAAAAGAGTCGCCCAAGAAGAAGAAGATAGACTCTATGCACAACAACTCCAAAGTTGATTTAACGGGAGGGGAGCTAATAGTGGGATCAACTCGCCCCCATCTACCCCTTCCCCTAGCCCTCGAAGAAGATCAAAGACACCCTCACGATCCCCAAGTCCTAGAGGAAGAAGGACTTCAAGATATGACCATCATAGGAGACAATCGTCTCATAGACATTCAAAGCAACCCTCCCAACGAGCACATCATGGCTCACAACATGGAGGCAGTTATGCTAAATTTGATCATATGGACTTCATGACTATGCAACAAGAACCATCCTTTCAAGCCTATGTGGAGCAATACGTGGAACAAAACAAAGACCAATTCTTGGAAAGACTTATCAACAAAGGCGCTAAAGTTCCATATAACTTTGATGTTCACCAAAAAATCAAGAAACAGAATCCTTCAACTGATGAGGTGATCTTACAAATACAAAAGGATATAGACAGAATGAAGGCTCCCAAGAGCACATTTCATTTGGACTCCATATGTCCTAACCCCATTGACAAAAGTGTGGTGATGGTAGAATTTCCTAAGAAGGTTGAATTCCCAACATACGACAAATATGATGGCACGGGTGACCCTCACGACCATGTTCGACAATTCTACATAATGAGCTTTTCCTTTCACCATGAAGACTCCTACTTGCTGAGATTATTCCCAAGGAGTTTAAAAGGTCAAGCCATGGAGTGGTTCACCAACCTTTCCCCTCCAGTAAAGACATTTAGAGAACTTGTCCAAAGATTTGTGCAACATTTCGCTTACAATTTATCTAGGTCGGTCACCATGCTTGATTTGTGTAAACTTAAGCAAAATCAAGGGGAATCTTTTGTCACCTTTTTACAACGATGGAGGCGATTATGTTCGAAATACCCAAGGACAATCCCTGAAGAAGAGAGAATTGATATCATTGTGAACAATCTAATACCAGAACTCAAATATGAAGTCAAGAAAATCCCATTTAATTCCTTTGATACCATGGTAGAGGTGGCATGTCGCATTGAGGATGTCCTAAAAGAACAAGGAATTTTGGCTAAACTAACAAATAACAACAATAGCCAAAATAACAATACTAATGGTAACAAGGACAAAAAGAACTCTTTTTGGAACAAAAACAAGCAAGTCGTCAACGACGGAGTTGTTGATTCATCTCAGGTCAAAAATGAAGGAGTTCTTAATCTCTCTCATGCAGTTCAAGCTATGAAGTTGCAAACATCGTCAACGCAACAAGACAAACCTCAGTATCAAAAGAGATCTAAAACAGAGAAAAGACAATTCACTAAATTGGGAGAATCCTATGCAGATGTTTTTAAGACACTAGTTGCTCATAATCTGGCGCACCTGTAGGATCCTACAAAACATCGAATACCAGATCCTTTACCTCATTGGTGGGATGCTAAGGCTTTTTGCGTTTTCCATAATGGGATTGGACACGACATAGAAAATTGTTTTAAACTCAAGGATCTTGTCCAAGACCTTATTGAGAAAGGACAATTACAAGTGGATGGGTTAACTACTAATGCAGACCATAAAGCCTTTAAAGAGCCCTTGCCTAAATATGAAAAAGGAGAGAATTCTAGCAGTAAGAATGGCAAGGCGGCTATTAACTATACATACACATATGCTGATAATGTGATTAACATGCTTGAAGTGGTTGACGATAATATCAACATGGTGAGAAAGAAAGATCCTTATGGACATAATGTGGACTCAATTCCTATGACTAATGAAAGATCCACTGTGGTGATAAGAGGTCCTCACTCACAAGGAATGCCCCAGTCCCTCAATGCTGTCACTAGGGGTCAGGCTCAAGCACCCATTATCATCAAAGGTCCTAGCACTAGCAAGTCTAAACAGCCCGTGTCCAAAGGTGCTCCTCCAAAACCTGTCGTTGGTCCTGATTCTAATTATAACCTTATTGACCAACTACAACGTACACCCGCTCAGATATCCATTTTTGAGCTTTTAGAATTATCTCCTAAGCACAAGCGCGTCCTCGAGGATGCTTTGCGAGCAGCCAATGTCCCTAATAACTTAGATATCGACCAATTCCAAAACATGGTCAACCATTTGGCTAGCCCTCATTTCCTCACCTTCTTAGAAGAAGATGACAAATCCATTAGTCACCCACATAATTTGGCCTTCACATCGAGGTCATGATTCATAAAACCCATGTTAGGCGTGTACTGATAGATGGGGGTGCGGGGCTCAATATTTGTACTCTGAGTTTGCTGCTAGCTCTAGGGTATTCCGAGAACGTCATTGACACAAAGAAAAGAATCACAATCAAAGCATATGACGAAGCAGAAAGAAGTTCTAAGGGATTGGCTGTTTTGCCTATTCATATTGGTCCCGTAGAAAAAGACATATTATTCCAAATTGTTGATGTTGGACCTCTAGCCTACAACATTTTGCTAGGTAGGCCATGGATTCATGAAATGCAGGCAGTCCCATTGACATATCACCAGTGTGTTAAGTTTCCCCATAATGGTGTAGAAATTTGCATCCCTGGAGACAGTGCTCTATCAGTTAATAACATTTCTGCGGGGTCACATGTACCTTTGAATAGAGAAGCTGACAGTCCTAGTAGTTCACTTGAACAATGCAAGCAGAAATTCAAAACCATGGACCTTGGGATGGGAGATTATAAGATTGATTCTTTTACAAAAATGCCAATCTCTCCTAGGTCTTATGGGAGACCCTCCCCAAATGTGAAGCCTTCATCATCAGCAATGACGTTATTTGGGAAATTTGTTGAGTCTTCGGTCCCCATTCAAGAAGAGAAAGAGGAAGTTGCTGTAAGGAACTGGATATATCACGAAGAGAAATACAAACATAATGAGAATTTTGCTCCTTCACCTGAAACTTATGGGAAAGGATATACACTGGTTAAAAATATGGGATATCTGGGATTTGGTCCCCTTAGTCATAGGCTGGACGCTAAAGCTGAGCCTCTTGATCATGCTCTTTTTGGACGCAAAAATAAGTCCACGGTCGGCTTAGGTTTTGAGAATAAGAAGAAGAAAGGTATCCCTGGCCCAGTTGCAACGGACAGTGATAGTGATGCAGATTATACGCCCGATCTCTCCAACCAACAAGATGTGTCTGATGATTGGGTGCCCTCAACGAATCTCCTTTGGGGAGATTCCACAGATTTGATGCTTAATAGTCCTACTATCCCAGCTGCGATGGATAGTGATTGTGTGACTTCTAGATCGACAAAGGAAAGTGTTACTGTCCTAGCTGCGACGGATAGTACCAATACTAGCACTAGAGAGGAGGAAACCCTTCCTAACCTTGAGGCTTCTACATCACGAGGCCTAAATGATGACTCAGAGACAGACTCCCATGAATATGAATGGGATTCACTTTCAGACGCAACAATTGATCTAGACGTGGATATTATCCATGCCTATAGTACCCAACCCGATGCAACTAACGATCCTAGTGTCAGACTAGAGGATTGCCCTCCTCAAATCGCCTTAGTAGACGACGCTTCGTTTGATAGGATGAGCCCCAATTCAGGTATCTTAGGAGAAGACTTGATGAGCTCCGATTATATGGTCACCAGAGATGACACCTTTCGCATTAACAACATCGAACCTACCATTGACTTACCCCTTGTTCACTTTGACCTGATTGACTGGCCTCAGTGCCACCACGAGCCCACATTCCTCACATTTCGCAACGATTACGAAATTGCTTGCTATCTGAATGCTCTCGAGCCCGTGGCTTCTTCCACCAGTGAACCAACAAACAGCATGACAGAGCCTGATATTAAGTACCTCAGTCTCAAAACAAAAGAGAAAAAGAAAAATAGGTCTAATGGTGAAAACCACTTTGTGGCGGTGTCAGAACCAAAAATAGTAAAAAGAAATGACGCATCCAAAGGTGAAAACCTCTTTGAGGCACCTAAGGATGGGGTACTTAATAACTTGCCGATTTATTTCCAGGATAGATCATCAATATTGATTGAACCAACAAAGCCGGTCAATCTAAACACAGAAGAAAATCCTCAGATAGTCCATCTTGCTCAGTCTTTATCAGCGGAAGAGACCAAGGCATATGTACAGTTTTTACAGAAAAAGAAAATTAATTTTGCATGGACCTACTCAGACATGCCAGGGCTTGACACAAATCTCATAATGCATCACTTATCTATAGCTCCAGGAGTCAAGCCAGTAAAACAGAGACTAAGAAAAATGCATCCACATATAGCTCTACTTGTCAAAGGAGAATTAGAAAAGCTTTTGAGAGCTGGATTTATTAGAGCCATCGATTATGCAGAATGGATCTCAAACATAGTACCGGTCTCCAAACATGATGAGTCCATTCGTGTCTGCACAGATTTTAGGGATCTAAACAAAGCCTGCCCAAAAGATGATTTTCCACTTCCAAACATTGACATGATAGTGGACATGACGGCGGGCTATGACATATATTCCCTAATGGATGGTTTCTCGGGGTATAATCAAATCAAAATAGCACCTGAAGATCAAGAAAAGACCGCATTCACTTGCGCATGGGGAACCTATTGTTGGAATGTTATGCCATTTGGATTGAAAAATGCGGGTGCTACATATCAAAGAGCTATGACAACAATATTCCATGACATGATGCATAAAAATATGGAAGATTATGTGGATGATACCCTGGCAAAATCAAGAAAAAGGGACACACACCTCAATGATCTGGAAGTAATTCTAGATCGTATGGAACAATTTCAACTCAGATTGAATCCAAAGAAGTGCGCATTTGGCGTCACCTCAGGCAAACTTTTAGGATTCATAATATCAGTAAAAGGTATCGAGGTTGATCCCGAAAAGGTCCAAGCAATCCTAGATATGCCACCTCCTCGAAATATCATCCAAATGAGAAGTCTTCAAGGACGTCTTCAATCAATTAGGAGGTTTATTTCTCAGCTTGCAGATAGAGCGCAACCCTTCAACAAGACATTGCATAAGGGTGCTTCTTGTGTTTGGAACGAGGATTGTCAAAAGAGCCTAGATCAGATCAAACAATACTTGGCTAATCCTCCGATCTTAATGCCTCCTATTCCAGGGAAACCATTGATCCTATATATCTCAGCTACAGACACTTCCCTGGGGGCATTATTGGCTCAAACAGATGATACTGGGAAAGAACGGGCCATCTACTATATCAGCCGTACTCTAGTCTCTTATGAGATCAATTACAATAATATTGAGAAGTCTTGTCTCGCGGTGGTGTTTGCTTCTCAAAAGTTGCGCCACTACATGCTTGCTCATACCATACATTTGGTTGCCAAAATTGATCCCCTTAAATACTTGCTTGGTAAGGCTGCCCTGACGGGTAGACTTGCTAAATGGATGATGGTCCTCACTGAATTTGACATAGAGTATGTTGAAAGGAAGGCAATAAAAGGGCAAGCTATTGCTGACCAATTAGCTGATTTTCCAATCCAGGATAGTATGCCAGTCCAAGTAGAATTCCCAGATGAACACATCTTATATACCACTACTCGCACTTGGACAATGTTCTTTGATGGCTCCCGCATGCAAAATGGATCAGGTGCTGGAGTGTTATTTGTTTCTCCACATGGGTACAACATTCCGAAGTCTTATAAACTATTATTCCCATGTACCAATAATATTGCAGAATATGAAGCTTTAACTAATGGCTTGAAAATGGCTATAGAATGGAATATCACAGAATTACATGTCTTTGGGGATTCTCAGTTAATCATCAACCAAGTCAATGAAGAGTATCAAACCAAGGATGACAAATTGATACCCTATAAAAAGATGGTTGATTCTTTGAAACGCTATTTCACCTTTGTGACATTTCAACAAATCCCTAGGACAGAGAACAAAGCTGCAGAGGCCATGGCCACATTAGCTTCACTTCTTCAGTTGGAGACACATGAATCCAGATTTGAATTCCTGGTGGAAGAGCTACACCATCCCATCTTTGACTCATCTGAAAGCCGTGTCATTTGTGCCATTATCACACACGAGTCTTCCCGATATGGTGCTATCTATTCATATCTTCGTGATGGCATCATCCCTGACACATTCAACCGCTCCGAATGCCGAAACCTCATCCGTAACGCCTCTCGCCACACCCTCATCTCTGGTGACTTATATAGAAGGGGTTTAGATGGGACACTCCTTAGGTGCTTGGAAAAGGAGGAATCCAACCAAGCGTTAGCTGACATCCACGAGGGCATTTGTGGTGGGCATTCTAATGGTCTTGCCATGGCCCGAAGGTTGCTTAGGGCGGGATATTATTGGCCCACAATGCAGATGGACGCAGTCACCTTTGCTAAGTCATGTGAAAAATGTCAGAAACACAGCAACCTGATTCATGCTCCGGGTAGGGAGCTGATTCCTTCTATTTCTCATTGGCCATTTCAGCGCTGGGCCTTTGATCTGGTTGGGCAGATTCATCCCAACTCATCAGATGGACACAAGTTCATTATTACTGCCACTGACTACTTCACAAAATGGGTGGAGGCCGTACCACTTTCTGTTGCTTCAGGAAGGACCATTTCTTTGTTCATCTTGAATCATATCATTTGCCGATTTGGAGTGCCTTCTGAAATCATTACTGACAATGGAGGTCAATTTAAGAATAAGGACTTAAAGCACCTATGCAAAAAGTTTAAAATCAAGCAACATTGGTCCTCCATATATTTCCCACAAGGAAACGGACAGGCAGAAGCTTCTAACAAAACCATTCTTAAGATTCTTCATAGAACAGTACACAAGAATGGTAGGGATTGGCACTTACAAATCAATCCAGCACTATGGGCTTACCGAACAAGCATTCGCACACCTACAGGAGCCACTCCTTTCTCTCTCACCTATGGCGCTGAAGCAATATTGCCTTTAGAAGTTGAGATACCATCCCTTAGAGTCTCACTCAAAGGTTTGATTACAGATGAGGATTACCGCGCCATGAGGTTGCAGGAACTAGAACTTCTAGATGAGAAGCGTAAGGCTTCCTTTGATCATATGAGAGTGTATCAGAAGCGTATGTCCAAGGCATTCAACAAGAAGGTTCGCCCTAGAGAATTTCAAATAGGTGATCTTGTTTTACGAGAAAACCCTAAGAACCAACAAAACAGAGAACAAAAGGGCAAGTTTGAACCTAATTGGCTTGGACCATATGTCATCACAGCTGCTTTTGGTACTGGTGCGTATTTACTGTCAGATCCTGATGGAGAACAGCTCCCTGATCCCATCAACATTGTGCACCTTAAGAAGTTCTATCCTTGATGCCCGTTCTGTCTGGGGGCATCATTTGTACATATTTATTGGTCTTGAAAAAATTCCAAAAAAATTCATATATGATGCTGAAAAAATCCTAAAAAGCATATAATGTCCTGAGAAACATACACAAAAAAATCAAAATATTCAAAAAAATAAAAAAAAAAGAAAAAGTGCCTTGGTGAAAACCTAGCAATAGGCGCCTTGGTAGCAAAAATTCAAAAAAATTAAAAAAATTAAAAAAAGATTCCAAGTGGTGAAAACCTGGAAACAGGCGCTACTTGAGGCCTTTGTACCCCTATTTGTTAGCATGCGTCCTCGACATTTAACCACTTTCCATCACGCCTTGATCTTATTTGGCCTAGTCTGGAATTGGTCTTTGTCTTTGTCTAGGGGGCATAACTGTTCGCATAGGTCCTTTTGGTGCGTTTGTCTCTTGGGGCATTTCACAACAGGTGTTTTTCAACACCACCCCAAACAGTGTTTTTTAACATTACCCTTGCGTCGAGTGTTTCTTAACACTTATCAGATGTCTTGCCTATAGTCTAAGTATGATGCGATATTTCCCATTTGCAGATAAGATACTCAGAATTTGACTCTATGACCAACACACACGCACTTAAACAATCAACTCGATAACGACATGATGACTTTATTTTTCTTTGTGTGCTGTCTATGAGGATTTCTTTGATGAGTGATCTCTCCCTGAGAAGTTTTCGATGATGCATAGCTAGAAGACTGAGGGAATGAGAACATGTTTTCTTTCTTTATCTGCTTGTGGGTATATTTTGTTGATCCTAACTGTCATGAGCATTTATGCTGGTCCTACTTGACACTATGGATTGACAAGGTATTATCCTTGACTGTTTTGCGAGTGCATGCTTTTAGCTATCCTGACTTTCATGTGTCTTGATACAAGCATAATCTCGCCATATCAAATTTAGGTGATCTCACTGCACTAGTCATCTTGACCTATATGTCTTTTGATGCCTAGGTGAGATTCCCACATTTCTATCTGATAAAGATCATATTCATATCCACATAGTTATGCTAGTGTGCATTGTATGATCTTATGATGCTACTAATAACGCTCGATGATGATAATTAGACGTCTATAAGCGTTGTGACCTTGCAAGTCAACCACTTTCATAGTAGCTTGCATTTCTAGGTTCATGTTAGATTAGTTTTGCACCTTGCACATGGAGAGAGCTCTCCTTTTCATCCTACGTGGACCTATCGGTCAACTGCGCTCACCTTCTCTTCTTCTTGATCATGTCTTTCGCTCCTTGTCTTCTTCATCTCGAACCTGTTCCTGTTCATCACAAGGGGTTAATCACATCATCATATCTATATTACAAACCGTCATTTTCAAAAAACATAAGTCCACATCATACATATGAGAATTAAACATACAACTATGAGAGAGAACATACATAAGTACATACATAAGCATTTTGAGCAAAGTGACAAGACAATATACATAAACTGATACATCCATCACAAGTGAGACAAATACACATGATATATCGAACATCCAGTAATCTCATAAATCAATAAATGTCATGATATACAATATGAGATCCCAAAATCTGGATCAAAAGTCTCAAAATATGTCCAAACATCTAAAACCTAACCCTAAGACTCGCTACCACCCTCGTGAGGAACTCGTGGTGGTGGAGGAGGCATAGCTCTCCTATCAAGTACCACGTCTGATACCCCTGCCCGCTGAGAGTATGATGGTGCTCTCTCACCCTCTGGGACGGCCTGCAGATATAAACCGTGATAGTAAGCAGCTCTCGCTGACTCCCGTCGGAGCTCCAGTGCCTCGGCCTGTGCCATCGCCTCACGACGTGCTATCTCTGCTCTGAGATCAGCTATCTGCTGATCCCGCTCTGCCCTCAGATCTAGGAGCTGCTGATCTCTCACAGCTATAGTGGTCCGCAGCTGCTGTATCTCTGTCTCCTGAGCCTGTATCTGGGCTCTCAGATCCTCTCCCCCCGCAGGCTGCTCCTGCTGTACCTCTGCCTGCTGGCGAGTTGGTCTCGCCTCCTCCTCAGGTGTGGCCGATCTCTGTCCCCGTGACCATTTTCGGCCACCTGATCCCGACCTCTCTCCTCTCTCCATCCTCCTCCCTCTCCCCCTCCTGCCATCTCCTCCATCCCCTCCCTCCTCTCCTCCGTCTCCTCCGTCTCCCCCCGGCGCTGGCACCTATGCATCTGGTACTGTAAATCGAGGGAATGGTACCCTCCGCCGCTCTGCTCTGTAGGCTCCATCAGCTCCTGCATCTGCCACATCCGGGAAATAATCCCAAGGCTCGCTCCTGATAGTTGCTGTCTCTGTGACAGCCTGCTGATAATCCAACATGGGTAGCCACCCATGCCCCTCCTCGTCTCTGGCCCTGGCATATGTGGTAGTCTCTGTCGAGACTCGCTGCTACCTCCCGAACTGCCACCACACCCGACTGATGCAAAATCTCTCTATGATATCCGCATATCGACCTACCAGTGGCCGACTGCACAGCATATAACTCAGCTCATCTGCGGCATCCCCCCAAACCTCAACCTCCCTGTATGGCCTCCATGTGAATGAGGCTATCTCATCCAGAATCCACCGATAATAGGTCACATCCCCTGAATGGGCATGTGATATAAACTCGATGTACCTGTAAATAAAGGGGTACCTCCTCTCCCTCGGCTGAACCCTGGGGCGCACCACAACAATGTGCTCCCATGCCCATACCTGTGCCAGGATGGCACCACATGCCCATGTCCGACCGTCCCTGTAGACGATCTCATGCAGCTCATGATACATCTCTGCTAGGATCGCAGGCCCCCATGCCATCCGTCGGGGCCTGCCTACCAAGTCTACCAGTAGCCTGCCCCATCCGAGCGGGAATCCCTTCTGACTGCGATCAGTCATCAGGATCTGTGAAATGATCGATGCCACAATACATGGCACCGGATAATCTCTGCCAAATTCATCAAGCAGTCGCTCCCAGCTGACATGCCTGTCCAGGATAGTCACGTCCTGAAACATCTCCTGAATCAACCGACGCCCCTCAGTGACGTCCTGATCATAGTATACCTGTGACAACACATAAATCATGTTAGTTTTCATCTTTTGGAAATATTACATTTTACATGACTATCTTAAAAACATGATTATACTTACAGGCTCTCCGTGGCATGGAACTCGAAGGATCCTATAGACATCCTCCAGTGTGATGGATGCCTCGCCTGTAGGAAGGTGGAAGGTGTTGTGCTCGCTGTGCCATCTCTCGGCCAGTGCAGTCAACAACCCATGATCTGCTCTGATATACGGATACTGCAACAGATACTGGAATCCCATAGCCCTGATATCGGCATTGCCCGGATCATCCAGATCTCGGACACACCGTAATCCTGTCACCTTCGGTGCTCTGATAATGAGCGCCGGAAAAACCTCCTGCAAATCAAAATCAAGCCCGTTGTTAGTACATATTATGATGGATGTCCAAAAACTCAGTATAAAATATCTTAAAAACGTAACATTGTCTAGACCCATGTCATTTTTGCTCAAAAATGCGTTAAATATCAAATTTTTCAACTGGGCGATATTCTTTTTTGGAGAAGTATCGTGCGATACTTCTCCCTATAGTGGGGCGATAAACCTTATGTCGAGCGATACTTCACCCAGTATCACGCGATCTTTCGCCCAGTATCATGCGATACTGGTGTCTAAAGCGCACGATACTTTTGGGGCACGCGAAGTATCGCGCGATACTTCTCCCCAAAGTGCGCGATACTTCTAAAGTATCGCGCGATATTTCGCCCAACACAAAATTTTGAAATTTAAAAATTTGAAAAAAACGTGCTAAACAAAGCTATTAAATGCTAAAAATGACCAAAAAGCTCGAGTTTTTTGAAAACATACCGGGGCAGGATAGTGTGGTGGCCGGTTATGCAACCGAGCGCGCTCGAATCGATGTCTGTGGACGGGAACTCCTGCTTGCTGAGCCATTTTCTCTCTCTAAAGCTCTGAAATTCTCAAATCGCTAAAAGACAAATGATTTTTGAAAATGACATTTTGACCCCTTTTATAGCATTTTGACTTTTTGACCTAATTTTCAAAACACCTCGTAATTGTGCAAAAATTGCACCCCTAGCTAATTTCGACGTCCTGGATCCATTTTCGGACTCGAAATCGAAATCTGAGGTCATCTTCATAGTCAAAATCACGTTTCAAAATCTTCCCCCCTTCTGCGCAGTTGGCTGATCTTTTGAAGCCTAATCTTTTAAATCTTTGTTGGGGCATCGTCATCTTTCCATGTCTTCCAAACTTCTAGTCTTCCATTCCACTCCCTCATTTCTCACATTGACTGCATCTTTCCAGTCAGGCTGAGGCATGTTCTATTGCCTAATGGTTAACCTATTTGATCCTTACATTTGATTATGATTTGATCAACCTTATCAATTTTCTGTCTCTCCTCTACTTGATTTTGATTTCGATTCCGAGGGGGCAGTATTTATGGGACTCTCATCCCTAAATTTTCTTGATTATCTTGATTCAGACATCTTTTGTGAGCTTTTGCTCAAAACTTGAGATTCTTATCTCCCATTTTTAGACATTGATTATTGCCTAGCAGCGACGGTGATAGTTTTGTCTAAAGCTTGATTTGCACCTAGCAGCGACGGTGTTCGTCTAAGCTTTTGTTTATATTTGTCCAGATGTGATCCCGAATCAACCTCATATCTGAGTTGTTTTGTGATCCCAAATCGATCTCACATTTCAATTCTTCTTTGACTGCATGTGTTCCCAAATCGATCACACATTAGTCAAAGAGGGGCAAATGTATGCACCCAAAAATGGTCGCCTAGACTTTGGGCCCCATTTATTTGATTATCTTGATTCAGACATCTTTTGTGAGCTTTTGCTCAAAACTTGAGATTCTTATCTCCCATTTTTAGACATTGATTATTGCCTAGCAGCGACGGTGATAGTTTTGTCTAAAGCTTGATTTGCACCTAGCAGCGACGGTGTTGGTCTAAGCTTTTGTTTATGTTTTTCCAGATGTGATCCCGAATCGACCTCATATCTGAGTTGTTTTGTGATCCCAAATCGATCTCACATTTCAATTCTTCTTTGACTGCATGTGTTCCTAAATCGATCACACATTAGTCAAAGAGGGGCAAATGTATGCAGCCAAAAATAGTCGCCTAGACTTTGGGCCCCATTTATTTGATTTATCAATCCTGAATCATTTTTATCAATAATCAATATTTTGAACATTATCAATTTCTTGATCAAATCCTAATTTCGATCATATATTGGATTTTTATCCTTGGGCTAACCATTTATCCTAAGTCTTTATTTGATTAAAAGGAATATTTCCTCCCCTTTTGATTAAATAAAAAGCCCACCTTTTCCTCTTATCCTAAGTTGCACAAATAAAATATTATTCCTATTTTATAAAAAGGGAAAAAACACTTTTTGTCTCATATGGACATAAAGTCAACTCTTATTTTCCTATTGGAGGATATGTGTGCACATGGATTGCTCCTCTTTCAAGCTCCACCACTGATTAAGTCTTTTTGCCTCTTAATCTCCATGGTCCATTTCACCTCATTTCTTATAAAATGAGAGCTCTCTCCTTCATTTGCATATCCATATTTTATGCTATTGTTATGCTACAGGTTTTTTAGGTCATCTTGGAGCTTTTGGAGACATTCTTGCATCTAGGGTTTGAAGATTTGGAGCATTGTTGGCATTCATCTTAGATCTTCATCAACACTCTATCTTCTTGTCTTCATTCTTGCATCATCATGGCTTTCTTGCTTCATAGTTAGATTTCATTTCTTGCATAGTAGCTTCATTTTCATGGCATTCTTAGCTTAGATTTCCTTTATGCTTTAGATTAATTCATCTATAGGAGGTATTGTAATCCATTGCTATTTCCCTTCATAGCTTAGTTTGTATTTCCATTTTCATAGCATAGCTTGCACATTTGCATCTTCATCTTAGTTGCATTGCATTGCATTTCATATTGGATTCTTGGAGATATTGGCATTGTTGCCCTTGTCTTCATTTGAATCTCTTATTGTATGGTTGACTAGCAAGGTCACCTTCTTGTAGCTCTAGCTGAGAGAAAAACTCATAGTCCCTTGCAACTCCATGCATAGAGAGCTATGAGCCTCTTTGTGAGGCCTCACTCTTGAGTAACCTTGCATATAATGGTTCATAGAAGTGCATATTTTAGTGTGTACACTTACAACTAATTATTCTCTCTTGCGAAGAAAAGGCACATACACTTGATGGAAGGATGCTAATGATGAACATTTGATAGTTTTAACTTTTGATTCGTCATCTGACAACACATCACATGTTGACAATGATTCTCCTCTGGATGAAGCTCATGCTATAAATTTGGATGATGCTCTTGACCTAGCCTCTATAGTCCCTATTGATCCTACTCCTCCTGTGTCGTTGGTGAGGTCCCCTTTGGCTGTGTGTACCCCACATTGTCTATTGCTCTTGCTCTATTCCAATCTTTGGTCGACAATGTACATTTCTCAATACTCTGCCATGGTGTTGACATTTTATCAAATAGAGTTTTACCACTTGCTCCCCCTTGGGGTGGGGATGTAGTGATAGTATTGCTTCGACAATTGTTTGATAGTATAGGAAAAGTTGTTCTTTTGACTCATTCTCCTCCTCGTGTTGTGGGTGAGCTGTCTACCCACTATTGAGGTTGGCTACCAACTTTTTTGCTAGTGTGCTATTAATGGCTTGTCCTTGTAATAGCTAGCATCTTTTCTATTTGTGTGTTATTAATCTCTATTGATGCCTATGGGTTGTGGTTGTGTAAGGGTCAACACCTTGGTTTTGCTGCCAATTTTAATAAAAATCAATAAGAGAAATAATATTTAGTAAATGTTGCTGAGGAGTAATATTAAATCATATGTTGCACTTAATCTTTATTAATTTAGCTAATGAGCACATGAAATTAAAAATTTGAGCAACAATCCTATAATTTTTATTTTAAATAGTTGTAAAAATGCCATTCATCTTTTTGAATTCTCTTTTATAAAGCACTCGTTTAATATAATTTAATTAATTCATTAATTCAATTTTAAAGTTATTGTCTCTATAAATGCTATTTGTATCACTCAAATTACTAGACTTAACAAAATTCATTGCACTCATACAATATTGCAAGAGCCCGATACAACACATCTCTTGGTGTAAAGGACCCCTCAAATGTTTTGGCTTGGTGTTTTGATCTAGATTTACATTTAGATGTGAGTTGACCTTTGTAAACTAGCTTGGTACTTTTTTTACTTACTATTGAGGAGAGTTAAACTAGGGAAGATAGTACCCATGCTAGAATAAGGGCACACATTTTTTTGAAGGAATACTAAATTAGAATATGGATTTTGAAGGTCATAGGAACTTGATATAAAACTAGTTTCTAATTATTACATTGATGGTGAAGGGGTTTTGTTAATGTTGAATTTTCTGTTGATGTTGTTTGTGATCCCTCCCACAAGAGAGTATGCAATAACGAGCTTTCTTGAATATTGAGATATATGTTACAAAATGTACAATCACCTTGATTATATAGACAAGGTATGACTATTTATGAACAACTGCCCTTGATACAAACATTAAATGCATGATGCAAATATTAAGTGCCCAAGTGATAAAAATAAAATCAAGATAAGATATAATGTGTTTTTATCTTAACCACTAATATTTCTAGAATGCCACCAAGGACCTAAGTAAACATTTGGATAGGTTCTCATCAATGTGTAGTTGGGAAATAATATCATTCACACTAACACCCTCCTTAAGTACAACTTAGGGAGATGAAATTATTATGCAAATGATGCAAGATGCAAGTATGGAATATGACTATTGGGCCATGTTAGGTACCCATGTACAAATGATCTTTGACAAATGGAGAAAAGGAGAAACCCCAGTTCGACAAAAAACCTCCCCAAAAGAGAGAATGCAAATAAGACCATGTACTAGTTATAAAATGCATGATGTATGTAGGTCTCATCAACACCTCCAAGAACAACATTCATCACGAAGATAAAATACAAAATTCCCTCAGAATGAGAGAATAACATAGCCCCCATAAGGAAGTCTCCTCAATGCCATTGAAGAAAGTTTGAAACCAAAGGAAAATCCAATGATGAAAAACCACATATCTCCCCTTAGAAAGAAAGAAAGTCCATTGGTAGATGAAGAAGCTATTCCAAGTATAACTAAAAGGACTGAAGGCATCTCAAAAGACAAATCTATAAAAATCTAACCAAGTGTCTTTGAAGATTTATCAACAAAATTATGTATTACCCTACTCAAGGAAGAAGACAAAATGTGAAGACTCAAGAACAATCCCTAAAGAAGATGAATTGTCAAGGAGGAAAGAAACACCCTCAAAAAGCTCTCCAAATCTACAAAAGAGGAATGACAAAATAAATCTACAATGCCTACCATGAAACCATCCTATAAATACAAATCTAGAAAACACAACATGTCTTTCTCAAAAAAAGATTTGAAAAAATAATCATCTCGAAAGTATGAAGAAGTAGGAGTAGATGGAACCCCAATAGCAAGGTTCACAAAACCAATATCATTACTACCTACAGTAGTTCTAGGAGAAGCTATTAGGGAATTTTCATCATTAAGAACAAAATGGGAGAAATAATCCATTTCATTATCATGAACAACTATGCCCATGACAACAACTTTCTTTCTATGCAATTCATGAATGGATATTGAATCAAGAGTGAATTCTATTGACATTCCACTTTAAGCAATATAATAAATTGAAAAGAGATTATGAGTAATATATGACATGAAAATAACATTATTGGGCCTTACATTTGACATGTAAACACCCCCCTTATAAATAACATCAATAACACCACCTTTGGCAATCAAAATTCTAGTAGTCCACGAGGGTAAGAGCATGAAGGCGAATAAGTGAATATGTTATATGATCTATAACACTTGAGTTTTAATAAGTGTATGCCCTTTCATTTCATTGTCTTCATCTGGAATACCTGTTAAACCCGTGTGTGCAGAAGATGAAGAAGGATAAGGTGAATAATATGTCAAAGCAATATTACGTTCCTTAAGGGTAAAAACACAATAAGCTGTCACCCTTTTACAAAGGAAAAGGGTAACAACACCAAAACTGAAAAAATTCAAGGGCATAAAAGTCACATTTTTGTTGAGAATTTGAAGATGATGTAAATTGATGAAATGTGTGAAATAGGATGAATTTTATGCCTATAATTTTTAAAAATTAATTTGAACAATAATTAATATATTTTTTTAAAATTTTAGGTCTATTTTTCATATCCTGAAAAATACTGCAAATCAGGGAGGTTACTTCCTGTCAAGTCATTATAAGTAAAACATTGTTTTTTCCTCCAGTTTTAGAATATGTTTTAGATGACATGTATATCTAGTGTAGGAAAAAAGAAAGAAGTGTTTTTGATCTATAGTTTGCCCGTTATAAGTATTCAAAGTCGAACTTACCTAAAATCAATAGTTTTTGTCTCCCGCCACTTTTCCCCTATCAAAACTATACCAAAAACCAAATAAATTACATATTTTTGAAGATGACTCTTCTCTAGTGTTGTATATGATTTTAAATTTTTTCTAAATTGATTTAGCATTTTCTATATTTTTTGAATCAACGTCTTCTCAAAGTTTATTATACCTACATGTAGTTTTTAGCAAATTTGTTTAACATTTTGTAGTTGAAACAATATAAAATTTATGTCCAGAATCATAGTTCCGAGATCTAGAAAAGGGCACTTTTAGTTTTTTGACATTTTCTATTTTGAGCAGAGAAAGAAACAACAAAAGTGCAAACTTCTATTTTTTTTGTGTTTTTGGAGGTTTGGCTACCAACATGGCATGCCACCTAGGCAGACTCAACTGAGTCCTACTAGGTCGAGTACCCTTAGCCCCTCAATGTGAAAATAAGGGACTTGAGGCTCTTTTTCACTATTTAAAATAGCATTTGGATTCGGCCGAGTACCACTCGACCTAGTCAACGGGGCCACATAGGTGCCATTCGGTGCCATGTGGCACCTACTTGTACTCGATCATGTTGGAATTGGCTGTGTACGGCTCGACCGAGTCCAACTGGGCCATGTCTGTCAAGTTAGCCTAAAAGGCGATAGATTATTGTGCATTTATCCTTAAGAAGTTACATCATGACATCTAACCATTTCCTAAAAAAATAGTTTTCAACATTCCCAAGATTATTACAATAGCTACATTTTGACTTAGGCTTATCCTTCTTAGATTTTTTTTGTTTGAGAAAAGGTGGGCAGTGTTACAAGTAGTGGTTGTCGTTGCACCAAAAGATCGACCTATTAATGCCAGATACAACCACTAGACTTATAGAAGACACATGAGGTGGTTAAGCCATGTCACGAATCTCGAGGGGAGTGCTGACCATCTTTCCAACAATTTCCCCCTTAGCATTACCCGAGGGGATTCGAACCTGTGACCAAGCTCTGATAGCACTTGTTACAAGTAGTGGTTGTCGTTGCACCAAAAGATTGACCTGTTAATGCCCGATATAACCACTAGACTTATAGAAGACACATGAGGTGGTTAAGCCATGTCACGAATCCCGAGGGGAGCGTTGACCATCTTGCCAACAGGCAGACCATTAGATTCAATCTTGGGTTTTTTATTCTTCTTTGCTTTACCCTTATATTGTGCAATCAAAGCATGAGACTTGGGAGATGCATCAAGTTTTTTGAATTTATTTGTACTCTAGTCAATATTAAAAAATGTTTCAATTTAAGGCATGACAAATGATTCTCCCATCCATCCATGGTACAATGAAAGGAAGTAGAGAATAATTTAAATACCTTTTAACTTGGACAAAATTAGAAATATGCATTCTATATATCAGGTTTCTCTTTCCTAGAACCAACTAATTGAGATTTCAAATATTTGAAGTTAACAAATAATATTCAATAGTAGGAATCATATCAGTAGAAAGAGATGCCAATTCAACCTCCAATTACATAGGCATTACCTCACTAATTTAACCAAAGAGATCCTTATACTTGTCCCATACATGTTTGGGAGTAGTACACCCCTCAATGCGGAAGACAAAGCCATCTGAAACATGCATTACAATCAATCCCATAGCCCCCACGACATTTTTTTTCCTATGTGAAAATATTTCATATTCCTAAGTATAGGTAGGTTATTGTTCATTCAATGTAGATTATAAACCTTTAGACCAAATAATCTTTGCATCTTAAGCTTCAATGCATCATAGTTATGCCGAGTAAGAACTTCAAGCCCTAATTCAACCATTAGGTCCACAAACACAAATAGAGGAAAATAGAAAACTATCTTATAGAAACTTATCTAAAACCTCCCAAATCTGAAGCACATTTAACAAATGAAGCATCCCCCCAAAAAGAAAACCTCTCCAATAGATAGTATATGTCCAAGTAATCAAAGTAGATGCCAAAAATGTAAAAACTCATTTAAAAATACCTAGGGTTGAATCTAGAAAAAGTGCATGGATAGAACTATGATCATTTTTCAAATGCCACTAGAATCACAAAATTTGGACAATATGACAAAATATTATGAGATTGAGAGTCCAAAAGGGAAGATTCACTTCAAGATGTAATAAAAATTACCAAATGGAAAAATTATAATAAATAATGTACACCATTGACAAGTTGGTAGAGCCATCTTTCCAATGATACATCATCTGACAAGTTTTGCTTCATGAAGCAAAAGTTATGCTCATTTCAATAAAAGGCCCAATTTGGGCACAAGGGGTACAAATAGATAGCACTTAGCCCTTGGGAGGTGATTCTCATTATGAACATGCACCTTGCTAATGAAAAAAAGTTCCTTTCTAAAGTGTTTCCCATGAGGTAGAGATCTGATCAACAAAGGAGGTGAAGCAACGATGATCAACGTTGCACCACTTGTTGGAAAGTGGAGCAATTGGTCTTTAATAAGACCACATGAGAACCAAAAAGAACACTAAATGATTTAAAAACCATCTGTTGTAAAAACAATTTAATTTTTATAAAAAATGAACCCATACTTTTTTCATACCAGTGATGCTAGCCCATTTGCTTTTCTATTGTTTGACATCGTTGTCTATATGTTTCTAACCGAATCATAACAAAAACTTTAGGAAAAATAATAGAAGCAAAATAATTATGTACATTGAATAATAGGCTTCTCATCTTTTCATTCAAGACATATTACATATATAGGATTTACTAATCCTATTTTATAGGGAACAACCTCCCTATTTAGTTGTGATTGTTACTCACGTAACAATACACAATTCACACCATATGAGTTGTTTTGATTACGTAAAAATAGGTTTTGAAAGGACCCGAAACCTTATACAAGAGCATAAACAAATTTTGCAATTAAAGACCAAAACAACTGTGGTGCCCCACCAAACAAACTAAAGGAACAAACCAGAGTTCCTACCAAGTGGACATAAGCCCACACCAAAAACAACCAAGGGCTATCAAGATTTACATTTTTGCCCATCCTTATGTGAACATAAGTTCATATCAAAAGGAGTGGAAGGTTTAAATTTTTTTTCCCTTCACTGTTGTCCATCCATCCTCCACCTTTTCGACATCCTTCTGCTAAGCCAAAGAAGAGCTAGACAAGCCCAGTAAAGGGCAGGTCACAGAAGAGCTCGCAACTCTAGCACCCAAGGTAGCAGCTGGACCAAAGACAACATCATCGGAACCAAAGACACCAAAGGGAGCAGTAAAACCAACAACGTCCGTGGACAAGGCTGCTGAATTAGAGACAACACCAACGGACTGGACAGGGGCAGCATCAATAGTTTGGATAGGGGAAGTAGAAGCAACACCAGGAGGGACAATAGCAACCTCATGAGACAGAGCCACATCAAAGCCATCACCAGCAACAACAAAGACAACATCAGATGCAGTCGAAGCGTTAGCTAAAGCTCCAACCAAATCATGATCATTCTGAGTCGGGCTCGAACTTGAGCCCCCATCCTTAGAGGTTTTCCGAACCGTATAGTGGTGGTTAGAGGCCCCCACCCACCAAGAGGGCAATTTCTTTGATTTGGTCTTGTTAGATAAGCACCATGTAGCAAGGTGTCCAGTCTTGTGACACTTCTTGCATTTGAACAGAATATTCTCATAATCCAGATTTTGAATCCAAGAGCCCATAGGAGAATCCAAAGCAATCTGCTCAGGGAGAGCCTTAGAAACATCAATCTCCACTAGAATACGAGCATAAGTAGTCTTAAAAATTTTAGAGGAGTTCGAATCCACCATTTGGAAGTCCCCTAAAGCCTCACCCACAATTTCCAAAATCGAATCCAGCTAGAGGTGGAGGGGAAGATTCGACAACCTTACCCGTAAGGGTATTTTATTGAATGTCTCTGAGAGAGGATCAAACCCTTGATACCAGGCTTTGGCCATCAGGGGAAGATGCTCATCCCAAGTGAAGCAACTGTCACACAAAATCATTTTCCTATCTTCAACATTTTAAAACTTAATAAAAAAACCCCTAGCCACAGGGTATATCTAAACCGCATCAGATAGAATGGGCTCCCAATGCTTGGAGATCCAAGCATGCAAATCAGAGAGCGAGGGCCAGAAGCCCCTAAAATGAAAAATAGAAGCATGCAAAGAGAATTCATCAACTTTTTTTACAATCTCATCCACAGTTTCAGAATCAAGCTTTACCCTAATGGGTTTACATACCAAAATCGGTTGCACAAGAGGAGACCGGGAACCCCCCCTACCAGTAGGGGCAGGGCCATGGATTCTCGCTTCATAGGCTGCAACATCAGCGTAGGACACTGCAACACCAACAGACGTAGGAACAACACTGCCCAAATCGACAGATTTTGCAGCATCGAAAGACTCTTGAGAAGAAGACCCAGACACAGAGCAAGCAAACCTAGGCAATAAGCCTGCAGACGGTGGAAGACTGGCATCAGATCTGGCCTCTGCACCCAAAAATTCAAAACGCTGGGCAGGAATCCTTACGGAAACGATAGCGGCAACGACAAACATCACAAATTATTATGAGTTGTTAAAACAACTCAAACCATAATATTATAATATTAGTGACATTTATATTAGTCTAACAATACTCTAAAGTTGTTTGTCAACAACTTTATATCTAATATAAATACTAATGTGAACACTAATTTCCAACAAATCAGTGGATTATCTTAATTGAATTATGATCTTTCAGTTTAGATATACATTAGAGGTTGAGCTAAGAGGTTGTTATGGGTCTTAGCATGCAATGTATAGATCCAATTTAAGTTATTTACGTTGGAGATATGAGTTGTTAAAACAACTCAAACCATACTATTGCAACTCTAAAGTTGTTTGTCAACAACTTTATATCTAATATAAATACTAATGTGAACACTAATTTCCAACAAATTAGTGGATTATCTTAATTGAATTATGATCTTTCAGTTTAGATATACATTAGAGGTTGAGCTAAGAGGTTGTTATGGGTCTTAGCATGCCGTGTATATATCCAATTTAAGTTATCTACCTTGGAGAATGTTTTTGAGATGACTGGTTAACGTGTTTTAATGTTTTGCTACACATTACATTTGATGTTGTTAATGAGAGATTTTGCGTTGCGTACACTCATTTGAATGAATTGTGGGAGGTGTTATGATGTATTTATGTCCCTTTTATCTCATGGGGTAGACCATATTGAGAAAAAGTGTTCATGGTTTCCGACTTTGTGTTACCATTGTTTACCTTTACCGTGGCCAACCTAGTTGAAGTTTTCGTTGATAAAGTTGGTATATATATATATAGGTGTGCAAATGTTTGAGTTGAGTATGGATTGAATGTGAAATCAAGGAGATGCAAATGTGGAAGAGTGGATGTGTAGATATCAATTGTTGACAGAGTTTGTTGTAGTGAATGTTTGACATGATCAGGGGATCCTACATTATTTCAATTCATCGACTTTGTGTGCCTACTAGAAGATAGTGAGACCTTTTGGTAGCGTGCACAATCTTGTATGTGCCTTACGATCATGCATCTTGGTCTTGAAAGTCCCTTGTATCTTTCCCTAAGATTGTGTGCCTTAGTCTGCAAGTCCAAATCAAGAGTAGTTAGCTTCCTTGGCCCTTGGCCTAAAACATTGTATTTAAGTATTTCATATAGTGAGTGTGATTCTCATCCTAGCTTTCCACATAAAAATCTTAAGTTCATGTGTTTGTGTTCATTGCATCATGTTTCATTGATGGTTGGTTGGATACAGATAATTAGTACATGTTTATGACAAACAAAGTTCAAGATCTCATGGGGCTTCTCTCACTTCTAAGTGGATCTTCAAAGCTATACAAGGCAATGAGCCTTGGAAATTTTTGATAAGAAATAATATTGTGAGGTCTAATGTAAGACAATGTATGAATTGGAAGGAGTTGTCTCTATGCGATATGCTCATGGGTGACTTTGATAGTAAAATATTTGTTTTTTCTATATTTCCTTCACTTTGGAATGCATGAACTCAAGTTAGAGGATTACTATGCTCCAGAGGTGTTGTTGGGGGCCCTCTCACCTTTTCAATGGTGGATAGATCTATGTGGTGGTGCATCTAGTTAAACAATAAACCTCTTGCTTTAACTCAAAGCTGCTTTGCTAAACATTGGGCTTCCTTGGGTATCTCTTTGATTGAGGATATTTTGATTTACAACTGTCTTGGGTCATTGGAGGAACTTTGTGATAAGTTTGGAATTCCTTCTTCACATAAGAAAATATATACTTTGATTGTGTAAGCTACTAGGAGCTTCTTCCTAGGTAAGATATTGCATATTGATTCCTTCTTGAAGCAACTCAAATGGCAGGATGGATCTTCATTTCTTGATGTTTCTACCAGACATATATATGATATGATTAGAGAGGATTCTAAGATCCTTGGATAAATCATTGCTAGGTTTTAGACTAGCCGAACACCAAGTGACATTTTATTCTCAATTTAATGTGGCATCAACCTATCGAACCAAAAAAATCATGTTTTCAATAGCTCCTTTTGCTTAAGAAAATTATTGTTGGGTTTGTTTTGTCCTCAAGGGGTGTCCTCCCTTTGTCTTCTCCAATGTGCAATGTTCCTGGACTTGTTGAGCATATTGTTTTTGAGTATCAATTTTCTATTTTGGCATGGTCCATCTTTTTTGGTTCTCCTTTATGTTGGAGTCCTCGCTCGGGTCTATCTTGGATGGAAGTGTTGGCTGGATATGTTGATTCCTTTGATGACAAGTTGAATAAGTTTTGGGTTGCCTTCTTTGTTGAAGTCTTGTGGTTCTTGTGGAAACAAATGAATGAAGAAGTTTTTCAAGACAAGAAGAGGAGCCTTACTAAGCTTAGCTTCAAACTCACACATTACTTGGTCATGATGCAAGTCTCAGCTGTTTTGGAGATCCCCAAGAGTAGGTTCATGATGCTTGTGCAAGAAGGAGCTCTCATAATTTACAAATCAAACATTAGATCTGCCCATTACTTCAATACTTACAAAGATATGTTGGACCAAAAGGAAGCTGATATATTGAATCAATTCATAGAAGACAAAGCTTTAACTACGGAAGAGATCGATGCTAAGAACAAAACCCCTAAAGTACTAAATGTGCCAAATGGGAGGCTGTTGTTAATGTTCCTACTACAATTGATCCTCCCTTGGGGAGATTTGTTAGTGATGTGGCTAAATGTAGTAACAATGTTATAGGGTCATGGAATACATGATGACCTGATCTTACTTGCTTTCCTTTTTGTTGTACTAAGACAATCGTAGCTTTAGTTTACTCTACTGTATAATTTGATACATATGTTGTTGATGGAGTAGTACTAATCTAGATGCTTGACTCAACAGGTTATTGTTTGATCAATTGAACATTTTGTTGGTATAGTTTACATATTTACTCTTTTTTGAACTATCATTAATAGAAAACAAAAAGCTCATGATTTGTTCAATATTGATTCACTAGGCCCCCCTTTCTATGTTGAGGTGTGTTCAGTGGGCACAACACAAACTATCTTGCAAATGTGTTCAACAAGATTTTGATAGCTTCACTAAATTCTTTTAGTATCATTTAGCTTAAAAAAGTGAAATAAATCTTTATTAATATAGAAAATAAAAAATGCAAAAAATCACACCATGTAGCATAGTAATGTGATGAGACTTACAAAGCAACATATACAACTCCATAAACCAATATCACAAATTTTAATTATGATTTGTAATGAAGATTCAATTTAAATTGTGTCTATATCCATTTTACCTATAAGTGATATGCCAAATAGGTCTACTATACGTATATGTACTCATAAGTTGTGTCTATAAATCCAAATACACCTAGAAGTGAAGTCTAATATAGCTTTAAAAGATACATTAATAAATGTGAAATTATTTACATATTTTAAGAAATTGTTTAGTGAAAACTAATATAGCAAAGCATATGATTTGAAAATGCTAGTATTAACCAAATCACTTCAAACTTTTATTTTGTTGGGGAATGCATTAAATCACAAGTTGAATTTGAATGGTGACAACTTTATTAACTCATTTGATCTGCTTTTAATTTTACAATGTAATGACCCTTACTAATAGGATCACTAAAATCTCTGATTTTGTGCTTATGGAATTTCATCAAACACTTGGCATGCAATCTGAATTTATACTGCTGTAAGTAAAGACTGAATATGGAAATTGTTGAGCAACAAATCTACTCAACTCAATAATGCAAATCAGTGCCAATATATATATATTCATTCAATGAAGATATTGACTCCCTCACAACAGATTGCAACTTTCAGATTTTACAAATTATTTGGCTCCTTAGAATCTAAAATATGCTTGTGAGACACAAAGAATATTGTCAAACACTTCGTGTGCAACCTTCCAGCTTGCTGGTCTAATAATATCAGTCTGATATGTACTTTTAGATGACTATAGATAGCTTCCAATGCTTGAGAATCAACACATCAAAACATAAATTATCATCTAGATGCTTAAATGACACTTTGGACCCTTAACCAATGCATAGAGATGGATTTTCAATGTTACATATGCACTTATAGCCAAGTGACATTTTGACAAACATTTGTCATGCAACTCAAGAACATCACATAATTAGAATGCAACCTTATCTCTCTATGCAACTGAAGCATTAAACTAATTTCAAGAATATTTATCAAATGGCCTAGTCTCTTGACTTTCAACTACAAGTTTCAGAATTTTCTGAGTACAAAGACAGCCATGATTTCATACATAAACAACATTAAAACTTATTGAAATAAGTGCCAAATGAACCTGAAATGAAGCGCCTAGGAGTGTGAATGAAGAAGCAATCAATATCACTCCACTTTGAGCCTTCCTCTTGCCAAATTAATTTTTTTTCAAATTCGCCCCTGTTCTGATATGAATGCCAATAATAAATAAATGTAGCAATAAAAGGTCTCCAAATTCGTATAAAAATGATTGCCAAGACAATAGCAATTGATTCCTCAAATACCCATAACCAAAGGATGCCTCCAAGTGAAGTTGTGAACAAAAATGTGGGTCCAAGATGAAAATCGCAGTATGCTGAAAATGCCACAGAACTATTGAAATGGTCTTCAAATAATGCCAATGCAATCCTCTTGATTAATGGATGAAAACAAGTCTTTTGACAACCCAAATTCCAAACCCTCAATAAAGTCTGAGGACTTCAAAATATATCAAGACTCAGTCCAAATCTGAATACTCAATAATGCCCAGCATGAAATGATTGAATACCATTTCCAATGTGCAACCCTTTAGAAGATATTTCACCTCCTTAGTTATGCAAACCCTTAGGAGTTTCCATTCCTAAAGATCAGTTGAAAATTTGTAGACCTAGATGGTGCCACAAATGCTCCAAGATGAAAATGTAGTAGAATCCTCAAATCAAACATATCCCAAATGAAAGCCCAAGCCCTCTATTTATTCTTTTCCTTGAGAAGTTGCTAGAACTTCTAGAAACATCCAATTATAATGTACTTTATAATAAAATAACATTATAATAATAAAGTACATTTCTCAACTCAAAATTATAACAATGTAGGCCCAAATGTCTCATAACTGAATGTAGGCCCAACTACGACTGAACGTAGGCTCCACTACAACTGCATGTAGGCCCAAACTGGATGTAAGCTCTATCGAATGTAGGCTCTGTCAGCAATATGCAATCAAATGATCAACATAATGACCCTCTCTCCAAACCATTTGCCTACGAGAGTCGATGATAGGCAAATCCGCCATGCCAAACGATGTCAGCCAAAATGGGGACATGACATACAATGAGTAAGTTGACGGGTTTTTGAGTGCTTAAATGTTGGAATGAATTATTTAATGGGCTAATTATTTATTGTGACAATATAAGCTTTTTTATATTATAGGTTCTTTCAAAATATTCATAACTAAAGTTTGATTTGACATCTTGAAATTAATTATTTTACATATTCAAAACTATTTTAGTTGGAAAAACTAGAGTCAATGACCTAAGACTTTACTCTTTCAAAAAAATCTAATTATTAACAACTAGAAGCTAATTATTAATAACTAAAATAAGATATCGTTATAACTATTAGCAATAATAATTAGAAGCTAATTATTAATATCTAAAGTAAGATATCGTTATAACTATAAGCAAGGTAGTGCTTGGGAGATGCTTTACACTTTTCATTCTTGGCATCTCACCAACCTCTACTATGATTAGAAACCCCTTTGAATTGTTTAAGTGAGTGAGTATGGAACAATCTTTTGATTTGAATTATTTTCTTAGCTCTTAAAAGTTTCATATTTTAACTTTCAATGCTTTTATTGACAGGGATGATGCTTTCAATGACCCTAAATAATATGTAGACTTTTGTTTGGGTTTTTACTTTTTGACGGTGGTGTAAGACTATTTTTCTCAACTATAATTATCTTTTGATTGTTTTTTATAAATTAAGCAGGGTTTTGAAAAGGAACCCAAATCTTTTTACATTAAGAAAGATATAACAAGAAGCGCAACAAGATAGCATAGGAATAACCCAAAAATACAACAATGAAACAACAAAGACCACAACCAACTAAAGTAACCAACAGTAAGTACAACAAGAAACCAATCGCTGCAAGAAAAACACAAACAAAATTATGCAGGTTTAAATAAGTGATTCAAGGACTTTTAGTTGATTGTAGTACCAGGGTCCTTCATACTGAAGAAAGCAACAATAAATATTGGCATATGAATCTCCTTGCTATCCTTGCTCCGTTGATCCAAATCCCTCAAACATCTTTTCTTGTAAGAATTCTTTTGAATCTTCGCAGATTTAGGAGGAGAGTAATCTTCTACCATCTAATCAATCTCTGTAAGAGAGGACTGCGTACATTGTTCCTTCTTCCTCCATAAAATCTAGGTATTCCTTTTGGTCTTACAAGCAATATGCATATGGCCCACTCGACTGCAATAATGATAAACAATCACAGAACTTTCAAATTCGATTTCCTAGACCCATTTACCAAACTTAGAAGAAGGGGTGGGATGGGAAGGAAGCGCCTTATACTTCGCTATGAGCATAAAATATCACATGCAGCATCCGTTTCATAAACTTAGTGACAGGGTCGATAGGCTAAAACTGCTTAAAAGAGTTGGCAATGATGATCTTTTCACTCCAAAATTCCAGAGTCACCCAGTAACCGGGCCCACATAGGGAACTTAAAGTTGGTCAGAGGGTTGAAACCAGGGGACCATTTAGGCAAATAGAGGCCATTCAGGCCCAGGAACCAGGGCCCCTCACTAAGAATCCTTAAACAATCCTCAATATCAGAAAAAGAAAAGAGAAAACAGGGATTCATCATTGCAGTTACCTTAACTTGTCCTCTCAACTTCGAAGCACAGATGACCCATCTTCTGAGAGTGTCAATGTGAGGGGAATGCTTGGGTCGACTAATCCATTTTCTGTTAAAAGTAGCATCTTGCTTTTCTAATGGGGCTGCTCGATCTTAATTGCATGTTCGGGTCAATGAATTTCTGTAGAAAATGGCATCTTGCTTTTTACATATTGCAATCAAACTGCCTGCAACCTATTTGGAAGCTCCCTGGCTGAAAAAGGTATACCAGCTAGATTTTTGTAAATTTTAAGTGCAAACAAAAAAACATACCAACTAAATGATTTAAATTCATTGTTATTTGTTGAGTCTGAGTATATTTCCTCCTAAAACAAATCTAATTTTTTATGCTACTTTTTCCCAACAGCCGATTACGGAACATTTTTCTCTGCATAATATACAGAGACACCTTAAATGATCTACACCCTCAAAAGTTGAAAGTATTTCTGTAAGGAAGGTTAAGTCAACATTTTTTATGGCACAGGCTTATATAATCTTTATTTCCTGTAGTATTATGTGATCCATTCATTCAAATAAATAAATCCACACTATAGTCAAGGGTTATATAATCATTTTATTATGCTGGCCTATGTTATTGGATGCCATTTTGAAACTTGGGTGGATGTAAAAATTTCGAATTGCTTTTAGCTTGATCCGCACATGAAAGAATGTTTGATGGTTAGAAACGTAATTAAGATAAAATGCTTCTCACAATTAAGAATGTTCACATCCTTTGAAGTTGTAGATAATAAAACCAATGAATCAATGTAATTCTCTAAAATCAAATTGGTGGCACAGTTCACATCGTCAAAATTGGCTCCAAAGCCCACGTCAAATTTTGTCTTGACTGTTTGACACACAATTTCTCCTTGCAAATTAACGGAATTAGGCATCTTGCAGATCCATATGTTCAGATTGATTTCAAAACCTCCTCCATAGCCAATGCCCATTGAGTCCAATGTGTACAACCCTGTAATATCAAAGAAACAAAACAATAGTTGGATAAAATTTCTCAGAATGGTACCACCAGAAAACATAACATTGTTAATTGCATGTCATGGACTGGAAGCAATGATACAAACCTGGCAAAAGACTGAAAATGGATCTCTCAATGGCCCATCACATGACAACTCACTTGTACTTCCATCTATGAATGTGCCATCTGCAAAGACAACCTAAGCATACAAACAAGGGCATAGTACTCAGAAAGGCAGCTCACAAATAAATCGCAATTCGAATATAATTTTAATGTAAATGTGTGTACCTCAGATGCATATCCAGGTGTTGAACCAGCTACAGGTTTGATATAGGATCCAACAGGGCAACATCTTTGGACAGCCTCACAAAATGC
Organism: Chamaecyparis obtusa; assembly: GCA_027943335.1. NCBI lineage: Eukaryota > Viridiplantae > Streptophyta > Pinopsida > Cupressales > Cupressaceae > Chamaecyparis > Chamaecyparis obtusa. The sequence continues at coordinate 169,616 of BSBK01005284.1, read as the reverse complement.
CAAGAGGCGTTCCTGGTTTCCCAATTGGACTGCCTGATTCATGCACCAAGATTGAGATAGATAACATAAGGCTCTGTTGTCAATCTCTTCAGTCCTAAGGGTAAAATTTTGGATCTGATGTAGTACCTGTATGATATCGTGACGAGGCATTCGAGGAAGGGGTTGCACTTTATAACCTTCTCCTGCCATAACATCAGCGACAAGAAGACTTCCCTAATGGCACAGAAAAGAGACTAATTGCTCGTGCCCATCTAAATATATTTCCTAGTCATCAAAGAGATAAAATTGAACTGGGAGAGTTTTTAATAGTTGTCAAGTCCAGATGCTGTTTGCTATGATTTACCTTAATTGACTCCCCAACCATTTGAGGGGATAAAAATAAACCCTGGAAGAGCAAGCGCATAATGCCTCCTGCGGTTGCCCCAGAGTCTATACCTATGCCTGGAGCTGAAAGACGAGCTGCTGCTCTTTTGACCCATTTCTCTTTCCCAGCTACATAGCCTCCACAAGGTGCTACGGTACCTCCAGGATTCTTAATCAGGCTTCCTGCAATGATATCTGCACCCTGCCACAGAACAGATCAACTTGTTTGTGCAGCTATCTATCTCTTTATAAACAAAACCCAATCAGCAGAGAGAAAAACATCTACCACATGCAGATCCTAGAAAAGTATATTTACAACTGAACAACGTTTTCATGATTCTATATAGTAGCATCATAAATATGGTAACAGACACGTAAATCACCCACCACAGCAGTTGGCTCCATGCTCTCAACAAATTCACCATAGCAGTTGTCCACAAAGACCACACATTCCGGATTTTGTTTCTGGTTAAGATGTCTTAATTAAATTAATATAATAGTAAAAGACTTAATTTCATAAATACTCAGGCAAACCATTTCTTGTAGACAAACCTTGATACTTTTTATTGCTTTCCTGATATCAGATATACTTAGGCTACGTCGCCATGCATATCCACAGGAACGCTGTATCAAAGCACATTTTGTTTGTGGCTTCACTGCAGTTGCAAGTGCATCCCAATCCACACCGCCATCACCTGCAAGCTGAAATATAGTGGATTCTTAGCTTACGAATGACAACAAAGCAAATTTGCACAAACATTTAAAACAAATTAAACACTTCCATCTTGTTCACAGGCAAACATAATAAATGCAGCGAGTTTAATTACTGGCAATTCCCTATAGGAAACTTCAAATTCCTTTAGAGATCCTTGACCGGGAGTGTTCCGAATTCCAATGACTTCTTCTAGCGTGTCATAAGGAGCACCTGCAACTGCTAAAAGCTGAAAATCAAGTTAAATAAAAAGGCAATAGTTCATGTACTAAATATTTAACAAGCACAGATAGAAGCAGACAATTTTTAAGTCCCAGGTAAGTCTTATTAATCAAATTTAAGTTTAAGAATATATCTTTAACCTGTGACTAAAGACTTTTAACATTTAGAGCAATGAGTAAGAAACAGGCCTTATCAAGGTGGTATCTAGAACTTACTTCATCCCCTGGTCTTAGGATGGCATAGAGTGCACAAGCTATGGCATGAGTACCAGAGAAGAACTACAAGAAACAAATTCCAAAATCATTCTGATGTTATTACTTATTATATTAACGGTTCCATCAAATATTACGTTTTGTCCATACCTGTGTACGAACCATTGCAGACTCTGCATTCACAATCTCTGCGAAAGCACTGTCAAGTGCTTCACGACCACCTCCTTCGTTGTGGCCATAGCCAGTAGAACCCCCAAAGTGCTGCCAAAAAGACAAATGAACAAGACAATGAATTTTCTGCAACTATGCTCATAATCCAGAAGATAACTCTCTTTCACATTCAAAGCAAACAAAATTGGAACCATAAGATGAAGCTTAAGTCAAAGAGGCAAGAATAATACTCACATGAGTTCCAACTCGGGCATTTCTGTAGGCTTTCAATACCCGGCTTGTATTAAAAGCTACCAAGTTATCTACTTCTTGAAATAGTGGATAAAGAGCCTCCAAGGCTTCTTTAACCTGTATCATGTAAACAAATATTAAAATACATTAGAACACAAAACTCGCTAATTTAACTGATATGAAACTTAGTTGCTCCTATGTATAACTCTTTCTTCTTCGGTCAAACTTATCATTACTCAATTTGTTCATTTATACATCAATAGAGAAGTTGCTAGCACTGTGCAAGACCCTGGCAGTGATTTTTTGCGGTAGGTAAATAAGGGCCTGTTGTTCCAGAAGTAGGCATTCTTCTACTCGCACAGATAGATTGAATGTAGATAGATGGCTTTCGGGCTGGTGGGACTTTAGGCTCAATTGCTTCTTTCAGATAGATAAAATTTGAGTTGCTAGGGCTTGAGGCTCAAATGCTACTTTGCAACTATTAAAATGCCCTATTTCAAAGCTCAGTTTTGTCGGATCTCCCAACTAGAACTTACATACCAGTAACTGAAAGCTGGGAAGTGAAATTAGACCTTACACTCATCTGCAGACAGAAATTCCGCAAACCAATGACCTCAATAGTCTCACTTCTGTGTACCCGGAAACAGGGTTCACTCTACTCCATTGGCCTTCAACTCAAATAATAATGCTTTCTTGAACCAGCCACATGTAAAGATTGTGAGGAGAGGGAGGTGGACACCTTCTTAAAGTTTGGAACCAATGTTGATGCCAAAAAAACGCCCTACCTTATTACTAGGCAATATCCTGACAAAAATCATTCATTCCATGGTCTGCTGGAGGTGAATTTTCGCTAAGCTATTTCAGTCCTTGCAGTAAGCCTGCACCACATACCCACTTACCAGTAAACTGGATTTTGCTTAGATTTGGATTCTAGGAGCTAAAAGCATCCATTTGGGCATCTAAAAGAACTCACATTCTCACTATTTGAATTTGACTACCCGATTTATCACTTATAGCAGTTGGTCCACTTGCCATTTAGAAGATGAGTTGGAATAATTGCTATTTAAAATTTAGGTCATAGTTTTACAAGTTGAGAACGCCTATGGTTCAGAAGGCTAATGAAGTAAACCCCGGTTTCATTAAATGGGATGGAACTTCAACTCTAAACCAAAAACTGTTTCTGAGGGTATATTCAGAAAAATCCAAGAGAGAAGAGCTAAGCAACGTCACACTAACGCACATGAACCAGTATACATTGGGAATTCGTTTATATTACAGTTGTTTTCAACTGACCCCAGAATGTTTACCTCTAGCAATGCTATTACAAACCATGAAACTACCCCCCACATGTGGAATATTATATAATTCCCTACAATACAACTTCTCCCAAACACAACAGTTGTGCAGAGGTGATTAATACAGTGAACTCTGTAAATAGCCTACTGATATTCAATATTTTTTTATAAAGAGACTGGAAGAGACGAATAAGATTAAAAGCATGTATACCTGAGGGCAAAAGGAGTAACCAATGGAAGTACTCTGAAAACTGCAGCTAACCCTAAACTTCTTTTCAGATATGTTTACTGTAGATATCGGTAACATAAAAGAAGCAGGTCTCCATGACAGAAAACTATTGTTTGCCGTCACCATTGCCATAATGTATAATCAATCCTGCCTTCCAATGATCTTTTATTGGAATCTTGTAAGTAAAAATTTCTAATTAAGGTTCAACTAGGGGTTTCCTCGACCAGTGCAGCAAATTGCAAAATACTTATTCTGCTTCTAATCCATGGCTGTATAGGTTCTGGGATACTACCTTTCCAGGCCAAGTAAAATCTCTTACAGGATGAACGAGAATGTAGAAAGGTCCACGCATAAAATTTATAATAAGGGTCCGTTTGGGTGCTGGAATTAGACAGGATATTTTGGAATTAGATTTCCGGATAATGTCAATTTCATGTTTGTGTCTTTAAAAAATTGGAATTGGAATTTCGAAATTTCAATTTTACCTTCAAAATGGGCATTTCATCTTCCACTCAAATAGTTGAAATTGGAATTTTGAATTTCAATTCTAATTTTTATAAAATCAGATTTAATATTTTGTGAGATCCATGACTATAAGAATGTATATTATATTGCTATAAGAATGTATATATACAGATGTGTGTATATACATTTGTATATATACACACATGTATGTGTGTATATATATACACACACATGTATATGTGTATACATGTGTGTATATACACACATGTATATATACACACATACACACATGTGTGTATATGTATACACATATACACACGTATATGTATACACATATACACACGTATATGTGTATACACATGTACACACACATGTTGTACACACGTGTGTGTACATGTCTACACATATACGTGTGTACGTGTACATGTAGTGTGTGTATACACATGTACACACGTATATGTGTACACACATGTACACACATGTGTGTACATGTGTATACACATATACGTGTGTATATGTGTATATATACATGTGTGTGTATATACACACATGTATACACATGTATGTATATACATATACACAAATGTGTGTATGTGTATATATACACGTGTGTATATGTGTATATATACACACATGTGTGTATATATACAGACATATACACACCATATTTAAAGAAATTAAAATAAAGAATTAAAATTCCTTATGCATCTTCTTAGTCACCTTCCGGGTGAACCAAATGGGTCAGTCCATATTCTGGAAATCATTTTCAGGGTTTGTATCTTCCAAAATTGCAGCGTCTTCCAAAATTGACTGGAATTAGCATTTGGTATTTCAGCACCCAAACAGGTAAGCTTTTATTGAAACTTGAGAGACCTTCGTGAGTCCCTGCCCGTGTAGGCAAGAACTAATGTTTTCCAGACAAGTTGCATATCCACTAATTTGTGAGAGTTGAAGATAGATTTTTTTCCCTAGTGTGCATTTTATAAGTAGTATTTTTAGTAATTTTTTTTTCTCTTTTGATTGGTTCTTTGTATTTTTTTAGTTCTATTTGTTTTAATTATAAAAAATATGGGAAAAAAAAGGTGTGGACATGTCTTGTGTTCTAATATTTGTACAATTTGGAGGAAGAGGGCAATACATAATTTTTTTATGAGAATGTTTTGGAATGTTTTATTGTTTTAACGTGAATGTTTAAACTTGTATTTTTTGTTGTATTTTCGAGCAAGTTCTGAGAGAGATCAAGCACAACAAGAGTTGAGTAAGACCTTAATGGTGGTGTTGAAATATAGTGACTAGTTTTTTTTTGTTTTTGTCTATTTTTTTGGTTTAGATGCTGTATTGATTTTGTTGTTTGAAGTGTTCATTGCGATTGGTTCACTGTTAAAATGGTTTGTGCTACGTGGTCTAGATTATTATGACTTTGTTCTATTTGTTTAAAATTTTGTAGGCTTTTGTTATCTATTATTTAGCTTTGTGGTTTGAGCAAATGGTAAGAAAGAGTTGAGCAAGGGCTAAACAAAGGCTTTCGTTTGTTTGTGACATCTTTTTATTGTACATACTACTTATTTTCATTGCTTCATTGTTAAAATGTGTTGCAATTTGCTCTTTGTTTAGTTGTTGTCATTGTCCTATGGTCAAAATGGATTAGAATTTGTTGTTAGTTTAGCTATGTGAGTTCTTATTTTTGGTTGTGTAATATTTTTGTTTGAGTTGAAATAATGATCTTAGGCACTAAAAATGTTGCCATAGTGCGAAGAAAATTTGAGTTAATCTTTCTTACAGTGGCTAAAACGACATTTATTTTAGTTGTTCATTCAATTGCAAGGGTTCAACAAGAGCTGAAGGACAACATTAAGGTTTTTGTTTTGTTTAATTTTTTTGTTTCGCTGTGGCATTGATTTTGTTGTTCGAAGTGTTCATTGTGACTGGTTCACTATTAAAATGGTTTGTGCTTTATGGTCTACATTGTTATGACTTTCTTCTATTTGTTTTAAAATTTTGTGAAATTTTGTTATCTATTATTTAGCTTTGTGGTTCGAGCAAAAGGTAAGAAAGAGCCAAGCAAGGACTAAGTTTGTTTGTGACATCTTTTATTGTACATATTATTTATTTTCAGTGCTTTAGTGTTAGAATGCATTATAATTTATTCTTCATTTAGTTGTTGATTGTCATTGTCCTATTAGCAAAACGGGCTAGAATTCGCTGTTAATTTAGCTATGCGGGTTTTTGTTTTTTGTTGTGTAATATTTTTATTTGAGCCGGAATATGATCATAACACTAAAAATGTTTTTATGGTGTGAAGAAAACTTGAAATAATCTTTTCCTAAAGTGGCTAAAAACCTCATGGGTTTTAAATTGCAAGGCTTTATTGAATTTGTTGTATTTTTGTAGCTATTTGTATTTTTTAGTGGTTTAAAAAAAAATTCATTGTAAAAAAATTAGGGGAAAAAAATGTCAATGTTTTTGTTTTGCTTAATTTCTTAGTTTAGTTGTATTGCAATGTAGAAGACAATATTTGGTTGGTGTTACGTGTGGGCAGAAAGAGTCGAGCAATAAGTTTGAGGTATTGTCATTGTTTTTGTTTGAATTGATTTTTTTGTTTGCCTATGACATTTATTATTGTACAAACTATTTATTTTCATTGCTTCATTGTTAAAATGGATTACAATTTATTTTTTTAGTCACAACCAAACCAAGAAAAATAGACTTGTTTGACAAATGACAGACCCTGGAATAGTGAAACTATTAGAACTAATACAATGTTTTCTTATTAATTAAATCATGTTTGATTTAATTATTAAGTCACTTATTATCTCTTTCTGCTTAAGCTAAACTTTAGGCATATAATAATTAATTATTTTATTAATTATTATCATGCAACCTTCAATAAGAATTGATCTCTGTTGTAATCTTATTGAGAAACATTCATTTTATTGAATTGCAACTTTTGTTTTTGCACATCAATAATGTCTCCTCTTTCATGGATCCATGCGTTCAAACCTCTCTAGCTTCTTGCTTCTCTCTCTTTCTATGACAAGTGTTTGCATGCAAGTGTTTTTGGGAGTTGTGGGTTGTTTACTCATCAAATCTAATATGGTATCAGAGCTTCATATCTGTTTGCCCATGTCCTCTTCCTGAGAGATTTGGTCGTGTTCGTCAGATCTACGTTTTCAGAGTTTTTTTTGTTGAATCTGGGGGAACCTCTCTTTTTGGTCATCTTGGCTTCAAACAGACCTCACGATTGTGTTCACAGCATCCAAGAACCTCTAGATCCATATAAAGTTTGTCTAATTTGGACAAAGTTGGAATCTGTGGTAAATATTTTTTGCAATCGACCCCAACATAGATCTCGAGGTGGTCAATGGTATTTTGGAGTATTTTTTGCTCAAACGGACCTCATTGTTGAGCTCATAGTAGCCAAGAACCCCTATATCCATATAAGGCACGTCCAATTCAGATGACATTGCATTCCGAGGCAAATTTGTTTTTCTTCCCAGGCCATACGACCTGGGCATGTAGCTCGAGGCATGATCTTTAAAAACAAAATATTTTTTTTACGGCGCCATTGCGGGCGGCCTCGCTAACAGGGACCATCGGCGGATGCCGTGACATAACCGCCGATGTGATCGCTGATGGTCACGACTAACTGTCCTGGGTTAACCAGCGGTTAGCCCAAATTTAGCCCCTTTTTTCATGCACGGGGTCACATGCAGAGGCCAAGGGCCTGTTTCCCAGCTCTTTTGCATTCAACCCCTGGTCATGTGGCGACCAGGGGCCATATTGTTTTGGCTTGAGGGGCCTATTGGTTTTTTGCTGTGACGGCCATACAACCGTCAAATTTATGCTCGTGAAGTGCTGACATCAACACATGTCAGCATCATTTTAGACACCTTTTTGGGCCCTCCGGAGCTACCAGTGGTTTTTTGCTCCCAGAAAAAACAAAACTAAATAAGCATATTTGGATTGCCATAGCTAAACCAAGAACAAAGTCAAAATAATTTTAAGATTAAAGTAATGAAAATGAATAATTTGAATACTAAGTCACACCAAAGCTAAACAATTTAGAGAGAGGAATGAGGGGAATGAGCTCTCTTAGGGTTTTGTGGTCTATTGCATTGTTTGTCTGAATCCTTTGGATCTTTTGCTTTCATACCACATTAATTTCAGGATTTTTAGGTTTTAATATGGCTTCAACCAACTTTGGCCTAGCAGTTGATTCTAGTGTTGGAGTTTTGGCGGTGGGCAACTATGGATCCTCTAAACAAGCAACCTTGCAAGTTTGTTTTGAAGGTGTTTCATGAGGTATGACCTCTCTTGATGTTGTTCTTCCTATTTAGAATTTTGATAGTGCTTGTGATTGGCTTAAGAAACTTACTTTGATTGGTTATTTTGTGAGGAGGGATCCACCTAAAATCATGCTGCATGATTGGTTTGCCAAACCTTGGGCCCCTCATGGGGTCCGGATTGATGACAAAAAAAATCTTACTATGGGTTTCTTTTTGTTTTGCTTTTCCAATCCCACCCATGTTGAGGCTATCCTTAAGAATGAGCCCTAGTTTGTGAGGTTATCACTACTTATTTTCCATCTATGGTCATGAGACTTAACTTTCTCAGATGAAAAAAAGCTTAAGGTCCCTATTTGGATAGAGTTTTTGGGTCTTTCTTTGCCTTGTTGGCCATTCTTGCAAACTATTGCTCAAACCCTTAGCAAGGTGTTTTGCATGGAGTTAGACTATTTCTTTCATGCTCATCCCCCAAAGAGGGTTTGTGTTGAGATAGATTTGTCTCGTGATCTCAAAGAAACCATTGATATTTAGGTGGATGGTGAATGCTCACCCAAAAAAGTGCTTTAATTGAATTTACCCAATACATGCTTTCATAGTCAATCTTCAGAGCATAAGATTAGGGATTGTCCCTTGGTTGTCTCTTGAACAAAGTACCCTCCAAAAGAAATAACTCTTGAAGATAGATTGTTTCTTTCATGCTCGTCCCCAAAAGAGGGTTTGTGTTGTGCATCGGTGGTTATTGCTCAACCATCCTCTCTTTGACAATCTTGTATCCCTTTTAGGTGTGTTGATAACAATGATGAAGGTCCTAAGAAATGTAGGGTGGTCCCAGGGGATCCCTATTGTAGTTTTAGAACTGCTTCCAACTTCTTGCATAATAGTTTCTCCTCTCTTGGGGATGAGGATGATATGCAAGCAATTGACCCATGAATTACATCTCTTGGAATGCGAGGGGTCTCATAGACCTCACCAAAAAGTATTTTGTGAGGGATACTCATCAATATTTTTCTACTTTGGATGTTTTTTGCCTTTAAGAAGTTAAAATTGTTGCTTTCATGCTTTTTGTTGCATGCCATTTTATTTGTTCGAATATCCTTTTTTCTTCTTCTCAACATGAAGCTGGTTGAGGAGTTGTTACTCTCATATCTCCTCATTGGCATTCCTCTATTATTGATTATGGGTCTAATCTCATACAAAGAGTAATTTGGATCCTTTTGTTAGTCAAAAATCATTCTTTTGGGATCATTAATGTTTATGCTCCCAATGATGCTGTAGAAAGATCTCAATTGTGGTGATGGATTATTGAATCTCTTCCACCTGCAACCTGGTTAATGTGTGGGGATTTTAATATGGTTGAGATGATGTCAAATAAGGAAGGTATTTTTCCTTTTTGATGGACATATGGAGAAAGAGAGGTCTAGTTTTACATGCAAAATAAATTGGGTCTTTTCAATCCCAACATCAATCGCCATCACCCACATTGTACCTTGCATACTTGGTGCAACTTTCAAGTTGGTACTATTTTTTTTTTTTCAAATGGCTAGATTGTGCCATGATCACAGCTCAATATTTTTTCTCTTTTTGTGAGAATCAAGAGCTACCTATCTTGCCTCTTGCTCATGTGACTTTGTTAGATCACTATCCCATCAAGTTTAAAATTGAATGACAAAAAACTCATATGCGACCCTTCAAAATGCAGTTCTTTTTTAACATGTCATTGCTTCGTCATTAGCCTACTATGGACCACATTCAACTTGTCAAGAACTTGGAGCCTAGGCCCACTCAACCAACTAGCTAGATTTCTTGGTGGAATGATACCATCACTTGCACTGCACAGTTTCTCTACATTTATGGTAGATAGTTTGCCATGTATTGCTAGCGATCCTATTATTGGGGTATTTTCTAGGTTTTCTGAGATATGTCCTTTCTAGTTCTTGTTGACATTTGAATTGTGCCTGTGTCTCCTTTACTTCATGTGCCTGCAAAGCTTTTTCTAAGGGGTATGAGTCTCAAAATATTCATATGCCAAAAATGTCCGCATTTCTCTACCTTAGGTCTTGTTTGCCTTTGGTAGGGTTTTATTCTTGAAAAGTTCTTAGTTGTGCCCTAGACCTTATGTTTTTACATTACCTTTTTGGGCACTTAAGTTCACAATATGCACGTGGCTTTATCTTTTCCCTTTGAGTCTCTTAATCTCGCAATGAAAGTGTTAAGTGATTTATGATTCAGAGATTCAGTGACACGGTTAATGGCTTAGCGATCTAGTGTTATCTCCAGATCTCGCAATATTGGCTATCAAGTGTCTTGCATCTGGCGACTTGGCGATAAAGGCTTTCTCCAAATCTCTTAATATTCGGTAGTTTTTTCTTAATCTTCAGTGATATGGCGCGACGGTTAAGTCATCTTGCATTTAGTGATTAAGCGACAACCATAGATGATGGCAAAGATCAAGGGTTGTCGCTAGATCTCATGATGGGACTATGGTTAAAGCTCACATCCAACGATTACGAGATAGCCTTTGTCACTCAATCTCATGAACTAACCAGGGTCAAGCTAAACATTCAGAGACTACGAGATATGTCTATGGTCGCTGAATCTCCATATCAAACATGAGTTAAGTTAAAAGCTTAGAGACTGCACGAGGCCTTTGATTGCTCATTCTCCAGATGTAACTACAGTTAAGACAAGAAATCAAAGATCGAGAGATATGCTTTAGTCGTTTAATCTCATGATCAGACTCTGGTTAAGTAAAGTGTTTCGAGATCCTTAGGAGCCTTCAATCACCTAATCTCCAAATGATGTATGGTTAAGAGACTTGCCGCAGTTAAGAGTAAAGGCATTACAGGTTAATGCAGATCTAATGATAGGCGTGAAGCCTTAAAGAAAAGGTGCAAGATAGATAATGATCCCAACATCACGACTGCCATCCGATCTTGTTTGATAAAGGCTTTGTTGATTGTTTTGCTGATTTTTGTGTGCTGTCTGATATGCCGGTAAGATAAGAGATCAATGGTTGTATTTTAAATTTTTTCAATTAACTGTTGTGGCTGGGTTTTTGAAGTTCTTCTAGGGTTTTTTTTCGACAAAATTGAAACAGTGAGCCAAAAATGACAAGCCAAATCTAATTTTGTTTTGTTCCAGGGCTGAAGTAGCTGAGAATTGAATATTCCAACTAATCTGATCATATTTTGTTGTTTTAAAAGGAGAATAACTATAGAGGACTGGTTTTTATTTGCAGGAGTGGCCAATCTACCAAGTAATGATCCTATTAGTCGCCAAAGAGATTTTCCTGTCCTTATGGCTTGCTGGTAGGGTTTCAGCCTTAATTGAGGATCAGTTTGGATCATTTTGCTCTGAATTTTCTGGCATGTCTTTTCTGCAGTAAATTGCATGTTGAATCTGGTTATTGTAGTTGTTGGAAACCCTAACTTTTCCCTAAGTCATCCGAAGCTTGTTGCATCCTTCTCCTAAGGATTCCAAGATGACTAGTAATGACATACATACATACATACATATATATATATACACACACACACATATATATATATATATACACACATATATATATACACACACACATATATATATATATATATATACACATATATATATATGTATACATATATATATATATATATATATATATATATATATATACATATACATATATGTATATGTATATGTATATGTATATGTATATGTATATAATATATATATATATATATATATATATATATATATATATATATATATATATATATATATATATATATATATATATATATATATATATATATATATATATATATATATATATATATATATATATATATATATATATATAGCAAGTTTTACTTTTGTAACATACATACACACACACACACACGCACACGCACGCGCGCGCACACACACACACACACACACACACACACATATATATTGTTGGAAATATAGATGCAGTAACTGAGAGGGGGGGGGGGTGAATCAGTTAACCACAAAAATATTACCACTGATCCCTTAAATATCTTAACAAATTATTTACTGTGCCACTCGGTAAATATACAGAGAAATGCTGAAAACTTGATCCTTGAAGTGTGTAATAATTAAACTGTTCTTAAGCATTCATCACTGATTAACTTACATGAATAAAGAAAATAACATGAACACAAGAGACACCAGATTTACCGTGGAAACCCAATATGGAAAAAAACACCAATGTAACTAGTTACTGTTTTTCACTCTTCTGAAGTGATGCCCGGTTAGAAGCCAACCCGGTAAAAGGTTACAAAACACACTGTTAGGTGTGACCTTGTTAGAGGATTTAATCACCCTGCTAGGAGTGGCCTTGTAAGAGGTCTTGAAACAATTCAATAGAACTGTTACCTTGTTAGAGGATTTAAAAAATGGTTGTTAAACCAACTCGGTTAAGAGATTTTGATATCACTGCTACAATTGCTAGAGAGTAACAATGAAATGACCTGCAACTGAATTGCTGAATATAGATCTCTGTTCTGTTTCACTAGATCCTTACTGATCAATTAAATCTTTGCTGCTCCTCAAGGATATCTGACCATCCTTCAAAATTCGCACACACCTTTCTTCAAAATGATTTCTGCATGCTGTATATCTTTTATTCACCACTTGACCTTCTATATATATATGCCATTTCATAATCATTTAGATTGTCAAGTCGGCACTAATAATTATTATAACAGTCAGTTGGGATAAACAAACTGTAATAACAAAATTCTTTGAAAGGGCCGACCTTGCTCGGTAAACATTAATCCTGAAAAGATTTCCTTCGGTGATCGAGAGAACTCGGTAACCACAACAAATTCTACAACATCCTTTGGAGACCGAGAGAGCTCGGTAACCACTAATTTTCCTTCGATAATCGAGGAGGCTTGGTTAACACTGTTACCCTGTCATGTTTCCTTTAGACACCCGAGAGAACTCGGTAGACACTAAAAATTGCCTAGCTGACCGATTGAGCTCGGTAGATACTGAGAGCGATAATTGATATGACATTTGTGTGACATCAAAGACAACACATAGCTAATCCAACAATGTCCTTCAGACAACTTTATCCAACAATCTCCCTCTTTGGCATTGATGGCAACACAACATGTCATAGCACAATGAAATTTCACAGAGAAACCAAGAGTAAGAAACATATCCTTAGCTTCATTTTGATTCCCATCATCTTCAAACTTCTTTCTCTGACTGAGAACTCTCCCTCTTAACTTCTCAAATTATTCTTCTTAGAAATTTCTTGAAATGACAGCAAACTCTCCCTCTTTGACAACACATGCCAAAGACAACTTACACAGTTTCGGTAAATATCAATGTACCTTATGTACTGATTCATATGCAATGATTCCCTGACTATGCTGCATCAACTGATTGATCTTCAACATGTTCTGGTTGATGCATCACTAAAACTTTATTTAGTGAACCTCGGACAGGGGAGTGACCCCTAACTTGCCTCTTAGATACAAGAATGCATCCTTAGGTAGTGGCTTGGTGAAGATATCTGCAATTTGTTCTTTTGTATGAATATATTCCAATCTGATTTTCTTGTCCTGCACCAATTCTCTGACAAAGTGATATTTAATTGCAATGTGCTTGGTTTTGGAATGCATTACTGGATTCTTTGAAATATTTATTGCACTTGTATTATCACAAAACATAACAACTGGTTCTTTGATCTCAACCTTCATGCCTTCCAAAAGCTGTTTAAACCATATAATATTAGAGCAGTTTACTGCTGCAGCAACATATTCTGCTTTTGCTGTGGATTGGGATGTGCAGTTTTGCTTTTTACTAGTCCAAGATACTAACCTCTTGCCAAGAAAGAATGCTCCACCACTTGTACTCTTTCTGTCATCAATGTTTCCTGCCCAATCAGCATCAGTAAACACTTTTAAATCCAGATTGCCTCCAAATTTATACCACAAGCCATAATCTTCAGTTCCCCTTAAATACCTCAAGATTCTTTTGATTGCCATCATGTGATTTTCTCTGGGTTTAGCCAAGAATCTTGCCACTATTCCAACTGCTAAGGCAATATCAGGCCTTGTGTGTACTACATACTATAATTTTTCAATCATTGATCTGTATAAGGTCTGATCTACTTCTTTTGAATCATCATCTTTGGTAAGCTTCAGTCCAGTACACATGGGTGTACCAATTGGTTTTGAATCTTCCATACCAAATTTCTTAAGTATTTCCCTAATATATTTAGACCGAGTAATGTAGATACCATTTTTGTTCTGCTGAATCTGAAGTCCAGCAAAGAATTTTATCTGACCAAACATAGATATTTCAAATTCTTTGTTCATAAGCTCTGAAAATTCTTTGCACTGATCATCATTTCCTGTAAACATAGTATCATCCACAAATATTTCTGCCAAAACAATTTTGTTATCTGATCCTTCTTTGATGTATAAATTGCTGTTGTCATTAGCCCTTTTGAAATCAATCTGAGTAAGATAGTTATGTAATCTTTCATACCATGCTCTAGGAGCTTGTTTCAGACCATACAATGCTTTGTGTAATTTGCAGACCATATCCCTTTTGTCTGGATCAGTAAAACCTTTAGATTGCTCAATGTAAACTTCTTCCTCAAGAATACCATTGAGAAAAGCAGATTTGATATCCATCTGATATACCTTAAATCCTTTATGTGCTGCATATGCAAGTAAAGTCCTCACACCTTCTAATCTTGCAACAGGAGCAAAAGTCTCTCCATAATCTATTCCTTCTTCTTGAGAATATCCTTTACATACCAATCTTTCTTTGTTTCTTGATACTTGACCATCTTCATTCAACTTATTTCTGAATACCCATTTTGTCCCAATTACATTTTTATCTTTAGGCCTAGGTACAAGAGTCCATGTCTTATTTTTCTCTATTTGCTCTATTTCTTCATTCATAGCCTCAATCCAACTTTCATTTTCTAATGCATCTTTGACATTTTTAGGTTCAAAATCAGCAAATAAACATGTACCTTTTAGTTTACTTCTTGTCATAGTACCATCTGATTTGTTTCCAATAATCTGATCTGGTTTATGATGCTTTCTGACGTACTTGGCTAATACAGGTTCCTTGCTTCCTGAATGAGTTACATTGTCATCTTCTTCATCTTCAGGTTCAGATTGCTCAGGCTCGGTAGATACTTTCTCGGTAGCTTTAGACTGAGACTCGGTACTTTGTGACTTGGTGTGAACTTCTTCTTGTGACTTGGTTACTGTACTGGGCTCGGTAGATGTAGTCTCCTTACATGTGTCTGGCAATGTATCAGGTTCGATGTAAACAAATTTTCTATAGTCCTTTGGTTCCTTTTTGTTTTCTTCTTCAATCTTTTTTGCAAACTCATCAATTCTCACATGTGCACTTTCTATGATTTTGTGAGTAGACAAATTTAGACATCTATATGCCTTACTTTTGCAAGAATATCCCAAAAATATTCCTTCATCACTTTTTACATCAAATTTTCCTTTTCTAGATTCTTTTAAGATGTAACATTTACTACCAAATACTTTTAGGTAACTTACATTTGGTTTGTAGCCATACCATAGCTCATATGGAGTCTTGAATATGTCTTTTCTTAGCTGCACTCGGTTCAAGGTATGAACTGCAGTGCTGATAGCTTCCTTCCAGTATTTCACAGCAATGTTCTTTTCAATCATTAGAGTCCTTGCACAGTCCATGATAGATCTGTTCCTTCTTTCGGCTATTCCATTCTGCTCAGGAGTTCTCAGGGCTGATACCTGTCTTTTGATTCCTCTTTCAATGCATAAATTATTGAATTCATGGGAGATGAATTCACCACCTCTGTCTAATCTCAAGCATTTTATTCTTTTTCCTGTTTCCTTTTCTACTCTTGCTAAATACCATTTGAACTTCTCAAATGCTTCAGACTTTTCTCTTAAATACATAACAGTCATCATTCTAGAATAATCATCAACAAAGGGAATAAAGAATTTTTCTCCAGTATAGCTCTCAATTCCAATAGGTCCACATAAATTAGTATGCACAATTTCCAAAATATCTTTAGACTGATAGTTTTTACTTTTGAAACTAGACTTTCCCATTTTACGAATTTGACAATTCTTGCATAGACCAACATCAGGTTTCTTCAAAGTAGGAATACCTCTTACTTTCTTGAATTTTCTTATTTTCATCATGTTGTCAAAATTTACATGACATAAAATTTTGTGCCATAACCAACTTTCTTCAATTTGAGCAATAAAACATGAGTAATCACCAAGATCAAGATAAAACAGGTTACCTTTGGTTTGTTTGCTTGATCCCATCAGTTTTCCTTTGTCATCCAGCAGTCTTGCTTTGCCATTCATGAATTCAACCTTGAATCCAATGTTGATTAGCTGTGCTACACTTAGAAGATTATGCTTTAGTCCTTCGACCCAATATGCATTATCACATATAAGTTCTTTGGTTAATGAAATTTGTCCCTTTCCTTTTATACAACAGGGTTCATTGTTTCCAAACCTTACATTACCACCATCAAAGTTTTCAAGTGTTCAAACTTGGTCCTGTCACCAGTCATATGATGTGAACACCCACTGTCTATAATCCATGTATCATTCTTGCTTATATGAGAGATAAGTGCCATCTCATCTTCATCATTATCAGATTCATCTTTTACAGCAATGAAAATAATTTCTTCTTCACTATCATCCGAATCTTTAGCTAAAAAACATGTTTTCTTACCTTTATCCTTGAATGATTTGAAATTTTTCTTGCCATTGTACTTGTAATTTTTCTTCTCATCTTTGCTTTGCTTGTTTGGACACCTAGCTGCAATATGACCAATTTCTTCACATGAAAAACATATTAAGGGAGTTTTACCTTTGTATTTTCCTCTGCCTCTTGAATACTTCTTTGCAAGTAATGCTTCAATAACTTCAAGATTGCTATCAGAACTTTCCTTTGATTCTTCTTCACTTTCTGATTGGATTTTCTTCCCTTTCTTGAGTGAAAGTTTGGCCTCAAAAGCTGATTCAATATTTTTAGAAGTTGGAACATAGTTGTCATAGTTATCCAGTTCAAAGGCTGTCAATCTTCCAACTAAGGCATCCAAAGTTATATTGTGATTTTCTTCACATCTTCTTTCTTGAATAGCAGAAACTCTTATTGCATAAATAGGGAGTAATGTTCTAAGAACCTTACTTATAACCATTTCATCATCAATTTTTCTTCCAGAAGCTCTGATTGCACTAACACTTGTCTTGATCCTTTCAACATATTTTGCAATGTTTTCTTCTTCTCTCATTTTCATTTGATCAAACTGTCCTCTTAGGCTCTCTGCTTTGGCTCTCTTCACATTGTCATCACCACCATAGATTTTCTTCAGCTTGTTCCACATTTCATGAGCAGTTGTGCAGTCTTTGATTTCATCAAATTCTTCATAGCTAAGAGCTGATGCAATGTCTATCATCATAGTGTTATGGTTCTTCTTCTCTGCAATGTCTTCAACAGTTAATGTGCCAATGAGAATTGTATATTCTTGATCAATATATTTGCATCCTGAACCACCAATGGAAGCTAGATGTAGTCTCATGAGACCTTGCCATGCTGAAAAGTTATTTCTGTTAAGCCTTGGAATTTCTCTTTTGTAAGACATCCTGATCTTTAGCTTAGGTCCTTGAAACCCTTCCTGCAAGCACCAAAAGCTCTGATACCAATTGTTGGAAATATAGATGTAGTAACTGAGCGGGGGGGGGGGGGGGGGGGTGAATTAGTTAACCATAAAAATATTACCACTGATCCCTTAAATATCTTAACAAATTATTTACTGTGCCACTCGGTAAATATACAGAGAAATGCTGAAAACTTGATCCTTGAAGTGTGTAATAATTAAACTGTTCTTAAGCATTCATCACTGATTAACTTACACGAATAAAGAAAATAACATGAACACAAGAGACATCAGATTTACCGTGGAAACCCAATATGGGAAAAACCACCAATGTAACTAGTTACTATTTTTCACTCTTCTGAAGTGATACCCGGTTAGAAGCCAACCCGGTAAAAGGTTACAAAACACACTGTTAGGTGTGACCTTGTTAGAGGATTTAATCACCTTGCTAGGAGTGGCCTTGTAAGAGGTCTTGAAACAATTCAATAGAACTGTTACCTTGTTAGAGGATTTACAAAATGGTTGTTAAACCAACTCGGTTAAGAGATTTTGATATCATTGCTACAATTGCTAGAGAGTAACAATGAAATGACCTGCAACTGAATTGCTGAATATAGATCTCTGTTCTGCTTCACTAGATCCTTACTGATCAATTAAATCTTTTCTGCTCCTCAAGGATATCTGACCATCCTTCAAAATTCGCACACACCTTTCTTCAAAATGATTTCTGCATGCTGTATATCTTTTATTCACCACTTGACCTTCTATATATATATATGCCATTTCATAATCATTTAGATTGTCAAGTCGGCACTAATAATTATTATAACAGTCGGCTGGGATAAACAAACTGTAATAACAAAATTCTTTGAAAGGGCCGACCTTGCTCGGTAAATATTAATCCTGAAAAGATTTCCTTCGGTGACCGAGAGAACTCGATAACCACAGCGAATTCTACAACATCCTTTGGAGACTGAGAGAGCTCGGTAACCACTAATTTTTCTTCGATAACCGAGGAGGCTCAGTTAACACTGTTACCCTGTCATGTTTCCTTTAGACACCCGAGAGAACTTGATAGACACTAAAAACCACCTAGCTGACCGACTGAGCTCGGTAGATACTAAGAGCGATAATTGATATGACATTTGTGTGACATCAAAGACAACACATAGCTAATCCAACAATGTCCTTCAGACAATTGTATCCAACAATATATATATATATATATATATATATATATATATATATATATATATATATATATATATATATATATATATATATATATATATATATATATATATATATATATATATATATATATATATATATATATATATATATATATATATATATATATATATATATATATAGCAAGTTTTACTTTTGTAAAAAGGTGGTGAAATACATTTGTAAAGAGAATTTTGTATCTGGTGTTTCTATTCTAGGAATTTTTATCTTTTGAATGTATTGATACATGAAAATAAAAATAAAAATATATTGAGACTCCTTTGCACATCTTGTTGTCTTTTTGCGCGGATCTTGAGTTTTTCATGTATTAAATCTGTAAGGCATTTTTAAGACATCATTTACAAGGTAAATAGTGGGGTTAAGCTTGAGTTTCTCTCAAGGAAAGGGTAAATCTTAAGGGAGATCTTTGAGAATTCATGATTTATGCAAGAATTTGATGACAGTTTGTGTGAATGAGAGGGTGATGTGTAAGACATCTCATCTGGGTTTTGGGTATATTGGATTTGAGGGATTTCTATTGATGTATGTTCTTTGACTCTCTGCCCTAGGATTTGGCACCGGTCTTTGCTCAATTTACATTTCTCACCATCAACACAATTAAATAACCACTTATCTTAAATTTATGTTGAAAGAATTAGATGTTTATGTCTGTGTCAAGGACACAGATAACTGTTATGATTCTTTAAAGAATTGAATCTATCAGGTACAAATCACCCACTATTTACCTTGTAAATGATGTATTAAAAATGCCTTACAGATTTAATACATGAAAAACTCAAGATCCACACAAAAAGACAACAAGGTGTGTAAAGGAGTCTCAATATATTTTCATTGATATTTTCCTTTATCAATACATTCAGAAGACAAAAATTCCTAGAATAGAAACACCAGATACAAAATTCTCTTTACAAATGTATTTCACCACCTTTTTACAAAAGTAAAACTTGCTATATATATATATATCATTACTAGTCATCTTGGAATCCTTAGGAAAAGGATGCAACAAGATTTAGATGACTTAGGGAAAAGTTAAGGTTTCCAAAAACTATAACAACCAGATTCAACGTGCAATTTACTGCAGAAAAGACATGCCAGAAAATCCAAAGCAAAATGATCCAAACTAATCCTCAATTAAGGCCGAAACCCTACCGGCAAGCCATAAGGACATGAAAATCTCTTTGGCAGCTAACATGATCATTACTTGGTAGATCGGTCACTCCTGCAATTAATAACCAGTCCTCTGTAGTTATTCTCCTTTTAAAACAACCAGATATGATCATATTAGTAGGAATATTCAATTCTTAGCTACTTCGGCCCTGAAACAAAACAAAATTAGATTTGGCTTGTTGTTTCTAGCTCATTGTTTCAATTTTATTAAAAAAACCCTAGCAGAACTTCAAAAATCCAGCCACAATGGTTAATTGACAAAATTTAAAACATAATCGTTGATCTCTTATCTTCCTGGCATATCAGATGACATGCAAAAAATGACAGAACAATCAACAAAGCCTTTATCAAATAAGATCAGATGAAAGTCGTGATCTTAGGATCATTATCCATCTTGCACATTTTCTTTAAGGCTTCATGCTTATCATTAGATCTTCATTAACTTGCAATGCCTTTACCCTTAATTGCGACAAGTCTCTTAACCATACATCATTTGGAGATTACACGACTGAAGGCTAATTAGGATCTCATAACACTTTACTTAACTAGAGTCTGATCATGAGATTCAACGACTGAATCATATCTCTCAATCTATGATTTCTTGTCTTAATTGTAGTTACATCTAGAGAATGAGCGATCAAATGCCTCACGTCATCTCCAAGCTTTTAAATTAACTCATGTTTGATTTGGAGATTTAACAACCACAAACATATCTCATAATCTCTGAATGTTTAGCTCAAGCCTGGTTAGTTCATGAGATTGAGTGACAAAGGCTATCTCATAATCACTGGATGTGAGCTTTAACCATAGTCCCATCATGAGATCCAGTGATAGCCCTTGATCTTTGCCATCATCTATGGTTGTCGCTTAATCATGGAATGCAAGAAGACTTAATTGCTACCTTGTGAGATCATGAGAAAACCGCTGTGCTAATTCGCTGAAGGTTAAGAACAAACCGTCGAATATTAAGAGATCTGGAGAAAGCCTTTATCGCCAAGTTGCCAGATGCAAGACACTTAATTGCCAATATTGTGAGATCTGGACATAACACTAGACTTCTAAGCCATTAACTGTGTCGTTGAATCTCCAAATCAGAAATGACTTAACACTTTCATTGTGAGATTAAGAGACTCAAAGGGAAAAGATAAAGCCATGTGCATATTGCAAACTTAAGTGCCCAAAAAGGTAATTTGAAAACATAAGGTCTAGGGCATGACTGAGAACTTTTCAAGAATAAAACCCTACCAAAGGCAAACAAGACCTAATGTAGAGAAATGCAGACATTTTTGGCATATGAATATTTCGAGACTCAGACCCCTTAGAAAAATCTTTCCAGGTACATGAAGTGAAGGAGACTCAGACACAATTCAAATGTCAACAAGAACTAGAAATGACATATCTTAGAAAACCTAGAAAATACCCCAACACCTATGGCACAAACTCTAAATATTTGCATGCTTCCACTAAAGAATTGGATTCGAATCCAATCTATTTGGATTTGCAAGTTAGGGTTTCTTAGCTCCACGATCAAAAGAAAGTTGTTGATTATCATGCTACCAAAGGAGTCTGGATTAAGGCCAGATTACACTAGCTCAAGGTGGGTGATTGTGCCTCTAAAGTTTTTTCTCTCTCTTAGGGCTTGTCATTCATCTCCTAATATCAAGCGTATCAAAGAGGGTTAGACGGTGCTCGCTGAGCTACCATATATTCTTCAAGCCTTTGTCAGACATTATGAGAAGGTGTTCACTATGCAGGAAAGTTCCCCTACAGGAAATCAAACTCTGAAGGATCACCT
Source organism: Chamaecyparis obtusa (assembly GCA_027943335.1). Classification (NCBI taxonomy): domain Eukaryota; kingdom Viridiplantae; phylum Streptophyta; class Pinopsida; order Cupressales; family Cupressaceae; genus Chamaecyparis; species Chamaecyparis obtusa. The sequence continues at coordinate 147,553 of BSBK01005284.1, read as the reverse complement.
TGCGGTTGTTCCTTCTTGGCTTTCATATTCTTGAAAGGTCTTTTGCGATCAAATGCTAACCCTCAAATACCTTAGGCCCCATTTGGTTAGTGGAACTAGGGCGGAATTAGGTGCATGACTTCCACTTGTTTACCAAATCCGTCATTTGGAACACTAGAATGCAATTCGAGTTTCCTCAATGAAAATCCAGTTTAGGCCCTAAAATGGGTGACACTATCTTCTCACCCAATAGGTGGAATTTGATATCAAATTTGTGGTTTTGGATTTTTGTGAAGCGAATTTCATTATCTCGTCATGTCTGTGAAAATTTTGGCTTTTGTGAAGTAAACCCAATTTCATTTTTTTCATTTTCTCTGTTGCGGCGTGCGTGCTCATTCCTCTTTGTTGTAGTGCATGAAAAACATAGGTGTGTGTGCTCATTCTTCTGTGTTGTGGTGTGCATGCTTGTTCTTCTCTGTTGCGGTGTGTTTCAATGTGTTGTTTGCATTCACTAAAGATCTTATTCACCATCCAAGTTCCATGTATTTTTTTGAACTATTCCATCACTAGGGTTCCATTGCTCTATTGGTTCTCATTTATTTGGAGTTGGTGTGGTATACCTCTACCTTTTTCCATGTTATGGAGATTTCAACATAGATAGGGTTATCATTTCATTGCGTAGAAGTATATTCATTTACTTCTCTCATACCAACTTTCCTTGTCCCGCACTATGAGGATTATCTTTGCCTCAGGACACTCTTCCATCAATTTACGATACACTGTTCTAGATGGGAAATCTATCATTTCTGTGTACCCATTGAATATGCTCTTCAAATTTTTTGACTTCCCTATTCATGTCAGTATTAGAACCCTAAGTCGTAAGTTTGAAAGAGTGAAGATAAAAGGGTAACTTGTGATTAGCTTACCAAATAAAATATCGAGCCATAGATTTGCGTGATTGTTATTTATCACTTCACTAAAATGGTAGTAGGAAAACCCTAAGATGTTTAGGGCTTCTCTTAATGAGTATATGCCAGTCCAAGATAATCCTACCCCTATCACCTTCAGATTCGATTTCAATTTCTCCCCTACACATTTTGTCAATAAAAAAAACATCCAAATGGGATTAGAATCAATTTTACAACCCCTATATGTAAAAGACTTGTCATACCATTAATCTTGTCCATCTTGAAAGACTGAGACAGAAATAAAACACAAACTGAACTGCTACTGTAGTAAAAGAACAATGTAGATATTATTATTGATTAATAAAGTAGGATACAATGCTTCTCTTTTATAGAGAGTTTATCCCAATAACCAAAAGATAAATATGCAACTAAGTAACAGCTGTTGATAGACGTAGAGGAATACATAGACCACTTGGAACAAGCCTCCAATTATTTTAGGAAATATGGAAAATGATTTGAGAGAGGAAGGATGTGGTGCATGGAGGACACTTTGATTGGCATAAATTAATTTCACCCAACATATCTCCACGAAAAGATTCAATGGGGTATGTATGAAGCTTGAAATGTTCACTCTCTAAATTAGTACAGATCGTTGCGAGGCTACAAAATAGTTGTTTCAGTGGTGGAGTAAAACAAGTTTTTGGCCATGTTCTTGGAAGAGAAAAATAGGGTTTCCTCCATTTTATTGGCCCTAAGGCCCACAATCATTCAATAGCCTTAAAGGATTTACAGAGAAAGTTGGACTAAAGTGCATAACCCAAAATAGATTTTAGAGGGAAGCACCATAAAAAGAGTGTCCTTAATATGCTCGTCCATGCTCATATACTTCTATCCAATAATTTCATTGCAGTATAGAGTGAAACTAAATAAATAATTTCATTGCGGTACTCATTTAGAGTGTCCTTAATATGCTCATCCATGCTCACGACATGGCTTATCACTGTACACACTATTTTTGCATGGAGGAATAATTAATCCCTAGCCTGACCAATCAATAGCTTCCCTTACACATGGAGGTTTACAGTTAAATAGGAGCACAAAAACATCCACGATGTTGAATGACATTTCTTGCGTGTCTTTTAAAAAGACCATTATGTGGGGTTTTTCCATTGCACCTCAATATTTGTGCATACTATTTTGTCAGCTCACGGTCCTCTATTTCTTAAATGAAAAATTTTCCATGTTGAGAATTTGGTTTAAAAATAGTTGTAAAAATTTGGATGTGTAATTTTAGTGTCATGTTTGCATTGGGTGGTGCTCGAACTAAACTATAATTGGTTCAAAATAGAATTTCCATGAACTAAACTATAATTGGTTCAAAATAAAATTGTTATCTATTATTTCAAAATAGCATTGCCGAACTAGAACAATGATTTTGGGATTTTCCCTAGAGATGTTATCTATATAGAGTTGCTTAAAACACATGGAAAGGGACATTGAATAGTAAACTAGATCATTTGGTATGACTCTATTTCCTCTGTAAGAAAGGAAACAATAAATCAATTGCACATACTCTTCAATTCCACTTTGACGATGTTTAACACGTGCTATCTACAGATCGAGATGTTTACAGTCCTACTTTGAGTACAAATTATAAATATTTGAAAAATGAATTCAAGGCTTATACCCTAGATTAGGGTCTCCATCAATGAGAGTACCATATTGTGATCCAGGAATAAAGTTTAATTTTTTTTAACTATATAACCATACTAGAAGCAAATTTACACTAGTGGGTATGTTCAACATACTATTTGCTGGTATTGCCCCTATAGTTTGGACATGGTTCTGTATGTTGTAGTTTTTACTTTTGGTAATTTATGAGAACAAAATCAACCATATCAAAATTGTACATCATTCATACAATCACTCTCAATTTCTCTTTTAGTTGATGAGGCTCAATGGAATGCTCAAGCCTATTAGGGATTCGAATTTAAAAAATTCAGTATAGAGCCTAAGAATTATGTAACTCTGGCTAGTATTTATTTCTCTTGGCTTCACCAAAATCCTTTTACAGTTCCAATGGTTTGGCATCTTGAGTGCGTAACCATTCCATGATTGCAAAAATCAATCTTATAAGAGAAAAATTCTAACTAGAAAGCCAGAGATGGACAAATGAACCAAGATAACCAACCTTCAAATATTTGACAAATGATTCCCTTTTAACTTGATCTTCCCCATATTTCAATCTAGATACAAAAGGAGTATCTAGATTGAAAAGGAAATATTGCTCAAAGTAAGGTCTTCTCTGTGTTGATTGTTCAATCATATGGAAATTCTTTTTGAAATTATTGGCTGAATTTGTCTACCTAAGAAGAGCTATAGAGTAGATCAAATTTTGTCATACGTCAAGTCACTTCATTATCCCCTGGCTTATGAAGAGCACCTCCCTCTAATACATTACCTAGATTTTCCCATCTATAAGAATCGATATTGATTATATCCACCTCTTGCCGAGTCACCCCAACATTAGCCAAAGAATCCACATAATTGTTTGCCTCTCTATAAATGTGGCATATAAAAAATCCTCTAGGCTTTGTAGAGCTTTCACAACCCACCCCACCCCAACATTTAGTTTCTAATTAACTATGTTTCTTTATTATTGCATTGATATGTATCATTGAATCCCCCTCAATATCAATATGACCCCATCCTTTTGATTTGCACATCTTTACACCAATTTCCAATGCCTCAATCTCCACTTCATTGTTGGTGGCAAGTCCCAATGTTTTAGATATCACACCCACACTTCCCTTTTTCATATTTGATTACACGTCTTCTACTTGCCAATCTGAGTTGCCTTTACAAACTCCTTTTAGTATTTTTGAAATTATTTATTATTAATAAATTAATTTAATATAATATTCTAATTTGTAATGTTATTTTATAAATTCATAATATTATCTTAATTCTAAAATATATAATGTAGTAATAAATTTTTTTGTCGAATGTAGAAGCTTGACCCTATTAATTGACTGTATACACCAGGTGAGAGTAGATTTTCACCTTTTGGGTGGAAATACAAACTTGATTTGGGAGCATTTGAGTATCTTAGGTGGAATTGTTAATACCTTGGGTAGAATTTCAATCCATCATTGAGCACAAGAAATCCAAGACAATTTAGAAAAGGAACCTTGATCATTCTCAAATGTTACTAATTCTACACACAAGAAACACTCAAGTATATTATACAACAAATATATCCATATAAAATGTGTCTCCGTTGATTGCTTTTCTTAAACTACTTCTTAATGCAATGAGGCTAACAAATTCATGAGATACATACATATGTGGTTTCAGTAACTAATGTACGCTTTATCTTTGTGCTTCATAGTGGATATCTTCTCACTCAAATCGTTGTGTTTGTCCACATTTCAGGCCATTGATGGATCCTATTGAGAATATTGATGTTCTAGGATGCGTATCTATGGAGACCACATATACTCGTCTTCTCACAACTCTTCTTTCTTTTCTTGCCGTAGCCAAAGTAGTGTTAGCCCTAGAAGGTAGTGCACAAATGGGTAAACGAATAAGAAAAGGAAATTATTTTTATAGAATGGTTATTCATTCCAATGATGTGGATTGTCATGATCAGATTCGCATGAGCAGGGGAGCCTTCTTTCATCTAGCTAGTATCCTAAGGCTGAAAGGAAGCTTGACATATACGATACACTTGAAGTTAGAAGAACAACTTGTGATGCTCCTCCACACCCTTGGCCACAATTTGAGGAACCACAAGATTACCCACAACTTTGGGCACTCAGGAGAGACAATCAGCTGATACTTCCACAAGGTGTTGAGGGCTATCTTAGCACTCCAAGAGGATTACTTTATACCACCTAGTCCAAACACTCTTGAAATTAGTGGGAAGGACCGTTTTGATCCATTCTTCAAGGTAATTCTTGTGTTGTTACAAATTTATTATATGGATTTTTATCCTTATCATATTATTGGTTGACCGTACAATTGATGATTGTATCATATCGTATAGGATTGTGTTGGAGCTATCGATGGAACCCATATACCAGTCATCATCAATGTCAACATGCAGGGTAAATATCGTGATAGAAAAGGCAACTTGTCTCAAAATGTTATGGGTGTGTGTTCCTTCGATTATAAGTTTCAGTACTAACTTGCTAGCTGGGAAGGGTCTACTGCGGATAGTCATGTTCTAGCTTCAACTCTATCAAGAGAAGATCCTCTTGTTGTTCTCCCTGGTAAGCCAAATCATAGTTTAATATACTCAAGGGTACAATCAATGTTTCAAGTTTTAACAATCTACTTTATTTATGTAGGAAAACATTTTCTAGTGGATGCTAGATATCCCAATTCACCTAGATTTTTTGCTCCTTATCGGTGTACATGCTACCACCTGCATGAGTTTTCAAGAGAGAATCCAATAAAATCTCGACAAGAGTTGTTCAACCACCGACACTCCTCTCTTAGAAATGCAATAGAGCGTACATTTGGTATTCTCAAGAAACATTTTCCAATCCTGAGGCATGCCACATCTTATTCTATCATGACACAAGCCCACATTGTATTAGCATGTTCCATACTATACAACTTCATTATGATAAAGGATGACATTCCATCAGGAATTGGTACCGAAGAGGAAGATTATCATGATGGGATAGATGTACTAATGCTTGAGACATATGGGTTGTCTTAGCATGATAGAGACTAGTGGGCACAATTTCGAGATGATATAGTAAGTAGAATGTGGGAAGACTACAGATCCCAAGAATAGTTGTACTTTTATGGGTCAATGTGTTTTCTTTGAGTAAACTGATGTATGAAGATACTTTGATATACATGATGGTTTCCTTTTTCTTTTTTTTTTGTATTAGGAAGTATTGGACTTTTATGGGTCAATGTGTTTTATTTGAGTAAACTGATGTATGAAGATACTTTGATATACATGATGGTTTCCTTTTTCTTTTGTTTGTATTTGGAAGTATTGGACATGTTGGTTTTTTATTTTCTATATTATACTGATGTATGCAAATACAATGATATGTCCATAAATATATTCCATGTGATATGTCTATACCATTAACAAAAATATGTACATTGTGAACAATTGATCTAGACCATGGCATACACATAACTAATGATGAGCATGGAAGAAACTAGTAACACGAGCCATATATCTTCTTCCTCAAGGAAGATAATGTGGACAAAAGAGATGGAACAAAAGTTTCTAGACTTGCTCCCCGAGCATGTACGACTTGGAAGAAAAGGTGACGGGGGATTCAAAAAAGAAGCGTGGATCGCCATTGAGAGGAGGTTCAATGTGGATATGCACCTCAATCTAACAAAGGACAATTTCAAAAATAAGTTGAAAATAGAGAACCTTGCATATAGAGTGATGAAAGAGTTGAGAAATACAAGTGGTTTCACTTGGAATGAGGGGCAACTCAATGCATGGATGTTGAGGATAGTGTGTGGGATGAGCTTCTGAAGGTAGGGTGGTCTTTCTACTGTTTTGATTGAAATAATATTGCCTTCTTATAATGAAAGACAAAGAACCTAATCCATTTATTTATGCCAACATGTAGAGAAGAGAATTTAAAAATGCCAAAGTGTATAAGAGGAAACCCTTCCAATACTTCAATGAATTGGGTGTAATTGTGGGTAATGACATTGCTAAAGGTAATGTGACTATGATGGCCCAAGAGATTGAAGAAGGGAACCCTATGGAAGAGGCATTCAATTTGCATGATGAAGAGGATATTGGTTTCAGTATACATCTTGATAGTGATGCTGTTTTGGATCAAGACCTTCCTCCTTCCAATCAATCCACTGAAACTGCCAGTGCTAGAGGAACGCCTACATCATCATCATCAAGGATGGGAAAGAGGAGGAAGGCAAGTATGGCCACTTCCTTGGATGTCATCTGTGATACAATCAAGAAAATAAAAGATGGCCTTGACAATGTTCACCTTCACATAATGGATAAATCTGATGATGATAATGTTTTGATTAATGTATATACCACTCTCAAATCCATCCTTGAATTGAGTCGAGGTGTTTTCGTGAGGGTATACAACACCTTCGTGGTTCAATGTGAAAGAGCCAAAGGGTTCTTACTGATGAATGAGGAGGAGAGAGTGGAGTGGATTGCAATAACATTTGGTGGATTGTAGTTATTTTCTATCACTTTGAAGACTTCAAATTTGATTATAGTTCACATATGCTGACACAACTATGTTTTGGTTGATGATTTTTACACTAATAATTGGTTTTTGTATGATACTCTAAAAATTATGAAGATTTTGTAAAACTAGAATAGAAACTCGCTATTACTTCATATTTGAGCTCCATATACATACATTTCTACAATGGTTTCTACTGTGATAGGCTCTTTTCAATTTTGTACATCTTTTGAATTTAAAGATATCTCTTATAGCATAGTTTTAATGGTTCAAAAATCTTTGAAACTTTCTAAATCTTTAAGGTCACGGGTCTGAAGGCTAGGAGAATGAGGTTTTATAAAGTCATGCTCTTTTTTTGTATTTCATAAGGCCGCTCATAATAAGGGTTCCATTACAAAATAACCTACATGATATTCAGGACTCAATTTTCTCTATAGCTTTGGCCTTTGAGGATTTTGCTTCTGGCCAGATGGCTAAAATTCCTGATTCATGAACTTAGCTTTCATAGTGACGAATTAACTAAAACTTATGTAATAGTGTAACCATGAGGGTTTCTTTATCATTTTGAAGCTCCTACATCTTTTTTGAAATAATATCATATATTGTAGATTTGCATTTCTCATGAGGGTTTGAAAATTTGATTGTAGCTATATTAGAAACCCTATTTTGTAAATATCAATGTTTTGCTTGAAGATTTCTCTATATACCTGTTATGGCCATGGTTCCAAACATTTATCTTTCTATACCTAAAGCATTTGAAAGCTTTTAAAGTTTCATATATGAGCTCTATTCACTCGATTACTCTTGAGCGTAACCTTTATATTTATGCTCAAAGATGATAATTGAATGTGATAAAACTTGACATTTTCTTGTTTTGATATTGATAAAATAGCTTCAAAAAACCTCAATGATCAAATTAACTAGCATCTTTTCTTTGTGAAAGAAATAAAGACATATCTTGGAAATTGTTGAGCCCACTATCATTTTCTCTTTCTTTGAAAAGTTTGCTATCTAGAAAGTTCTATAACAACACTATTGTGTTGAAGCCTAAGACATTTTCTTGTTAAAACACCAACATTTATACATTTGTTAATGAAATGCCTAATTCTTTTTTGCATCATGATGAGACTCAGACTATAGATAATGCTCCTCCTAATTTATTCCAATAACAAGTCCTGTACTTGTTTGAGTTCGTTATCTTTAATAAGATAGGACTATCACTGAACTTATAGAAAATTTCTTCATTATGATAATTTAATATCTGTAGTTTATCCATGTACAACATTTAATATTATCATCCATCTTTAATTAATGACATTCTATCATTATTCAATGCTTGCTATTAGCATTTGTTTTGATCTTTATGCTTCATTTTTATTGTTCAAAAGATGCTTCCCTATATACCTATAGATATCTTTCAATGTGACACTATTTGTTATGGAGTTTTCTTTGTTATGGCCTTTTGTGAAAATCCAAGCCCCATTTGATTGTCACTTAAACTTTTGTAGGTTCCTTTGTCTATATTTTCTTTATGAAACCTCATCCGGTGTCACCCTTCCTCTTTAGGTTCACGTTGAACCTTCATTGACAACAAGAGATGCAGGAAAACCATTGAAAATTGGGTATGTGAGAAGTTGGCATCCATTAGGTCCATGCGAGGGGTTGGCTGACATTAGAACTGCACCTTTTGAACATGATCTGGATCATCTACAAATATCTTCAAAACCACTTAGTCATGAAATCCCTGCTAACTCTTTGTCTTCTTTTCCCTGTTAGAGGTTGGCTAGGAGTTGAGAACTTTGTTAGAGTTTTTAATGGATTCGGGAAGCATTGGAAGCTCTGACAAAAACCTAATCTTTTCTTTGTTTCTTGCTTTTCCTTTCTGCATGCCCTTTGAATTCCTTTGTTTGAGGGACACTTGGAACAAGGAAATGTCTAAGGCTCCAATGGTTCTTGAAACCACTGAAAGCTTTGAAATCTTTGTAACTTTCCTATAACTTAGCATTGACCTCTTTAATTTACCTTTTCCACCTCCAATATGCTTTGCTTCTTGCTGATGGTGCCCTTTATCTTCAGCTTGTGTGTTCCCTTTAGTTGGGGGATTCTTGGGACCTAGGAACCATTGGAGGTTCTTGCGGTTTTGGGAACCATGAGATCTTTTGATGCCATCTACATGTCTTTGTGCCTTCCTACATTGCACTTTTTTTTCCATTGGGGATGAGCCAGGAAGCAAGAGCATGTTGTAGGTTTTGGAAACCTTAGGAAGCTTTGATGCTTCATTATGCATTTTCACTCTTGCCTTTGTTGGGGTCTCCTTACGAACCAAGAACTTTGTTGGAGGTTCCAATGGTTACTACTAACAACTTCCTTCCTTCAATGTGACATTGTTTGTTATGGAGTTTTCTTTGTAATTGAAAGTTGTAAAATTTGATATGAGTTGCACTCATTAACTATAACTGGTTTACTCAATAAGATGTTAATCACTAAACTTTTGAGCCTCAAGTTTTCATGTTGATCACATTGTATATCCATTTCTTGTACATTTGATATCTCTCTGACTTATTTATTAATGTCACAATTCAAGCCCTTCTAGATAGGATCACGTCTTTACTATGTGTCCACTAGCAATAAAATGGTATATATCTGTATTATTGTGAAAAGTTTACTATATTATGAAGCTATCTCTTAACAATAATATAAAAATGTCCCTCATCTATCTAGTAATGAACATTTGCATTAATAACCTTATATGTATCTTGTATAATATTAGCTTTACATTAATGCTAGCTTTCTTTGATGTACCTCCTAATCTTAAATTATGATAGTGACTCCATGAATTATTTGTGGCATTATGATGAAACATGAGGTTCTAAAACTGTTCCTTACCCTTTGAATGTTTTGTTGATCCTTGTTATGATGTTCTATTCACAATGCTTTATAATGTCTCTGATCTCTCCTAGAATCTGTTATAGCACAAATGCCAATGCTATCATTCAAATTGGTATCTACAATCAAGGTTAGATTTGAAGTAATTACTTGATGTTATGTAAATTGTTACTTCAATAAATGTCTTTGTGTCTAGAAATTTAGTATAGTGACATAGATAGAGTCCCATTTTCTGTCACTTCATACCTAATGAAAAGACATAATAAAAATGGGACTCTATCTCTGTCACTATACTCTTCTCCTATCTAGATCTGAAGTAATTTTACTGGATATTATGTAAATTGTTACTTCAATAAACATCTTTGTTATCTAGAAATTTAGTATAGTGATAGAGATAGAGTCCAACCACTCATTATGCCTTTTCATTAGCTCTAAAGTCATAGAAAATGGGACTCGATCTTTGTCATTATACTCTTCACAAAGATTTAATATTTTAGATTATTATTGTTGGAACAAATAATTGGTGCGATAGAAGGATGAAGGGGGATTGTGACATCAACATGTTTGATATTTTTCTTTAGTGAGATCTTGATGAATTTCTCCACAACTCTGGGCAAGTCATTATTTATATCAGACTGGAGAAATGGAAGATCGATGGAGATTTTCCTCTGATAGATATTAATGTTACATTAAATTAAATTTTGTTAAATGCATTAATTATTTATTTGAGCAATTTGGAAATTAGTTATTCTCTCTTTCAGCTCTTGTGATTCAGTATGACTGTGAAAGTTTACAGACATATTCTTGCATTTGTTAGTCTTGTTTCTTTTAACATATTTAAGTGGAATACACCAAGGAGTACCACATGATGAATGCTTAATTTAATGCATTATCAAGGTGTACTCTCAAAACTGTCCATTTCTAGTTCTTCAGAAGAGATGGCGATATAAATGTGTTTTGGTAGATGACTGTATTGTTCATGATTCTATCCCATGTTATATGTATATGCCCTAACCATCTTGTTATTATTGTTTCATTACAAAATTAAGTGGAATAATTCTACTTTGTTCAATGCTCTATTTCATCTTGAATTTCTTTTGATATTTCATTCATTTTTCAAAACCACATGATAGGTACAAAAATAGAAATGGATAGTTCTGAGACTACACATATGATGATATTGTGAGACTACACATATGCTGATATTAAAAATGTTTGAAATAGCTTCTGGATTTGATTGTGTAGATATTTTTGGCATCAACATTTCTGATCACACTCTGTGATCCTTCATCAGGATGAAAGAGAGCAAAAGGATTGAAAGAAAAGTCCATCATTTTGCTCTATTGCAATCATTTTGCTCTCTTTCATCTTGATGATGGATCATAGAGTGTGATCTGAAATGTTGAAGCAAAAAAAATGTACACAATTGAATGTAGTGAACCATCTGATAAAAAAATCTAATGTACACAAATGTGCGAGACTCCACATATGCTGATAAAAAAATGATCTATCTGATGATTGTTTACTGTTCATGTTTGTAAATGGTCAATATTTCTGATGGTACTCCTTGGTGTATTCCATTTAAAAATAAACAAGTTTTAGTTTTTCTATCATGTTTAGTTTGTAGATGTAGGATTGACCATCTAACAATACAGACAGTAATGGGAAGAATGAGCATGATATGAGATGGTTGCTTGCCGAATGTGGGGCATAAGGGTGTAGAGCATGGATTTCCCCATGTTTTCTTATTTAACGGTGTGTTTTCACACCACCATTCAGTTCATGGATATTGTTCTTCCCCATCTTCTATCTGATGCTATAGATGTTTCATTGTATTTTTTGCATAAATTCATAATATCAACATAAATGAAACTTTTTCATTTTTTACTGATAGAAAATAGTCATGTTGTTATATGAATGTTGTTATCTGTCTCCAATACTAAGTTTGATTGCTTCAATAGTATGAATGAACAAAAAATTATTTGATACATTGGTGAATGGCTATGATAAATGTCCCTATGTGTGACTATGGTGATGGAGTGCGCTGCATGTTGAGGATGTCACACACAGACATTAATCCAGAGTGTAAATTTTGGACTTGCATAAATAAGAAAAAGGTTGTTAATTGCACAATATTTAAATGTTTACAAAGAATAAATATTAGTCATTATAAAAATACTAACTTAGATTTATATTGTAGGATGGCGGTGGATGTGACTACTTTTGGTGGGCTGATGACACCCCATCTCTGTCTACATCATCTGCACCTTCTACACATATACCTATTGTAGATGATGAGTACAAGTCCTAGAAGGCGCTCAAGATAGCTACTGCCACCCAAAGTACATCAATGGCAAAAGTGGAGGCTACCTATAAACTCGATGTCATGTTTGTATGATGTTTTCTTTGTGCAACAATCACACTACTTTGTTGGGTCATTATGCAGAAATAGTTATATATGTGGACTATACGATTTATTTATATTTTGATGTGATATTGAGAAATGCAATGATTATTTTCTTGTTATAATATTGTGTTAGCAATATGAGTTGTCATTAGTGTATTTCACAAACACCATTCACACTGGTACAGGTTCACCGGTAGTTTACTCACATTACTTTAAAGGCACCGGTAGAATAGAAACAAAATGTATACACCGGTAGACCAGAATAAGTACATTGTACCAGTCTTATATTACATATTAGGGGTTGACCAGGTATGAGATAAATAGTGATCATAACTACATAAAGATCCACTCCAGAATCTGCGGAGCAGTTGGAGTTAAAACCAGATATTGCGAAGCAATCGGTACATACGAAGCATCCACTGCTCAGAACTAAAGATTATCTTTTTTACATGGGTTAGTTTTATTTCTATAGATGTTTTCAAGGTAAACTCCAGATCAAAAAGCATAGCTTTTATGTGTTGCATGATTTATGGATAAGTTTACACCTTGGCGGTTCTATGAGTTAAGAGTTTCAACTCTTGTATAAATATAGGTCATAGGATGCAAGATGAGTTGTTGATTTGTTGGTGATTGCATAAAGCAGAGGAGAGATATCTTTTGAGAGAAGCATTGCAATCGCAGAGGTGAAGGGAAATAGAGATCAACTGCCAGACAAACTAGGGAAGAGATCAACAGGTATGATTTGAGCAGACAATTAGTGTCATAGAAGATCATTGATTTTGTAAAGTGTGAAAGCAAATTAAAATCCCTATATTAGGGTGGACCTAATTGGTTCTTTGTAAAATCCTTTAACAAGATAATGTCTTTGTTGATATTAAAGTCCTTTAACCAGGCAACTCATAGGGTTAAGATCTTAACCGATCTTGTATAAAATCCCTTAACCGGGTAGCACTCTAACAAGTGTTTTGTAAGCTCCTAACAGGGTGCCTTCATTCTATAGTATTGAAGTTGTGAGCTCTGTCTCACTGTGGTTTTTTCCTTCTAACTGAGGGTTTCCATGTATAACTACTTGTGTTGATCTGTGTGATTCTTTTATGGTTGTGAATGATTGTTTTATTCTGCTTATTAGTAAAGGATAATAAAACAAGTTTTGAATTATAGTACAAGAAAAAATATTTACTGATTCACCCCCCTTCTCAATAACCGATTTAGTAATAACAATTGGTATTAGAGCCATTGGCTCTCATATATATAGCTTAACCACTTAAGAGAAAGATCATGGAGGGTTACCGATATCAGAAACATCTGAAGGAAGCCAACGACATCATTACCTCTCTAGAGAATAGACTGAGGAGATCCCTTGTGAAAAGAAAGGAGCTGACTATACAACTCAGTGAGAGAAATGAAACTATTGACAATCTCTCCGATCAAAGCGGATCTGATGAAGTTGAAGAAGCAGTCTCTGAGCTTATGGAAAAGAACCAAATCCTAACCAGTCAGATTGCTGATTTCAAAAGGGAGCAAGAAGAGAACACCTTGAGGATGACTGAACTGATTGAGAAAAAGAGGAAAGCTGAAGATGAAAGAAAAACATCAGTCAAGTCATTAATAGCCACTGAAAAAGCAAGGAACCGGGCAGAGAAAACTGTAGGGGCAAATGAATTTATCATTTTGCAACTCCAAGAAGACATGCAAATTGTCACCCAAGAAAATGCCAATATGCACAAGGCATGGCAGGATAGGGATGATGGATGCAAGAGACTGGCGATCGAGGTGTATCAACTCAAGGAATAAAAGAAAGTCCTTGAAGAAAGGAATGAAACCTTGAGAAGATAAAATGAAATTTCAGTCAAGCTTGATGAGCAAATCAAAGCCCAAAGAAAGCAAAAAGATCACACTAGTCTTGGATTCATTGGTAATGACACCAAAGAGATTGGTGGGTCTTCTGGAGCAAAGACAATTAAGAAGGATAAGAAGAAGCCGCTGGTACAAAAAGGAAAGAAGACCTTTTACACCTCTTGCAATCATTGTGGGAAACTGGGTCATAGAATAAATAACTACAAGAATGTACCAGAAAAGCCAAACAATAGCTACTACAAGAATTGTTGCAAGCATGGGCACAAGACCAATGAATGCTAGTCCAACCCCACATCTATGTCTAGTGGAAGCAGGGGAAGCTTTAAGGGCTATTGTTATGCATGCAACAAGTTTGGACACAAGGCTAAAGAATGCAGATCAAAGACAATGACATTCAGATCTCCGAGACTGGAATTCACCAAGAAAAACAAGAACCAGAACACAACCAATTGTGCAAACTGTGGGATACACAATCATAGCTATTCATGGAGAAAATCACCCAGCACAAAAAGGGTGAACCCGTGGAAGGCAACTGATATAGTCTGCTGTCACTACAACAAAGTTAGACACCTAGCCAAGAATTGCAAGAACCGGTCATCTATCAAAAGGAAATAATTAGTCAAACTGGTAGAGAAGATCTCATCCTCAAATGAGAAGATCAATAAGGAAGAGAAGATTGGAAAAACAGTCAGATAGATTTGGTTAAAAAAGGAATCAAAGAGCTCCATTGAGGAGAAAACAAAGGAAAGATCTGTTAGGAATAGGCCCAAGAGATAACTGAGAGGGGGGGGATGAATCAATCATCTACAAGATTCAATTCTTTATCCAATTAAGTATTCTTAAACATAAAGCATAAACACAATGAAGAAAACATGAACACAACACCAATATTTTGGTTACGGGGAAATCCAAATAGGTAAAAACCCCGGTGGGAATTGACACCCACTAATATTCTGCACTAGTGTTTTATGATCCTTGTTAGAAGATCCTTAACCCTGTTAGGAGTTGCTTTACAATATATTTAGTACAATAGACCTGGTCAAGGGTCGAACTCTGTTAGGAGTCTTTTACAATTGTCCTTGTTAGGGGAGAGGACACACTGTCCAAGAGCATACTGCTCAAAGGGGCAAAGGCTACAACCTTCTGCTTAACAAATACACACTATATTTGGATCTTGGTGAACTGCGGTTTGACTTACTATCTGGATCAGTTCCAATGTATAGCACAAATACTTTACTTGGTCACATAGACCTTCTTCTGATGGCTCAACACTTCGCACACTCTACTCAGCTCTACTTAATCAACTATGAACCACACTCCAGCAATCACAAATGACTGCCTATAAATATCTTTCCTTTGAATGATATAATCAAGTCAGCCTATTAGAACCACCTTGAAATCATATTAGAGAAACCATAACAAACTCCAATAAACATTATGTCAGCTCTACTATGCATGCAACATATTCTGGGACATGTCCAATAAGATAATTGTAGAACACACTGTCGGCTCTACCAAAACAACTGGATCTTTCTCCTCAAGCTAAATTACATCATGCACTCTTAACTAAACATCAGTAACTCTCCTCTTAGCTTAAATCCAAGGGCACATATCCACAGGATAGGTGCAACTCTAGAAACAATAAAATCTCTGTCGTCTCTTTTGAATAAACATAGGAAACTGCTACTGGCGAATAGCAATTGCATAACTTCACTTATACTAATTATCAGACTATGTGTCCATAACTAAAACATCACTAACATGTCTTCAACATATATCCAAGAGTGCAAGGCTCCATGATAACTATACAGACAACCATACATAGAACACTGCCTGTTACTCTGTTAGGAACACTGCTGACACAAGCTTCTATATAACTGTTTGTTCTAATAGTTAACCTTTGCCCCCATGATATCATGCTGATATCATCTCCATTCTTCATATACTGAAAGCTTACTACATAAGACTTCCACGCATGCTACTTTCCATATGTTTTCATCAATGACAAACATACAATTAGTACTGGCCTGCTGGTAAATCTCCAACAAGATCATCATCTGCCGATGGTGATATTTCTTTAGCAAACTAAGCCGTAAAGGCTTAGAGGGAATTGATAGACTATCTACCATTCTTGGTAAGACTGGTGATAATCAGACTCACTCAGTCTACAAGGAGAACCAGATAGGTAAGAGGTAATCAACTGGGGTTGCCAAATCGAAAAAATCAAATCACCGGTTGGAAAAATAGAAAGAAAAGTTAGGTAAGGCATTTATTACTATAGCCATTTAACAAATAGTTACCGTTATGACCTAACCCTATTAAAGAAAGAAGTATTACTCATCATTTCCACTTTGCTTTCATTGAGATTAATGAATTTTTATTAGTAATATTCTTGCACTTTGATCATCGTGAGCGACTGTCTGTTAGACCGATCAAAGCTTCTTTCTATGAATTAAACTATTTGCAATGGCCTCATCATACACTACTGTCAAGTTGATCAGGGGAAATCAAGTTGATCGTCCTTCATATGATATTGCGGCAATTCAGAATCAAGCAACTGATATGGATGGAGCCTTGTCAACAGTACCAAAGGGAGTCTTTATGACAGAAGACGTGACCACATTCATCCACGCCAAATAGGAAAAACTTGGCAAAACTTACATTGAGGACGAATACCTCTCTTTGTGTGAGGACGGAAGACTGCAAGACAAATACGTGAAGTTGGTGTCATATGGTCTTATCAACGGAGTCACCTATCCAGCCATCTTTTGACAAGACTGGATCTGACTGGTCCTTAGTCGAGTACACTATCCAAGGTTTTGGCTCCAAAAAGGTGCAGTTACAGAAATAACCAAGGAGGATTTACATCGTGTAATTGGATACAGTCAGGTAGGGGAAGCCTTGACACTGTGAACCATCGCAAATGCAATCATCATAAAGTTGACAAAATCCAAATCCGATGGTCATCTCATGACAGTGAATGACATCGAAGATGATGGGGTTCAGTTTGTGCTTGTGGCGATAGGTTATGAAATCTATCAGTCCAATAATCTCAATAGCATACCAGGTGGAGCCATACATGTTGCACACCAAATAATGCATGATAATGCCACTTATGATATCTATGAAATGCTATGAGGGAAGATATTTGAGAACATGAAGAATCTCGGTATTGTCAGGAAGAAATCTATGAAGTACGAGACTTTATTGGTATGCCTCTATTTCTATTATCAAAATTTATTTCCTGGAATTGGAAAAGTGGCATGGAAGACCATCAGATCAGTCATGCACCAAATAGATGAACTGGCCAACCAACTGGGAAACCAGTTAAAAAATGTTATGAACGAATATTTTGAAGCTTTTCAACTAAAGATGCATGCAAGGGAGCAGGTGCCATCAACAATTGTTGAAGCATACAAAGATGATGTATTTTTTGGTTTCCATCAATCACTACATCATTCAAGCAGTGGAACTGAGAGAAGAATATGTTCTTGAGCTAGGGTATGAGATCACTACTAAAACTGCTAAGACATATGCTGATGCTCTAAATGAAGCAAATTTGGATCTCTCCGCTAACCGATTTGGTACATTCACTGAGATTCAAGAAAATCTCAAAAAGAGGGCAATGATAAACACGTCTACACCAAAAGGACCCCTATATCGAAGAAGAAACCAGTGACAACACCACCAAGGGCACAAAAGAAGAAAGCTCAACCGGTAATGAGCACTCAAGAAGAAGAATATGAGGAAACTGATGACACAGTTCCTCTTATCAAAAGGAAGAAATCATTTAAATAGGTAAAGGAGCCTCAAGCAAGACCAAAAAGATAAGATATTGATGAATTAGTAGCAGGAATAAAGGATACAGGAAGGTTAGGACAAGTGGGCAGAAGGTATGAAGTAAGCAACAATGAATAAAGAAGAAAGATTGAAGAAGGTATAGTTTTCTGCATTCACAAGTTTAATCTTTCTCCTTCTGAGCTTCAAAAGATTGTACTGAAAGATCTATATGAGATACTTGAAGCCAGGTGGAAAGCCTTAATGGACAAGGAAAAAGAGCTGCGAGTACGAGCTTTGTTGGAAGTGCAAAATCATTTCACTTTGGAGGAAGCTACTCAACAAGCTGATCTACACAAACATAATTTTCTAACAAGGAAGAGGATCAGTCAAGTGCTTATTGGAGAGGTAGATAAAGTTCATGAAGAAGGTGTGTCTACCTAGACCAAACTTCTCCAGACTCAACAGCAAATAGAGGAAGCACACCACAGGACTACAGTTCCACCGATCCTTGACACTGGGAAAGGAAAAGGTGCACTCAAAATAGAGAAACCGGTCATTGTTGACAGCAGTGATGAACCAACCAATCCAACACTTCTAGTGTCTCCAGAAAAAGGTAAGGCTCACATGATGACTGCCAATGATATTGTTGCTGAAGTCACAAATTTTGGAGTAATAGATAATGCAGCTAAATGATATAGTGTATTAGCTGAGGAGGACAAATAGGAAATTATAAAAGCCCTTGTTGAAAGTTTATTAGATTTCAACAAAACTCCTAGGGAATATAGGGGAAAGTTTCCTCCCGAGTTAAATAGTAAGCTTCAAACAAAATGGAGGACTAGTCTAGGAATAAACACAAAGATCAATAGGGAAGCATTGCTAAAAGTTAGATCTGGTCTAAGAGAAGAAAGGATAAAGCTTCTATTAGAAGAAGCATCTATGAACCTGGATACAAAGTAAAAAGTTTCTAAGATTCTCAATGGATATGAGAATGAATTCTACAAAGAGACTTTAGATTTCTGGCAACAATATGACTTCAATTCTCTTGAAGCAACAGGTCCTCTGGATCAAACAATAACAATAAATGATCCACATGTATAGTTCACTGCAACTCAAGATCCAATAACAGGTGAACATGAAGCTCCCACATAAATGTTCACTTCTGGTGAACTGGTCAAATTGGGAAAATCTTTTGTGAATATTCCCACTGACAAATCAGTTGAAGGCGATGGAGGAATCATTGTGGGTGATCTTCAAATGGCTAAAGAACAACAACAAACACAAGCCCCACTAGGAGGACACTCGCATCAAGAGGAAGATGCTATGCTTGAAATAGAAGTGCAATAGGAAGGGGAAGTTCAACAATAGAAAGCAAGACCTGAAGAGGTAAACATACCAGAAGAACAGGACCAAAGAGGAAATGAGAAAGTTATGAAGGAACAAGAACAGGGACATGAACAAGAACAGGAATAGGGAAAAGTGTAGGAAAAGGAACAACAGTTACCTAAATAGGATGAGCAAGTTCAACAAGAACAAGAGCTCAACCAAAAGGAACCGAAAACTCTTCCAAGCATGTCCAAAAGAAAGCTATCATTTTCTGAAGAAACCAAAGCCAAAAGGAGTAAATCAACTAATACAATAGTTGACATCAACAAAATGTCAACAAGGTAGCTGAAGGAGCTAACTAAAAGAAAAGAGGATATGGTTCTAAACAAAGTAAAGGACATTCTATACAACTTTGTACCAGATGCTGATATCGATGAAGATGAACCGATCATTGATCAGTTGGAAGTATTGGCAACAATAGTTGGTGATGATTTGACCAATCCAGAAATAGTGGCAATTAATCATTATGAGAAGAAGAGAATTGAAATTCTCAATAAACTAATTGAAGATTCAAAGGTAACAATATCAACCATTTTGAGTATTCTTCATCAACAGTTACAAGTTAGCAATAATTTGATGATCACTACTTCAAATTTTGATACATTCATGCAAGATCTGACAAAAAGGTCAACAAAGGATACATAGGACATAAGAGCTTTGTCTTCTCAATATGACATCAAGAAAAAGTCTGCAACAAGCTTCAATAGAGAAATGACAAGTCTTGCTCTCATTCTGAGAAAGACTTCTGAGGAGAAGACTAAGAGAATCCAATATAACATTGGATTTTAGTTGTATCTAGCTCCTACACTAGACTTAATGCAAAAATCTGCAAAGGATGCTAAGAATCTCATCAAAGAACCAGAACATAAGACTATTGAAGATATGGAGAACATCATTGTCTCTCTACAAGAAGCTCAATCAAAGTTAGAACATGTAATCGGTCAGTGGCACACTTTTCTTCCATTTGCAAAAGTCATTTACAAAGACATTTTTGCCAAGATGCCAATTTAAACCCTTTGTAATCTGGAGGCAAAAAGGGGAAGAAGAAGAGCTAAAGAATTTGCACAGGGGAAGCATAGAACAAAGGAAGTATGCCACCAGGGAAGCCTAGAACATAGGAAGTATGCCATCGGAAAAAAAAGAAAAAAAAGAAAAGGAAAAAAGAGTCCACAAGACAAGGTGTAAAATATAACAAGTAAGTGAGTATAATATTGTGTATGGTTTTTCCACCAATGAAAAAGGGGAAGATTTTTAGCAATATGAGTTGTCATTAGTGTATTGCACAAACACCATTCACACCAGTACAGGTTCACTGGTAGTTTACTCACATTACTTTAAAGGCACCGGTAGAATAGAAATAGAATGTATACACCAGTAGACCATAATAAGTACATTGTACCGGTCTTATATTACATATCAGGGATTGATCGGGTATGAGATAGATATTGGTCACAACTAGTCATAACTGCACAAAGATCCGCTCCGGAATTTACGGAGCAGTTGGAGTTAAAATCAGATATTATAGAGCAATCGGTACATACAGAGCATCCACCGCTCAAAACTGAAGATTAGCTTTTTTACAGTAGTTAGTTTTATTTCTACATATGTTTTCAAGGTAAAATCCAGATCAGAAAGCATAGCTTTTATGTGTTGCATGATTTATGGATAATTTTACACCCTAGCGGTTCTATGAGTTAAGAGTTTCAACTCTTGTATAAATATAGGTCATAGGACATAAGATGAGTTGTTGATTTCATAGAGTAGAAGAGAGATATATTTTGAGAGAAGCGCTACAATCACAACGGTGAAGGGCAATAGAGATCAACATCTAGACAAACCGGGGAAGAAATCAATAGGTATGATTTGAGCAAACAATCAATGTCATAGAAGATCATTGCTTTTTTAAAGTGTGAAAGCAAGTTGAAATCCCTATATTAGGGTGGACCTAACTGGTTCTTTGTAAAATCCCTTAACAGGGCAATATATTTATTGATATTAAAGTCCTTTAATCGGGCAACTCTTAATAGGGTTAAGATCTTAACCGATCTTGTATAAAATCCCTTAATTGGGTAGCACTCTAACAAGTGTTTTGTAAGCTCCTAACAGGGCACCTTCATTCTACAGTAGTGAAGTTGTGAGCTCTGTCTCACCATGGTTTTTTCCTTCTAGCTGAGGGTTTCCATGTATAAATACTTGTGTTGATTTGTGTGATTCTTTTATGCTTGTGAATGATTGTTTTATTCTGCTTATTGATAAAGGATAATAAAACAAGTTTTGAATTACAATACAAGAAAAAATACTTACTGATTCACCCCCCTCTCAGTAATCGGTTTAGTAATAACATATTGTTTATGATAATCTATAAAATTATTAAAAAAGTTAAGTTTACTATTCACAATATAAGTAAAAAAAAAATTAAATTTTGTTTATGATTTACTATATAAAAATATAAATTAATAAAATGAAATATAAATTAAAAAATGGATAAAATAAATAATATATTAAATTAAACATTATATAATAATTAAAAAAACTTAAATTTTTTTCTTGTCAAATTCCAATTCCAATTCAAAATGTAGAACCAAACACGGAAATGGAGAATGTAATTCCAATTCCAATTTGAAATTGTAGAACCAAACACAAAAATAGGAATTTCTCAGTTCGAATTCTAATTTTGAAAATGACAACCAAACATAAAAGATGGATTGTCTCAGTCATCTTTTGGGTCAACTAAATTGTCCAAACTATCTTCCGAATACACAAAACCAGAATTTCAAAACCTTAGTTTGAGATAATCAGGTTTTGAATCAAATTCTAATTCCTCAACCAAACAGGGCCTTAAGGAAGATGTTACCTTCATGGTAGATGAAAAGGATCTTGGATGTGATGGATTTCCTTGTGAGTTATACAAAGCATTTTTGCCTTGTGTTGGTCTCGACCTCCATAAGGTCTATCTTGATGCTTTTCACACTCATTCCCTAGGATAGATTATTAACAAATGCAACATTAAATTCATCCCTAAGGAAGGGGATTTAGATCATATTTGTAATTGGAGGCCTATTACTTTACTCAATGTATCTTACAAGATCATTTCTAAAGCCCTAGCTCTCAAAATTAGATAGGTTCTTTCTCTCATTGTTCGACCTGAGAAGATTGATTTTATCAAGGCAAGATTCATCCTTGACAACATTACTACTATCTAGAAAGGAATAGAATGCGCTCGTCACTCCAATCAAAATGACCTATTTCTTAAAATTGGTTTTTCCAAGGCCTATGATTGCATTGAATGGCTTTTAATCTTATGATGCTTAAGGATCTTGGATTTGGGCCCAAATTTGTTCAATCTATCAAGATGCTCTTTGGGGATGCTTCTTCTTGCATGACCATCAATGGGTTTCAATCCTCTACATTTAGGATGTTTAGATCCATCTGCCAAGGATGTCCTCTAGCCCCTATTAGCATAACTGATGCAGTGATGCTAAGTATTGCATTGGTGAAGATTGGTACAAATTTAATGACAAGTGAATCAATTATTAGGTTGTCATTGATGTCAATTGATTGACTTAGTATTTTCAGTATGTTACTAGATATTGTGAGTAAATAATGAGTTGTAGCATGTTTCTAAAGTTTCTATTCTAATGTAAGAATATGTTATGTGTTGCGATGTTAAGTTTGTAATTGTGACTTATTGAGTTGGTTATGTTTGAATGAAATCAAATCAGGTAATTGCTAAAACAATCAGTGATAGACAATAAGTGATTTGAATGCTATCTCAAATTGGTAAAGTATTAGATGGAGCAGTAATAAGATATGATTGATAATAATGTCAAGATACTATATTGAGGATCGTGACTCATATTGTTGAATGATGAAGATGCTTTAATTGAATGGAAGCGGTATTAACATAATGGATAGGTAAACAAAACTGAGTTCTTGAATAGGTAATGAAGACTTGTGAATCACTGAAGAAATTTGAAGTGACAATGGGATCGGTGATGCTATTAGTGAAGTAGAAAGGCAATTCCGTGATTTGTGGAAAGTATTTGACATCACATTGCCTGAGGTATGTGTTTGAGGTGGATTCTCTAATCACCTAAAATTGGTCTAGTAGAACTTGAGGCCCCCCTTTCGATCAAATTGCCTATTTAATGGGCATAATTGTGCAAAGTAACCTGAAAATCCCCTTTACATAATTAAATAAAAAATCTTATATCAAGCTTATACTATGGTCTAATTTCTAGAGCCTGCACATTTATTTAATTTCTATAACCTTGCTTTTAATATAAAGTTCCTACACTTTTTATTAAAAGAACACATTCACATGTGTGCATACTTAATTTTGATTAATTAGTAACTAAAAGGGATTTGTGCTTTCAAATTTCTATTTTGTCTTATTCTACCTAACATTTCCCTTTTGCCTCTTAATCCTCACCACTCATCTCTACCTAACCTTGCATCTCTTTTTGCCTCTTCATCTCATCCACTCATTCTATTGCCTCTTAATCTCCACCCTTCATTCTTGATGAAATTCCTTTAAAAGGAAGCTCTTCCATTGCTCAAGGGTCCCAATTTTGATCATTTTACATTCTAGTTTTGGCATTCTTAGAATAATATTGCTAATTTGAATTCTTAGCTTTAGTTCTCTCATTTCTTAGCTTAGCTTCATTTCTAGCCTAATCTTGCATTGTTAATCTAATTTCTTTCTTGCTTTACTTCATAGATTAAGCTCTTGTATTCTCATTCTAGTATACTACTTGCTTGCATACATTGCTAGCTTAATATTTTATTCTAGCTTGCATCCTTTCATCTTAGCTTCATTTCTTGCACTTTGACTCTTCCATTTTGGAGTAGTCAAGTCACTAATCCTCTATGCCAATTTGATGAGCATCATGAGGAGGATTAAAATTGCTTCAACTAGGAAGCTATGAGCCACTTTTTGAGATTTCCTCTCCCATGGATTCTCTCTAGTGTAATGGTTCATAAAAGTGTGTCACTCTTTTGATCACACATATTTGGCACCCACTGTGGGGCTTGACATTCATTTTTGGCTCTATTTCTTGCACTTTCGGTTCCTTACTGTCACAGGTTCATCACTTTTATTTTTACAGTCTAAAAAGTCGTATGACATTTCCTACTATACCTAGGCGACATTCCATTCTACTGCCAGGTGAAATTTTGTATTTTATGAAGTATCACTCTGTATCTCTAAGAAATGTCGCCTGCTTCATAGATAAATATTGTTCTGCATTTATAAGGTATATCTTATTGGTATGAAATGTTGTTCTGCTTCTATATGGTCTATCGTATGATTTTCTGACAGAATGATTAACTGTCGCCCATAATTAATTTCTATCACAGTCTGAGTTCTAGCCAAGGTTGCTTGAGTTCTATTGCATTTTATGATTTTATGGTCTTCTAATAGTGACTAACAAGTGATCTTGCAAGGCTATTTCTTCTATTTACATACTTTTTATGCCCTAATTTGTGGTTTTTGTAAGCTTTGCCTATCAAAAGAGCTCAATATCTTCATGCCTATTAATGCTTTGTGATGTAGGATGCTTGTCAAAGACTCAACCTTCAAACTACTAATGGTATTTGTCTTGTAGGTTGCCATGGATATACAAACCAACTTTGTGTTTTCTTACATTTGATTTCTAGGCACCTAGCTTAAGTAGAAGGATTCTTGTCTTGTGGTTAGTTGAGTAGTAGGAGAGTATTTTCTTTTCCTTTTGGAAAATCATGAATCTTGACCTACTTAGTTGATCACTTGCAATTAGTCTTGGGTAAATGAACATGTTCTTGATGTGTTTGGGAGACACTATGAAGTAGGAGAGTATTCTTTTTTCCTCATGGAAAATCAGAAATCTAGACCTCCATTAGCTATCTTTTTTCTTTCTTGCATTTACCTTTAGAGGGTTTGCCAAAAGAGCAATCTTTTGGGAACGACCCAAGTGGGGAACAAGAAAAACCAACTAACTCCACCCCACTATAATAAAAAGCTTCTTTCAAACCAAAGAGAGAGAAGACTTGGATACTGTCTATTCCTAATGCTTCTTCATGTGTAGGGCCTAGTTGCCTAAATCTTGCTAAGCAAGACCACTTGATTGGGCACTTGTAGGACCTTCCTGGTACAAATATTGTTTACAAGATTACAAGGGGAGTACATTCACTTTGTATAGGGCCGAGAGGTCTAAATATTTCTTGCGTGACTATGCTCTTGGGTGCTTGTAGGGCTATAGTTCTTAATTCTGGTTGCAGAACTACAAGGGGTGGTCATGAATGAAGACCTTTACTAAACACCTTAGGACTAAAAAGCTATCCCTTTTGGCCGTGTGCCTTCCTTTGTGCAAGGATTGATCCAAGTGGACTTTACCTAGATCACACAAAGACACTTAGCATATGTACTCCCTTGGATGCAAATCCATGACAAAGCCAACATAACTTTGTGTGAGGCGATGGGGTACCAAGTTGTGGGCAAAGGTTGGAACACTTCCCAATTGAACTTAGGTAGTTTTTCTTGATGTGTCTTCTGGTACTAAGACTTGTGAAAATATTTGTTGAACATACACTTTCTATACTTCAACATGGATACACCTTACTAGACCTCACATATGCTTGTATCCACAAGGGTGCTTTGTCCCTTGTCATATTTTTTTAAGACTATTGTTTTCTCACATTGTATGCTTTCAAAACAAACCTTGTCTAGGGAATTCTCCAAACTTGTCAATCAATCTTGCAATCCTTTGAACTAAAATCTTGGACTAAGCGTAAACATTGTCACTATTGCTTCTCCATTGTTATCCTTAGCTTATCTTGTTATTTGACATATTCCAACTTGTTAGGAATTGACTCTAGCTAGAAAATATTACTTTGGTCTCTTGACTACATACTTGGCTAGTAGAATGCTCACTTGTCCACCATCTCTTTGATCAACTCTCTTGGATGCTCTATCCAACCTCTTGCTTGTTCACAAGTGTCGTACATAGGGATCTCCCTTCAACTTAGACATCTTGTGGCAACTTCAATGCCCATATTATATATTCATAGAGAAAAGCTCAAACTTGCACACAAACAAACTAATATTAGAGAACTTCAGTCGTAAAAATTCCTTCTATTATCAATTTTTTTTCGAGAAAAGCATTACAATACTACATTTCTTGAAAATTCAAACCCTTCAAATGTCCATTGAAAGCATATTTATAGACATTACAAATGTAACTAATGTCTTATGTAACTGACTCTTTTTTTAAAAAAGAATCAATTTTCAAACATAAGTCTCTTAGAATTCAATGTCTCATTATTTATAAGGACTTCTACAAATAATAAAATTTTAGAACATAGCCTTCGATAAGTAATTTAAAACATTTAAAATATTCAAAGAGACAATCATGGTTGGGTTGGTGTAGTTGTAGTTGCCTGGAGAAGTGGTGGTGACTGAGAAGTTGCTAGTTGGTCTTTGAAATCTCTACATGTCTTTAAGACTAGAGCAAACTCTATGTTCTTAGGGATGACAATGAATTTTGACTTGATATCTCATGCTACTTTACTTTCCTTGACCTTGTTAACTTTTCCTTGAATACTAGTAGGTTGATCCAAACTACACTTTAAGGAAACTTACAGCCCTACAATGACAATTTCCACATAGTGTTAACAGATTTCCACAATCCATATAGATATTTTTGCTATGCTTTTGGATTTATGATTGTGTAAGAGTGTTTACAGTCAATGTTTTGGATCACACTTAGTGATCCATCATCAAGACAAGAGTAAAAGGATATGAAAAATAATCAAATTTTAGATCTAGACAAACTTAAAAGAGAGGAGAAGAGGAAGGAGAGAGACGAGGGGGCACATGGCTTAAGAGAAGAAATGAGAGAAAAATTAAAGAGAGGAGAGAAACTATAAAAAGAGGAAAAAAAAGAGAAAACAAAGACAAAAAGAGAAGAAGATAATAACATATAAATATGAAATACAATTAAAAAGAGAAGAAAATAAGAAAAAATCAAACAACCATAAGAATGCAAGTGAGTAAAAATATAAAAGAAGCCCCAAATAAAAATAAAGAAGAAAAATTAAAAGAAAAGAGAAAATAATAAAGAAAAATAAGAAAATTTGAAAAACTAAATAAAACTAGAAATAAATAAATAAAAATAGACAAAGATAACTAACCAAATAAAAATAAAAATTGATAAAAATAAAGAAATAAACTAAATAAAGAATACAAAGAAAAAAGAAAGAAAAAATATATAAATATAAATAAAATAACAATAAGAAAATTAAAAAAATAAAAATAAAAATAAAATAAATAAATAAATAAATAAATAAATAAATAAATATATATAGCTTTTGTTTAGTTATATATATATATATATATATATATATATATATATATATATATATATATATATATATATATATATATAATAACAACCTCAACACTAAATATAACTAAACAAAAGCTATAAATAAAGAAAGCTAAATGTATAACTATTAAAAAAAAACAAAAAACAAAGATAGAAGTTTCGAAAGTTCAACAAGATCAAGTTCGTTGAAAGAACACATTGCCTCAATGTACTCTATTGCTAAGAAATGGTTTGGCCAATAGAAACCCAAGAGAATTTGGGCTGGGTTTATCAATATAAATATAATGAAAAAGTGAGGGCCTAGGAAGTGAGGACTGCTCAAAGGTGAGTGAGGAAGAAGACGAACCATTGGAGGAAGAAATAGAGGCATTGGATAACATTTAGTAGGAAGCATAATAGGTAGATAAGAAGCATGAATTAGCAGAGTCTGAGGAGGATACACAGGACGAGCCAGAGGATGATGATGAAATAGAGGATGAGCAAGATGACTCCCAGGGATTGAACCCACAATAGGACAAGGAAGAAAAATGATCTTCGACTTCCTCAGATGGAGGAGTAACAGATAAAAATCTTCATACTCTGTTTTGTCTAGTTTTTTTTGCAAAAGTGTTATTGAAGTTCCTAGTGTTTGTTTTATCAGTGGATCAAGATCAAGTTTAGGCAAGTAGAGTCAACTTGAAATTTAGGCTGCACATTTTCAGTTAGAATTTGTTTCATGTATGTTTTTTCTTGGACTACTTCCAGAAACTATGTGACTTCAAACTATGTTGTTCTTATCATACTTTTATACAAAACTTTTGGCTTTGGCCCTGTAATCACCTGAAAATGGACAAAGACAATTAAAGTACTAAATCAAGGCAAATCAAATAAAATCGAGGACAAGATCAAAGCAATTGAATTGAATCAAACATTTATCCAATCAAAATTAAAATCAAGTCTTAATTCAAGATAAATCAAAATTGAGAGCATTTTAATCAAGTGAAATCAAATCAAAGTGCAAATAATTCTATTAATTGTATAATTTGGAATTAAATCAAATTCAACCCATTCAAGGGGTACATGGCTAAATAAATCAATTAATAAATCCTAATTTCTCTCAACAACCCAAAAGAGTGAAAATTCAATCAATTAATAGGATTTGAGAAAATGCATTCACATGTATCAAGCCAAATTCAATCTCAATCACTCAAAGTGAAAGAGCATCTTTTCCATTCATCTTGTCTTCTTGTCTTAAGCTTTGAGGACACAAATTTTGCATTGTCTTCAAAGGATGGAACCAAAGACTCAACTCAAACTTAATCATGATCAACACAACTATACCCCCTACCCTTGCATAAATCTATAAAAGGAAGGCTAAAATCAATCATAATTCATAACCACACATCTGAGAATTGCATAGAACCTCTTGCATTTTATAGCTAGAAAGACAAATTAAGAGCTTAATTAGCATTCAATTTGAATTAATTGTTAGCTTTAGCTTAATATTTATCATTTCTCATTCTAGGACTGTCATTAATGGTAGCTTGCTGAGAGCTTCACATTAACACTCTTAGATAGAGAGTCATAGGATGTTTAATTGATCTTTCATTTGCTAAATAGTTTCTATATTGTGGTTTATTTAGTTTCTATTTCATTTATTGTCAATACTAATTCTATGAAGGTACTAAATCTTGTACACAAAATGGCGCCCACCAATGAAATCAAGACCTATCATCAGCAAGATCAGAGTATTCTTTGAATCGACATGCTTTGCACGTCCACTCAAAGAGGCGCATTTGTAATCACTTGAAAATGGACAAAGACAATTAAAGTACTAAATCAAGGCAAATCGAGGACAAGATCAAAACAATTAAATTGAATCAAACATTTAGCCAATCAAAATTAAAATCAAGTCTTAATTCAAGATAAATCAAAATTGAGAGCATTTTAATCAAGTGAAATCAAATCAAAGTGCAATTAATTCTATTAATTATATAGTTTGGAATTAAATCAAATTCAACCCATTCAATAAATCAATTAAAATCAATTAATAAATCATAATTTCTCTCAACAACCCAAAAGGGAGGAAATTCAATCAACCAATAGGATTTGAGAAAATACATTCACATGGATCAAGCCAAATTCAATCTCAATCATTCAAAGTGAAAGAGCATCTTGTCCATTCATCTTGTCTTTTTGTCTCAAGCTTTGAGGACACAAACTTTGCATTGTCTTCAAAGGGTAGAACCAAAGACTCAACTCAAGCTTAATCATGATCAACACAACTATACCCCCTACCCTTGCATAAATCTATAAAAGGAAGACTAAAATGAATCATAATTCATAACCACACATCTGAGAATTGCATAGAACCTCTTGCATTTTATAGCTAGAAAGATAAATTAAGAGCTTAATTCGCATTCAATTTGAATTAATTGTTAGCTTTAGCTTAATCTTTATCATTTCTCATTCTAGGACTGTCATTAATGGTAGCTTGCTGAGAGCTTCACATTAACACTCTTAGATAGAGAGCCATAGGATGCTTAATTGATCTTTCATTTGCTAAATAGTTGCTATATTGTGGTTTATTTAGTTTCTATTTCTATGAAGGTACTAAATATTGTAAACCTTTAATCCTATATATTTCAACAACGGAGAATTCATTGGGGGCACTTTTAGCACAAGAAGATGAAACAGGCAAAGAAAAGACAATATACTACATAAGTATGACTCTAGTGAAATATGAGCTAAACTATACATTCATTGAATGGGCATGTTTGGCCGTGGTTTTTGCTTCCCAAAAATTATGCCATTATATGCTAGCCCACAAGATAAGGCTCATTGCTAAGATTGATCCTTTGAAGTATTTGCTTAGTAAAACAACATTAAATGAAAGGTTGGCCAAATGGGTCATGGTGTTGAGTGAATTCAACATTGAATATGTAGACCGCAAATCTATCAAAGGGAAAGTCATTGTTGACCAGTTAGTAGAAGTACCACTTCAAGATGATCATCCCATCCAAGTGGAATTCCCTGATTCAGAGATTGTGAATGTTGAGGCAAAGACATGGCAGCTATATTTTGATGGTTCATACACTCAACATGGATTAGGAGAAGGCATACTTCTAATCACTCCTCAAGGATCTACAATTCCTAAGTCCTATAAATTGCTATTTCCATGCACCAATAACATAGCAGAATATGAAGCCTTGGTTATTGGAATCAAGTTGGCAGTAGAGTGGAAGGTGACAAAACTAAAGGTTTATGAAGATTCATAATTAATCATTAATCAGGTTAATGAGGAATATCAGATGAAAGATGACAAATTGGTACCCTATAAAAACATGGTGGAGAATCTTAAGAAGTACTTCATTCTTATTACATTTGAGCAAGTACCAAGAGAAAAGAACAAAGCAACAGATGCAATGGAAACTTTGGCATCACTTCTACAAATGCCTGATTAGAGTGCCAGATATGAATTCCTAGTAGAAGAAGTGGAACAACCCGCGTTTGACCCTACCCAACCTCAGACCATTTGCTTGCTAACTACACATGCATCATCTTGGTATGGACCTATTTACACCTACTTAAAAGATAAATCCTACCCATAGACCAAACTAGGAATCAAAAGAAAAGCTTCATTCGCCAAGCCTCTTGATATACCATAATTTCTGAAATATTGTATCGTAAGAGTTTAGGCGGAATGCTCCTTAGATGTCTAGAAGAAGAGGAATCAAATGCAGCCTTGAGAGAAATCCACGAGGGAATATGTGGGTCACATTCAAATGGACTAACCCTAGCTAAGAAGCTTCTTAGGATAGGATATTTTTGGCCTACGATGGAGAAAGACGCTTGTAACTTTGCCAAAACTTGTAGAAAGTGTCAATTCCATGGAAACTTGATACATGTGCCCGCACAAGAGCTTCATTCGATGACAAAACCTTGGTCATTTTATCAATGGGGTCTAGATTTAATAGGAATGATTTATCCACCATCCTCGATTGGTCATAAATCCATCATCACGACAACAGAGTACTTTACCAAGTGGGTGGAAGTTGTACCCTTATCAACTGCAACAAGAAAGCATATATCTTTGTTTATCCTAAATCACATCATTTGTAGATATGGCATACCTCATGCCATCATAACGAATAATGCAAAGCATTTAAAAAACAAAGACCTAAAGGAGTTATGCACAAAGTTTCACATGATTCATCATTCTTCATCAATATATTACCCTCAAAGTAATGGACAAGCCGAAGCAACAAATAAAAAGATCTTGAAGATATTGAAGAGAACGGTGGACAATTCAGGTAGAGATTGGCACATCAAAATAAACCCTACCTTATGGGCTTATAGAACAAGCATAAGAACGCCAATAGGAGCTACACCTTTTTCCTTAGTCTTTGGAACAGAAGCAGTTTTGCCTTTAGAGGTAGAACTTCCAACCTAAAGGGATTCTCTTCATGGTTTGATAAGTGAGGAAGACCATAGAGTTGCTAGGCTACAAGAATTAGAACTACTAGATGAGAAACAACAACAATCATTTGATCATTTGAAGGTATATCAAAATAGAATGTCAAGGACTTATAACAAGCATATCAAGTCAAGAACATTTCAAATAAGTGACCTAGTTTTGCGAGAGAATCCCAAGAATCAAGCAGAAAGGGAAAATAAAAGAAAATGGGAGGCAAACTGGTTAGGACCATTTATCATTACTTCTTCTCTTGGGACCGACACCTACAAATTAGCAAATTGTGATCGAGAAGAGCTACAAGAACCTATTAATAGCATACATCTAAAGAGGTTCTATACATGAGGTAGATGAAAGAGTATAAAGAGTATCATAAATCAGATGGAAAGCATCATATTTATTGTACATAGTCACAAGAGATCCTGAAAATACCAAAAATAATTGAAAAGTAGAAAAGCACAAACAAATCAGAAAAGTAGAAAAGATAAAAAACAGTGGAAAATTGAGCATGAAAAAATACAAAAAACATTCATATATAATCCTCAAAAAGATGTTTTCTTGGTGAAAACCTAGCAAATAGATACCTTGATGATATGGAAAAAAAAATTGAAAAAAGAAAAATACAAAAAAAAGAGAAAAAAGAGAAAAAGTGCCTTGGTGAAAACCTAGCAAATAGGCACCTTGGTAGCAAAAAAAAAGAAAAACTTTAAAAACAGAAAAAAGAGCAAGATCCATTCAATCGGTGAAAACCTGGTAAACAGGCGCTTTTGAAAGTCCAAGTCAGTTGCATACCTAGAAGGTCACCTTGTAAATATTGCATTCACCAACATTTGTATATATTGTATAATAAAACCCCACAGTTGCATTTGTAAAGTACCTCAAAATTTTGGTCACCTAATCTGCAAATTGTCCTAAGTCCCACAAATGAAATCATATCAAACTGGGGGCAATCTACTCAAAAGGAGGAAGGATTCATCAAAGCAAATTTTATTCAATCATGGAATCAATTCATCAAAAATGAAAGAGGAACACTTAATCAAATCTACATTTTAATCCAATTTGAACCAAACACAAAATTTGATCCAAGATCTTATATGACGTTATCTTTATCAAGATTAAAAGTATGAAATGGATGGAACTACACTTGAAATATGGATTTGAAAAATATTGCAATTTATTTTTTCGAAGTGTTGACTTTATTGATGAAATCATGTCTTTCTAGCAAATCAATGAAAGTTTTAAACTAGACAAGCAATGATGAAAGGATGATATTTTTGTTGATTTCTGAATGACTGTCTTAAAATCAAAGATTTAAATCATGTATTATTTGTCTAAGGACGTGATCATCAAAGAATCATCGATGACTTGTACATAGGATAAAACTGAGATTTCTGTTTGTTTATGCAAAAGGATACCTTGGCTATTTTGATCTTCAATATCATAATACCAAAATCCACTTGCAACATAGAATCTGACAAAATTGGTATTCACACTCTCACGATTGGCTTCAATCAATGATAGTCGTACCAGAAAGAGATGGGAAAGCAAAGAAAGAGGTGCAAAAAGTATTCATATCATCATAGTTGAACTAGTGATGGTTGTATTAAATGAGATTCCAAAAAACACTCAATGATGATTATAAGCTCCAAATTTTTGAATAATGACAGTTAGTTGCATTCATTTTAGATCAAATACATTTAATATGTTTTTCCTTTCTTAGCTTAATTTGCAAGAGGAAAAGAGAAAGGGGGTGTAGTCAAATCAGAAAATAAAAAACAACTATAAGTGATCGAGTGTGTGGAAATTAAAAACAAATAAAAAATAAAGTGTATTTCATTAGTTCACTTGCATTGATTAAGTTGCATTAAGTCATCTTCATTACATCTTGCATTCATTTAAATGTGTCCAACATTTGAGTCATTAAGTTCATTAGGTTGCATATATCATTAAAAATGCTAAAAGTGCCCCCAATGAATTCTCCGTTGCTAAAATATATAGGATTAAAGGTTTACAAGATTTAATACCTTCATTTATTGCCATTTTCAGTTAGAATTTGTTTCATGTATGTTTTTTCTTGGACTACTTCTAGAAACTATGTGACTTCAAACTATGTTGTTCTTATCATACTTTTATACAAAACTTTTGGCTTTGGCCCCTTATTTAGCAAAACAACAAAAACAAAGATAGCATAAATAAATCTACAAAAAAGAGATATCTAACCATATATCTATCTATATATAGGCAAAAAATAGAACAAAAGACTATATATATATATATATATATATATATAAGAGAGCGTAAGAATAAACTAGTAAAGGAAAATGTAACAAAACAAAAAGAATGCAAGCAATATATAAATAAAAACAAACTAAACAAGATAAATATAAATGAGTGCCTATCAATAAATAGAAAGAAAAATATAAATCTAACCAAAGACAACAAGTCAAGCAAAAAAAAAAAGAAATGACAACTTGAACGATAAACAGAATCAACCAAGCAAGCCACCCAGGACAAGAAAGATGAGTCAGGGAAATAACAAGGAAGACGAAGGGAGGACCGAAGAGGAAAATGAGGAAACAGGGGGGGGAACTAAAGGGGAAGAGAGAAGCTAAGATAGAGAGCGAAAATGGTTATTGAGGAATGATAAAAGAGGATGCCACAAAGGACTTAAGGACCATCCCTCATCACAGTTAAGGTTGGAGGGATGGTTATAGATCTCAATGACCTCCTTGAGCTTCCTCTTGAAGAGATTGTCCTCCTTGAAAAGGATTTAGGTGCTCTCAAGACAAATGTGATGCTTGGTAGAGGAGTGCTATGCTAAAGCCGACTTGTACACACTCATGCTTGATGTCAACACCATGCTCTCTGATCCTAGTGAATAAGTATTCAATTTACACATAGCCTAATTAAGATTTCAAGAAAACAAGTACTCAAAATCTACTTGTAAGCGAATAGACAACATACCCACAAAAAGTAACATAAGATATAACCCGAGAAAACCCTCAAAAGGGAAAAACTCAACCTTTGAAAACATCCATTATCTATGCATTATTCACCAATGCAACGTTATTGTCCATCCATGAAAGTCTTTGAAACCTCAAATATCAACAAGCACTGCATGTGAACAAACATATAATGACACATCACATGCCATGCTTCCAGCCTTTACAAATGCTAACTTGGCTACTACTTGGATATTTTCAATCTTTATGTCTCAGACAACTCTTTTCCAAATTGTTGATGGTTTATGAAATAGTCCATAAAGATAGGGAAACAAATTAAGCCACCTGCAATGTGTTAGAATTCCATCTTTCGAATACTTTAAGTTCCCCACAACTCGTGTTAATTAAACTACAACTCATATAGACCAGCTAGGCCTCAAACCTAAGGCATTTCATTTGTTGTTGGAGTGCTCTACCAATTGAGCTATTGGACACTCTTTAGTCAACTCATCGTTGTTTGGGTATAACTTATTTCAAACACATCCTCTCTCCCTTTAAGCCAAACTACAAGTGTTTGGAGCTCATAGCTTGACTTAAATATCATGTAAGAGTTGATATAAGATGCCTGTTACTATACAAGACTTGTTTGAAAATTGTAACCACCCAATATTTAGACTTTTTTGAAATGTTCAACAAGATTCCTATTTGGGTTCGGCTTCCCTACCTCCTCCTTCATCTATGAGTTGATTATCTTTTAGAGGTAGTGGGAGACACTCTTGGGGGCTTTTTGATGGTGGATGAAGAATCGTTTGATATTTTTCATTCCATTCTTTACCCATATTCTGGTTGATCTTGATGTTTCTAAGGGACTACGTGTTGAGATTAAACTCGTATCTTCCAAGGATAGCTGGATCCAATCTTTGGACTATGAAGGGATTCCCTTCAGGAGTAGAAGATGTTTAAAATTGGTCATGTGGCTGCTTAATGTGGATTAGAGAAAATGAATAAGCTTGCTTCGTGGTGGAAAGGTGCCTCAGTCCAACATTATATGGTTGAGAAGAAATCTTCTCAAAGGAGCTTTTCCCAAGTGGTTGCGCAAGAGTGCCCTATGTCTTCTTCTCAAGCTGTTCCGACTTCTAATGGTGGATTTGTTAAGGCCAATGTGCCTTAAGATGTTAGTGTGGTTCCCTTTCAGACTGATTTGGTTTCTTCTGGAGTGGTGGTGGAGGCTGGTTCACAGTCTTGTTTCTCTTGTTGTTGATGTGTGTGGGAGTAAGAACATGGTGTCTACGCCCTATGTTATTGCCATGGCTATCAATTCTAGTGGCATCCTTAACGATGTTGTGCCTATAAGGAAAAACTATGACAATGTTGTTGGTCTTTTATCTCAAGATAGTGATGTTCCTTTGTTGGGTTCCTTGGTTTGGCACGATTTTGCTGCTAGGGTGGAAGAGGGTCAAATTATTGTAAAAGAAAAGAAATCTAAGACATTTACACATCTTTTGATGACTCTTCGTTCACATAAGGGTGACGCTAAAGGCAAATCTTGATGTCTCTTTGTGGTGGGTGTCTAGACTTGAGTTTTCTCTGGTCCGTTCTTTGGCTTTTGGTTGTCTATTGGTTTTTGTGCAACTTTTGTTTCAAGTTGTGGTAGCCTGCTAGTAAAACCCATTTTGGTCTTGTTAAAGTTTCTTTCTTTGTTGGACGTTCATGTTATATCTTTTTTTATCCTTTTGTAAAAGGTTTCGGCTCCCTTCAAAACTTATTTTTTCCTTCATAAAAAACATAAATCAACTATGAAAGGATAATGTTATTCTATTGAAGGATGCAAAAAAAATATATTAATAAACATTATTGAATAAATTGCAAAAGTGAACAAAGGATTACACAAGATTATGACATGTCTTAATGTTATAATTTGAGATATAAAGTGATAACTATCTTATATGTATCCAAAGTAAACTAAAGTAACAAAGTGTGAATAAGACCATAGTGATGAATTAATTGGGTGAAACATCTTTTTCACGCCAACAAAATGAACAAAGATCAACTAAAACTTGATCCAATGGCAAAGTCTCA
This sequence comes from Chamaecyparis obtusa, assembly GCA_027943335.1. Classification (NCBI taxonomy): domain Eukaryota; kingdom Viridiplantae; phylum Streptophyta; class Pinopsida; order Cupressales; family Cupressaceae; genus Chamaecyparis; species Chamaecyparis obtusa. The sequence continues at coordinate 110,301 of BSBK01005284.1, read as the reverse complement.
AAATCATATCTTAAGAATCTATTCTCTTCATTAAGATAAGAGAGCTTTTTATAAACGATTCTCCAAGATATCATAACTTTCATTTTCAAGAGAATCATTTCCTGATATAAAGATAACGAAATAGTAATACACCTTAATAATATCACCAAAGAAATCTAGATACTAAACATCAACTAGAATAATGAAAACTGTCGATGTGTAGTGTTGCAACCACCATTAAGTTCAATTTGAGCATACATCTTATGGGTACATCATTTTTATTTATGTTTTGCAATGTCTATCAGCCGATCACCCTGCAATCCCACATTGCCTTCTTTTTCCGTTTGGCTCTGCTCTCTGAAGTGAATTGCCTATTCGTCATGTAGTGTTTTGGTTATTTATAGCATTTATTTCAGCATGATGTATCTTTGTGTATCTTTGTTCATAACGAGCATGAGAAATAAAGAACACAAAATAAGACAAATTCCAAATATTTTACATAGCCAGCTGAGTTTTCTGGATAAACAAGTGGCTAGGTGAATCACAGATAATTTAGACATCGATAGTTTATATGTGTGAAACAAACATATTTAGAGTGACTGACAACTAGGTTGCTTAGAGCAATGATGCTGATGGCATATGAAATGAAAAAAATATAAAAATATTGTATAGCAGTTATAGCAAGATGCAGGATGTAAACAAAATATTCCATTCTATATTTACTTCTAGAAGCAAAATTCCATTACTAATACCTGAATATGATGCATATAATCAAAATAATAATACAGAGTACACTATAGGCAATACATACAAGGCCTTACCATCAACTCCTACAACAATATTTTATAGCAAATCAGGATTATATAGCTTCATTCTACCTGAAAATGATGTAGCTAATACAATGCCATACCAAAACCCTGTAGCAGGAAGATAATATTGGCAATGCCCATTGTTGGTGAACCAATTCTGCCATGAAAGAGCTAGTGAATTAAAGTGCCTGAATGGACACAGAAAGAAAATTCAATGAACTTCATTGGTGAACTGCATGGTTCAAATAGCAAAGATCGGATCTCTGTGGTCATTGAATGATTAGCTCGGTATCATGGCACAATTAAAGAATTCCTGAATGAAAATAAATGAAGTAATGAATCTGCAACTTCTCCAAATTGACTGATCAATGAATTGATAAATCTGCTATAGACATACTTTCAATCTACAGAGACTCAAGTGAAGGCTCTTTAACCTTCACCCCCTCTGCACTGGCATCAGTAAGAACCTTTTCCTTAAAGTAAAAGGACAACAATTTCTCCAAAGCATTGACCTCCTTAAGCCTCCCTTCCAGATCCACAACCCTGTTCTCGATTCCCTTCGATCTCTCATCCATCCTATCTTCCAGCAGGCCCACCAGCTCGTCTTGAATAACCCTCTGAATCCTCTGGGATCTAACATACTCATCCCTCTCCTTAACCCATAGATCAGCAAACTCACAGTCCTTCCATGCTTCGAACCAGGGACCCCCTGAAGTATAATGAATAGCCTTAGGAAACCCATTTTCCTCATCAACCTCATTATGCCCAACCAAATAATTCCACACAAAGGGAATGGAGCCAATATCATCATCATCCAGCCACATGAATCTATGCAAAAATGCACCAGACTGAGAATTCACAACATTAGGTGTCAAAACCCTGTTCTTCGGGTGCGAGCAATTATACAAAACCATGGATGACCAATTCTTCCGAGGGTAAACCGTCTGCACAGCTCCATCCATCTTTGTAGTGCTCTTTGGGGTATAATCATGCTTAACGCACATAATTGCATACTTATCATCTATTAGCTCGGCTAATTCTCTTATATCTGCAGTGTAAAGAAAGTCACAGTCCACAAAAACAGCCCAGCCATCGAATCCGGCCAAGAAAGGAGTCAAAAAACGAGAGAAAGAAAACTCTGTGCTTTCTGTCGCGCCACGGCTTCGCCAGTAAAGGCCTGCATTGCGCAAATCTGGCTGTTTTATGGGAATAACTTCAACAGGAATTGTTGCGTGCTTCAGGATCGAGTGGCGGCATACTTCGTAAGCCGCATCCTCACGCGGATCGTAGCCTACAAAGACTTTGAGCTTGTTTAGGGTTTTCCCACTCTTTGTCACCACAGGACCGCTCGGTTTGGCGGAAGCCAGCAAATTTTGACTAGAAGAAGGCTTGGAATCGGGTAGACTTGTATTTTTGTCATCATTATCATGAGTATTTGCTAGCGCATAGGTAGAAGTGGCTGCTAAACCTAACCCTAGCCCAGCGACCCCGAAGATTAGCTTAAGAGCTTGGCGGCTAGGAAAAGAGGGCTGAGATCCTGCGTTTCCTGAGCTATAAAATTGCATCCGCAGCTTGGATCTGGCGGCATTCATGAATCTTAATGGTAGCAAGGCTTCTGACGAGATTTTTCTAATGCAGTGACGGAATAGCGCCATGGCTGTGGTCGATCAGCAGTTCTGAAAGAAAAGAAAAAAGATTACACGGCTTAATTCATCTTAAAACACACGCAACTTCCAATAAAAAATAGAAATTCTTTCGGAAAAACGAAGCTGTGTTTCTTTACAACAACAGGAAATGCAAAAAGAACAGAATCAATAAGCCCTATAAGTGTGCATTTTTACAGCTTTAAAATTGACGGAAATAATTTTCGGACGCATGCAAGCACACATTACACATAATTTACATAAAGATCCTTCAGAAATGAGGAAAAAGAAAACAGAAGAAATATTTTCATTGCAGGAACGAGAAAACATACACAGCTAACAATTCTGAAAAAAAATTCCAAGAAAATCGCCTTCGGCATACGAAAATCTACTGTTTTATAAATCAACTAAAACTAATTATCAAAGAGATTTGAAAATGGACTTACTCTTTAACGCTCGATGTTTCTGGAGTTAGCAATCTCAAACATTCCCTCCGAATATCGTCTCTGGGATGAAAATCACTCTGAAGTGTAACCCCAACGGATTCGATCGCGAGACCTTGTGGTTTTAAAGTGTTTCCAGACAGTTGGAATTGTTGCTTTTTCGACGGGAAATCTCTAAAACCACATGATATTTTTTTCTGTCTCTTTCGTACGGATCTAAGCGCGTTAGCCAGATATTAAAAGTGACAGGTGGCGTTAAAACCAATAGAGATCTGCCACGTGGCTTGAGAATTTATGTAGTGATAAAACGGTAGGAAGTAATGTTTAACTGTGTGCCAAACATATGGCGGCTACAGTAATGGTTACGAGACCACGGGCTCTTCACCGACAAACACGTGCATACCATGGTTTTCAAATTTATGATTAACAAGAGTGAATTTAGAAGATGACAATTTTAATTTCTAAAGGCTAAACACAATCTCTCTATGGGATAGCTTCTTAATCAAACTATTTCTGAAAATTAATTATTTTCTTATATGATCTTAAATATTGATGCAAAAACATTCACACAATCAAAGCTCTTACTTACAAGTTATTTCTGAGAAGCTTCCATCTTCATTTAATTTGAGGACTTAAAAAGTCCCACATCACATAAAAATCTAGTCTAAATGAATAAATACGTAGTAAATTTAATAATAATTAGGTCAGAAGGTGTTGGAGTATGATGTCATGTTATGATGTTTACTTAAAAATTAAAATATATTTGATATTTATTTATTAGCATTTCTAATAGTTTGGTCGATTGTAATTTATGTGGGTTGTGTTAAACTTGGTGGTGTCATTCAATGAATAAAGAAGTCCGCGACTTACTAATCCAAGAAAAAGTCTTATAATAGAATAATTAAAATTTTAAGAGAATTGTTCTTTGTTTCTATAATCATTTGTTTGGCTTTTTCTTTATATTGAATCAAAGCAAATGCAATAATGAAGATACTAGTAAGTAGGTGAAGGAAATAAAAGACTATCAAAGGTACAAGACAACCAAAAAATGACTAGAGAAAGATACAAAACACACCATAAATTTACAAATTGCTTGATTTCGAACAACATTGTTCACAATATAAAATTGAATAATTTGCTCTTTGATTGGTTGAAGCTTATTCATGGCATCCACATTCTTCTTGCATAAAGCTTGATGCTACAAAATAAAGAGAAGCCATTTGTGAGCGAAAAAATATGACATTGCATCTTGTTTTCCAAATAAGCTTTAAAATGACTTGTTTAGTATAACCATCAATTACATTATTATGTATGCCAAAACCAAAATAGCTTTTCTTTAACTTCACTTAATGGATGGTTGTTTCCTTGACAAAGAGGTGATTTTGAATGCAAGTGCTTATTAATTGTCACATAACATTTAATTGAATTTGGGGACAGAAATCAAGACCCTCATCTAAATTTGCATTTCATTACAAAAGACATGAGTTCTCCTTAATAGACCTATTAATTGTTATATCATTAATTATCACACTATTATTACAATTTATTACTTACATTATTATCCTATTATTGATTATCATAATTATAATCATTTAATTATATATATTTTTATTATTTAATTAAAATGAACTAATTATCTATTTAATGAATTATTACATTCCTAATTATCTTCTCACATGTTAACTCCATCAAATTAATACTTTTTTTAATCTAATTGTCTAATTTAATGAATTAAAAAATTCATTATTAGTCTCTCAAGTTCAAAATGATATTTTTCTCAATAATTTCAATTAACTTATCCACCTCTTCAATTAAGTCTTGATCATTGATTGAATTTCCATCACCCATTTGCTCTTCTAAAAGTCTATAATTTTCTTCATGAAAATAGTTTTGTTATTTTCTTAAAGAGGAATTTACTAATGTATTCTCACTTAATATGAGGACATCAAACTTACACATAAAAAATAATTCTAATCTAAATGAACAATAAATATGTGGTAAATTTGATAATAATTAGGTGAGGAGGTGTTGGAGGTATGATGTCATGTTATGATGTGTACATAAAAGTTAAAACATATTTGATATATATTTATTAGCATTTGTAATAGTTAGGTCGATTGTTGTTTATATAGGGATGTTCTTGAATTTGGTGTTGCCACTAAGTGAATAAAGAAGCCTAGCATTTTATAAAATGTCTTAAATAAGGTTCATTGACCTCCTAATCAAAGAGAAAGTCTCAAAATAAAATAATTATAATTTTTTTAAAAATGATAATAAAAAATAATTGTTCTTTGTTTTTATAATCATTTGTTTGGCTTTTTCTTTATATTGAACCAAAGAAAATGCAATAATGAAGCTACTAGAAAGTAGGTGAAGGAAATAAAAGACCATCAAATATATAAGACAACCAAAGAATGACTAAGAGAGATACAAATCACATCATAAATTTGCAAATTCTGTAGTTTTGACCAACATCGTTCACATTTTGAAATTAAATAATTTTCTCTCTAATTAGTTGAAAAGCATCCATGCAATCCACATTCTTCAAGCATAAAACTTGTGGCTACAAAATAAGAGAAGTCACCTGAAGAAAGATGGTTGAGTAATCGTCTTATAGAAGTTCGCAAAAAAAATATAACATTACATCTTGTTTCCCAAATGTACTTTAAAATGACATACATTTAGTATAATCACATCAATAACATTATTACGTATGCCAAAACTAAAATAGCTTGTCTTTTAAGTTCACTTAATAGGTGGTTGTTTTCTTGACAAAGAGGTGATTGTCAATGTAGGTGTTTATCAAGTGTCACATAACATTTAATTGAATTTAAAGGTATAAATCAAGGCTCTCATCTCAATTTGCATTTCATCAAAAAAGACACAAAATTCTCCTTAATAGGGTCATTAATTGTTATACCACTAATTATTATCATTACATAAATTATCACACCATTATTATAATTTATTACCTACATTATTATCCCATTATTTATTATCTTTATTATAATCATTTACTTAAATATTTTTTACTATTTAATTAATATGAACTAATTATCCATTTAAGGAATTGTTAAATTCCTATTTGACTTCCTACAAGTTAACTCCTTCATCGAATAAAAAATATCTTTCTCATCTAATTATCCATTTAATGAATTAATAAATTTGTTATTATTCTCTCAAGTTCAAAATGATAATTTTCTCAACAATTTCAATTACCTTAGCCACTTCTTGAAACTGATCTTGGTCTTTAATTGAATCTCCACCACCCATTTGATCTTCTAAAGGTTTATAAATTCATCCCCCTTGTTGAACACACCTAGAGACTTGGGGGGTCAAATGGGGTGATGAATCAGTTTGTAACAATCTTAAACTCTTTATTTTATTTTCAAAACATATAAATTATTGAGAAACATTGAAAAACAACTGACGTCAATGCACAAGAGAACACCAAATTAACACAGAAAACCCAATGACTGAAAAACCACAGTGATAATATTTACAATATATGAAAATTATTATAAGAGGCTCATTGTTGGACTTGCAACCAAGATTTACTATCTTAGGGAAAGATACATATGACTTGTTGTACAGACTCACTATATCCAAGAAAGATACAAATAAATAACTATAGAGGAGATTTACTATCTCAACACAAAATACATGAAAAGAGTTATAATGTATAAGATTCTAAAATTCTTCTTAGAATGTAGATGCTTTTTACATGATCTCTCAAGAAATTATTTACCAATTCAACTCAACAAATTCCACCACATATGTTTTCTTCCTCAAATCTTCTACACTTCACACACACTTCGCAATAGATTTGATCTTCTATATATATCATCTAGATCATTACAAAATAATAATTAGGTTGGTTAGGATAAGGACAAGAGGTGATCCCAACAAGTCAACCACCAAAACTTAATTGTGGGGAAAGTGGTCCTATTTAGGAGATATAGAGAACCTAAAAATCATGACTCAATATCAAAAGTGATCCCAAACATCACACACATTGGTGCACATCCTCCGAAGTTAGGAAAAGGGTAAAGCGTAGCATACAACCAGTCCAGCCAAAATACTTCAACATGAAAGAACCCCACATGAAAAGGTGGGATCTAAAACCAAGTTATCATTTCATTCTTATTATGATCAAGAACATGACACACGTAAGAGAATAAATATTATAGGCTAGATAACCATAAATAACCTTCAAAATCAACTCTGAATATAGTCCAACACCAATGCAATTAGTCATTGCTATGCAAACCACATAGATATGTTCCTTGAACATCAAAAATCATTCCTAAGAATATATTCTATGTTTTCATGTCGGTCCAAGCTTCCATAATGATTCTAATATAGACTTCTTCATAACTAAAAGGCTAGGAAACACAATTACGAAACATATCACCACAAACATATTTGTGGTACATTTCATTACCAAAAATTAGAGATGAGACATTGCAAAGATGTGATGAAAATTTCCTCCAATCCACAATATTGCAAACATCAGTGTAGAGAATTGTGGAGCATTTTTCAAACTAATTATGATAGACATCCAAACTACCATATTCACACTACATACACATAAAGACATTTGCGACAACACCAAGGACCTAAAAAGATAGGAGTGTAACATCCATAGAGAATATAATCTATGTTCCAAATTGAAATGCCATAGCATCAAATATAAAGGAATTTAGAGCATTTTTCTAGGCAATCACCAAAGCTCTTCTTTGCAAATTCATTCTTCTACATTCCTCAATAATTAAAACATGTTTTTTGTAATAATTTACACCCATGTCATTCTTGTAATCCTCATTTCAAGGCTTCAATGTTTCTAATCCACGTCTTAAAGCTAATTATCTCAATGCTTTACAACACTACCTTTTGGGAGACATGTTGTTCAAAAATAGAACAAAGAACAAGTTACAAGCATGGAGCATTTAAATTTGGTGCAAGAGAGACTAGTAAGGATCATTTTGTAATGATATGAACTTAAGGGTTGTAAAGTTGAGGGACACTTTACACACCACATAGTAGCATGTGCTAAAGGCACTTATTAAAAACACCACACAACCAAAGGACAATTAAACAATTACGTATAAAATTTATAGGGGACAAGGACTCCTTTAAAAGATATAGTCTAAATGAGAGTCATCAACCAAGATATCTAGAGAATTTTCCTCCATATCTTCCAACTCAAAAGAGTTTTTGTCCTTACATTATCTAATACAAAATGGTCCTCTCCACATGCCATAAAATTTAGTATGTTGCCTAATATTTTTGGCACATTCATCAAATAGCTCTCTTCATGAATGCAGGGTCAACTCCTTCTAATCAAACCATTTTTTAACCACCTGTAGACATCCTAAATTTGCCTTTGTAAATATATTAATTTGTGTCTACTAATTATTCTTCTAAACCTTATAATTAATTAAATTAAATATTATTTATTATTATTATTATCCCTTAATATAATTAATATGAATAAGTAATTATATTGCCATCTTTCTTCTAATTCTTAATTAATTTAATTAATTAAACATTTTCTATCTACATAGCCTAATGTATAATTAATTGAGCCCAAACCTTGGAATTAATACCCTATTTCCCCCAAATTCCCATTAACTAATTAATCCCTCATTATTTAGCTAATCTCATCATTCCTAATCTATTAGCATTTTCTTCCAATTTAAAATTCCTTCAACTTGTTACTAATATTCTTCTAATTTTAAATTCTCCACTTCCTCCAAAATGTGTCACACCTTTTGTTCCCTCACATGTAACTAACCTATTCTTCTATTTGTCCCCCTACATTCCCCAGACCTCTTGCATGATGTCCAAGAATACTCCCCACTTGTCACTCTTTCCCAAGGTTGCTCACACATGTGAGCACACCTCATTCCTTTTGCATGATCAACTTGTCTCCCTCATGCTCTATCACTTGTAACAAGGCTATGAGTTCAATCCACCTCACCTCACATTGAATCTTAGCCCTCCATTAACCTTGAATCTTAACTGTTCATTTCCCTCTTCAATTCCTATAACTTGGAGTCTTGTCATCCCATAATCCATCCACTTTTGTCATAATTTTATTCTACCAAAAAAATTTCAATCCATTCTCATGCTAATATCATAATGCTAAAGTGCCATTAGAATCCATATTTATTGCAACATTATTATGCCCATTTTCCTTTCTAAAATCCTTTGTTGCAAAGAAATTTGAGAGCATTACACATTTCATAGTATAAAAGAGAAAATCAAATGAAGTAGGATGCCTCCACTTTAACCCAATTGGATGTATGAGGTATATGTTTTCTTTATTTTTGAGTTTAGTGTTGATTGAATTATCTTGATAGAAGAATATTTCCCCATATACATTTTGGCACACCTTGTGGGACCCACATCCCTTTGAAATTGATAAGAAATATGGAGATTTTGTGAAGGTACTATAATCAACCAAATTTTTTCTAGTAGAACTTGAGCCCCCAATCTTGATTAAATTGCCTTCAAACAAATTCTAAATCTCAAAGGCATAATTACTAAACATAATTATGTAAGAAACTTGGATTAATCCCCCTTGCATAATTAAATTATTTCTAAAAAATCAAGCCTAAATTATTTCGAAACTTTAAAAATCATTTAATTGTCAAAAACTTACTTTTAATATAAAGTCCTAGCACTTTTATTAAAAAGAGCAATTTGTGCAAACTTAATCGTGATTACTTGGCAACTAAAAGGGGATTTACTATTTTGTCTTATTCTCCCATCAAACTTGGCCAATCAAAAATATTGAAACCTTTCACATGGATTGACCTTTTTCCCATCACTCATATTTACCTAACATCTTTTGCCTCTTAATCTCCACCCTCCATTCTTGAGGCAATTCCTTTAAAATGAAGCTCTTCTTAGTTCGTATATGCTCATAGCTCTCTTGCATTCCTAGTTTACTTCACTCTTATCATAGTCTTGCATTGTTAAATCTAGTTTGTTTCCTTGCATTGCTAATCATAACATAGTTTCGTGCATTCTCATTCTAAAATACTAGTTGTTTTGCATCCATTCTAGCCTAATTATCTCATTCTAGCATTGCTAATCTTGCATTCTAGTTCATTTCTAGTTTCGCATTGCATTTGAATCTTCCATTTTGGAGTAGCCAAGTCACTAATCCTTCATGCCAAATTGATGAGCATCATAAAAGGATTAAACTCGCTTCAACTAGGAAGCAATGAGTCACTTTTGAGAATTTAGTTGGTTCATTTGATATGGCATCCTATAGCTAAATTCTTGAGTTAATGGTTTATTGAGTGTTGGTTGCATCTTAATTTGATACCAATATTTAACCACATATTTTTTGCACCCATCGTGGGGCTCGAATAAAAATAATTCCCCTCTTCTTGCAAGATATTTTTATTAATTTTCTGAAACTGCGACAAATATCATACCTAGTGACCAAGATTATTGTACAATACCCAATTTCATCGCATGCAATGGTGAGAATTATTGTATGATAATATGGCGTAGGGTGTTTTATCACATGTAGTGCTGGCTTTCATCACACAATATAATATCCCTGGAGTTTATCACGTGGCTCTCTGGGTTTTATCATATGATAATATGGTGATTGACTTTGTCGTATCAAAAATAGTGAGCGTGTTTGAGGGTCTTGTAGTTGAATTTTTTGGATTTTGATGCTTGATTCAAATTTTTCTTGGCTTTGACCTTCTATTTTTCAAGTTTTAACAAGTTTTTGCAGGGTATTTGATAGAGAAATTGCTTGTTAAAGACATCAACACTTTCTTATTTCAAGACTACTAATGCTTTGTGGATGTAGGACACTTGCCAAAGACATATTTTGGATACTATTAAAGCTATTTGTGTTGTAGGTTGCCTTGGAGATACAATTAAACATTTTTCTTTCATAGATTTGGTTTTCTGGGCACCCGAATTTAATTAGAAGGCTTCTTTTCTTGTGATTTTAAGTAGTAGGAGAGTATGCTCTTCACCTCCTAGAGGATGAATCATAAATCTTGACCTACTTGATTGGTTACTTGTAAAAGGGATCTTGGGTGAATGAAAATGTGCTTGATGTAGCACCTTAAGAGAAGCTATGGAGTAGGAGAGTATGCTCTTTTCCCTTGTCAAAAATAAAAAATCTAGACCTTCAATAGCCTATCTTCTTTTCTTTTCATTTTACCTTTAGAAGGACTTCCATTGAGGTAAAAATCTCGCAGGAATGACCCAAGTGGGACAAAGAAAAACCTGCTCATCCAACCCACTATAAAATTTATGCCTTATTGGCCAAAAACCACAAGTATGTAGCTATTAACTATGTTGGGTCACATTTTTTACTGGAAGAACACACACGAGAGTAATGTGTAGGGCTTAGAGGTCTCAATCTTGCTTGTAAGACTACCTTACTTGAAAAACTTGTAGGGCTATAGGCCTCAATTCTGCTAAGAGGAACTACAAGGGATAGTTGTGAATAGATGCCCTTACTAGATACCATTGGTTAGAAGCTACCTGACCTACCTCTAAAAGTATACTAAACTTTGTGCAAGGATTGATCCAAGTGGACTTTACTCGGACCACCCCAAGACTACTCACCATATGTATTCCCTTGGATGCTATCCTTGAAAAATCCAACATCACTTTGTGTGAGGCGATGGAATACCAAGTTGTGGGCAAAGGTTTTGATGCTACCCTTGACCTTAGGTAGTTATTCCTTGATGTGTCTTCAAATGTGTTCACTAGTACATTTGAGACCTTTTTTCAACAGCTGACCGTCTAAATTCCAACACTATACCGTCGATCACGTGATACCAGTAGCCGTCATAATTTTGCAGTTTAAAAAAATGATGACTATGATGGGAGTCATAATTACGACACCACATCCATCAGAATATCCATCCAAAAAGGCAATGGCCAACATGGTGAACATGTCGTCGGTCTATTTGATGTTGTCTCAATTCCGACGACCATGCGTTGAAAAAGCTGAACATGCGACGACTTCCTGTCGGATGTTTCCGACAGATAGCCGTCATTTGTAGTTTTACCGATGGTGGTCTCTGTCGCAATGCCGACAAGCCCGCGTCAGAGATATTGAACATGCGACGACTAGCTGTCGGACATTTCTGATAGATAGCTATTGTTTTTAGGTTTTTGTCGATGACGATGCTATACATGTGATGGCTAGCTGTTAGACATTTTTGATAAATAGCCGTCGTTTGGAATTTTTTTTGACGGCGGTGCTGTACATGTGACAGCTAGCTGTCGGTTGTTTCTGACAGATAGCCGTCACTTTTAGGTTTTTGTCGATGGCGGTGTTGTACATGTGACGACTAGCTGTCGGATGTTTCTGACAGATAGCCGTCACTTTTAGGTTTTTTCCAATGACATTACTATACATGCGACATCTAGTTGTTGGATGTTTCTGATAGATAGCTATCACTTTTATTTTGTCATCGTAGTTGCGATGACAATCACTATTTTTTAAAAAATATATATATATTTGTTGATTGGGTTGGTATTGATTCAGAATAGTGTTCTTGCATATCTGGTTTAAGCTGGTTGCAAATCTAGTTTTTTATGGATTTCTTTAGATGACAACCACCTACAAGAGATTCAAGACATAAATATATAAATACGAGACTTTACAATATATTACTTGTTTGATATATTGAACAAATATCACTACTTACCTCATGTATTTTTCAAGATCATATATCACTTGTTTGATATTATTGTCAAAGTCCTCTGGGAGAGATAGGGGTAGTAAATAATGCAACAATTATCAACTGATTATTTCATACAATGAAAATTGAATGTAGTTACACAAATATATTGTAAATACAAAAGACTACGACTTACCTTGATGAAGGTATGCCAATCATGCATTTTCATCCTTGACCCAAAATTATTTTTCTTTGATATGAGATTGCTTATATCTGTCCACACTAAATAGTGCACTTCTCTAAGTCATTACTTCCAAGGGAATCCATGAATGGGAAACCTTGAGAAAGTGACCTAGAGCTCCCTAGGCATGGAGTCACAAGTATGTTGCTGGTGCTCTCAGCTAGAGCTATTAAAGCATGCAACCTTGCTAGTAAACCATACAATGGGAGATTCGAAGAGACAAGGACAAGAGTGCCAATATCCTCAAGAATCAAGAATGGAAATGCAATGCAACTATGCTAAGAATGAAGATGCAAGCGAAGCTATGGAAATGAAAGTATTACAAATCCTTGCTAATTAATCTATGTGAGCTAATCTAGAGCATAAAGGAAACTAAGTTAGATGCCATGAAAGCTATGATGCAAGAATGAAACTAGAATGCAAGAATGATCTCCAAAGCTCCAAAGTCTCCAAGAAATCCCGCAACATAAGATTAGTATTCAAAGTTGAGGTCTAAGAATGAGAAAATAGCTCTCCTTTTAAAGGAATTGAAAAGGAATGGACCATGGAGATTAAGAGGCAAAAGATTTAATCAAGGGTGGAGCTTGAAAGAGGAGCAATCCATGTGTACAAATATCTTCCAATGAGAAAATAAGAGTTAAATTTTGTGTCCATATGAGACAAAAAAGCCTTTTCTTCTTTTTATAAAATAAGAATAATGCTTTATTTGTGCAACTTAGGATAAGATGAAAAGTGGGGGCTTTTTATTTAATAAAAGGGGAGGAAATTCTTTTTAATTAAATAAAGACTTTAGGATAAAATGGTTAGCCCATGGAAAATAATCGAATAAATGATAGAAATAGGATTTGATCAAGGAAATTGATATAATTGAAAAATGTTGATTTTTGAAAATATTGATTCAGGGATTTGATAAATTACTGAATGGGGGCCCAAAGTCTAGGCGACCATTTTAGGGTGCATACAATATCCGTAGCAAATCTTGTAGGAAATCAAATTTTTTGGATGACTTCTTTTATGACATTACTTTGTTGCTTTGTTAATAACCAAGGAAGAGCACTTGCATTAATCCGGTCTCCATTGCTATTTGATTGAATGATATTTTTCATTACATGATTGGAATCATGAATGTCACTACAAATTTTGCCAAATTTTTCTTTGTCACGCCTTCCATCCAATATTTTCCACAGTGTCTCTATTACATTCTTTCCAATATGCATAGTATCAAACAAATGCACAATTTGTAGCTACTCATAGTAGGACAGCCTACTAAATTCTCTAGGATAACATTTTAGTCCCTTTGGAAGCTAGTTGGTGATGCCTTTACGACCTTAAAGATCATCAACTACATAATTAGCCAACAAAACATAATCAAAATATATAATTTTCAAACATCAACCATTAGGTGGAATGATATTACCTTGAATTCTATTATATTCCAACTGCCATAGGTGATGTGTCATTCTTCGGGGCTTTGATGTAGTCTCTTCTTTCCCATTGAAAAGATGTCTTTCCACACTTCGATACTTATGATTTCTGGGGAGGAAGTGCCTATACTCATCAAACACATACTTTCTTAAACTTTTGGAATGACAAGATTTCATTTTTGGACCACACATTGGACATGCAAATTTTTCCTTTGTTTGAAGACCTACAAGATAACGATACAATTGTATTAAATATTAGATTTTTAGAATTTGAATTATCGTGGACAACTAGAATTCACCATAACATACCACAAAAATGTGTCAACCCTAGAGCATCATGAATTGTCCACACAAGCATTGCATGGAATTAAAATTGTCTTTGTCTAATTGGTCTAGAGATGTCATACATAGTGAAACAATTTCATAACACCAACAACTCGTCGATAAGAGGTGCAATATATACATTCATATCTTTTACTTGGTACTTACCTAGTTGAATTAACAACAACATCAGATAATTATTGTGGCCATTTCACTCCAAGACTTATAACTACACGTAGATAACTATAAAATAATAAGATACCTAGAACAATCATTGCCAACATAATGTGCTCCCTCTTTATTGACATCCATGGAGGAATGTTATAGTTTATAACAAAAATAGGCCACATCAAGTATACACATCTCATCTCTCCATGTGGGTTGACACCATCTGTTGCTAGAGAAAGCCTGAGATTTTGAGGTTCTTCTTTAAAGTGTGGCCACTTTTCCTCTATGTCCATAAATGATGAGCCATCTGCAGGTATTCAAATAATGTCATCTCAACTCTTGCCGCATGCATGGTAATCCATAAATTATGCCAAGCTATTGCACCTGAATAATCATCTCAGACGTGGAATAATGAGGATGTAACAAAGAACCTTGTGAGGCACCTTTTTTGTCATTTGATCATCTCGATATCTACTTGTATGACATTCAAGGCATTCTGTTGCATTTTCATGTTCTTTATGATAAATAATATGATATTTAGGACAAGCATCTATTGCTTGATACTTCATTCTAATATGTTTCATAGTGGCACATAATTCTCGGTATGAGCGAGGGAGAACATTTGATGGTGGTAATAGAAACTCACCTATCAATCTGCAACAAATAATATAAGTCGTTACTATAAACAATCTTAATGGTACATGTTTCACCTTTTATAGACTATAATGACATCTATGACAAACCTTAGCATACGTGTAATGTCCCCGCCAGGGAACCCATAAGGAATCAGGTCTATGACCTAAAATTATAACTAACATATTTTTTTTTCTATCATTCTAACTTATCATCATTACCATTTACAAGTACATTCCTTAAGGTTCCCTTAATGAATTCATTTACCATTATCGAGCAATACATTTTATTACTTAATCTAATGCAATTCTATTTCCGTTTCAACTTCAATTTACATTGAGACATTGTTTTCATTCCTCATCAAAACTAATTACATTAATGAGATAATTGCATTTATTTTCTTTACCTAATTTGCATAGATATTCACTTTTAGAAATGAATTAGAAGCCCATCATTTATCTAATACACCAAGTACATTTATCCTTTCATTTTTCATTTGTCTCCTCAACCTTATTTATGCACTATCATCACATAAACCATCTATTAAAAGTCCTTACTTTACATTTTCATTTCAAAGATCATAATATAAAAAGTGTAAAGTACTTAACCATCTATTACTAACCAACATAAACCATTCACCGAATCATTTCTTTCCACAAGTCTAACTTCCACAAATTATCATCTATAACCTTGTATAAATCTAGTTAAGAATTGAGATTAGAACCTAATTTAAATAACCTTACATCATACACATTGAACTTATACATTTAAGAAATCACATCTCATTACTAATTTCAATAACGTACATGTTTCATTTCCCTTACTATTTCACCTGGAGATACTCTTCAACCCTTAGCACATCTTTTCACTAACAAAATGAGTTTCCTTTCAAAAGTTTTCATCTTTTGCATTGCCAATACTTACATAGAATCATTACTTTCAATTTAATTTTAAAATGCATAAGAGAGATAGGGTAGGAATTACTTAAACATAATCCATGTCTGATTATCAATATTCAATCATCTTTTGAAATTCCTAAAACTACCCTTCCCAAATACATAACTTCTTTCTTACAATTTCAACACAATTACAATTACAGTTGTTGCACATGGCCTGAAGGCATACAAAAAGATAATTACATCAAGTTGCCCAAAGGCTTACAATACATCTTTACATCTTGATAACAAAAGATAGAGATACATGATACAAGAACAAAATCTTCACCACTGAACAACTTAGAATCCAAGCGATGACACAAACCACAAACAATACCTCGAAAGAGATTTTCCACCCAACCATGTGAAACAGGTAAAGTTCCACCCCCCGTGCTAGGAGATAGAACCAAGGTACTCTCAAGACCTTAAGACAATCTAAGTCTCAAATACCAATAAATCCAAGACTCAAAAGAACAAGAATAGAGCACATAAAATATCATCATACTATAACATTGAGGTTAAGGTTCTAGGAGACCACCTAAGCGAGTGTCATCACACAACCTGTGTATTGGGATCCACCCTGGCAACCATGTAACCCCGGTCCCCCCTTTATGAATAGAGATCCACCCTGACAGTTATCCCTGGTCCCGGTACTCCAATCAGATCTGTGTGGTCATTATTATGTTTTCTTTCATTATCTTTTGAATCCCCCCTTCCTAGGTTAATTTTTAATGTTATCACTTTTTACAAACCCACCCATAGGATCATCTGGCAACCACTTTAGGGTTCCAAAACCTATGGTGAGCCACTCACTTAGGGTTCCTATTACCTTACCCCATCATAAGCCAAAGATACAAAATAACACTTCCATGTCCCGATCCATAGGTTTAGGAAACTCCCCTACGCACTTAGGCCCTTAGAGTGAGTCCTAACCCTAACCATATACATAACATGAACCATTGGAAGGATGTCTATCATAAGACACCTCAAAGAAAAGCACAAGACTTGCCACATGCATATGTACAACTTTCCATAGCTTATTTATAGGTCTAGAGAACCCTCTCGTGCACACAGGCCATCGAGACAAGTCCTAGCCTCATAAACTAAGCTCAATTATATGCCAAGTGCAAAAAATAATAAGTACACCATAAAATCTCAACAAATAAAGTAATGAACATACATAGGGGATACAAAATTTCACATGAATTAAAAAAACATTATGATAAACTTAAAGCAATAAAATGAACATTAAAAGATGTAGGCAGAGACCAGGATCAAGCGTGGAAGATACAGACCAAACCCCAAGCCAAACATGTACCCAAAACTGAAATCCATGACTCTAAAGTTTCCACAATAGGTCTAAATAGAAAATAAAAGTAATATAAATTATAAATTAATAAATATTGATGGGGAAAATATTGTACTATAAACTAATGAACCTGCAGGAATCAATGCATGACTATTGTTATATGACTGTCATAAAAATACAGTCTCGGTGCGGTAAGCATAACTTTTTTTTGAACTGTTGAATTTTGCTAATTTTGATATATGTTGGGTAAAACCTAATTTCACACACTCTCACTGGAGCGAATATCAAAATAATGTCTGGTTCAAAATTTATGAATAATACAGGTATATAAAAACAAACCGAAATACTTTGTCTATTTTCAATTAACATATTTTCCATTATCATCCTAATTATAAATCAAATCATATGAATAATATAAATATTTAATAATACACACACACATTCATATATATATATACCAAATTAAAATTATATAATTAACCATAGACTTCCAGGAAGAGTTTTGACAAAGAAAATTAATAAACCATGTCATTAAACTTCCTGCACACAGCATATGTTCTCAATAATATTTAATCCATAAACATATATAACCAGAGAATATTGAATTATCATAAGAACACACTGTTAATTTCCAGAATACACACACACATCCACAAATACACACAGGAGAATTCATCCCAGTATAGACCCTACCTAGGGTCCTACGGAGAAATTCTCTTCTCTTGACTGGAGAATCTCTGCAAATCTTCAAGCCTTGAGTAGATAGCCTCCTGGAAAGCTTCATTTGGCAATCAAACTCCAGCAATCCACATACAATTGTTTTCACTAAACAGAGACTCAAAAACTTCAAAATTTTTTTTAAAAAAATAAATACAGACAACTCCCAAAAATCTTCCATAAATTCCCTCTCCTCAACAACACAAAAACTTCAATTATTTATCCTCCAACTATGTGGTTGGAGGAGTTGCTTTACGGGAAGCAACTTCTCCAACTTCCATAATTGGTTGAAAAATCAAACCAATTATTCACATAAGCACTTCACAAAGTTTTAATAAATTTAATTAAAATAGCTTAAAAAGAAAATCATAACAAGAAAGTCAAACAAATAAATTTCAAGGAAAACACATAGCACACACGGAAACCAACTAGCCTAACTTCTAGGAGGTCTCGAGTTCAACTCCCTCCTAGATAGCTAGTTTTACTACAAAGAGCATTTCTTTTATTAATTACTATTTTTACTTTTTGTTTAATACATTAATATACTTTATTTAATTAAGTTCGTATTAAAGTAAAAAGTTAAAATTAGAAAAAAAAAAGGCGATTAGCTCTACTTCTTAATAGCGATTTCCTAAGTATAGGCAGCGAAAACCCCAGGTCTTAGCAGCATTTTTCTTCAGGCATATAGGGCATCAGCAAATACAGGTTTAGGAGAAGCAGATCCGAAAATAAAGGAGGAGGCTTCGATTTTGATCTAAGATAGGCTCAGAATTTCAAAAAATAGGAGGCAATATTCAGATTTTGGGAGCATCAATATTCAAAATTTTTGATTTTTCAACCATCTATTCTTAGAAATCTTGGATATCAAACATCCATTTCCACAATTTTCAAGCATAGAGAGGCTCTAATTTTTTCAGAGATTTTAAGGCAAGAAGCTTCGAATCTTCAAGCATAAAGTTCAGATTTGGCAAGAAGGTTCAAATTTGCAAGACATAGAACACTCAGAATTTTTGAATTTGGAGGCCAACATTTTCGATTTGGAGGCCAACAATGCTCAGATCTAGGGCATCCAAAAATCAGATTGAAGGCAGTGATTTTTGAATTAAGAGGAGATCCGAATTTGTCTAGGGCCAACAATTTCCAGAATTCAAGGTCAAGGTCTGATGCTCTCACTGCATCACAATCACAATCATGCTCTCACTGCCACCATAGCCAGAGAAACATAAGACAAATTTTATCTTGACAGACAATATATTACTTAAATTCATCCAGAGCCAGAGAAGAATTGAATCGTTAAAAAATCAATCATGTGAAAATGAGAAAGGCACGCATTCAACGAAGGATAGATTTGCATAACCGACAAATCAACCTAGGGCCTATTCACCATAGCCGCTCATCGGCTAAACCATTGAGCTCTGGTTCAGCTCTGCGCAAAACATATGCAAATGCAGATTCATCTAAAGCCTCACCATCGAGCAATGACATTGATAAGGTCTTTACCGATTATTGTTTTAACTATTGGCTATACGGCCACAAAAAGGCAGAATGCAAAAAGTTGGAGGAGCGACAACATCCAACCTACGATCATTTGAAAGATTTCATTGCTAAACAAAAAGAGAGGAGCCTATGGGAATCTATGCAAAATGATAAATCTAGGGTTTCGAAACCTATTGCAGATTCCATGGTTAACAATGGAATCCCGTCATTGAGCAAGGAATCAAGGCCTATTATCTTCTCAATCCAATCTTTGGACAGACAATTAAGCTTCTATGCTAAGACCAAGTATGCAAGAAAGGATCTAAGCTACGGGACCGCCAAAGTAGATAAACTTGAGTATAATCGATTATACAGACCCGATGAACCCCAATTTGCTATGGGGGAAGGTAGGATTTCATTTGATCAAGCGCCTCCCGTGAGCATACCGAAACACATCTCTGTATGGCAAATGGTAAAAAGTAAGAAAAAGGTAAGGAGACACTCTCCATCTCCCAATTATCATAGCATTTATATGCAAAATTCCTTTGATTTGCTTAGGGAGGTTGATAAATGCAATGAGTCATACACACCCCTGCACAAAAGGGTTGGGGATTTGGTGGATAAGGGCTATAGGGCTTGACATCACAATAAGGATGTCTCTCATCCTACAGCCAAAAAACCCTACCCTCCTCACCGCAGAAGTTTGGAAAGCCACTCATCACTCAAAGTTAATAATAATCTGAATAATCATGTTTTTAATGCTGACAAAAATCATAATGATTATAAGAAAGAAACATACATGCCTCCTCATGTACACACTAAAATGGTGCACTTCTATGAACCATTACATGCAAGGTTGCTCAAGAATGAGGGCTCACAAAGTGGCTCATAGCTCTCTATGTATGGAGTTGCAAGATTGAAAATTGCTCTCAGCTAGAGCTACAAGCTTGTGACCTTGCTAGTCAACCATACAATGAGAGATTCAAGTGAAGAAAAGGGCAACAATGCCAATATCTCCAAGAATCTAAATATGCAATGCAAATCTAAGTGAGAATGCAATCTAAGCTATGAAAGGAAAGTACAATGCAACTACTCTATGAAAGGAAATAGCAATGGATTACAATGCCTCCTATTTAGACTATGTGAGCTTATTCTATTGCATAAAAGAAAATCTACACTAAAAATGCCATTATCATGCAACTATGAAAGCAAATATGAACTAGATGATGCAATGAAGTAAGTCTTCAATGTCTTCAAAAACTCCAAATGCACCTAAAACCTGTAGCATAACATTAGCATAAAAACATGGATATTCAAATGAAGGAGAGAGCTTTCCTTTTATAAGAAATGAGGTGAAATGGACCATTGAGATTAAGAGGCAAAAAGTCTTAATCAGCGGTGGAGCTTGAAAAAGGAGCAATCCATGTGCACAAGTATCCTCCAATAGGAAAATAAGAGTTGACTTTATGTCCATATGAGACAAAAAGTGCTTTTCTCTTTTTTATAAAATATGAATAATGCTTTATTTGTGCAACTTAGGATAAGAGGAAAATGTGAGTTTTTTATTTAATCAAAAGGGGAGGAAATATTCCTTTTAATTAAATAAAGACTTAGAATAAATGGTTAGCCCAAGGATAAAAATCTAATATATGATCGAAATTAAGACTTGATCAAGAGATTGATAATGTTGGAAATATTGATTATTGATCAAACTGATTCAGGATTGATAAATTAAAATAAATGGGGCTCAAAGTCTAGGCGACCATTTTAGGGTGCATACATTTGCCCCTCTTTGACTAATGTGTGATCAATTTAGGAACACATGCAGTCAAAGAATGAAGTTGAAATATGAAGTCAATTTGGGATCACAAAACAACTCAGATGTGAGGTCGATTCGGGATCACACCCAGACAAAGCATAAACAAAGGTCTTTGAACATGAGGTCGATTTGGGATCACATTCAAAGTAAGAGATAAGAATCTTAAATTTGAGTGACAGCTCACAAAAGATGTCTGAATCAGGAAAATCAAGGAAATCAGGGATGAGAATCCCCTAGGTACTTCCCCCTCAGAATCAAAATCGAAATCAGGTAGAGAGGAGAACAGCGGATTGATAAAATATGATCAAATCAAAATGAAATCACAATCGAAGGTAAGGGTCAATAGGTTAACCATTAGGCAATGAAACATGCCCCAGCCTGACTAAAAAGATGCAATCAAACATGAGAAAGGAGGGAATGGAATGAATATGAATGAAAGACTAGAAGTTTGGAAGACATGGAAATGAAGAAATGATGATGCCCCAAAAAAGATGTAGCCAACTGCGCAGAAGAAGGGAAGATTTTGAAACGCAATTTTGACTATCAAGATGACCTTAGATTTTGATTTTGAGTCTAAAAATGGATCCAAGACGTCAAAATTAGCTAGGGGTGCAATTTTCAAGCAATTCTGAGGTGTTTTGAAAATGAGGTCAAAAAGTCAAAAGGCTATAAAAGGGGTCAAAATGTCATGTTCAAAAATCATTTGTCTTTTAGCGATTTGAGAATTTTCAGAGCTTTAGAGAGAGAAAATGGCCCAGCAAGCAGGACTTCCCGTCCACAGGCATCGATTCAAGCGCGCCCGGTTGCACAACCGGCCACCACACTATCCTGCCCCGGTATGTTTTCGAAAAACTCAAGCTTTTTGAGGTATTTTTGCATTTAATAACTTTTTTAGCACGTTTTTCAAATTTTTAAATTTCAAAATTTTTTTGTTGGGCGAAATATCGCGCGATACTTTAGAAGTATCGTGCCCTTTGGGGGGAAATATCGCGCGATACTTCGCGGGTCCCCAAAGTATCACGCGACCTAAGACACCAGTATCGCACGATACTGGGCGAAATATCGCACGATACCGGGTGAAGTATCACACGTCATAAGGTATATCGCCCCGCTATAGGGAGAAGTATCGCGTGATACTTTTCCAAAGAAGAGTATCGCCCAGTTTAAAAAATTTGATATTTAACGCATTTTTGAGCAAAAATGACATGGGTCTAGACAATGTTACATTTTAGAGATGTTGTATACTGATTTTTAGACATCCATCATGATAGGTGCTAACAACTGGCTTGGTTTTTGGCTTGCAGGAGGTCTTTCCGGCGCTGATCATCAGAGCGCCGAAGGTGACAGGATTGAGATGTGTCCGAGATCTAGATGATTCGGGCAATGTTGATGTCTGGGCCATGGGATTCAGATACTTATTGAGATATCTGTACATCAGAGCTGACCATGGGTTGTTGACCGCTCTTGCCGAGAGATGGCATAGCGAGTACAACACCTTCCACCTGCCTACTAGAGAGGCATCGATCACTTTAGAGGATGTCTACAGGATCTTACCAGTGCCATGTCATGGCGAGCCGGTGAGTATAATCATGTTTTGAGATATAATCATAAATGTAATGTTTCCATATGGTGAAAACTGACATGATTTATTTGTTGGCACAGGTGTACTATGATCAGGATGCCACTGAGGGGCGCCGACTGATCCAAGAGATGTTCGAGGATGTCACTATTCTGGATAGACATATCAGCTGGGAGAGGCTGATAGATGATTTTGGCAGAGACTACCTAGTGCCATGTATTGTGGCCTCCATTATCTCACAGATCTTGATGACTGATCGCAGTTAGAAGGGATTCTCGCTCGGATGGGCTCAGTTACTGGTTGATTTGGTAGGCAGGCCTTGACGAATGGCATGAGGTCCTACCATATTGGCAGAGATGTACCATGAGTTACATGAGATCATCTACAGAGACGGTCAGACATGGGCATGCGGTGCCATCCTGGCACAGGTGTGGGCGTGGGGGCACATTGCTGTGGTGCACCCCAGGGTTCAGCCGAGGGAGAGGAGGTACTCCTTCATCTACAGGTACCTCGGGTTCATATCACATGCCCATACTAGGGATGTGACGTACTACAAGAGAATTTTGGATGAGATAGCCTCATTCACATGGAGGCCATACAGGGAGGTGGAGGTCTGGGGAGATGCGGCCGACGAGCTGAGCTACATGTTGTGCACTCGGCCACTGGTAGGTCGATATGCAGAGATAGTCAAGAGATTCTGCATCACTCAGGTATGGCGATAGTTTGGGAGGCAGCAGCAAGTCTCGACAGAGACTACTACATATGCCAGGGCTAGGGATGAGGAGGGTCATGGGTGGCTACCCATGTTGGATTATTAGCAGGCTGTCGCAGAGATAATGGGTATCAAGAGTGAGCCCTGGGAGTATTTCCCAGATGTGGCAGATGCGGGGGTCGATGCGGCATTCAGGATAGAGCGGCAGAGGGTGCCATTCCCTTAGTTTATGGTACCAGATGCATAGGTACCAGTACAGGGAGGAGACGAAGGAGATGACGGGGGAGACGGAGGGGAGGGAGGGGAGGGAGGGGATGGAGCAGATGGAGGGAGGGGGAGAGGGAGGAGGATGGAGAGAGGAGAGGGGTTGAGATCAGGTGGCTGGAAATGGTCATGGAGATAGAGATTGGTGACACCTGAGGATGAGGCGAGACCAGCTCGCCAGCAGGCAGAGGCACAGCAGGAGCAGCCTGCGGGTGGGGATGATTTGAGAGCCTAGATACAGGCTCAGGAGGTAGAGATACAGCAGCTTCGAATTACTATAGCAGTGAGAGACCAACAACTACTGGATCTGAGAGTAGAGCAAGATCAACAGATAGCTGATCTCAGAGTAGAGATAGCACGTCGTGAGGTGATGGCACAGGCAGATGCACTAGAGCTCCGATGGGAGTCAGCGAGAGCAACCTACTATCACAGACTCTACTTGCAGGCTGTTCCAGAGGGTGAGAGAGCACCATCATACTCTCAAAGGGCAGGGGTATTAGATGTGGTACTCGATAGGAGAGCTATGCCTCCTTCACCACCACGAGCTCCTCACGAGGGTGATAGCGAGTCTTAGGGTTAGGTCTTAGGTTGATAGATGGCTATACATATTTTGAGACATTGATCCAGATTATGAGATCCCATTTGTATATTGTATCATGACATTGATGTATATATGAGATTTACTGGATGTTTGATTGTATCATGTGTTTATGTCTCTCTTGTGATGGATGTATCAGTTTATGTATATTGTCTTGTCATTTTGCTCAAAATGCTTATGTATATGCTTATGTATGTTCTCTCTCATAGATGTATGTTTAATTCTCATGTGTATGATATAGACTCATGTTTCTTGAAAATGACAGTTTTGATATAGATATGATGATATGATTAACCCCTTGTGATGAACAGGAATAGGTTTGAGATGGAAAAGACAAGTAGTGAAAGACATGATCGAGAAGAAGAAAAGGTGAGCGCAGTCGACTGACAGGTCCACATAAGATGAAAAGGAGAGCTCTCTCCATATGCAAGAAATGCAAAACTAGACTATCATGACCCTAAAAATGCACGCTACTATGAAAGTGGTTGACTTGCAAGGTCACAACGCTTATAGACATCTAATTATCATCATCGAGCGTTATTGGTAGCGTCGTAAGATCATACAATGCACACTAGCATAACTATGTGGATATGAATATGATCTTTATCAGATAGAAATGTGAAAATCCCACCTAGGCATCAAAGACATGTAGGTCAAGATGACTAGTGCAGTGAGATTACCTAAGTTTGATATGGCGAGATTATGCTTGTATCAAGATACATGAAAATCAGGATAGCTAGAAGCATGCACTCGCATAACAGTCAAGGATAATACCTTGTCAATCCATAGTGTCAAGTAGGACCAGCATAAATGCTCCTGATAGTTAGGATCAACAAAATATACCCACAAGCAGATAAAGAAAGAAAACATGTTCTCATTCCCTTAGTCTTCTAGCTATGCATCATCAAAAACTTCTCAGGGAGAGACCACTCATCAAAGAAATCCTCATAGATAGCACACAAGGAAAAATAAAGTCATCATATCATCAGCGAGTTGATTGTTTAAGTGCGTGTGTGTTGGTCATAGAGTCAAACTCTGAGTATCATATCTGCTTAGTGAGGAATATCACATCATACGAGACTTGTTGGGTAAGACACTTGATAAGTGTTAAGAAACACTCGACGCAAGGGTAGTGTTGAAAAACACTGTTTTGGGTGGTGTTGAAAAACACCCGTTGTGAAATGCCCCAAGAGATAAACGCACCTAAAAGACCAATGCGAACAGTTATGCCCCCTAGACAAAGACAAAGACCAATTCCAGACTAAGCTAAATAAGGTCAAGGCATGAGGGAAAGGCTCAGTGTCAAGGACGCATGCTAACAAATAGGAGTGCAAAGGCCTCAAGTAGCGCCTGTTTCCAGGTTTTCACCACTTGGAATCTTTTTTCATTTTTTCATTTTTGCTACCAAGGCGCTTGTTTCCAAGCTTTCACCAAGGCACTTTTTCTTCTTTTTTTTTGAATTTTTGAATTTTTTGATTTTTTTGTATTTTTTCAAGACTTTTTATACTTTTTAGGATTTTTTCAGCATCATATATCAATTTTTTTGGTATTTTTTCAGGATCAATAAGATATATACAAAGGATGCCCCTAGACAGAAATAGGCATCAAGGATAGAACTTCTTGAGATGCACAATGTTGATGGGTTCAGGGAGCTATTCTCCATCGGGATCTGACAGTAAATACGCACCGGTACCAAAAGCAGCTATGATGACATATGGTCCAAGCCAGTTAGGTTCAAACTTGCCCTTTTGCTCTCTGTTCTGTTGGTTTTTAGGGTTCTCTCGCAAAACGAGATCACCTATTTGAAATTCTCTAAGGTGAACCTTCTTGTTGAATGCTTTGGACATACACTTTTGATACACTCTCATATGATCAAAGGAAGCCTTATGCTTCTCATATAGAAGTTCTAATTCCTGTAACTTCATGGCATGGTAATCCTCATCTGTAATCAAACCTTTGAGTGAGACTCTAAGTGATGGTATCTCGACTCCTAAAGGCAATACTGCTTCAGCGCCATAGGTGAGAGAAAAATGAGTGGTTCCTGTAGGTGTGCGAATGCTTGTTCTGTAAGCCCATAGTGCTAGATTGATTTGTAAGTGCCAATCCCTACCATTCTTGTGCACTGTTCTATGAAGAATCTTAGGAATGGTTTTGTTAGAGGCTTCTGCCTATCCGTTTCCCTATGGAAAATAGATGGAGGACCAATGTTTCTTGATTTAAAACTTTTTGCATAAATGCTTTAGGTCCTTATTCTTGAATTGACCTCCATTATCAGTGATAATCTCAGAAGGCACTCCAAATCGGCAAATAATATGATTCAAGATGAACAAGGAGATAGTCTTCCCTGAAGCAACAGAAAGTGGCACAGCTTCCACCCATTTTGTGAAGTAGTCAGTGGCAGTAATAATGAACTTATGTCCACCTGAGGAGTTGGGATGAATCTGCCCAACCAGATCAAAGGCCCAGCGCTGAAATGGCCAATGAGAAACAGAGGGGATCAGCTCCCTACCTGGAGCATGAATCAGGTTTCCATGTTTCTAACATTTTTCACATGACTTAGCAAAGGTGACCATGTCTATCTGCATTATGGGCCAATAATATCCTGCCCTAAGCAACCTTCGGGACATGGCAAGACCATTAGAATGTCCACCACAAATGCCCTTGTGGATGTCAGCTAATGCTTGGTTGGATTCCTCCTTTTCCAAGCACCTAAGGAGCGTCCCATCTAAACCCCTCCTATATAAATCACCAGAGATAAGGGTGTGGCGAGAGGCATTACAGATGAGGTTTCAGCGTTTAGAGCGGTTGAATGTGTCGGGAATGATGCCATCACGAAGATATGGATAGATAGCACCATATCGGGAAGACTCGTGTGTGACAATGGTACAAATGACATGGCTTTCAGATGAGTCAAAGATGGGATAGTGTAGCTCTTCCACCAGGAATTCAAATTTGGATTCATGTGTCTCCAACTGAAGAAGTGAAGCTAATGTGGCCATGGCGTCTACGACTTTGTTCTCTATCCTAGGGATATGTTGAAACGTCACAAAGGTGAAGTAGCATCTCAAAGAATCAACCATCTTTTTGTAGGGTATCAATTTGTCATCCTTGGTTTGATACTCCTCATTGACTTGGTTGATGATTAACTGGGAATCTCCAAAGAATGTAACTTTGTGATGTTCCATTCTATAGCCATTCTTAAGCCATTGGTTAAAGCTTCATATTCTGCAATATTATTTGTACATGGGAATAAAAGTTTGTAAGACTTTGGAATATTGTACCCATGTGGAGAAACAAATAATACTCCAGCACCTGATCCATTTTGCATGTGGGAACCATCAAAGAACATTGTCCAAGTGCGAGTAGTCGTATACAAGATGTGTTCATCTGGGAATTCCACTTGGACCGGCATACTATCCTGAATTGGGAAATCAACTAATTGGTCAACAATAGCTTGCCCCTTTATGGCCT
Organism: Chamaecyparis obtusa; assembly: GCA_027943335.1. NCBI lineage: Eukaryota > Viridiplantae > Streptophyta > Pinopsida > Cupressales > Cupressaceae > Chamaecyparis > Chamaecyparis obtusa. Next base: position 82,080 of record BSBK01005284.1, on the reverse strand, counting down.
TCCTTTCAACGTACTCTATTTCAAATTCAGTTAGGACCATCATCCATTTAGCAAGTCTACCCGTGAGGGCAGCCTTACTAAGCAAGTATTTAAGAGGATCAATTTTGGCAACCAAATGTATGGTATGAGCAAGCATGTAGTGGCGCAACTTTTGAGAAGCAAACACCACTGCAAGACAAGACTTCTCAATATTATTGTAATTGATCTCATAGGAGACTAGAGTACGGCTGATATAGTATATGGCCCGTTCTTTCCCAGTATCATCTGATTGAGCCAATAATGCCCCCAGGGAAGTGTCTATAGCTGAAATATATAGGATCAATGGTTTCCCTGGAATAGGAGGCATTAGGATCGGAGGATTAGCCAAGTATTGTTTGATCTGATCTAGGCTTTTTTGACAATCCTCGTTCCAAACACAAGAAGCACCCTTATGTAATGTCTTGTTAAAAGGTTGCCCTCTATCTGCAAGCTGAGAAATAAACCTCCTAATCGATTGAAGACGTCCTTGAAGACTTCTCATTTGGCTGATATTTTGAGGAGGTGGCATATCTAGAATTGCTTGGACCTTTTCGGGATCAACCTCGATGCCTTTTGCTGATATTATGAATCCTAAAAGTTTGCCTGAGGTGACACCAAATGTGCACTTCTTTGGATTCAACCTGAGTTGAAACTATTCCATGCGATCTAGAATTACTTCTAGATCATCGAGGTGTGTGTCCCATCTTCTTGATTTTGCCAGGGTATCATCCACATAATCTTCCATATTTTTGTGCATCATATCGTGAAAGATAGTGGTCATAGCTCTTTGGTAGGTTGCTCTTGCATTTTTTAATCCAAATGGCATGACGTTCCAGCAATAGGTTCCCCATGCACATGTGAATGCTATTTTCTCTTGGTCTTCAGGAGCTATTTTAATTTGATTATATCCAGAGAAACCATCCATTAGAGAGTATATCTCATAGCCCGCTGTCATGTCCACTATCATGTCAATGTTTGGAAGTGGAAAATCATCCTTTGGGCATGCTTTGTTTAAATCTCTAAAATTTGTACATACACGAATGGACCCATCATGTTTGGAAACTGGTACTATGTTTGAGATCCATTTTGCATAATTGATGGCTCTAATGAATCTAGCTCTCAAAAGTTTTTCTAATTCCCCTTTGACAAGGAGAGCTACATGGGGATGCATTTTTTTGAGTTTTTGTTTCACCGGTTTGACGCCTGGAGCTATGGATAAGTGATGCATTATAAGATTTGTGTCAAGCCCTGGCATGTCTGAATAGGTCCATGCAAATTTTTTTTTTTTTAAAAAAAAAATTGTACATATGCCTTGGTCTCTTCTTCTGATAAAGACTGAGCAAGATGGACTATCTGAGGAGTTTCTTCTATGTTCAAATTGACTGGCTTTGTTGGCTCAATCAATACTGATGATCTATCCTGGAAATAACTCGGCAAGTTATTAAGTACCCCATCCTTAGGTGCCTCAAAGAGGTTTTCACCCTCGGATGCATCATTTCTTTTTACTATTTTTGGTTCTGATACCGCCACAAAGTGGTTTTTGCCATCAGACCTATTTTTCTTTTTTTCTTTCTCTTTTATTTTTAGACTGAGGTACTTAATATTAGGCTCTATCATGCTGGTTGTTGGTTCACTGGTGGAAGAAGCCATGAGTTCAAGAGCATTCAGATAGCAGGCAATTTCATAATCATTCTGAAAAGTGAGGAAGATAGGCTCTTGATGGCACTGAGACCAATCAATTAGGTCAAAGTGAACAAGGGGTAGGTCAATGACTGGTTCAATGTTGTTTATGTGAAAGGTGTCATCTCTGGTGACCATATAATCGGAGTTCATCAAGTCTTCTCCTAAGATACTTGAATTAGGACTCATCCTACCAAATGAAGCATCATCCACTAAGGCAATTTGAGGAGTACAATCGTCTAGTCCTACACTAGGATCATTGGCCGCATCGGGTTGGGTACTATAGGCATGGACAATATCTATGTCCAAATCAACTATTGCATCTGAAAGCGAGTCCCATTCATATTCATGGGAGTCTATGTCTGAGTCATCATTTGGGCCTCGTGATGTAGAAGCCTCAAGGTTAGGAAGGGTTTCCCCCTCTCTAGTGCTAGTATTGGTACTGTCCGTCGCAGCTAGGATAGTAACACTTTCCTTTGTCGATCTAGCAGTCACACAGTCACTATCCATCGCAGATGGGATAGTAGCACTGTTAAGTATCAAATCTGTGGAATCTCCCCAAAGGAGATTTGTTGAGGGCACCCAATCATCAGACACATCTTGTTGATTAGAAAGATCTAGAGTATAATCTGAGTCACTGTCACTGTCCATCGCAGCTGGGATAGGGACACCTTTCTTCTTCTTATTCTCAAAACCTAAGCCAACCGTGGACTTATTCTTTCATCCAAAAAAAGCATGATCAAGAGGCTCAGCTTTAGCATCTAGCCTATGACTAAGGGGACCATATCCAGGATAACCCATATTCTTAACCATTGTATACCCTTTCCCATAAGCTTCAGGTGGAGGAGCAAAATTCTTGTTGTGCTTGTATTTTTCCTCGTGATAGATCCAGTCCCTTACAACAACTTCCTCTTTCTCTTCCTGAATGGGGACCGAAGACTCAACAAATTTTTCAAATAATGTCATTGCTGATGACGAAGGCTTCACATTTGGTGATGGTCTCTCATAAGACCTAGGAGAAATTGGCATTTTTGTAAAAGAATCAATTTTATAATCTCCCATCCCAAGATCTATGGTCTTGAACTTCTACTTGCATTGTTCAAGTGAACTACTAGGACTGTCAGCTTCCCTATTCAAAGGTACATGTGATCCCGCAGAAATGTTATTAACTGACAAAGCACTATCTCCAGGGATGAAAATTTCTACACTGTTATGGGAAAACTTAACACACTGGTGATATGTTGATGGGACTGCTTGCATTTCGTGAATCCATGGCCTACCTAGAAAAATGTTGTAGGCTAAAGGTCCAACATCAACAATTTGAAATAAGATATCCTTTTCTACTGGACCAATGCGAATAGGCAAAATGGCCAATCCCTTAGAACTTCTTTCTACTTCATCATATGCTTTGATCATGATCTTTTTCCTTGTGTCAATGACGTTCTCAGAATATCCTAGAGCCAGCAACAAACTCATGGTACAAATATTGAGCCCCGCACCCCCATCTATCAGTACATGCCTGACACAGGTTTTATGAGTCATGACTTTGATGTGTAAGGCCAAATTATGTGGGTGACTAATGGATTTGTCATCTTCTTCTGAGAAGGTGAGGTAATGAGGGCTAGCCAAATGGTTGACCATATTCTGGAATTGATCAATATCTAAGTTGTTAGGGACACTGGCTGCTCGCAAAGCATCTTCAAGGGCACGCTTATGTTTAGGGGACAATTCTAAAAGCTCAAAAATGGATATCTACACGGGTGTACGTTGTAATTGGTCAATAAGATTATAATTGGAATTAGGACCAACAGTAGATTTAGGAGGAATGCCTTTGGACATGGGCTGCTTAGACTTGCTAGTGCTAGGACCTCTGATAATAATGGGAGTTTGAGCCTGACCCCTAGTGACAGCATTGAGGGACTGGGGCATTCTTTGTGAATGAGGACCTCTTATCACCACAGCAGGTCTTTCATCAGTCATAGGAGTTGAGTCCACATCATGTCCATAAAGATCTTTCCCTCTCACCATGTTGACACTATCATCCACAACTTCAAGCATGTTAATAACGTTCTCCGCATTTGTGTAGGTGTAGTTGATAGCCGCCTTGCCATTCTTAGAATTCTCTCCTTTTTCATATTTAGGCAAGGGCTCTTTAAAGGCTTTATGATCCGCATTAGTGGTTAACCCATCAAATTGTAATTGTCCTTTCTCAATAAGGTCTTGGACAAGATGCTTGAGTTTAAAACAATTTTCTATGTCATGTCCAATCCCATTATGGAAAACGTAAAAAGCCTTCGCATCCCACCAATGAGGTAAAGGATCCGGTATATGATGTTTTGTAGGATCCTGTGGGTGTGCCAAATTATGAGCAACTAATGTCTTAAAAACATCTGCATAAGATTCTCCCAATTTAGTAAATTGCCTCTTCTCCGTTTTAGATCTTCTTTGATACTTAGGTTTGTCTTGTTGTGTTGAAGACGTTTGCAGCTTCATAGCTTGAACTGCATGAGGGAGGTTAAGAACTCCTTCATTTTTGGGCTGAGATGAGTCAACAAATCCATCGTTGACCACTTGCTTGTTTTTGTTCCAATAGGAGTTCTTTTTGTCCTTGTTACCGTTAGTATTGTTATTTTGGCTATTGTTGTTATTTGTTGGTTTAGCCAAAATTCCTTGTTCTTTTAGGACATCCTCAATGCAGCATGCCACCTCTACCATAGTATCAAAGGAATTAAATGGGATTTTCTTGACTTCATATCTTAGTTCTGGTATTAGATTGCTCACAATGATATCAATTCTCTCCTCCTCAGGAATTGTCCTTGGGTATTTTGAACACAATCGCCTCCATCATTGTAAAAATGTGACAAAAGATTCCCCTTGATTTTGTTTGAGTTTGTACAAATCAAGCATTGTGACCGACCTTGATAAGTTGTAAGCAAAATGCTGAACAAACCTTTGGACAAGTTCTTTAAATATTTTTACTAGAGGGGAAAGGTTGGTGAACCACTCCATGGCTTGACCTTTTAAACTCCTTGGAAATAATCTCATCAAGTAGGAGTCTTCATGGTGAAAGGAAAAGCTCATTATGTAGAACTGTTGAACATGGTCATGAGGGTCACTAGTGCCATCATATTTGTCATATGTTGGGAACTCAACTTTCTTAGGGAATTCTACCATCACCACACTTTTGTCAATGGGGTTAGGACATATGGAGTCCAAATGAAACATGCTCTTGGGAGCCTTCATCCTGTCTATATCCTTTTGCATTTGTAAGATCACCTCATCAGTGGAAGGGCTCTCTTTTTTGATCTTTTGGTGAACATCAAAATTATATGGAACTTTAGCACCTTTGTTAATAAGACTTTCCAAGAATTGATCTTTGTTTTGTTCCACATATTGCTCCACATATGCTTGAAAGGATGGTTCTTGTTGCATAGTCATAAAATCCATATGATCAAATTTAGCATAACTTCCTCTGTATTGTGAGCCATGATGTGCTCATTGGGAGGGTTGCTTTGAATGTCTATGAGATGACTGTCTCCTATGATGGTCATATCTTGAAACCCTTCTTCCTCTAGGGCTTGGGGATCGTGAGGGTGTCCTTGATCTTCTTCTAGGACTTGGCGAAGGGGTAGATGGGGGTGAGTTGGTCCCACTATTGGTTCCCCTCCCGTTAAATCAACTTTGGAGTCGTTGTGCGTAGAGTCTATCTTCTTCCTCTTGAGCGACTCTTTTCTATATATCCAACAACGCATGTTCCTCTTCTTCTAGTTGTCTAAATTTTTCCTTTTTAGCAGCCTGTTCATCTAAATAGGCTTGCTTCTCCCTCTCAATGCTTCTCAATCTTGTATTTGCATATCGAGAGGTGTCTTTAAGTGGGGAGGATTGTCTCGAATGCCTTATTGCATTGGCTGCGTTTATGTGGTGATCACTAGATTCATTGTTCTGGTCTTCATGTTGTGACCTTGAATCTGAGTGAGCTTGCTTATGATGTCTCTCAGCTCGTTGGTGAGCATCAAAATACCTCACGTTGTTGGGAGGTGACCCAGGTGGACTAGCATGAGAAGAACCACCATACTCTCTTCTATGTCGTTGGAAGATATCCTTGAGAGTTTGATTCATGGCTTCTCTTTGTTGTTGGCTGAAAGTGTAACTCATGTCCATACTTGATGAAAGTGGTACAAAAGAGGTGCTCACTTCACTAGGATTGTTCCCAGATTAAAACAAACCTCAGATTCACTCTTAGGAGATTGATAAAAAAGGGGTCCTTTTCCCTTATGTTGTCGACGAGTCTTGATGGGTGGTAACTGGCTAAAGGCAATAGGGGGTCACTTCCCTTGATTGACTTGGTACCTTGTCGTAATTGATATGAAAGAAAGATACTCTCAATGATAAGGTGACCTCTCAAAGTGTCAACGCCAAACTAGGATAATCAAAGTCCTCTATTGTCCAAAAAGAAATGAGAAGATAAAAAAAAGAGGCTTTACCAACACTGTCAAAGAGGTGCTTCAAATCAAAGGGTGACTACCCTTGCACTTTTGAATTAGGAGGTTGGACTAGGCCAAAATAATTGAAATTGAGATTTAAATGAAAGCGATTTGGACAATAAGAGTACTAAAATTTTCCAAGAATGTAGCTAACAATCTTAGAGATGAACCTTGGCACCAAGAATGACCTTCTAACTTGACAATTATTTCAAAGTGATTTCGTAAATCAAATGATGCTATCCTGGAGGACTAAAACCAAAAATTTAGAGTCAAGACAGGTCTCAAACGCCAGGGCAAGAAGCCTACTCTAAGACCTAGCTTGATTAACAGCAACTAAAACTGACCAAATTGTAAGCACGATAGAAATTAACTAGGTGATATACTCTAGGCTACTGGGGTGATATACCTATAACCGCGTGATACTTCGCACGATGCCAGGTGATATACCTCAGCACTGGCGGGCGATATACTCCAGGCAGGTTGGGCGATAGTCCGTCAAGGGCAAACTATCGCGCGATATTTCTCTTCAAAGCAGGTGATATTTCTGGAAAGGATGAAGTATCGCATGATATTTCACTTTAAAGAGTGCGATACTGTTGCAGAATTGTTCAACTCTTGACCAGAATTGTGTAAAATTTGCATTTTTGGGTCTGCTTGGTCAAAATTTTTAGTCTAAGGATTGATGTTTTTGATTTCAGTCACAATATTAGCAGAATTTTGGAAGGTTTGCAAATAGTGAGGGATCAAAACATGTCTCAAACACTTGAAACAAGGGCAAAAGCAACCTTGCCATGACAAACACTTGTGATATCAGAATTGAAATAGCACCTTATGAATGCTACCGATTGTTTGTATGTAAGAACGTTTGCACTGGCATCACACAACCGAAGACAATTCAAGAAATCTATCCTAAAAAGTCAAGGCTCAATGCTTACCAACTTAGCCCACAACTTGATGTCCCCTTGCCTCACACCAAGTGGTTACCCATAAGAGATGTTGGCTTTGTTGTGGAAGCGTCAAATGACACAACCAAAGGGACACATATGGTGAGTATCTTAAGGTGATCCGGGTAAACCACTTGGATCAATCCTTGCACTAAGAAGATAAGCGGCTAAACAAGGTGGCTTCTATCTAATGGTTCTTAATAAGGATTTTCATTCAAAACACCCCTCTTGCTCCTCATAAAGGACTAGGACCTTGCGGCCTCAAGAGTACCTTAAGCATTCTTGTTCAATGTTTTCCCCATGGTCGCAATCCCATGAGCTACTCACATCAAATGAAGATAAGTGTTATGTCTACCAAGGTTTTTGGTATCCTTGATAGCCTTGAGATTATAGTGAGTTGGAATCACTTGCCACCAAGGAAAATGATGACAAGGTTGTCCCCACTTGAGTCGTTCCTCTTAATTGCTCAAGAGCAGGCCCGCTAAAGGATTCCTAAACTAAACAAAAATAGATCAACTCTTGAGGTTCAAGGTTTTTGGTTCACCACAAGGGTGAAGAGCATACTCCCCTATCTCAAGAATCTCTCCCAAACACACCAAGCAAAGAGATTCAATTACTCCCTTGCTTCCAAAACTTTAAGATGGGTCAAGATTTTCTGGTTCACCTAAAGGTGAAGAGCATATTTCTCCTACCACCTCAAAATCTCTTTCACAAGGTTTTAAAGATTCCTAATACAATTAGTGAATGCCACACTTGAAAGGAAAGCAAATAAACAAGCAAGATTTTTTTTTTTTTTATGCTTGGGCAGCCCTGCAAAAAAATTGTTAGTAGCCCTCTTTGACATGTATTTTTTAACAAATTTTAAGCAATGAGAGCACCTACAAACATAACTTGTTAGACCAACAAGGTTAGCAAAATCAAAATCCAAATGTAAATATGCAATAAACTGATAGATTCAAACTAAAAGATGCAGGTTAGACCTATCTAAATACAGTAAAATAAGACAGCGAACTAAAATGGTCAAATTCGGATGATAAAACTGGAAATGCAAGTCTTTGTCAGATCAGGCGATATACCTCAGACTTCACCAGTATCGCGCGACACAGTTTCCTATAGTCATGTGATATACCTCAGTCTGGGTGATACTCTGTACTATGGGCGGGCGATACTTCGCATGATGCCAGGTGATATACCTCAGTACTGGTGGGTGATTCTTTTCCCATGCGAAGTGTCGCACCGCTATACAAAGGTATATCGCGTGATATTTCTGAGAAGTATCACGCGATACTCTGAGACAGAAAACCAGAACTGTAAAATTTCTGAAAAATAATTTGAAAAATCATGAAAATGCAAATAACAAAGGACAAAGCCTATCTACTCTGCCCCACGGTGGGCGCCAGAAATGTACACACTAAAATGGTGCACTTCTATGAACCATTACATGCAAGGTTGCTCAAGAATGAGGCCTCACAAAGCGGCTCATAGCTCTCTATGTATGGAGTTGCAAGATTAAAAATTGCTCTCAGCTAGAGCTACAAGCTTGTGACCTTGCTAGTCAACCATACAATGAGAGATTCAAGTGAAGACAAGGGCAATAATGCCAATATCTCCAAGAATCCAAATATGCAATGCAAATCTAAGTGAGAATGCAATCTAAGCTATGAAAGGAAAGTACAATGCAACTACTCTATGAAAGGAAATAACAATGGATTACAATGCCTCCTATTTAGACTATGTGAGCTTATTCTATTGCATAAAAGGAAATCTACACTAAAAATGCCATTATCATGCAACTATGAAAGAAAATATGAACTAGATGATGCAATGAAGCAAGTCTTCAATGTCTTCAAAAACTCCAAATGCACCTAAAATCTGCAGCATAACATTAGCATAAAAACATGGATATGCAAATGAAGGAGAGAGCTTTCCTTTTATAAGAAATGAGGTGAAATGGACCATTGAGATTAAGAGGCAAAAAGTCTTAATCAGTGGTGGAGCTTGAAAGAGGAGCAATCCATGTGCACAAGTATCCTCCAATAGGAAAATAAGAGTTGACTTTATGTCCATATGAGACAAAAAGTGCTTTTCTCCTTTTTATAAAATATGAATAATACTTTATTTGTGCAACTTAGGATAAGAGGAAAAGGTGGGCTTTTTATTTAATCAAAAGGGGAGGAAATATTCCTTTTAATTAAATAAAGACTTAGAATAAATGGTTAGCCCAAGGATAAAAATCCAATATATGATCGAAATTAAGACTTGATCAAGAGATTGATAATGTTGGAAATATTGATTATTGATCAAACTGATTCAGGATTGATAAATTGAAATAAAAGGGGCCCAAAGTCTAGGCGACCATTTTAGGGTGCATGCACCTCATAGGCAGTATAGTCATCAGAAGCTAGGTAAGATAAATTTTGGTTTGCACTATGATACAATCATTGTAGATAATGATGATATTCTACAGTACCAGAAACACCTTGCAGAAATAGGTTTGATATGCTTATGGAATGGTACAGGCATCTTTGTCAATGATTTAATAGAAGGTCTGACAGATCAACTTCCTAAGGAGGTAAGTATATCACTTCTCATGGAAAATTTCATTTATATAGAATGCAATATTAAGGATCTAAAAAATAGCATTATGGAAAAGAATGATATTAAATATATGAATAGTGGTTTCTCTTTGTTTAACTGGGTACCTTTGTTTAATCCAATGCATTTAAAGGATTTCAAAGTTGAAAAAGCCATTTCGCTTAAAAATTTGCCTTTGGAATTAACTAGGAAGGAGGTTATCCGTAATATAGGCAATAAAATTGGTAGATTCATTAGGATTGTTGAATCAACACTTAAGCAGGCTGATAAAACAATCATTGTTGAAATGAATTTTCATCAGAAACACATTTCTCCTATTCAATTACGTTTCAATTATAATTTTGTCATAGTTAATCCAATAATCGTAGAAAATTTTATTGAAAAGAACACAGATCCTCCTAAAACACAAATCTGCTAAATCAACTTAAGAGGGATTTGGAGATTCATTTTTGTAATGACGAAGGAGGCTTCTCAATAATTCCCATAAGGGACCAAGAACTAGACAGGCCCTCTCCATCACCCTTGCCTATGAATACTGCTGCATGTTTGAAAAGTACAACAATCACTCATTCCCAGAAAGAAGAGGAAGACACTTCTCCTCTCATGACCATTGAAACTAAAATGATAGAGGCGAATAATGATAATCCTAATACTCATAGCATAACAGGATTTTTTGAAAATGAATCTCATGTCAAAACAACAAATGGAAGTTATCCTACCTCCCCTCTGTCACCTAGCAGCACTAAAAAATCCCCCCAGAGGGATATCAACTGCATAACAGAGAATCAGCCACTAAAAGAACTAATATCATAACCACTTACTTGTGAACAAGAAGTTAACATAATCACTAAGTACTTAGCTAACTCAGTGACTGATGAATCAATTAACCTTTTCATTGATGAAATTTGTGATAATAATGAATTGCTATTACAAAAAAAACTACTGATAGAAAAGATTATTGAGCTCCAGAAGGAGGAAACTCTTGAAGAAACTCTAATAAAACATCAGATTCAAAAAGATAATACATCATTATCTATTCCTTTGGAAATGGAAATCCTTAATAAGGAACTTCCAAAAGAAACAAAGAATATAATAGAGATGTTTGGAGAGGATATTATAGACCAAGAAGACTGTCCTAATCTTTTAGAGGAAGTTCAAAAAGACTTAGATCAAGAGGCAATGGATATTAACCAGGATATTCTCATGGATATCCCTGAAGCCAGCAAAGAGGCTATTGTTGGTTTATTCGGGATAACCAACGAGGATAGGCAGCTCAGAATTGCTATCAATAGGGGTGGTTTAAGCACCCCCAATATTAATAAAATAAAAAAGAAGAGAGGAAGGAAGTCCTCATTTGAATTACGAAACCTTGTTGGAAAAGCCAACAATCAGCAAAAAATTGTTGACATTCTGCACATTGGGAAGGGGAAGTGCCTTCCCTAGGACCAATGAAAGTTACTACTTGGAATGTTAGGGGTGTGAACACCCCTAACAAACAAAGATTAGTTAAAAGATACCTAAAGAATTTTGAATCAGAAATTATAATGCTTCAGGAAACTAAGTTAGGTAAGGAAGAGAGTATTAAGCTTAGCAACAAACTAGGAATTTGGAGGTCCGAGTTTGAGTTTTCCAAGGGTGCCTCTGGCGGCCTAGCTATCCTATGGGATCCTAGGAAAGTCCTAATCACTATTTTACATAAGCACAACAATTGGATGGCAGCAGAAGTTAGTAGCCTTAAATCTAAACTAAAATGTATGCTAACTAATATTTATGGTCCTATTCCGAATGAGGAAAAAAGGAAGGTCTGGCAAGACATTCAAACTTTTCTCCAATCAAACAGAACAGTTACTCATATACTAGGTGGTGATTTTAATGCTATCTTAGACACAAAAGAAAAATTTGGAGGTTCCCATTTTATCTCACAATCTCAGAATGATTTCAACCTTTGGGTGACAGATAACCATTTAATTAGTATTAACACTAATAATGGAATTTACACCTGGAATAATAGAAGATCGGGCTTCAGCCACATAGCAGAAAAGCTGGACAGATTCTTGATCAGTGGTAATTTCGATCCCGTGAACCAACTAGTTAATGCAGAAATTCTCCCTGAGGCTGGCTCGGATCACTTCCCAGTCAGACTCACAATTATGAAAAGCTGTAAACCTCACAGAAACCCCTTCAAATTTGAGTTTATGTGGTTTCAAAACTCAGAATTCATTAATCTCTTGGAACAATGGTGGAACCAAATCTCGATTAAAGGATCTAAAATGTATAGTCTAGTGGCTAAATTAAAAATTATTAAAAATAAAGCACTGGAGTGGAATAAGAATAACTTCAATAATATTTTTATTGAAAAGACCAACATCGAACAAGAATTAGAAGATCTAAATAATGAAGTAATAGATAAAGGAATGAATGAATGTAGTTATTTGAAGGAAAAAGAACTTATGGCCAAGTATAATGCGATTCTTCTTAAGGAAGAAATCTTCTGAAAATAGAAATCAAGAGAAACTTGGTTAAAGGAGGGAGACTCCAACACAAAGTTTTTTCATAACTCAACTAACTTTAAAACAAGTGTCAATAGAATTTCAAAAATTAAAAATAATGAAGGTCTCCTCATTGAAGACCCAGAACAAATTTCAACAACATTAGTGCAATTTTATCAAACCCTCCTCAATAATAATGCCGAGATCAACCCAGAAGCTCAAAATGAAATGTTAAAAGCAATCCCCAAATTAATATCAAAAGCAGATAATAAAATGATTAATGGAAAATTAACTTTAGAAGAAGTAAAGACCGCGGTCTTCCAAATGCACCCAGAGAAAGCACCTGGACCAGATGGATTCTAGGCTGGTTTTTTCCAAAATTGCTGGCATTTTGTGGGTAATGAAGTCTAGCAAGCTGTGGAAGCTACCAAAAATTCAGGCTCTTTACTATCTAAAATCAATAACACCTTCTTTACTTTAATACCTAAGAAAAATGAAAGCACAGAACCAGGGGATTTTAGACCCATTTCTTTATGCAACACTATCTATAAAATCTTATCTAAATGCTTGCCAAATAGACTCAAGACACTTCTCCCCATTATCATCTCTGAAGAATAGACAGGTTTTGTAGCCAACCATTCTATTCTAGATGGTATAATTATGGCCCAAGAATTAGTACATACTGCCCAAACTACCAAGACTCCTAACATGCTTATTAAAATAGATATTCAGAAAGCATACGATAAAGTAGATTGGACTTTTCTTTGCAAGTGCCTAGAGGCCTTTGGCTTCTCAAAACAATGGACAAGTCTTATCTTCAACTGCATTTCCACTCCCAAAATTTCAATTCTAATTAATGGCACTCCAGAAGGCTTTTTTAGTATTTCAAGGTGTTAGGATTAACAAGGCAGAAATAACAATTATGTGCAAATATAACTAATATCAGAAAATAATAAACCACATAGAATAGAACACAAGACACACAGATTTAACGTGGTTCACCCAATCCCTGGGCAACGTCCACCAACAGCGAGTCCAATATTATTATTATCCAGTGATTACAACCTGATTACAATTCGTAATCCCTTACAGCCCAATTCTGCCGCAAGTACTAAAATCATACATAATGAAAAATCCCTAACCCTAAGCCATATTATACAATATTTTTTCCACTTTAGGGTTAGAATGAGTTATAAGTAGTCAGCCTCAAAAAATTTTTCCTCGGGGGCTGTGCCCCCGAACCCCTGCTCTTGGGGGCTGCCGCCCCCAAACCCCCGCTCGGGGCCCGGCCCGGCCCTGAACCCCGGCGAGGTCAGGAGGAAAAGTGTACAGTACTTTCCTATATAGTACTTTCCTGATTAGTCACCACAAGCTAACAATCTCCCACTTGGTGATTGATCAGTATCCACACTATACTAAAAAACCTCCCACTTGGAGACTAATCCTGTAGCAATACCGCTACCCACATGAAGCTCCCACTGGATTGAACCACCTTGGACTCAGTTGTTCCTTTATTTTGTTCAGTCTAGAAGACCAACTGAAGCTGAACATGAGTTCAACTTCTCCCTTGTTACTACCTTTGTAAACATATCTGCTTGATTATCATCAGTATGAATCTTTTCCAGCCTTAACTGTCCATCATCCAAAACTGATCGAATGAAATGGTACCGCAACTGTATGTGTTTTGTCTTTGAGTGCAAAGCATAATTCTTTGTAAGATGAATGGCACTTTGGCTATCTGTATGTAGAAAATTATCCTTTTGTGGATGTCCCAATTCTTCCATGAAGAATTGAAGCCATATCATCTCCTTGGCTGGCTCTGTAGCAGCAACATACTCTGCCTCTGTAGTGGATAAAGCAACCACCTTTTGTAGTTGAGAAATCCAACTCACTGCTGTCCCACCAACAGTAAATATATAACCTGTAGTACTTCGCCTGCTATCTATATCTCCTGCCAAATCTGAGTCAACATAGCCTTGTATAGTAGTAGTAGAACCCCCAAAGTGTAAACACTTACTGGATGTGCCTCTCAAATATCTGAGAATCCATTTGACTGCATTCCAATGCTCAAGACTAGGGTTACTCATATAACGGCTAACGACTCCCACTGCGTGTGCAATATCTAGCCTAGTACATACCATAGCATACATTAAGCTCCCTACAGCTGAAGCATAAGGTACCTTAGACATTTTAGTCTCTTCTTCTGGTGTCTTGGGACACATATCCTTAGTCAATTTCAAATGACCAGGCAAAGGTGTGCTGACAGCTTTGGCATTTTTATAGAGAAACGTTGCAACACCTTCTCAATATAATCAGCCTGAGATAGAGACAATTTCTTATTTTTCCTATCTCTACAAATTTTCATACCAAGGATTTGTTTTGCTGCCCCCAAATCCTTCAGAGCAAAAGATTTTGCTAACTGTTGTTTCAACCCCTTAATGTGATTCATGTTAGACCCAGCTACAAGCATATCATCAACATATCAACATAAAATAATGTAGCTGTCATCATCCAACCTCTTAAAATAAACACAATGGTCAGAATGACACTGACTATATCCATGCCCATTCATAAAAGTGTCAAATTTAATATACCATTGCTGAGGTGCTTGCTTCAAGCCATATAAACTTTTCTACAATCTGCACACCAAATTCTCCTTACCCTTGACCTCAAATCCTTGTGGCTGAACCATATATATTTCTTCATCCAAATCACCATGAAGAAAGGCTATTTTAACATCAAGCTACTCTAAATGCAAATCTTCAGTAGCCACAATACTTAAAACAGTACGAATAGAAGTCATTTTAACAACTGGAGAAAATATCTCATCAAAATCAATACCATGTTTCTGTGCAAATCCTTTTACGACTAATTTGGCTTTAAATCTTTTCGTACCTCCATCCTCTTCTTTGATCCTGTAAACCCATTTATTCTGTAAAGCCCTTTTACCTGCAGGTAACTTACATAAATCCCATGTCTGATTTTTCAGCAAAGAGTCCATTTCATCTATCATTGCAGACTCCCACTGAAGCTTTGTATCCACCTGCACAGCTTCATTATAACATTCAGATTCACCAGCATCTGTTAACAGAATAGAATACAAAGATGGAGAAAATCTTTTTGGAGGTCTACTTAGCCTTGTTGACCGTCTAACACTCACTGGGGTGTGTGGTATTTGTTGTTGCTGTTGTTGCGGAACATAAGGAACTACTGGAACATGAACTTGTGAAGTATCATCCAGTACTACATAGTCATTTTCTTTCTTCTCATGCTGCAGCAACAGATCTTTGTACAATACTTTATCATGGAATATGACATCCCTGCTTCTTACAATTTTATGATTTTCAAAATCCCAAAGCCTATAACCAAATTCATCAATGCCATACCCAACAAATACACATTTCTTTGACTTAGCTTCTAGCTTGGTTCTATTTTCAGAATCTATAAGTGCAAAAGCTTCACAACCAAAAGTTTTGAGAAAAGAATAACTCACCTTCTTACCACTCCATGCTTCCTCTAGAATACCATAGTCCAAAGGAGTAGAGGGGCCTCTATTGATTAAATAAATAGTAGTGTTCACTGCCTCTGCCCACATATTTTTGGGCAGCCTAGCATGCAACCTCATACTCCTTGCACGCTCCATTATTGTCCTGTTCATGCGTTCAGCCACTCCATTTTCTTGTGGAGTCCTTGGTACAGTTTTCTGCCTACGAAGACCATTAGAGCAACAATATTCTTCAAATTCTGTGCTGCAATACTCACCACCATTATCAGATCTGAGACATTTTAACTTTTTACCAGTCTCATTCTCAACCAAGCATTTCCATTTCTTAAAAGTTTGAAATACATCAGATATCTGTCTAAGGAAATAAATCCATACTTTTCTTGTTGCATCATCTATAAATGTAACATAATATAGAGAGCCACCAAGGGAAGATACCTGAGCTGGTCCCCATACATCTATATGCACAAGCTCTAATCTCTCATTTTTATTTTCCTCCCCACTCTTCACAAAACTAACTCTCTTTTGTTTTCCATAAACACAACTTTCACAGAAATCCATATTGACACATTTCAGACCAGGTAAAACTTTCTTTGAATGAATTAATTTCATACCTTTTTCACTCATGTGCCCGAGTCTGTTGTGCCACAGTGTTGTGTCAGAATCTACAGCAACAGTTTGATGTTCTTCCTGCTCAACTACAGCCACTGTTCTTGAACATTCATTATCTTCTGAAACAATTAAAGTAGAAGGAACAATATGACCTGTACAAAGATATAAGGTGCCTACTTTCACACCTTTTGCTACTACTAAGGAACCTTTTGAAACCTTCCAATTTTTATCATTAAAAGTAACTGTGCAACCCTCATCACCCAGTTGCCCTGCTGAAATTAAATTCCTACTCAGCCTTGGAACATGTCTTACCTCTTGTAGTAGCCAATGATTCCCATTCTGCAACTTAATCTTAATTTTTCCCTTTCCAACAATCTGACAGGGTTCATTATCTCCCAAATAAACTAGCCCAAAATCCCCTTGGACATAATCAACAAAATAACTTCTATGGGGTGTAGCATGAAATGAAGCCCCAGAATCTAAAACCCATGAATCATCAATACTTTCTAAGGACAAGAGCAAAGCATCCTCAGATTTGTTACTTACCACATTTGCCTCCTTGTTTCCATCATTTTTGTCTCCTTGATCTTTCTTTTGAGACCAAAAATCTTTCTTCTTATGACTTGGTTTTCCACAGTACCAGCAATCATTTGGCTCTTTAGATTCAGACCTCTTTCCCTTTGATTTTCCTCTTGATTTTCCACGATTTCTAGAGTTGTTTCCTCTATCTCTTGTTCTGCCTCTGCTTTCTGTGTTCAATACACTACCTGATGTGGATGCCCCTGAGCTTTTCCTATGAATTTCCTCACTCAATATAACACCAATAACATCATCATACTTTAGGGTATTAGAACCAGAAATAGAATTACTAACAGCCATTACCAAGCCATTCCAGCTTTCTGGCAAAGAACACAAAATCAAGAGAGCCCTAACCTCTTCATCAAAAGTAATTTTAACTGAGGTTAATTGACTTGTAACTATATTAAACTCATTCAAATGATCAGTAACTGATCCACCTTCTACCATTTTCATATTAAATAAACGCTTCATAAGAAATACCTTGTTTGAAGCTGAAGGCTTTTCATACAACTTCGCTAGGGTTTCCATCATATCTTTAGCTGTCTTTGCTTCAGTAATATTGAATGCCACCAATTGTGCCAGGCATAGACGAATACTCCCCAGTGCCTTCCTATCCAAAATATCCCAATCCTCCTGAGACATTGATTGCTCTTTCTTGGCTACTCCCTCTAATGGCCGCCATAGATCCTTCTGATAGAGATAATCCTCCATTTGCATCTTCCATAACTGGAAGTTCTGCCCATTAAACTTATCAACCTTCAGCCTACCCTCGTCTGCCATTTCTCCCACTTAACCGAGAGACTCTCCCACTAACTCGTGAGACCTGCTTCAGAGAATAGATGAAAGAACGAATGAAATAACCTCGCTCTGATACCACTTATTAGGATTAACAAGGTAGAAATAACAATTATGTGCAAATATAACTAATATCAGAAAATAATAAACCACACAGAATAGAACACAAGACACATAGATTTAACGTGGTTCACCCAATCCCTGGGCTACGTCCACCAACAGCGAGTCCAATATTATTATTATCCAGTGATTACAACCTGATTACAATCCGTAATCCCTTACAACCCAATTCTACCGCAAGTACTAAAATCATACATAATGAAAAATCCCTAACCCTAAGCCATATTATACAATATTTTTTCCGCTTTAGGGTTAGAATGAGTTATATGTAGTCGGCCCAAATAACCGAAAAAGTAGTCGGCCTCAAAATTTTTTTCCTCAGGGGCTGCACCCCTGAACCCCTGCTCTTGGGGGCTACCACCCCCAAACCCCTGCTCAAGGCCCGCCCCGGCCCCGAACCCCGGCGAGGTCGGGAGGAAAAGTGTACAGTACTTTCCTGATTAGTCACCACAAGCTAACAATCTCCCACTTGGTGACTGATCAGTATCCACACTAGACTCAAGACACTTCTCCCCATTATCATCTTTGAAGAATAGATAGGTTTTGTAGCCAACCATTCTATTCTAGATGGTATAATTATAGCCCAAGAATTAGTACATACTGCCCAAACTACCAAGACTCCTAGCATGCTTATTGAAATAGATATTCAGAAAGCATACGATAAAGTAGATTGGACTTTTCTTTGCAAGTGCCTAGAGGCCTTTGGCTTCTCAAAACAATGGACAAATCTTATCTTCAACTGCATTTCCACTCTCAAAATTTCAATTCTAATTAATGGCACTCCAGAAGGATTTTTTAGTATTTCGAGGGGTATCAGACAAGGAGACCCGCTGTCTCCCTTCCTATATGTGATTATGGCTGAATCTTTAGGAAGAAAAATTAGTAAGAGACATCTGGAAGGTAGTATTATAGGTTTAAAGGCATCGAATAATGTTCCTAACATTACTCATCAACAATTTGCTGATGACACCATTCTCCCAGGCTCAGCTTCGATATCCAAAGCCAAGGCCTTTAAAGATACCCTTGACCTTTATATGAAAGTGTCAGGTCAGCAGGTAAACCCAAATGAATCAAAAATATTTTTTCTCAATACCACTCCAATAATGGAAAAGGAAATTTGTAAAGTGTTCGGTTATAATCTTGGGAAGTTTCCCTGTAAGTATCTAGGAATTGAATTAGACAAAGGCACCCTATCCTCCAAACTCTGGCAACAAGTGCTCGTTAAAGTCCAAAACAAAAGGAGCACATGGAAAGGTAGGTGGCTTACAAAGGCTGGTAGAACCACCATGATCAAATCAGTACTCTCAGCTATCCCCACGTATCAGATGTCTATTCTTCCCCTCCCGGTTAACGCTAAAAACAACCTAGACAAAGTATTTAGGGACTTCTACTGACAAGGCTCTTCATAAGAGAAAAAACCAACCTTAATTAAATGGGAATCTCTTTGCAAACCAATCTCTAAAGGAGGTTTGGGTATCAAAAACCTTCTATGGAAAAACAAAGCCTTGGGTGCTAAGCTAATTTGGAGATTATACAAAGAATTTAACAGTAAATGGGCCTTGATTTTACTAAATAAATATATACCAAACATAGATCCTATTAACATTTTCAGAGTCCAATCTCACGTTAAAGGATCTAGGATGTGGAACTTCATCAAGGACTCCAGAGGAATCATAAACAAATTTCTCACTTGGGATGTAGGTAATGGGGAGAAAGCTTTATTCTGGGATGACTCGTGGGCAGGCCTTCCCATCCTGATTTCTCTAGGTTTTTCCCCTAACTTCATAGAAGAATGTAAAAATAAGATTGGACTGTATCTCTCAAATTATCTAAGCCCAGATATGGATCTTCCTTCAAAACTCATAGATACCGACACATTTTCAATTACAGAAAGCCAGATACTTTTCACTATTATTAAGGATAGAGAAGTGGTTCTCAAAACCAAACCTGACAAGTTGATATGGGCTGGATCGAACAATGGAGAATATTCAGTCAAAGAAGGCTATAAGACTATACTAGCTGAGCAGAAGATGGATAATTTAGATATGCCTCTGAACCTTTGTTGGAATAAAACATGTCTCCCCAAAGCTGGGATGTTTCTTTGGGCAGCCATGCAAAGGAAGATCCTCACTGCAGATAGAATTACCAAACTGGGGTTCGAAGGGCCATCCCGGTGCGCTCTCTGTGAAAAGCACACTGAGGATGTTGATCACCTTCTCCTTAATTGTGAATTCACACAGTAGTGCTAGAATTGGTTATTGCAATGTCTTGGTTGGAAATCCGCCTTTCATAAGGATCTCTTGAGTACACTTAAATCTTGGCCAGCTTTATATAAAGATAATCTCTACAGAGATATATGGACTATAGCCCCTTCCATTTTAGTTTGGGAAGTCTGGAAAGAACGTAACAAAAGAATCTTTACCAGGAAAAAAATAGAATGGAGGTCACTCATTAATAAAATAGAAATATCAATCATGGAGATAATTAATACCTCCCTGAGGGACCAAGTCTGCTATGAGGAATCATTCAAAAGTTGGGACAACAAAATTAGATTGAAATGGCCTAATTTGTAGGTACCACCCCTTTATGGGAAAGGAGGAAATAAAACTAAAATAGATCGTGCGAATTGCAAATGGATTCCTCTAGATGTGGGTTGGTACAAACTAAATTTTGATGGGGCATCAAGGGGAAACCCAGGAACTGTAGGTATCGGTGGAATCATCAAAAATTGGAATGGAGAAATTATAGCTAGTTTCTCCCATCCCATCAATCCTACCACTTACAATATGGCAGAGTGCAAAGTGGCTTTGGTGGGCCTAAATTTGTGTAAGGATCTTAATATAACCAAACTTATTATTGAAGGTGACTCTCAGATTATAATCAACGCTATACAATCTAAGAAGACTCCTAATTGGACTCTAAATGCTAAAATAGAGGAAATAACTTTAATATTAGATAGCATCCCCAATTATGAAATCAAACACACTTATAGAGAAGGCAACACTGAGGCTGATAAACTAGCAAATCTAGGTGCTGAGGGCATGATAACTCTAAATAAATTCACACCTCACCTTTGGGATATACCTAGTTAAAATTACTCTCTAAATATTAGACAATAACTTAAGAGGTAAATATATAAGGTTTATATCCTTCTTGTTATGATGGTAGGAGTAAGAGGTAAATAATGTTAGAAGGATAACTATTATTTTGGCTTCTATTGTTAATTTTATTAAGGTATTGATCAATTAAATTGATAATTGGTTTCATATGGATATAAGGTCATATGGTCTAAAGAAAAATTAGTAATGTAACCTTAGACTTATCTTCCATGTTTAAAAATTCTTTTTTGAAGGTAATTTGATTGGGCACCTATTCTCTTTTATCATTTTATTCAGAATCATAAACTACCTAAATATCAAAATTAAGTGCAAGTTGATGGAATTATTTTTTATTGCTTGATGAGGGTTAACCACTGGAGGTGGAAGTTTCTTTTGTCTTGCATTTCAGGTACAAAGAATCGTATGGAAGACAGACACTTCTTCCATCTGAAGAACAAAAAGCAGAGAGTGTACATTAATGGTGGTCAATACCAAGCAAGCAACTAAATCACTCTATTACTGAAGATCCTAGAATGAAATTCCACAAAATTATTGATCTAATTGTTTGCAACATAAAGTTGTATCCTTAAAGTTAGCATTTTAATAAATGTAACCTTAATCCTAGATATTCTTGAGTAGTGGGTATGCCCATTGAAAGTTTGTATTTCTAGTAAAACATTGATTGACTTTGAACTGTGGGAATGCCCACAGGAACTATGTATTTTAAAAAATCTCGACAATTGTCGAAGTCGTGGGTATGTAATTTTTGTATAAGTACAGGACCTATGGTCCTAGGCAAGGCTGGAGGTTTTCTTAACCCCGCTCTTTTCTACCAGTGCCTGCAGCGAGTGGGGTCACATTGTAAATTAATTATTTATATTAATAAAAAACTACTAGGGCTTTAGCCTTTTATAGATAAAAAAATAAAAAAATAAAAATTTATTTAATTATTATAAACAACATACCATTTACACAATCAATAAAATCATATAAATATTATTATTTATATAAGCATGGGTATATGCATGTGCACCCACATATACACATACATATATAACATACATTCAATTATAACACATATAATAAATATATATACATATACTTACAATGATAAATCTAACTCACATCATTAATCTCAGAGCAACATCAAATCATAAATCACAAGACCACATCACATGCTGCATTCAGATCCCACAGCTAGGCCTAAACATAACTCTAATTTCACGGGTAACCTTGAGAGTAATCTTGGTAATATCTCCACACAACAACAGTTCGAGGATTTTTAAGGCACACTTAGACCTGTGTAGCCAGGTGGAGTCGATGCTTGGTACCTGGATCCTGCAACACCAACCAACATGCATATATACATATATATAAACATACAATGGCAAACAAGGATGGAGATTGCAACATCATGTGGACCTCTTGTAGGAGTAACTACAACTGCCTCCCCTTATCCTACACTCACATTAGATAGTGACATCAACAAAGCATGATTGGATTAGTGTGGTTAGTACTAGAATGATCTTTTTTCCATATTGTATAACCAGAATGCATCATAACATATTCATGTAAATTTAAATCATCTATTAACTTTCACAAACCCATTTAACCATCAGGCATGTACTCAAAATGTCTCATTATCAAAACAAGATAAACAAATCATATAACCCTAAATGTATTAATCATATCTAATCCCAAGTAACATTATTAGAGAAGATAACAGATCCAACCCTTAAGTGATTATAATCAATTAACCTAAGGTAAACATAAATATTAATAATGAGCATTTCACAAAGAAGCATATAAGTCTGTCAGGTGATCCTTTTAGTATTAAGATCCCAAACTATCATTGACACACAAGAAGATATAAAGGACATACTTATGTAAATATTATTATTTCTCAAATTAAAATATAAAGTTATCATGATTAGTAAGCAACCATCTCAAGAAGGATCATTCTCTTACAAAATAACCATGAAATCACTTATAACATGATCTAACTCCCTAGTGAGCATAACCAAGATTTGTTAGGGTTGGAGGGGCATTACAATATGTAACATTGCTATATTGGATAAACCATTCATAACCTTCAAATTCACCAACAACAATACAATAAAGAGAAGAGTAGATTGGGAGCCTTCATAAAGGGTCATGTTCTCCTTCTCAAGTAGAGGTATATCATGGACGACGTTAATGTCATCCTCATCATAATCATCATCATCATCAGCAACACCAACACCAGTAGCACCAATACCAAATGTGTCAATGATCAATCCATTCATACCATCATCTTCAAATGTGTTTTCTGGAAAATGATCATCATCTTCCATGGGATCATGATCTTCAGCTTCAATACCCACACCTCCATGTTCCTCTACATTCACACTGGAGAGATCGACCTATACAAAAATGATGATAATCAAACCCCCCTTCAATGTGATAATAAAACCTCCTTCCATGGTTCTTATGTATATTAATTGTGAAAACAATATAACAAACAACTTACCACTGGATGATAATCAAACCCCCCTTCAATGTGATCATTCTCCCTACAATGTCTCTTTGATGTTTTGATTTTGATTCTTCTTGTCTTTAAGTCATTACAACTCTTGCATGGACAATAACATTTTTCATCGCCTTCACTTTGAAAGCTAGACAACAATCTAATGACTATCTCCCTATTTTGATCAAATTCCCTTGTATTATTTGACATGATCCTTAATGTGTATACATGCAAAAAAAAATTGTACATGTTGTACTTAATGTCATAGCTTCCTATGTGTTTCATCCTTCATGTATACACTTACTTCAACCAAACTCTTAATTTTCTGATAGATTTTGCCAAACGATTTGTAGGAAACCAAGTAAGGGGTATTCTTGAGTTCAAATATCAAGTTATGATCTGTTGAAACTACTCTAAAAATATTTTTTCTACCTACAAAATTGTTCAAATTCTAAGGGCATGATTTCACATGCATTCTAGAGCTAGAGGTAAATGCTAGCCATGGTTGTTGCATTGTTTACCACTTTTAATGTTCACATTTATTTGAAAATTACAAGTCATGATTTTAAAAGAATTAGAAGCTTTTAAAATAGTTCAAACCATGTCAAGACTTGAGAACTTGAAACCACTCACAATAGTTGAAACCATGTCATGACTTGAGAACTTGATAAGAGGGATCAAGAACAGATGCTTTAACTTATAAAATATTTTAGATAAGAGATTTAGCATTAATTAGTTATTGGTTTAACTTATTAAATATTTTAGATAAGAGATCGACATAACTTTTTTTGAAAACCACAAATTGTCCGGCATTAAAAGAAACTATACTGCAAGCTTCTATGAATAAGAAAATAAATTTTAAAATTCATTACTTGCAACTACAACATTAGAGAAAATTTGTGTTTTATTTATTCCTTGATGGATATCTTCCTTGTACCACACAAAAAATTGTGTGATAACTATGTCTACTCCAACTTTAATTGTTTAAGAATTCATCATATCAGATAAAGTATGTTTAAGAATTGTTGAAAATTCTTAATCTATTTAAACAATTCATATAGATTAGAATTACAACATATTGGCTGACAAACAAAGTAGGTTCAGTTTTAAGATAAAGTATGTTCAGATAAAGAATAGAATTTACAATTAATACCCAATTGTCTAATTCAATAGTCTACTCTTAAAGCATATAAAGCAGGTTTAGTTACTTCAGATAAAGTATGTTTAATCTAGTTTAATACTTTATTAAGTATGTCTACTCCAACCATAACTGTTTAAGAATTCATCATATCAGATAAAGTATGTTTAAGAATTGTTGGGACTAGTCCTTGGCGTGTATTAAACATAATAGAATTTAATCTGTAGACATAGTTAATGAACCATATTAGATAAAGTAGGTTCTATCACTAGAAAGGTCCTTGTACCACACAAAAAAGGAATTCAATAGATTAACTAAGTAGGACCAGTCCTGACATGACTGCTAGTCCCAACAATTCTATATATACTTTATAGATTAGAATTACAACATACTGGCTAACAAACAAAGTAGGTTCAGTTTTAAGATAAAGTATGTTTAGATAAAGAATAGAATTTATAATTAATACCCAATTGTCTAATTCAATAGTTACTCTTAAAGCATATAAAGTAGGTTCAGCTACTTCAGATAAAGTATGTTTAATCTAGTTTACTACTTTATTACCTATGTCTACTCCAACCTTAATTGTTTAAGAATTCATCATATCAAATAAAGTATGTTTAAGAATTGTTGGGACTGGTCCTTTGGCATGTATTAAATAGAATAGAATTTAATCTGTAGACATAGTTAATGCACCATATTAGATAAAGTAGGTTTTATCACTAGAAAGGTCCTTGTACCACACAAAAAATGAATTCAATAGATTAACTAAGTAGGACCAGTCCTGACATGGCTGCTAGTCCCAACAATTCTATATATACTTTATAGTTCTATTAATATGCCATTAATATGCATTACTTTAAACCTTAAGTAATGCAATAACCTTATTAGTTTAACAATGAATTACAGAGAAGGACAATAACCTTATAATTTTTTACTATTAGAATCTTCATTGTCCCCCACAAAAAACTAAGTAATAACTACTCCACCCTTAATAGTGTTGAAATAAAGAATTAACGTATACTTTAATTTATTACTATTCTAAATTAGGTTATAAGACAATAGTTATTTTAATCTAATCTGTATGGCATTCTTAGTTACTTTAGATTAAACCATCAATTCAATAGTAATTACAAATGAATTTATCTGTTACTTTATATCAGTGTATTAAACTGATATTAGTAGTTTACAATTAATCTTGTGTGGTAGAACCTACTTTATCTAATATGGTGCATTGTGAGTTTGAAGATAGTCTGTGCCATGTGTGATAGAACCTACTTTACACAATATGGTGCATTGTTAAACAAATTAAGGGTGGAGTAGTTATTACTTATTTTTTTGTGGGGGACAATGAAGATTTGTCTAACAAATACATGCCATTGGTTCAGTTTTGTAAATTTTTTTACAAAACAAAAAAGAAAAAGAAATGCTCATTTTTAATTTTCATGTGCTGCGAAGAGGGCACCGTGCACGAAGAGGGAAGAGGGCACTGCACTTTTACTTGCGAGTTGTGAAGAGGGCATCCATTTCATAGAGGTTGTGAGTGTTTTATTCATTTTTTATTAGTAATTGGCAGATTAAATGCAAATAACACCTTTATCAGTTTAGCATGTTTAATGCATAGTAATTACAAATTGATTCTTATCCGCATTGTTATAAGATGCACTTCTTGGAATGAATTATAGAGAAGGACAATAACCTTATAACAATGCATCTTATAACCTTATTCATTCCTAGAAATGCATCTTATAACAATGCAGATAAGAATCAATTTGTAATTACTATGCATTAAACATGCTAAACTGATAAAGGTGTTATCTGCATTTAATCTGCCAATTACTAATAGATTAAGCATATTATTACTATGCTTAATGTTCCATTTAAATGCATTTAACACAAATTTTTTTTTACAAAACTAAACCAATGGCATGTTTATAACAAAGGTCTAATAGAACTCCCAACAATTCTTAAACATACTTTATCTGATATGATGAATTATTAAACAATTAAGGTTGGAGTAGACATAGTTATCACATAGTTTTTTGTGTGGTGCAAGGAAGATTTGGCTAGGTCAAATCCTCCTTCGTGCTAGTAGTCTACAAAATCAGACCTTTATTAAGAATTCATCATATCATGTAAAGTATGTTTAAGAATTGTGGGGATTGGTCCTTTGATGTGTATTAAAGAGAATAGAATTTTCAGCATATTATTATCATTCTATTTCTTTGTTGTAAACATGCCATTGGTTCAGTTTTGTAATTTTTTTTTGTGTTAAATGCATTTAAAATAAAGGTCTAATTTTGTAAACTATTGGTCAGAAAAATCTTCATTGTCTTCTGATTGTCTTCTTTATATACTAGCATGTATTAATTGGCTGATAAATAAAGAAGCATTGTGACAATCAGAAGACAATGAAGATAATTTTAAATGCATTTAACACAAAAAGAATTTACAAAATTGAACCAATGACATGTTTACAACAAAGAAATAGAATGATAATAATATGCTAAAAATTGTATTATGTTTAATACACGCCAAAGGACCAGTCCCAACAATTCTTAAACATACTTTATTTGATATGATGAATTCTTAAACAATTAAGGTTGGGGTAGACATAGTTATCACACAATTTTTTCTGTGGTACAAGGAAGATTTGGCTAATTAAGAGCGAGGCCTTCTTTAGAATCTCATGAGTTTTGTACTACACATGCAACATATTGTGAGTTTGAAGAGAGTCCGTGCCATGTGTGATAGAACCTACTTTATCTAATATGGTGCATTTTTTAAGAAAATAAGGGTGGAGTAGTTATTACTTAGTTTTTTGTGAGGGACAATGAAGATTTGTTTAACAAATAGTAGGTCTTCTTTAGTATCTCATGAATTTTTACCATAAATGCATGAAATGAATATGTTATTTTTCATCTCCAATTAGTTAATGCTTTATAGAAACTTTGAAAGTATATTTAGGAGTTCCCTAATTGTTTAAGAATTCATCATATTAGATAAAGTATGTTTAAGAATTGTGGGGGCTGGTCCTTTGGTGTGTATTAAAGAGAATAGAATTTTCAGCATATTATTATCATTCTATTTCTTTGTTGTAAATATGCCATTGGTTTAGTTTTGTAATTTTTTTTTGTGTTAAATGCATTTAAAATAAAGGTCTAATTTTGCAGACTATTGGTCAAACAAATCTTTATTGTCTTCTAATTGTCTTCTTTATATACTAGCATGTATTAATTGACTGACAAATAAAGAAGCATTGTGACAATCAGAAGACAATGAAGATAATTTTAAATGCATTTAACACAAAAAGAATTTACAAAACTGAACCAATGACATGTTTACAACAAAGAAATAGAATGATAATAATATGCTAAAAATTGTATTCTGTTTAATACACGCCAAAGGACTAGTCCCGACAATTCTTAAACATACTTTATTTGATATGATGAATTCTTAAAAAATTAAGGTTTGGAGTATTCATAGTTATCATAGATTTATTCCTACATATTTATAGAAAATAAACTCAGTTTATTATAGGTCTGCTCATTTTCCCAACTAGTATGAGCTATTTAGGAGAAAAAAGATCACTGGATGGGTTGAAATGGGTTTGGATGGTTGCCTCTTGATAGTCAAAGATGTCAAACTCTATTTGAAGGCAGCCAAATCCAAACCCATTTTGATTTTTTATAGTTAAGTATGGTTAGTCTATTCATCCACCCAAACCCAACAAAGGAGAATGAAGAACTACAAAAAGGTCCTCCTAGTCTGAGATCTATAAATCTAATATACTATAGTTGGTTGAGAGTCCTTTATCGTAGATGATATTATTTAGCTATACTCTTCCTTCTATCATTGGTCGAGCCCTTTATCTAGAGAGGACTTAAGAGTATTATGTAATCTAGCAATTTGCTATGTAATACGTATCCTATCTAGCCAAATTCAGCAAACAATGTTGGAGGACCTTAAATGACTAGGTAATGCCCAAGTACAATTTTTAGAAGGGAAACATTTTAGTCCAGTTCCAATTCCCAAATACCATTACCATAGATGAATTTACTGATTTTACATGTTTGATGTTATATTCATAGAACATCGACTTTCAATTTACTGTGTGTATTCATTGCTAGATTGTATGATTTTGTACCTGAATTTAATCAAACTATGTTCTGGTTCAGGTTGTAGAGGCACTTGGTACAGGGAAAAATGTTCTATTTACAGGTCATTCCATTGGAGGTGCAATTGCCACTTTGGCCACACTGTCAATTTTGGAAAAAATGGGGTATGGAAGCCCCTATTTTTGCCACACTGATTATTGCTATAATTGTTTATAATATATATAACTAAATAGAACAATGACCAAATTTACATCATGTATGCCCATATCAAAACTCATGGGCCCCAAGTAGTGAGTAAACAAGTAATAAACGGATGCCCTAGCTTCAAACCATTGAAATACAATGCAATAAAACAAGTAACAAAAAAGACATGGCCAAGTTCATGCACGCAAGAAAAAGTATTTCAGTCAATTCTTGTAATATTTTTATACATTTAAACAAATAAAAAATGAATAAAACACTCACAACCTCTATGAAATGGATGCCCTAGCTTTAAACTAGTGAAATACGATGATAAAACCAAATAACAAAAAAGACATGGCCAAGTTTTGGCACGCAAGCAAAAGTCCAGTTTGAGCCTACCTCGAATCCTTGTAGAGTTAGGCCAAGTTCGCTCAAGCAAGAAAAAGTCCAGTGCCCTATTCCCTCTTTGCAGCCTGTAAGAAAAAGTCTAGTGCCTTGTTCCCTCTTCGTGCATGCAAGAAAAAGTCCAGTGCCCTATTCCCTCTTCGCAACCCACAAGCAAAAGTGTAGTGCCCTCTTCCCTCTTCGCAGCTCACGAAAATTACAAATGAGCATTTATTTTTCTTTTTTTTTTTGTTTATAATCACACGGGTGTCAAAATTATGATGGCACCATCGCTATTATGACACCCTCAGGCACACTTGCAAAAAAAACACAAAAAACACACACAAATGGTACTGCCGTCGAAATTGGTGTCAAAATTTGACCCCAAATGTTGTAGTGGTTAAAACTCATGCAAATCATTATAGAACATACACTTGATGCTCTTGTCACATTGCAACATTCCTTTAGACCTCACAATTTCTTGTGTCCCCAAAGTTGCTTTGTCCTTTGGTAGATTGTTTGGAGACTATTGTTTTATCACACTATTTTCTTGCTTGGAAACACTCAAACCTGATTTAGGGATGCTAAGACTCATCATAGATCTGAAGCCAAAGTCGTTCATGTTAGTGTTTAAAACTACAGATGATTAAAACTAATTAGAAAACCTCTGATTCTTAACTCTTGTAGTCCCAATAGATGCATTTGACAATAATAGACACTAAGGTATTAAGGATCCAAGTGATCTGAATTATGAATTAGATTACAATACCTGGTGTGAAACCTGCAGTATTGTGAAATTTGACATAAAAGCTGAAAAGACTAACAACAAGATTGCAAGCCAAAAAGTATCTCCATTCTATTCAAAATTGGAGTTTATACAAGTCAGATGGATCCTAAGGGTCACACAAATCCCTTGGAATCGAAATGAAGAGTCATCAGAATGTTTTTTACAAATAAACTATTAAAACTATCAAAATTTATCAAAAAACTATATATAAAATTTAGGTCCACTTGGAGAAGGTATAACTTTCTCATCCTAGCTCCGAATTGCGAACCATTTGATGCGTTGGAAATGTATTCAAATAATCTTGAATAAAATTTTAGAAGTAACCATCCAAGCCCAAAAATGCACCGAAGACCCTCAAAATTGCAATTGACTAAAACATAGGAAATTTTGAAAAATTAGATTTTGGTATTTTCCCAATTTAATCCTGATCATCAAGTCCTTCTTCACTTTGAGCTTTCAGCTACAAGTGGGTACACCTATCAGATTTAATTCTTGAAATATCACAAATGTTATTTGTATGCTTGATACAGATGTAAAAATATAACTTCTAGCAAAAATTTAAAGTAAATCATTATTCATTTTGGTTTGATGGTGAAACAATGCAACCTAAGCAATGACCAATGCAAAATCCTATGACATCAAAGTCAACAAACATACAACTATGAAAAACTTTGTAATTCAAATAACCCCAAACCTCAGATAAAATGCCTTACAAATTATCCTCTCATGTATACATTAATTCATCAAATTCAATACACAGATATTGAAATCTTTGAGACCTCACTCAAGTTTTACTCCTCCCTTGAAAGGAACTTAAGATTCAACCCCACTATCTACCTTATAGAATGATGTATTTAAAACTGCCTTATAGATTAAATGCACAAATAAATCAAATTCATACATGAAGACAAAAAAACATATACATGGAATTTCAGTATATTTTTATTAACCAATCTTCTGTATCAATACATTCAGAAATTGAGATTCCTTAGAATCAAAATACTAATGCAAAAACTCCTATTACACTGAATAATTAAGCACCCTTTGGTGTCACTTAGAACTTACTATATATAGAAAAACCATCTTGGAATCCTTGAGAAAAGGATGCAACAAGCTTCAGATGGTTTTGATAGTGACTTGCACTAGAATACAAAATATATTTAAATTTCACAGAAAAGAAGGAAAATGGTGCTAGAAGTTGTTTCTTCTCATGGTGAGTTCCCTTCGAGTTGCACCTTTGTCTATTGGTATTCAAAGAAACTGCCAAAGCTGTTGTGTGAATGATGACCGCCATCTGACTAAATTACATAATCCTTTTTATAATAATTTCTCTCCCTGTGCTCATAGATCAGGTGCAATGTTGGACTTCACTCTTCTTCTATCTCTCCTATATCAATTGATGCAGTCTTCTTCTTCTTCGGTTTTGTACTCTTGTCCCATGTAGCAACTTATTCTTCTAATGGTCAGGTCTACATTTTCAGGCTCTGTAACTGCTTGACCTACTTATCCCACCTTGAATCAGTGATGGTTTTTGTGTCAACAAAAAATTTGGTACATTCATTTTCTGTTTTGAATATGTCATCCAAAATGTTGTTGAACCTATCAATGTATAAGGACCCATCACTATTCAAAAATGCCTCTTGTTTAATCCCGGGGCCAAACATATTCATCTTGGTTCTCACCTGATTTTCTTTGCCTTTGAAAAACCCCTAGCTGGTACCAATCAATTCTATCTTTTCTCCCACTTCAATGATTGATTTTGGGATATCTGCTCTGTGGGGTTGCAGTGCTTCAATCTTTTCAAACAATGTTGCTCTGCCAGATTAGGTGTTGAAAAGTGGCTCTAGAGTAGCCATTGCATCTTTAATGATGTTATTAGTTCTTTGTAGCATACTGTAAGAACTATGGACTGAATCTATTTTTCCTTTTATTACTTCACACCTATGATGCAAGATATTAGAGAGTGCCTTGAGGGCTGTATCCAAACTTTTCCTTTCTAGTGCTCTTGTTAAATTAACAGGGGCTTATTCTACTTGTTGAATTGCAGCCTCAATTTGTAGGGTAGGAGGAGGAGCTACCTTGTACATCTCTTCAAGCTTGGGTTTTGTTTCTGCAAGCTCATCCTCCAATGCCTTTATTTGCATTACCTTTTGGTCTCTATCCTTTGCCATGCCAACAACTTCTTGGAACAACTTCCCATACCTATTTGACAATTGGGCAGTTTTGGCCTCATTTAGATGAGCAAAATGTGTTGCTGCCTTTGATACTTCAAGATCACTGGTGTTTTGAACAATCTAGATGATCTTGTCCCCTTCCATTTTCTCTTCTATGCTAACCAAGGAAGGATTTTGAGTTCTTGGTGCTATTGACCACATTTCCAAAGCTTGAGATTTGGGATCATACCCTAATCCTTTGATAATATCACCAATCTGGATCTCATGTGAAAGATTTCCTTCAGATTGCCTCCTAATCTGATCAATAATAAAGGTAGTTGTGAGGTCCCACCCTGGTACTAGAAGCATTCCACTATATTTAACTAGTTTCCTAGCATCCTCTATAGATATGGTTTCTGATTCTGGATCATAGGCAATCAGGGATTTTAGTGCCTCATCCTTTGGATCCGTGCCTTTAGGTATGGTCTTGGCAATTTCTTGTTGTTTCCTCTAGATTAGGAAGTTCTTAAACTCTTCACTTTTGATGAACTCATCATCACTAAGCAAATCTTCCTAGTATATCTCCCTTTCATCTTGGCCAAGCTTCAAAGGTAATTCCACTTCTTCCCGAGTGGCTATTTTCTTTCCTTCTCTAATTTTTTTCCTCATGTGGTGATAATAGGCTCTATCACCAGGTACCAAAACTACAATTCTATCCTTTTCTTTCTTATTCTTCTTCCCTTTTGAGGACTCACCTACTTCTAATCTTTGTTTCTTTGGAGGAGGCTCAATTACATCTTCAGTCTCAGGAACATC
Source organism: Chamaecyparis obtusa (assembly GCA_027943335.1). Classification (NCBI taxonomy): domain Eukaryota; kingdom Viridiplantae; phylum Streptophyta; class Pinopsida; order Cupressales; family Cupressaceae; genus Chamaecyparis; species Chamaecyparis obtusa. The sequence goes on along the minus strand of BSBK01005284.1, from coordinate 49,082 downwards.
AACAATAGGAGGAATTCCTCCTTGATATGGGCTATCTTCCTCTTGGGAATCATCTATATATTCTTCATATTCAGAGGAAGAATAGTCCCTTTTCTTCTCCTTTTTTTCTTCAAGAAGATATTTCAATTGGTCGGAGAGAGTGTCATACATTTCCACCATTCTCTCAATCCTTTTCAAATAGGGGAGGTCAGGAAAGAATCCACTAAAAGAAATTCCAGCCTCTTTTACCTGAGCTGCTAAATCCAACAAATCACAAAATTTATTGACCTTTCTTTTTATGTCATCTTCATCTAGCATGTTTCTTTTCACATCTTCCTCATCACACCCCTCATGCTCCTTTATATAACCAATGTTGGGGATGAGTGTTTTCCTGGCATATTTGATAAACTCTTCTAAATCTACATATCTATAGATACCAAAATCCATTTTGAAATGATTTAGCCATGTGCTAAGCTATGGTAATTCTCTCTTACCAATTAGGAAACTTGCTACTTTGAATTACCGAGGAGTAAAGGTTCCTTTCTTGTGAGGTGCTAGGTGTTCTTTGTCAGGCCAGATTAATTACCATATGAATTCTAACATGGCAATTCTTGGTGGTACATATTTAGGGAGTATATGTGGGGCTTGTGGGCATCCATATACTCTAATTATTGTGAAATTCTCTCCCAAATAGAAATCACCCCAATTGTGTCCCATTTTCCAGTTATCAATAAATTGCTTAAGTTTGAGAAGCTTCAACATCCTAACTGGCGACCTAGTGAAGTTTGTTCCTAACATGTTTAGAATTGGTAAGACTATCCAATTCTCAAAAGCACAAAAATCATTCTCATTGGATGTATAATTCCATAATCTTAACCAGTATTACATTGGGTTAGGTTGTCCTTCAAACATAAATCTTGGTCTCAACATCTGGACCTCCAAATTGTTAACATTATAATATAAAATCAAATGCATTAAGAGAGAATAATGCATGAACTTTACTGACCTCTTATTTTCCTTTATCATTACCAAACCTTCATGCATTCTATCAATTACATATTGAATGTAATCATAATTTGTGTTTGCATGTGAATTTTGGATGTCTAGAACCATCATCATTATATCTACTAGCATCCTTTCTTCATCTCCATCTATCCCTAAAACTCTACATAGTCCATAGGCCAGATATTTCATATAGAAATGAAGGGCTTTGTACTCATAAGGAGCTTTCATAGTTGGTGGAAGAGGGGAAATGTATTTTCCAATCTTGGGAACATGTCTAGCAAGTTGGGTTCTTGCAGGCCCTAAATGGCTTGTATATTTCTCTTTTTCCTTCTTTAGGTCTATTTCTGTAAATGAGGATGAAAATAGATTGAAAGCCTTCATGAATGATCCCATATCTAAAGTCACTAAGGCTGATTGATCCTTCTATCTTATGGTTTTAGACACAGGGTCATAAAGTCTAGCTAATTCATGTACAAGGTCAACATCCAGGAAGACATTTGGGACAATTAGTTTGGCCATACCTAGAGTCCATGCATTACAAATGGGAATGGATATATTATGGTTATTGTAAAAATAACTAAACAACATAAAACCAGAACATGATGGAGTATCAGGATCTCTACAATTTTCCATGAGGTCAACAAAAACTTCATCACTAACCTTTTTATTCTGGTTCAAACCAGGGAGAAAATTGATGAATTGCTCTGAGAAGTTAGGATTTCTTTTTTCTTTTCCTCCATTTTCTTTAGCTCCCTCACTAGATGAGGCTAGGCTTGATTCTGGTTGACTCATTTCTGCAATTCTATTCTGATCACTCGGTTCTGCAATTCACTCTCTACAATTCACTTAGAAAACTCAAATGCTCTTCTGAAAATGATTGAGTGTAAATGCAAGAATGTCTCATTAATATAACCCTTATCATTTAATACATGGGAGTTATCAAGATCACTACAATCATCTTTCAGTCATCTCAACATTCAACTCTACGTAAGATCAAATTTGAAAAATGGCTAGTAGCAATGTAATATGTTGGCAACTTATAATTAAAAATTTTAGAGAAAGAGAAAAATGATTACCGCATCATCATCAAAAAACCCTCGAGTATTGAAAAAACCCTCGATCATGATCTGATTGGCTAGTTTGTACACTTTATCCATCCTGATAGAGTATCTTTCCACGTAACCAATAGCTCCTTTTCTTTTTCATTAATGCAAACTTAACTCACATCTTTCAAAGATCAAGTGACTGAAAGACTTCTCTTATTCTCGGAATGCTTTGCTTAAATCTGAGTTAATTTGGAGATCAAGCGATTGAAGGATTTGCGTGATCTCGTAATGTCTTCTTGACCTATGGTTCCATTTGGAGATCTAGCGACCACCATCAGATTTGATTTGCATCTATGGTCCTCATACAATCTCCATGTCTTTAACCATGACTTTACTTGATTTGATGATCTAGCGACTGAGAGTTTTCTATAAGTCTCTAAATCTTTAACTTAACCTTACCCCTTTTCAGAGATCCAGCGACTGAAAGACTTCGCGCAATCTCTTAATATTTTCTTAACCTTAGTTCAGATTATAAGATTTGGAGATTGAAAGGTGTTCGCCAGATCTCTAGATATTCGGACTAACTGTGGTTATATTACTGAGAACAGGTGAGTGAAGGATTTGTGTAATCTCATAACCCATCTCCTAACTCATTGTTTATTTAGAGATCTAGTGACCAAAAGACTTCATGCAATCTCTAGATTATTTCTTTTACTTTGGTTATATTACGAGATCTAGCGAATGAGGGCCTATTAGCGTAATCTTTGAATGAAAACCTTAACTCAACTTTAATCACAAGATCCAATGACTAAGTGTACTCTTGTGATCTCTGAAAGATTATACTAATCATGGTTACATTGTGAGATTCAATGAACATCGTTATCTCTGAATTGATGAGTAAAATTTTAACCTTAGTTCTTTTCTGAGATCACCCGTTGACCATTGATCTTCATCTATATCAGTGACTATTGCTAAATTGCTGGATATTTTATAACTTGACCAAATTGTCTTGAGATTAAATGATAGCCTTTAATCACTCATTCGATGAATAGAAAAACTATTAGCTTATCACCTTTTCCTTTGTCGCCGGATCGCTAGATGAAAAGACTCCAAGCTTTATCTTTATGAGATCAAACGAGCACTGTGTTCATTGAATCATTGAATAACTTATCTTGACTGCTATCTTAGTATTTGGAGATTAAGCGATTGAAGAGTAATTCATAGCTAATCACTGAATTGCTTAACATTTTCTAATTTATCACCGAGTCTTGGAGATTGAGCGAACACATTGTTCACTTAATCACTGAATTCTTTATACACTACATAATTAATACTAAGATATAATACTAACCATTGATTCTCATCTACATCTGTGGCTCTCACTTAATCGCTAAATACTTTAAGCCTTCATTATATTATCTAGCGAATGGGAGTTGCATTGTCACCGGATCGCCAGATAAAATCACTAACTGCTAGTTGAAAATTGGAGATTAAGCGACTGAGAGATCATAACAAAGAACCAGGGCTTTGTCGCTCAATTTTTGAATGTCTGAAGACTTAACAAATTTGTTGTGAGATTCAATGAACACTAATATATACAAAGACCATGTGCATATATGACCCTTTAAGTGTCTCAAAAAGTAACTTGGAAATATAAAGATCTAGGGTACACTTGGGTATTTTTGAAAATAGAAACCCTATTGAGGGCAAAAATACCTAGGGCAAGAACATATGGACATTTTTCATCTGGTGAACTTGATATTCAGACTTTTACAGGTTAATTTCTTGCAGATTTATGAAAATTTTGACATACATACATGATTTGGAAACTAACAAGATTGGAAATAAGAATTCTCAGAAAACCCTAAAAATCACTCCAATAGTTCAGATTGATCAAAATTCTTGAAAATGGTGGTAAATTGGTCATTTTATTGCATCCTTTTATTTTTCCCAACATCGCACCTGGTGCTTTGTCATATGATCCTATGTCTGACAGATCATCATAACTTGCTTCCAGATTCTTAGATCTCAGTTGCCTAGGTGTCCTCTTAGATTTTTCTATTATTTTGATTAGCATTTAACTATCTACAAACTAGTAGCCTTAATTAGTTAACCTTTTGTTAGTGATTTGGTATCCCTTTTCTTTTTCTTTAAGATCTTGGAAGTCCTCTACCCTCATCTTAAGTAACCTATTTAAAAATTACACTTTTCTCAAAACTTCATCACAAGTGCCACTCAACAGGCATTCAGGCCTCACTCTCAATACCTTGTACTTAGTTCTCTTATCTATATCAACTTGGTCACAAGTGCCACTTAGTAGGCATTCAGGCCTAAAATCTTAGTACCTTGCACCTTGTTCCAACCACTTTACTCTCAATTAATTATTCTTGAGACAGTGCTATCATTACCTTGATCTCATAGAAGAAGCTTGTGTTACCTTGCTACTCTTAGTTTCTTAACATCATCTTCCATGCCAGTAATAACTCGTAGACATTCCTACAAGGCTACAACTGATCCTAGGGGAAAAGCCATTTACAACACTGCTGGACCATCTTTTCAAGAAGAACCTTTACCTCAAGCTTCTGATTATCAGTCAGTACCCTTTTCTAATGTTGAGAGATTTGATTACATCAACATGAAAAACTTTGACTTAGATGCCCATAGGAGACGTGACTGTGATTCCTTCGAAGATGAGGAACCCACATAAGAATAAATTTGAAAGTGCCAAGAAGAAAAACATTTTCACAAAGTGATGCAAGCCATCATGACTCAAGATAAAGATTTATATTTCATGCATCTTTCTTCTATGTGTTTGAAGCTTTCCCCAGACTTTGATGTCGATGCTTTATTGAAAAAAGAGGAAGAGTCTCCTCTCACTGCCCTCACTAAACAAGTTTAGGATCTACATTGCAAGATTTCACAACTAAAGAAGGATAAGGACCAATCCTCTAACAAGTACTCACTTGAATAAATTTGTCCTTTCTCCTTTGACAAAATTCTCTACATGTCACCTTTCCCATCCAAGGTGGAGATCCCAAAATATGACAAGTATGATGGCAATAAGGATCCTCAAGATCATGTGTGTGAATTTTGTGCTCTAAACATGGAATTTATGCATGAACATACTGTATGCACCCAAAAATGGTCACCTAGACTTTGGGCCCCATTTATTCGATTTATTTATCTCTGAATCAGTTTTATCAATAATCAATATTTTTCAAATTATATCAATTTCTTTGATCAAATCTTATTTCATCATTTTTGATTATTTTTCATTGGCTAACCATTTTATCCTAAGTTTTTATTTAATTAAAAGGAATATTTTCTCCCCTTTTATTAAATAAAAAGCCTCCACTTTTCCTCTTATCCTAAGTTGCACAAATAAAAACATCATTCTTATTTTATAAAAAGAGAAAAAACACTTTTTGTCTCATATGGACACAAAAGTCAACTCCTATTTTCTCATTGGAAGATATTTGTGCACAAGGATAAGCTTCCATTTTTCTCCACCATTGATTAAGTCTTTTGCCTCTTAATCTCAATGGTCCATTTCACCTCATTTCTTATAAAAGGAGAGTTCTCTTCCTCATTTGCATCCATCTTTTTTATGCTAATGTTATGCTGCAGGTTTTCTAGATCACTTTGGAGCTATCTTTGAATACATTCTACATCAAGCTTTGAAGACTTGCTTTTCATTGTTGCATCTCATTTAGTTGCATATTTCCTTTGTTTAGTTGCATAATCATGGCATATTAGCTTAGTTTCTTTTTATGCAATAGATTAGTTTCACATAGCTTAATTAGGGGAATTGTAATCCATTGCTATTTCCTTTCATAGTTGAATTGTACTTTCATTTTGATAGATTAATCTTGCATATTCATATTAGTATGCATTGCATTTTCATACTTTGATTCAATTTGGAGATTTTGGCACTCTTGCCCTAGTCTTCAATTTTATGAATCTCTCATTGTGTGGTTGACTAGCCAGGTCACTAGTTTGTAGTTCTAGCTAAGGGCAATTTTATTAAAGTCCCTTGCAACTCCATGCATAGAGAGCTATGAGTCACTTTGTGAGGCCTCATTGTTGAGAAACCTTACATGTAATGATTCATAGAAGTGTGGTCACATTTTCACCATACATTTTTGGTGCCCACTGTGGGGCTAGAGTAGCTTGACTTTGTCCTTTCATTTTTGCATTTTTGTTAATTTTTTGGATTAATTTCAGCTTAATTTTCAGTCTCTATTTTTCTATCTCAGAATATCACGTGACACTTCTCAGGATTATCGCATGACAGTTCTTAGTATATGGGTGCGACACTTCACGCAGAGGAAGAATCGCCTGTTTGTATTCTGGTATGTCGCCTGGCATCGTGTGAAGTATCGCCTGACTATTCTGCAGAGTATCGCCTAGACTGATAAGTATCACCCAGGTATAGGAAACTATGTCATGTGATTCTGGTGAAGTCTGAGGTATATCGCTTGATCTGACAGAGAACTACATTTTAAGTTTTATCATCCGAGTTCGATCACATTTAGTTTGCTGGTTTACTTTATTGTATTTAGATAGATCTAACCTGCATTTCTTAGCTTAGATTAATCAGTTTCTTACATTATTTTCATTTAGATTTTGGATTTTCCTAACCCTAGTTGTCTAACAAGTTGTGGTTGTAGGAGTTTTGCTTGAAGGAAATTGCCATGAATTGCATGCTAAAGGGCTACTAACGGTTTTTGCAGGGCTGCCCAAAAGCATAAAAATAAAAATTTTTTTTGCTTGTGTTTATTTCCTTTCAAGTGTGGCATTTACTAGTTGTCTTTTTTTTTCATAGGAACTTTAATACCTTGTGAAAGAAATTTTGAGGTGGTAGGAGAAGTATGCTCTTCACCTTTTGGTGAACCAGAAAATCTTGACCCATCTTAAGGTTTTGGAAGCAAGGGGGTAATTGAATTTTCTTGGTGTGTTTGGGAGAAGTTTTTGAGATAGGGGAGTATGCTCTTCACCCTTGTGGTGAACCAAAAACTTTGACCCTAAAAAATAATCCACTCTTTGTTTAGTATAGGAATCCTTTAGCGGGCCTTCTCTTAAGCAATCAAGAGGAATGACCCAAGTGGGGACAAGCCTTTTGCCGACTATTTCGACTCACTATAATCTCAAGGCTACCTCAAACACTAAAAACCTTGGTAGACATAACACTTGTCTTCGCTTGATGTGAGTAGCTCATGGGATTGCGACCATGGGGAAAGCATTGAGCAAGAATGGTTAAGGTACTCTTGAGGCCACGAGGTCCTAGTCATTTATGAGGAGCAAGAGGGGTGTTATAAATGGAAGCCCTTACTAAGAACCTTAGGTTAGAAGCCACCTTATTTAGCCGCTTATCTTCTTAGTGCAAGGATTGATCCAAGTGGACTAACTCAGATCACCCCAAGATACTCACCATATGTGTCCCTTTGGTTGTGTTGTTTGACACTTCCATGACAAAGCCAATATCTCTTGTGGGCAACCACTTGGTGTGAGGCAAGGGGGCATCAAGTTGTGGGCTAAGTTGGTAAGTATCGAGCCTTGTCTTGTAGGTAGATATTGCTTGAAGTGTTTTTGAATGTGCTAAACTAGTGTAAACATTCTTACATACAAAAAATTGATAACTTCCATAGGGTGCAATTTTATTTTTGATATCACAAGTGTTTGTCTTGGCAAGGTTTCTTTTGCCCTTGTTTCAAGTGTTTGGAGACATGTTTGATCCCCTATTGTTTGCAAACCTATCCAAATGCTATCAAATTTGTGATTGAAATTAGACATTTTCACCCTCAGATCTAGACATTTGAAATCAGACCTGAAAAACTCAAAATTTTGCACACATTTGTTCAAAAACTGCATCAGTATCGCCTACCTAAGAGAGAAATATCATACGATAGTTCACACCAGACTGTGTCACCTGTCAGTTATTAAGTCTGTCACCTGGTAGTTTTATTGTCTATCACCTGGCATCATGCAAAGTATCACTTGGTCTGAGTTCTATCACCTGGTGTGCTTGGAGTCTGTCGCCTAGAAGTTTTCAATAGTATTTTTAGTTTTAGTCATTGAGTTTCTTTTAGTACGACTTGGCCTTTGAGTAGGTTATCTGACCTTGCTATTAGAGGCATGTTTTGACTGCAAATTTTTTATTTTAATCTTCTAGGGATAATTTCAATTGATTTATAAGGTTACCTTGAAAATAATTTGTCAAGTTAGAAATTTATTCCTAGTGAAAAGTTTGTCTTTAGAATTGTTGATTACACCCTTGGAGAATTTTTGATCCTACTATTGTCCAAATCATTTTTCATATATCTCAATTTCAATTTAAATTTTGGCTAAGTCCAACCTCCTGATTCAAAAGTGCAAGGGTATTCACCCTTTGATTTGAAGCACCTCTTTGACAGTGTTGGTGACGCCTTTTATTTTCTATCTTTTCATTTTCTCTTTGGACAATAGAGAATCTCAATTATCCTAGATTGGAGTTGACACTTTGAGAGATTAACTTATCACTTAGAGTCTCTTTCTTTCATGTCAGTTACTACAAGATATCAAGTGAATCAAGGGAAAAGACCCCTAGTTATCTTTAATCAGTTACCACCAGTTAGAACATGTCAACAATGTAAGGAAAAGGAACCCCTCTTTGATCAGTCCCCTAGGAGTCAACTAGAGGTTGAGACTAATCCCTATGAGGAAAGTACACCCAAAACACACTACTCATCAGGCACAAACATAAGTTTTTCAAACATTAAGAATTCTAGAGAAGATATCAACCGCAATCTTCAAAATGTGTTTTCAAGTTTCGGACATAATGATGATGACGACTTTAGATATAGTCCACCAAGGTCACCTCATGATAAATCAAGGTATTGGGATCCTCAACAAAGAGCAGAAAGACACCATAGGCATAGTCCTTCAGAGTTAGGATCCCCACAACATATTGATCACAATAATGATTCAGAATACCATGTCAATGCGGCCAACTTATACAATGCATCAGGACCTTCATCTCCAGCTAAGGAAAATTCTTGGCATACTAATGCTAGATTGAGGGCTATTGAAAAAGCTAAGCAAGCTTATAAAGATGAACAAGCTGTGAAATAGGAAAAACTTAGGAGATTAGAAGAGGAAGAGAAAATCTTGTTAGAAATGAAGAAAAGAGCATTGCAAGAAGAAGAAGATAGGTTGTATGCACGACAACTTCAAAGACAATTTGATGGAAGGACTAATAGTGGAACCAATTCTCCACCATCAACACCCTCTCAAAGTCCTAAGACTAGAAGGAGGTCTAGGATGCCCTCAAGGTCACCAAGTCCAAGAGGAAGAAGAGTTTCAAGAGTTGATCACCATAGGAGAAATTCACCTCCTAGACTTTCTAGACAACCCTCCCAAAGAGCACATCATGCTTCACAACATGGGGGGAGGTATGTTAATTTGGACACCTTAGACTTTATGGCTATACAACAAGAGCCATCTTTCCAAGCCTATGTTGAAAAATATGTTGAACAAAACAAAGACCAATTCTAGGAAAGTCTAATTAACAAAGGTGCTAGAGTACCCTTTGATTTTGATGTGGATAAAAAAGTAAAGAAGCACGATCCATCCAAAAATGAGGTGATCAAACAATTGCAAAGAGATGTGGACAACATGAGAGCTCCCAAAAGTACTTTCAACTTGGATTCTATTTGTCCCAATCTTATTGACAAGAGTGTGGTAATGATCGATTTTCCTAAGAAGGTGGAGTTCCCTACCTATGACAAATATGATGGCATTGGTGACCCCCATGATCACGTAAGGCAATTTTACATCATGAGCTTCTCTTTCCATCATGAGGATTCATACTTAATGAGATTATTCCCTAGAAGCCTCAAGGGACAAGCAATGGAGTGGTTCACTAACCTTACTCCCTCGGTTAAGACATTTAAGGAACTTGTGGAAAGGTTTGTACAAAATTTTGCCTATAATTTAACATGATCCATCACAATGCTTGATTTTTGTAAACTAAAACAAAATAAAGGAGAGTCATCTGTTGCATTCTTGCAAAGGTGGAGATGTTTATGTGCGAAATATCCAAGAACAATTCCCGAAGAGGAGAAAATTGACATTATTGTGCGCAATTTGGTTCCAGAGCTGAGATATGAAGTCAGAAAGATTCCCTTCTACTCTTTTGACACCATGGTTGAAGTCGCTTGTCACATTGAAGATGTTTTAAAAGAACAAGGAATTTTGGCAAAATCAACAAATAATACCAATGGCCAAAACAATAATAGTGGAAATAAGGACAAAAAGAACAATTATTGGAACAAGAATAAACAAGTGGTTAATGATGGTATTGTTGATGCACCTCAACCTAAAAGTGAAGTCCTTAATCTTTCCAAGGTGGTACAAGCCATGAAACTTCAAGTGTCTTCAGAGCAACAAGATGGGAAACCAAAGTATCAAGGAAAACCTAAGACTGAGAAGAGGCAATTCACAAAGTTGGGTGATTCTTATGCTGACATTTTCAAAACTCTTATTGTTCATAATTTAGTACAACCTCAAGACCCTTCGAAATTCCGCATTCTAGATCCAAAACCATATTGGTGGAATGAGAAGGCATATTGTGTGTATCACAATGGAATTGGGCATGATATAGAGAATTTTTTCAAAATCAAACATCTTGTCCAAGACCTCATTGAGAATGGTAGATTGCAAGTGGATGGTTTAAACTCAAACTTTGATCACAAGGCTTTTAAAGAACCTTTTCCAAAGTATGAGAAGGGAGAAGGTTCCAACAACAATAATAAGGCAACAATCAACTATACATACACTAAAGCTGATAATGTGATCAACATGCTTGAGGTGGTTGAAGAAAATGTCAATATGATGAGGAGAAAGGATTCTTATGATCATGATGATGATTCAAAGAAAATGCCTAATGAAGGACCCATAGTTGTGTTGAGAGGACCTAACTCACGTAGGGAGTTTCAATCTCTTCATGCTGTTACTAGGAGTCAAGTTAGTCAACCTCCTATTGTCATTAGAGGTCCTAATTCTAGCAAGCCTAGACAGTCTTCATCTAAGCAAACTCCCTCTAAATCTATTGTTGGCCTTGAGCTTAATTACAACCTTGTTGATCAACTTCAACGCACGCCAGCTCAGATTTCTATATTTGAACTTTTGGAATTATCCCCAAGGCATAAGCGTGTCCTTGAGGACGCTTTGCGAGTAGCTAGTGTCCCTAACAACTTAGATATTGATCAATTCTAGAATATGGTCAACCATTTGGCTAGCCCTCATTACCTCACTTTCTCAGAAGAAGATGACAAATCCATCAGTCACCCACATAACTTGGCCTTACACATAGAAGTCATGATTCATAAAACCCATGTCAGGTGCGTATTGATAGATGGGGGTGCAGGGCTAAATATTTGTACCATGAGTTTGTTGAAGGCTCTAGGATATTCTGAAGAAGTCATTGATACGAGGAAAAAGATCACAATCAAAGCATACGATGAAGCAAAAAGAAGTTCCAAGGGATTGGCCGTTTTGCCTATTCGCATTGGTCCAGCAGAAAATGATATTTTATTTCAAATTGTTGATGTTAGACCTTTAGCCTACAACATTTTGCTAGGTAGGCCATGGATTCATGAAATGCAAGCAGTCCCATCAACATATCACCAGTGTGTTAAGTTTCCTTATAATGGTGTAGAAATTTGCATACCAGGAGATAGTACTTTGTTAGTTAATAACATTTCTGCTATATCACATATACCTTTGAATAGGGAAGCTGACAGTTCCAGTATTTCACTTAAGCAATGCTAGGAGAAGTTTAAAACCATAGATCTTGGGATGGGAGATTATCAAATTGATTCTTTTACAAAATTGCCGATCTCTCCTAGGTCCTATGGGAAACCATCACCAGATATGAAACCCTCATCATCTACAATGACATTATTTGGAAAGTTTGTTGAGTCTTCAGTTCCTATTTAGGAAGAGAAAGAGGAAGTTTCCATAAGAGACTGGATCTATCATGAGGAAAAGTACCAACATAATGAAAATTTTGCTCCTTCACCTAAAGTTTATGGTAGAGGGTACACATTAGTAAAAAACATGGGATACTCGGGACATGGCCCCCTTAGTCATAGATTGGATGCCAGGTTTGAGCCATTGGATCATGCTTTATTTGCATGATGCAACAAATCCATAGTGGGTTTAGGTTTTGAAAGTGATAAACCAAAGAGTACTACTGTCCTACCTGCGACGAATAGTGATTCTGATTCTGAATATATACCTAATCTTTCTAACCAACAAGACATGATAGAAGATTGGGTGTCTTCAACTAATCTCCTTTGGGGAGAATTTCAAAATTTGACAATTGATAGTCCTCCTATCCCAGCTGCGACGTATAGCGACTATAGGAATGCTAGATTAACCATGGAAGGTGTCATCACCTCAGCTGCGATGGGTGATAATGATTCAGATACTTTTGTGGTTCAAAAAATTCCTAGAGAAGGGGAGACTCTTCAAAATTGTGAGGCTTCTACATCACGAGGCCCAAATATTGAAAATTCAGAAATAGATTCACATGAATTTGAATAGGATTCACTTTCAGATGAAACCATCGACTTGGATGTTGATGTTATTCAAGCCTATAATGCCCAACCTGACATAGTTGATGAGCCTAGTGTAGGGCTAGGGGATTGGACTCCTTGAATTTCCTTAGTGAATGATACTTTGTTAGGAAGGATGAACCCCAATTCAGGTACTTTAGAAGAGAACTTGATAAATCCCGAATATATGGTCACTAGAAATGACATCCACCACATTCACAATGTTGAACCAGTCATAGACCTACCTATTGTCAACCACCATTTAATTGATTGGTCTCAAATTTCACAAGAGCCACAACTATTGACTTTTCAGAATGACTATGAGATTGCATGTTACCTTAATGCCATTGAGCCAGTAGTGTCTTCCACCAGTGAGCCAACTACGAGTATGACTGAGCCTGCTATTAAGTACCTCAGTCTCAAAATAAAAGAAAAAAAGAAAAAGAATAGGTGTTCTGATGGTGAAAACCACTTTGTGGCGGTGTCAGAACCGAAAATAGTAAAAAGAAAAGACGTATCCGAGGGTGAAAACCTCTTTGAGGTGCCTAAGGATGAGGTACTTAATAACTTGCCTAGTTATTTTTAGGATAGATCCTCAGTGTTTATTGAACCAACAAAGCTAGTAAACTTGAACACAAAAGAAGCTCCTCAGATAGTTCATCTTGCTTAGTCTTTATCAGATGAAGAAACAAAGACATATGCACAATTCCTACAAAAGAAAAAAATCAATTTTTCATGGACATATTCAGACATGCCAGGGCTTGACACAAATCTTATAATGCATCACTTATCCATAGCTCCAGGAATAAAACCAATGAAATAGAGACTCAGAAAAATGCATCCACATGTAGCTCTCCTTGTCAAAGCGGAATTAGAAAAACTTTTGAGAGCTGGATTTATCAGAGCCATAGATTACATAGAATGGATCTCAAACATAGTACCAGTTTCTAAACATGATGGGTCCATTCCTGTATGTACAGATTTTAGAGATTTAAACAAAGCATGTCCAAAGGATGACTTTCCACTTCCAAATATTGATATGATAGTGGACATGATAGTAGGTTATGAAATATACTCTCTAATGGATGGATTTAGTGGATATAATCAGATTAATATAGCACTTGAAGATCAAGAGAAAACAACATTCACTTGCGCATGGGGAACCTATAGTTGGAATGTCATGCCATTTGGACTAAAGAATGTAGGGGCTACCTATCAATGAGCTATGACAACTATATTTCATGACATGATGCATAACAATATGGAAGATTATGTGGATGATACCTTGGCTAAATCTAAAAAAAGGGATACACACCTTAAAGATTTGGAAGTGATTCTTGATCAAATGGAATATTTTCAACTTAGGTTAAATCCGAAGAAGTGCGCATTTGGTGTCACCTTAGGCAAACTTTTAGGATTTATCATTTAAACAAAAGGCATAGAGGTTGATCCCGAAAAGGTCCAAGCAATTCTAGATATGCCACCTCCTCAAAATATCAGTCAAATGAGAAGTCTTCAGGGACATCTTTAGTTGATTAGGAGGTTTATTTCTCAGCTTGTAGACAGAGCACAACCTTTTAATAAGACATTACATAAGGGTGTTTCTTGTGTTTGGAACGAGGATTGTCAAAAGAGCCTAGATCAAATCAAACAATATTTTGCTAATCCTCCAATTCTCATGCCTCCTATTCCAGGGAAACCATTGATCCCATACATTTTAGCTACAGACACTTCCTTGGGGGCATTGTCAGCTCAGTTGGATGAAAATGGAAAAGAGAGGGCCATATACTATATAAGTCATACTCTTGTGTCAAATGAGGTCAATTACAATAACATTGAGAAAGCTTTTCTTGCTGTGGTGTTTGCTTCCCAAAAGTTGTGACATTACATGCTAGCTCATACTACACACTTAATTGCTAAAATTGATCCTCTAAAATATTTTCTTAGTAAGGCTTCTCTCATAGGAAGGCTCGCTAAGTGCATGATGATATTATCAGAATTTGACATAGAATACATTGAAAGAAAGGCCATAAAGGGGCAGGCTATTGTGGACCAACTTGCTGATTTTCCAGTTAAGGATAGCATGCCTATACAAGTTGAACTTCCTTATGACCATATATTACATGTCACATATCACACCTGGAAAATGTTCTTTGATGGCTCTAATATGCAAAATGGGTCAGGTGCGGGGATATTGTTTGTTTCTCCACATGGATATACTATACCAAAGTCTTACAAATTAATCTTTCCATGTACAAACAATATAGCAGAATATGAAGCATTAACAAATGGATTAAAGATGGCTATAGAATGGAATATCAATGAGTTGCATGTTTTTGGGGATTCACAATTGATAATCAATCAAGTCAATGAAGAGTATCAAACCAAAGATGACAAGTTAATACCCTATAAGAAGATGGTTGATTCTTTAAGACGCTATTTCACTTTTGTGACATTTTAGCAAATCCCTAGGATAGACAACAAGGCAGTAGATGCTATGGCTACATTAGCTTCCCTTTTGCAATTGGAGCAGCATGAGTCTTGATTTGAGTTCCTAGTGGAAGAACTGCATTACCCTATCTTTGATTCACCTAAAAGTCAAGTCATTTGTACCCTTGTCACACAAGAGTCTTCCCGATATGGTACTATCTATTCATACCTTCATGATGGCATCATCCCTGACACTTTCAACCATTCTGAATGCAAAAATCTCATCTGCAATGCCTCTCGCCACACCCTTATTTTTGGTGATCTGTATAGGAGGAGTTTTGATGGGATGCTTCTTAGGTGCTTGGAAAAGGAGGAATCCGACCAAGTGTTAGTTGACATTCAAGAGGGCATTTGTGGTGGACATTCTAATGGTCTTACCATGGCTCATCGATTGCTTAGGGTGGGGTATTACTGGCCCATAATGCACGCAGATGCAGTAGCTTTCTCTAAGTCTTGTGAGAAATGTCAAAGACATGGAAACTTGATTCATGCTTTAGGTAGGGAGCTAATTCCTTATGTTTCTCATTGGCCATTTCAACACTAGGCCTTTGACCTTGATTGGAAAATTCACCCCAACTCATCAGGTGGACATAAGTTTATCATCATAGCTACTGATTATTTCATGAAGTGGGTAGAGGTAGTACCTCTTTCTGTTGCTTCAGGAAAGACTATTTCACTCTTCATTCTGAATCATATTATTTGTCGGTTTGGAGTGCCTTCTGAGATCATCACTGATAATGGAGGTCAATTCAAGAACAAGGACCTAAAGCATCTATGCACAAAGTTTAAAATCAAGCAACATTGGTCCTCTATTTACATTCCACAGGGAAACAGACAAGCAAAAGCCTCTAATAAAACCATTCTCAAGATTCTTCATAGGACAGTACATAAGAATGGTAGGGATTGGCACTTACAAATTAATTCAACACTATGGGCTTATAGAACAAGCATTCACACACCTACGAGAGCCACTCCCTTTGCACTTACTTATGGCACTGAAGCAGTATTACCTTTAGAAGTAGAGATCCCTTCATTCAGAGTCTCTCTCAAAGGTTTGATTACATATGAGGATTATCGTGCTATGAGGTTGCAAGAACTAGAACTTCTAGATGATAAGCATAAAGCCTCCTTTGATCATATGAGAGTATATCAGAAGCGTATGTCCAAGACATTCAACAAGAGGGTTCACCCTAGAGAGTTTCAAGTAGGTGATCTCATTTTGTGAGAGAACCCTAAAAATCAACAAAATAAAGAACAAAAGGGGAAGTTTGAACCTAATTGGCTTGGGCCATATGTCATCACTGCTACTTTTGGTATAGGTGCTTATTTATTATCTGATGAGAATGGGGAATAGCTCCCTGATCCCATTAATGTGTTGCACCTAAAGAAGTTCTATCCTTGATGCCTATTCTGTCTGGGGGCATCCTTTGTACATATTTATGGATCCTGAAAAAATACCAAAAAAATTGATATATGATGCTGAAAAAAATCCTAAAAAGTATATAAAGTCCTAAAAAAATACAAAAAAATAAAAAAATGCAAAAATTCAAAAAAATAGAAAAATTGCCTTGGTGAAAACCTGGAAACAGGCGCCTTGGTAGCAAAAATACAAAAAATGAAAAAAAAAAATAATTTTTTTTTTTGTAATAAATCCAAGTGGTGAAAACCTGGAAACAGGCGCTACTTGAGGCCTTTGCACTCCTATTTATTAGCATGCATCCTTGACACTGAACCTTTCTCCATCATACCTTGACCTTATTTGGCTTAGTCTGGAATTGGTCTTTACCTTTGTCTAGGGGGCATAACTGTTCGCATAGGTCCTTTAGGTGCGTTTGTCTCTTGGGGCATTTCACAATAGGTGTTTTTCACCACCACCCCAAATAGTGTTTTTTGACACTACCCTTGCGTTGAGTGTTTCTTAACACTTATCAGATGTCTTCCCTATAGGCTAAGTATGATGTGATATTGCTCATTTGCAGATGTGATACTCAGAGTTTGACTCTATGACCAACACACACGCACTTAAACAATCAACTCGTTGAGATATGTTGACTTTATTTTTCTTTGTGTGATATTTATGAGGATTTCTTTGATGAGTGCTCTCCCTGAGAAGTTTTCGATGATGCATAGCTGGAAGACTGAGGGTATGAGAACATGTTTTATTTCTTTATCTGCTTGTGGGTATATCTCATTGATCTTGATTGTCATGAGCATTTATGCTGGTCTTACTTGACACTATGGATTAACAAGGTATTATCCTTGACTGTTTTAGTGAGTGCATGCTTCTAGCTATCTTGACTTTCATGTGTCTTGATACAAGCATAATCTTGCCATATCAAACTTAGGTAATCTCACTACATTAGTCATCTTGACCTCCATGTCTTTGATGCCTAGGTGGGATTTCCACATTTCTATCTGATAAAGATCATATTCATATTCACATAGCTATGCTAGTGTGCATTGTATGATCTTTTGACATTGCCAATAAAGCCCGATGATGATAATTAGTGTCTATAAGCATTGCAACCTTGCAAGTCAACCACTTTTCATAGTAGCTTGCATTTCTAGGAAAGAGCTCTCCTTTTCATCTTATGTGGACCTGTCAGTCGACTGCGCTCACCTTTTCTTCTTCTCGATCACATCTTTCACTCCTTGTCTTTTTCATCTTGAACCTGTTCCTATCATCAAAAGGGGTTAATCATATCATCATATCTATTTCTCAAACATGTCATTTTCAGAAACATGAGTCTATATCATATACATGAGAATCGAACATACATCTATGAGAGAGCGAACATACATAAGTGCATACATCAACATTTTGAGCAAATAAGACAAGACAATACATATGAAAACTGATACAATATCCAAGTGAGACAATCAAATATGATATATCCAATATCCAGTATATCTCATATATAAAAGAAAAGTCATGGTACAATGTCATCATTGATATAAACTATACAAATGAAATCCCAACTAGATCAAAGTCTCAATAGTATCATTTGACATCACATCTACACCTAAGCCCTAGACCTAGGACGCACTGGGTCCATCATGTGGCGCTGGTGGAGAAGGAGGTGGTGTAGCTACCTTGTCAGGAACCATATCTGATGCTCCTACCCTCTGAGAATATGACGGTGCTCTCTAACCCTCTAGAACTACTTGGAGATAGAGTCCATGATAATATGCAGCTCTAGCTACCTCCCGTCGGATCTCTAGTGTAGTTGCCTATGCTACCGTCTCATGTCATGCTATCTCTACCCTAAGATCTCTGATCTGCTGGTCTCTCTCTAGTCTCATATCCACTAACTACTAATCCCATACTGCTATAGTGATCCTCAGCTACTGAATCTCTATCTCAAGAGTCTGAATGCAGGCTCTCAAATCATCCTCCGCAGCTGGATCCACCTGCACCTGTACCTACTCCTGAGAAGGTCTCTATACCTCCTCACTCCTCGAGCCCTGACCTCATGGCTATTTTTGACCACCAGCTCTAGATCCCTCTCCCACCTCTCTAACCTAGCCTCCTCCTTTTCCCTCATCATCTCCTCTATCTCCTCCTCCCGAGGCAACTTGTGCTACATCTGGTATAGTGAATCAAGGGAATGGTGCCCTCCGTCACTCTGCCCTATACGCTGCATCAGCTCTCACATCCACCATGTCTAGGAGATACTCCTAGGGCTCCCTCCTGATCCCAACTGTCTCCTTGATAGCCCGTTAATAGTCTAACATGGGTAGCCACCCATGTCCCTCCTCATCTCTAGCCCTCGCATAGGTAGTTGTCTCTGTGGAGACTTGCTGCTACCTCCTGAATTTTTGCCATACTTGAGTGATGCAGAATCTCTCCACAATCTCTGAGTGTCGACCTACCAGTGGCCGAGTGCATAGCATATAACTCAGCTCATCCTCTGCATCTCCCCAGGCCTCCACATCCCTGTATGGCCTCTATGTGAATGAGGTCATCTCATTTAGGACCCACCTATAATGTGTCACATCCCCTGTATGAGCATGAGATATGAACCCTACATATCTATAGATATATGGGTATCTCCTCTCTCTCAACTGAACCCTGGGGTGCACCACAGTGATGTGCTCCCATGCCCATACCTATGCCAGGATGGTATCGCACACCCATGTCCAACCATCCCTATAGATGATCTCATGCAGCTCATGATACATCTCTACCAGTATGGTAGGACCCCATGCCATGTGTCAAGGTTTGCTCACTAAATCAACCAATAGCCTGCCCCATCCAAGAGGAAATCCCTTCTGACTATGGTCAGTCATTAGGATCTATGAAATGAATGATGCCACAATGCATGACACAGGAAAATCTTGACCAAAATCATCTATCAGCCTCTCCCAACTGACATGCCTATCTAGAATGGTGACATCCTATAACATCTCCTAAACCAACCATCACCCCTTGGTGGCATCCTGATCATAATACACCTGAGCCAACACATAAATCATGTTAGTTTTCATCATATGGAAATATTACACTTACACAATTATATCTAAAAACATGATTATACTCACAGGTT
This sequence comes from Chamaecyparis obtusa, assembly GCA_027943335.1. Lineage (NCBI taxonomy): Eukaryota > Viridiplantae > Streptophyta > Pinopsida > Cupressales > Cupressaceae > Chamaecyparis > Chamaecyparis obtusa. The sequence goes on along the minus strand of BSBK01005284.1, from coordinate 29,417 downwards.
CGCCATGGCATGGTACTCACAGAATCCTGTAGACATCCTCTAATGTGATGGATGCCTCCCCTGTCAGCAAGTGAAATGTGTTGTGCTCACTATGCCATCACTCAGCCAAGGCTTTTAGTAGCCCGTGATCAGCCCTGATATATGGGAACCGCAACAGGTATCAGAATCCCATCGCCCTGATGTCATCCTCACCTGGATCATCTAGGTTTTGGACACATCTCAATCCCACCACCTTCGGCACTTTGATGATCAATGCCGAAAAGACCTCCTACAAACCATTTAACCTAGCCATATGTCAGAACATACTATGATGAAAATTAGTATAAGACACTTAAAGCATAACTATGCTTTAACTATTGTCTGGACCCATGTCTTACTTTGCTCAAAATGATTCAAATTTTTAAGTTTTACGGAGAAGTATTGTGCGATACTTCTCTCTATAGTAGTGCGATACACCTTTGGCCGTGCGATACTTCACCTGGTATCGTGTGATACTTCACCGGTTAGCGTGTGATATTGGTATCTATATGCACGCGATACTTTGGGGACCCACAAAGTATCGCGCGATGTTTCTTCCCAAAGGGTGCAATACTTCTAAAGTATTGCATGATAGTTCACCTAAAACTAAAAATTTGAAAATTTAAAATTTTTTCAAACATGCTACATATGCATCAAATGCTATAAATGACTCAAACAATGACTAGTTTTCAGAAACATACTGGGGCACCATAATGTGGAGGCCAGTTGTGCAACCAGGAGTGCTCAAATCGGTGTCTGTGGATGGGAACTCCTGCTGGTTGGGCCATCGCTATCTCTCAAAGCTCTAGATTCTCAAATTGTTCAAAGTCAAATGATTTTGACAATGACACTTTTTGCCCCTTTTATAGCATTTTGACTTTTTGACCAATTTTCAGAACATCTTAGAATTGTGCAAAAATTACACCCCTAGCTAATTTTGACGTCTTGGATCCATTTTCAAACTTGAAATCAATATCTGAGGTCATCTTGCTAGTCAAAATCATGTTTCAAAATTTTTCCTTCTTCTACGCAGTTGACTGACCATTTGAGGCATAATTCTCTGATCTTTGATGGAATCTTTTCCTTCCATGTCTCTCAAATTTTCTAGTCTTTCATTCGCTCTATTTCTATTCTTCTACTTCCTCACTGGGGCATGTTTCATTGCCTAATGGTTATCCTATTATCATTTATCTTCGATTATGATTTCATTTCGATTTGATCATCTTTATCGATTTGCTGTTCTCCTCTATCTGATTTCAATTTTGATTTTGAGGGGGTAGTATTTATGGGATTCTCATCCCTGATTCCTTGATTTTCTTGATTCAGACATCTTTTGTGAGCTTTTGCTCAAGCTTGAGATTCTTATCTCTTATTTTGGATATGATCTCGAATTGACCTCATGTCCAGAAGCCTTTGTTTATGTTTTGTCTGGATGTGATCCCGAATCGACCTCACATCTGAGTTTTTTTGTGATCCCAAATCGATCTCACATTTCAACTTCATTCTTTGACTACATGTGTTCCCAAATCAATCACACATTAGTCAAAGAGGGGCAAATGTATGCACCCAAAAATGGTCACCTAGACTTTGGGCCCCATTTATTCAATTTATTTATCTCTGAATCAGTTTTATCAATAATCAATATTTTTCAAATTATATCAATTTCTTTGATCAAATCTTATTTCATCATTTTTGATTATTTTTCATGGGCTAACCATTTCATCCTAAGTTTTTATTTAATTAAAAGAAATATTTTCTCCCTTTTTATTAAATAAAAAGCCCCCACTTTTCCTCTTATCCTAAGTTGCACAAATAAAAGCATCATTCTTATTTTATAAAAAGAGAAAAAACACTTTTTGTCTCATATGGACACAAAAGTCAACTCCTATTTTCTCATTGGAATATATTTGTGCACAAGGATCAAGCTTCCATTTTTCTCCACCATTGATTAAGTCTTTTGCCTCTTAATCTCAATGGTCCATTTCACCTCATTTCTTATAAAAGGAGAGTTCTCTTCCTCATTTGCATCCATCTTTTTTATGCTAATGTTATGTGCAGGTTTTTTAGATCACTTTGGAGCTATCTTTGAAGACATTATATATCAAGCTTTGAAGACTTTCTTTTCATTGTTGCATCTCATTTAGTTGCATATTTCCTTTGTTTAGTTGCATAATCATGGCATATTAGCTTAGTTTCTTTTTATACAATAGATTAGTTTCACATAGCTTAATTAGGGGAATTATAATCCATTGCTATTTCCTTTCATAGTTGAATTGTACTTTCATTTTGATAGATTAATCTTGCATATTCATATTAGTTTGCATTGCATTTGCATACTTTGATTCAATTTGGAGATTTTGGCACTCTTGCCCTAGTCTTCAATTTTATGAATATCTCATTGTGTGGTTGACTAGCAAGGTCACTAGTTTGTAGTTCTAGCTGAGGGAAATTTTATTAAAGTCCCTTGCAACTCCATGCATAGAGAGCTATGAGTCACTTTGTGAGGCCTCATTGTTGAGCAACCTTGCATGTAATGATTCATAGAAGTGTGGTCACATTTTCACCATACACATACATATCTAATTAGGCCCTTTCCTTGAAGTCTTGGCAGTCAAGCCGTGATCTGGTTCACTTCACTTGCCCTTGGCATTAAAACCTTTAACAAGTTGGTTCGATAGTTCATCCAACAACCTTCTTACAATATCTCTCATACTGTCACCATGCTTGATTTATGCAATACCAGGCAACGTGTGGGAGAACCCTTTTTCACATTCATCCAATGATGGCAGAGAATGTTTCCTCGATATCCTCAACATATTCTTGAGACTGAGAAAATTGATATATTCATCAAAAATTTAGTTCCTAAAATGAACTATGCATTACAAATGCAAAAAAATACTTCATTTGACAAGCTGACTGAATCATCTATACACATAGAGGATGTCCTTGTTTGTAAAAGAGAGATTACTCTTCAGTATAAAGAACACAAATCCTCTTCCAAGAACCAACATAACAAGGAAAAACACAATTTTTGGAATAAAGCCAAAGATTTAGTCAATGATAGAATTGTAGGTATGACCTCAATGTCTACCACCACCAAGCCCAAAGAGCCAACCTTCAACTTATCCAGTGGTATCCAAGATGTGAAAGCTAATAAGAGCAACCCAATAGGCTCTAAAACTAAGACTAACAGAGATGGGACATGGATCCCTAGGCCTAAGAGATACTTTAATCCTCTTGGACAATCACTTGAGAATCCCTTGAAGATAATTTTAACCAACAAGATCATCACTTTTCTTGACAACCCTAAACCATACGATCCTGAGATAAATACTAAGTGGTGGAATGACAACCACTATTACAATTATCATCAAAACAAAGGCCACAAGATCAATGATTATATGAAGCTTAAATATCTCATCAAGGATCTGATTAATAATGAGACAATTATGATTGATCCACTGTAAAAAAAACACTCATCATAAGGCTTTCAAAGAGCCTTTTCCCAAATATGAGAAAGGGGAGTCATCTAAGGAAAAAGACAACAAGGTTGGTTACACATACCCTAATACTGACAATGTGATTCACATTCTCGAGTCCTCTGACCATATTGTCAATGTTATCAAGATCAAAGGCAAGGCTTAGGTTGAATCATCTAACACAGTAACCCATTCTGAAGGCAAAGTCACTCTATGAGGAGTTGGTCAGTCCTCCTCCCCGTCTTCCAAAAAAACAACCCAAGTATCAAAACCAACTACCTCATCTACAACACATGATTACAATTTGGTTGATCAACTCTAGTGCACATTGGATCAAATTTCAATCCTTGAACTGTTGAAAATCTCTCATGATCATAGGGATATTCTAGATCAAGCCCTCCTTGTGGCCAATGTACCTAAAGACCTAAACATAGATAAGTTACAGTCCATGGTCGGTCATGTCACCTCTCCTCATTATCTGAACTTTTTGAAAGAAGATGACAAATGTACCAGTCACCCATATAACCAAACCCTCCACATTGAAGTCCTCATACACAAGCATAGGGTAAAGCACATTTTGATAGATGGAGGTGAAGGTTTGAATATTTTCACTTTTAATTTGGTTAAATCTCTTGGTTTCTTAGAACATGCTATCAATCCTCGATGCTAAATAACAATCAAGGTATATGACGAAGAGGAATGCTCATGAAAAGGCATGGTAGTTTTGCCCATCCGGGTAGGTCTTGTTCAAATGGACATCATTTGTTAGGTCTTGGATCTTACTCTAGCATACACCATACTTCTAGGTAACCCATGGATCCATGAAATGTAGGCTCTACCTTCCACATATCACCAATGTATTAAAATCCCTCACAATTGAATTGAGGTCACTATTCATGCAGAATCATCGTACACTTGTAAAAATCTCAAACAAGCTGAAAGCATGGTTCCTCACAACAAGGAAGCTTTAAGGAACTCATAAACTAATAATTATAGACATTGGATTCTTTCCAAAATAACTTGAGTATAAAAGAAAGTGGAATGGGAGAGTATCAATTGTATGCCTCATGCTCAATGGTCAATTTACCTATCTCACGTAGATCCTATAGAAATCCATCTTCATCGTTTCGACCTACTAGCACTTCTTCCCTAAAAATTCATGAAGGCACTGACATGGTTAAAGCAAAAGTCCCTCTAGAACAAGAAAATGAAAAGAGAGTTGTCTTACAATGGCTATATAGAGGCAAAGAAGCTTAACAAGAGGTGAAATATACTGAGATTTCTCTTGATAAATATGATGTAGGATACCAGTTCATATAGAAAATGGGATATGATGGAAAAATTCCTCTTGGAGAAGGTAAAGGCCTCCTTGAACCCATACATGCTGAATTATGAAATCCTAGAGATAAAAATGGTGTGGGATATTGTGAACATAAGTTCACACCATCCTCTACAAATGGTCTTGTGTTTGATAGAGGTGCAGATTTTGATAATGAAGATGAGAATATTCCCCCTCAAACTTATGAAAGACTGCTGCATATCCCCACTGATCAAGAGGAGTTACTTGAAGAACAACTTTATAGACATGAGACAAATACCTCACTAGTAGTTGAACTGAATCATGAACACTCTAACGAGGAATGAAACCCTAACTAGGGATAACTTGTCAGAATTACACATATACTTGATCTTCCTAGATTCATTGAATCATCTAGGGAGAATAGAGAGCTGAGACTTCCCTACTTACCTCTGTTAGATTATGGAGACAACTCTCAGGTTGTAAATTCCCAAGCATCTATTCAAGCGGTGGACATTCAAGAAAACCAATTTGACACAACTGATCTAAATCTAGATGATATTGAAAGACAAGCTATTAATCTAGGGCATCATAATGAAGAGGTCCCTATGACCATAGCTCAGTACTTGGGGAGACCTACCAGTAGTAGAATCGACTCACATGAATATGAATGGAATCATTTGTATGATGCTACAATTGTAACAGAGGTTGATGTGATCCATAAGTATGCTCCTATTTCAACTTTTGAGGTTGGTGGAAGCTCTAACACAAAAAATGATTTAGAAACTGATCCAGAACATCCAACCATTGAACCTATCATAGTTGCTCCTACCCAAGTTGTCTCTGAAGAAGAAGAGTATCCTCCTAGTAGTCCTCTTATGATCCTTGCTCAGAATATTAACTAGAACTTTGGTTCACACTCTCGAATCATGATGGTTCCTTTGAAAAGGGTCCTACATCACATAGAGGAAGTGGAACATGATCTTGATCATCATTTAAAATCTATCCTCAACAACTATGAATGATGAAAATGATACCAAAGTCTTTTCTCTCGAGCCCATTGGTTCCTTATCCCTTTTCCACCCTAAGCTAATTGAATGGAATACTTCTGAGCTAGTAAATGTCATGTCCTTTTCCAATGACCATACCTTTTCCTATTACCTTAATGCTTTTGAACCTTTCCACTCCTCTACTAGTGCAACAAGTGGAAAAATGGTGGTGGAAGATATCAAGTATCTCAGCAAAAAAAATAAAAAATAAAATAAAAAGAATAGGTGGTCTGATGGTGAAAACCACTCCTTGGCAGTATCAAATATTAAAATAGAAAAAATTAATGATGTATCCAATGGTGAAAACCTCTCAAAGGTGACTTTCGATGAGATACTTGATATTCTCCTTGAACATTTCCAAGAAATATCATCAGTGCTTATAGAGCCTACACAACAGGTAAACTTGGGTATATATGAATATCCCCAAATCATACATCTTGCACAATCTTTGTTTGAAGAAGAGAAGCAAAAATTCATCTAGTTCTTCATTGAAAAGAAGATTAATTTTGCATGGTCTTATTCTAATATTCCAGGCTTGGATACAAACCTTATCATGCATCATTTATCCATTGCACCAGGTGTCAAACAAGTGAAACAAAATTTGTGAAAAATGCATCCACATATCGCATTACTAGTTAAAGAAGAGCTCGAGAAGTTACTCAAAGCTAGATTTACTTGAGCTATAGATTATGTTGACTGGATATCCAACATTGTGCATGTTTCCAAAGTTGACAAGTTGATATGAATCTACACAAACTCTGGGGATCTAAACAAGTCTTTCCCTAAGGATGATTTCCCATTGCTCAACATTGACATGATTGTGGATCTCACTGCTAGATTTCAAATTTATTCCTTAATGGATGGATTCTCAGGCTATAATCAAATCCACATCACACCTAAAGATCAGGAAAAGATAGCATTTACTTGTACATGGGGAACCTTTTTCTAGAATGTCATGCCTTTTGGTTTAAAGAATGCTCGTATGACATACCAACGTGCAATGACAACCATATTTCATAATATGATGCATAAAAATATGGAATAATATGTGGATGACATATTCTCTAAATTTTCCACTAGAGATATGCACCTCTTTGATTTGGAAAGGATCTTCACTAGAAAGGAACAATTCAAATTAAGGCTCAATCTGAAGAAGTGCTCTTTTAGGGTCACTTCTAGAAAACTTCTTGGTTACATTGTCTTAGCATGGGGAGTTGAAGTAGATCCAACAAAGGTCAAGGACATAATGGAGATGCAACCCCCATGAAACATCTATCAAATGAGGATGTTACAAGGGAAACTATAAACCATCAAGAGATTTATCTCACAACTAGCTAATAAGGCACAATCCTTCACTAAGACTTTACATAAAGGTGTCACATTTAAGTGGGACAGGGTTTGTGAAAATCATTTTAAACAAATCAAAGAGTACATGGCCAATCCTCCTATATTAATGGCTTCTAATATGGGAAATACCTTATTTCTCTACATATCAGTTACTGATTCTTCTTTGGGAGCATTGCTTATGCAACATGATGAACGAGGAAGAGAATGATAAATTTATTATATCAGCAAAACACTAGTCTCTTATGAGCTCAACTAAATAGTGATTGAAAAGGCTTGTCTAGTAGTAGTGTTTTCTTCTTAGAAGTTATGACACTAGATGTTAGCTTACTCTACACAATCGATAGCTAGAATTGATCCTATCAAGTACTTACTAAACAAGGTAACATTAACTAGATGACTAGCTAAATGGGTCATGATCCTCATTGAATTTGATATCACATATGTTGACCAGAAGGCAATCAAAGCGTAAGCACTAGCCGATCAACTAACGTAAGCATCATTACAATATACATGACCTATTGTGGTGGATTTTCTTGATGAATATATTCTACACTTGATGCAACATCCGTATAAAATTTACTTTGATAGTTCATTCACACAAGAGGGTGCAGGAGCTGGAGTTTTGTTCATCTCCCCACAAGGTTACGAAATTCCTAAGGCATACAATATGATATTTCCATGCACTAACAATATGGAAAAATATGAAGGATTAGCTAATGGACTTAAAATGTCTATTGAATGGAATATTGAAGAAATTCATGTCTATTTTGACTCTCAAATGGTAATCAACCAAGTCACCGATGAATATAAAACTATAGATGAAAAGATCTTATAATATAAATACCTAGTTGATGATTTAAAGAAATACTTTGTGTTCATCACTTTCTAGTAGTTACCACATAGAGATAACATAGCAACAAATTCTATGGCTACCTTAGCCTTGATGCTACAACTTGAAGAGCATCAATTTTGCTATGACTTCCTAGTGGAAGAGCTCCCATTTCCTGCTTATGACACGCCTGATTCCTAAATTGTTTGCTCCATCATTACTTTTGATACTTCCTGCTACAACCAGATCTATGCTTACCTAAAAGACCAAACCATACCTAACTCTAAATCCCATAATGAAAAATGAAACCTAATATAAAATGCCTCCCGATATCTCATCATTGCAAATGATTTTTTTAGGAGATGTCTTGATGGTATACTTCTTAGGTGTTTAGAGCGTGATGAGTGTGAGAGAGCGCTTAGAGAAGTATACGAGGGTATCTATAGATCACACTCGAATGGTTTATCTTTGGAAAAAAAATTCTTAAAAAAGGTTATTATTGGCCTACCATGGAGAAGGATTCCATGCAATTTCCTAAAACCTGTCAGTTTCATGGGAACCTGATTCACACTCCCACTTAGGATTTTCTACGATTCATCACTCACTGGCCGTTTCAACAATGGGATTTTGATCTTATGGGACATATCTACCCTTCATCCTCTAATGGACATAAGTTCATCATAACAACTACTAAATATTTTACTAAGTGCGTTGAAGCAGTACCCCTTATCAAAGAAACAAGAAAAGAAGTAGCTATGTTTATCCTCAACTATATCATATGTAGATACAGAATCCCCTCCTCGATTGTTACTGATAATGAAGGTTAGTTCAAGAATAATGACATTGATGAGCTATGCACTAAGTTTCACATAACACATCATTCTTCCTCTATCTACTATCCTCAGGGGAATGGACAAGCGGAAGCCTCAAACAAAACAATCCTTAAAATCCTACACCATGTCAACATTCTTTCAGCACCCAAGTTCTAAAATTTTAAAATTTGAGCCCTACAGATCCTCAAAATTTTCTTATCATTATGATCATTTGTGCTAATAATATTTTTATGAAGTTATGCTTTATAAAGTGACAATGTCGCTAGTAGTCATTGAACTTGAACCACAAAGTTCAAGGATCAAGGTTCAAAATGCAAGGGTCTGAAGGTACATATTGAAATGCAATTTTAAAAGGTGCAATATGCATTGTCAAAATTGAACCTTGAACCGCAAGTTCAAAGTTCAAGGTTAAAAGTGAAAGTTCAAATTCACAAGTGCAATATGCATTGCCGATCTTGAACCTTGAACCACTAAGTTCAGAGTTCAAGGTTCAAGATTCAAAATGTGTTTGGTCTCAAATAATAAGTTGCTAGAGTCTTTGTATTTGTTCAGTGTAATGTGCACTCCGTAGATTCAATTTTGAATCTTGAACCTAAAGTTCAAAGTTCAAGGTTCAATATTCAAAAGGTACAATTCAAAGTTTGAAGCTGCAATTAAAAAATGGCATCGAGGTTGAATAGTGACAATGGTGGATACTCTTTTTGAAGAGTATTACAAAAGCGCCATCATCGGCAAGGAAGTGTCTAGTGGATATAATGCATTGATGGAGAAATTGATAATATAAAGAAAAATATTGGGAGGATTTTTTAGAAATATGCTTTTGCATGAGAATATAGTTATCTAGTGAAAAATAAGAGCATTAACTTTTATCCAAATACTTTCAGTTGTGTGCTATTGGGGAAAAGGTATTTTGTCATGGTTTCCAAATTTCTTTAAAGGAATTGTTTGTGTTTCAAAGGCTTCCAAGAAAGTCACGTACATTGGCATATGCAGACCAAATGGGAACATCCATGCTTTTTTTAATGTGCTGATCATGTTTGTAGGTTAATTCATCAGTAAAACAAATGAATTGACAGAGGCACCGATGCAAATAAAATTTATGGTATGGCCTCGTAAAACAAGTCCCAACCCAAAGCATTCCGGTGGATGATGTTTTCTTGTAAAATGAAAATGCATTCAAACATTGGCAGCAATGGGTAGCACTTTGGAGAAATTAATATAGTTACGAGAAGAGTGCATGCAATGCATGTAAACTGTTTGACATAATGTTGACCCAAGCATGGAAGCTAGTCATCCATTTGGAGGGGTTTGTTGTGCAAATACCTTAAGAAAAAAAAAATCAAGATATATCAAATCCTTTGAAACCCCATAATACATTACAGAGGCACTCATGTAGGATAGCATATGATAACCTTTTAAAAATATTTCTTTAGCAACTAGTAATCACAGATTCATAGATGACATAAAAATAGTCATGTTGTGGGGGGCATAACTTTCAACTCCGCCGTTGGATCGGGTTGAATTTTGGATATGTTTTAGAAAATCTATTTTTCTAAATTATCACCAGAGGGATTTTAAAAATTATATATGGTTTGAAATATATGGATGATAAAATATAGGTTTGTAAAATGAAACATATTTCCAGATTTATTTCTGATGATAGGAAACTAATTCTCAGTGCGGGGGCCATAAATTTTCACTCCCCCATTTGATTTGGCCAATTTTTGGATATGGTATTAATAGAAAAGTTACAAAGCCTTCCACTGGAGTGATCGAGCAAATATTTCCTGGTCTGAAAGTTATGAAGAATTGTGTATGGGTCTACATGGAAATCCAACAAGTATCCAATTTACAGAAGAATTTCTTCAAAGAATAGAATGAAAGAGTTGTTAAGGCTATGTCACATGTAAAATATTAATGATAAGTGTGGAGTATATGCTTTAATGAAATGTGGAATATAAAAGATAACCAAGGACACCTGGCAGCTGCTTCCCAGTGGAATGATTTTTTCTACATCATGACATAAAAAAATGACAAGGAGAGAATATGTGAATTTTGAAACAAGACATGGAAAAAGGGAAAAAGAGTTAGTTTCCAAGAATTAGTTACAAAAACCATGCAAGACATTATATATTTTAAAAGACTCGGCATAATCTAGGTTATTCTTCTTCTTTTCCAGCAGTCAGTTGGCGACAGGAAGGGAGATCATTTTTTTGGGTATTCAATGTAACAAAGGAGAAAGAGGAGTGGATATTTTTCATTTTGCAAACTTGTTTATGGGTCAAAGGCAAAGTAATCAGTTGGTTATCTTGCTTATATATTATAAATAGGGAGAAATCCAATTTAATTCTATTGGTTTGAGTTCATATTTCTGTGATTGTAAATGATCTGTTGGTTATTCCAGTCATATCTAATATTTTCTTGTTCCATGCATCAAGTTTGTGTGTTTTGAAATCAGTTGGTTTCATGCATCTACATTTGAAAAATGGATGTTGAATCTTCCTTGCACTTCTCTGTAGTTTGGAAGACTAAGAGAATGGTCTATTGGTCATTTATTGGTCTCTCTCTCTAAGTCTTTTAAATCTAAAACTGCATTCATCTTATGGCGGTGAGTGAATGTTAGGCTACCTTCGTGTCTTCTGGTTAAAGACATATTCAGTTATTTAATTCATTGTAAATCTTAAGAGGGAGTTGTACCTCTCAATTCAGAGGAAGATTATCAATTCAATGATAATCTATCCAACTGTTAGTAACATTTTTACTTTCATCTGGGCATTGTGAGTCAGTTTGTGTTGACATTTTTGAAGTGCAAATCTATTTACTAACACACTAAACGGTTAACAAGTTAGGAAGAGATTAAAATTTGTAGATCAATACAACTCTATGGGCTTGCATAAAAATCATTAGAATGCCTACAAGGGCTATGCCATTTTCATTGGTTTATGGTTCTGAAGAAATCCTACCAATTGAAGTCTAGATACCTTCCATTAGGGTATCACTATATGGACTTATCATATATGATGATTATAGAATTTATCAACTTAAAGAGCTATAACTATTGGATGAATGCAGAAAAGAAATATTTGACCATTTGAGGGTCTATAAAAATGAATGTCTAGAGGTTAGAATAAGAAAGTTCATCATCGACAATTTTAGGTCGGTGATCTCATTCTGAGAGAGAACCCAAAGAATAAACAACATTGAGAATAGAAGGGAAAATTTAAACCTAATTAGCTGGGTCCTTTCATCATCACTACAACATTTGGTTCTAGAGCTTATTAGCTAGCTACTCCAGAAGGTGATGTTCTCAGAGAGCCTCTTAATGCTCTACACCTGAAATGATTCTACAACTAGACATTCAACATCTTGTACAATAATCTATGATCCTAAATTTTTCTATAAAAAGAACATAAAGTCCTAAAAAAATCCTAAAGCTTGTAAAAAGTTCTGAAAAAATGATCATCTTGGTGAAAACATGGAAACAGGCGCATTGATGTATCCCAAAAAAACCAAATATAAAAAATACAAAAAAAGAAAAAAAAAATGAAAAGACTAGAAAAATTTAGAAAAAGTGCCTTGGTGAAAACCTAAAAACAGGTGCCTTGGTAGCAAAAATAAAAATAATACCAAGTGGTGAAAACTTGACAAAAAGGTGTCACTTGTAATCAATGCTCCATCTATCAACATGTGGCTAAGATCTCATACTTCCATCAACCTCTCTACATTTCATCTCACTATCCATTTTCTTATGATGTCATGGGATGGAACTAGTCTTAGTCTTGTCCTCGATTCTTATCAATCATTTTGGGAAAATTGTATGCCCATTTGAGCTATCAACACTTCATCACTTGATTGACCTCTTGAGCTTAACCCGAGTCAATATATCAGTCCTTCTTAATGGACAATTTACCACTGATAGTACTTGGTGTTTCTTAACACCTCAATCCTATAATGTTTCTTAACACTACCAATTTGGACATCATTGTGTTTCTCAACACATATCAGATCTTGCGATATCTACTGCGCACTCACACTTTCACACAAGAACAAAGGTATTCCTAAACACCCAACACAAACTACAATGTAGAAAATTGAAAATGACTAAGATATGCTGAACTATTTTCTTGTGTGTTGATTGTTATCATTGATTTTTCACTTGCTATGTCTTCTAAGGTTTCTCAACGATGTCTAGTTGACTAGACATTCATGACTAGGGGCATAACAATGTTTTTAAATTTTTTTTTTTCTTGTGGTGTGATTCCAATAATCCTAAGTGGTCTAATAAATTGGGTGTCTGTGGTAAGAGCTTCCATCATGATTGGAACACTACACATACCTTGACCCTCTTTATTTTGACACCTAGGTAAGGTTGGAATTATCTCCTTGTTTGTTTCTTGTGTGTAGCATATATAATGACACTCCTAGTTATCTTGGATACTTGTGCTTTGATGTAGGTGTTATCTTACAACAAAAAACTAGAAACCATGTGCAAGTCATCTCGATGCTTATGTCTCAATGCTTACATGTGTTTTCTATATCTTATCCAATAAGGGTTGTATTCATATCTCCATGGTCACTCTTGCACTAGTGAAGGTTGTAATGACCTTCGATGTCCCAAATGCTCAAATGATGATAAAAAAATGGCTATGGGATCAGTGAATTAACTCGTCTCTTAGGTTTCATTTTCATTCTAGGGCTGCATTTTCTTGGTTGTGCATGTTTGGTTCCCTTGAGCCATACTTCCTTTCTCTCTACTGAAACATTCAACTGCAACATCTTCCATTGACTTTGACTAGTATCTGCACAAACTAAGGTCATAATCATCATAAAAGGGGCCTAGAGTTCTAAGTGTTTATCATCAAATGCATGACTACATATAAGAGAAGAGCTAACAATGATACATTTCAAAGCAAAAGAGGCATTACTATCTACATCTATACTATGCAATATCAGTGGTAACATGTAAAGTACAAGACATATGGATCAACATGATAACCATGGAATGTGATATATACATCAATGACATAAGTAATTAAAAGCATATGTGAGCATATACATAGATTAACATATGAGAATTAAGAGATAAAAAAATATGAATCAAAATATCGTGCGATATATATATCTCAAAAATCAGTATCTCAAGCATAAAAATCATGATTCCTCGATGCAGATATGTCAAGTGGGGTACAATCAAAATGTGACAAGAAAGGGACAAGATGAGAAGGGAAATCAAGACTGACTCCCTCCCTCCACCTAATGTCGAGGTGGACCAGGAGGGGCATCTGCTCTAGCCGGTGGTGGTAGTAGTACAACCCCATTGGACTCGATAGTGAACTAAGAATATGATGGTTCCCTCACTCCAGCTGGGACTGCCCCAATATGGTACATGATAGTAGGCTACTCGTGAGGCTTGGTAGGTAGTTGTATGTTGATAACTTTGAAACTCTCAGAGCAGAAAATCCCTATCTCGCTATACTTATCATATCTCAGCCTTTTGTACTACCTGCTATGTCTTAGCCTTTGCCAAGTCTTCTTTAAGATGTGCCTCCCTACCCTCTGCTATCTCAGCCCTAGGTTCCTTTGTAGGTGAAGCCTACACTACTGTCTCCTCCTCTCGGGCTCCTGTATCCTCCCCTATCAACCTATCCTACCTATTTCTCTATAGGAGGTGGCCTCTATCCACATTCCTCCTAACCAACTGCTCCCCCTCATCCTCCTCCATGTCCTCCTCTATTTCCACTGCCACCCCCACCGCCCCCAGAGATCCTCTCTCTCCCCTAGGCCTCTTCTAACTTGAATGGTTGGTGGTGGCTCTAGTAGATCCCCATGGACATCCACCCTATTCCCTAGGATCCCCTCCCCTTGATGACTCATTAGTAGGATCATCCTCATTATCTCAGGTTGCTTTCTTTGTCAGAACTATGAAGTGAGGGAAGGGATGATTGATGCAGTGCTAATGAAATGGAAGTGCCACCCTTGCATCTGTAATAGCTAGGAGATATTCCCACTCCACTCCTACAAGATCAAACAACTCCTAGACTGTGACAAGATAAACAAGTCGAGGCCCCTAATCATCTTCCTCATCAGAATACTAGGTGTATGCTACAAACTCAATGGGCATGTCCTGACACTACCCAAACTAGTGCCAGACATGACTAATGCAAAATCACTCCACTATAGGAGAACTCCTGCAAGATAGATGGTATATGTCAGAATTCAGAAAGGACATGAATATATCAAGAAGAAAAGTATAGTATTGACAAAGACAATAAAATTACAAGATCGTACCTGCCAATCAATGACCTACTACTAAACATGCAAGAATACTCATGGGTAGAGCTCATCCACCTCTCACAACCTAGGTAGGGCCACCATACCATTACAGTTAGGTCATCAAATTGACACTGCCAAAATAAGGTCTTGCCCAAATTGGGTTGATGAATATAGCTAGTATAACAAAAAAATATAAGGCATACTCTCTCCTCGAGAAGCTTGTGCAATAGGGCATGCAATGAGAATGTGCTTCCATGCCCAGATCTGCAAGACTATAACTTCTCCACCATACTCCTCCTACACCGGTACATGATTTTAAGCTCATGGTACACATGACATAGAAAACATGCTCTGTAACTAAACCTGTGTAGTCGAGTCAACATATCATATAAGATGTGGCCCAATTCACCTTGGAAGCCCTATTGGCTCTGATTAGGGACCACAACATAACCTATCAATCCTTCCAGAATACATGCCAGTGGGTACTCCTACTTGTACTTTTGGATCATTTTATCACACGTGATGTGGTGCTCCATGGTTGTATCTTCAAAAAAATCCTATGCATGGCTGTGATACCCTCAGAAGGATCTTGACCATAATATTCAACCTCACCAACCATCAAAAGATGTTGGATCCGATACATGTATGTCCTTGGGTGTCATAGTAATCTCACTAGTCAACAGATGAAAGGTATTATGCTCAGAATGAAAGTGCTCTACTAGCGTTGTAAGAAATATGTGGTTCACATGTATATCAAGAAGTGTAAGGAGCTTACCCAGCCTACACTGATCAAGTATGACTAGGTCATCAGGAGATAGTAATCAAGCTAGTTGTAGAGCATGTGGGTACACACATTTGAATATTAGATCAAAATGATGAATCCACAGAATAGAAAACAAGGAAAAGCATCAATAATCAAAATAAATCAAACATAAGGCTATTGAAAATCAACTACTAAGCATCTCTGAAAAGCTACAAAATTAAAATAGATGATAAAAATTAACTAAAAAGGATAAAAACTCAATTTTTGGATTGTACAATGAAAGATCTGATCCACAACTATCATATGATAAAACTACACAAGGGAGACAATACGATTTTTCAATTCGATAAAGTTCCCTATATCATACGATACAAGGGTACCTCTCATACAACAAAACATAAAGATGGAGATGATATACCTTTTCTAACTAGTTTATCGTACAATAAACATCAAAGAGGTATATGTTAAAATTCTTGTATCATACAATAAACCAGTGATGAACACAAAAAATATGCTATAAAAGATAAATAACTACAAAACTTGCCAAAAATACAAGCAAGGATTAATCACTCACTGTTGCGTCGTATGCCTGAGGCCAATTGCGTCGTCTCTAGAGCTCAAATTAGTGATTTTGGACTGGAATCAACATATTTATCGCTCTATAAGGCTTTGGGCTCTCAAAAGTCAACTGTAGTAAATGATTTAAAAATGACCCCTTCAGACCCCTTTTATAGGTTTTGACCTAATTTCAAAGTGCTCGAAACCTAACAAAAATTGCACCCCTATCTAATTTTGACGTTCTGAATCCATTTTTGCAATTGAAATCAAAATTTGAGATCATTTACCTAGTCAAATTGCAAAGTCAACCCCTCTTGGTCAAACATAGTTGACTGCTGACGCTATTGCTTTCCGCTCGCTTCCGCCTTCATTTCTCCAATCTCTGAGGCTAATCTTATGCAAATTTATCAAAACCAAGTGCTCTCATGCCAGTCAACCTTGGTCAAATTTTAGCTACAACTGGTCAAGAGGACATCAAAACAACTCCAAACAAGCTCCAATCTTATTTGAATCAGGCTTTAACATCTCCGCCTCATTTTGATTTTGATCCCGAGGGGGTATGACAACATAAAAAATCCTCTTTTTTCATATCGACCCTAATCAACAAATCAATTCAATTTTCATGGCTTGGGGCATCTTAGTTACATCAGGAACCATATCAAGTTGATATTTTCTGCATCTCTCTCTCTCTCTTAAAGAGTGATCTCATTGCTTCATATCAAGTCACTCTGACAGACATCTATTTGATCTCTTGGGGCATGTTAGGTTCATTAAGAACCATATCAATATGACATCATTCTTGGGGCATATCAGGTTCATCAGGACTCATATCAACTTGATATTGTCTCTCAATTACGTGATTGGCTTCCTCATAATCCTTGTCAAAGTAGTTATCTCAAATTCTTTGGACAGATATTCAGTCTCATCACTTCATATTAGTTTGGATACTCTCGTCTCGCTTATCAGTCTTCACTCAATCAAGTCCAGAGCTGATATCTCTTTATCGATCTTCTTTCAATCAAGTTCGGAGTCAGTTCTCCTTATCATAAATAGTCTCATCACTTCACAGGAGGTTGTTCTTTGATCTAGCTACTATCTATTCTTTGAATCAATGTGTTGCTCACACATCGATTCAAAGAGGGGCAAATGTAATCACCCAAAATTTGTCGAGAACCTGAGCCCCCAATCTTGAATAAATTGCCTTCAAAACAATTTTAAATCTCAAAGGCATAATTACTAGACATAATTATGTAAGAAATTTGGATTAATCCCCCTTGCATAGTTAAATTATCTCTAAAAAATCAAGCCCAAATAATTTCTAAACTTGAAAAATCATTTAATTGTCAAAAAGTTACTTTTAATATAAAGTCCTAGCACTTTTATTAAAAAGATCACTTTGTGCAAATTTAAACTTGATTACTTGGCAATTAAAAGGGGATTTACTATTTTGTCTTGTTCTCCCATCAAACTTGGCCAATCAAAAATCTTGAAACCTCTCACATGGATTCACCTTTTTCCAACCACTCATTTCTACCTAACATCTTTTGTCTCTTAATCTCCAACCTCAATTCTTGAGACAATTCATTTAAAAGGAAGCTCTTCCATGGCTCAAGGGATCCATCTTTGTGCATTTCAGAGCAATCTTTCTATTTTAAATTCTTAGTTCTTCTATGCTCATAACTCTCTTGCATTCTTAGTTTACTTCACACTTAGCATAGTCTTGCATTGTTAAATCTAGTTTTTTTTCCCTTGCATTGTTAATCATAGCATAGTTTCTTGCATTCTCATTCTAGAATACTAGCTGTTTTGCATCCATTCTAGCCTAATTCTCTCATTCTAGCATTGTTAATATTGCATTCTAGTTCATTTCTAATTTTGCATTACATTTGAATCTTCCATTTTGGAGTAGTCAAGTCAGAGATCCTTCATGCCAAATTGATGAGCACCATAAAAGGATTAAACTCGCTTCAACTAGGAAGTAATAAGTTGCTTTTGAGAATTTAGTTGGTTCATTTGATATGGCCTCCTATAGCTAAATTCTTGAGTTAATGATTTATTGAGTGTATACCAATATTTAACCACACAAGTACAAGTTAAAAACTACAAATTGACATTTTTGGCTCGTATAACCATATGTGATTTCCATCATCTTCATTCCAAAGTGACATTTCTGCTTATTTTATTAACCTTTTATTTTATGTGGAACAAATTTCACTTTTTTGAGTTATTCTCCACTTTATCAGATTAATCTATTGATGATAACATTGTTTTTCTCTTCACTAGATATCACTAAGTAATGGGTTTTATGAGGTTTTGTACTTTTTAGCTAATTGTGTTTTGTAGGTCTTTGGTTTGGCATCTCTGCTTGTAGAACCCCATCTACACTCTATGTTGATTATTTTTGCAAACTCACGTTTCCATAGTTATAAGGGGTTTCCTTCAGTTGTTGTTTTCTATCATTTTATTTTTTAGAAAAAGACAAAATATATCCAATATTTATAAAAATACAAAATATAGTTAGGTGTCATTCTTTTTTTTTTTCTTTTTTTCTTTGGTTTTCTATTTATGTGATATCTCCACTTTCAAATATGATTTAATAATAAGTAATCATTAAATAATAACATACTAACATTAAAAGATATATATAAGAATATATGAATAAGTAAATAATATAATTATAATATAAGCAATATATATTTTATATATTATTATATTATAAATATTATCAAAATATCACTATTATATACATTTTAATACATATATTTACTTACATACTGTTATACACTAAGTTTGCACCCTTGTTTCAAGCTCTCGTAGTCTTGATAACCTAGTATAACATGTGAATCATCTCTAGGTTGTGGGACCTATGCTAACTGAGATGAGACCTCCAGGTTCTAGGCTAGTTCCTCTTGGATAATCACCTTAATTTTCTTTTAGACATGAAAGTAAATCTTTTGAGGGAAAGGGATAGAAGGAATGCTTGGAAAGGGAAATGACTGAAAGCAAACTACCTACTAGGTGATACACTGAAATTAGGGTTTGGATCTTAGTATAGAGGATGAAAATAATGAACAAATTAGGTCTAGGAGATCACAACTCACTAAATAGGCTTGCATAAGTATTTCATAGAAGGGTCTACAATAGAAAGAGGCTATTCAGGGAAAGAAAGGATTTCACAAACAATAGCATTCCTAAGGGATTTAGACACTATTAATGACCTACAAACAAACATTCACCTCTGCAACTCGGTATAGGAATGACACAAATAGTCAGGGGGTTGAGGTATACCCAAAAGAGCATTCAAATCAAATCACCCACAATAATACACAAAATTGTAGAAAGAGAGAGGGATTAGGAATGCTAAGATACCACCAAAAACATCATATACTTTGATTCAATAAGAGATAATTTAGACAAGGAAGTATAGGGACAGAAAAGATGTCACAAAATACCTCTGTAATATCTGAATCATCAATGAAAGATTTACAATTGTATAAGCCAGAGGGTAGAAATGATACCACAAATGACCCTTAAGAAAAGTGAAATTCTTTTACAATTGTCCAACTCTGAGCACTAAGGCTCCAAAAAAGAACTATATACAACTCAACCGAAACCAATGGGAGCAAAAACCTAACTAGGGTTACATAATTTTGCATGGAATAAACAAACCCTAATTCTATCACTTCTCATCATAAATGCTATTTCTACAAATATCTCAACCAATCAGATATTTATCTAGCGTGCCCATCCCTATATTGAAATCAACCTGCAAACAAGCAACTTGGATCCACCAACCCTCCTGCAACTCGGCCTCATCATGAAGGCTCTCAATCCGATCCTGAAGATATTTGGGTTTAAAATGATTAACCCTACAAAAGGTGGTACCAAGCTCACTAAAGCCTCAAAATGACATGGTACTCCATAAAATCCATAGCACTGATGATCAGATCATCTATCATCATCCTTCCAACCATCCCTATCCTGAAGAATTAAATCCCAACTACTCAAAATGTCGTGCATGGCTGCAAAAATGCAAACCCTAGCAAAAACCTTCGCAGAAGATTTGAATCTAAATGTTAACAGCTAGCAAGGTTCGATATTAAAACATAGCCATTGATCAGAAACCCCTCTCGGTAGATGAACGATCGTGATGTACATGAAAAATAGCTGAAAACCCATCTCTGACAAGTCAAATGCCACCTAGAAGTCACCAACCAATGAAACGCGAGCAAATCATCACACCTGGCAGACTTGGACCCACGACCTACAGAAGGAGCATCAGATGGTTGTCATTATACCACAATGCTAAAGGTCGAGCATCTTGACCAAATGGTATAATGACAACTGCCAGATCAAGCCGGATGTTAAGTGCTTGAGAAAGGGCCGACCCCACAGGCCCACTGACAACCGCCACATAGCATACCAAAAAGCCAATCAAAAGATGCTAAACAAGACACGTTGCAGACCTCCTAACAACATGACCCATGATAGACTAAGATCACATCGAATGATCATCGTTATACTGCAGCCTTAAACAACCTGCATCTTCACCCAGCGGTATAACGATGATCATAGATCTTGATCAGAAACCTACCACCGGAGCCAAAGACCATGGGCCCACTGAAAAATCTCCACATTGTACTCTCACCAACCAATCAAATTCCACCCCCTCAGATACACGTAGCACATTTTCCTAATAATGGCCCCATTATCAGAGGTCTGGGTGATGAAGAGAATCCACGATTGTTGTTATACCGCCAGATTAAACAAGTCACATCTTGAGTCTCTGGTATAATGATGACCGCAGGATGAAACTGAAGCTTAACACATTGAAAGGAAAGGGCCCACTAACAGACAGCCGAATCACCAACCGTCGATGAATTAAAAGCCTTACACATCGGCCCATTTGACAATGCGGACCCACGACCTTCTTTATCTTCATCAGACGGTTGTCGTTATACCGCCAGCTTAAATAGCATGCATCTTACCTTGGTAGTATAACGACGATCGTCGATCTTGCTCAGAACTTAATCTCTTAAGGAAGCCGACCCCATTGATAGAATTCCACCTGTTCAAAACCCCAGCCAATGAGGAGCGAGCACATCAGAAAAGAGGACCCATTGTCAGAGCCGTGGCAATAAAGCAACATCAACAGCTGTTGCATGGTCGCAAGGGCTAGGAATATTCCTTGCAAACATGCGACAACCGTCAGATCTTTGAAGAAAGATAGCCACCAGGCCCCATTGACACCTCTCCATGTCACCAAACTCATAGCCAGCCAGAAGCAAACACCTCAGACTATGTGGCAATGGACCCACTGAGAATCAAACTCTACAGACAGAAAGATCAACGATCGTTGCAAGATCTCATGGAATCTTTTTAGGCCATGAGATCATGCGACAACTGTCAGATCTAGAATCTTGACTTTAGCCGCTAAGCAGAGACTGCCATCTTAAGAGGTAACCATTCATGGGATCACTAAATGTTAGAGCCTTGACCACCAGGAATTGGAGATTTGGTGACTAAAGGATTTAAAGCGCACGTGGAAATTGATGGAACTTAAGTGGCCGATAAAGTTAACTGCAAATTATTACAAGGCTTAGGTTTTTTGAGGGTTTGGGCCTATAACAGCTAGTTTTATGAATTTTTTTGGATTGTAGACCAGGGGACTTTAGAAATTTGAAGAGGCCAGAGAACAGGGCAAAACACCATGAAATTTTTAGGGATGCTTGGCAGGGTAAAAACAGAGACCTTGGGATATAAATAGCCAAATTTGTATGCATAGGAAAATTTGGGTAACACATACATATTATAATATAAGTACCATATATTTGATATATTATTATATTATAAATATTATCATAATATCACTATTATATACATTTTAATACATATATTTATTTACATACATCTGAAATAGATACAATTGTTGGAAATATTCAAGACTAGCCAAGTTACTGAGAGGGGAGGGATGAATCAGTAACTTCAAAAACTTTTTACAAATTGCAGATCTTAAAAATATTCCAAATAACATTTAGCTCATTGATCTAATTGCATGCATGAGAAACTAAAAACATAAAAGCATTCATAACACTTGAACATAATGATTTGGTGACCCATAAACCTTCCAAATAGAAAATAAAACTAGGGTGGGGATGATACCCACAAAACTTCAATACTGTAGTATAAAGTTGGCCGGTTAAGGCTTACAATGATCACTTTTGATGATCTACCCTGTTAGGAGCAATTAGGACTGCTAGGTCCACCTTGTTAGAGGATTTACAAACATACAATGAAGTATGCACTTGGTTAAGAGATTTTACACAAGATTGTTAAATCTACCCTGTTAAAGGATTTGATGCTGATTCACCTGTTAGGATGAAATAGTAGATCTCTTACTTGCAACTGAATTTGCTGAATGAGATTCCTTGATGTACTGATCACCTTCTGTGATAAATATGTCTCTGCTACTCCTTATACTGCTGTAGCCCTTTGTAATTTGCTTATCTCTACTTTCCATGCATCTTCTCATATGCACATACACTTTTCATATATTTCCACGCACACACTTCTATGTTGGATGTGATATAAAACATTACTTATATATCAATCCAATAAAATAATTACAAAGTCGGCTAACATACAAGTTAACACAAGTATTACTGAGTCGGCCCAAATATAGTTACACGGTTTCTGTAAACTGACTTGGTGACTTTCTGATACATGACATCCACTGCATTACTCGGCATCATCATGCACTCGGTAGAAGTGGAGGCTCGGTCCATACTAACCACTCAATTGTAGTTTCAAACTTGGTATACACTAGAGACTCAGTAGATATAGTGTCACTCGGTAGAAACTAAATTCCATGTTTACCATGCCAGCACTCAGTAAATAATGCTCATCTCATCACTCGGTTAACACTGGCTTTGTATCACAAGAATTGAAAACTCAGTAAGCACTGCGAAGTTCGGTCACCACGGATTGCTCAATAAGCATTGTTCTTCTTGGAGAGCTCGGTAAGCATACATAATCTGAATAAGTGTTGTCACTAATGACAAACATAACTTAATGCCAACAATCTCCCCCTTTGGCATTAGTGACAAAAATACTTATTGTCCAAAACTTATATACAAAATCATGCTGATTCCAATTTTGATTTTCAAAATTTATCTTTGTCATTCTACTGTATATACATTTCATGTCTCCCCCATATAGTATACATATCATATCATATCATATACAAATATCTTATATCTCCTCATATTTCTCCTATTTCTCCCCCTTTCATATTCTTTCTCCCCCTTTCATATTTCTCTCATATCTCTCCCCCTTTTTGACAATAATGCCAAAGGTGTATATACAAACAATTTACATGGAGATACCAAAATGTGAGAGGAATTTAGAATGTACCTTAATAATTAGTGCCAGAGTTCTGTCCCAATTTTCTTGCAGAATCTTGCATGTATGGAGTGCAACTTGGACTTCTGCAGAGAGTTCAATCATATGGTCTGCAATAGAAAAATGGTTGTCATGGATCAATGTTTTTGAATGAACAATATGCTTTTGCATTGTATCCATGATGGGAAGGATCATATTTTGAATGTCTATCAGTGTTGACCGGATCCTTGCTTGCTCTTTCAATAATTCTGACTGCATATCAGATAAGAATCTAATTTTCATATGATGTGCAAAGTTTGAACTATGTTCAAGTTGCAACTTTTGTGCACTGACTTTCAGATCCTCATCAATTTTATTCAATTTTTCCTTAATTTCCTTAGTGAAGTCGGCAACATTACATAACTTGGCAAAAAGTGATGTTACATTGGAGTAGGAGGATTCAACGTTTGACAAAACTGAAGATAGCTCTGCCTGATTTATAGCTATTTGCTGAGCAATATGCTCAAGCACTTTATTGTCAAACTTCTTTTCTTCTTTCTCAATTAACTTTACTTGACCAGAAGAGTCCTCATTGAACTTAGTGACTGCCTCTGCCAATTGCAACAAAATGTGTTGAGAGGAATCAATTTCAACACTTATAGCCTCTGTCAGAATGTTCTTGGCATCTTCTATGATCTTATACTCCTTGTCTCTTTCCTCTTTTAATTTCTTCTGCTTTGCCTTCTTTTGGAGGAGTTTGCCAACTATTTGCATTTGGTCTGTAGTAAGATTTGTAAAATCCCATTTTGGAATTTCTATTTCCTCATCTAAATCTGTCTTCTTCTATGACTTTACTCTTGCTCAAAAATCTTGTACTCGGTCGAGCCTTAGGTCCAACTGTCATTGTCCTTAATGCTTTTGAATCTAGAATAGAAATTATTGTAGATACAGTAGGATTTGCAGTGAAAAATGATATAGTCCCAACTGATGGAAAACTTGATGAACCCAAAACTGAAGTATGCACAACTATAGTATCAAAAACTGAAGTACTTACTGAAGTATCCAAAATTGAAGTACTTACTACTGTAGAACTCAAAATTGTAGAAGGTGCTGAAGTAGTTGCTGAAGACTGCAACTCGGTAGAAGAAGGAGGCTATAGCTCGGTGGATGAAGTGGTAGCCACTTCTATCATTGATACATTGAGTTGTGTTAGAGTAATCATACTTTATGCTTATTAATTAAATCACTTTGGTTTAATTAATTAAGTCATTTATTACTCTATTTACTTAAGCTATCTTTTAGGTGCATTATAATTAATATATTTATTAATTATAATGTGCAACCTAGCTTTATTTTTTGCTTTATAGCTTTAGGGTTTTATTGTTCACCTATATGGTTGAACCCTTTGTACATTCTTTTCAGATAATTCACTTATTGGATCATAATAGAAATTTTCTCTTTGCATGTCCATAAGATGTCTCTGGCTTTTTGGCCTCCATGATTTTTCTTGTTTCTGTGCTTTGCTTCTTCCATGTGACAGGGTTATGCATGCAGGTGTTCTTGGGAGATTAGTATTTCACCTAATCTAACAAGTTGTGTGTGAGCTACGGATGATTGGACATTTGATGTATCTGTTGGATTTGTCACAATCACACTTGCTGAAGCTATCTCCGAGCTAGATGTAGCAATTTTTGCTGGAGAGTGAGGAAGTGAGGCAATTACTTCTACAACTATCCAAACTGTATAATCTTCCTCATTATTTTGCTTGGCTTCCTTGATGGCTTCTTCATCTGCTTCTTCTTCAACTTCAACACTATCTAGCTGAACTATTTCTGTGGCAGCTTCTTCTTCTTTATCTTCATCACTGTCATCTTTAGTATTTTTTATCAAAACAGTTTCAACACTCAGTTTGTGAAGTTGATAGATGTTTTTCCATGTAGTAGTGGCACTCTTTACAACTGATTTTACATTTTTTATCAGAATCATACAAGTGTTGAATCTGAGTGTCATCTTACTCTCATTTTCTTTCAATGCCTTATTAACTTCAACATTTTTCAAATTTGGCATTAACTGTCTTAAGGTTTGAGCATATATATCCTTGACAGTTTTCCTTGCATTCTCCCATCTCATCTTGAATTTATCCAATAGAACACCTAGAATTTGTGAAGCCATATCATCAGGTGAGTACTTCCATTGCCCCATTTTCTCAATAATAGCATCTTCAATCTCCTTCTGCTCTGTCTCTATTCTAATTTTATACTTGAGAGATTTGAAGTTTTCCATTCCAGATCCTTCTCTCAAATTCTTAATGTTTTCTTCAAATGTGGGAGGAGGCCTTTTAAATACTACATCACCACTATTTTTACCTGCCTTGCCCCTTGTACTTCTTGTGAAGACTGCAGTAGATTGTTTAGGTGCCTTGGTGATGGTTGCCTTCCCTTTCTTCTTCACAGGTACTTGTTCTTCTTCACTCTCATCCTTTTCCTCTTCTTCTTCAATGTTCTCTCCTTTTCCCTCGGTTAACATTAGAGGTGTGCTAGATTGCATCTTGGCCATCCTCTTTCTACCTTTATTAACCTCCAGTGGGAGCTTTATGCTTAGTTCTATTCTTACCTTTGCTTCATCATATGTTCCAAAGTATGGAGCCTTTGGATCAATAGGTTCATTTATTAGGGCTTCAATTATGTCCTTGGTTTCATCAATATTTACCTCATAAGGAAGAGGTTTCACCCATACAGTTCTTGGTCTTACTACCTGAATATATACTTTATCACAGTCCACCATAAAACAAACATCATCTTTGTAATCTTCCACTAACTTTTGTGGAATCCTGAATCTGTTGTTCATCTTTTCCTTAAAAGTTTCAAAATAGTTGTCCATTATGCTCACAAAATTCTCACCCATTTCAGCAATATATTCATTTATCTAATATAGTACAGGCACATCTTTCCTCCATTCTAACCGTGCCTTTTGATGGGAAAAAATTTTGAACATAGAAAAATAGACAAGTCAACAGTGAGCCAAATGTACATGGATTGTTCTTTGAAGTTTGAATGCTCTCCATATTCGTGTTGAACTACTTCAATAACAA